>OY998238.1:5698782-7198033 GCA_963922005.1 Cornus suecica | reverse complement strand
CTCTCCAAGCTTATGAAGGGGGAAATGTCACATTTGGTGACAATTTGAAAAGCAAGATCGTTGGAATTGGTGTTATTGGTATAACCCCTTCTCTCTCTATTGAAAATGTTCTACTTGTTGATGGATTGAAGCACAATCTTTTTAGCATTAGTCAATTATGTGATAAAGAATATGATGTCATCTTTAGGTCAAATGCATGCATAGTTAAGAATGATGGAACGCAATTATTCAATGCCAAACGAAATGGGAATGTCTATACTATGTTGCTTTGTGAATTGCATGAACAAAATGTTAAATGTTTCCTGCACTGAAATGAAAATTGTTGAGCTTTCAACTGATATCAGCACTCGTTTTTCCGTTCTCGATCTTACGCTCGAGGAGATTAAAAACTCCATCCCTCCTTTTCGATATTGCCAAATGGGGAGAAATGTTAGGAATGTTTTGTGTTTGTTTTTGTTGTTTTTGCTTTTGCGTTTTGCTTTTTCATTTATTTATGTTGTTAGTAGTACTGCTTTGTTTTGCTTCAGTATGTAGGCATGTTTAAATTCTTATGTGTAATTTGACGAAAGTATCTAAATGAATGAGAATATGTTTGCGTTTAGAAATGACTTAGTATGTTAAAAAATTATGATGCTTATTTATATACATAAAGTCAGGGGGAACATATTATCAATGCCACCTTCGTTGTCAAACACGTAATATTTTGTCATCATAAAAAATGGGGAGATTGTTGACTTGAGGGTCAATCAAAGAACAATTATCCGTTTTGATGATAATAAAATGTTAAGTACGTGTTTAGTACTAATGTGTTTACTCAGTTGAACATTACAGAATAACAAGATTTTTATCGAAAGCAAAACGCTTAAAGGAAGGACATAAAGGTCATTTCACTTTTGAAATGCTTCAAAAGATTGAAGAATCAAGACTTGGGGTAGATAGGGTGGTGAGTGAATTGTATCAAAGGGCTTATGTGAGGTTTTCACACGTATAAGCTCATCCTAAAAATCAAAAGAAATGAAAACGGCACTATCAGGCGACTGACCATTCAAATCAGTTGACTCACAATCCTGTCAGTTGACCGACAATCACTTGCCAGTCGACCGACCTCGACAGAGAATTTTGAGCTTCATTATGGCTATTTGCCAGTCAACCGACATAGTGTTATCAGTCGACCGAAACTCATTCGCCAGTCGATCGACAATCACTTGCCAGTCGACCGACCACAGCAGAGAGTTTTTGAGCTACTTGCCAGTTGATCGACATAGTAATGTCAGTCGTTCGACAGACAGAAATCAGGTGACTAACAAATAAAAATCCGTTGACTGACGAAACTAAAAACGACTATTTTCAGTGCATTAATGGCTCACAACTATCCTCAGCTACCACTACTCTCATCTCACTCTCCTAAAGTGAGTCTCGCTCTCTTAACTCTTGCCATAGCTATATATATGATGAGATAGTGATTGTAGATGAGACATCTCTTTACTCTCTTACACAAAAGCTGAACTTCATCTTCATTCCTCTGAAAATATACAACAAAGAAAAGCTTGAGCATTAAAAGCTAGACTTTTCTCATTCAATTCCAATAATTTTGTGAGAAGTTAGTTAGAGAAGATCTTTGTTCCAACTATTGAGTCATTGATTGCTAAGAATGTGTAAGATCTTGAGAGAACCAAACACATCATATTAAACACTTGAGCTTATACATTGTGTATCCTTCATAAACCTTAAGGGTTTTGAGTGTTTATTGAGTGTATCATTTCTTTATAAAATGATAAAGATCCTTGAGTGAGTGAAACTCATTGATCCATAAGAGGGGTTTGTCCTCTTGTTTGCGTGACGAGTTCGTTAGCTCGTGTGTAAATGTTTGCTATTCCACTTGCAAGGAAAAACCATAGTGTGAGATTGGGAAAGTCTAGGGGGGATCCTTAAGCAGAGGAGTAGGAGTTACCGAACCTCGTAAAAATTGCGGTGTCATCTTTTTCTCTCTCTCTTGCTTTTTCATTTGATTACTTGCATGTTTGCCTTATCTTGACTTACATTATTGCTTGATTATTGCTTTCATATGTCAAAAATCTATTGGTGTTTAAAAGTGTTTATTGCTCACTTCCTTTTTAACTTAAACTGTTGATATCAAATTAAGTGCAAAAAGTAGCTAAGATTTTTTATAACCCTATTCACCCCCTCTAGGGCTAATTAGTGATTAACAAAAATATAAAAACACTTTATTCATATATAAATAATAATAAATTTATATTTTTTAATACATTATTCAATTCAATTAATTAATATAACTTTCTCTTTCCACCACCACCACCACCTCCTCCAAAAAATTAAAAAATATATATTATATTTTAAATTGAAATAAAAATATAAAATATTTTTATTTTTTAAAAAAATATTAAATTACACACATAAATAACAATTTTTGGTCCAAAATAAATTTAATTTTACTATTTATGTAAATAAAATATTTAATTTGTCCATTGTAATATTCAAACATACAAATTTTTATTTTAATATGGAAATAAAATATAAAAACACTTTATTCATATACAATTAATAAAAAAATTATATTTTTTAATATATTATTCAATTCAATTAATATATTTTTTTCTCACCACCACCAGATCTATTAGATTACCCTTTTTATTGCACATACCCAATTCCAATTTCATGTGTATATATATATGTATATGTATATGTATATGTATATGTGCATGTGTGTATATATATATAGAGAGAGGGGCAACCCTGACTACCTGTGTGTGTGTGTGTTTAGGTAGGAGTTGCGGGCAATGAGAAGGAGGTGTGTGGTGGTGGTGTAGGTGGCGGCATCGGGGTGTGTGAAAATTAGGGTTAGGGTTTGGTTTGGAAAAGTGGTTGAAGAAGATAGGTGTTTGGGGATGAGTTTTAACTAAACCCGAAATGCAAATTTTAATACCCCCAATTTCCGCACGTGAGTTGGCCAGACTCACAAACGAAGATCGGTAAATATCATGCAATTGATATAAAAAAAATACATAATACAATAGGAAATTTGGGAAATAAAAAAGTCATAACTGAAGCAACACTAACTTCAAATCTTACAAAAGACTTTAAGATACAACCTAGGAATCCTGTTAAAGAAGGACCCCTAAATAAAATTTTACATTTTTAATAACTTTGCCTAATTTATAACAATTGTACAACCAATATACACTGTAAACCGAAAGTAGGAATGAAGTAAACGATCACGAACAAAATGCTATGACTCAAAACCTTAACCCGGTGGCTGAACTATCCCAGACCTGAAATGATAACAACAAAGTGAGTTAAACCCACGAGCAAGTTCACTACTACTACAACCCAACATAGGACCGATAAAGCCAACATCTCTGAAGGAAATAACATAGATATATAGACCCTATGTAATAAGATTTGTCTTTCACTTTCCATAAAACCTTTAGAACATTTCTTTTCTTTTCATAATCATATAAAAGATATATATATATATATATATATATTTATTTATTTTTTTATTTTTAAAATAACCAATGCAACCTATGCATACACATATTTTATAATATTTTTCCCCTAATCAAATAAAAGATATATTATTATACCTTTTAAAATAAATAATCCATGCATAAATATATTTTATAATATATTCTCATACTCAATTAAAAGATATATAATTATACCTTTTAAAATAAATAACCAATGAAATATGTGCATTAATATATTTTCCTAATCAAATAAAAATATATAATTATCCCTTTTAGGATAAATAACCCATGCATACCATGCCTCACCAATATCATATAAATGAACCTATTAATATTCATAATCATTTTCTTATGTCAATAGACAACTTATCTAAACCTTATTTTAACCACGTACCCGACAATTCACCCATGTCGTGACAACTCAACCATGTCCCGTGGTACTCATGAGACTACGTTAATAGTCAGTCTCCAAGTGGTTCCTTAAACATCCTCAATCCATATTTATTTAGTTAAATATTATGATTTACGAATTTATCAATTCCCTTGCATTATTTATTTCATCTCATACATCACCGCACACAAATATGTTTATTAGCGTAATAAAGGTGAATATCCTACACATCACTGTATAACACATGTTACACATATGTACAAAGTCATACATAATGATTTATATCAACATAATAAACCATTATATTCAATAAATAACAAATACCAACTACCATAGTATAATCATTGATAAACTATTCTAATAAATATATTTAACATCATAATAACCTTAACATATTTTATGATAGGTTAATAATGAGATCCGAAATCACAATATTACTGAATTAAAGTATAGGGATCCCAAATATCTTTTTAAGAAAGATTTGGGGTCAAACTATAATTACAGTGCAGTACAGGGATCCTACTGTAACTTCATAAATATTATGGGGACTAATATATAATTTACGTAACTTATAGGGGTCATATTATAATTAGTATAAACCTAAGGGGTCAAAAGGTAATATAATTAAAGGTCAAAATGTAATTACATTAATTTAAAGGGGTATATCCGTATTTATAGTAATATTCAGGGGTTTGAATATAATTTTAGTGAAGTTCACATGCCTACGGTGTGCGCATTTACACCGGATCATTTCTCATATATTTGGATGATTTTAATTGGTCAAAGTTATGCTTAGTGTGTGCACACCTACACGAGATTATACACAATAACTATAATTTACTTCAATGGTAAGGATTAAAGATTCCATTTAATCCTGTGGTTACTAAAATGAGTGTGTCATAGTAAACTAAATCCGCTTACACTAGATTCCAACATATATATATTTAAATCAAAGGCTTGGATTGAAAGTTAATAGCATCATATGGTTAGAAAAACAAGTGTACCATAACAACATACAATCAGCCACACTAGATTTCCAGATTTATATAATTTTCGAAAATTGCCACAATAATTCTTAAAATTCCTAGAAAATTCAAGAAGCCTATTTAAATTTTTTTTAAAAAAATATTAATAAAGCTTTTTAACAAGTATTTGATGATAAATTTCATGATTATAAATGTATTATATAATTAAAATGAATTTTAAAAATAATATGAAATATATGATAATAATCATTAAACATTCATCTATCTATATATATATATGCATTTATATACATGATAACACATATATAATTATTTTTATTGAAAATTAACTATGTATAAATAATATATATCTATTTATACATATCATTTCACAAAGGTCTTGGATTTATAAATTCAAAGGGGTAGAATAGAGTTGTAAATTGCCTTAAATTATCCGGCTTTGATTTATATCTTCAAGCCCGAAATCCAAGCAAAACCAAACTTACTCTCCAAAAACTCTCTCTCATTTTCTCTCCCTTCTCCAAATTTTATTTTCTCTCCAAGTTCCCCAAAATGAATCGTCATCCACAATATATCAATTTCCATACTTACATATAATCATCACAATAATTTAATTAAAGACACTAGGTCCCCCCATTTGTCCATGTCTCCCACTTTTTCCCCATTTTCCTTCCTCTTTACACCTCACCTCCAACATCTAACTTCACTTTACCATAAATCATTCCCCTTTCCCACCCTTTTATTATTATTAAATAAATATAATTCTTTACCTACCAATATATAATTCCACACATCATAATTATCAATTTACACACCAAAATTTCTAAATTACACCTTAAAATTATAAATTTCATACATACTCACATCATAAATTCCAAATCAATTAAATGCACAAATTAGGGTTATTACACAAATGGATAGATTTAAACTTAAAATAGAGCTGTTTGACAAAGGGAAAACTTGTCTTTTCCTTCTAAGTCAACGCCCAAAAGTGGTCAGGGAATCCAAATAATGAAAATTTGCCTAATTAGGGGGTTTAAATGCAATTATGCATAGTTGTGGTCAAAATACATTTTGAACATAATTTAAGGGTGTAAATGAAATTAATCCAAAATTAAAAGATGGGGATGGTTTTTCAATTGGCTCGAAGCAACTTTCCACGAAAAAGCGTAAAGGTTGAGGTGGATTTCCAACTCAATGCCAACTTTAATTTGGAATATTTCCTTGGATTTTCGTATGATGTAGGGCTTTTTAGGTTGGAGGTTTTATTTTGTCTCTATACTCACTTTTTTAGTTAAAAGAAATTGACCACTGCAAACAAACAAAAAAACAACCAACATTTATTTATTTATTTATTCTGAATTTGAAGTAATAGTGTCCTCTAATTCTGTTATTTTAGGTTAATTACAAAAAAAGCCAGCACTATAATATTGTGCAAAATGACTCTGTATTCTTTCTAAAATATGTTGATATACTTTATACATTTCAAAAAAGAGTTGTTCATTATACTGTTCTTATTTATATTTAAACTCTTTTTCTAATATATTTTTAAACAACAAATTCATGAAATTTATACAATACAAATTTTTAATTTTTTTTTAGTAATTTATATAAGTGACAATTATAAAATTTTATGTTTAAATTATTTTTCTCATGAAAACATAATAGTATTATATAGAATAAAAGATCCTGAGCAATGTAGGTTGGTCTATTTCATCCTGTTTAATGACTCAAAAACTAAATATATATGATTATTCACATTGTTACATATAATTATTTTTGTATGAAAATCACGTTGAGAATTTCATTTCATCACATTCACTAAAATATAGTATTAGCATTATTAGTAGTAATCATAATGATAATAAATTTTTTTTAAAAAATAATTATAATAATTTGTTAAAGACGCTTAATGTTATTTTTTAATTTTATATCAATTATATTATTATTGATACATATGTGTTTTAATACATAAAAATACTAGTAAATAGTATACATGGCAATAATCTTTGGTTAAGAGTGGTTAACACAAAATAAATTATTAATCTATTTTTAAATTTTATTTATGGTATTGATCCAAAAAAAAAAACACCATAACCATAATCATCAGTTGCTACTTACCAATGATAAAGTCTGTTTGGTATTTTTTTTTCTAGAAATTTTTTCTAAAATCTGAAGAAAAAAAAAAGTAGTATAATTGTAATTTTTACTGGATGAAGATGGATAATTTGAGAAAATATATATGATAATATTATATTAAAATTTGAAACTGAATAATAAATTTGGGACAAGTAAAGTAGATAAATATAATTTGGGACGAGGGAGTATTATTTTAGTATGCTGACATGAGACATTATAATGAGAATTAGGTTATTTTAAATATTAAAATATCTAGATATTTTTGTGAAATTTATTGCACTATATCAATAGTATTAAAGTAGTGCATGTATACTTTTTTTCACCTATTAAAGTATTGTATACTTATTAACCCCATTTCTATTATACCTACGGGAATGCCACCAATGAATTTCCCTAATTAATGAGAAGCAATTATTTCTAATAAATCAAGGCCACTTGGATTAGTCAACACCAAGGTTATCAACATAAATAAATAAATTTATTTCTAATAAATGCTTATTAGCTGGTTCTTTGGTAGGATACGCAAATTATTTCTTTTTTAAGAATGTAATGTAACAATTGTAGTTAATTACTTTCTTTTTTATATAAAATTAATGTTTTAACATTTTAATGATAATTTATTTAACCAGCTCAAGGTGGACCTCAGAAACTCATACAAAATACAGAATTATACCAATGGAATCAACTTAATACCCTCTTTTATATTTTATAATTAAAGTGATAAATTGTTTCTATTTTTCTCATTTAAACTCAAGTTTTCTATATATTTAAAGTTCCAGAATTTGACAACCAGGTATTATAAAACTTACTAAATTAATATTCATTCTTCGTAAATATTACTGTAATTTTTAAACAAAATTAGAAGAAAGTCAACAATAATAAGAAAAAATGAATTTTCTTTTCCGAAGTTGTAATCAATTAGTTACATCTAGAGACGGACACGCCTCAAATTCATCAGACGAAGTGAAAACCCAATTATACCCTTCACCGAAAAAACCCCAACGTCCCCCAATCGCCGCCATTGAAATCGTCCCCCCATTAAATACCAAAGCTCTGTATCAAGAAGGAGCGAAATCGATCTCTGGTTCAGATTTCTAGAGAGAGGAAGTAGAGAGAGAGACATTGCAAAATCGAATCGATCTATGCAATCGACGCAACAGTCATCGATTGTTCTTCGTCGAGTCATTGACATTGTTGTTGTCGATCACATCACCACCACCACCATTGTTATACAAGACGTTTTAGCTGATTATGAGCTGGCTTGATAAGCTACGGTCTTCTTCCAATTTCAGCCGCTTCATTGCCGGCCTTCTTCTCTTTCTCCTTTATCATTCGTTCACTTTAATTTCCAATTTCTTGACTCCTATACACCCTTAAACAATTCAATTTTCCCTAATTTTCGATAATTTGATTCCAACAAATCATCTTCAATCATCAATCATCGTTGTTCTGATCTCGTCGTCGTCTTCGTTTTTCTGATCTCGTTGTCGTCTTCGTTGTTGATTCCGTTTATATGGACCTCAAAGATTCAGTTTCCGATGATTTTCTTGATGGTTAGTTTCCTATTCCATTGATATAATATGGGTTTCCACTGAATTGCGCTTCATATGAATATATATATATATATATATATATCACTGTTGTTGGTTGTGTGGCTTTGCTTGGTACTTTTGATTTTTCATTTGATTATTCTGACAGATACTTACTAGGGAAATTGGTAGCTTGATAGGTTATGGAAATTTAAAAAGCATCAAGTATATATAGGAGGGAAATGGAGATGTTTATTTCTTTGAATCAGAATTTGGAACAATGAATATATATATATATATAATGAATATATAATTCTAGTAGACTAATGTTATACTGTCCTTATGTTGTTTGTGTCAAGCACAGGTATTTCAAACACCTATAGAAGAGTAAATGTGATATAGATTCTTATTTTCGAATATCTCGTTCTTCTTGATGTTGTTGTGAACTTGTGAGGCCTTCATACCTTTTTTGGCTCGTGTCTCATTGATTTTTAATAAGAGGGACCGAATCTGGAACTAATCTATCATTCATATGTAAAATAGTGTTGGTTGTTTTGGCTCTGTCTCTCATTGATTGTTATAAGAGGCCCCGATTTTGAAACTAATCCATCATCCGTCATTTCGTATCTCTCAGTAAGGTGGAATTTTTCAGTAACTGTTATGTTCATTTAGTTTGTGTAGTTGTTTGTGCATATATGTTCCTGAATTATAGTCTGTTTGCTGCTTCTGTTATAAATTTTGTACCCATAAAAAAAATATTTGCTGCCCTTGTTGATTTTGTGTTTATCTGATGATTAGGAACTTCTGCATCTCGCATTAGGAAGAAACACACCTCACGCCCTTCTGTCATTGTGATTGGCGGTGGTATTTCGGGGATTGCTGCCGCACGGATCCTCCATAATGCATCTTTTAAGGTCAACATTGCTGGGCATTTGAATTTTTTAAGGCCATAAATTGATTTTTTTTAACACTACTGACAGTGGCTTCCTGTTGTTATTGTGTTTAGGTGATCTTGTTAGAGTCGCGGGATAGGATTGGTGGTCGCATTCACACTGACTACTCGTTTGGTTTCCCGGTCGATATGGGAGCATCATGGTTAGTTCATACTTTTCTAGGATTTCTTTCTTATACGAGCAAGATTTGTATACGATATTTGTTTTGGTGTAAAGTTATGTTTGCTTTACTATACATTATTTGTTTCTGTGTAGTGTTGCACTATGTTTACTTTTCTTCTGCTGTTTCACTTATGGTTTATGGTAGAATCCTAATTTTTCTCTTGTTACTTACATTTTTGGGAGTCATAAAATGTCCCAAAGTAATTAATCTTATTATGGTTCAGTTCTAACTTGGACTTCATTTTGACATTTCGTTTAATAGATGATATTAGTGTTAGAAGAACATTACCAATATTTCTTAAATTTTACATTTAATATATATGTCTTCTTTTGGCTTGGACTTGAACTCATCACCTGTAGTCCCCTATGTTCAGAAGTTGATTCTATTAACATGAAAGAAAGTTGAAATACCAAGTTGCATGTGTTATGGAGCCTTTCATGGCAGGAGCTGGATGTCTGTGCTGTCACGTATATAAGACAGTTCGGCAATGATAGTGGCAATTATGGTGACTGCTTTCCGTAGATAGTTAATTGTTTGTTCTGTAACCTGTCCAAGAGTCTAACCTTCTCAGTCAGGCCTCTATTAACTAGTATCATACTCGGTAGTGTTGTTTAAGTTGCATATATTCTAAGTTATTTACTGTTGAGCCGTATTATTTTATTTTTACGGTAAGGGCCAGGACTGATAGTGGATTTAGTGCATCTGTTCTAAAAAGAAATTATAAGAGCAAATTTGGATTTTAAAGTTCTAAAGGGTTGAATTTTCTTTAACTGGTAGCATTGGAGTTACCTTCAATTATTGTACTCAAACTTGGTTATGCCCCATTGAAAAGCTTTTTTGAACTCTCTTCCGTAATGGGATAAACAATACCTTGTAAGACGTCTTCGTGATCCCCATCGACTCCAGTCATTTGGTGAAATTATCTAGTCTTTATACCTATATATATATATATATATATATATATGTAGAACATGTTTAATTACTCAGATTCTTTTGTTTTGTGGATGCGTTTATGTGTGTTATTATGGAAGCAGAAGTTAAGTTTTACATTGATAACTACTTAAGTTGTTTATTTCTATCTATATTTGACATTATTCAGGTTGCATGGAGTTTGCAATGCGAATCCCTTGGCTCCACTCATACGTTCTTTAGGCCTTTTGTTATACCGAACTAGTGGTGATGACTCTGTGCTATATGACCATGACTTGGAAAGGTGATTATTAGCTCAACTTTGTGACTTTCTACAATGCATTTCGTCCCAACTAGATTAAGAGGTTGGTTAGGTACACTTGAAGAATTAAACACATGTTATCAAATCTAGTAGAAGATTGAAATCTCTCCATACTTCCTCTGCATGGTTTCACTGCATTTGGTGACCCTTAAGATCATTTGACCTTAATCAGCTCATTTCTTCTCCATGAGCCTTAAGTTTTATTTTTGGGCAGTTATTGTGCTGTACAGTTTTACTCTAGCTTACCTGGAAGAAGTATGGTTGTACTATTCCAAGGGTTGGAAATCAAGGGTAAATTTTTCACATAATTTTTGAAGTATGATAGTTAATATAAAGATAATTAGAACTATAGGATTGGAATGGAATTCATCTGATAGCATTTGGGATATCATCTATCATTGTGCTTGCGGAGTTATTCAATGCTCTGCATCAGCTTTGCATAGCTGTTTTAGTATAGTACTCCAATTCAGATTTCCATATGAAATGTCTTTGTGTGTTTAGTCAGCACTAATATCTTAAAGGTTTGTGTTTGATGCTTTCAGTTATACACTTTTTGATATGGATGGCCGTCGAGTTCCTCAACAAATTGTTATTGAAGTTGGAGAAGCATTCAGGAGGATTCTCAAAGAGGTATGCTATTTACTGGGGAAAAATCTTGTTTGAAATGTTCATTATAATTAGTCTTATTCAACAGCACATACCTGACTACTGATTTGTTTATGGAAATCTGTAGACGGAGAAAGTAAGGGATGAACATGCCAACGATATGTCCATTCTGCAAGCAATTTCAATTGTGTTGGACAGACAACCAGAATTAAGGTATAAGAAACAATGGAATTTAGTACATGACTGTTTTTCTTCTGAACCCCAAGTAGTTGGGAAAATCTTTTGTTGTAAAAGACTATTTTATTTTTCAATACATTACCTCTACAAGTCATTAACATAATGTTTTAAGCTATGTAGACAAGAAGGTCTTGCCCGGGAAGTGCTACAATGGTACGTCTGTAGAATGGAAGCTTGGTTTGCTGCAGATGCCGATATGATATCTCTGAAAACCTGGGATCAGGTAAATTAAATATAATATTTTCTTTGTTAAAGTGCTCTTCTTTTTTATGTGGTCAGGTGAGTTGTGTGGATGGTTATAGCATCTCTACATGTTTTTTTTGTTATAATAATATCTCGTAGTTTTAGAATAGAATTTAAGCAAATCTTTAGTGCTACTGATAAAAAAAGGTGTAATATATAAATTCAATATGAAAAAAATTATTGTGAAATAAAATATCTGTTGTGAAGCAAAAGTAGTTCTTCACTTCACTTCGAAGATCTTATATATATAAGGATTCAATTTTCCCAGTAGATTTAACCTACCAAAATCTTTTTTTGTTTATTTTTTATTTTTTTATTATTGTCACACAATTCCTTACCTGCTATAGGTTTATTTTGGATGTACAGGAGCATGTTCTCTCTGGTGGTCATGGACTTATGGTGCAAGGGTATTACCCCCTAATCAAGGCCCTCGCGGAAGATGTTGATATACGCTTGAATCACCGGTATGGTTTCATAGTCCCTGAATGACGCAAGCCCCGTGTTCTATAGCTTAATGCTACATTCTTCTGAAAATTGTGACAGACAATTTCAGGATGTTGTAAGCAAGCAATACTCTATGACATGTTGTTACATAAAAAATCACTTAGTTTTATTTGAATTAGCATGAAATTGTTTAAATGATGGAATGGAAAGTTATTGAACGAAAATTCAACAAGGCACCCAAACAACACTTGTGGACTTGTAAAGAGATTAGTACTTACAAAAGACTTGTCAATCAAACTGTTCCAGTTTTTTTATGCTGAGTTACTCCAACCATGAAAAGAAAGCTTATTAATTATAGGGGGGAAGGATGTTTTCGGTATTCCTACTGAAGCTAGCTTGAACTTACCAAAGCTTGATAATCCCTTTTGGGGTTAAAACTTATTCTACGGGGCTGTTCGGAAGTCTTGTGGTGACTTTTGAGGTTAAAACTTATTCTACGGGGCTGTTCGGAAGTCTTGTGGTG
This sequence comes from Cornus suecica, assembly GCA_963922005.1. Classification (NCBI taxonomy): domain Eukaryota; kingdom Viridiplantae; phylum Streptophyta; class Magnoliopsida; order Cornales; family Cornaceae; genus Cornus; species Cornus suecica. The sequence goes on along the minus strand of OY998238.1, from coordinate 7,185,100 downwards.
ATTCTGATTGGGTTTTTTGATATTTATTATTTGATTTAGAGGGGATTCAACAGTTTGCCAACAGTGAGTATAATGAGCGTCCATGTAATTTTTTTTCCTGTTTTATGTGTAAATCAAGTGACTATACCAAACACAAGCCATGTAAGACTAGCCCCTTATGGCCCAAACATACCTTATGCAGGTTATCCTACCATGGTATGCAACATCATAATGCTTTGAAGTGATAACTATTGCAAAGCACTTTGTTTTTGTTTTCTCCCCTTTCTTGTTCCATACTTAATTTTGGGTGTGGTCCTCGCACATGCATACAGTGGTTTGTTTCGACTTGAAATTTAATAGATCTTGTGATGTCTTGAGGATTTATTTCAGCCTTCGCAATTTGTATACCTGTTTTTTACTACACTACAATCTGAACTCAACCATTGTAAATTCCTTATGATAAAATGTTGTATTTCTGTTTTTTTGTTGAACGAAAGTTTTGTATTTATCTAGACTTTGGTTGAGGAAATCAAATTGTTGCATGGAGTTTGTTGGGTTTGATTGAAACGTTTAAGTCATTCCCTTAACATTATTATCAGGGTTGCAAAGATATTTAATGGGAGTAATAAGGTGATGGTCAAGCTTGAGGACGGGAACCACTTTGTTGCAGACGCAGCCATTGTAACTGTACCGCTTGGTGTTCTGAAAGCCAACTTAATCGAGTTTGAGCCCAAATTGCCGGAGTGGAAAAATACTGCAATTTCAGATCTTGGGGTGGGCAATGAAAACAAGGTTGCTTTACAATTCGATAAGGTCTTTTGGCCAAATGTTGAACTGTTAGGCATTGTTGGGCCGACGTCATATGCCTGTGGCTATTTTCTCAACCTCCACAAAGCAACAGGTCATCCTGTCCTTGTGTATATGGTTGCTGGAAGGTATGCTTATGACCTTGAGGAGCTGTCTGATGAAGCTGCTGCAAATTCGGTAATGCTGCTACTCAAGAAAATGTTTCCTGATGCAGCAGAGCCAGTAAGTCTATTTGCCAACTTAAATCACTCTAATCAGCTTTTGTTAACCTACCCAGGGTTGCTTCAAACACTTGCACTAGCGTTCATTCATTCACCATCATTGCTTAACTAATGTTTTGTTGTTCCGATATACAGGTACAGTATCTTGTATCGCGTTGGGGAACAGACCCGAACTCCCTTGGATGTTATTCTTATGATGTGGTTGGAAAGTCTGAAGATGTGTATGATTGGCTTCGAGCACCTCTGGGTAATCTCTTCTTTGGAGGTGAGGCTGTAAGTATGGAGCACCAGGGTTCTGTACACGGGGCTTATACTGCGGGAGTTATGGCAGCAGAAAATTGTAAGAGGCATCTCATGGAGAGAGTTGGTGGCTCGGAAACGATGCAGTTAATCTCTTTTAAAGACGAAGTTCTTGAAGCCACAGTTCCGCTCCAAATCTCAAGGATGTGAGATATCGACAGACAGACGATAAATGAAAGCAATGCTACTTTTATCGTTCTAAATTCTTTCAATTAACTGTTGATATTTGCTCCTCCATGGAAAATAAATTTATGTTAGTCTGTTTCCGGGCAAGAAAAATGTTCTAAGAAAACAATTGCTCATCAAATAGATTGTGTTTTTCTTCTTCCAAAAGTTGGTTATATTGGTCTTGTTTAAACCATGGTTCGTTGTATATTTCAGTACATTTCATATCGTCTTTTGTAAGGTGCCCATATTATTAGAGAATATGGATGTTCTAAAAAACATGAACGGATGTTCAGTGCCTTTCTTAAGTTGTAATTCATCCGAATCTTCAGCATTATTGAGTCTTCAGAACTCCATATACATCTGACGTATATTGGATTTGGAACTTGTTCTACGAAAACCCCTTCCATTATTTTAATTGTTCGCGCAACGGCTAGAACAACGGTGTTGTCGGTGCTGCCATGGTTCTGCGAGGCAAAGACCCGGTGTTTTGTCGGGGGTCAGTTGGTAAATATGGAAAAGAATAAGGGTACGCAGTAAAATATGCGTACTAAGTAATGATTACCACCCGACAACCTTTACATGTGGCGGAACGTGATTGGTAGATCAGTTGACTATGTTGTACATATGTCGATCCATTTGAAATTTAAAATTCAAATATGTACGCGCAGCCCGCCCAATTATTGGATGTGGGTGTTAAATAAGGCCCACATCACATGTACTGAACTGTTGTATGCTTCTTCTGGAAGTTATAAAAACGGCGTCGTTTTTATATACATAATTACTATATATGGGTTTGTGTAATTCAAAGAGTGATATTCGAAATATGGTTAATTCATATAATAGACGTGGTAATTATGTTGGTAGGAGTAATAACCGTATGTGGTATAGATCATACGGTATATCTAGAAAGGTGTATCAACCCCCATATTTTGGTCCTAAGCCATCAAGGACTCGTAAATATTATGGTCGGAAGTACAGACCATCCCGTTTGGTGACTAAATCAGGAGTTATTGATGATGATATTCAGTTGACTGAACCTGGGCTGGTGCCAAGAACGGCGTATAAAAATTATATTAAGATGCCCATGTTTGGGCAGGAACGGAAACGTCATAAAATCAATGTCTTTGCATTGCATTTTTCGGGGTCCTTTGTGGTGCCGTCAAGGACAGGGCTGATGGATACAGATGAGAGTAAACGACCTGGTGGAGTGTTCATGGGTGGTACCGTCACATTCTTTGTGGTTGTTGATAATCAACCACGTATTGGTACCGATGGAATCCCTAATTTCCTGGATATATTTCATGATATAACAGGTGAGGGTATGATTGGTCAATTACTGGTGAGGAAAGAAATGACCCGCCGGTTTAATGTTATTGTTCGTGAACACATAGAAATTATTCCAGGAAGAGTGGACTTTGAAATCCCATTTCAACGGTATGTGCGGTGTAGCATCAACAATCTAGTAGAGTTCAGGGACCTTGGTGGAGAAATCAATGGAACTTACAGTAATTGTAAAAATAGAGGTTATTTAATGTTTGTTGTGTGGGATACAAAAACACAATATCCCATTGAGGGCAATGTACATGTACGTGTTAGTTACACGTCTTGAATAAAATATGTTGATTTATAAAATTAATCTGTCATATATTTTGGCAGAAGTACATTATATATGTTATAATAAATATATCAATCATTTTAAAATATGTATAATCAGAAATGAAAGCTAATGATGTACAAGACACTAATCCTATATTTAAAATGTTCGCGCAGCGGTGTGGTATTGAGATGCCGGGTAATTGTAAACAAATGAAATCAGAAAGGGGGTTTACTACCCTTTGTATTATTAATAGATGCTACAGAACGGACAGTTGCGTCTACAGTGTTAGCAACTAGATTTGACAATTCACCTCAATTCAGTGTGACATTATTATCTGAATTGGTACTTCCTATTTGACTAACTGAATCACCAGGATCCGTGTCTACACGTGCAGTGCTGATTTCAGAATTGAACTCGCGCGTTTATGATATTACTTGCCCCAATTCTTCTAATGTATATCATCAAAATATTGAGGGGGCAAAATATCTCTCCGCAGTAAAGAGTTACATTACCAAAGATGGAGATGTAATGGATTTCGGGGAATACAGAGATGGTGATGATAGGAAGAAATCTCACACTTCATCATCATGCTATGATAGTGCATTGGATGCATCATCAAAAGAGGAAGCTCTTGCTATCATTCGAAAAGGTGATTCTAAATCCTTTTATCTTCAACATGATCGTGTTTTAAAGATGACTGATTTAATTTTTAAACCTCCAGTGAAGGTATTTACACCTACTTTCACTCAGTTCAACATATGTGATGATCTGAAACAATGGATTGGTGAAAATATAATGGGCCCTGAACACAGGCCATTTAGGCCCAAATCATTAATTATTGAAGGGCCTGTATACACTGGTAAGACTCAATGGGCCCGTTCTCTTGGGCCTCATAATTATTTACAAGGCTCGCCCATTGATTACACCAAATATAGCAACAACGCCTGGTACAATATAATCGATGACATTCCATTAGATAAAATTCATTTTAATTGGAAACAACTCATTGGTTCACAGAGGGATTGGCTGGGTTGGGTAAGATACGACAGACACAAGGAGATTGCAGGTGGTATTCCTACAATAGCAATCTGCAACCCAGGTTCGAATTCTTCAATATATTAGTGGTTACAAACGAAGCCAGACGTACTCGAGTGGACACAGAAAACAGCGGAGTTCATCTTCATCACAACACCGCTGTTCTAGCCGCTGCGCGAACAATTAAAATAATGGAAGGGGTTTTCGTAGAACAAGTTCCAAATCCAATATACGTCAGATGTACATGGAGTTCTGAAGACTCAATAATGCTGGAGATTCGGATGAATTACAACTTAAGAAAGACACTGAACATCCGTTCATGTTTTTTAGAATATTATATTAGATTAAAACCTTCTTTCCGTGTAATTTCAACTTCGAATGTAATAGCTGGATTGTTTAGATCCAGAATTTTAGCTTGGCTTAATTCATTCGGTGTAATATCATATCCTTTATTACGCATATCAATTCAGAAGAGTGTATATCCATATGCTCTGTATGTAAATGAAATGCGAGAATATGTAAACTTCAAATATTATTAAATACTTCTGAAATACAACTTGCAATCTGCCAATATAGTTACATATTCTGGATAATAACTAGCTACTACTGCATACAATGCTCCTTTCTGCATATCTTCAATTCCACCAGCCGTTGTATCCTTGTAATATGTTTTATGGTGCAGGATTTTCTCCAATTCAATGGGAACACTAGGTCTGCACGGATAATATCCACTGCTAGTTTCCCCCTGACCTATTAATTCATATTTTTTCTTTAATAATATATTAAACCGATCGCTTTGGCTATCAGTTTTGGTCCACATCTCCGGATCATGCGCCGATCCCCTAAATATATCCATTGGGCTCGGCGGTGCAATACCTGGTCGTTTATCCCACACGACCCAGACATATATTGGGTGCATTCTTGCAACTTTTAATCCTTCTAAACCTAAATCTAATCTACCATTTATTTTTAATTTTGTCCAGAGGATTGTCTGACTATGGCGAGTACCAATAGTTGACCCAGCTCCGCATTCATTGATTACACTAACCCACCCATCGTCGCTAATATCTGTATAATTTAATTTACTATACATATATTGTTTACGTGCTCTATTATTTGTTTTCCGAAGGTACACCGCTGGAAGCTGTGTCCTTTGAGTCTGGCTGAACTGCAGATGACGTCTGACAGCTCTCCCTGGCGGAATTGTTCCGACATTTCTCGGCCGCTTTCTCCATGTTGTAGAGGAGCTTGGTGTGTTCATTCTCTAGGTCGTTGATCCAGAGAATCAACATACGTGAGTCATTTAACTCCACTACCTGATGGGTGATGGACTCCAATATCAGACGGGTATCACCCCGAGTAATAAGATCAATAGCAGCTACCTTCGTTCTAGATATGATTCTAATTTAAATTATTTCAAATCTCAGATTTGCTTTTATAAAGAACCATAGTCTTTTGTGGGCAATAAGCCAACACTGCGGGCCCGCATGTTTTTAGGCGGGCTGCGCGTACATATTCAAATTTTGAATTTCAAACCCCCGACAAAACACCGCGTCTTTGCCTCGCGGAACCAATTAAAATCCACCACGTGGCAGTGGGGCCCACGATATACCCTACGGCAAAGGGGGGGGGGGGGGAGGCAATGTTATAAACTCCCCCCCTCCCCTATATATTGGCTCTATGTCTCCGGTTTTGGGAAAGATAATTTCCCTCTCCTGATCTAGAGACACACCCATATTTACCAATATGCCATTACCTCCAAAACGTTTCCGTATTCAGAATAAGAATTTCTTTCTTACTTATTCTAAATGCAATCTTGAACACGATTTCCTTCTTCAATCACTGAAATCACTCTCTCGTATTTTTTCTCCTAATTTCATTCGGGTATCCCAAGAATTACATGAAGATGGAGAACCCCATTATCCCGAACTCTTATGATGTGGTTGGAAAGTCTGAAGATGTGTATGATTGGCTTCGAGCACCTCTGGGTAATCTCTTCTTTGGAGGTGAGGCTGTAAGTATGGAGCACCAGGGTTCTGTACACGGGGCTTATACTGCGGGAGTTATGGCAACAGAAAATTGTAAGAGGCATCTCATGGAGAGAGTTGGTGGCTCGGAAATGATGCAGTTAATCTCTTTTAAAGACGAAATTCTTGAAGCCACAGTTCCGCTCCAAATCTCAAGGATGTGAGATATCGACAGACGGACGATAAATGAAAGCAATGCTACTTTTATCATTCTAAATTCTTTCAATTTAACTGTTGATATTTGCTCCTCCATGGAAAATAAATTTATGTTAGTCTGTTTCAGGGCAAGAAAAATGTTCTAAGAAAACAATTGCTCATCAAATAGATTGTGTTTTTATTCTTCTAAAAGTTAGTTATATTGGTCTTGTTTAAACCATGGTTCGTTATATATTTCAGTACATTTCATATCGTCTTTTGTAAGGTGCCCATATTATTATAGAATATCGATACTCATTAGATATTATTTTTAAGATTGATTTAATTGTAACCTCAAACGGCGAATTATTGGTTAAACCCTTTTGTAAAATGGGCCACTTATAGTAAAGCCTGAACTGGTATTACTGTGATGGTTTAATGATGAAAAAGTGAAAACTGAAAAAAGGTTTGGTGATGAATAAGTGAAAACATGAACACCACAATTGATGGTATATATAGTCCATAATTCACCATATTGTTCGAAATCACGTTATTTAGTACCAAGATTTGATTCCAAAAGAGTACGGAAACAAAAACATAAAGAAATTGGAAATGGAATGTGGAGTGAGGTGTAACTTCCATTCACAAAATTTCAAAGTGCAAGTCATATTTATTAGTAAAATTAAATGCTTGATTATTGATTTGGTCTAAATTATAAGAATCATATTTCCACATACATATATATACACACGTCGCTTATAGCAGAGGATTCACCTTTTACTTTGAATGGCCGCATAAGCGAAGTTACTTGCACAAAGCCAAACACTCTTTTGTCTTCTCCAACTCTCCCTTTTTCCCCTTAATTACGTGTTCACCTTTGGTAGTTGACAACCATCTCTCTCTCACACACACACCCAAAAACACATAGTCTCACGTCTGTAGACTGTATCGATCCTCGGCATAGCATTCCACGGCGACAATGGGACATAACAATCTCAATGCAAAGCTCGTGAGTCCAATTTACAATACACACATACACATATATACACACATATATATAGATGTATGTATATATATAAGATTTTGATTATATTTTCTTTGAATTTCGATTATGATCCGTTTCTCAGGTTCTCCTCGGCGACATGGGAGCAGGTAAATCGAGTCTCGTCTTGCGTTTCGTCAAGGGCCAATTCCTCGAATTCCAGGTACTGATCGCTGTGCAATTTCTTGGTTGAGCGTTGATTTTGACTTTTTTTTCTTTCTATTCTAGGGTTTCTCGACAACCTTTCTCCAATGTTATTTTAATTATTCAATTATTTTAATTTGGTGAATTATTCAATAGGAATCGACGATCGGAGCAGCGTTCTTCTCGCAGACGGTGGCCGTGAACGACGCCACCGTGAAGTTCGAGATCTGGGACACGGCTGGCCAAGAGAGGTACCATAGCTTGGCCCCCATGTACTACAGAGGCGCTGCTGCTGCTGTCATCGTCTACGACATCACTAGCACGGTTCCTTCTAGCACTTCCCTTTCAATTATATATCTATCTATATCTATATCTATATCTATATATGTATGCATGTGTTTATGGGTATGTATACCTATAATTATAGGCGAAAAAAATTAAAATTAATTGTGGTCAAATAATTTGTTTATTTCGGATTCATGGATTATTAGGTCTTAGCCGTCTTATTTTATGCTGTTTTGAATAGTTGAAGTGAAAGTATAAGAAATTTCTGACTTTCAGTGAACTTACCAACTATAGGATTATTCCTGTTCAGTGTATGTTGTGGAATTGTGTTAGTATACTTCATGTCCTTGCTTTTACTGAATAACTTTCCATTTCTTTTTTCAATTAGGATTCGTTTACACGGGCTAAGAAGTGGGTGCAAGAACTTCAGAAGCAAGGTGCGTGGAGTTGGTTCTCTTTGCTTAAGTAAATCAGATGTAACAATAATTAAGAAAATGGAATATGTAGAGAGGCAAAGAAATTGTTCAATAAGTCTAGTTGAACGAATCCACTATTGTTAAACATTCTTTTCGAACATACCGATTCCAAGAATTTTTATTGTTCTCCATTGTCATCTGTAGAGAGAAACGAAACTGGAATCTATTCCTGTAATTTGGTTTTTTATCATACTCTCAAGAATATACAGTTTTTTTGGTTCTCTCTCTTCAATGTTACCTTTCTTGAGGGATTTTTTCTCATGCCTTCAACTTTTTATCTGTATAGGAAAACTTCTGGGTGGATGAGTTTCTCTGTCACCTGTTCAACGTGTTTGACCACCTTGTGGTTGTTGCAGGTAATCCTAGCATGGTAGTGGCACTCGCTGGGAACAAAGCTGATTTGGAAGATAAGAGGAAAGTAACGGCAGAAGTAAGTTTATGACGTATTAATCTCTATTATTTGCCATGTGAAATTGGATGCATAGTTAAAGGATGAGTGGTATTGCGTTATATATCATACATATCTTCTCCTGTCCCTGGTAGAGACTTGAACCATATATCTTCACCGTTGTCTCATTTCGATTAGATGTAGAGACCACTTCTTTCTGCCATAGTCAGGTCCTGCCTCCATTCAGGAGTGAAAGGACTTTCTTCCTTACACTTTTATGATATTTTGTTCCTTATGATTGATATGGCGTAAAACGATTTCTGATCTGAAGGTTTGGATTAATCTGCTACAATATTTGTAATAGTGAGTGGAATTAGGAGAATACCACGTTTCCTATTTTTCGTTGTGTAAACCACCCCAATTTCATGGTTTTGGACATGCTCTTGAACCTCGATGAGGAGTTTGTGTTTGGCCAAACCCCATTGGATTTTTAGTTTGCACTGGTTGTACATCCTTCTTATGTGAGACATTGAAGTTATTCTAAGTACTTGAACCCATGTTCTCACGCATCTTAGATTGAATTTTCACCATTGTGCCTAGCAGTTATATTTAATTGTTGGAAAATTTCAAGAAATACTCTTATCAACTCTGATCATCTGATCATGACAGCAAAGTCAACATCAGAAGTGCAGATTCCGTTATTGTAAAACTAATAATAGGGCTTCGTACAGTATATTTTATGGTGGAGTTAGTTGAGGATAACATGTAAAACCTGTAGATGTAGGGCAGCTACATGGGGAGGTATGATATATGTCGGAAGGGGTGGAACTGGGCTAGATTCTAAGGCGTATTTATATGAAATCGTGAGAAATTACAGTCGGAATGTTTAGACTGGTTGGATATTATAGAAAAGCATATAGAATAGGGATTGCTAAGAATTTTAGACTAGTGCTGAGGCTTTTTTAGGACTGGGAACAGCAAGTCATGAATAACCTGTTGGGGCTAATTTTTTATTTATTTTTTGTTATGTGTGCAAGAGTTGTGGTTAAGGGTGGTACTTTTGTGGTAGGATTCTTTAGGGCGGTAAGGAATGAGTAGATATGGTGTGGGTTTAAGGCTTAAAAGGTATAGATAATTCAAGGAAAATAAAAAGGACAATAATAAGTTCTAAGAATCACTCTGCAATTTTGCAGGCCTCACATTTATGTTTAATATTGCATGACACAATTCTTGAAGTGCACGATAACTATAACATGTATGTAATATTTATATCTTGACCCGAGATTCATTGGTAACCGACTTGCATTTTGACTGAATTGGTGTTTTGAAATTATGTTGACTGCAATTTTCTTTTAAATTCCCGTCAATCGTTTTTCCTGATGTGTTATGTATTCAATCTAATGTTCATTCTAAGATTTGTTTATTGTTAGGGATATATGATGGATATTGTGTATATACTTGAACACTTTGCAGGAGGCACGTGTTTATGCTGAAGAAAATGGCCTTTTTTTCCTGGAGACGTCTGCCAAAACTGCTGTTAATGTCAATGATGTTTTTCATGAAATTGGTGAGCTCTATTTTTCCCCCCTTTCCTGCCAAATCTGCTGTTAATACAATGTTATGTGGTTATGAAAGGGTTCTGTGTTTTATCTTCCTATATTTTATTTAAATTTGTTTTTAATTAGTTTCTATTTCCATGTTGCATAACTTAATCTGCTTTTGTTGTTGTTGTTGCCATAATAGTGGAATTCAACATCATATGTTAATGGTAATTCTGACTTAGAGACATCTTGTATTTTGCTTTTAACCTGGGACTTGGAATTGTTTTTGTGGTGCAAACAGCTAAGAGACTGCCCAGAGCTCAGCCTGCTCAAAATCCTGCAGGGATGGTTCTCGTGGACAGACCAGCGGAAGGCGCCCGAGCTGCATCATGCTGTTCTTAAGTATTGTCTTGTCCCAATCTGTGAATCTTTTATAAATATCTATGTGTTCTTAATGAAATATCTTCGGTTTGCTTGCTTGTGGTGCTGTAATCTGACTTTCTTGATGATGCAATTGGAAGTTGAATATAAGAAGAACGTACCATTTTAAGCCCTACGAAGTTACCTGTGTTTGCAAAGAAAATATTAAGTAGAAGGTGATGTTCGCAAACTGTTCACTATTATCTGTCTCTTCAAATAAATTAATCAAAACATAAACAGAATAACCAACTAATCAAAGTATTGTGTACACGTTATCCATAAAAAAATTCCTTAAAAATTGCAATTATTTAGAATGTTAACCTCTAAGAATAGCCGCCTCTGAACGGAAATTCAGTATTTAACGTGTCCCTGAAATCTTAAACTAAGCATATTAAACGGAGTGTTTGGTATTTAACAAGTCCCTGAAATCTTAAATTAAGCTTATTAAAGGTAATGTTTGATCTTTGCTGGTGGGAGTTGTTATGTTGTAAGTATCTACATGATAAAATACGGGGTAAATTACACTTTCATCCCTTGCTGTTAATGTAAATTATAGCTTCACCCCCTGTGGTTTTGATAATTACATTTTCACCCCCTAGTAACTGATTCCGGCCACCAGAGAGGGGAAATGACATTTATACCCATACGTTTTGAATAATTTTTATTTAAAAAGTATCTGAATTATGTTATTACCTATTTACCCTTTTCAATTATCATCTTCTATCCTCTCTCTTTTCTATAACCCCTAAATCAAAACCTAATCTAGAAATCCTTCAATTTACCCATAGTAGAAATTGGACAAATATGTATAATTTGTAATGATAAAAATCAAATATTCTTATATAAGAGGCGAATCTAGCACAATCGTTTCTAAGCAAAAACAACCATGGTAGGTTAGGGATCCCATAATCGTATTTTGCTATTTTTTATTGTTTGTCTTCTTTTAATGATCTGTTGATTAAAGGGTTGGTGATATTTTGGGTTTTTCTTGGTATGACTTTTGAAAAGTCAATTGATTTTTGGGAAATTAGAGATACCCATAAGCTGAAATGGCAGTTTTGTTGTAAATATTCAATTTGGGTATGTTTCTTTCTTCATTTGATCATTTTGGTTGCGTGGCTGGTGGATGGGTTGCGTGGTGGTGGCGCGCGGAGGTGGATGGGTTGTAGGTTGGTTTCAACGGTGGAGATCAGCGGTGGAGGTGCTTGGAGGAGGTTGGGTGGTGTTGCTTTGATGGTGGTTGTTTTGTGGTTGTGTGTGGAGGTGAAGATGGTGGTTGGGTGGTGGAGATCGTTGAAGCGTGGAGCTGGTGGCGTGTATCTGGTGGTTGCTGGAGCATGGTGGTGGTTGCCTGAGGCGGTGATGGTGGAGCTTGATTTACAAATAATTAGAGAAAATGGAGGTGGAGTTTGATTTACAAATAATTGGTTGATTTACAGATAACATTAGGGTTGATTAGAGAAAATGGTGGAATTAGGGTATTGAATGATGATAGAGGTAGAAGATAAATGACATTTTGGTCTATATAAATTGTAAAAGGAATGGTAGGTTTGTCATTTCACATCTTAATGGGTGGACAATTATGTTATTTCACACATTTAGGGGTAAATAAGTCATTTCGCACCTCAAAATTGGGTTGATTGGTTTTGACCTCACCGGAGGTTGAAATGAGGGATCAAAGTAAAACAAATAAGGGGTGAAAGTATAATTAACGAAATTACAGGGGTGAAGGTGTAATTTACATTAATAACAGGGGTGAGAGTGTAATTTACCTTAAAATATGTATAACAAACACTAAGGGGACAAAAAAAAGAATCTGACTTTGGACAAAAAGAAACGAAGTGGCTTACACAAATCATTTTTGTCGATAACTTTAGACCAATCAATAAAACACACTTTATTGTCAAAATTCTTGACGGGGTGTTGCTCTTCGGTGCTTTTCTTGGGTTGGGGTTGTATAATTGGGTTGAGTAGGTGGTGTTGTTACTTTAGCCATTGAATCTTTGATATGTTAGTAATTGTCATTTTCCTTAATCCAGCAAACCCTTTACTTAGTACTCCTAACGGCATCGACTTGTATCGTCACGTCCCATGTCCCTCTCCCAATTTTATGCCGAGGACATGTCCTTAATTCATCCCCAAGGCCCATATATCTTTTACGTAATTCCTTATCAAGTACTACCAAATTAATTGTTTTGTAAAAAATTAAAAAAACAAAAAACAAAACAACCCAAAGATTAATATCAATATAATTGCTAGATTTGATCTCTTTCATACATTAAGCTGTTACCATAATGGTTCTAAACAACAAAGATAAGCTCTGTAAACAATCTTACCATGACTAACATATAGATGTATAATATCATAAACTTCAAATATGAGACAAAGCATGGATGTGTTGTTCATGAGTCAGTTGATTCTTGTTTCCAGCTGCTTGCTTCCTATTGACTTGAATTGACTTTTAGCTAGATAATTACCAAAGTCTTGGCATAGTCTCTCAATTCGTACTTCAAAACTTTGCCCATTTGATTCCTGGGCAGCCCCTCCAAGAACTTCACCCTCTTGGGCACCATGTACCCAGGCAGGTTTTTCCGGCAATGTGCAATTATATCATTTTCATTCACATCAACACCGGATTTTTTCTTGACCACGAAAGCGCAGGGGCTCTCCCCCCACCGTGGATGCGGCATTGCCACTACCGCTGCCTCCAGCACCCTCGGGTGCTTATGAAGCACCGACTCCAACTCCACACTGCTTATATTTTCGCCACCCGAAATGATGACATCTTTAGTCCTGTCTTTGATTTGCAAGTACCCATCTGGGTGGATAACCCCCACATCCCCGGTGACAAACCACCGGCCGCCGCGGAACGCCCTTTTCGTAGCCTCTTCGTCCTTGTAGTACCCTTTCATGATGCTGCTGCCTCGCAGCATGATCTCCCCCGTTGATTTCCCGTCACGCGGTATGCTTTCCATTGTTTCGGAATCTTTGACATCAACATCAGCAAGTGTAAGTATACTGACGCCTTGCCGCTCCTTCAGTTTGGTCTGATCCTGGCGCGGCAAGGTGTTCCACTTGGCTTGCCACTCGCATACTAAAGCAGGTCCCGTGGCCTCGGTCAGCCCATAGGCATGGACCACGTGGAACCCGAGGTTCTCAATTTTTTCAAGTAGGGCTGCTGGTGGCGGCGCGCCTCCAGTAAGCACTTGCACTGGGGTGGCTATTTCTTTGCTCTCGTGAGGCTTGGCTTCGAGTAGGATGGTGAAAACTATAGGCGCACAACACATGTGAGTCACGTTGTGCATTGCAATGCTGGTATACATTTCTACTGCTGTTGTGTTGCGTATGCACACATTGGTCCCACCGCGGGCCGCCACTCCCCACGTGAATGTCCAACCATTGCAATGGAACATGGGGAGCGACCATAGATACACGGGCTCGGTCCCCATTTCCCACCCCAGTATTAGACTTAGTGTGCTGAGGTAAGCTCCTCTGTGGCTGTACACAACCCCTTTGGGTTCCGATGTCGTCCCGGACGTATAGTTCAAGGAGATCGGGTCCCACTCGTCCTCGACCTCGTCTGGAACGTATTCCGGGTCACCATTGTGAACCAGCTGCTCATATTCGAGCTCGCCTACGTGAACACCTATGGGCGAGTCAATGTCATCAATGACTACAACAAGTGGCATGGAGGCTTTTGGCATGGCCATTAGTAACTGAAGGGCCTCCCTTGCTTTCGACATATACTCGTAGTCGACGAAGAAGACCTTTGCCTCAGAATGACTGAGAATAGTGGCTATGTTGTTGGGATCAAGCCTAGTGTTGATTGTGTTGAGCACTGCTCCGGCCATTGGCACTGCGAAATGCATCTCATACAATGCTGGGATGTTCGGAGCCAGCACTGAAACCTGTATATAAATTCAATTAGACACCATCCATATAAAAATAAGTACTTACACACTATATATGTTCAATAAAGTTAAAATGGTGATGGTTAACTAATATAGAAGTACCATTTTTGCATAGGAAATTTGTTATACGAATACTTACCACGTCGTTCTTGACGATGTTGAGGGATTGGAGGGAGGAAGCAAGACGGCAACAACGCTGGTGCGTTTGTTCCCATGTGAAGCGGATTCCGGCGTGTATTACAGAGGTACGATTGGCATAAACCATAGAGGCTCTCTTCAAGAAGGTGAGAGGAGTGAGAGACACATAGTTTGCTTGGCATTTGGGTAAGTTATCCATGATGAGATGTAAATTTTTCAAGAGAGTGAGAGATAGGTGAATTGAGAGTTGTAAGATGGGAGGGGGTCTTTATATAAGAAAAGTTTCGACGTGGATAGGAAGGGATTAACAATGATATACTTGAAATCAAAATTTAAAAGGGAAAATATCACTTACCTCCCCTGAGGTTTAGTGATATTACACGCGGTGTCCTTATTCTTTCCAATTTATCAGCGAGACCCCCTAAATTCATTGGAGCTATGATTTCTTCCGACCAATATGTAAATTTACCAAAAAGCCCTCTATTATAATATGCAATATATGGATAAGATATTTTGTATTGAAAAATTACAATGCACTCCTTAGGCAACCTCGAGAGAGAATTGTGCACTGAGAATTGTTATAGAGAGAGAAAGAGTTGGTTGAGAGAGAGGGGAGGGTTTATAAAGAATCATGCGAGGGCAATGTAGTCATTTTATTGAGTGGGTTTAAAATATAGCTAAAGTATTGTAAAGGTATTTATGGCATTTTGGGGTAAAAAAATGCATGATGTTAGCCAAAAAATCATTGACCAGCATTGACCATTACCGGAAGGGGCTAAATGTTTTGCCGGAGGTAACTTGGAAGGAGGAATTTGCACACTTTGAAACAACAGGGGTACCGCGTGCAATATTATTATACCTCAGGGATGGTAAGTGATATTTTCCCAATTTAAAATTATTTGACAGATGGTCATAACTTCATTTAGGTCCACTGTTAATATAAATATGGTAAGGTTGTGATATTAATAAGTTTCCTTAATTGAGAGAGAGGTCCACTGTTAATTTAAATATGATAAGGTTGTGATATTAATAAGTTTCCTTCATTGAGAGAGAGGTCCACTATCTATCTATCTATATTAGACTATAATAAAAGTCTAATGACTGTTTTTCTTTTTTTAAAATAATAGTGTTTATGAACCATCATGCATTAAAAACATGCATTAAAAGTAGTCATAGTTATTCAAATACATTTAAAACCCAATGAAGGTGCAATGAATTTATTCAACTCTTACACATTTTTATTATTTCTAGATGTTCTTACTCAAACTCAAACTGGATACCATTTATGCTGTGTCATGTTGGAATTGTGATAGCAGGTCATGACAAGTATTGTCGCTCCTAATATAGTTTGCTTTCTAGATACTAGATGATCCTTCAAGAAGAAGGGGATTATAACAATTATGACCAACATTGTCGCCCTAATATAGTTGCTTTCTAGATTTTTTTCTCTTCATAACCCGTTACACTAATAGTTCTAAACAACAAAGATAAGCTCTGTGTACAATCTTACCATGACTAATATATATATATATATATATATATATAAGCTTCAAAGACGAGACAAAGCATGAATGTTTTGTTCGTGAGGCAGTTGATCCTTGTTTCTCGCCGGAATTGACTTTTTGATTGATTACACTAATAGGTCATGAATGTTTTTTGATTGGTTACACTAATGTTTTGATTGATTCTCGGAACCCACCAAAGTCTTTGCATAGTCCCTCAATTGGTACTTCAAAACTTTGCCCGGTTGGATTCTTGGGTAGCCCCTCCAAGAACTTCACCCCTTGGGCACTATGTACCCGGGCAGATTTTTCCAGCAATGCGCAATTATATCATTTTCATCTGCCCACCCATGGTAGTGCGAACCGGCAGGGGCAGTAAAAAATATCCAAGCATAGGGGATCTCCCCTTGTTCAACTCGGAAACGAAGCACCGAGCAAGGAGGAAGCTCATAACCGACAGGCCCATATAGCCCACGACCGAAAAGAGGTACCGGCTCCTCAGTGGGTGGAACGTTGTAGAGAAGAGCGGCGTTTGCCCAAAGAGTATCATCAGCCTTGAAGAAGGGTGCAACGCACCATTCGTCGAGAGGAGGAATGGGAGGAATCTCCTTTTCTAGAAGTCGATGAAATATTGAAAGGTGAAGAAAAATGGCTAAGTGGTGGGGTGGCCCTTAGTGGGCGAGAGGAACCCAACGAACCAAGGGGTACTTGAAGGGAGGCGACCTTTGGGGCTCCTGACGGTTAAAGTGAGGAAGCGTTTCAAACACGCTTCGCATGTGGTAAAGAGTGATCGTGGAGTATTTAATAAAGGGTAATGTCTTTTCGATCAGAAGGGAGACAACTATTCGCCACCTCGAAGGGCCACCTGTTCCTCATTTCGAAGGGTTACCTCGAAGGGCTACTCGTCCATCACCTCGAAGTGCCACTTGTTCGTCATTTCGAGGGGCCACCTCGAAGGGAAGCAACCATCCATTACCTCGAAGTAGGGCTGCAAACGAACCGAGCCGAGCCGAGCTTTGGAATGTTCAAATTCGGTTCATTTACTAAACGAGCCTAGAAAATGTGTTCAAGCTCGGCTCATTTGCTTAACGAACGAGCCCGAGCCGAACGCCAGAGTTAACGAGTCGAGCCCGAGCTTGCTCACGAACGACTCGTTTCAGTGCAACATATATTACTCTTCCTAATAGTTGTCTGGATTGAGTTGTTGCATGTCTGTTTTAACATATTTCCACTAGTATAATTTTTTATGAATGAATTTTATGTTATGGCCACCTAATTTCTATAATCTTTTCACAATAATCTTCATAATTTGTTTAATTTGAACACTTTATTTTGTTGAATATGATATAATTTTACTATTTAACTTAGACGAGCTTGTTCACGAGCTTGGCGAGCCGAGCTTAGTAATGTTCAAGCTCGGCTCGTTTACTAAACGAGCCTAAAAATTGTGCTCAAGCTTGGTTCGCTTACTAAACGAACGAGCACGAGGCGAACTATTAACGAGCCGAACCCGAGCCTGCTCACGAACGGCTCGGTTCATTTGCAGCCCTACCTCGAAGGGCCACCTACTCGTTATTTCGAAAGGTCACCTCGAAGGGTTACTCGTCCGTCGCCTCGAAGAACCACCTGTTTGTCATTTCAATGGGGCACCTCGAAGGGCCACCTGTTCGTCGCCTTGAAAGGCCACTCGTTCGTCGCCTTGAAAGGTCAGTTCGCCACTCCGAGAGGACGTCATTTCGCCACTCCGAGAGGATGTCAGTTCGCCATTCTTAGAGAACGCCACCTCGCCATTCCGAGAGGACGTCATTTTGCCACTCCAAGAGGACGCCAGTTCGTCACTCCGAGAGGACATTAGTTCGCCATTTCGAGAGGACGCCACTTTGCCACCCTGAGGGGATGCTAGTTCGTCATCTTGAAGGACTCCTAATTTGTCCTGAATAACCAATTTGGCATTAGGCTTAGAAAGAAGATGAGTAAAATCATGCACGATATTTCGCCATTTCACCAGGGGACCCTCGTTGTTGCTTGAATAGTGGATTCGTCTTCCAAACCCCCCCTCCGAGCAGGGGGGCTAAATGTAGACGACGAAAAGATGAAGTAATAAGTAATCACAATTACTTTGATCATTCCCTCCTAATATGATGACAAGATGTTAACAGAAAGAGCCACCTGGAAAGAGGACCCGAGGGGTAGCGTTGTCACCCCACCCCTCTTGGCTCCCTCCCCCCATCCCCCATTCGAGCCACCTGGAAAGATGGTCTGAGGGGTAGTGTTGTCACCCTTCCCCTCTCGGCTTCTCCCATTCGAGCCACCTGAAAAGAGGGTCCGAGGGGTAGTGTTGTCACCCCTCATCTCTCGACTTTGCCTAACTCGAAGCTCGCCTCTCTCCAGTTGGATGGGAAAGCTTAGAGAGGCACTCTGGATTGGTACCATTATCTATTGTGCACACATCTCCTGATCAAGTGCCAAAATCACCGAATGAAAGAAGAGAAAGTTCGGGCAGACCAAAGCGAGAGAGGCATGCTTCGAGTGCCGGACCATATCTTTTTTACTTCTCTTAATGGGACCTCGAGTATTAAGTGGAATAACTAGCTGGTTTAGTTCTAAGAGATGAAGTATGGCCCCTCGTAAAACCTAATGCAAAAGGGGAAAGTGTGGTCTGACGGATAGTGATTGGTTTCGAGGGACCATACTAATTGATTAGAAGTATTGATAAGACTCGTATTGAATGCTCTACGGGTTTCCGGGAGAACTTGGTAGGAGTTACCCGTAAGACCGCAGGTCCGAAAGGTCGCTCTTACCTAGGGATCAGGAAACATCCGATGGGCATTTGCGAGTAATATCAAGAATCCATAAGACACTTGAATCCTTCCTAAACTAGTATAAATAGGGGACTAATTCTTCATTTACCACACACACAACCACCACCTGCAACATGAAATTAATGAACTCTAGAGAAAGATAATGACTTAGAAGGACCTCAAAGTGGAACGTCGGACTGCCTTGCCTCTTTTCCCTTTTACTCTAAGCCGAAGGGTATTCTTTTGCATTAACCCTAGTCTCCACTCTTCTCTACTTATTCTTAAGGACCTGAGCTTGTGAAACATAATCATCTTTGTATTACGAACCGTGCATCAACAACTCCATTGTTTGGGAATCTTTGACATGAACATTAGCTAGTGTCAGTATACTGACACCTTGCCGCTCCATCAGTTTGGCCTGATCTGGCGCGGCAGGGTGTTCCACTTGGCTTGCTACTCACACACTAACGCAGGTCCTGTGACCTCAGTCATCCCATAGCCATGGACCACGTGGAATCTGAGGTTCTCAATATTTTTCGAGTACGGATGCTGGTGGTGGCGCTCATTCGATAAACACTTGTAGCGGGGTCGTTATTTTTTTATGCTCGTGTGGCTTGGCTTCGAGGAGGATGTTGAAAACTATAGGCACACAACACATGTGAGTCACATTGTGCATTGCAATGATGTTATACATTTCTGTTGTGGTGGTGTTTTGTATGCACATGTTGGTCCAATCGCCAGCCGCCACTCCCCACGTGAATGTCCAACCATTGCAGTGGACCATCGGGAGAAACCACATATATATAGGCTCGCTCCCCATTTCCCACCCCAATATTAGACTTAAGCCCTGTTTGGATTGATTTTTCAAACGTTGTTTTTGGCTTCCTGAAGGGAAAAACTATTTTGAATGGTGTTTAATAAATTTTTTAGAAGAGTTTCTCGGCCTTGAAAAAATGTTTTAAATAATCTAGGAGTATCAGCTTCTGTTTCTCTTTCTCTTTTACAGAAAGTCAAAAGCAAAAACTATGTCAAATAAGGCCTTAATGTGCTGAGGTAAGCCCCTTTGTGGTTGTACACAACTGACAACCCCCTTGGGTTTCGATGTCGTCCAGAACGTGTAGTTCAAGGTGATCGAGTCCCACTCATCCTCAACCTCGTCTGGAACGTACCCAGGGTTACCATGGTGAACCAGCTGCTCATATTCCAGTTCGCCTACACAAACACCAATGGGTGAGTCAATGTCATCAATGACTACAACAAGTGGCATGGAGGCTTTTGGCATGGCCATTAGTAACCGAAGGGCCTCATTTGCCTTCGACATGTACTCGTAGTTTACGACGAAAACCTTTGCCTTAGAATGTCTAAGAATATGTATACAAGGTGCAGATATTATACGACACAGATACAGGAGTATGATAACTTTTTAAAAACTAAATACGGGTACGGTGGGATACGACGCAAATATATTACATTTTTTATATAATAAATTTTTAAAAACTAAATACGGGTACGGTGGGATACGACGTAAAGATATTACATTCTTTATATATAAAAAAAAACTAAATTCTGATCAATATTTACGAAACAAAATATATCTATAGTATAACATAGGAGTTCATTTCGTAATACTTTAAACAAGCCTATGTAGTTAACACTTAATAATTTAATTTTTTTTTATCTTTATACTATGGTGATATTGTTTGAAATTTTATTATTATTTGCTACTTATGAAATTTTTTTTATTTGGTATATGAAAAGTACTTAATACATTACTAAAGTATTTGGAAGTATTGGGTATGTGATTGAAGTATTTGAGAATTATGGGTGAGAGTGATAAATTAAAAAATAAAAAGTTAATTTCACGAATACGTTCAAGAAGTATTGGACATGTATCCGCAAATTATTCAGGAAGTATCGATATTCGACACGTATTAGTTATAAATATGTTGCTTTTATATATAGAATTATCCATACATGCTTCATAGCTTACCACATTGTTCTTGACAATGTTGAGGGATCGGAGGGTGGAAGCTAGTCGGCAGCAACGCTGGTGAGTTTGCTGCCATGTGAAACGGATTGCAACATGTATTATAGAGGTACGGTTGGCATAAAACATAGAGGCTCTATTCAAGAAGGTAAGAGGCACATAATTTGCTTGGTATTTGGGTAACTTGTCCATGATGAAGATACAAATTATTTGAGAGAGTGAGAGAGAGGTGAGTTAAGAGTTGTAAGATTGGTTTATCCCTCAAGGACGATTTTCCTGGGACCTAGACCCCAAAGAGATCGTTCTTTGATGGTGTTACGCGAATTGGCTCCACAACTCGTGTAAAGTTAAGTTACGGTACACAACAGCTAAGATTCGAACCCACGCTCTAGAATTTGGATACGATTGGTCCAACTTTTAGAAGGTCCGTTCATGTCATCTGTACTACGCCAACGGGGGTTAAGAGTTGTAAGATGGTAAGAGGATGATGGGAGGGAGTGTTTATATAAGGGAAATTTGAGTATGGATAGGAAGGGATTAACAATGATGTATTTGGAATTAAATTTTAAATTTATATGACAGATGGTCAGAAGTTCATTAGGGTTAGAATCGTACTAAGAGGTCCGTTAAAAATAAAAATATGGTAAGGTTGTGGTATTAGTTAGTTTTCATTCTTACTTTCATTAATTGAATTATAATCTTTACTTACCAAAAGATTACTCGTACATTTTTATTTTCCTCTGTATCAACTAATTGAACTTTAATCTTAACTTACCAAAAAATTACTGGTACATTTTCATTTTCCTTTTTGTATCAGCTATTATCATTATTTTGGGCAGGGGCCATTTTTTCATCCACATTCATTATGATTGTGATAAAATTAGTATGATGATGTTTAACATGGTGTCTAGAAGTTTTGGTGTGGATAGGAAGGAATAGGGCAATGAGGAAATGGGAATCAAATTTTCTTGTAATTAATTAGGAAAAAAAGATACTCTGTGTACTTACCAAAAAGAAAAGAGAGAGAAAGGATAAGACACTTGTGTGTAAGTTAGAATAGAAGTCGCTGTGGAAGTTAGAATATGTTGGGCTGCTTGACTTGATCACTTGATGGAAAGAAGAAGATTATTGGGTTGGTATATAGACCACAAGA
Organism: Cornus suecica; assembly: GCA_963922005.1. Classification (NCBI taxonomy): domain Eukaryota; kingdom Viridiplantae; phylum Streptophyta; class Magnoliopsida; order Cornales; family Cornaceae; genus Cornus; species Cornus suecica. The sequence continues at coordinate 7,163,043 of OY998238.1, read as the reverse complement.
GAGCCATCAGTATTAAGATTATTATATAACAAGGAACATTTTGAAGTCTTGAGACTATGTACACAGGGGCGGAGCCACCCTTTGTCGGGGGCCATGGCCCTGCACAAATTTTATAAAAAAAAATTTTAGCCTAAAACGTTATATATATAATAAATATATTTATAAAAATTGCATATGACTCCTATTAATTTTAAAAAAAAATCTTTTGACAGCCTAAAAATATATAAATTTTATCAATAAATTTATAAAAAAAAAAATACATTTCTAACCCCATTTAAAAAAAAAAAATCTTTAGTAACCTAAAAAAATATAAATTTTACTAATAAATTTATAAAAATTTGCATTGACTCCCTAGACAAGTTTTCTGGCTCCGCACCTAATATTACACTATTTCAATAGAATCAATATTGTTTTTTCTTAACCTGAAAAAGAGTCTATGAGACTTGGTGGAAGAATTCAATAGGGCTTATCCTTGTTTAAGATATTGCCTTAGATTATACAACTTTTTCTTTTAAATCAACTTTTACCCATTTATCTAAAAAAACACACTAAAAAAAGGAAAAGAATTAAATAGACAATTGCACTGGATGGTAAATCTACCTGTAATAAGTGACGATTGAGTATGAACACGCACACACATTCTGAATATACTGATCAACCACATAGCATTTATGTTGGAATTTTGTCATAGGACCATGACAAACATTGTGCTCCTAATTAATATAGTTCCTTTCTTGATGATCGCTATAGAAGGAGGGGATTATAACAACTATAACAAACATTGTCGCTCCTAATAAGCAATGTCGCTCCTAATATAGTTGTTTTCATAACAATTTTTATGAAAAGCATTAATGTAGCTAGTTGGTTGTTGGATGATCTATGTCCCATAAATTAGTCAGGCAAAAACCTCAGACCCCGGATTATTGAAAAAAAAGAGACAAAAGGAAGATTAATCTTTTGTAATGCATCTGGTTAGTGAGCAATTGTTTGAAGAAATATTTTGGAAAGTTGAATCATTTTAGTAATTATGGTAGAATTTTGGTAGGCCGGTAGATATTTGTAGGATAAGTTGAGAATTTTATAATGTTTGTAAATTGTGAAGACATTCCTATTAAAGGTTATAGATGGTAGAGAACATTATAATGTGTATATATTGTAGAAGGTAGATATGATTAAGGGTAATGTTCTCAAACACATTGTATAATTATGAATATTTATTATTATTATTATTATTATTTTTTTTAAATATGATTGAGGGTAATGTTATCAAACACATTGTATAATTATGAATATTTATTATTATTATTCTTTTTTTTAAAAAAAAAAAATCCATTTTCTTTGTGTCATTATCAAGTTGACGTTACCATTGATATTCCAAAAACCAAAAAGTTATGAACACTCCCAAACCTTTCCGCTGGAAAATAAAAACAAAAAAAAACTCTTCATACACAAAATTTGCAATAATACATTAAGCCATTAGAATAATAATTCTCAATAACTAAGCTCTATACAAAGACTTTCCATGAGTAGTATATAATTAAGTATATAAAATGATAAACTTCAAAGACGAGACAAAGCGTGAATATGTTGTTCACGAGGCAGTTGATCCTTATTTCTAGCCGGTTGCTTTCTATTGACTGGAATTGACTTTTTGCTAGATTGATTCTCCGAAACTACCAAAGTCTTGGCATAGTCCCTCAATTGGTACTTCAAAACTTTGCCCGTTGGATTCCTTGGCAGCCCCTCCAAGAACTTCACCCCCTTGGGCACCATGTATCCGGGCAGGTTTTTCCGGCAATGCGCAATTATATCATTTTCGTTCACATCGCCTGCGGAACTTCTCTTCACAACGAAAGCACAAGGGCTCTCCCCCCACCGTGGATGCGGCATTGCCACCACCGCCGCCTCCAGCACCCCCGGGTGCTCGTGAAGCACAGACTCCAACTCCACACTGCTTATATTTTCGCCACCCGAAATGATCACATCTTTACTCCTGTCCTTGATTTGCAGGTACCCATCTGGGTGGATCACCCCCACGTCGCCGGTGACAAACCACCGGCCGTCACTGAACGCCTTTTTCGTAGCCTCTTCGTCCTTGTAGTACCCCTTCATGATGCTGCTGCCTCGCAGCATGATCTCCCCCATTGATTTCCCGTCACGCGGCACACTTTCCATTGTTTTGGAATCTTTGACATCAACATCAGCAAGTGTCAGTATACTGACACCCTGCCGCTCCTTCAGTTTGGACTGATCGTGGCGCGGCAGGGTGTTCCACTTGGCTTGCCACTCACACACTAAAGCAGGTCCGGTGGCCTCGGTCAACCCATAGGCATGGACCACGTGGAATCCGAGGCTCTCAATTTGTTCGAGGAGGGCTGCCGGTGGTGGTGCGCCACCGGTAAGCACTTGCACGGGAGCGGCCATTTTTCGGCGCTCGTGGGGCTTGGCTTCGAGTAGGATGGTGAAAACTATAGGCGCACAACACATGTGAGTCACGTTGTGCATTGCAATGTTGTTATACATTTCTGTTGCTGTGGTGTTTCGTATGCACACGTTGGTCCCACCACGGGCCGCCACTCCCCACGTGAATGTCCAACCATTGCAGTGGAACATGGGGAGCGACCAGAGGTACACGGGCTCGCTCCCCATTTCCCACCCCAATATTAGGCTTAGTGTGCTGAGGTAAGCCCCTCTGTGGCTGTACACAACCCCTTTGGGTTCCGATGTTGTCCCGGACGTGTAGTTCAAGGTAATTGGATCCCACTCGTCCTTGATCTCGTCCGGGACGTACCTGGGGTCACCGTTCTGAACCAGCTGCTCATATTCCAGCTCGCCTAGACGAACACCCGTTGGCGAGTCAATGTCATCAATGACTACAACAAGTGGCATGGATGTTTTTGGCATGGCCATTAGTAACCGAAGGGCTTCACTGGCTACTGCCACGTACTCGTAGTCGACGAAGAAAACCTTTGCTTCAGAATGTCTGAGAATAGTGGCTATGTTCTTGGGGTCAAGCCTAGTGTTGATTGCGTTGAGCACTGCACCGGCCATTGGCACCGCGAAATGCATCTCATACAATGCTGGGATATTGGGAGCCAACACCGACACCTGTATATATAATTCAAATATAAGTACGTACTTCCACCTCTCATATGTTTAACACAACTTTAATCAATCAAAATGGTTAATTATAATTTGAAATTTAAAATTACCAAAATTGTTATATATATATATGCGAGAAAACTCACCACATCGTTCTTGACAATGTTGAGGGCTCGGAGAGAGGAAGCAAGACGGCAGCAACGCTGGTGAGTTTGTTGCCACGTGAAGCGAATTCGGGAGTATATTACAGAGGTGCGGTTGGCATAAACCATAGAGGCTCTCTTCAAGAAGGTGAGAGGAGTGAGAGGCACATAATTTGCTTGGCATTTCGGTAATTTGTCCATGATGAGAGAGAGAGAGATGAGACTTGTAAGATGAGGGAGAGGGAGAGATGAAAGTTGTAAGATAGTGAGAGGGTGATGAGGAGGGGGGGTGTTTATATAGGGGAAGTTTTAGTGTGGATAGGAAGGGAAAGGGCAAATGAGGAAAATGGGGCCCAATTTTAGTTGTAATTAATTAATGAGGTTAAAAAATTAACAAAAGACACTTGTGTGGAAGTTGGAAGAGAAGTTGCTTTGAAGATCCTATATATATATATATATATATATATATATAGAGAGAGAGAGAGAGAGAGAGAGAGAGAGAGAGAGAGAGAGAGAGAGTTTGAACATGGACTATTGACTTCAATTACCAGTGCATGGTTTTCACACTATGGGCTGCTTTGACTTCATCACTTTGATGGAAAGAAGAACATGCATGGGTTGTTATAGAAAACAGTAGGACATTACTGTGTAAGTACACGGAAAAGAACAGGACCTTACAAGTTCCTTCAAAGTCTTCACATAAGAATCAAGGTATATCTTTTCGAGAAAAAAAAAATTCAAGATTATTATATTAACAAATAAATTTTTTGAAGTCTTATACTTATAGCCCTATTTCCCACAGAATATATATTGTTTTTTCTTATGGTAAAAAAGAGTCTATGAAACTTGGCTGAAATAATTCAATAGGCCATGTCCTTGTTTGGACTCTTCCCTTTGTTTACATCTTTTTCTTTTAAAACAACTTACCCTTTTTACCCTAAAAAAATTAAAAATCAAAATTTTAAAAAAATAAGAAGAAGAAAAGAATTAAATAGACTTTAGGCTAAAGTCTATAGATGGATGGTTTTGAATTTTCAACTCTCTCTCTTTACACTGAAGGTTGAGTTCTCGGAGTCTACTATACGAAAATTATGAACCATACACACCCTTTGAGAAATAAATGTTTGATTGATCAATTAACCAAACTCAAATAAGCTTGAAACTATATATAGAAATGTATTATACTGGGACTTCAAAGGATCGTTAATGGCCTTAAGGGCTTAGGCAAGTCCTTATCATGAAAACGAGAAACACATGTTTTCTTATTTATTAAAGGTGTAACAACACACAATACATCTACGGACTTGTTCGATTATGATATGAGTTTTATTTCTTTATCTCTCTCTCATATTTTTGTTCTAACATAAAATTATAAATTTTCGTATGAGTTTAGTCTTGACATGACGTACAGTAACTTAGCAATGATATTCAAATTTTCGTAAAAGTAAATACATGGGGTGTGAGGTTCTTTTCAATTAATTAAGTTAAATCTTGGTACAAATAACGACATTTTCATTGATATGATTCATCAAATTAAATGTCAAATTTTATTTTTTATTTTTTGTATGTCAATTTGAATTGATCTGAATGTAATTAAGACAAATTCAAACTCCGAATCAAATTAGATATTATTTATGTCGTCTTTTATTAAAAATATATATATGTGTGTAATATACCATTTACGTTTTGTCATGTTCGAGTTATGTTACGTACCTTATCATAGACACTCTTGATATTGTTCTAAAGCCTGACAAAATGAAATGATCAGCCAAATAATTTACCATCACACACTGTTCTTCACTTGGTGGATGATAAGTTGTAGGAGATACCATTTCTACTGCAAATTCATAATTATTATCTGAAATCAAATATATATTGTCAATACTCTGCCCCATATCTATTCATTGGGCCATACTTTGTGGTACAAAAAATGTTTGTGGACAAAGATGGCTGTATTATTTAAAAGGACAGAATTGACCTGCCAAGCCTGCCATAACACACAATATGTTTTCTGTGGTTGATGATTCCTTGGCTTTTTTTTTTCGATAACTATGATTCCTTGGCTTGACTCTTCACGTTTTGCGTTTTCACACTCACATGTGAATCATCAAAATGTTTGTCCTAGTCTCCATCTATAACTAACTATCTTTTGGACTATAGCTACTTTCATGAGCTAGAACATTAATTATGCTTCTCTGCACTTTTTTTTAGACCCTAATATATATACAAGGGTTATTTGTTGGTTTAAACTATTTATAGGGCTAGTGCATACTTCTTTTTTCTTATAGTTGGGGTGTCCGAACCTTTGTCCCCAACCATTCTATGAATTGTTTGTTTATGGTCGTGATCTGAACGAATAATTTGAAATATGTAGAAATCAAATATGAGCTTGTGATATGATACAGCGTGAGATTATAAGGTTTCAAGTCTTTTTCAATTGAACTAATTCGTTTGAATTGTCTAGTTCATACTTCACGTTTGAAAAAAAATATGATTTGAAATAAAAATTGTAATTAAATTTTAATTAAAAAAAATTAGTTGTGGATGCTATTTTAAAGGTAGACTCGGGTCGAGTATAAGTATATACGTAGATCTTGGAGAGAGTTAAAATATTTAAGCTATATATGCTTGGAAGGGAGACTTATGTAGTATTAGAATTAATTAAGACCGGAGGGATTTATAATATTCTTACCAAATACGTGGAGTATTATAATGTAGACTTATTGAACAATGTCTGATATAAGAAATCAGTTAATGTTTGAAAAATAATGATATGTGTATTTCTATATATCTATACTATTATTGACATAGGTGTTTCAAGTCTAAGTTTCAAAAGCAAGATCTATTTATTCATTATTTTTCAAAAAAAAAAAGTAAGCTTCTATTATGATTTTATTTAATTTTTAAATGGTTTTTCACTTCTACCACTTACCTAATAACTTCCTTTTCTATTTTTTTCCATATTTTTTTCACTTGAATTAGGTTTTTATCTCCTTTAAAATAGTTTCCATTTCTATTACCTTTTTTTTTTGTTTTGTTTTAAAAGAGTTTTTCACTTCTCTTACTATATATTTTCATTTATTTGACTTCTTATTGTTGATATGTATTCATTTTTTTAATTTCACTTATAAAAGAGTATTTCTAATATACATTTTTAATTTGATTATTTTCATGCGAAATTTTAATTAAAATTACAACTTCACTGCTGATTACTGTAATTTACTTGAACTTCTAATTAGCATATCTATGATCATAATTGAATCTTAGGGAGGAAAAAAAAATTTCGAATGATATGAATGATGCAAAAGTAATACTATTAATTTAAATACGAAAAGTCGTGAATTAAGTGTATAAAAAAAAATAATAATAAAAAAGTTAGAATTTTTTCCCTTTGTACTTAGATTATAAAGTGCTATTAAAAACAAAAATAAGAAAAAAAAATAGAAAAGGGAAAAGTATACCACCATTTCTATAAAATTAAAGGAGTTGAAGAAAGAAATGATGAAATGGTGGGACCATTTTGTCAAAACTTTGTTGAGCCTCCCTCAATCCACCAATTAGATTCACTCGAATGAATTGAGTGCATAAAAATCTATAGACAAAAGACCAGATTACACTCAAAGAAAGCTATACAACTAACATTGAGACCATCGATGGCTCTCACTGAGCAGCCATTGTGGTCAATCACGTGACCCCCTCCTGGAGACAGAGATTGCAAAATTTGTGGCTCCTCTTTAATTTGTTCGGCAGAAGTGGGATTGAATGGTCCCAAAATAATTCATCTTTTTTCAGTATCACCTAGAGGATAAAAGAGATACCTCCTTTTGCTTGCATTTTAGGTATATATATATATACCATATCATACTGTCCGCCATATCGTACTTATAGTGTATGGACATATTGCTATACCTACCCGAACCAATTCTAAACATACACACAAAATAAATATATAGACTTCAAGATTTATAGTGGTTCGGTCTAATTGGTACCTACGTCCACTTTGAGAGAGTTTACTATCTTTTGAAGAATAAATGGGAGAAGGTGGAGGATATACTTTCAACTCGACTCTACCTCTCAAACTCTCTGTCTCACTCACAGAACTCACTTTCTATTTCTGTATATCTTGTGCTCTTGTTCTTTACAACCCACAGAATACCTATATTTATAGGTGAAAGATAGGATACAAACAAACCAACAACTTCTACAAGCGTGGGATGTATATCTTGACATTTGATGCATGTGGATATGTCGTCTATCTCCAAGCGTGATCAGAGCTGTCATTCTTGACTTGGTTGAACCATGCGTGAGTTTGACAGTCTTGGCTCATATGGTGTTGATGGTAGCATGCGTAGAACAGTTGGGTATGGAACTTACAATTCTCCCCCTTCCATACCAATCAGATGAGAACATCTTCTGTTGCATTTCAGTTGATGTTCATTCTGGCTATGTCTCTGCATGGCTCTAGCTTCTCTCGAGTAACCACTTTTGTCAACATGTCTGTCGGGTTCTTGTCTGTGTGGATCTTCACAATCTTCAATAATTGTAGCTCCATTATTCGCGTATCCAGTGATAGCGAATATCGATATGCTTCGTGCGGGAATGGTAAATTGAATTCTTGCTCAAGTCCAAAACACTCTGACTGTCACAATGCACTTTGTATTATTTTTGACAAATACCCAGTTCTTGGAGAAATCTCTTCACCCACAACATTTCCTTTCCAGTTTTCGCTGCTGCAATGTATTCTGCTTTAGTTATAGATAAAACAACACACTTCTGTAATTTTGATTGCCATGATACAGTTCCCCCTGCAAAATTAAATATGAATCCTGATGTAGATTTTCTACTGTCATTGTCACCGTCCATATCTGAATCTGTATAGCATTTCAAAACTGGTTCAGCTCCCCCATAGCACAAGCATAGTTTCGATCTACTCTTCGGGTACCTAAGATCCACTTGACTGTTTCCCAATGGTCTTTGCCTGGATTTGAAAGAAATCTGTTGACAACGCCTACAACACGAGCTATATCCGGTTTGATGCAAACCATTACATACATCGAGCTACCAACGACTGAAGAGTAAGGGATTATTTCCATCTCTTTCTTTTCTTTTGTCGAAGAGGGACACGATCGTTTGCTTAGGTTGAAATGATTAGCCAGCGGAATACTGACTGGCTTGGCATTTCCCATGTTGAACTTTGCAATCACCCGTTCAACGTACTTCTCTTGTGACAACCACAATTTCTTGGATTTCCTATCACGAACAATTTTCATGCCCAATATCTGTTGAGATGGGCCTAGGTTCTTCATGTCAAAGGACTTGGACATTTCTTGCTTCAGCTTGCTGATCATACTAGCATCCTGTCCAACTATCAACATGTCGTCAACATACAACAATAGAATAACAAAGTTACCATCCGGGAATTTTTTAATGTAGTTGCATTGATCTGCAACAATTCTCTTGTAACTATGACCCACCATGAATGATTCGAACTTTATGTACCATTGCATCGGTACTTGTTTGAGGCCGTAGAGACTCTTCTTCAATTTGCAGACCATATGATCTTTCCCTGTAACTTTAAAACCTTCTGGTTGGTCCATGTAAATTTCCTCCTGTAGATCTCCATGGAGGAATGCTATTTTGACGTCCATCTGTTCAAGCTCTAAGTTCAGACTAGCTGTTAATCCGAGTATCATTTGGATTGAGGTCATTTTCACGGCTGGTGAGAATATCTCGTCAAAGTCTATGCCATTTTTCTATTGGAATCCTTTGACAACCAATCAAACTTTGTGCTTTATCGGTTTCTGTTGGCATCTTTCTTCAGCTTGAACACCCATTTATTTTTCAATACTTTTTTGCCTTTGGGAAGTCTCACCAACTTATAAGTCTGATTTTTCTGCAAGGAACTCATATCTTCTTGCATAGCTTGCACCCATTTACCTTTGTATGTATGGGTCTTTACTTCCTGAAAGCATTCTGGTTCCCCCTCATCAGTAAGCAGAATATAGGTTGACTCTGGATATCTCCTCGATGGAATCAGTGGTTGGCCTCTTTCAGATCTTTTTGGTTGAAGCTCTTCAACTGGAGGAGCTACTTCTGGTTCTGTAGCTTCTGGTGGAGGGGTTTGTGGTTCCCCCTGCCCAACACCCACAAGTTCTTCTTCTTCCTCTGCTTCTGGAATTTTATCCTGCATTTCTTCATTATCTGGGATCAACTGTATTGGTGCAGGATCTGGGATGATGTTTGTAACATTCGGACTAGAACCATCGGTCTCTGTGAATTTTTCAGTGTCTTTGTATGTCTGGCTCTCTTGGAACACAACATCCATGTTTCTAATAACCTTCTTCGATTCTCGATCCCATAATTTGTATCTGAATTCTTCATCTCCATAGCCGATGAAGATGCATGGAGTTGAGTTTAGATCGAGCTCCTATCTTTGCTCATTTGATACGTGTGCAAATGTCTTGCACCTAAATACTCTCAGGTGATAATAGGAGGGATCTCTTCCAGTCCATACCTTTTCTGGTACTTCGAACTGCAGCGGTACTGATGGTGATCTGTTGATCAGGTAGACGGCGGCTCTAACTGCTTCACCCCAGAATGACTTTGACAACTTAGCCATATTGATCATACTTCTGACTCTGTCCATAATGGTCCGGTTTATTCTCTCGGCTACACCATTATGTTGTGGGGTACGTGGGACTATCTTCTCATGTCGAACACCTCGTTCAAAGCAATATGTTTGAAACTCGTTGGAAGTGTACTCGCCTCCATTATTTGATCGAAGGCACTTTAGCTTCTTTCCGGTTTCCCGCTCTACCATGGCGTGGAATGATTTAAAGTAATCGAGCACATGGTCCTTTGTTTTCAAAAAATATACCCACACCTTTTGTGAAGCATCATCAATGAATGTGAGAAAATATTTGCTACCGCCTAAAGACTTCACTTCAATAGGACCACAAACATCAATATGTATTAAACTCAACAACTCTGATCTTCTTCTGGTAGTTGAGTTGAAAGAGACTCTATGGTACTTTCCAAATAAACAATGATCACAAGGTTTTAATGGAATACCTTTCGATACTGCAATTAGTTTCTTCCTGACTAGTGTAAGCAACCCTTTCTCTCCCATATGTCAGAGTCTTTTGTGCCACAAATTTGGTGAAGTCTCATCTTCAACTGCATTGAGACTGTCAGACATTACTTTCACATGGGTTTTGTATAATGTGTCGTGTACCTGTCCTCGGGTGACAACCATGACTCATTTTATCAACTTTCAGGTGTCATTGCTGAAGTAGTTGCCATAGTTTTCTCGATCTAAGATTGTCCCAAAAATGATATTGAGACGAAGGTCGGGCACATGTCTAACATTTTTTAACACCATACTGCAACCAATACTGGTCCTGATTTGGACATCATCGATCCCCACGATCTTCGAGAAACTTGTATTGCTCATCTCACTGTACCAAAGTCTCCAGCTTTGTACGAGGTGAAGAAAGCACTGTGGGGAAGGGCGTGGTAAGAGGTTGTTGTGTCAACCACCCACTCGGCTTCATTGATTCCTACGTGGAGACATACCTCTTTATCGACTGAGCATATAACGATATCTCCTGTAATAGTGACCATGGAGTTGCCATCTTCCTTCTGTGGCTAGTGGCTATTTTGACCTTACTTCCTTTGTAATTTGCGGCAATTCTTCTTTAAATATCTTGTGATGCCACAATGAAAACAAACATATTTACCCTTTTGTTGATTTTTGTCATTGTTGGGTATGTCACGGGTTTGGGACCTTCAACTACTTTTGCCTCTGCCTCTGTTTTTTCCTTTATCAGTTCCATAAGATTTTCCTTGACCTTCTGTGACAAAGGCATGTGATTGGTTCATGCCGGTCTTCTTCCTTCGGGCTTCCTCACTGAATATGGCATCCTTTACTGTTGTCATAGTGAGTTTGTCATTCCGTGTTGAGTTGCCGAGGTAAACCACCAGTGTCTTCTAATTTTGTGGTAAGGGGCTGAGCAGAAGTAAGGCTTGAGTTTCATCGCCAAGATTTAACTCTACAGCTGCAAGCTAGTTCACCAAGTTCTGAAACTCGCTGGAGTGCTCGGCTACAGAGGTTTCGCTCTTCAGCTTCAAATTTACCAGTCGCATCATTAGAAGAGCTTTATTTTGAGCAGTCTTGGCCTGGTACATATCCTCGAGCTTCTTCCAAAGCTCGTAGGCGTTGGTCTCTTGCGCAACATGGTGGAATACACTATGGTCTATCCATTGTCTAATTTGGCCAATATTTCTTTTGTGCATCTTGGTCAAAACTTTTTCCACGATTAACGTGGGTTTTGCGCCTTTATTTTCTAACAGGTCCACCAAATCCTTACAATTAAGGAGATCCTCCATCCTGTGTCTCCATATGGTATAATTCGATGTCAACTATTTAATCATGGCTCCGGATCCTAAATTCGATGTCGATATGTTCAGAGTAGAATCATGCAAAATAAAGTATACCGTTGTGTCTGGAACGATCAAAGATCTTAAGATCGCCTCTGACTGAGCTCAAATCGGACTTAGAATGAGTCCGGAATAGTCAAAATAACGACGAGGGGAAAAACTGCAATTTTGCAAAGTATTGATGATGTGGCAGAATAAGGACATGTGGCAGTTTATCAGGTGTACACGTGGCAGGATGATGTGGCCGAATGCTAGCGTGACACGTGGCATAATATGGTGATGACATGTGGCAGGGGGTAACGTCAGTAGTGACGTGGCTGCTGAGATGACGTCAGCAGTGATGTGGTAGCACGTGGAGGTGTGTGATCTTACACGCACTGGTTTTAAAGGCGCGTGGGCCTCACGCGCGCTGGACGTAGACGACGAGTGGGGCGCGTGACGCCGAGAGTTCTGACGCGCCAAGCTTTGGGCGGCGCGTGTGGAGGTGTTTCGGGCTGTTCTCGACGAAAAATGCTTCGTCTGGAGATGGGTCATCTGAAAACGTGTTCGGTGTGGTGTTTTGATGAGTAGGTTGGTTCGAAATAGGATCGCAAAAACGACTTTATTTTTTACTCTAATCTCTGATACCATTTTGCTATACCCGAGCCAATTCTAAACACACACACACAACAAATATAGACACCAAGATTTCTAGTGGTTCGGTTCAATTGGTACCTACATCGTTTACTATCTTTTGAAATATAAATGGGAGAAGGAGGATGATATACTTTCAACTCGACTCTACCTCTCAAACTCTTTGCCTCACTCACAGAATACGTATATTTATAGGTGAAAGATAGGATACAAACAAACCAACAACTTGTACAAGCGTGGGATGTATATCTTGACATTTGATGCATGTGGATATGCCGTCTATCTCCAAGTGTGATCAGAGCTGCCATTCTTGACTTGGTTGAACCATGCGTGAGTTTAACAGTCTTGGCTCATATGGTGTTGATGGTGGTATGCGTAGAGCAGTTGGGTATGGAACTTACACATATATATGTGTGTCCTTTTGCTTGCATTTTAGGTACCTACTACCTAGACTCATATATATGTATATATAAATATGCACCATATCGTAGGCATATATAGTGTCCACCGTATCGTATGTATAGTGTATGGACACACTTTTTCCGAATGATATGCATGGACATACTAGTACTCCTATGTACGTATATTAGCCTTATTGTTAAAGGGCTCTTATCCACAAGTACAAGTTGGATAGACGGAGAAGATGGATCGAAGTTAAGTAGGCAAAATACCGATTAACTTTTAAGTTAAATTGCGAAACATTTCAGTACTCCATTACACCAAGTACTATACTAATTGAACATGGATCGAGCTTTTGTAACTTTTGTTACTCCCTCCATCCCTTTTTACTTGTCGATATTTTGATTTTATTTTATTTTCAATTTTGCCCCCCTATGTATATAATAAAGGTTTGCTTTTTAGTGGGGTCAATTATATTTTGAATTTAGTGGAGAGTAATTTGGGAAAATATATGATAATATTGTATTGAAATTCAAACATGCACAACTAATTTGTGACAAGTAAAGAATATAAAGTGGACAACTAAATTGGAATGGAGGGAGTAATAACTAATAAATATATGTGAAAGATTAGTATTGCTATAATTATCACCTACAAAAAATTATGGGTAAATTACTCCGACCTCCCCTGAGGTTTACCCTTATTACTATCATATGAAGTCGTTTCAAAAACCACCCTTATACCCCTTATCTGTGTAACTAGAAAATTATCTTTTGCTATTTTACTGTACTACCCTCATCATATTATTAATTATTTTGAACTTTATTGTGTAATGGAACCCTAAAAAATTGAATTTGCATTTTCTCCTTCCTCCACCCAAATCATCCATCCACACCACTTCATTCTCTGTCATGACCACCACCTCCAAGCAACCACCTACACCTTTTTCTATTTTTTCATGTGTGGGGTGTATATGTATACATATATACAGGGGCGACCCTCAAATTGCTAAAAGAAATTGAGACCCTATGCGAGAGAGTAAATATGAGGTCCCCCATAAAATAAGACCATAACAAAAAATTTCATTTAAAAACATAAAATAAATAAATAGGGTCATGGTGCTTTATAAAAAACATGAGAATGGAATTGGGGAAAAAGTTGATAATAGAAGAGAGAGACATGATAAACTAGAGAAGAGAGAGTGAAGAAAGGGTAGAAAGAAGGTGTTGGAGAGAAAAATGACGGTGATTGTGGGGGATAGTTGAAGGGCATTTGTGGTATTTCATAAACAAAATATAGTATATCATTAATTAAATCGGGGCTAATTGTTAATTTTAACATACTTGGAGGTAGGACTGCAAACGAACCAAGCCAAACCGAGTTTTGAAATGTTCAAGTTCGGTTCATTTACTAAATGAGCCTAGAAAATATGTTCAAACTCGGCTCATTTGCTTAACGAACGAGCACGAACCGAACGTCAAATTTAGCGAGTCGAGCTCGAGCTTGCTCACGAACGACTCGTTTCAGTTGCAACATATATTACTCTTGCCAATAGTTGTTTGGATTGAGTTGTTGCATGTATGTTTTTAATATATTTTCACTACTATAATTTTTTATGAATGTTTTTTTATGTTATGGTCACATAATTCTAATAATCTTTTCAAAACAATCTTCATAATTTGTTCAATTTGAATACTTTCTTTTATCAAATATGAGATAATTTTACTATTTAAGTTAGGCGTGCCTATTTAGGAGCTTGGTGAGCCGAACTTAGTAATGTTCAAGCTCGACTCGTTTACTAAACGAACCTAGAAATTGTGTTCAAGCTCGGTTCGTTTACTAAACGAATGAACACGAGCAGAGATTTTAATGAGCCGAGTCCGAGCTTACTCACGAACGGCTCGGTTCATTTGCAGTCCTACTTAAAGGAGGTTGACTTACTTTTTTCCTGAACTTTCATTTGAGGGTAATAAACCCAAACCTTAGGGGAGGTCATAGTAATTTACCCAAAAACTATATATACTGTATTAGAGATATAAACAAGCCAAAACGTGTTGACTTTCAATAACAGTTTTTTAATTTACTTCAGCAACCATTACTCAACGGTCTGATCAAAAGTTTCAAAAAATAAAATCTGAAATGTTTTGAATACAGTGGTTGGAAGTACTTTGTTGGATCGAACGTCAAAACTAGAGTCGTTTTCACCACACAAAAACAAAAATAAGAATAATAATATTTCATTTTTTAATCAGTGTACTGAACCTATTCATGGAAAAATATAGCGTTGAAGACATTACTATAAAATATTATTTGATTTAATTTATTAATATATGAGGATAATTCTTTTGCAAAGTTTATTTGGTTGACTATTTTATGAAAATCTATATACTTAATTAAAAATAATTTTTAAGATATTCTTTTTTTAAGTTTCTATCAAATACTTTTTAATATTGGGAGAGAGTGACAAACTAAACGGGTATTGTTTAGAGTAGTTTTCAAAAATAGTTTTAAAAATTCAAATAAAATTAATAAAGGGTTAATTTCAGTAAACCCTCATATACTATCCAGATTAATCAACTAACCCCTTATGTGTCCATTTTGCCCCCTATACTATTCAATTTCATCAAATTGCCCCCTCATTTCTCAAAATACCTAAACTACCCTCAATAGTATAAGGGGGTTTAGTGAATTATTTCGGAAAAAATAATATATACTTTTTGCAAAAAAAAATAAATCATATTTTGTTCCAAAATATGAATTTTTTTTTCGAAAAATATTTTTTTTGCAAAAAAGTATATATTATGTTCCAAAATATGATTTTTTTCTGAAAAATAATTTTTTTGCAAAAAATATATATTATGTTCCAAAATATGATTTTTTTTCTGAAAAATAATTTTTTGCGAAAAATATATATTATGTTCCAAAATATGATTTTTTTTTCCGAAAAATATTTTTTTTGCGAAAAAGTATATATTATTTTCCAAAATATGAATTTTGTTTTCGAAAAATAATATTTTGGAACAAAAATGTATATATTATGTTCCAAAATATGAATTTTTTTTTTGAAAAATAATTTTTGGAAAAAAAATCATATTTTGGAACATAATATATATTTTTCGCAAAAAATTATTTTTCGAAAAAAAAATTCATATTTTGGAACATAATATATACTTTTTCACAAAAAAAATATTTTTCGGAAAAAAAATCATATTTTGGAACAAAAAATTATTTTTCAGAAAAGAATTATATTTTGGAACATAATATATATTTTATGCAAAAAAATTATTTTTCGAAAAAAAAATTCATATTTTGGAACATAATATATACTTTTTTGCAAAAAAAATATTTTTCGAAAAAAAAATTCATATTTTGGAACATAATACATACTTTTTCGCAAAAAAAATATTTTTCGAAATTTTTTTTCATATTTTGGAACATAATATATACTTTTTTGCAAAAAAAATATTTTTCGAAAACAAAATTCATATTTTGGAACATAATGGGCCTGTTTACTAACAGGAAACATTTTCTGTTTCCGTTTCCTGAAGAAGTAGAATTATATTTTTGATTCCTTAAGAAAAACAAAAAGTAAAATATTGTTTACTAAATTTTGATTTTTTTCAGAAACAAAAATAAAAAACAGAAATTATGTTTACTAAAAAAATTTTGTTCTTACTTTTTATTTATTTATTATATGTATTTCTTATTATTTTTTATTTATATTTATTATTTATCATAAGTTTTATTTATTTATTATTAATTCATTATTTTTATTTAATTTATAAATATATTTTGTTTAATTTATTATTTATTATATTTTTATTTAATTTATAAAAATATTCAATTTATTTATTATTTGTATTTCTTATTATTTTTTATTTATATTTATTATTTATCATAAGTTTTATTTATTTATTATTTATTATTTAATTATTTATTATTTAATTTATTAATTTTATTATTATTAATTCATTATTTTTATTTAATTTATAAATATATTTTGTTTAATTTATTATTTAGGGTATTTTTATTTAATTTATTTATTATTTGTATTTACTATTATTTTTCATTTATATTTATTATTTATCATAAGTTTTATTTATCTATTATTAATTTTGTATATTATTGTTATTATTATTAATTCATTATTGTTATTTAATTTATAAATATATTTTGTTTAATTTATTATTTATTATATTTTTATTTAATTTATTTATTATTTGTATTTCTTATTATTTTTATTTTTTATTTATCATAATTATTTATTTATTATTATTATTATGTATTATTTATTCATTTACTTTTATTTTATTTATTATATATTTTTTAATTTATAAAAATATTTAATTTATTTATTATTATTTGTTATTTATATATAATATTTTAATTTATTAGTGCAAAAGACATGAAGGTCCCAATTTTACAACTTTGAAATTTGGTCATTTTGAACGTGAGAGGAAACAAAAAGAGGAAGTACCATTTTTCTTGTTTCCTCTTTTCTTTACAATTAGAGGAAACGTTTTCTGAAGAGCAAAAATAAAAATAAATTGGTAAACAAGATTTTACTTTTACTTTTTCATTTCAGGAAATAAAAACAGAAAACAGAAAATATTTTCTGTTAGTAAACACCACCAATATATACTTTTTCACAAAAAAAATATTTTTGGGAAAAAAAATCATATTTTGGAACAAAAAATTATTTTTCAGAAAAGAATTATATTTTGGAACATAATATATATTTTTTGCAAAAAAATTATTTTTCGAAAAAAAAATTCATATTTTGGAACATAATATATACTTTTTTGCTAAAAAATTATTTTTCGAATTTGTTTTTCATATTTTGGAACATAATATATACTTTTTTGCAAAAAAAATATTTTTCGAAAAAAAGATTCATATTTTGGAACATAATATATACTTTTTCGCAAAAAAAATATTTTTCGAAAACAAAATTTATATTTTGGAACATAATATATACTTTTCGCAAAAAAAATATTTTTCGAAAAAAAATTCATATTTTGGAACAAAATATGATTTTTTTTCAAATTTTTTTTTTTTGCAAAAAGTATATATTATTTTTTCCGAAATAATTCACTAAACCCCCTTATACTATTGAGGGTAGTTTAGAGATTTTGAGAAATGAGGGGGCAATTTGATGAAATTGAATAGTATAGGGGGCAAAGTGGACACACAAGGGGTTAGTTGATTAATCTGGATAGTATAGGGGGGTTTACTGAAATTAACCCATTAATAAAAGGTCTTTTAGAGAAAAGGAAAGTAGATCAATTTTGTGAGAGAACTTAAAATGAAAAATCTACAATTTGTACCAAATTTTGCTCACTTAAGTTCCTTTTTTTTAAAATAAAAAATATTTATATTTAAAACTTAATATTTTCTATTTTTACGGAATAATTTTCTTAATTTCTTAACAGTTATTTTCAGAAAACTAAATCAAGTTTTAGAAAACAAAATCACTTTCAACAAAAAAAAAATATTAATAAAAAGAAAAAAGGGTAGTCTTCAAAAACTAACCCAACATAATTTTTTTACCCCTCTTAGAAAATGAAGTAAATAGGTTAATTTTCTTGAACCTTGTTATCAAAAATAAAAAAAGTTAATAAAAAAAAATTAGTAATGTAATTCTTATAATGTTAAACTAGAATTACATGTCAATCAATCAATCACAACTACGGCCGAGATCCATCATTTTTCGAAGTCAACTAAATGGACGAGATACATTTGTCAAGTCAACTATATGAACGAAAACAATGAAATTTTGAGTCATATAATTTAATATCAAACTGAAAAACGATTTATTTTATTAGGGGCCCGTTTGGGAACTTGATTTTGGTCTTGGGTGGTTTTAGGTAAATTTAATGTTTGGTAAGGAGTTGGTCTTGGTTTTGGTCTTGGTATAATCATATATATATATACTAATATGTATTCAAAATATATAAATATGAAAAATATATATATATATAATTGGAAAAAAATTAATTTTCGGGGAAAAATATAAAAAATAATTTTTTGGAAAATAATTAATTTTCGGAAAAAAAAATAATTAATTTTTTCCGAAAAATAAATATTTTCGAAAATTTAATTTTTGTCGAAAAAATAATTTTTTCACAAAATTTAATTTTTTTCCGAAAAAATAATTATTTTCCAAAAAATAATTATTTTCGAAAAAATAATTTTTTTCCGAAAATTAATTTTTTTCCCGAAAAAATAATTATTTTCCGAAAATATGATTATTTTCCGAAAATTAATTTTTTTCCGAAAAAATAATTTTTCTTTTTCCGAAAAATATAAAAAAAAATTCAAAATAATTCATATTTTTGGCCATATATATATATATAGAGAGAGAAAAAAAAAAGTCAAAATTGGTGGGCCAAAACTAGGTTTTAGTGGTTGGTTTTAAAAAGCTCAAAACCAACTCCAAAATCGGCTTGCCAAACATGATTTTGGTCTTAAAATTCAAAACCAAAACCAAGCCCAAAATCGGATTGCCAAACATGCCCTAGGTGACTGAAGTTTAAGATTTTGATTGAAACCTAGTAATACTTGTTTCACGTGGTCGTGTTGGAGTTAGGTCTAGTCTTTTCTTTGGAACTTCCATGCAAGTATGCAACATCGTGTTCTTGTCTCCATATATATATTATATTAAAATCTTTTAAAAATGCGTGTGTGTGTGTGGTTAACATTTTCATATGTTGATTTGATATCTGTGTGCGCGCGCGCGCCGTATGCATGATGAAAATGTAAGCTTAATTTGTTTATCTGAAGGAATATTAACAGTAAAGCTTTCCTCTCAGGAATATATATATATATTAACAGTAAATTTTAGTTAACTACTGTATTTGTTATTTCTAGTTTTTTTTTTCTTTGGTAGGTAAGCAGAATTAATTGTAAATTTACTCTTAAAAAAATATGGTAAGAGAATCCAACTACTAGATACAACCATCTATTAGATCGTGATGCAATCATATCACATTTTAACTGGGCACGTATATTTTTAGGCTTTTACAGTTTTGAGGTTTTATATTCATAATGATACCATGAGTGTTTTAGGCCTTATTTTGTAATTGGTTTTGGTACCAATTTTTTGGTTTTGGTACGAAATGATGGTACCAACCCATGTTTGTTAGGATTGGTGTTGGTACAACAGTATAACACCAATGATACCAAATGATGGTACCAACCCATGATTTTGGAACCATCTAATGAGATGGTTTTTGGTGGTGCGGTACTGTAGCAATCAAAACCAAAACCAAATGATTGCACCATCTCACCCCAAACCAAAACTAAATAGTTGTTTCATATTAATATATTAATATTAATATTAAAATATATTTTTTGAAATTTAATATATTTTAATATTATAGTTTTATTATCTTTCCTAAAAATTAATATATTAATATTAATATATTAAAATATATTAATATTAATATATTAAAATATATTAATATTAATATATTAAAATATATTAATATTAATATATTAAAATATATTAATATTATATTAATATTAAAATATATTTTTGGAAGTTATTTTAATATTATAGTTTTATTATCTTTCCTAAAAATTAATATATTAATATTAATATATATTTTTGGAAATTTAATATATTTTAATATTATAGTTTTATTATCTTTCCTAAAAATTAATATATTAATATTAATATATATTTTTGGAAATTTAATATATTTTAATATTATAGTTTTATTATCTTTCCTAAAAATTAATATATTTTAATATATTAATATTAAAATATATTTTTGGAAGTTATTTTAATATTATAATTTTATTATCTTTCCTAAAAATTAATATATTAATATTAATATATTATTAATATTTTAATATTAAAATATATTTTTGGAAATTTAATATATTTTAATATTATAGTTTTATTATCTTTCCTAAAATTAATATATTAATATTAAATATATTTTAATATTATAAATTTTAATATTTATAAATAAAATGTGAAACCATTCCAAGTTACCAAACATGATTTGGTTTCAGAATTTCAACCCATATCAACTCTACCAAACATGGTTTGGTTTTTTAGCATCACTTTTTCTCACACCAAAACCATCTGCACCAAACATGGTTTGGAATCAAAATAAAACCACACCAAACCAAATCCAACCTAACCCAAACCAAAATAAAAAACTAACACCGCACCGCACCGTTACCAAACGCAACCTTAGGACGTCCCAATATATGTTACCAAAATTAACTTTACACCCTTGTTGGTAATGATTTTGATTTTAGTTTTTTTATTTTAAATATTTGAAAGAGTAAAATTAAAGTTAAAAACATGTTTGTTAACTATAAATTTATTTTTTTGGTAGATTTTTAAAAGGTCAAAATATAGCTTCCAAAAATTTCGATTTCCTTCATAGCTTTGGAAGCTTGAAATAAAGCTTTTACTTTATAATTTATTCCAAAAAAAATTATTAGGAAAAAATCTTTTAAACGAGGCCCAATCTTCCTCTCTTTCCCCGAACGCTCCAACCTCTCTCCTTCCATTTTTTAAAGTTTTTGCTTTCAAAAAATTTCGAAAAAATGTAGGGCGCGTTTGGATAGGGGTGTTTCCGTTTTTGTTTTTGTTTTTTTCACTTTTCACGGAAACAAAAACGCGTTTGGGAGCCTTTGATGGTTTTTGTTTTCGTGAACAGTAAAAAAACGTTTTCTCACCCTTAGTTCAAATTTTGAGAACACCAAAATGGTGTTTTTTTGTTTTCAGCACTGTTTGTTCTCAATAAAAAAAAATTAATTGTTGCAGATTCCCTAACCTCCATCTTCAACCTCCAAACCCTAACCTCCATCTTATACCTTCAAACCCTAACCTCCAAAATTATTATTATTTTTCTTGTTCCCAAAAATTTTTTAGACAAAATTTCCAACCAAATATATTTTTCTCAAGAGATAAAAAACGAAAACAAAAACGAAAACATTAGCTTCCAAACGCACGCATACATTACTAAATATGTTTTGCTTTTGATCACAATGACAGAAAAACAAATCAATACTTTCAATTTCATGAAAAGTAAAATTACAGAAAAAAAAAACCACAGCGTTACCGAACAATCTACTTGTTTTAATCAAAGAAATGTTTTCCTTCAAGTTCAAAACGATGATCAATTTCACGGAAGTTTTGATAGGTTTTGTATCTATACTCTCTTTTTTCAACACACAGCATTCAGCCCATTGCAGGATAAACTGGAATCTTTCATCTTATACTCCTTATATTTTTTATTTTTGAAACCACACAACTTTCTAATAACTATAAATTACTCTGAAACAAACAAAATCAAAGTACTAGTAGTAATAGTAATATATACAGCCCATGTGCCAAACTGCAACATATAAATATACACCCATAAATGTAGTTATTTTATGAAAGGGTAATTTGCAGCCACACCCCCTGAATTTTGGATTTATTGCAGTCAGATGCAAGGTTTTGCTTTTTCGGTCCCATAGCCCCCTGAGGTTTCAATTTCGTTGCAATGACATCCCCTGGGCTGGTGAAATGACTATAATGCCCCTTTAATTGTTTCACTTATTACATTAGGGTAATATATAAAGTGTGAAATTACCATATGCCCAAATACTTCACCCCTCTGAAATTACTAATTACACTTTCACCCCTTATTACAAAATATATATGTATTACGAAAATTACAATCTAATTTTTTTTCTTTATAATATAATTTGTATATATAATTACGAAAAATATATATATAATTTGTAAAAAATATATAAAATTTTAAAAAACATATAAAATTCAAAAAAATATATAAAATTTGAAACAATATATAAAATTTAAAATATATATATATATAAAATTCGAAAAACATATAAATTTCTAAAAAATATATAAAATTTAAATATATATATATAAAGTGTGACTGAAGTTTAAGTAAACAAGTCTCGGAGTCATTAGCCAAGATAACGGATCCTCTCCAGCTCTCTGCAGAGCTATTTCAATGGCCACGATGGCGACACATGCCCCACGATGGTGACCGAAATCGGAATCGAACCGATACTTTATTAAAATATTTTAATCAAAATTAAATATATTAATATTTGGAACAAAATTAACGGTTCGGTTCCGATTCTCATTTTTAAAGAACCGAAAGTATCGGTTCGATTCCGGTTTCGGTCGGAATCAAAAGCGAACCGCATCATGAATATATTAATATTTAAATCAAAATTAACAATTCAGTTCCGGTTCTCATTTTTAAAGAACCGAAAGTATCGGAACCGAACCATTAATTTTGATCCAAATAAAAATTTACTTTCGGTTCTTTAAAACTGAGAACCGGAACCGAACCATTAATTTTGATCGAAATATTAATATATTTAATTTTGATTAAAATATTTTAATAAAGTATCGATTCGATTCCGATTTCGGTCACCATCGTGGGGTATGTGTCGTCATCGTGACCATTGAAATAGCTCTGCAAATAGCTAGAGAGGATCCGTTACATTGGCTAATGACTCCGAGGCTTGTCCACTTAAACTTCAGTCACACTTTATATATATGTTTGAATTTTATATATTTTTTAGAATTTTATATGTTTTTCGAATTTTATATATTGTTTACAAATTTTATATATTTTTTAGAATTTTATATGTTTTTTGAATTTTATATATTGTTTACGAATTTTATAAATTTGTTTCAAATTTTATATGTTTTTTTTAATTTTATATATCGTTTCAAATTTTATATATTTTTTATAAATTATATATATATTTTTTCGTAATTATATATACAAATTATATTATAAAGAAAAAAAATTAAATTATAATTTTTGTAATATATATATTTTGTAATAAGAGTGAAAGTGTAATTAATAATTTCATAAGGGTGAAGTGTTTGGGCATATGGATAATTTCACACTTTATATATTACCCTAATGTAATAAGGGAAACAATTAAAAGGGCATTATAGTCATTTCACCACCCAGGGGGTGTCATTGCAACAAAATTGAAACCTCAGGGGGGCTATGGGACCGAAAAAGCAAAACCTTGCATCTGGCTGCAATAAACCCAAAGTTCAAGGGGTGTGGCTGCAAATTACCCTTTATGAAAATGAAGCAAGTTGCACATCAAATTTAAATCAAAATTGCTCTCATGGTAGAACCATGTTGAGAAGATAATTTATTTATTATCTCAGTACAATAAGAAATGCAATCAACATATGTTTTTTTGTAGCTAAGCCTCCACTGAACTGATAATCTCCATCTATCCAGTGATCTTCTTGTCTTGCAAGATAAAATCAGCTTAGAACCACTTGCTCTATTCAGCAGACCATTGACTTCTAAGAAAGCAGAAGCCTCACCTCTACATGCCGAGAGGACGTCCTCGAGCTCCATGGGAGTACAAGAATGTTGCATTGTGTCGATTGTGTGGAGCAACGAATAGTCTTCCTCTACTGATGTCTGAAAATTCTTCAAGATGGCCCCGCAGTTCTTGGCTATCCAGCGCATGACAATTATCTCGTTCTCTGGTGATAGTTGAGATCCCGAATAAGCAAGGTGTCCCACAGACCTTCGCTGGCTTGAAGGGGTCGCCCATAGGCGGATAGCAGAGAGTAGGGCAAAGGATGGCTCCCCATTTTGGTGAATATAAAGCGAGTCTTGGGGCCATGAACACGAGGAATAGATCTCAGGTTCTAAAGGAATGAAAGCCTTGTCATTTGGATTTTCATTTAAAAGAAAGCCATAGTGTTCGAGAAGCTCCAAATTTGTATATGTCCCATAGCTTAGAAGAACCTGCAGACAAGACCGAGTTAACATTCCTTCTTGCAACATCCCAGAAGAAACGCAAGGAAATAAAAGATGCAAAATGTCTGCAAGAGCAACAACAATCCTCATAAAATGTGATAAAATAAAGCTGTCCAGAAATGCAATTCTAGAGCAAATTGCCCGAGTCTCAGCCAGTAACTGGCATTTTTTTATTTTCCAATCCCAAATTATGGTGCGATAATGGTTTCTCTAAATAATTGGACATGTTTAACTACTGCTGTAGGATCAGATTTATAAAAACTTGAAAAAAAAATTGATATATAAAATTAGAAATGAAAAGAAAATTCCGACCATGTTGCTTCCAATCTTTCAATTTTAAGAATTTGCATTTTACTGTTAGTGGACGCAAAAAGACTTCTAAGGCTGTGGTACTAACAACTATTGGTTAAGAGCAGCGATGCTATTCTCTTGAGTTTCACTTATTTATTTTTGTCTAGTGTCTGTGCCGACCTCAATAAATAACTGTGAAACAAAATATAAAAAGCTGCCATACTCCCTAATATGATGCAGTATGCTTTAGTAGAAACCCCAGGCGATTGGTCACACGGATATACCTGCTCTCCTTTCTTATAATTTCTCCTGGCGTAGAAGCAATATGCAGTGACATCGTCCTCATACCCACCATCTGTTAGCCTCTGCAAATTAGCATCGAAATTCTCTGCATCTATTGTTTCTGTGCTATCTTCTTTCTGCAAAGGACTTGCTTGCAAGCAAGAGGGAGTTCTGTGACTACTAGAATCTTCAGAGACAGAAAGCTCCTCCCCAGGTGCAGCATAATTAAAAAAGTCACCCACAGGGCATAAACACCCAGCACTGTCCCATGGTATATGCAAAGTGCGGGAAGATACCTTCAACCAGAATTATGCTGAAAATTTCAGATTATTAAATTTCAAAATAGATGTAAAGAATGAAGTAGTGAACTATGATAATTGGTATTTTGTAGCATTAATAACTTATATAAAGAAGGCCCAAGGACACAAGCATGACTTAGACACATCAACATGCTGCTCGAACAAATATTTTTGTGTGCATTAGTTCTTTACACAAAGCACTAAAATTGTAAAGTTTGTACTTACAGTTGCAGAAGCCCAAAGCCATGCCTTAAAGCTTTGGAGTCGAGGCTTGAGCTTAAGTTCTTTCATAAGCGACGTAGCTTTTTTCCAGTCCAACTCAGTCTGCAGTCTAGCTTTTTCTGCAGCCCAGATGGCATCATCCACCTATCATTCATCCTAACTACTTCAACTCAACTAACAAAATTTTTCCCAACTACTTGATATGAGTATCTAAAATAATTTATAAACAAGTAGTATATATCATATTTTCCTAACCCTTGATATTAACAGAAGCGAAAAATTGACATGTTCAGGAAAATAACCAAACTTGCAAAGCTCGTGTCTCAAATCGATCAAAACTCGCTAGTGTTTCATAACTTCGTGGCAACTGCATAAGGTAAGGGTTCCACCGAGATTTTTTTGCCTTGCCCATTTCGTTTAACAACAAAACAACCAATATCTGCATGAGAGAAACAATATCAACCAGACAGGGTAAGGTGCTCAAACCTTCAATAAATAAATAAATAGAGGTCGTAAATACTATAGATAGAAAGTTGCTTTTTTTTTTTTGATAAGGATGAATATAAAAGCACTCAAGCGGGGAGTGCATCCCATTAACACAAAGGAAACCCCTAAGGGCCGAGAGAGCCCAAAAATACTATAGATAGAAAGTTACTTTAAATTTAAGTAAATCCTATTTTGTTGTTATGCGATGTCTAGGTCATCTTTTAAGTTAAGCCACGCACCATTGTTTATTTACAGATTATAGGTAACGGACAGTTGATTTTCTTTACCCTTTAATTTTTTCAAAACAGATAATGTCACTTTCTCGTCAAAGGCAGCATATATGGGAAAGTCATATCTCTCTCAATAAAGAAGTCAAAATTCTTAATAAGAAGGAAAAAAAACAAGTTCTAAGACACCCCTTGCCACCTGCTTGGGGAAAAGGTGGCCTCGTTATCCACACCTCCAGCCGGATGAATGCAGGACCGACTGACCCGGGTTTTCCCAAGCGTAGGCAGGTTCTGCAGTGCGTGTTCAGTTAGTCCCGGCTTCAAATATGAGACTCTATTTTCAACATTCTTAGGCTATCTAGTCAAAGCATCCAACCTAGTACTAATTCCTAAAGTGGCTTATCCTATTACTTTGGAATGTAGCGAAGCACCCCTTTAGTCTACTTGAAAAGAGAAAATGGAAGCAATCTTACCGAAAGATTACCAGGCAAGACAACAGAAAAATTCGTCAACATTACATGGACTTCATAAAAATGCGTGAAATACCCTTGTTGGATATACAGCACTCCACCAGTGTCGCCAAAAACCCGAGGCCCCCAAAGACACTTGAGGCCCTTTGGAGCCTAGGCGTAAAGTGCAAGGCAAGGCGCATAGTAAAAAAGTTAATTATTATTAAGCATTAATATTTCATATTAAAGGCGCTAGTTTTGTCAAAGGCATGCCTGTGCACACAACACAAAAAGCGGACGTGTTACATTTGTATGAACCTGAAGCCTAGGCAAACCTTTGAAAATAATGTTCACGACATAAATTTGATTTACAATAACCACAGCCAAAGCCTTTTCCCAAATATTCAGAGTCCGCTACATGAATCCTATATTTCCATTTCACTCAATCTAAGGCCATGACCAAGACCCAATCGCATGTTTATATCATTTGTTAATCACTCAACCCATGTCAACCATTGCCTTCTCTCCCCCAGTATTACAACCAATGGTGACTATGTCAGATTTCCTAACTTGCTCAGTTAAAGGTCCTCTTTGCACACGTCCAAACCATCCTAACAAATTAACATTTTATCCATAATTGGTGTTATCTAACCATTTAAGAAATGTGATCCTTCCTTATTCTATACTTTATAGTCTTACTGCATATCCATGTCAATATTTGTATTTCTGCCACAGTTACTATATGTATATATTGTTTCCCAGCTGCCAAAATATTGTGTCCCTTCTTTAAAAAAAAAAAATATATATCATGTCCCCTAATAAAACATAGACACCAAGGAGAGGTATGACCAAAGAGTATTTATGTGACCGACCCCATTCTTATGGGATTAAGGCAAGGATGTTGATATGCCAAGGATGTCTGTACAATTCTATAAAGATGACATGTATTTCCGTAATTGATTTTATTAAATGATGGACACTCTATGCTGCACAAAATTCTTTTCCTCTTAAAAATAGAATAGTAGTATACTATATGAACGAGTTTCTAGATATGTTTCCTTAGCATCGGAGTAGGAAACCTGATAACCCGATGCTAAATACCCACATCTAACACATGTACCCGAGTCATCATCATTACCCATGTTAACTATTGCCTTATCTTCCCCCAGTATTACAATCAATGCTGACTATGTCATATTTCCTAACTTGCTCGGTTTAAAGTCCTCTTTGCACAAGTCCAAACCATCCTAACAAAATAACATTTTTTCCTCGGTGTTATCTAACCATTTACGAAATGTGATCATTCCTTATTCTATACTTTATGGTCTTACTGCATATCCATCTCAATATTCGTATTTCTGCCACTGTTACTATATGTATATATTGTTTCTTAGCTGCCAAAACATTGTGACCCCTAATAAAAGATAGAAACTATGGAAGAGGTATGATAAAAGAGTATTTATGTAACCGACCCCATTCTTATGGTATTAAGGCAAGAATGTTGATATGCCAGGATGTGTGTACAACACTACAAACATGGCATATATTCCCATTATCAGTGTTATTAAAATGGACACTCTATACTACACATTATTTTCCTCCAAAAAATAGAATAGTAGTATATTATCTGAACAGGTTTTTAGATATGTGTCCCTATCATAGGAGGAAATCTGATAACCCGCTGCTAAATACCCACCCCTATCACATGTACCCGAATCATAGTCAATATCCTTGCCTTAATCTCATATGAATGGGGTCGGCCATATAAATTCTCTCTCTACAAGTCTTCCATGCCAATTCACCTACTATATCCGACTTTTTAAAATCATTTCTGATAACCTCATCCTGTCTTCTATTTGGTATCCCTCTTCATCTCTTAGCTTCTATTATAACTAGTCTTCCTCATTTGACTGACATGTCACTAGATCTCTTATGTATATTACCAAAGCATCTAACACAGATACCTGAATCCATGTAATACAAACATTTGTTGCAAATAGGTGAACTACTTTGTCGGTTCTCTTTCAATTTATTTTCACTTGGTTCTATTCTTCCGCCTCCTTAATATTTTCACATATCAAATATCTTCCTTTTTTCATGCTGCGAATCACACTTCCATCACAATACTCACATTTTGGTCTCACTTAATATAGAACATTCTTTTTCTTAATATACCATCATTCTTTGCTTTCGGGAATGCATAGTCTCATAATTGTTTAGTAGCACTTCTTCACGTTCATTCGTGCTCTTTATGTTTATCACTCTTATGGTCTTATATTTTCTTTACTTCCCCGTTTCTATTTCTACTAATGCTCAAACTACAATTCAAATAAATACTTATTCAGCTTTATATCCCTACTCTAATTTCATCAACAGCAGAAACACTACCAACATGTGTCTATTTGTATTATCCATGAATAAATCAAATACCCACAACAAAATAAATTCGAAATTTCAAAAGCTCAGCTTTCTCTCCCCTTAGCTTACGTTATTTCTCATGAACCAAACTGGGCACAAAGAAAAATGATATATACATGGGAAAAGAAAAACCTGAGTAGGGGAAAGAAAAGGGTGTTTATTGACAGCAGAAGAGAGTGACTGATCTTCCAGTAGGCTAGCGCTAGTCATTAAGGCCGATTTAGGAACCCTAAGAATCAATTCGCCTTTTCTAAGATCACGAGCAGCAACCAAACCTCGTCTGCAACATTCACACACACGTATATATACAGATATACATATATACACACACATAGACGGGGAGAGATAGAAATAGGAAAACATTACCCGCCAGCGTGAGGAAAATGTGAGACGCAGAGTGATTGTCCCAGACATGAATTGGAAGGTGGTTGATTTGGTGGAGAGTCTGATACTCCGACCTCACTAGCCCATCTCAGGAAGCTCTCTAGCCTTCCTTCTTCTTGCTCCATCTCTCTCTCTCTCTCTCTCCTCGCTGCTTTCAGTGTTTGATTAGGGTTTTGAACTGGTTCGGATCAGCCCAACATTTTGGGTCGGGTTCAAAATGTTGGGTCGGAATGGGCCCAAACGTCACTTGTTCCTGTTCTCTTTGTTGGATTGGGATGACCACCTGTGTTGGGATGGAATGGGATTGGTATGAAATTAAAAAGGGTTATTTGCGAAAAAAAATATTTATAGTTTCATACTAGGTGCGAAAAATTTTCAATAGTTATAAAATGTGTGTATAAATTTACTATGTTTTAAAAATGTGTAACTTACCCATAAAATGATATAAAATTCCTAAAATACTCCTTCTAACCTACTAAAAATAATAAATATTAAATTAATAATAAATATATATATATATACTTTTTTTAAAGTAAAATTTTTTTTTTGATAATTTTATTAAATATATTTTTTATAAATATATTTTTCAGTTTTTTGTTTTTGTTTTTGTAATTTTATTATATAAATATATATATTTTAAAATAAACTGGATTAATTTTTTTAATCAAAATTTTATATAACTCTAAATAAAAAGTTTTAAAAAATAGTATTATTTGTTTTTCAAAATAATTTTAATACTTTTGAAAAAAATGTAATTATTTTATTGATTATTTTCTTAAATATATTTTTTATAAATATATCTTATGTTTTTTTTTTGTAATTTTTTATTTTTATTTTTTAAAAAATAACTTATTCTAAGGGTATTTCAGATAATTCATGTCACAGTGTTGTTTTGGTATGTAAATATAGAACCGATCTTAAAATTGAAATTGAAATAATAAAATAGAAACTAATTAATATCAAACTTACCATTTTATTGCTTCATGATATTATCATGAATCAATTTTCATGATGTGTAGCATTGCACTTATTTGGAAGAGTTTTATTTGTAATTTGGAAATGCTACATATTATAAGCAAATGTTATATATATAAAAAAAGGGGGATTAATATGAAAAGTGTTATTTACGTGGGATTTAAGATATGAATGATGATTGGATTGGAAACATAAAATAAAATTGGGTGTTCTTATGTTTTTATGCACATAAAGTGGGTTATGATTAAAGTGACAATCCTAATATTTAAAACCAACTAAGTGACATTTAAATAAATGAACATTGATCTCCACTCAAATATTGTAGTTACGTGACCATGGTGACTATACAACAATTATTCTAAGGTCTGTGTTAACTGTTTTGTTTGTACTTTATTTTCGTAAGAATTTTTTAAAAATGGAAAACTATTTTACAAAACAATAAAAACAATTCTTCAACAAGCCACATTATAATTTCAGAAAAATTGAATTCAAAAAGACTATTTGTACAATTTTTCCTTTTTGCTAAAATGTATTACATTATTTTTTTTTCAAAGTTGCAAACCAAACTGACCATTTATATGATAACCGATTGAAAAAATTTAACATAATATGAGAGTAAAAAGTCTTGTGTTCAAATTTCATCGTTACACCAGTAAAAAATTTATTTCACCTGAAGGATGTGCTGAATGATTAAATATTAAAGTTATTACATATGACAATTATGCTTTTGTCAATAAATTATACTCCCTCCGTCCCATATTATAGGTCCATTTTGGGGAATCTAACTTTTTGAGATGATGACTTTTATTGGTGTGATAGTGAATGAAAAATCAATTTTACCCTTAGTCCCACCAAATAATGTGATGGTTGTAGTTTAGGTATTTTATAATTTGAATGATTGAAGGATAAATTAGTAAATTGATAAAATAAAGTGATGTTGACTTTTCTTATTTCTAATTTTGGAATGAGTTGAATAGTGAATTTAGACACTTAAATTGGGACAGAGGGAGTAATAGTATACCTTTTTCTTATCACCAAGTTTTGTATAATTGGTAAAAAGCATGAGAATGGTAATAATTCAATTTCCAAATTTCTTTATATGTTTGAAGTTAATATAAATGAATTTGGAAATTGTGTGGTTCAAATAATTCCTTCCATTTTGTTATTTAGAATTCAAATCAAAGGATTCCTACAATTAAATAGGTGATAATACGTTCAATGCAACCTAATTTATGCGTTACATGTATCCGTATTCATTTTAAAATATGATTTTTGCGTTCGTATTCGCATCATAGTATGTAATTGGATTCTTACACGATTTATGCGTCTGTAGTCGACTTCTGCATCTGTATTGGCAATGGATGCATTCACACCTTCTAATGTATTGATGTGGATTTTTTTTTACAAGATTACATAATTCTTATGCATTCAGTACTCTAACATGCAAGTAAATATTCAGGCCATATAATTAGAAATCATACAATAAACAAAGTGCAAAGTGTGCACGTGTCAACAAGCCCACCTTCGAACCGGCCCAATAGCGGACGTGAGGAAACGCGGACAACATCATGGGCTTTTTCCACTTCAAGAGATGGTGGGTGGGCCCAAACAGACCCCCCCCAACCCCAACCCCACTTTGCTCTGCTTCCGTTACCTGTACTGTATACACTTAAGGCAAAACATGAACCCTCATTCACAGGTCGCCACGTGGATGACCTAACTATTTTCTTAATTTTCTCACTCTAAAGTGTTGTGCTATTTTGATAGGATATATATTCAGTCCATTCAGTCGCTGACTGGAAAGTGGCCATTCATGATGTGGCAGCCCAGTCAGCAAAGTGGAACACAATTTGCGTATAAAATTTTCTTCGCGTATACTGCTACAGTGCTGTATATATCAACAGTGAACCTAAATTTCCATTGGCGCCTAAACCTAAATTTATTAGCGCCCAAACCAAATATTTTGGGAAAATTTTCAAATTTCGTCCAAAATTCAAATTGAATTTAATTTAGTGGTCAAAATTGGGTCAACCACCAAATTTTCTCAAAAAGAACCAGGAACGAGAGGCGATTTTCTCTTTCTCTCATCATGTATACTTTTTGGGTCAAGCTTCTAGGTCCAACAAAAGGTTTCTGATGAGGAATTTCATGGGTTTTGTGTAGCTTGAGCAGAGGTATGGATTCTTTCAAAAGTGATTTTACTCGCTTCTTTGTTTACAAACTTTTTATGGTGCAAGGGTTGAAGATGTGTGATATTTCTGGTCTAATATGCTTTTGGTTGTTGATAGTTCGGAGGCAATTGGAGATACGCATCAGGACCATTCTAGGCTTTTCTTTGTGGAATGGTTCTTGGTTCCAATTATATATACATGTAATTTCATGGGTTTTTGCTGCAATTTTAGGGGTTTTTTAGGGATTTGATAAACTGTGATATGGGTTTATAAATAATTTCCCACGTGTTTAATTTTTGACACTTTTTGGTTGCACTTTTCTAAATAGATAGATTTTTTTGATGGGTTGTTATAGATTGTATGTGGGTTTGATGGATGTATGTTCCTATTTATTTCTATCTTATTTTTTTCATGAATCTGGGCTTTGGGTTTTGAAGTTTCTTGTTCTTGGTTATGTTTTCAACACTCCTTTTGTGATATATAAATTCGATTAGGATTGATTTATTGATTGAGAGTGTTCTATGTGCGTTTGTGCTCGTGGGTTTCTTATATTTTCTTCTCTCAAATTAGGCCTTTTCTGAGTTCTGAATTAATTGATTGTTTTCTGGATTTTTGAGCTAAAATATCCTTAATTGGAGTCTATTCATGAATCTGGGTTCTGGGTTTGGAGTTTCTTGTTCTTGTTTATTTTTTCATCTCTCAATTTGTGTGATATAATTCAATTAGAATTGATTTGTTGATTAATAGTGTTCTTTGTGTGTTTGAGCAGCTTTTGGGTTTTTTATATTTTTATCTTTGGATTTTGTTTTTCTACTAAGCATCTCTCAGTCTTTGTTCTGTCTTCTTGTTTCGATCTGGGTAGGTCTTGATTGACTGGCTAAGAGTGTTTAGGATGGATTTTTGGATGTGAGATTTATTATCATATGAATATGTGTGTGTTTGAATTTTTGTTTTTCTACTTGTCTGTATATTTATTCACTGATTAATGATCTCCTTATTGAATTTGGCTTGTGGATTTCTGAAATTTCACGCCTTACCATAACTTTTTTATACATTTCCTATATGGTTGATGCTTTTAGTACTAATTCTGAGGTACTGAAATCTGCCAATCTCCACCATATCTGCTAACTAGAAATATAAATTTTTTGGTTTCGGCCACTGTAGTGTTGATGACTTGCAGAATAATATATGTTAGAACTTTAGGGGAAATTCGAGTGGTATGGAACAAAAACATTTTTGCTTTCTTGTTGATTTAATCTGGGTTAAATGAAATACACTGATTAAGATTGTGTAATATGTATTATTATTATTATTATTATTATTATTATTATTTTTAATGGTAAGAAACTCATACACCACACCCAACATGTCTCCTTAGAGGCTCGAACCCCTCACCTCCCCAATTGGGGGGTGAGGTTATACCATTGCAACACGTGCACCGGTAATTGTGTAATATGTTGGGGGCTTCATGGCTTCTAAATTTTCATTATCCTTTAATTCTAGATGTTGAAATGCAAAATTTTCTGGGGATTGATTGGGGCAGTATTTTCTGCTAGAGTTGGTCATTTTAGTTATTTTATGTATGTTTTTTAGAGTTTGTTTTCATTTGTAAGTGGCTGTTAATATGCTTATTAATCTCTTTGTGTAAACGATGTTGTTTTCCTGTGATCCTTTAAAAGGTCTGCCTTTAACAGACTATATCAAATATCAGCTGCTTATATACATTCCCTGGGTGTATTCGACTAAGATATTTGTGTTTGACTATAATTTAAGATGATCTAATACCCAGGATGGTCTCTTCTTAGTTATTAATCTTTAGCTGATTGCCTTGAGTGGGAAGGGTTTCACTGGTCAACCATAAAAAGCCCCTGGAGCCCTTGACTTGGTTTTATATATATTTTCTGTTGTAAACCAAATTCTCAGTTAATTAAGTCAGAGGCAAAAAGTTTTGGAAGTGCATGTTGTTTCAGGGGAAAAATTATTTATGTTGAACACATGCTTGAGTCGGAGTTTATCAGCTTATGTAATATGTATACAAGTGATATAGCATATGTTAAACCAATAAAAAGGAGGCAGCAAAAACAGGAAAGAGAAAGAGGGAAATAAATAAGTCTTAGTTTGTTTCACTTGCCATCACGTTGATGTAATTTTCAATTATTTTACCAGTAAACTAGCTGAAATATGAGTGCTTATACCAAGATATTATATCTATCGGAATTGAATGGCTTATATTCGGGTCATGTTCACTGTGTGTGCAACAAATTATTGTTATTATTTTCCAGCCAAAACGCAAGCATAGAAAAGAATACTTCTGGTAATCTTAACTCTTGTTGTACCCATTTTGTACAGATTAGAAAAGTTGGGAGGTCTGGAATGGAACAAGGTAGTGCATGAAAATCAATGTGACAACCTTTCAGTGGCTCCCTCAGTAGAATTTTCCTTTACTGCCAAATTGAATCAAAGTTAGAATTCCTTACTAGTGTCTTGGAAATTGAAGTTCCCTTATGTCATTATTAGCCTCGTTATCAAGTTGTTATCCCGGCAGTATTGTTGCCTAGACATCTTTTTTATGATAATCATGGATTCTTGTAATCCTCTTTTTCTGTTTATTTAATTATTTTCTTTTTAATCTGGCAGTGCGGATTGGGATAATCTACCTGTTATCAGGACTTGGCGGGAGCA
Organism: Cornus suecica; assembly: GCA_963922005.1. Classification (NCBI taxonomy): domain Eukaryota; kingdom Viridiplantae; phylum Streptophyta; class Magnoliopsida; order Cornales; family Cornaceae; genus Cornus; species Cornus suecica. Next base: position 7,127,646 of record OY998238.1, on the reverse strand, counting down.
TACTTTCTTCCCTTTTCATTCAACAAAGCATCTCTATTGGCGCCTCTGGTGCTCTATTTGGACTTCTTGGAGCAATGTTGTCAGAGCTTCTTACTAACTGGACTATTTATACCAATAAGGTGAATACTGCTGCTGCTTCGATTTTCTTCAGCGGTCGTAAAGCGACATCGTTGGTCCATCAGAAGGAAACATGGATCTAGTAAATCAAATAAACTTTGAAAAGCGAGTATAAAGCTCTAGTTTGATCGTGTCCTCTTCGTAGTGGTTCTTAGAGAATTTGAAGGGTTCACGGCTCCTTGTCAAGGATGTTATTATGAACCATAACCTTTGCAAGTAAAATATTTCTGAATAATTTCATTTCCTATTTCTTAAAAAGCTAATCTAACAAAATTGGCGGCTGTAGGATTTAGTAGTTCTAATTGTTTGAATGTGCCTAATACATTGTTAAATTTAGTTTAAGTTGTTCAATCTGTGAGGCTGAATTTGAAGAGATTAGTCAACTTGTATAATTCAACAATTCCTCCTTTCTTGCTGTTGTAGGCTGCAGCTTTGTTCACGCTCGTCATCATCATTGTGATTAACTTAGCAGTTGGAATTCTTCCTCATGTTGACAACTTTGCCCACATTGGAGGATTCATGTCCGGTTTCCTCGGCTTTATATTTCTACCCCGTCCCCAGTTTGGTTGGATGGAGCGCCGGCATCTTCCAGCCAATGCTGTTGTCAAGTCCAAATACACTGTTTACCAATATGTATTATGGCTGGTTTCACTTGTTCTACTGGTTGCTGGGTAAGTCTTATTAGCTCGTCTCTTTCTCTTGCATTATTGCACGTACTAGAAAAGAAATTCCAGCATTTCAAGGTCCTCCATTTATCTAATGCTCGTATAGTCATCAAGAAGTGTACACAATACAGTCGATTCGATGCACTATTCAATCTTTATTTAGAACAACATAAAATGATAGTTCAATTCTGCAAGTCGAATTAATTTTTGCTTCTCAAAAGAAACAAATGCATCATTGGGACACAAGGACTAATACAGTTCTGAGGTTAGTTACATGTTTATATATTCTTACATTCATTCAATTGTAGAACATCATGAAGGTTAAAAGGACTAATACCTCATTACTGGACTGAGGGATAAAAATTATTGTGATAACATTGCATGTATAATTTACATAAGTTGTTCATTTTCTATTACAACTTTACACAATCTAATTCTTCAAAAGAAATCTATATGTTCTTTGCCTATTGATTTGAATTTGTTAAATGTTGCGTGTTATTACGTTTTTTTGCTTACTTTAGGGTTTGTTTGCTTAGTGTGATCTAAAAAAGATTGTCGAAATTTTTTTACATATAAAACCATCGATAATTTCACTATTTCTTGAAAGTTATCCATTTTGAAGATGAAGTTACGCTTCTGAGCTTAGTTACTTGTTTATATTGTCTTGGATTCATTCAATTGTAGAACATCATAAAGGTGAAAAAGACTAATACCTCATTATGTTGTAGATGGATAAAAATTATTGTTATAAACAATGTTATTGACATTAGAATTATGTACAACCTAATCTACGAATGTTATTTTTTTTTAGGTATTTCATACCCTTTGTACACTCTTCGACATTAAGAAACATATAGTAATTCCAGGCTTTATTTACATGTTCCTTTCATCTAAAAATTTATTTAAAGCTGTTTTCCGCTTTGTGTTTAGGAAAATATCTTTAACTCATACATATCATATATAAAGGTTTTATTCACATACAAAACCCTGAAAAATTTGTAATATAAAATGAAAGTTATCAATTTTGAAGACAAAGTTACATTTGTGAGCTTAATTACTTGTTTATATAGTCTTGGATTCATTCAATTGTAGAACATCATGAAGGTGAGAAAGACTAACACCTCATTATATTATAGATGCATACAAATGATTCTTATATACGGTGTTATTGACGTTAGGATTATGTAGGACCTAAGCTACAAATCTTATTTTATTTTACGTATTTGATATCCTTGGTACACTCTTCGACATTAACATTCATATAGTAACCTCAGTGGCTGAATTTTTTTAGTTATATTGTATTTTATTTTTAGCAATTTCACGCTTTATTTACATGTTTCTTTCATGTAGAAATTTATATAAGTATAATCACTTTGTTTTCACTTTCATGGTATGGAAGACAAAATTAAATTATTACTGGTTCATTGCATTTGTTTCCATTTAAACTAATGAAATACATGGTGGAAAGTTAGTTTTCGTCTTCTTTTCGTTTAATTTTCCAGTTTTACTTTCCATCATATTACCGTCTATCAAACGGACCCTTAACATTTTAAATTGAGATTATATTTTCTTACTTTAGTGTTAGAAATTGGTCTTCTATATAGTAGATTAAGAATCTAAGACCTGCATTTTGTTCGTTGGGGTATTTAGATTTTCATTATGTTAATGTTTTCTCCGCACCTACTTTAGCGTGAATAATTATGGTGTTGAATCTGGTCTTGTAAGTCCAATTTTTCTATTTTTGCCTCCCATATCCTTTGCAGCCTTGTAGTTGGTACTGTTGTGTTGCCATTTTCTCTGCTAATTGTGTTTATGGTTTTCAGTTAATGCCTTTTCTTTACTACTAACTCCTTATTACTATATGTGTTTTTTTTCTCCCTCCAAAGAGCGATGGTTTACCTTTATGTAACCTCCCATTTACCTACCTCTTTTTGTTATTATAAAAATTGCTCTTATATTCCGTATCGAAAGTGTTCAATATATGTTGACATATTGAGAAAATACGGTTCTTGAAATTTTTACTCCAGTTGATGTCCAATACGGTTATAATTGATTGTTCTTGCATGAAAAAATGAATGATCGTGGCCGGTATTAATTGCTTAATGTATGAAAAAATAAACAGAAGATTTTCATGCCTTTAGATTCAAAATCTTGTACCTCTAACCTTTTCTTTTGGCTACTCATATTCTCTGCATGCCTCTTTCTTTCTCATTGTTCAATATACTTTGACAATATTTATTACACATTAAAATTTATTGCAGTTTTAGTTGTAACTAATATGATTCGGTTATATATTTCATTCTTGCAGCTCCTAATTTAGTTGAGTATTGTTGTGGGAGATAAGAGTTGGATAATGGATGAAGAAATCAACAGTCAGGTTAATGTCGTTGAACAAGTAAATGGGGCTGATCTTCTGGATGCTAAACCATTCATCGAAATGTGCTTTGATTCCGAGCAGCATGCATATGACTTCTACAATGCTTACAGAGGTAATATAGGATTTAGTATCCGTCGTGAGTGGGGCAATCCTAGTAGGAAGGCCAGAGATCAGGTGTCACAATTGGAAAGGAAACTGACTTCAAGGTTATTTGTATGTTCAAAGGAGGGTGTAAGAAGAAGTTCGAAGGCACGGAAGAAGAAGAGTCTTAGAGCTAATACACGAACGGACTGCCTTGCACGCATGGGTATAAGCTGGGATTCTAGTTTAGGGAAGTATGTGGTCCATAAGTATGTGCTTGGAAGTGCTTGTTAGGTTATTTAATTGTACTTAAATTTCATGTGAAAAGTAAATATAGTTATCATCATGGCAAGTGGAGGTTAGATTACACTTATTATGCAGTGAAATATTACCAGAAATTGTGCAACTATATATTCGTGAGGTGGTTAAAACAATTATTTATTCATCAGCCTAAATATTTAAAGGACCCCTCATCACTATATTTTTATGTGCGATGTAACTGGAAACAAATTAACTATGTAAGAGAAACTTATAGTACAATGTAAGATAAATATGTGAGCCATCTGTATACATATATGTTGACTCTTGGAGCCAATAAAATGAAGAGATCATTTTTAGCTCCGATGATTGTATATGAACGTTAAGCTCGATATTTCCAACAAAAAGAATAGTGAATGTGGAATTATTCGTCAATATTTGAGTCTTCATCGTAAATCTCTAAACTTGCAAGCATTATTCTATTTATATGTGCAATGTAATTGGATAGGAATTAACATTGCTACATATATGAGTTGTGCATTGTCATCGAGTGTATACTCGAGCCTTCCCCCACGTACAAAATATACATAGAGGACAATTGTGTGAAGGAGGGTATATAAGAGCGGTAAGGAGGCTATAGCCAATTGTCCTATTGAAATATGTTGAGGATTTTGTAAAAGAAATATGTGAGCCATGAGTAGAAATAATTAAGTTCACCATTGAACCAAATAGAAAGAAGAGATAATGTTTGAGGTGCCGATGATTGTATAGGAACGTTTACGTCGATATCTCTAACAATTGAAAGAGTGAACGTGGAATTAATCAATCGTCAATGTTTAATATTTCTTGAAAATCTCTAAACTTGCAATCATTTTTTACAATTTAGGTGTGCAATGTAAGATGATAGGAATCAACAATGTTACATATATAATATGTGCATTGTCGTCGGATGTATACTCGAGCCTTCCCCCACGTACAAAATATACATAGAGGACAATTGTGTGAAAGAGGGTATATAAGAGCGGTAAGGAGGCTATAACCAATTGTCCTATTGAAATATGTTGAAGATTTTGTAAGAGAAATACGTGAGTCATGAGTATAAATAATTAAGTTGACCCTTGGACCAAATAGAAAGAAGAGATAATGTTTGAGGTGCCGATGATTTTATAGGAACGTTTACGTTGATATCTCCAGCAATTGGAAGAGTGAACGTGAAATTAATCAATCGTCAATGTTTAATATTTCTTGAAAATCTCTAAACTTGCAACCATTTTTTACAATTTAGGTGTGCAATGTTAGATGATAAGAATCAACAATGTTACATATATAATATGTGCATTGTCGTCGGGTGTATACTCGAGCCTTCCCCCACGTACAAAATATATATAGAGAACAATTGTGTGAAGGAGGGTATATAAGAGCGGTAAGGAGGCTATAACCAATTGTTCTATTGAAATATGTTGAAGATTTTGTAAGAGAAATACGTGAGTCATGAGTTGTAATATAATTAAGTTGACCCTTGGACCAAATAGAAAGAAGAGATAATGTTTGAGGTGCCGATGATTTTATAGGAACGTTTACATCGATATTTCCAGCAATTGAAACTGTTCCGTGGAATTAATCGTCAATGTTTACTCCTCATTCGAAATCTCTAAACTTGCAACCCTTATTTTATTTATATGTGCAATGTAACTGGATAGTAATTAATATTGTTACATATATATGTTGTGCATTGTAGTCCAACAGCTTTCCAAACCCAATATTCTCGACCATTTTCCGTTGGTCAATGGATAGCTGAGACACGGTATTGATAAACAGTTTCAAGTGTGACCGTTGGAAGCCACTTCTCTTCTCCTCTTTGCCTTCATACCTGTTTCGCAATGAACTGTAAATTTTAAAAAATTCAAAGCAATCAACCAAATCATTCCAACTCCTCTTATATACAAGGTTAATAGACGAGATAAAATATAGTTGTAGTCAAATGTGTGTTTCGCAACTATAGAAGAGTGGTAAAAATACACATGACAATTTATAACTAATACTTCAAATATGTAGCATGATTTTAGTTCATATTTTCCACATATGGATATGTAGCAGGTGCCTAAACCATTAGTACAAATCTATGTCAACTCCTGGCCCATATGTGCTTTAAGCGATAACTTGTTGGATACGAAAATTGTATAACAAAATTTATGTAAATATTCCCAACCTTAAAATGTGAAATTATTCTCATAATTTTTTTTTCTCAGCTTATACTTTTAAACTATCAACCGTTGTTCTGTTTCTATGTGCACTGTAATTGAAAAAAAAAATTACTTTCTAAGAAATAAAAAATGTGCAACTTAGTCGAATATATTCACTAAATTCCAAAGCATAGAAAATATAGGTTTAGTCAAATGTGTCAAAACAACTATAGAAGAGTGGTAATCGCTTAGATCTTAAAGTGTGCTAATCGCTCAGATCTTAAAAAATAGATGAAACCAAAAAAATTTGCATTGTATACACGACTTGAAATAGAATAATAAAATTGCAGCGAAATGAATGTGAATATATTTCGCAGATCTTAAACCAAATGAATGTGCTAACCTAGAAGAAAAATGGACTTGGATTCCTAGTTCTAGTTCTAAAGCAACTAAAACAATTATTTCAATTCAGGCCAATCCACACCGGCCTCTCTACATAGGATATCCAGGTCGACGAAAGAACCATTTTCCTCTCCGTCTCGTTCCATCAGTTTTTGCTCCAACATTAGCCTTAACAACAAACCGCCTTCAAACTTGTTAGTCACTAATTAACCCTAGAGGGGGGGGGGGGGGGGGTGAATAGGGTGTTCAAAAATAAGTCTAACTCTTTTCGAACATGGAACTCACTATAATCAAAAATCAATTTCTCAATAAGCAAGTGGATGATTCAATTTAAACTTTTATAATAATTAATTTCAAGACAAATTAGCATACAAGATATTCAAGCAAATATAACATGCAAAATACTTATGTAAAGATAAAGAGATAGAGAGATTGACACCGTGATTTTTTCGAGGTTCGGTAACTCCTACTCCTCGGCTCAAGAACCCCTTCTTGAGACTTTTCCCGATCCTTTCACTATGGCCCTTCCTTCACAGGTGGAATGACAAACCTTTACAACACAAGCCTCTCGAGCTTGTCTCTCAATCAAGAGAACAACCCTCTCTTGAACAATCGGTGGACTTCACTTGTCCGAGATTACAAATTCGTATGTAATCAATAAAATCACTCAAGAACAAAAACACTCAAAACCCAAAGGTTTTTATGGAAGATAAATAAATATAAGCTCAAGTGTTTTTGGTGATTTTACAATAGCTCTAGAAATGTATTCTCAAAGGATATAATCAATGAATGATATTTGGAGAATAAGAAGAGATTCTAGAGGTTTTGATTTTCAAAGAAACTTGGAGAAAATCAGATTTTCAAAGCTTGGTTTCAATGGCTTTTGTAGAGAAAATTTTTGCAGAATTTTGAGAGCTTTTCTTTCTTTTCTTTCTCTTTTGTTTTTCAATCTCTTAGTCTACAATGAACACATATCATTCTATATATATCAATACATTAGGGTTTTGAAGAATGAATATTGTAATTGAAAGACAAGAGCCGTTTGAATACCATTAAACACGATCCACAAAACATGGGAATTGTTTTATGAAAATCTGCAGATTTTAAGCAATCTTCTAGTCGACTACTTCTTCATTGTAGTCGACTACAATGGTCCATCTAGTCGACTAGATTGAGTTCTAGTCGACTACTTTGGACCATCTAGTCGACTAGAATGAGTTCTAGTCGACTACAATGAGTAGTCTAGTCGACTCAAGCTTGTTTCAGTCGACTCTTTTGATGTGGATGAAAAACCAATAGCTACTGGTTGAAATAGTCGACTACTAGAAAATACACAGGGTGATTCTAGTCGACTATAACAAGAAAAACATTTAATAAAAATATTTTTCTTTCCGTTTAAGTTTGGTAAAGCGTTTTTCATTTCATTTGAGTTCGGTTCATATTATACTTGAGCTTATACGATAAAATCGACACATAAAATTACCTTGTTACAATGATCGCTCCCCGACCTATCTACCCCGAGTCTTGAGTCTTCGACTTTCGCTTTTGCTGTTTAATTGATTTTCCTTTTTCGCTTCAATTTCTTTCACAGCTTTTCGCTTTAAATCAAACTTTCTTTCCGAGCTTGTTTTTCGAGTAGTTTCCTTTTCGAGTTTGATTTCTGAGTCGTTCACCTGTCTTTTACTGAAAATATAAACTCGATAATTCATTAGTATCAAACACTCTTTAATGGTTTGTTATCATCAATTTTGGAATTGTTTGCCGAAAGTAAATTTCAAAGCCAACAAAACTCATTCCCCATAACAAATTGTAACAAAAAAATCTTCAATATTTTTGAATTATTAAATTGTTTATAGTCTTTTTACCACTCTTCTATACTTGCCTTCACACAATTGTCTAAATGTATATTTTCTACGTGGGGGAAGACTTGAATATATACCCGACTACAATGCACAAAAATTATTTGTTACAATGTTAATTCATTTCCAGTTACATTGCACATAAAAATATAATAACGGTTGCTAGTTTAAATATTTAGGATGAGAAATAAAAAATTGACGAATAATTTCACTTTCACTATTTGTTATCTTGGAAATATCAAGCTAAACGTTCCCATACAATCCTCAAAACTAAAAAATTATGTATTATTTTTATTTCGTCCAAGAGTTAACATATATTTGTACTGATGATTTACATATGTTAGAAAATATGAAATAAAAATCTTCAAGATATTTGAATTATCAAACTGTCACGAGTATTTTTATTACTCTTTTATACTTTCTTTGACACATTTCATTAGATGTATATTTCCTATGATCTCCAGCCTTCCTGCTAGGATTGCCCCACTCGTGCTGCTCAGAATCAAAGCACATTTCGATGCATGGTTTACAGTCCAAAAGATCAACCTCATTGACTTGTTCAACGACATTTACCCCACTGTTGATTTCTTCATCCATTATCCAACTCTTATCTCCCACAACAATACTTGACTAAATTAGGAGCTGGAACAATCAAATATAACCGAACCGTATTAGTTAAAACTAAAATTGCAATAAATTTTAACGTCTAATATTGAACAATGAGAAAGAAAGAGACATGCAGCGAATCATATATTTTTTCATGAAGATTCTGATGATTTTTTCATCCATTAATCAATTCTTATCGGCCACAATCATCCATTTTTTCATCCAGGAACAATCAAATATAACCGTATTAGTTACAACTGGAGTAAAAAAATCATGTAAAAAAAATCATGTCTAATATTCTCAATATGTCAACATATATTGAACACTTTCGATATGGAATATAGGAGGAATATTTATAATAACAAAGAGAGGTAGATAAATGCGAGGTTATATAAAGGTAAACGATCTCTCTCTGAGGGAGAAAAAAAAAACAGATAGTAGTAAGGATTTAGTAGAAAAGAAAAAGCATTAACCGAAAACCAAAACCATAAACACGATTGTGAGAGAAAATGCAAACACAACAGTACCAACTGCAAGGCTGCAACGAATATAGGAGGCAGAAACAAAAAAATTGGAGTTATAAGACTAGATTCAAAACCACAATTATTGACGCTAAAGTACGTACGGAGAAAGCATTAACATAAAACCATCAACAACAATCTCAAAGGCAAAAGGGGACTCAATTGTACCGGGAACAAATCTAAATACCCCAACCCCAACCAATAAAATGCACATCTTCTGTAAAGTATACGTGCAATGTTATAAGGTAACGCTAATATTCATATTCAACACTTGTTCATCAATAATATTCATATTGAATACGAATAATATTCCTATTCAACAACAACCATAGACATCAAAAACAAAAATCCACAAGATAGATGCAAAGTAAGAAAAACACTTGAATCATCAGGCATGACGTATTTTATCAATTGAATGAATCCAAGACTATATAAATTAGTAACTAAGCTCACAAGCGTAACTTCATCTTAAAAAATGGATAACTTTCAAAGAATAGTCAAATTTTCGAGGGTTTTGTATGTGAATAAAACCTTTATATATGATATGTATGAGTTAAAAATATTTTCCTAAAAACAAAGCGGATAACAGCTTTATATAAATTTTTAGATGAAAGAAACATGTAAATAAAGCCTCGAATTGCTAAAGATAAAATACAATATAACTAAAAAAAATCAGCCACTGAGGTTACTGTATGTTTGTTAATGTCGAATAGTGTACTAAGGGTATAAAATACCTAAAATAAAATAACATTCGTAGGTTAGGTTGTACATAATTCTAACGTCATTAACATTGTTTATAAGAATAATTTTTATCCATATACAACATAATGAGGTATTAGTCTTTTTCACCTTCATGCTGTTCTACAATTGAATGAATCCAAGACTATATAAACAAGCAACTAAGCTCACAAGCGTAACTTCATCTTCAAAATGGATAACTTTTAACGAATAGTGAAATTATCGATGGTTTTATATGTAAAAAAATTTCAACATTATTTTTAGATCACACTAACCAAACAAACCCTAAAGTAACCAAAAAACGTAATAACACACAACATTTAACAAAATCAAATCAATAGGCTCAGATTTCACTATTGAAAAATTAGATTGTGTAAAGTTGTACTAGAAAATGAACAACTACTGTAAATTATACGTGCAATGTTATCAGAATAATTTTTATCTCTCTGTAATATAATGAGCTATTAGTCTTTTTCACCTTCATGATGTTCTACAATTGAATGAATCTAATATTATATAAATAAGTAACTAAGCTCACAACCGTAATTTCATCTTCAAAATGGATAAATTTCATGGAAGAGTCAAAATTTCAAGCGTTTTATATGCCAAAATTATCGACAATTTTAGGGGATCACACTAACCAAACAAACCCTAAAGTAACCAAAAAACATAAAAACCCACAACATTTAACAAATCCAAATCAAAGAACATAAATATTTCTTTTGAACAATTAGATTGTGTAAAGTTCTAATATAAAATGAACAACTTCTGTAAATTATACGTGCAATGTTATAAGGCATCGCTAATATTCATATTCAACACTAACCATAGGCAGAACGAAGCTCATCAACAATATTCATATTCAGTATCAATAATATTCATATTCAACAACTACCATAGACATAATGTTCATAATGCAAAAGTTTTACAATGTGATTAATTTCATATACCATGATGAAAATATATTCTGAAGAGGATGTTAAGCCCAATTCACATAGAAGAAACTAATCACGATATATAGGGGTTATTTTCACCCATAAAAGTTGAACAAGGACTAAAACAGGAAATAGGAAAGAAATTACCAAATCGAGACGGCATCAACTAGTATCAAAGGGTATCCAAATGACCTGTTATGCTGCAATACAAATTAACCACATTACAGTGTTAGTATATAATAGCAAAACAAGAATGAGTGGTCCAATACTTGTTTAGATGTAATGGAAGAAGACTAATTGGAAAAGGTAAAAAAAATTATACTGTATTAGAATTGCTCGACAAGTATTTTGAGATAAGATAACTAAAATTAAAAATAAACTATTAATGTGGAACGGAAGAAGTATTAACTAAATATCACCTCTGCAGAAAAAAAAACTCTCTCATCTCTTACATCAAACAAATTAAAACAAAATAAAACTAGGGTTTCATACACGAAGCATTCGATGATCTTCATGGTCCGAACAAAAAATGAGGAACTGTAGAGTGACTATTGCAATATTAATATTAGTAAGAGATGCAATAGTGAGATTGTAATACATATTGGTATATAAAATTGTACTTTACATAGACCGGTTCTATTACTATAAAAGCTTCGAGTTCACATTTATATTGGTAAAAATTAAACAAAATTATAAAGTACAATTGTATATTAGTATTATATTTGATTGATTATAAAGATGGCATGGAGGAAACATGAAAGACATGTGGCAGATTAATCTTCGACTTTATGATTGCTAAGCCTTCCTAAGGCAGACAAGTACAACATTGCTCCCAAGTTTCCCAGATTGAGATAAGCATTGCTCAATAGCAGTCCAATTAAGGTTGGGACTTTAACCACAAATTCATAGTTGCACAACTTCCTGGTTCGTAGCAAAAACGGTTCGGAGGTGTGGTTGGTGACTTGAAATTCCCTGATTAAAATTGTTGACTAGTCTATTTGCATATGAAAAAAAGATCGTGTACATTTGACCTCCCCATAATAACAGGGGTCTAATTTACTAGCTAGTGTATTATTGTCTATTTAACTAAGTCTTTGACCATGTGAGATTTAGGAAATAGGAGATTAGGCCGGCAACATTTGAATCAAACAACAAATTGTGTTTGGAATAAGATCCTCAATCTTCGAACATGATTTTAAATGAATTAAATTCCCACATAAGTTTTACAAAGGTACCCTATATTAAATGAGTATTGGGGTCATTAATATCTAAAACTAGAGGGTTGCCCTCTCAACCCTCTTCAAAAGTCGATAGTTAGTAATTCACTTAAATGAAAATCAAATTAGAGATTCTGGATTCAACAATAACAGACTTGAAATAGCAATCGATTAAATAGTCCCAACAAGAAAGTTTATTGACTTCTTCCCATGAATATATAAAGGGTGTCCTTGTTGAATTACAGAGCAATTTAAATGCTTGTCAATAAAAAAAAAACTAAAAATGGTGACCCAATGAACTATAATGTGTGTATATTTTTCCAATCAAAACAAAATCTTTAGTATGTAATGTTAATGTTTGAGAGATAAAAAGAAGACATGGGTTAGATCTGGCATCTTTAATATCTACATCATTTTCACAATATACACACTATAATGTGTGTATATTTTTCAAATCGAAACAAAATCATCATAGAATGAATGATTCAAAGTTATCCCAGTATAACAATATATCATATAATGCTTAAAGGTCTGGAGAGAAGGAAAATCCAGCTTCCCGTTCATTCTAGGACAAACAAGTACATATTTAAATTAGGTTTCATAATGTTGAATTCCTAATATTTACATCATAATATGTACTTTTTGTAGTGTTAATGCAAGGATGAAAATTTTCTAAGTTTTCTATCTTTATTTTGTTTTCTTAAAGTAAGTTTCTATCTTAATTTTATCCCTAACCTTTCAATAGTCTTAATTTTATTCTCTAATACTTTGGCAATTCAATTCCCTCTTTCCATAGGCTTCACTATATACGACTAGCTTATAGTGTTGCCCCATATTTCACCAAGTCATAGGCTAATACAAATGTATTTACACTATAAGACCCTAATTGTAATTAAAGGGTTATGACCTGATTTTTGTCATAATATTCATAAGGTGGCTGCTTTCGAATTCAAATCTACGTTTTCACACTTGACAACCTGAGATTTTTACCCGTGGACTTAACCATTGGCTCTTAAAACATAGAAAATGTGGTTAGGAAATATGTAAATATATTATGATTAATATAATCAAGATTAACAATTTATCATTACAGAGATCCTCAATACCCTCGCAACATTATATACCATTGACCAAACATTTCTAACCACAAGGAAGAAATTATATATCCTATATATATAACAGCTTAGAATTGATCAGATCTGTATATTAAAACAGAAACAAACCAAAAAATTGAATGACTCAAAACAATAATAGATCGGAGAGTGAATTTAGCGTACCTTAAATCAATGGATGAAAAATATCTATTCATGGCAAATACCTTAAAGACTCGGAGGTCCAAACCTTGAATCTTCATCTCCGCCTTCTCCCCCACTCGTCGATGATGGTGGCGTCGGATTTGTGATCAGATTGGCAAATTAGAAAACCTAGTTTTTGCTAAAGTGGAATTTGAACAGTGAATGATGTTGGAACAAGGACTTGTTTGGCGATTTGAATTTGGATGAAATTTTGGAGGCAATTTTCAATTTTCGGGAAAGATAACTTTGGAACAGAGTGTATACAACTACAGTTCCGTATATATATAATATATACATATACATGTATATGTATCAGTAATTCAGTATATAAGAGAGTCTGAGGTGGTGTTCCCACTTAATAAGATGACGTGAAGTTTTGAGTTTTGTGGACCAATCACACAGCAACATCTGTGAATGGTCATTTTCCAGTGAGAGAGGAAATGGACCTGATTTTTCTCCATTTTGATAACGTTATCTTGCACTCATTGGTCGTGGAGTCCACGTGTTGGTCGTTCTCCAGATTTCCTTCTTTTGATCCATCTTTTTCAATGGATTTGTGCTGAAAACAATACCATCCGGGTCCATAATCTGGGTGGGTCTTAAATACCCCTTTTCTACTAACATTTCAAATCTAAAAATATATTTTGACAGATTAAAATAAAAAAAATAGTTGGTATAATATTAAATAGTGGTTTAATTCAACTATCAGTGTCAAATAATTTTATCTGTCATCCGAATTTTTGTTTAATTTTTCATGCTATTTACCATTTTAGAAATTTTATATAGATTCATATTTTATGCATAAAATAGAAAAACCGTCCAAAACTAATACCTCTTTAAAAAGGAAATGTGAATTCTTATAGAATAAAGTATAACCATATCTTTTCTTGTTAAAAAAACCTTGTTATGTTCTCATTTGTGTTGGATTTTTAATTTTGAAGGAACGAATTAAAAGGTTAATTTTGAAGGGCTATAAGTAATTTTCTTTTAAATCACCTCTAATAAATAATGATAAATAAAATTATTAAATCATTATGGACCCATTGACATTTGGTAGTTCAGTACAATTCAATCTTAACAAATTAAAAACTGAAAAGTAAAAAATCACAAGAATGGAATAAGAGACATTTGTGAGAACAATTTTGTGATTTAACAATTTTGTGATAACAATTCAATCTTAACAAATTAAAAACTAAAAAGTAAAAATTTTAACAATTTTGTGGTTGAGTTTGGTCTATATGGTTAGCTATTTATAATCTTGAGCAAACACTAGATTTGGAAAGAAGTTTCCGGATTATGGAGAAAAGAACAAGAAAAGAAAAGAATCAAAAGATATGTATGTATATATATATATATTGAGTAGAAAACAGGGCAAAAAGAGTGGGAGGAAAAGACAAAAACAAGAAATTTCAAGAATCTGGTAGTGTTACAGAGTTGGGTGGGTCAGTTGGTAGAGAAGTGATTTGGGTGGCTGTTGTTTGATTCTTTACCATGACGTTGATGCCAAAAAAAGTTTGGTTAATTTCTCTATTTTGGACCAATAAACAGGTGGGTTAACTTCCCTTCTCTCTGAGTTTCATATATATATATATATATATATATAGTCATCTCTTCTTATATAGCTTTGGAAAATAGTAGGCATCTACGTGTAATGAACTACGGAGAAACTGAGCTTATCTCAACAAACTTGGCTCAGCATTGCACACACACACCATTACCAAAAGTAGGCTCATAAGCAGCAGTTAGATAAGTTTGTTTTACTTGTGCTCTCAATTTCTGGATTCAAATTTTTAGAAAAAAACCCAATTTTTTCAGTTGTTGTATGGTAAAGTTTATGGGGATTTGTGTTGTTTGTTGTTAGTTCTATTGCAAGTGTTTAGTATCACAGTCTGATTCTTGCTTCACCCTACAGCATTTGGGTTTTCTCTCATTTTATAGAAATCTCAGAAATAGAGCTTCACTTGTGTCAATAGCTCAAGAGTTGTGGTTGAGTTGGTTCTGTTTGGTTTGATATTTTGTTAGATGATTATTTCCCCAAAAGGTGAATTGGGTTTTCTCTAAAAAGGGAATATTTTGATGGGTTTTGAGTGAACAAATTAAATTCCGAAAAAAAAGAATTAGTACAAGGAATTTGAAGTTGAGCATGTCTGTTGCTTTATTATGGGTTGTGTCCCCCAATTCGGTTGTTTCGAATTGCTTTGGATTTTTCGATTCAGTCCGGGAAGGAAACCGGCTATTAGATTCATCCAACTTCATTGCTAGAGACCAAAATTCGATGTGTAGTGCCAAGCACAAGAATGGTAAGAAATGTAGGAGGAATTCTAGCTCTCTTTACACGGAGTTGAGATATTCTTGTTTGGGCGCCTCGGGTTTAGAAGATGGAGGCAATTTTCCCCATATTGTTTCGAGTATGGTAGTGAATCCGGCAGGGGAAATGGCTGTCTCATCGGAGCAGAAGGTTTACGACGTGGTGTTGAAGCAGGCGGCCTTGGTGAAGAGGCAGTTAAGGTCTGGTGGTAACATTGATGTCAAACCGGATGTCATTTTGCCGGGGAATATGAGCTTGCTGAGTGAAGCTTATGACCGGTGTGGCGAGGTCTGTGGAGAGTATGCCAAGACATTTTACTTGGGTTAGCATTCTCTTGCCTCCATTTTAGTTGAGGCACCACTTGGAAGTGCCATGATGGTATATGTAACTATTACGACTTGATTCTTAATTCGGTTTTTGCACATTTCAGGAACGCTGCTAATGACTCCCGAGAGGCGCAGAGCAATCTGGGCGATATATGGTGAGGTTCTATTGCATGTTATTAGCACAAGTTGGTCCGATTAGTGCCTTTGTTTTGCATTTGAAATATGCTTAAGATGATAGTTGTCTGTTCTGAAATATCAATGACAACCGCTAAGTATAGTCAACTAGAAAATTTGGAAACTTTGGTTATTAACTAAGTTGTTATTGGATGATATTTCATATAGAAAAGTTTTTTTTGTCAAGGTTGGGTAGGTGTCCATTTTAAATTGTGATATCGAAACCATAATAGTTTTCTCCTCTCTTTGGTTAGTGCTTTGAAACCTAAATTGTATGATGTGCTTGAGTGCTTGTTCTTATATACAATCCCACACGAAAAGCGTAGTTTGTAGCCCTAGTGGTAAGCCAAAATTTCATGTCAAGGCAAATCTCAAGGTGCCTGGGGTCCAGTTTTACTGATAGACAGTTCCCACTTGAGGACTATTTGGTACTTTGACTTTGTTGTTGTGGGTAGGACTATTATGCCTATCAATTTTTGATAATTTTGACCAGTGCCAATTATTGTGTGTGTGAGAGTGTTTGTGGGCATCTTGAATCACACTTTCAGTATAGATAACAATCAATTTAATTTCATATAAGACATCATAATTACAATTACGTCCTTGCCAAAAAATTATGGAGATATGTCTATCAGAAGTGCTTCAAAATAATTATTAGGTGAAATCTTTACATATGAGATGGTCTATTTTTCCTAAAACACAAGTGAGTTGCCCAGAAGGAAGAATTTAGTTCAGATAATGGGCTCCTCCTAAAGTTAAACTATATGGAACCGAAATTAAAGTTGTAAGATTCTCTTCCTCTGTAACAATGGAGATAGCTGGAAATTTGTGGTAAAAAGTATAGTGTCGATTTAGCCTACCATGGATGGAAGAAAGTGAGTACAGTGCTATTTATAAGACACATCAAACAACTGGATATTCAATGAGTTTGATTTGATTTATTTCAAGCATTGATATAAAATGTTGGATTTTTAATTGCCTCTAGCTTATTTTATTTTCTACAATTTCGAAAAGAAGGAAAAAATTACAAATGTAGCGATTGTCATAATGGTGTTTATTGCAGGGGTATAAATTGGAATATATATATATATATTGTAAGTCTCTTCTTATATTTCGTAAGTTTTCTTTGTCTATAAAACAGTGTGGTGTAGGAGGACAGACGAGCTAGTTGATGGGCCTAATGCATCACATATAACACCTAAAGCTTTGGATAGGTGGGAGTCAAGGCTGGAAGATCTTTTTCAAGGACGGCCATTTGATATGCTTGACGCTGCGCTATCAGATACAGTTATGAAGTTTCCTGTTGACATTCAGGTTAGAATTCACTTAGTTCTTGCATGATACTACGTGTTACGTATCATCTCATCAAATCCTTCTAACAGCCAAGCTACTCTAGGCTTAAAAGGGTGATGACAGTCTCCTTTTCCCCTAGCATCTATTACTCTTTTTTTTTTTTCTTTCTCTTTGAACCCTTCTCATATTGGGAATGATCTAGAAGTATCTCTGTGTGCGAGTAAGGGGGATTGTGTGTTATAAACTTGCAGAATTTCGGCTCTAGAACCTTCTTTTGCTCCATGTTAGCAACGGGGCACTCTAAACGCTTAGTCTGCTGAAGTTCGGGTTGATTATATATTATGAACTCTCTTGCTCACCTATTGGCATACGCCCCGATTTGAGAAGGCCTAACACATGTATGGCTACATTATCAAAGAAATGACCTCATTTAAAGAGTTGCATCTACTAAAGTTGATGACTTGCTTTCACACTATATCATGTGTTTAGTATGATGAAAGAATGTTATGTGGATATATAGAAATGATCTTCATGTGTCATATATCTATATGTGACATTTGTTGTTCGCTGCTGCATTTCAATCTAACAGTATTTCAATCTAACAGTAGTCATTCTGTAATCATTAGCTAATGGGTTTTAGATATTCCGTTCATTTCTCTTTGATCAATTTCCACGGCTTTCAAAGTTAGTAAAGGGTTTTTACTAAATTTAGGATAGATATCTTCTTTTGCAGCCATTCAAAGATATGATTGAAGGAATGAGAATGGACCTTAAAAAGTCGAGATACGAAAACTTTGATGAGCTTTATCTCTATTGTTACTATGTTGCTGGGACTGTTGGATTGATGAGCGTTCCAATCATGGGCATTGCACCAGAATCGCAGGCACCTACAGAGAGCGTCTATAATACTGCCTTGGCATTAGGGATTGCAAATCAGTTGACCAACATACTCCGAGATGTTGGAGAAGAGTAAGCAGAGAGCTATAAATGTCGATTTTGTGCAAATTTAACTCTTCCTCTCATAGTATTGAACCACCAAACCACATGGAGGCGAGTGGACACATGAACATAGATATGTTAAATCGCAGTCTTTTCATCCACGATGCAATCTTAAACAATTGCAGCATACTTCATATTTATGACAAGCAATTGAAAATTTGCTAATGTCGAATTTATCACCAACATCAACATGATCTTCATAGGAAAGTCACTGTGATTTATAGTTGCTCAAAATTCTTTACCTTGTTTTTTATATGCTCTTTTCGTTCCAGTGCCAGAAGAGGAAGAATTTATCTACCACAAGACGAACTGGCACAGGCAGGGCTTTCAGAGGAGGACATATTCGCAGGAAAGGTGACGGATAAATGGAGGAAGTTCATGAAAAATCAAATTACGAGGGCAAGAATGTTTTTCGACGAGTCAGAGAAAGGAGTCACAGAGCTGAGCTCGGCTAGTAGATGGCCAGTAAGTAGTCAAAAACAAAACTTGCTGAAATATTTCATCTCTGAGTTACATTTGTTACTTTTGTATAGCGTTTTATATATAGAAATCTTATATGATATATTGTGCTATAGTAATTTAACACATCATCATGCTATAGATTTAGATTTGAGTACTACTTGGGTCCTCACTAGAGAGGATGAAGTTCGTCCTATCGCTGGTGTGGTCCAGTAAATTTAAGACTGATTTAAAAAAAAAGGTAAAGAAGTGTTGGACACGACCGTTTGAACATGCAGAGGTTTGAGCTTACGCGATGCATTAACATATTCCAAATGCCTTGATATGCAGAATCGTGACATCATTCCGAATGTTCAACTATCTTAACTCACTTAAAAGTATCTAAATAGATTACATTTAGCAGACTTATTTTCTGAAATGTGCTTCGAATTATGTGATGAATGCATATGGATGATGGCGATTGCTGCAGGTGTGGGCATCGTTGCTATTGTATCGCCAAATATTAGACGAGATTGAAGCCAACGATTACAACAACTTCACGAAGAGGGCATATGTTAGCAAACCAAAGAAGATACTTGCATTGCCAGTAGCATACACCAAGTCTCTTGTTCGCCCTTCAAGAACGCTGTCTTCCATGGCTAAGGCATGAAGAACAAAACATTTAGATCAAATGAATTATACAGTTGGAGAACAGAAGGTGAAAATGTGTAGATTGTTACAGTGCAGTTGAGATCCTGTTAGAATTGCAGTATCATTTTCTGTCAGCCTTTTCAAATTAATATATATGTATATGTATACCAATGTATGTGTGTTTAGAAATTTATTTATATTCATTTTACTTGGTGATCTTGGCGTTGAACATACAACTAAGGGAGGGGGAAGGGGTTTAAATTTAATCTAAGTGAATATTTTAATCGATCTCCATCCTCATTTCCCATTATTTCCTCTATTTTTTGAAAGGATGTATAGTAGATTTTTGTATCAACATTAGGTGGACTTTGTGTTCTTTTATCTCCCATTACAAAAAGAAGCATGACAATTTGATAAATTAATCAAGGTTGTTAGAATTCCGATTCTACATGGTAAAATTTTATGATTTTACGATGCTGCTACGATTTTATTACATTTTTATAATAATGTGACGGTTTCGCCCTTCATATGAAATGTTCAAAAACTTTATGATTTAATCCAATATCCCAATATAAGGCCTAGATTTATGAGAAAATATTTAAAAGGCCAATGTATTAGAAATTTTTTTAAATTCAAATATGATTTAGATTTTTAAATTAAATATTTAATTATTAATATTTTAAAATTTTTTTTTTTATGAGTTGCTAAAATCTTACTTACGATTCTATGATTCCGATTCTACGGACCCTAAAATGATTCGACCTAAAATCCTGATTTTGACAACTTTGCTTTTAATAATGTTAGTCGTGAGACCATAGTTCGCAGTATTCAAGGTAGTTAAAATCTAGATTCTAGGTCGTAGAATCGCACGATTCTACGATCTTAGGACCCCAAAATGATCTAAATCGCTCAAAAATCATTGAAGTAGGTAGAATCATACGATTCTACTATTCATATCATTTTTAAAGGCTTTTTAAACTTTTAGGTGATTGGTTTGGACTTGAGCTCAATTCAAAATTCAAATCTCATACATTACAAAAAAAAAACACCTTATTGAGCCCATTCCTCTTGTATAGTTTAGAACGAATTTAGTATTTAATTAAACTAAAGGTGGTGTTTGATAAAAGCTAATTGATTTTTTATTTATTTTTTAATTATCATTATTTCAGCACAGAAGGTTTATATTGAATTAATTAATTTGCATACATTTTACTACTCTCTCAATTTTAGGGACTGGCTAATGTTTTCCCAAATTCGAAGCTAAAATTTAAAAAGTGTCCAAAAATACCTTGGTTGGTCTTTCTAAAATAAAATAAAATCTACTATAAACTTTGATAATCTTTAGAGTTATTAGTTAGATTATGATGTTAGTATAAAGTTACAGAGATCCAACTATAGATGGAAATTTAGTGGTGGTGATACTAGTAAAAGGGTATGATTACCACGGTGTTCGTTACTTGTATGGAGACTTTGACGATAATAATTATCTTTTTTAGCTAATTTTCATTATATTTGTATTATTTTTAAAAATTGAGTTATAAATTTATGTTTATTGTTTTGGTTATGAACTTATATTATGTACGAGTAACTTTTAGTTTCTAAGTTGGAGTTTGTTTATTATTTTGGATTAACATGATACATTGGTGGAACATAATGTTGAGTTTGTTAAATGATAGTTATTTAGAGTTCTAGAAATTTTTATTTCAAATAGTTTTTATTTTTTAAAATAAGCAGTAATGTGAGAAAACTTAACCATTTGCACGTTGATAAGACTTTAGGGTGATGTTTTTACTTAGATTTGTTGTTTTAAGTATGTTTTTGTTGTATTATAGAGATAATATTGTTTAATGAGTTAAATTGAATTATTTTTGTGAAAAATTTATAGAATCTTACGATTCTACGATTTGCGATTCTACGGACCCAAAACAATCTTATCTAAACTCCCGATTTGGACAGCCATGACAGTATCGTGGTATTTGGCAATATCGGCCTTAAAATTGAGTATCAACCAACCATGCATGAGACTCAATCTTGGGCTGGGAGCCCAACAAGGCCCAATTATTCTTTGAGTGGATTTGGGCAGTTTTTTTTTTTTTCAATTAAGGTTAGATATTAGATATAAGTTAAAAAAATTTCTCATGCAATATTTGAAATTACCGAAATTTACATATATGGCTAAAGGGAAAAACAAAAACCCTGACATTAGAAAACGACAAAGGACGTGAATTAAATTTGGAGTAAAAAACAAGAATTATAAAATGGATCAGATTTAATTCAAATTTCAAAATTTACTGAATTACTTTGCAGTTGGAATTTACGGAACAATCCCTGATTACATGGTCGGAAATAGACTGCGTCGATAATATCCAACTCAGATTTGGTCATGCAGTTTTTAAGATTACATAACTAGAAATTCAATGTAAATTTTTTCAAAAAAAAAATATAAAAAATCAATACTTCATTATTAGATTAATCAATCAAAGAAATACATGTCATTCCAGACTACTGGCCTTGTAGTGCAAAGCCCATTTAATCACAAAGCGAGAAATTTCTATATATACCAAGTTTCAAGAACGAAGTGATAATGTAGTACAAAACAAGAATAAGGATTACATATATGAATAATTTTGCATATTTTACAGCATTCAGCGAATTTAAGTATGACTTCTTTCAGGTAAATAATGAGTTCATTTGGAATTTAGGTTAATAGAGGGTATATGTAAAAAAAAAGGGTCTAACCCCAATGACGATCTCCCTGGAACCTAGATCCAAGGAGATTGTCATTTGAGGGTGTTACACGAACTGACCCCATAATTCATGTAACATTAAGTCACGGTACACAACAGCTAAGATTCGAACTCACACTCTAGAACTTGGATACGGTTGATCCAAACTTTAAAAGGTCCATCCATGCCAACTGTGCTACGCCCGTATGTCTATATACCTGTGTAAAGTGTCACCATTCATTTTACAAACTTGACAATAAGATAGGAGCGAGTATTATACATGGGAGTGAGTACATTACAAGAGCATTGGCGAAATATGAAGCCTTCCTTAAGGCGATTTGCGCACTGAGTTGATGTAATCTTCTAGAGCTTGGACCTGTTCTTTTGAAGGGGGCGTTTGGTTGTTCTTGATTGATCTGTGCACGTCGTAGGTAGTTGAAGCCAGGAAGAGAATCCTATCATGTACAAACTCTATTAACTATTGTGTGTGTACATGTATCATGTATGTATATTACATGAAAAGTGGCTGCAGATACAAAGATGCATACCCAGAAGCAACAAGAATGATCTGACGCGGAAATATGTGTTTGCCGAAGATCCTCATGGCTCCTATGCTTCTCTCAAATCTGAAAGGGAAAAATAAAAAACTCTAAGATTTAACAATCCATACAATTGAACGATGAGAAGCTGAGAAGTAAGACCGCAATTTGGCTATTAGATCCTCTAGGATTACTTATACATTATTCACAACATGTCGAGTCAGATAATTTTCAACAAACAAAGATATAGCAAATACAAATAAAAATAATCGAGTAAAATAGCATGTTGTGAACCATTCAATAAAACTCTCTGGTGGACAGAATCGCCGTTAGAAACCTTAGTCTACTCTAAGAATCTTAATCAGAATGCACATAAGAATTTTTGTCAGATGTTGGACAGAAAATGAAGCATGAAAGAAAGCAAGTAGAGGAATCACCAATACCAGGTAAAATGAGTAACCAATTAAGAATAGATCTAAACATACATCAAGTCTTAGACATGCATAAGCCATATATAGCACATACTAAAAGCCAATAGCAGGTGAATGACACTACTACAGAAGAATATATAGGCTCATATATGAACCATTGTATAGAATATTGGCATTAACCACTGTTCAAATCCCGGGATATCAATCCTTTAATGTTAATGTGAGCTTATCCGACACTCCTGATTCTTGTGCATAGCAGGAAAACAACAATTCAACCCTAAGTTGAGTAAGTGAAACACCATTAATCAATCATGATCACCAAGAGTGGATATTGATGAGTTAGATGACACAAAGTTGTAGTAAAACCAATCCGAACTTTCTGAATGACTTGGCGATTAAGGCCGCCATAGGTATTTGGCTAGCTGGAATGCATTTACTTGAGTTGGAACTGTACTGTGCCTTCCGTCAAGAAAGCAACACACTCAGAATCTCAATGAACCCCAAAACTATACCAAAGACTTTAAAGTAGCTGGAATCGACATAATTTTGGCACCAAACATGGTGGTCGATCGACACAGTGGAACAGTGCCCGAGCACTGTGTCCAAACACTCTTTGGATGGACAAAAGTACAAAGAGTGCCGAAAATTTTAGACCTTCGTTTGGTAGGAAGGATTTGGAGTGATTTGGGGAAAAAAGAAAAGAAATGATAGGAAGTTGTGTGTTTGAGTTGCCAAGTATAAGAGAAAATAAAAGATTTGGAGGAATAGAGTTATAACTATAAAGCTATTGGGTACTATCCCTCCAAAAATGAAAAGATTTGGAAAGAAAATAAAGGATAACAACTTTAAGTATTAAAATGACAAAATTATCATCTATAATTAAAAGAACAATTTTATTAACTAAATGATATACTAGTCATTTAATTATTATTCTTTCATTTCTTTTCTCATTTGACTTATCCAAACAAGAATAAGATCATTTCTTTTCTTTTCTTTCATAATCTATCCAAACATAAATTAAAAATATTGTTATCCTTTCTTTTCTTCTCTTTTCTCTAATAACTTATGTTATCCTTTCTTTTCTTTTCTTTCCTGTCCATCCAAACGAAGGCTAAAGTAGTTGGACACAGTTAGACCTGTAAATGGGTCGAATTCGGATCGGATCTGTCCTGATCCGATCCGATAATCCGATGGATTTTTACTTTATTGATCCAAATCCGAATTTGTTAATTTTCGGATATCCGATCCGATAACCCGATCCGATTAAGTAAAAAAAAAATACAAAAAATTATTAATTTTTTATTTATTTTTATGTTATTTTTTAAGAATATTAAACACTAAATTATATATTTTACAATCAATGCTTATAATACATGACTATAAAAACATAAAAATGGAAAAGCGAAAAAAAAATTGAAATATAATTAAGTATATTATATAATATTTACATATTAATAACATAATATATATGTGTATATATAAAATTAATCGGATCGGGTTATTATCGGATCGGATTAGGCAAATCCAAATCCAATTTATTAAGGAATCGGATTATCGGATTCCGATCGTATTCGACCCGTTTAAAAATATATTTTGAAAATTTTATTATTATATATATATATTGGCTTTAAAATTTATATATATAATATTTTTAAAAATATATATATTTATAGTTATATAACATTTTGATTAAAAAATTAATCCAGTTTATTTAAATTTTTTTTTTTATAAAATTACAAAAACAAAAACAAAAAACTGAAAATATGTTTATAAAAAATATATTTAATAAAATTATCAAAAATAATTACAAATTTTCTTTCAAAAATATTTTAAATTTTTTTAAAAAACATATTTTTTAAAAACTTTTTAAATCATTTTATTTATTTATTATTTATTATTAATTTAATATTTATTATTTTTATTAGGTTAGAAGGTGTATTTTAGGAATTTTATATTGTTTTGGGATAAGTTGCACATATTTGAAACGGATTTATACACACATTTTGTAATCACAGGGTTTTTTTGGCACCTAGTATGAAACCACATGGTTTTTTTTCGCAAATAACCCTAAATTTAATGTCAACAAATTGAGGAGCTTGGTTCCAATAATACTCTGCAGAATAGAACAATAATGGGGATAAAAAAAGAATTGGAATCATAGTGCTACAAGTTCTACTCTAACAGTCATTTAAGTTATGCGATGGTACATACAATTTCGGTAAGTATAAGTTCGACACAATCCAGTTCGCAATTAATTCTCAATACCATTTCCTTAATCAATGTTCAGGAATAATACAATACATAAATATATATATGAAAAACACAGAATATATATGCATATATATATATATATATAACAAGAGTCTTCTGGCATGAAATTAGGTGGAATACTTGTTGACGTAATACAGAAGATCAGCAATTGGTGGAGAATCAATGCAGAATTTGAGGAACTCTACATTGACATCCAACAGATTTGAGATGTGATCGACAAAAATGGAAGTGAAAGCAATTACACATAAATTATAGAGAGATAAACGTGACCTTGGGGATTTGATCGATCGAAGATGGCTGGAATTGTTTCTCTATCGGTGAAGAAACACACACACACTCACACACAGTAGGAGATGACGATAGTAACGGTGATGGTGGTCTACAACACCAATATATATTGCAGGGGTATTTTAGTCATTTCATTTTTCTTTTTCTTTTTCTTTTTTCAAAAAATGACGTGTTCAAGTGTGGGAGTGGGAAAAACTGAGTGGAAATGCAGAGGGACAACAATGATGTGGCAGTATCTAAATTTTAATATTATATTTTAATTTTTATATATTTTTAAAATTATAAAGTGTAGTAAGTTAGTAACGATTTTATTATAATTTTGTTTATATCCGATAACCTCTTTCTTAGCGATGTTGGTGCTTATACATAAAAAGTAATTTGTTAAAAAAAATAATGTAATTTATACGCCACATTATTGATCGTATTAACTCCTAGCAAGGAAAATACGTATTCCTCTACAAATCTAAATAAATATAAATATACTTTAACATATAAAAATAAAGATCAATATGATTTGACAAAATTACAAAACAAAAATCAATCTAATTTATTAGTAAAAAAAATTGTGAAATATGGAGCATTTTTTTTCTTTTTCGTCATTGATATAGCATATTTTGATGCACTTATTTCTAAGATGAGCAAGAACTTGGGTTTGAAATTTATGTTAGAGTGCTTCGGTGCTATAGTAATATATATATTAATTTTAAAAATTATTACTAAAAAAAAATTAAAATTAACATGAAATCTCATACTTTTTGAAATATCAAGGTCCTAATTTTTTTGACTTGATCAATTAATTCATATTAATGTAAAAATGTGAGATGCTGCTCTAATCTCAAAGTGAATGTGAATATAATGGCAAGAAATAAAAAATTCAATAAAAAAATTAGAGTAAAATGATTATGTAATGTACAAAGGAGAAAGAAAAAAAACTAAAATTAAAAGGGAGTAATAGTTTTATGAAATATAAAAAATTACTATATAACAATAAATAAATAAATGAGGTGGTTAGGCTCTCTTTTGGTAGCTTTCATTGCTACAAGGAGAGAGAGAGCAATGGTGCTCCTAAAATGGGTGAGACTGAGATATACATATACATATATATACACACACATATATACCCGTGCGAACTAACCATTAACCAACTCATGTATAAACCGCGTGTCTCCACATCACAGCCGTGTTCGCCAATCCCTTTTCCTTTTGGCGAACCAAGCGGACCCGACGACGAACCTGCAACACAGAAAGGAACGGCAAGGAAAGGAAAGAGAAGGAAACTCCTGTCAAAATTTGAGCAGATAATGTAATTTCATTATTTTTTACTCCTGAATCATACAAAAAATACCCAATTTTAATCTTCCATTTTTATTTATTCTTTATCTAATTAATTCGTTGTTTATCTCTATCTCTGTATATAAATTTTTCTCTGTAGATGAACACGGAGAACAAGGATCTTGATAACTTCCGTTCATCACCAGGCCGTGCCAGGAAAAAACCTAATGTACCCAAATGTACATTCTTCTTTTCTTTTTCTTTTTCTTTTTCTTTTTTCCCCCCCATTTTGTTCAATTCTAATTTCTGATTTTTTTATTTGATTTTGTGTGTGGAATTTTATTGGGTAATTCAGCATTTTGTTTGTTCTGGGTTATGCAAAACAAGAATGTTCTTTCTTTGGCGGGTATTAATCAAGAATGTTATTCTCAGAATGTTGAACTTGGTATCAAAAAGCATCCATATTATGAAGACAATATGAATAACAGGAAATTACTCATTTGGTTGGTGCCAAAAGGCCACAGCTTAAATATGTTTTTTTTTTTTTTTAACCTTTAATTCTGAGTTGGGGTGTCTTGATATTCGTATTTATTGCACTGTGATAGATGAAATTTGAGTCTATTAATTGCTCATGGTGGAACTTGATTAGATTGTTTAGTACAGGACATAGCTTCTGAATTTAACAAAAGTTACTTAAAAAGTTCTGTTCAAATTCAGGAATCCCATGTCGTCCCAAAATGACAATTAAGGTGTCGTGTGTTTAAGATTCTTCCAATACAATTGACTGAATAATGGTGGTGCTGAGTATATATGACTCGTGAGAGAGCATAGGACAATGTACATATTTCAGTCTTTTCGCTTTTCTTTTGGTATGAAAGTTGGTTCATATTCATCTTCAATCTTTTGGGTGCCAAGAAAGAGAATAAGATTAAGTACTGAAACTCTTATGTCTCGCAGTAGGTAATACTAATTCTTATGATTTATCTCATCATTGTTGTTTGATAATTGTTAAAATAAAAAAATGAGCTTGCTCATATTAGGGAAAGTTGAATGGGTGTTCTTCCTCTTCATATCTTGGGTGGTGAAAATTTTAAATTAATTCAAATATCTCAACAGCACATAACAATGCGGTGATGAAGTATGATACTGTACTTACTGTTCAAAGTAGTCGTTCATTGCACAATGTTGAGAGCCATTTCTCATGTTTTGCCATCTCAATACCCTATTTCTAGGAGCAAACGAATCTGTTTGTTTTTCAATTTCTTAATAAACATATTTAGCTTATTTTTATGTATGTTACAGATTCCAGGTTTACACAGCAAGAGCTTCCTGCTTGGAAACCAATTCTTACTCCAGGATCGGTATGAATGATCATATGTCAAGCTTTACCAACTGTTGTAGAAAATATTTTCTTCCCTGCATATTTTTTTCACTCTCTCTCTCTCTCTCTATCTATCTATCAATTTATCTCATGGTTTCAGGTCATTACAGCATTCGTCTCTATTGGAACTGCCTTCATCTTTTTTGGCCTCATTTCTTTGTTTGCCTCAGAGAGTGTATTGTCTTAGATCATTTCCTTTATTGCCTTGGTGAAGTTTCGTAGCCCATCTGATTGATATTTACACGAACTGTTTTCTTTATTTTACATGTAGGTTGTTGAACTTGTACACCGATATGACAAGGACTGCATTCCTTCAGATGATGCACTTTCATATATCCAAAACACAAAAACTAACAAAACATGTATCAAGAAATTGACTGTTAGTCCAGTTTCTAGAACAAATTTTATCCTTCTTTTTTTCCCATCTCCTTTCAAGCTTAATATTTTATTGTATTAATTGGATTCCTAAAATATTTTCAGGTTCCTAGGATTATGCACCCTCCTGTTTTTGTATATTATCAGCTTGACAACTTCTTCCAGAACCATCGGCGGTATGTTATATTTATGTTGATTCTATGAAGTTGATTTAGGTAGCACTTGTATACCTATGAGACTTGCTATCTGATGGACAACTTACCTTATCTATGGGAAATTGAGGGCTGTGCAGTATCGATAGTTTGTATTTGGCATCCTGCTGTTGCCAAATACACTAATGTGTAAAAATTTATAGTACGAATTGAACCAAGATTAAATGTTTTTTCTGAAGCTGAAAGGCAGTACTATTTACCATTATGGATTGAAATGTTAAAACAGAGGTTGAAATGACCTTTGGGGAGAAGTAAGATGTTGAAACAAACAAGGGCCGTTTAGGAAACTACACGATTAATTTCGTGGTATCAACACTGTGACAACAATGTGCTGCTGAAGCAGCCCCCGGTTGAAGAACCAGCAACCATTTTGAAGCATTTTTGGCTTCTTGTTTACTACTTGTCTTTTTGGGTTAAATGATCGTTGTGCCAAGAATGTAGAATGTCACCATTTATGGATTTATGTGAGGATTTTGATTCCGAATTATAAAAAAATTTAACATGGGAATTGCCTGAGTTAGATATGAGCATAATGACTAGACATTGTTGTTAGATTACCACGAGCTTTGCCTTTATCTATAGACCTTCATTTCACCTCAGTGTTAGACTGTTCCCACTAAGCTTGAAAAGTAACCTTTCTAACCATAATGCGTGAGAAATCAATTTGGCGACTTAAAATGGTCCTGACCTTGAGGTTTTCTAGTGACCTAGACTGTAACACTCTCTCCTTGCTACCTCAGCCTCAACCTCCACCCCGGCCAATACACTGGGGAGTTTTCCAGAATCCATGTAATACTTTCTTTGTTCTAATCATCTATGAGAACCCACAATCGTCTAAAAAGAAAACCTCATCATCACTAATCAAAGGTTAGCTAGTATATCTCAGCACCATAAACTTTTAGATCTCTCCCCTGCTCAAGCCTTCAAAGGCATGTCAACTAATGAATGAATATCTAGTGAAGCAGCCCAGCTAAAACCGGCCAAAGCAAAAAGTCTATACTAAAGGTTACAGGAGAGAAATTAGTGACTTAAAATATGGGTGGATTTCCTCTTTCCTTTTGCGCATAAAAGAGAAATTTCGGGCTACAAACTTTGTTAAGGCCTTCTAGTCTGAAGCATTTGATTGGTTCAACTATCTGTTAAGTAATATACCGCAGAAAACCTAGTGTTATTACTCTTCACTTAGATTGCATAAAGGACCTATATATATGTGCATGTGTGTGTGTGTATTTCCTGGGTCTTAAAGGGTCTATGAATACTCCTTGTTACTTCCTGAATTATCCCTTGTTTTTCATTATTATCATCATCATCCTTCTTCTCTTAATCACATATGATTGGTTGCCCACATGTTTTCTCTTTTTCCATTATTTTTTGGTATAACCCATCTCTTTCTAATATTTAGTTTTTTACATTCCTTTCTAATTATTCGATTCTCTATTAATTTCGGGCACGCTCTTGGCCTCTTAAGTCTTACCCTCTTTGCAAATTAACCTCTCTTCTCACAGTTTCATCTATAGGTCTTCCATATATCTGTACAAGTCTGCTTTCTCTAATAGGTGTTACACCTAATTTTTCCCTCACATTCTAGGGTTGGAACCCTATCTCGTCTAGTTCTCTTCTTCTTTGTTCTTTTGCTTTTCTTTTGTTCTTTAACAGTGTGCCCATATAATATAGGGCCTATCAACTGCTCTATGAAGTTTCCGTTGTTTAGATGGCATTTGTTTATCACACCAAATGCCCACTAGCTTGCCTCTATTTTGATAAACCTGCACCAGTTATACTAGTTCTATCACCATATACCTGACAATCCTTTTGTATAAATGACTCTAACGACCAAAAATGTAATCCTTTCTTTGAAGTGTAGTCACTAGTCATTCCGTTATTAATACTGACTGGCTACACATTTAGTTTTCGTTGTACTAACCCTTAACCCTTTTGATTCTGAACAGGTTTCTCCATTTTTCTGATATTAATACTAACTGTCTACTTAATTTCTAAGTTAGCTTATGAAACTGTCTAATAGTGTTATGAGTCAAAGTCATCAGCAAATAACATCCACTAAACATTATTTTCCGTTATTAACCTTTGGGGCAATTGCATGTTTGAAAGAAAATAGTCTAATTGTATGCATTGCAAACTTTAGTTGCGGTAGTTAAATACGCCTCTTGAATAATGTCAATCATATCCAAAAACAATTGTTTTGTTTTGTTTATTTTTATTTTTTTTCTTATATATGTATTTTTGTGTGTTTTGTAAAGCCCTCTAAATTATATATATTGTCACCTCATCGTAAGCTTTCTCTAAGTCTATAAAGACAATATTTGCTCCCTCCAGTTCCCCTATAATTTCCTTTGCCATAGTCCTAATATAAGTTCCTATTTCCCCCGGTGATTATTTATTTTATCATTGCACTTCAAATACTTATTTTTTCATTATCTTTTGTTCTCTAAATTCTACCTCTTTGTTGCCTTTTTCGTGCTTTCCAGTATATACTTTGATGAGCTTTTCATGTTAAATTACATTTGAAACTTTTTATAGATACGTCTAATACTAGTAGGCGATATTGGTTGGCGAGGCTTTAACCAGAATCACTTTTGAATACTTGCAGCCTCCGGCCTTGGCAATGAGAGAGTCAAATCAGTCATCTTTTTCCATGTTTCTGACAGACGATTTGAGTTTCCAGTTATACTTTTTCCCTGTGCACAAGTCCTTTATAAATATCAAAAAATGATTTCAAATATGTAATAGATGATTGCAGTATCAGTAGAAGACATTAAGCTATTGATGGCTTCTTTCACTTGACTATTTAGGTTAGGAGATGGGGGTTGCCTACTTAGAAAGTTATCCCGGGTTATACATCATATTGTGTTATAAATTATACATCATTTCACATATGGGAGAAGCTCAACCTTTTCTAATCTTTTGATGGCTGGCTATCTGTTTCCAGATACATAAAGAGTAGAAGTGACAAGCAATTGCTGAGCCGGAAACACGAGACTCTTACAGAAGACTGTCAACCAGAAGACAGAAGTAACAACCGGCCAATCGTTCCTTGTGGCCTTGTTGCTTGGAGTTTGTTCAATGACACATATAAGTTATTGGTGAAAAATGAAGAAGTAACTGTTAGTAGAAGGTCCATAGCATGGTCAAGTGATAGGTTAAAATATGGGACAGATGTCTATCCTAAGAATTTCCAGAGTGGAAAGCTTATCGGGGGTGGAAAACTTGACGAGCATAAACCTGTAAGTATGTGTCTTTTTCGTTCAATCTCTTACTTAATCCAAATTTCCTTTTACTATATCTCTCGTAAGTTTTCGCCTCAGCTACTCTAGTTCTCTGTCTTTATGCTGCATGCAACAGTTGCAAGAGCAAGAAGAGCTTATGGTATGGATGCGAACTGCAGCATTACCAACTTTTAGAAAGCTGTATGGAAGGATAGAGAGTACTCTTAAACCTGATGAGGAGATAACGGTTGAAATACAGAACAATTATAACACCTACAGTTTTGGGGGCAAAAAGACACTGGTTCTTTCAACCACAAGTTGGATTGGTGGAAAAAATAATTTCCTAGGAATAGCATACCTTGTACTTGGTGGACTTTCCTTACTTATCACCATTGGCTTCATAGTTCTGTATGTTATCAAGCCAAGGTGAGTTGAAAGTTCCATTAGTATCTTATTCGTTTTGATGCTCAAATTCTTTAAAATTTTCATTTCCTTTGCATCGAATAGGAAATCTTTAGTTTTTGTGAGACCGAGTAGATCTTGTTTTAAATTGATGGTTGGAGAGAATATTGTAAGTTGAAGAAGTTTTCGAATTTACTTAGGCTACCATTCAGACATCCATGCTTGTTAAATGCTGCTCCGCACTGTCAAATTCATTTGGTTTTCTCGTCTATGACCAGGGACGACCTACCCTTAAGATAGAGGGGGCAATTTCTCCTCCCCCTCCCCGCAAAACAATTAGAGAAAAACTCCACTATGCCCCCACAACATATGTACTATATTTTGTTACATCCTGCTCCTCTCCCATAAATTTCTAGGTCCTGTTTATGCCATACATTTTCTATGTAATTCTACTATCACTAACCTTGGAATCCTACCTAGTAATTCTCAAGATCAGTTAAGTCATGCGTTTGGAAGTTTGCTTCTGCAAATTTATTTGGTCTTGATCCTTTTTATTTTTATTTTATATCCTTCTAGTTTAGCCAAACAGGAAAGATAATGTATCTCAAGTAATAACCTTAACCTTCTAATGTAGGTTCTGTAACATCCATTTTCGAGCTATTAGTACTACCTGACCCGTTTAATAGTTCAGGAACTAGAGTGACAGTGTTTTATATGAGCAATATGTGATATTTTTACGGTTTCTTTAATGAACACTGCAATTTACTTTTTTCCAAGTTGAAACTCGCGCACATACTATTCTAGTTGAAACTCGCAGTCACTTGATGTTATAAATCAAGTTGAATAGAATGCTTCCATTGTCTAAATGCTAGTTTAGAACAGAAAGTTTCTTGTTACTTTTAACTCTTCTTTTCCACTCAAGGTTGTTTTTCTTGCTCTTCATGCAGGCCTATGGGGGATCCTTCCTTCTTGTCATGGAACAAGACTCCCGTCCAGCGTCCAAACTAGGAATTTCTCCACTGCATTATGTTTCGTCTAATTCTAATGTGCACCCGCCATGAAAATGTTCGTCTTCGAGCTTCTAACTTCATGATATTTGATGACTTCCAAGCAGTGACTTCAGCTCTGCTGTTATTGAATGATCCCATTAGTCAGTACATATTGATGTTAATTCTTTCTCCTCTTTGTTTCCATGGTGATCTCAAAAACCATTCAAGTTAAAGGAAACCATTTTGCTTAATCAGTGGTTCAGTTTTGTATAATAATAAACTGATTTTACAGGCTTATTTTTTCGAAGTTTTTTCTGATTTTCCCTTTAAAACCTCTTGAAAGTTTCTGATTTGGAGGTATTTTCAAATTTCAATGGTTTTTTCTTTCTAAAATCAGTCTTGTTAAATGATGTGTCAGTCTTGTTATAGGTGTTAATGTCTCTGCTTGCATGCAGAATTAATCCTACTTAATATTAGGAACCTTATGCAATAAACTAGTCATCTATGTTGGATTGAATGGTCTCATCCTAATATGGTATTGCTTTCAATATATATATTGGTACCTGCTAGCTTCTTTTGTTTGGTAGTTAAATAAATTCGGTAAATACGAACTGAGTACCATATAACTTTTTAAGTCAGAAAAAGAGATACTTTTATAGATGCTACTACTTGTTAATTCAACTCAAAGACAAGAATATAAAGGTTCTAATATCAAGCGATCACTCAATCTTGAAAAAACTTCAGCAAAAAGGGTAAAGAAGGTGTAGTTATAAGTCCTCAACAGAGCTTTAACCCATTATAAATTAATAAAAAAAACTCTGTGCAATGAATGTATATATAATGAAGATATCACATAGAAAAAAAAATCTAGCACATTTAAGTAATTAAGTTATGGATAAGCCTAAAATCCTACCATCTCTAATAAAAGCAAAAAAATTACTAAATCCAGGAATATCAATAACATAAGAAATTACTATTAAACCCTTAACCTTATATACTATATATAAGAATATTCTGCCTGAATGTAGTCATTTATTAGTACAATAACAATTTGAAAATACAATTACATTGGGAGATATTTGCTCCACATTTAGAAAAGAAAAAAAAAAAAAAAGGTTAGCTACCTTATGTCAACTATATATGGTTAGTAATGTGATACAATTGTCAAATGCTCCAAATAGTACAAAGTGCCAAAACAATGGTGAGGTAAGGCCATACATTAATATTCAAAACGACACTGCAAATGTTCCCTCCTATCATGTCATTACCAAACAAACCCTTGTTTTTCTTACCATATTGCTTCTTCATCTTGGAATAACAATTGTCCTCTCTTCTATTCAAACTTTTGCTATTGTCAAGAGAGCCATCTCTCAACTTGTCACCCTCAAAATATATGCAATAAGTCAATATAAGTGCAATGACACTCACAAAAGCACTTGCTATCTTCTTAAATAGCTTCATAGCTTGGCCTGTTCTGATCATGAGCTTGTCAATTTGGCTTCCATTATTGGAGCTTGTTTGGGATTCTGATTTTGCTATGGTGTGTTCTTGTGGTATTATAGGGTTAAGTTGGACCTTGACTGTCTCTGAAGGCACAAGTTGATGAAAGAATGTCTCTGATGCTTGGCAAGTTGAAACCAACATTCCATGATTGATTTCTATTTTTTGATCATAAATTTCAAATGTTGGACTATTGGAGAAGTCATCGACGTTCCCAGCGTCTGGAAAATTCTCGGTTGGATTGTCGTTGGCGAATCCAAGTGAAAATTCATCTATTTCAAGGTTATGGAATTCATTGAAGTTGTTATGAAGATGTGTTTGATCACCTGCATTAATCAATTTATCATTGAACATCATATGAAAAAAAGAAGAATAAAAAAGGATTTATCCATAAAGAAGAAATAAAAATGTGCATGAACATCACAACATATCAGGGAAATTAGGAGAATATATGGGGAAATGTAATTGTAATACCTTGGACCTCATAGCCTTCTGATCTTTGAAAACTTGAAATATTTTCCAGTGGAATAGTCTTGTATTCTTCTATAAAGCTCTACATAATACAAAAGCATATATATATATATATATATATATATATATATATATGAATCCATTTAGTTTCAAATGAAAAAAGCAGCCTTTAAAAAAACATCATGGTGACTGTAAATATTGCTATTGTTAAACAATATAAATGAATGAAAATATCATGAACTAATTATTTACCTTCTCTAGATCTTTGTTTGACATTCCCACCCATCTCAAGTTCTCAACCCCTCTCTCAGTTTTAAATTCGTCATCGAAAGCTCCAATCTCTATACACCTAGGATTCTGATCCTCCATAATTTCGTTGTCCACAAACCTCGAGCTCATTTCATGAGCTTGGACATTATGAACCGGAAAGGAAAAATCATCACGAGGAGCATAATTTTCTCCCCATGTGCCTTGATTTATTAGTTCCTGAGACGTGTGAGCAACTGATAGAATTTCCTGCAATATGTCGACTTCATTTGTGTTTCCGTGGAGCGAATTTGACTGTGGCATTTTAAAACCCGCATAGCCAACTTGGGGGAAGTCCTGCACCTCCAATGGAGGCAACGACAACTGATGCTGCAGTCTTGCACACTCCATTGCTATATCAACCTGAAAATCAATGAAATGATTTCGGTTTACAAGACGCTACAACTCATAAGTACTTGGATCCTGTACCATGAGGAGGAAGTTTGTACTCCCCGCTAATGCGGTTAAATACAATATGAACACGTGATTAAATTTTTACAAAAAAAAAAAGGAAGATAGACATAGAATTCATAAAAAACGGAAATATAATTACTGTCAATTCCATTTTAGAAAGATTTTGGTCACATGTCCAAATTATATTAGAGCACGTCAGTGAGGAGGACGAACTTTGTTCTCATGGAGTAGGAACCAAGTATGGTTCCCCTAGACTCCACAATGACGGGAGTCTCAGTAGTGGACCTTATTCTAATACATAAATACACTATATAGGTAAAAAAAAATTACCTTAGATGGGGGATGAGAAAAGGATCCATAAGTTGGCAAGGGTGGATTGGGATAGCTAAATGCCTCTTCTGATAAGTACTTCATCCAATTCCCATCATGACTTGCACCATTAGTATATATGGATGAACTATGATTAACGATGCTCGAAGAGCTTGGACCAAATGGCATTGAATAATTAGAACTCCCCAAATCTTCACATCTTCCTTCGGAATATAGGTCAATATTTGATGAGTAATCACTAGGTATGTGCTTAGTAGTTGTGCCCATATATTGCTCTCCAAATTTGGAGCCAATCGCGCTCTTCTTGAAAATCCGACACAGCGAATAAGCATCCTGATAGTTTTACAGCAAAAAATGTTACATAATGACAGGAGTCGCGAGCACTGAACTGATCCTTATATAAATATATATTATTAAGCGAATGTAATAAAATGTGCTTGCTATTATAGAAAATGAGGTTGCACCTGCAAGCCTGAGGCAGTTTCACATTCTCTTTCGTCTAGGCGGTATTCATGCATGACCCAATCAGTTCGACCACCATGTGGTGCTCTCCCTCTGTAGTAAACTAGGGTTTTCTTCAAGCCCACTGCCCTCATTTGTGAGTTCACTTTT
The DNA here is from genome assembly GCA_963922005.1 of Cornus suecica. Classification (NCBI taxonomy): domain Eukaryota; kingdom Viridiplantae; phylum Streptophyta; class Magnoliopsida; order Cornales; family Cornaceae; genus Cornus; species Cornus suecica. The sequence continues at coordinate 7,090,460 of OY998238.1, read as the reverse complement.
CGATCCTTCCCGGTTGCCTTCCAGTAGCCACCTTTAGTAGCCCGATTAGTCCTTGATCCGTTGGGGTATTTCCGGTCTCTAGGACTAAAGAAATACCACTCTAGATCTTTGCTAGGCAGTAATGATTTTCCTGTCATAGTTCAGAATTAAACTCAATTAACTCATGATCTAATAAACCTCAAGGAAAATATAGGTGTGACAAAAAGTAGTTAAAGAACCAGAGATATGAATATATATATATATATGTTATTTAGAAATGAAAATTAACTAACTTTTCATTGATATTTGGAAATATATGGATCTTTTTCTTCACATGGGAAATCTACTCTTGATTAACCAGAACCTAACGGGTGACACAGTTGGGAAAAGGCAGGGATCTAGTGCCTCAAGAAATATTAGGCTCCCAGATTTTATTCTCGCTGGATATAATTCGTTTGGACCATTGGAGATTTACCCAGTCGTTAATTCAAGACCAAGGAATTAGTCGAGGTGGGCGTAGCTGCCCCGTATATCACGGTTACCGGAAAGAAAGAAAAATCTACTCTTGATCATGTACAATAATTTACATTATCTGGTCTCCATTCAAGTAGGAGAAATTAATTAATCCTGAGGAAAAAAAATTTTAACCGAAGATGGTTCTTTTTCTTTTCTTTTCTTTTTTTCTTTCTCAGGAGGATAAATAATTATAGGCACCTTCTACAGAATATGAGAAAAAGAAGACGAAATTCTTTTGTTTTCTATGGGAGACAATGAAATAATTCTTTCTTCCTTGCTTTTTGACTCAATGTCTACCAAGTACCCCATCTTTTATTCATCAGTACTAGGAGTTAAAAGTGTAGGGACGACCCAAGCCCTTTTGGGACTTTCTTTTCCACCAGCGCCAGGAATTAAATTTACTTAATTATAAGAATTTTACTTCAATTAGGGAACACTATTGAAATAAATATGCATTATTATATAATACATGCATGAAAAGAAATCACCGCTATTCTTATTATATACCTTTCTTCATAGCCAATTTCTTAAACGGGTGATTTTTCAATACTCTTTACTTAATTTCTCCATCCCCAATAACAATAAAGTATATATTTCAACCATATTAATTAATATGAGCAGATTAATTTACTGCATTATACAGCATATTAATATTATTCTTTATGTAATATAGGACCCTTGTATACATAGTAGAGGCCTACAAATTATTTTGTGCTTGATTGTTATACCTATCAGAGAGAAGGTGCGTGTATAGATATATCTATATATACATACATATTATATATAGATTACATATATATAGATATATACCTGGTAAGTCCCAGGGTTCACACTTGTAGAGATCAACTTCGGGGATGACCTCAAGTTCAATTTCACGGCCGTTGATTTTTCTCTTGAGATAGTAAGCCACCAGTTCTTCGTCCGTAGGGTGGAACCGGAATCCAGGAGGCAATGAAACAGGAGCCATATCTACTATGTAACGTAATTTTTCTCCACTTCTCCAATAACAAATCCCAAATATATATATATATATATACACTTACACACAGAGAGAGTAGTCTCTATTTTAAAAATCAATGAGACCAGCCTCTGATATCCACAACTATATATACACACAACACTGCACAAAACACCAAAATCAAATATTAGTCCTAAAGGGGAAAAAAACATAGAAGCATAATATATATATATAGTTTATGGGACAAACCAAAAATATACTATGTAACGTAATTTTTATCTACTTCTTGGAAATGCTTACTTTTGTTTACACAATAGTGATAACGGCTATAGCTATATGTATAAATTCCGTGATAAATCCCAAATGTATATAATAAATATATTTAGGCAAGATATATCTATACTCACAATACTGCACAAATTAACCCCAAAATTAAACATTAGTCTTACAGTTAATGTGTAACAATTGAAAAAAAAAAAAAAAAAATACAGACTTGATGAATGTATCCATATATAGTTTTATTGGACAAACCAATCATTGCAGTGTGAGAGTGTATAAGAAAGAGCATATATATATATATATATATATATATATATATAACACTTGCCCAAAAAAAATTTACTTACCGAAAATTGAAAAAGAAAAAAGAAAGGGCGTAACAATATATAGATAAGTAGATAGGTTGTGCGTATGTGTGGGTGAGAGAGACCTTAGGTTGGTTGAAGAAGATCCAAAGGAGAGAGAGAGACCTTAGGTTGGTTGAAGAAGATCCAAAGGAGAGAGAGAGAGAGAGAGAGAGGGGGTTGAGAAATGGGTAGTTGATTGGGGTTTTTGAGGAGGAGGAAAAAGAGGAATTAAAAAGCGGCCACCGCCACAAACGATTCTTTGTTTCCTTTGTTTCTTTCTTTTTATTTTCACCTTCTCTCTCTACATAATATATATTTGTGTATATATATACACTTCTGTATCTCTCTCTCTATAGTTAATTATCCGATGCTTCATTCTTGTCCTTTCTAGGAATCTGAAATCTACGTGGCAGTCACGGATTGGTTGCATTACCGACCTTTCTTTTCTACCTTAACTGAAAGTTAAACAGTACGTTGGAAGCGATTTGCTGCATATCTAAAAAAGAAGCATAATTGCTTTCGCAGCTTCTCAGTTGTGACTGCGCTATTACTATTATTGCAAGTCATCGGCAGACAATAGATTCATATAATATATATATATATACGCACACACACACAGACACGTAAAACTTATCTCAGGTATGATAATTCATATGTATAAATTGAAATATTTGATTTAATATTAATTGAAATCAATGAAAAGTTAAATATGACTTGTGCTATAGTAATCTGTTCTCATAAATACAGTATACAATAAAATTACTAAACCTCTCAACTAATCATGTAGTCCTTTTCAAAGTGACCATTTGACTTACTTTCATGACAAATGGATTGGGAAATAATAAAAGAAGCTATAATATAATACTTAATTTTTTTTAAAAAAAAATACTAATAATTTTTTAATGACAAATGTTGGCCTGGGCTATGCCCGAGAGTATTTTTGTAAGATCTACATGATCTATTTCCTATATTAATATATTAGAGTTGACTTTATCAAAAAAAAAAATTATAATCCTCTCAATTAATAATTTTACTCTTAAATATAATATCTGATAGCATGAATATTTTTGTTAATGCTATATAATACTTAATTTTTAAAAAAAAAAAATTAATCACGTTTTTCCTTTTCCTTTTTCTTATTTCATCTTTATCGCTCATCACATTTTACTTTTTTTTCTTCCTCTCTTTCAGAGGTTTTTTGTTTTTGGTTTTTTTTTTTTCACACACGGCCCGTTTTATTTGATTTTTTTTTCTTCACACACACTCACATTTTTTATTTAAAGATACTCCTCTCCCCTTCCTAGTAGAAGGAGAGGTCATACCCTTGAGCCAAGTGATCATTTGGTAATTATATTGTCGATAAAAAAATATTACAACTAATTTAATTTCTAATAATCATATCAATATGAACCCATCATCCATAAATTTTCTCTTTGATTATCAATTTTATTGAGTTTCAAATCCCACATATTAATAGGCCTATCTATACTTTGATAAATGGAGAAAATGACAATTGAGCAAAATGAATCAAAATGATGAAGGTGAAAAACTTGAATCAAAATTCTCAACATTAGAATTTTCACTGATGTAGTAAAATTTATATGAAACAACTAGAAATTGTATCCAAATGTATTTTATTAGCAATTGAAAGAACCTTGGTTCTGAAACGAAACGTTTATACGATTAATTTCATGTTCTGTAAAGTGGTGGGACCAGCTTTTGCCATGTGAACCAAAAATGAATCCACGTGGCAGAGCAGGATCGCTTGTGTTCATCATTCTCAAACTCAAAAGTGATGCCAAGTTGTTTTCTCTCTCTTTCATACTTCTTTTCCTTTTCCTCAATCCATCAATATCTTTTGCTACTTTTCCCCTTTTATGGGGTTATGTTGCTGATCCCAATGATATATTCTTCATATAAATATACGTATTGCAATGTTTATATAGTAATGAACATGACTTTTTTTGAACAAATGTTTGCATATATTGCTACCATGCATATGTATATGTATGATATACAAACTAGAAAACGAGTATATTTATGAGTTTTAGAAAACATGTTTCAATATACTATGTACATGTTTATACTTTTCTGAGTATGTAGAAAGTTTCATTATTGGTTTTTGGGATAACTTCATTTACATCCCCTGAGATTTGTCTTATCTTTATTTGGACCCCCTCAGGTTTGCATATCTTCATTTACACCCCCTATTTTTCAATATTATCATCACTTAGACCCCCTAAACGATGACATCAGCCTGAATTTTTTTTTAAAATCCCTAAACTACCCTCAATGTCTTATCCTTATTCTGTTTGGAAACAAGGATAGTGTTTTTATCAATTAGACCCCCTCCCATCATTTAATAATTTAATTTGTATTAAAATTTCAAAATATATATATAATTTAAAAATATATATATTAAAATTTGAAAAATATTATAAATTCGAAAATAAATATAAAATTAAAATATATATATAAATTTTGAAATTATTTTTTTTTCAAAAAAACATATTAAATTTCAAAAATAAATATAAAAATCACAAAAAACATAAAAAATTTGAAACAAATATATAAAATTTTAAAAAAAACATATAAAATTCAAAAAAATATATTAAATTTCAAAAAAAAATTATAAAATCGAAAATAAATATAAAATAAAATATATATATATAAATTTTGAAATTTTTTTTTAAAAACATATTAAATTCAAGACAAATATATAAAATTAAAAAAAATCATATAAAATTCTAATAATATATATTAAATTTCGAAAATAATTATAAATTTCAAAAATAAATATAAAATTTGAAAATAAATATAAATTTCAAATATATATATATTAAATTTCAAAAAAAAAACTAAATTCGAAAATAAATATAAAATTAAAAAAAAAAAAATTATCTCTCTCTCTTTCTCTCTCAAACGCACACACCACACACACACACACACATACACACACACACACGCACACATATATATATAGATCTATATATATACACACACACATATATATATATATATAAGTCGCCGGCCGACTCCCACCGCCTCCCCGTCGGCGCCGCCCCCTCCCACCACCCCCTCCCCCCTCCCCCGATGGGTCTATATATATATATGTATAGATCTATATGTGTGTATATATATATGTGCGTGTGTGTGTGTGCGTGTGTGAGAGTTAGAGAGAGAGAGAGATAGAGAGGAGAGAGAGAGAGAGAATCTGAGAGTTAGAGAGAGAGAGAGATATATAGGAGAGAGAGAAAAAAAAAATATTAAATAGATATTGGGGTGTTTGGTTTGAGGGTTAGATTGATTCTAAAGGATGTTTGGTTAGGGTTTAAATTGATTTAGGGATTAAATTGATTTAAGGGGTGTTTGGTATAAGGGTATTTTAGACATTTCACACCATAAGGGGTGTAAATGAAGATATGCAAACTTGAGGGGGTCAAAATGATGATAAGACAAACCTCAGGGGTGTAAATGAAGTTATCCCTTGGTTTTTCAAACAATGATCCAATCATACATATCATAATATATATATATATATATATATGTTATATCCAATCATAATTTTGGCATTAATTATTTAGTTCCTAAAACCACTTATATATATATATATATATATATAGTTTCAACTATAATATATAATTGCGATTAATAAAGAAACCTGTGGCCGAAAGTAAGTCCCACTATTTCTTTTCTGGTGTGAATTTGTGAATGCCCAAATTAGCATGGCATGATATATATTAATCTAAAGTCCGAAAGAGAGAAAGGAAAAAGAAAAGAACAGAAAGGAACATATATAGTTAATTTTGAATCATCTAACTATTTTAAATTTAAAAATTAAAAGTTGATCCTTGTTTCTCTGATGAATCATGATTGATAAACGCGCCCACACACATTAATCTAATGAACACTATAACAGACATAATAAAAGAAAATTAAATAATCTCAATCAAATCCATTAAACTGTTTTGGTCAACAAATTGATTTCCAACGTATACGTCCACGTTAATCCTTTTACTCCTTTATTGTGTTTTGATGTAGTAGATACCTTTTCCTACAGCTATTTTAAAATATAATTTCCATTCAATTTCAAATTTATTCTGTGTTTTCGTTTGATTTATTTCGAGTGAACTTGTATTGATTTTGAACTTTTGTTTGGACCATCCTTGATCCACGTTGTTTCATATATTTTTTTGCCCTATCTTATTTAATTTAATTAAGTAATTTTTACTGTGTCCACTTTACCCTTTATATTATCCAATTTCATCACTATACCTCATCTTCCTCACATTTATAATCAAAATGTCTAAACTACCCTCCCTTAATAGTATAAGGGATTTAGTGAAATCAATCCTTAAAAAAATTATTTTTCAAAAATAAATTATATTTTTCGTAAAAATTATAAATTTCAAAATATATATATATATTTCAGAAAATATGTTTTTTTACGAAAATTATTTTTTTTGTGAAAAATATATATTATATTCCAAAATATGATTTTTTTACGAAAAATAATTTTTTTATGAAAAATATATATTATGTTCCAAAATATGAATTTTTTTTCCGAAAAAGTATATATTATGCTCCAAAATATAATTTTTTTGCGAAAAATATATATTATGTTCCAAAATATGAATTTTTTCCGAAAAATATATATTATGTTCCAAAATATGATTTTTTTTCGAAAAATAATTTTTTTGCGAAAAAGTATATATTATGTTCCAAAATATGAATTTTTTGCGAAAAATATATATTATATTCCAAAATATGATTTTTTTTCCGAAAAATATTTTTTTTTGTGAAAAAGTATATATTATGTTCCAAAATATGATTTTTTTTTTGAAAAATAATTTTTTTGCGAAAAATATATATTATGTTCCAAAATATGATTTTTTCCGAAAAATATATATTATGTTCCAAAATATGATTTTTGTTTTCCGAAAAATATATATTTTGTTCCAAAATATGATTTTTTGCGAAAAATATATATTATGTTCCAAAATATGATTTTTTTCCTGAAAATTATATATTTTGTTCCAAAATATGATTTTTTTGCGAAAAATATATATTATGTTCCAAAATATGATTTTTTTCTGAAAAAATATATATTATGTTCCAAAATATGATTTTTTTTTTTGCGAAAAATATATATTATGTTCCAAAATATGATTTTTTTTTTCGAAAAATATATATTATGTTCCAAAATATGATTTTTTTCTGAAAAATATTTTTTGCAAAAAATTATTTATTATGTTCCAAAATATGATTTTTTTTCTTAAAAGTATTTATTATGTTCCAAAATATGAATTTTTTTTTTGCGAAAAATATATATCATGTTCCAAAATATGATCTTTTCCGAAAAATATATACTATTATGTTCCAAAATATGATCTTTTCCGAAAAATAACTTTTTTGCAAAAAATATATATGATTTTTTCCGAAATAATTCATATTTTGGAAAATAATATACTCCCTCTGAAAAATAATTTTTTTGTGAAATATATATATATATATATATATATATTTGAATTTATAATTTTTGCGAAAAATATAATTAATTTTTGAAAAATAATTTTTTTAAATGGTTGATTTCACTAAACCCCCTTATACTATTGAGGGTAGTTTAGATATTTTGATTCAAAATATGAGGTGAGGGGACATAATAATGAAATTGAATAGTATATACGGGTTTCTTAAAATTAAACCTTTTTTTTTTTTTTTTGTGAACACGGCTATACACGTCATGAACACATTTTGATCACATTCAACATTCACGATTTGGGGTAACTTTGTGTATATTATTTTTTTATAAAAAAAAATGAATGTTTAATGTTGTTTAAAAACATTATGAACTAATGAGAAAAATAATATATAGGACAAAAATAAAATAAATAAATTTAACTTTCAAATTAGTATTTTTATTTGTACTTGCGGGCATAAAATTTAATTACAGTATTAGTATTGCCCGGTAATATTTCGGGAAAAAAAGGCAAGTAGGGTCTAATCTAGTATCCATATCCCAATATTTTGGTAAAGATCCAAATTAATTATGTAAGAGTTGTTTTTCAATTCATTCTATCCATATAATGCGAAACATTTTACTGATTTAAATATTTTTAATTTTTTAATGTATTGTCTAACTAGACTAACTTTTAATTACACCTTATAAATATACCATTATCTATTTTAAAAATCTATGTCAATATTTGATAATTGGAATTTTGCCCCAAGTAAACGTGACTTTTTTTTTTCAAAATAATATAAAATTTTAATTATGTTGGCAATCATGTCCCAATAGTAAGTTTTAGGTTCAATGAGGGGGAAAGAAAAAAAAAACTTGAGATATGACCTTCTTGTGGGAAAAAAAAAAACTCAGAAACTTGACCCGTTTGGTTGACCAACCCGCCCGACTTTGAGAAGAGGGTCATCTTTCTCCAACATAATCGACCAGAACTAGAAGCATCCCTCACTCCTCTCTGGTGTACCATTACTATCACTTACATCACTCCTTCATTCACAAGCCAAATATTCCACCCACCTCATTCCTAACCCTAACCCTAATCTGCAAAAAAAAAATCACCTTCTTTTACCTCTAATTATTGTTATGAGTTCCATATTAAACCCAACCTTAGAATCACCAAACGATACCAACCCCAACCCCAACCCTAACCCTAATTCTAAGGACTCTCAAATTTGGCGCCATATCGGTCTGCCTCATTCTCTTCCTACTCCCCATGGCATTGGCGGGTTGCCACGTCAGCCGCAACAAACTGCTCGTCTTCATCGGAGCCCTCTTCATCACTCTTACTGTATGTGTTCATCTCATACCTTACTTCGTTCCAATTTCATCACTACTAGTGTTTGATAATCGCCATTTTTGCATTTCGTTACTCCATGAAATTGTGTTCGATGCCAAATCAACTAGTGGGGTTGAAAATTTGGGTAATTTGTCCAATTATAGTGGGTTTTGGAATTGGTCAAATTCTTCACCTGTTGTTGCTTGTGGGTTTCAAAAATTAGGTGGGTCTGATGTTGTAAATCTGCTTAAGGGTTCGTGGGTGGTTGTTGCTGGGGACTCGCAAGCTCGTTTGGTTGTTGTTTCTTTGTTGGGTTTGGTTTTGGGGTCGGACGAGATGGATTCGATTCGGGGTGATTTGTTTAAGAGGCACAGTGATTATCAGATTGTAATTGATGGGATTGGAATGAAATTGGATTTTAAATGGGCACCTTATGTGATGAATTTAACTGATTTAGTAATGGAATTTAAGCGAAATAAGAATTACCCAGATGTTTTGGTAATGGGGGCAGGGTTGTGGCATATGTTGCATGTCACAAATTCATTGGATTATGGTGCTTCTTTACAATTGTTGAGGGACTTGGTGGTGTCATCTGTACCAGTTTCTCGGGATTTCGATAATGGTGGACCTGCATTGGGTTCCAGTTCGATTCGATCTCCACACCTGTTTTGGCTTGGTTTGCCAATGCTGATCAATTCGATGTTGAATACAGAGGAGAAGAGGGAGAAGATGACTGGTGCATTGCGGGATGCTTATGACAAAGAGCTGTATGGAAGTAAGCTCTTGCGCCAATCGGGCGGCCCATTTCATTTACTGGATGCTCTGTCATTGAGTTGGAAATGTGGGAAAATCTGTACAGCTGATGGGATGCATTATCACGGAGCTGTTTATGAAGCTGTCGTTCATATCATGTTGAATGAGTTGCTTACGGGTTCCCATTTTAAGATGTGAGAGAGCGAACAACTGTTTTCTTTTGGATCTTGAGGCACCAATGTCTTGGAGGAAATAATAGGGTTTGGCAACTAATTCACTGCTTTTGATGCTTGTGCTAAGCTCTTCTTGATTTGCCTTCCTGATTAAATTTCCAGGTTCTTCCTTGGCTACAAATTACCTCAGTATTGAAATTTTTGTGATAAGAGTTTTATGTTCAGGTTTATGTTTATTTCTCCTTTCGGCATGTTTCGCAGAATATGTATTTCAAAAGTTATATTTGAATATAAATTACAACATTCTTTGCAGTTTCGTAGAAACCAGTGAGATCTCATTGAGATTTTTCCCTTTGCTTTAACATTTTCTTTTGTAAAATTCACTTTTAAGATTGTGCAGCACACTTCCACGACAATTATGTTTACTGGAAATAGGATGCATATGCTCTGCTTCTTTTTAGAGCCTTATGTTTTTCATCTTCTTGTTAAGAATTCAGTGTCGTCTATTATAGTCACAAAGATATCTACTAGGTTTGGCAATGCATTTACTTTGACACAAAATGACATAGTATTGTTATTAATACTACCACACTACCTCAATGCATCTTCAGTTTCTGCTACCCATGGATGATGGAATTTGATTGCACATGCAACTTGTGACTTTTCTGCTTAATCTGAAGCTTCCCAATGCATTTTTTTAATGCTTATGATTTGAAGTGGAAAACGTTAAACTGACCCGATCACTCAGTATTGTTGATAAAAAAAGAAAATAGATAGTTAAACTGCCACTAAATATACATGTTATTTTTTCTTTTCTTTTCTCTTTTTTTTTGGGGGGGGGGGGGGGGATAATGTCTTTCTAAAATACATGTCAGAAATGGTTTATGTGATACAAAGCTGGTTGCAGGTTAATATACCAGAGTTTCTTATGTTAGGTGTTCGAAAGTTTCGACATAGATTTTGCTTGCATTAGCATTTGACGGGATATATATTATTTTTTGTGGAACCACTAGTTAACTAGAATCATCTATGTTCAGACATTATCCTATTATTGTAATCTTTCGGTGTAATTATCGAGGTGCATCAGAGTTCTTTAATGTAGACGGATGATATATAATATCTCAAGCATAACATGCATTGCGAAATATTCAGATAACTATTCAAGGGAGAAAGTGAAAAGTTGTTTGAGTTGTACCAGAAAATATGACACTAATCCAGGATATGTATTCTTCTTAGATTCATAAATCAGGGAATGAGTTGGCCAACTTTTAACTGAAAGACGAGAGTCAAGTATTTTAGGGGTGACAATACTATCCTTGGAGAGGTTAGTTAGGGGTTCTTTCTTTGGTTATAGTCTGGCTTCCTTGTACATTTTATTTGTTGACTCTTGTGAGTTGTGTGGTTGGGAAAGGATGCCTAAAATATTTGGACCATTTCTCGCCTTTGTGTCTTTTTTTGGGTAAGGAAAAAATATTTGGACCATTTCTCGCTATGCGCCGGTCATTCTTAATCTTCTGTGTTGTTCCAATTTTATCAGATGTCCTCGAGGAGCCTCCTTTGTGTCTTTTGTTGCATAACAGTTAATAGAATATTGTTTATTTGAGAAAGATTCTAAAAAAATTGAACGTGTAAAAAATTGCTTTCTAAACTGGGATATTGGATATAACCCTTGATGTCATCAAGAAAAATTTATTGATTTCAGTAAATTATAGTTCCATTAGACTCATGGGATAAGATTAGATAATCGATGCAACACATCCCCATTGTATAGGTGATTTCTTAATCTATATGTGCATGGATCTCTATTATGTTGGGATTTAGGGGGTAAAAGATTCATATTGTCTGTAAACATGATACAGCCTTAATACTAGTGTGGTAGAGCTCAAGTTTTCAATGTCATTTAGATCTAATAGCCCAGATTTAAAAAAATTCTCAAGGAAAAATTGGTATAGGGATGATGTAACAGATCTGGAGCTTGTCCGCTGACCGAAAAGCTTAGCCTACAGAAACAATCTACCAGATCATACATCGACCTTTGGGCAGTGCTTGAGATTCTAGCCTACTTGTCTTATAGTCCATGTCAGCGTACGCAAACAATCTACCAGTTTATCAAGGTGCATCGGTGCTCTGTAATGTACATAAATGCCATATTATACACTACATGCATTTCAGAATTATAGAACTTTGCAATGAAAAAGATGAAAAGTTGTTTTGAGTTATGCACATATAATGACTCAAATTCAGGATATATAGTCTTCTTTGGGTTCTCTCTATTTGTTAGATTCATGAATCAGGGAATGATTCTGCCCACTTTTTAGCTGAAAACCAATATCCAAGTATTTTTTTGAGATGACTACTACCCTCCTTGGGGATGTTAGTTATGGAGTTTTTCTTTGGCTATTATCTGGCTTCCTTTTGCTATTTACTTGTTGCTCTTGTCTGTTGTGCTGTTATGGGAGGACTCACATCTCCTCAGTCTCTTGTTTTTTGTGTTAGGAAAAGATATTGGGTCTGTTTCTCAATTTGTGCATGTCATCCTTGCCCAAGGCCTGGCTAATCTTCTGCGTGTAGTTCCAGTGCAGATGTTCCCAAAGGGACTTCTCTGTGTATTTTGTTGCGTATCAGTTAGCCTTCCATGTTTCAACTCTGATTGGCTGGGAGACTGTTTTGGAATGTGCCAGACACGGTAGAGCAGCAAGTGCAAAAAGAGTTACATTCATGTGCTATATATAACATTCTAAAGGTACTTTCAGTGATCTCGTTTGGAAGCACTACAATACATTTTGCAATTGTATATGTGATGGTTCCATAATTTAGTAGTTCTACGTGTGCTTGGATGGCTATGCTTATATCGGGATCTAGGGGTAGCTTATCCATATTGAACATCGAGTCTCATAGAAGTTGATACCACTTCAATCGGGTTGTGTCATTTAGATCTAATCTAATGAACCGCTTTTGAAACCTTTCCTCGGAGAGAAATGGTAAAGGGATACTAACATAAGTCATGTTTTCGTCTTGATATCTCTCTCATATACACGCATGCAAATGTTTATTAGGACGAGAAGCGACAACAATGGAGATACTTTCCCTTGGGTAAGCTTTGCTTGGAGTTTAACTTTGTATTGATGTTGGACTATAAACTTCTCTCTAATGGTTTTGCAGTGATCCAAGCGACTGAAATGAAGTATTTTTTTGTCCGATAACTGGGAGGCTTTCTCCCCGCTAATCTATGGGACTCGTTCATCGCCCGACTAATTCACGGGACTCGTGCAAAGCGACCCCACACGGATCATGCAATGCTCGAATTATATCCGCAGTTGTGGCCCCAACGAATTGTTTGCAATACACCCAATGGAATTCGAGCATGAAACTTGATACTTCATGACACTGGGTGCGTTTGGAAACTAGTGTTTTCGTTTTCGTTTTTTATCTCCTGAGAACAAAAAAATTTATTGTTCTTGTCCTAAGGGTAATCCGAAAACAAAAACACGTTTGGTTGGAAATTTTGTCTAAAAATTTTGGGGAACAAAAAAAAAAAAAAAATTTTCGAGGTTAGGGTTTGGAGGTTGTAGATGGAAGTTAGGGTTTGGAGGTTGAAGATGAAGGTTAGGGAATCTGCAACAATTATTTTTTTTTTTGCTAAGAATAAACAGTGCCGAAAACAAAAAAAATACCATTTTGGTGTTCTCAAATTTTGAACTAAAGGTGAGAAAACGCTTTTTTACTGTTCACGAAAACAAAAACCATCAAAAGCTCTCAAACGCATTTTTGTTCCCGTGAACAATGGAAAAACAAGAACAAAAACGGAAACACCCATATCCAAACGCACCCACTCGCACCCACTGATTCTCAAGTTTTGCCCAACCAGGCAACTAGTTTGGGTTGACCAAATGAAGTATTCTGAAAGACAAATGCAGGTTTGAGATGATTCTGCTTTAAATGGGAAGATCAGTCATTTCTTTTTTACTTGCTTGATTGTTCAAAGACGCATGGTAAATTAGAGCTCTGTAATGATATTATTCTATAATTTAAACAAAAAGAGTTCTATAGTTGGACAGTTCTATGTATATGTGGTTCATAACTCAACCAACTCCAGTTGGTCAAAGTTACTGCAGTTTATAACGTGTGAAGTGGGGACTACCTTGGTTTCTAGAAAGTTTGACTAACTATTTTTTGACTTGGAAGAATTATTGGAATGTTTGTATAGATCTACTTTGATATTGATTAAGAATATTATTTGTATAGGTATATTATATATATATATATATATATTAGATAAAAAGAAAAAGAAAGTTTTAAAAAGCTAAGACGTGTTTTTCTTAATGCAATTTTAATTATTTTAATTGTGGATAGCCAATCACAAGCGAATTTTTGCGCTGAACTTAAATATCAAATTTGGGTTAAAAGGAAGAAAATTATTCTCTGAATCAAGTCCTTGTCACTCCCTCCTTGTAAAGTTACAGTGCTTTTAACAGAGAAGGAAACAAGAAATAATAGTCAATTTTATGATAAATACACTACTTATTTTTAAAATATATATAAAGTTTTCTTCCAAATTTAAATAACAGAAAAATCATTGACATTAAATCCTTACGAAATCGTTTGAAGACAACAATAATATCTTAAATTTACTACAGAAATAAAATGCATTTATGAAGGTTTTCCCGGCCCATACAAAAGTGGATCTCGACCAGACCGATTCCGGAAAGCCCGAGATAATGATCCTAGATGATGGCCCAGATCCTGTACCCACACCATAACCCGACCAAGACGTCAGCCTTGAGGTTCGTCCCGAGACTTCATCCTGTAACCCGACCCGAAGAACATACTTGAAGCAATTCGAAGATTCTAGAATAAACTTGTAGCTCAAGATAGTGTCATAAAATATGGATAAAATAACTGACGTGTAAAGTATGGAGAAAAATCCAAAATAGGAAATGTTGCCCTAATGGGCCAAAAGCCCATAGGGAAAATGTATATAATCCAATGAAGAGTAATGAGAAAGCATCTTTTTTGTGTTGTGCAAAATTTTGTATCTACACAGTGGCGCCGTCTGTGGGAAACTAGGTCATTTTTTCCGCAGACCATCTTCCCACCTCGAAAAGCTAAGCGAAATTCAGATACACCCCACACCTTCAGTACCATCCTCTCCACCCAGATATAACCATGCCGGTGACCAGATCACACTCGGAAGCACAGATCCTCGGCACTGGGCAACCGAGCGCTCCACCGACAATAGAACACCTCCTGCGCCAGCTTGTCGAAGCCGAGAAGCGCAGCCAGGCCGTCGAGGCAAGAAGCCTGGCGGCGGAAAGGAGGAACGATGAGCTTCTGGCCAGATTGAATCAGGCAACTATCCCACCGGTAGTTCCCGATCAATCACAGGCCGAAGGAGAAGTCGAACCAAGGGAAGAACACGGTGAAACCTCTCACCGACCAGGAAAGGCCCCGGCCACCGATGATGTTCCCGTCACCGACGAACCTCTGACATCACAGAAGCTCCAGGAAATGATGGTTGAGTTTCAGAAGAAGGTCCTGAAGGATCTGAGGGCCCGATCTACCGATGACCAGACCCTCCGAGCCTCTGCTGACTCGGTTCAATCGCCGTTCACTCCAGAGATCACCCGGGAACCCTTCCCCAGGAAGTTCATCATGCCCAGATTCACTCCCTACGACGGAACGAAGGATCCCGAGGAACACATTTACCAGATCCATCAGAAAATGACCATGTATGCCAAGAACGAAGCCTTGCTATGCAAAGTATTCCCGACTAGTCTTATCGATGCACCACTCCTCTGGTTCAGGAAGTAGCCGCTAAGATCCATTGGCAGCTGGCAGCAGCTATCCGACCTCTTTGTGGCTCAATATTTCGGGAACAAGAGGCAAAAGAAGACCATCTCGAGCCTCTTTACCATGACTCAGGAGAAAGGAGAATCCCTCAAGAGCTTCATGTCCAGATTCAACGTCGAGTCATCCTCCATCGACAACTGCGACCAGCACTCTGCCGTGGAGGCCTTCAGGATGGCGTTGATCCCGGGGACCAAGTTTGTCACGCCCCAAATTCCTAGGACTCCGAAACCCGAGCCTAAGAGCTAAGGGAGTGAATGCGGAAGTAAAAAGAAACGAAAAACAAATGAAAACCAATGACTGAAGGTCATCAAACACCCACAAAAGGGTAAAATGCTCTAATACCATGCTGACACGTCCCTAAATTCCTAAGACTCCCGAACTGGGATATCCAAGGGATCCAGGATGTGATCATTATGATGAGCAACCAACTAAGATATCATTAGCCATGAAAACGTATGGAATAATGATGGAACGGTATATTTCATACCCAAATGAATAATAAACAAAGCAGCGGAATCTAATGAAAATCCGGCAGAATTCCATTTGTAAATGGAACATCCGGATACACAACCACAACACAATAACCTGCCCAAAGCAATTCAATAATCACAATGGCTTCCAAGCCCCACATTCATCAATCCTAATAGGGCCGAGATAGTGGAAAGAAACCAAAACCCCTCCAAACCCTCTAAAATTAACAGAGCCACAATTGCTCGAATAAAAATACAGAAAAACACCTAACTGTGCGGAATAGATACAATACATCCTGAAAGAATAAGTACAGGAAATAAATAATACATCAATAGGGATATGCCAACAGACTGGCTCCCAAAAGAGATACATAATAATCCCATAACAATGGATAAAGAAACTGAAAACGGATACCTATCGTCCCCAAACCCAGTCGTGCTGCAACCGTAACCGCATCACCCAACGCAACTCCAAAACCTGTAACAAGGAAACAAAAGAAAGCTTCCGTTGCACTGCATCCTGCTCATAGCCGTATATTTCCTGCAACCTGGCGTGGAATACCAGGGGGCGAATGAAATTCCCCTGTGAGCAAATAAGCTCAGTGGGAAAAGATACTCTAACTACCACATCCTCTGGCAGTTTAGGTAATGCTAAACTATCTAGCAAGATATATATATAGCCCAACTAATCTCATCCACGCAAAACCCAAGGCACACACTCATATACTACCGTACGTAAGTATATAACGGGGATATACATACATATACACATATATATATAAGAATAAATACACAGCATGAGTCTGTAATGTACAACTAAGACTCGTACTCCAAGTACCAACACCAGTAGTTTACACTACTCTCACCAGCGTACACAAGGTACACGACACTAATGTCAAATCTAACCAATCATCCGGCGCTCACAACGCTAACCAAAAAATCTAAACAGAGGAAATCACACTCACCTCTAACATCCACAAGGATCAAAATCCACCACTAGTACCAAGGAATACTCATAACTCACTCCCCGAGAACACAGGAGGAAAAGTACTCACGTCCTTGCGTACTAACACAATCATCGTCTATATATATATATATATATATATATATATATTGTAAATGTACAATATATATATATATATAATACAAACCTCATCCCATTCCTAAGAAAAATCTACCTCTCAAAGGCTAGATCACCTCAATCATATCACCATACCATAAATCACATCGACCTCATAATACTATCATCGATAGGGTCAATCACATCACTAACGCTCTCACTGTAGGCGAGGGAAAACCACCAATCAAATCACTAAGAGTACGCGAACTCAACTCACAAGAACGACCACCCAATGGTCGCCGAAACAAAGCAAAGGAAAAGACTTCCCAATGCTAAACCAACAGATAACCGAGACAACAATGTCAAGGTTAAAACACCACAAGTGTTTAAGGAGAACACTTGGACAAGGAACCCAATCCACTCGGTATCCATGCCCACAACATGTGGAACAACTCGAATCACCTAAGTAGTGACGTCAAAAACCAAGAAGAAAGGAAGGGCAACACTATATGTGTGCACTGAACAACACCAAGCCTCATACCCGAGACTTAGAAATGATAGGAAGCAAAGGTGAAACAATGGAACACCTTTCGAAACTCTACAGGATGAGATATTGAGAAAGAGGTCTCGAAATCTCAGAATCCCAAGAAAAGTAATACAATAGTTTTCCTTTTAAGAAACCACATAGTAAAAATGACCGTCTTGCCCCCGGTCTCCGTCAGTTGCCATCACCGGCTTTTAAAAGTTGAAAATCTTTTTAAAGAAGATCCTAAGATCAGTTTATAAGTGTTAAAACTTTTCATTTCCACGGGGGTAGGCAAAAACGAGTTTTTCCTTTTAAATACAAAGAGTTTAGAAAACACCGTTTTCGAAATGACAGTCAAATAAGAGAAACACAACTCTATGAATTCCTGTAATGTCCGAGAGGACAGTAAAGGAAGAGCAACACGTTGGACTCACGGAAGACAACCATCCGTTCCAACTCCACCAATTCAAATGACACCACGAGGAAGAGGTTCGGCACCACACCGTAACCGACAACTCAAGGAATGACATACAAGTCAACGACCACATACTAGTGTACAAAACACAGTACCAGGAATGCTTAAGGGAAGGGACTAAGCACTAGAACCAAGTCTGTCAAACTACAGTACCTCGAGTACTTAATAAAGTCACTCAACCATAACCTCTTCTCACCAATCAAAATCTCGACTACAGTTGATAGTCTATTCCTCAAAAGTGAAAGACACCTAAAGGTCCATACTACAACTCACCATCTCATCACCCGCCTTCTCGAAGGCCCCAATTCATAACTGATACTAAAATCAATCTCTAACCTCCAATCTCTAACAAGGTCACACAGCCAACCACAATCACCAAACTATTAACCCCGCCTTCTCTAAGGCATCAACTCCAAATCATCTCTGCAGTTCATCACTAACCACAAAGGTCACTATGTCAATATACTTAACCTCCCCCAAGAGTACGAAAGTATATATATACTCACAAGTATAAAATAAGCATTTCATTATACTTGATCTATTACCACATGTAATCATTTTCTTTCACGTTAATCATTATCAACTGAGCATTTTATAAAGATATGAATTTAAATTCGCAATATTCACACATAACATGCTCCAAAAATCCAACAGGCAATAATAACACATATTAAACCTGTTCCAACAACACATGTAATAATCTCACGTATACATGTCAAATGAAATCACATAAAAAAAATGCAAATATAATGTGACTCAACACCACACTTTGCCCTATCATAGGTTAACGAATACGCACTCTACCCATAAATATGAGCTAACAGAGGGTCGCACCGGTACTTCCCAAGTGATTTTGAAACTTCTCACTTCAACAAGGAAGACGGTTTGCACGAGACGACCCGTGACCAAAGATTCGTCAACACGAATGCACGAGACGACCCGCGACTTCGAGAATGAGACGACTCACCCTATACCCCATTCACAGCTCATTATTCTGTAGGATGGGAACACCCCCTGGCCAGTTGTTGCGACGATTCGACACAAAGACACCCCACATGATTTCACAACCCACATATACCAATACCATGATTTAACACTACATGATATTCTCAATATGCATCCAGGTCCAAATGACAATCATGCATCAACATAAATATGATTTCATAAACCGCATATACCAACACTATATGCATCTAGGTTTCAATGACAATCATCTCTCAATATAAATATGTAACGCATCATATTTATATATAATATCCACATGAATCCAATATAATTCTCGAAATCTCTTTCTAACATGCTTTTAAAATACAATAAAGCATTTAAATCATATGAAAACAATTTCATATACAACTCATGTTTTCAAATATATATTTTCTTTAATTCTTTAGAAAATATTTCAAATTCCCTTATCATGCCTTTAAAATAATTAAAGCAATTAATTCACGTCTCGCAAGGGAACCTAGCACAACGTCTAAGTTTTCACGAATCTCTACTAAATCATTTGATTCTCAAGGGAATTTCTAAACCGCCTATTCCTATTCAATTCAATTAGGAATATATTTAATCTCGTAGGAAATAATTTAATTAATTTTCTTAAATTAATTCATAAGTCCAATTCCGATTCTAAACGAATAATAGATATTTAAATTAATGATTTAATATATCTATATTAAATTAAATAAGGGTTTTGCACCCCTAAACTACTTCAATAATGCAGAGTGAGAAATATAATTTCCCACCTGAGATTATGCTTACGGAACAGCCGTTTCGGGCCCACCGTGAACAGTACCGGTGCCCGAATATAACGCCCACCGACCAAAGTCGTTCGAAAAATATTTCGAATATATCGAAATGTCCGCCTCGACAACCTATACGATATATACGAAGCCCGTTAACAATAGGTTAAATAATTGGGTTAAATCTAAAATACCCCAAACGAAAACTATAACCTATAAATGCGATTTCCGGGCAAATCGTTCAACGTAAAATCACGAAATTAATATATGACGAATACTACGTAGGTAAGAAACTACTCACCGAAAATCAGCTCAAACCGATCACCGGAAGGTCGCCGAAAAATTGGCCGAAGCCCAGCCGGATCGCCCCTGCCCTTGCGCGTCTCCCCTGCGCGAGCCCAGCTCTGTCCGGCGCCACCCTACGCCACCACGGCCTCCCGCGCCGCCGCCTGGCCCAACCGACGACCACCATGCTGTCGTCGACCGCCGCCGTGCCCTTGCTCCAGCTGCGCAGCCGCGTCTGCCATGGAGAACAACCCGAGGTCTCTCTCTCCAGCCGCTCCTCTCTCTCTCTCGCCATGACCGGCGACCGAAGATGGAGAAGTAGGGAGCTGCTTCAGTCGTGGAGAAGAAACGAAGAAGAAATGAAGAGAAACGGGAGTGGTGTCGTGTAGGAGAAGACTGGTTCAGCAGACCTGTATATACATATACACATATATGCCCTAATTGCAAAAGCAACCCTCTAAATGTCCATAATTGCGAAACTGACCCTTCAAGTATCCGTAATTGCGAAATGACCCCAAAACTATATATATATAATTAAATATATATATATACAATAAATCCCGAAAAATACCGGAAACCCCAAAACGTAATCTCGCAAACCCGAATTAATAACGGGACGCCCAATTAAATATATCGGGGTAGAAACCCAAAATATCGGAACACTTAAACAAGCCCGACCAATTAAAATGTGTCGTCATCCAATCGAAGCACTAAACATTTAATATTGATACTATACCGCGTAGTCGATAACGAGAATTCTCGAAGTCGTCAATGAGAAACCGCAATGTCGTTCAGTCGACTTTAAAAACTAAACGCGAAAAATTTACAGGTATCAAATACCAAGAATAAATAATACGTCATGAACAAGTGACGTCATTACCGAAATTAAATCAAAAAAAAATTCAATAAAAAGGATAATAACACGGGGTGTTACAAAGTTCCACCAGTCACTTGTGAAGCGACCCCCCTCGGGAATTGGAGAACTCAATTCTAGGGCTCAGGGCCACTTGAGGATCGAAGAGGAGGAAGCAACCCGACAGAAAAGAGCGGCGTTGATCAATGTGGAAATCAGGTCAAAGGATAAGGTTTCAGATACATCCCGACATCCTAATAGTCGCAAGCGCTCAAATCCCCCGATCCCAGCTTCATCTCAATTTCCCTCACAACCCGAAAGACGTGCCAGGTTCGAAGAAAAGATCACCCCGTTGAAGGTGACCCTTGCGAAGCTCTTCCAAGAAAATAAAGCCAGAGGGATCTTCCAGACTCCCCCCCCCCCCCCCCCCCCCCCAATCAGACAACCCCTCGACCAGAGGGATAGATTAAAACACTGCGCCCTCCACAGTGATTTCGGCCATACGACGAATGATTGCAGGAACCTGAGGCGTCAGGTCGAGACGATGATAGCCCGAGGGGAGCTAAAGGACTACATCCAACGGGATGGCCCGAGAACCAATCAACCCGCACAGAGCAACCAACGAAATCAAGCTCCAGCTCACCCGGTCAGAATCATTAATATGATCCATGGAGGTCCAGACTCACGAAGCGCCGAAGGGTCAAGACGATCACAAATGAGGAGAGCGCATCATGTCAGCAGAATAGTCGGGATAAACGAGGTTTACCACCGAACGGGGCAGTCTCAGATACTTTTCTCCCAGGATGACCTCCGAGACATCCAGGTCCCACACGACGACCCATTGGTCATCACCCTTATGGTCTCAGGATGTCTTGTCCGGAGGGTCATGGTTGATCCGGGAAGCAGTGTTAATATCATAACCAAGTGGGCTTTCGATAAATTAGAGATCGACCCGAGGAACATTGTAACCTCCAGGAATCCAATTGCCGGGGTCGACGGAAAGCAAGTCGAACCCCTCGGGGAGATCAGTCTGCCCGTATCAGCAGTGCAGAGAACTTTGTCAGAGACCTTTGTAGTGGTGGACGTGAAACCCTCTTACAATCTGCTTATGGGAAGAGGATGGATTCACAGGATGCAAGGCGTACTCTCAACTCTCCATCAAATGATGAGGTGCGTCGGGCCAAATGGTTACGACATAATTGATATCAAAGGAGATCAAGTAGCCGCCAAGCAATGTTACGCCATCACCGTCAAAGGAATGAAGGATAAGCCCGATCGAAAGAGGTCCCGAGAAGAGGATCAGGACCTGGACCCGCAGCCCAAATAGCAGTTATAGGACGGGGAGTCGGGTTCCTCGATCGTCGTAGAACCTCTGCAACCGGTTCCAGTATTGCCTAATCAACCCGACAAGATTACCGACGCAGGTACAAACCTCACCACTTGTGAATTGCATGAACTGACAACATTCTTACAGGATAATCATGATGTCTTCGCATGGGAGCATACTGATATGCCCGGCATCGACCCCTCTATAGCCCGAGAGATCTTCACAGACCCACCAGCGGTCGGGTTTTACAAAATCAATTTCAAAACCTAAGTGTTGAATCCTCTCCATGGGCCCAAAACGCCCGAGAGATCTTCACAGACCCACCAGTGGTCGGGTTTTACAAAATCAATTTCAAAACCTAAGTGTTGAATCCTCTCCATGGGCCCAAAGCGCCCAAGAGATCTTCACAGACCCACCAGCGGTCGGGTTTTACAAAAATCAATTTCAAAACCTAAGTGTTAAACCCTCTCCATGGGCCCAAAGTGCCCGAGAGATCTTCACAGACCCACTAGTGGTCGGGTTTTACAAAATATCACCACAAGCATGACATTTGTCGTTCTTTACGGTTAGATCCCAGTAAAAAAAACCCGACTGTTATTGACTGGTGTTATTGTTATTCTTACCAAGTTACAATTCAATGTCCCGATTTTTATTAACATCGATAAGGCATTGGATCACACACATTCCCAACAAAATATGAATAAGCAAACTCATTTATATTAAAAAGGCCCCGGTGGCCAAGGCCGATACAATAAAGCATTGTCGAGTTGTTACAAGCACGGGATAAAAGGAAAACAGGGGAAGAGGCAAAAAGCTAAAAAAGGGAAAACCCTATTCCACCACAGGAGGATCCCCATCACCACCTGAGGCTTTGGTCCCGAGGGATTGTTCTGTGATTTCAAGCCCATCCATGCCAGAGCGAGAAGGCGGAGCGGGCAAGTCATCCTGGAGGAACTCACCAAATGCAAGATCCTCAGGCTCGGCCTCAGGATCATCATACGGAGGCCCAACTCCAATACTGAGGTCAAGATCCTGAATAGTCGGGATCTGTCTTTCCTCTTCAGGCTTTTGAAGTTCCTCTATGCATTCCCTCCAGCCCTGCTCATAGCGGTACTTGTAGGTCAGCATAAAATGGGAGATCATCTGTTTACCACCCTTGTGGCACATCTCTACCCGAGACCTCTCCACGCCTAATGCATTCTCGATCTCGACCTTCTCCTCAAGCAACTGCAGCCCCAAAGTCTTTAACTTCTCGACTTCTTCGGTCAGGGCCTGCACTTGGAGAGTTAGGGCCTCCCGAGCCTATACTTCCCGATTAGCCATCTGCTCAGCCTCCCGAGCCTTTCCCTCGAGCTCTGAGATCGTTCCCTTGGCCATTGCAAGCCCTTCTTCAGCCACGACGGCCCTGTACGTCAGGGACTGTATCTTATCATTAGCCTTCTTGACCTGCTCCAAGGCCTTGGCACATCCAGCCTTGTGGAGTTGAACGTCCCGATTCAAGGCGGTAATGACCCTGGCATCGTCCTCAAGCTTGCAGTTGTACGCCTGAGTAGCATGAAGCATCTGAAAAGAAAAGAATGTTACCACAAAGGAATGTTAGCACGAATATAAGGGGCGGAATAAAAGCGAAGTACAAAATGAATAAAGAAGTCATTACCTTCATCGCAAGCTCGGGACCGTTTAAGACTAGGCTCATCCTGTCATACCGACCCATAGCCAACCTATCAGTTGGGGTCCATACCCCCAGGGCCATCTCCCGCAGAGCTTCTGAGTTCCCGATCGTCTGGTCCCCCACAGACAGATATGGATGACCCTTCCTAGTATCCATCCTGAACCGGGAACTGTGGGGAGCCTTTCCCCCACTCTCGGCAGCTTTCTCTATCTCCCTATTATCTTGTTTCCTGACATTTTTAGAAATGGCAGTGCGGAGCCTGGAAAGTCGAGATTGACCCTGATCCTCGTCATCAGAGCCTAAGTCCTGGGTATCCGACACTGAGGCAGGAACACCCGATGCTATATTTCGGCTAGAGCTGGGCTTGACTAAAAGGTCGGTCCGAGACGGGTTCTGGTCCAAACTCGCTGAGCTCGGGACCAGAGCACGCTCACCCTCGACCTCGACCCCATCCAATGTGCCCGTTTGAGGTTCATGGGAGGGCGGGGGCGGGGGTGTGACCGGAGGATGCTCCGCCGGAGGAGGAGGAGGGGGCGTGCCAGTAGGGCCTCCAGTCACTCCAGCTGGTTGACTGTTGGCAGGATTCCCCGGGACTGGAGGGACATCAACCCCGCAGATAAAGGAGGTAGAGCCAATGTCGGTCTTTCTGGCCCTCTTGATCGATAGCTTAGGCATGACGACCGCTTTCCTCTTCTGCTGGCTCCCAGACATTTTTCTCTTAAGTTTCTTCGCTCCCGATTTAGTCGATGTAGAACCCGAGGCTATCGTCGGTGCGGATTCTCCCGATGCAAGCTCTTGCAATACAGATCTGGTCAGGCAATTCTGGCTATCCCTCAAATCCTGACTCCATACTCTGGTTCGCAACATTTCAAATCGGGATCTTATGTACCCGACCTCACTTTTTTCCTGAGGAGCCTGCAGGAAACCCATAACTAGCATGCCCAACTTATCGTTGCACAGTTCGCAGTGGCAAGAGGCTCGGGTATGAAAACTCTTAAACTCGGGAAGTCGGGTTGGCTGGAAAACATGGTTTACAGGTATGTTCATAGTGTCGGGATGTCTCCACTGACCACTCACTACTATCATCCTTTATTTCCATCCTTTGTTGGATGTCGGGACGTCGTCGCACAACTTCCTCTTGACATATGAGGTTAAGTTGTACCGACCCCTATTATCCTTCTACTCTTGAAGTTTATACGAAAACAGAAGCTCGGCCAAGCCTAAGTCTAGGTTCAACTCCTTATTGATCAATAAAATCATGGCCAGGATCCTATAAAAGTTAGGACCGACTTGAAGGGGAGCCAGACCCAAAGTCGCTAGTGCCAGGAGGAAAAAGGGATGAATGGGAAACTTCAGTATGGCAAGGTGGAATGACGAAAGTAATATCTCTCCGTCCTCTAGCCCCTGACCGATCCTAAAATCTGCGTCCCGAAGGTAATGCCTAACCTTAACCCCTTCAGGAATCCCGAGGCTCTTAAGTTGAGCATCTATCCTGTATTTGGCTGGGAGAGGATCAGTACAGAAATTCTCCTCTTCCTCAACATCCTCAGGCTGATTAGTCCCGACATCACCCTCTATGACTCGGCCCCCTTCGTTCTGGGTAACCTCTGGAGGACTAGACCTAACTACTCGGGTAATCTCAACAGACGGGGTGCTAACTGAGATCTCGGGATCAGTAACGGTCAGATCGGTGTTTGTCAGTTGCAAGTCACTAACCGACCTAGTGTCATCACTCCCAGACATATTTGACAAAAGGTAGAAGAATAAGAAGAATGACTTACAAAAAAGATAAAGAGGTAAAGAAGATTCAGGCATCTTCCCCTTTCTGATTGTTCTCCGGTGAGTAATTTGCAAAATCCGGCAACTTTACCAACGGGCAGAGAAGGGTGCTTTCGGTCAAAACTTTGCAGCAGGACTCGAATCTCCCCACGAAATAGAATAATCGACCAGGGTCACTAGAATTTGCCGAAATCAGTGAAATGAACAGTAGATTATGTGGATATGGGAGTGAATTGGAGGTTGCACGCAGGGTTGGAGAATACGACAGAGAGAGGATGCTGAAAGGAAGAACGATTTGAATTTTTTTGAAAATATTGCAAGTATGGCGTGTGAGAAGGATATGAAGGTTATATAGACTTGACGTTTCATCTACCCGGGTCAGGGTACTAGACAGACATGACCCGACCCATTTCACGCGTATCAATGTCATCTCAGCCGCAGGTTCAAAATTGTAATGATTGTGACGGATGCGGCATTCAATGCGCCCCCGCATCATACGACACACGTCCCCTAGCCACTTCGAGGGCTTTTAATGGGCCTTAAAATTCTTTCACCTAATGGGCCTGATAAAAAGGCCCATAAGCTAAAAGAGGGCATGTGTACATGAAGGTTTTCCCGGCCCATACAAAAGTGGATCTCAACCAGACCGATTTCGGAAAGCCCGAGATAATGATACTGGATGATGGCCCAGATCCTGTACCCACACCATAACCCGACCAAGACGTCAGCCTTGAGGTTCGTCCCGAGACTCCATCCTGTAACCCGACCCGAAGAACATACTTGAAGCATCTCGAAGATTCTACAATAAACTTGTAGCTCAAGATAGTGTCATAAAATATGGATAAAATAACTGACGTGTAAAGTATGGAGAAAAATCCAAAATATGAAATGTTGCCCTAATGGGCCAAAAGCCTATAGGAAAAATGTACATAATCCAATAAAGAGTAATGAAAATGCATTTTTTTTTTGTTGTGCAAAATTTTGTATCTACAATCATGTTTCTTTCATAAAGTATTAATGTAAGACAAAAATTCCAAAATAATTCTCAGCCCACTCATATTAGTATTTCTTTTTGTTAACACACCAATGACACCATATATCTATTATCTACAAGTCCCACAATAATAAAGTTGAAGTTACTACCCACCAAACTTAAAATTAAATACTATAGGCGGAGAAAGACAAAGTGGGACAAAGAGAGATAACGTGTCGTCTTTCAAATCCATGTGGTGCCGTAAAGCAACTATATATGTATTTAATGTCCATATATATATCATGTATCTAACACAAGGTTTGCAGTCGGGAGATTCGTTAATGTAATGGACTCGGATTAATATCGGATTACGGACTCAATTATCACAATCATAATTTTTTTAAAATATTACATATGATATTCAAAATATATTAATTGGATACTTTTAATAACATAAATGAATAAAGATGATTTATTTTTTTTGTAGATTTAAGTAAATTTTATTTAATTTTTTAAAGATATTTAGTATAAAAAATAAGTTATTAATAAATTTAATAGTGTCGTCGTTATTCCAATACTTATGTTATACATGTTATAATATTATTGAATTAATTTTAAATTTAAATAAATAAAAAATTCAAATCATAAAAGATAGTGTAAAGTACTCAAAACACCTTTCTAATATAGATATTGTGCGTATAACACCTTATAGTTTCAAAATGTGTGTATTAGTACTTATTTTTCTAGAACAAGTGCTTAAAAATCCCTGTAATATGGATATAATGCATATAACATCCATCAGTTTTAAAACGTATGTTTTGGCACCTACTTTTTTTAGACAATTACTTAAAACATCACTGTAATATAGATATTATGTTTATAACACTCATTCGTTTAAAAATGTGTATATATATATTTTTTAAGTAAGATTTATATATAATATCAAAGAAAAAGCCTAAGTCATACAAATAAAAATGTGTGTATTGACACCTAAAATATTATGAATCACTCCAATTGTATATATATTTTTTAGTTTCATAAATTTCTAAATTAAAATTAATTATCCATTTTTTGTATTCAAACGTTTTTATAAGGAACAATACTTGATTTTCCACATTAAAAATCCAAAAATATGATGTCAATGATTATTTTGGTATTAATTAAACAAACCTATTTTTGTTTATTATTTTTTTGGTAAATAAACCCACCTAGTATCTCAAACAAGTTGGTAAAAAATTATTTACTATCATTTTTTCATTTCAACAATTTAAGAATATATATACAAAAAAAATGGGATCAATGCAATCAATGGTGGAGATAGTGAAAAAACACGACTAAAATTAACTTCAATAAATATATATATTTTTAAAAATTTAACTTCAATAAAAAATTCCTTTTTATTTTTTTCTAAAGGTGCAAATTGCTCCCAAAATGGTTCGAGCTTTTAACCCCTTATATTTTCCATACAATGCGTTTAACCCCCTTTGATTCTACTTGCCCCAAAATATTTTAATATAGTGTGAATTGTCCGAATGACAAACATTTTAATATAGTGTGAATTGCCCCCTAAATTAAAAATTTGGGGGGCAAGTAGAACCACATGAGTATTATACGCACTGTATGGGCCTGTTTGGTAGACATGTTTTTGTGTCTGTTTATGTTTTTGTATTTATAAACTTGTTTGGTTTAGTGTTTTTGGGCTATGTGTGTTAAAAAACACTTTCTCACTTACCCAAATTTTAGGCATATTCCAATAAACATGAATTTGGTGTTTATTGGGCGGTCTGATCTTACTATTTATTTATTATAATATTTATTTATTTATGTATTATTATTTTTCTTTCTTTATTATTTCTTCATTTTATAATATATTTTATTATTTATATTATTAAATTATTATTTATATTATTATTTATTAATTTATAAATATATTATATTTATTAATTTATTATTATTTCATTATTTAATTCATTTTATTTATAAATTATTTAATTATTTAAAAATATAATTTATTAATTTATTATTATTATACTCCTTTTTTATTATTATTATGAAGTATTTATTTGTTATTATATTTACTTATTATTTATTATTATATTTATTTTTTATTTTTTATTATATATATATATTTTTTATTATTTATTTCATTTTGTTTATTATTTATTATTTTCATTATATTTTTAAATATGTTTTATGTAATTTATTATTTATTTTATTAATTTATTATTATTATTTATTATTTAGTACATTTTATTATTATATTTATTTATTATTATTGTATTCATTTTTTATTATTATATTATATTTTATTTATTATTTATATTATTAATTATTGATTTTTAATTTTTCAATTTCGACCCAAAAAACATCCCTACCAAACATACTTATGTTTTTGGATGAATAAACAAAAAAATAAAAAACGTGTTTTTTGTTTATTTCAACACAAACACAGCTCTACCAAACATGTCATATGTATACCATAGCAGGTTAAAAGCTCATGACCCTAAAAGATATAATCATAAAAAAAAATTGTTTGGACTTTTCTTAATCCAAATCTCAAAGTGTTCAGTATTTCTTCTTGTCGCTCCCAATTATATATGCATGTATATTATTTATTTTCAAAAATGGAGTGGAGTTTCATCTCAAATGACAAGAAAAAACATAGAAAAGCTTCAAAACTAATTTACATATTCTCATTGCCCATATCTATACATATATATTTAATGTCACAAGCTTCTAAATTCAAGTCCCTACAAAAATTTTAAACTGTATCTTTAAATTATTTCGGTATTTTGAGAAGCGATCATAATTAGGATTACTATCACTGTCACACCAAAAAAAATATCTGTCTATAATGATAACGATAGCCAAAAATCCATTACAAACCAGCCATTATGCCCGTAACGGCATGTTGGGCGAGCCATGATCTACCATAAAGATCTTGGACCTCTCGTTTTAGATGTGGGTTGGGTTTAGTTTAGCTTTTTTGTCGTAAGTGTGTGGTTTCAATCTTGACTCAACAAACCTTCCATTTTCATGACACCTGTCATTGTCTCATGTCTTGTTATATCTGTCATTTACCAGAATACCCAAAAATACAAATTTGTGGACACAAATATTTATCGAATATATAATAACTGGAAATTGAACAGTCTCATCCACACACGAGTGGACCAGAAGTGTCCATATCCAACCAACTGAATGTTTTCTCTCTTTCTCTCTCTATATTTTCTAGCGAAATCCACGTGGCGATGAGGACGGGCGAGTGAGTGGTAATGACCTGGCAAAAAAGTGCGGAGAAAGTCACACCTGAGACCGGACCAATATGCATTAGACACATATAGATACATACAAATATATATATATATATATGTATACATACAACTTATCCATCGTCATCTATTTCTTTACCCTTTCTAGAGGATATCCACAAGTCCTGGCCTACCGTCTCTCTCTCCCCTCTTATTTTTGAGGCTATAGATATTTTTTCTGTTTTTTCCTCATCACAAAAAATATACTATGTATTCTTATAAAAGTAAATAGAAATAATATAATATACTAAACAGACTGGATATTTGTTTTGCCCTCTCACTTTCTCTCTCCTCTTATTTATGAGGCTATAGATATTTTCACTTTTTTCCTCATCACAAAAAGGTATATATACATGTAAATTATATAAAAATTATTTAAAATATTACACAAATTGGATGCATACACATCTCAATATAATAACAATACTCCATTTTTTCTTACATATATTTCTCTAAAAGGATTTTTTTTTTAAATCTATTTAATTAGGTAGCTTTGAATGTATAAATTCTTATTCTTATTATTGGGTTTTAATTTATTGAGCACGTGCATGTTAAGTTAATCTTGTACGCATAAGGTAGTGTTTTAGTAAATGCATTAGTTTGCATTTACTAATTATTACAGTTAAAGCACGTGCTAGAATTGAGATTTATCAATTTAGTGTGAGAATTAACGGATATAAAATTAAACGCTTTATGCCTTTGAAATTATATTTGGTATTAAAATTAATGGTTGTTTCCTTATATAACTCGGGGAGGATCCCCAATATAAATTGAAAAATTATTTAACTCAAACTTAACAAAAGTGGGAGAAAATGAAACTTCCAAAAATGGAAGAATTAAATTTATTTATTTTCAAAAGAAAAAAATGGAAGAATCATTTCTCAACAGCACTTTCATTCTTCACATATTTATTAAAAATAAGTAAAATAAAAACTATATTATCCATAAGAAATGTGTTTTTTTAAGCTAAAGTCAAGCAAAATTGTAAGTGTAATTTAGAGAATCTTAATGTGACTTTTGTATTATAATAGTAATAAACAAAAAAAATGTATAAAAAAATACCCATAATTGCCTAAATAAAATATTAAAATAAAATCTTTGTTTAAATGGAAAAATAAAAATACATCATTAACTAAGGCCTTATTTGAATTGGTTTTTCAAATATTATTTTTAGTTTCCTAGATGTAAAAGTTGTTTTGAATGGTGTTTAATAAAATTTTTAGAAGAATTTCTGGACCTTCATTGAAAATACGTTTTAAAAAAATTGAGAGTACTAGCTTCTCAAAACAATTTCTGTTTCTCTTTTTCTTCTGCGTCAAACTAAAAATTAAAGATATAAATATAAAAGTTGAGTGGTTGAAGTGCTAAAAACTTTTAAGTTGACTCGAGAATATGAATTTTTTTTTATGAAAGTAGTGATTTATGGTCAATCACATCAACCACTAAAATTCATGTGAAAAATTGCATCGGCACAAATAGAGAGACACGTGTCAATCATAAAGTGCAAGTACATTTATCATTATCTTCTTTTAATTACCGAATTGTTATATGGAAATAAAAATCGGAAGACAAGAAATAGAAAGCCACGTGTCGGTGACCCACTTTCGTCCTCCGCCCCAGGACTCCATCGAATTCTCGATCTTTCTCCAATAATATTTAAAAATTGAAAAAAGCGTAAATCTGACGTGGCGACTCTGCTTTCTTCTTCATTTCTTTTTCTCTCTCTGAAAGCAAACATTTATGCATTGCACAACTCTCTCTCTCTCTAAGTTTCTGTTCTTCTGAGTCTGAAGCTGCTTTCTTCTTATTATTCTCCTCTGTTTTCACAATCTGTTTCTCAACTTTCTCAGCATCCAAACACTGCGAGAAAATCACCGCCTGAGATAACTCTGTTCCCAGTAAACCTTGTGATTTCTTTCTTCCTCTGCTATTTCCGAGTCATTTTTCCGTCAAAGTTTGATAAATTTTCTCTGGAAAACCAATCCAGAGCTAGCTTATTCTCAGATTTAGGCGATTTTTATTTGAGCTAATGTTTAGTGTTTGAGATTTTGTTCTGTAATCAAGCTTCGAGGTGATTCAATTGTGTTTTCAATCCTTGAATCGATTGATTCTAGGGTTTTTTGGAGGTGAGAGCTAGAGATTTGGTGGAAATAGTGAAAAAAGAGTTTGGTGTTTATTTATTTTGTTTGGATCAAGAGATGACTTTGTGATTGTTCAGAACTCTTTGGGAAGTCAAATTTGAGCTTTGAAGAACAAAGCTCTAATTTATAATCAATTTTGTATTATATTGAAGTTGTGTGAGATAGAGAAAGTGGGATTGAATTCCAAGAGAAGAGGATGGTTTCAGAAGCTATGGCCATAGAGGTATGCAATATCTAATCTGAAAACCCTATATTTTGTTTTAGTTTATTTCTGTTTTTTTAATTTGGGTTAGTTCAGTGATTATTTGACTGCATCTTTTGATCCCATTTCATCATTGTGTCTAAACAGGGGGGGAATTTGAATTTTACATAATTTTTTATTCATTATGTAATTTATTTTGCCATAGATTTCTTTCTTGTACTATATGATTTGTAGTGGTGGTGCACTGAAGTAGCTATATTCTGTTTTATCATCAGATGTTTATGCAATCTTCTTTTCTTGTCAGGAATAGGAATGGTAGATAACCTGTCACTATATGATTAAGGATTCAATAGAATTATGTCAATGATGTGAGGAATAAATCTTAGTTCAGTTTTTTCACTTGGAAATAATGGGACCATACCAAAGGCCTAATGGCCAAGCGGATCCGACCCTCGCTCCCAAAAGGTTTCGGGTTCAAGCCTCTGTGGAGGCCGTGTGTGTGAGAGGAAATGCTTTTACTTTCACACAAAAAATAAAAATAAAAAGTTTGTCGAAAAAAAATGTTTGCTTAGAGAAAACAAGAATTGTACTTTCATATATATACCCTGACTTTTTCATATAATTGGATTGTAGGTAAAGTGGTTGATTTTCAGCTAAAGGGGAAGCCTGATTTAACAAGATCTTCCCATAAACTTTCATAGAGGCTTTTGTTGATACTCCTGTTAACCATTTTCATTATCTGCTCTACTTAGGGACTTGAATTGAAAATCTGTTACAACGTCGAAATGATTCTTCTTAATAGCAGTTATATTCCATCTGATATAGGATCAAAGTGGAGGCACCTTTGTAGACATGGCTCTTCCTACTGGCAATTGTATTTCATTTGATGCTGGCCCCAATTCCTTAACTGGCATCCAGCTGAAGGAATTTCCTACTGGGGACGACTATGCTCCAAAGGTCACGATTCGCTCTATGAAATAGTTTCGGTTTGGGAATGGCCTGAAATTCCATTTTCTTTGGTATTCATTCTTTCCTATTCTATTTTAGCAGGTGAGAAAACCATACACAATTACGAAACAAAGAGAAAGGTGGACAGAGGAAGAGCATAAGAAGTTCCTTGAAGCTTTAAAGCTTCATGGTCGGGCTTGGAGACGAATAGAAGGTATAATTTTAGTTGCCCATTGATGGTTTCTACTTTGTAAGCCCGCTTACTTGCCTTTGATATATACTGACGTGACTTAAATCTTCTACAGAGCATGTGGGTACCAAGACTGCAGTTCAGATTAGGAGCCATGCTCAAAAATTCTTTTCTAAGGTTTACTGCTCTTCCTCCATGTCCACTATCTATGATTACATCTTAATGTTCTCTTTTGAAGTAAGCTGCATTCATATGACCCAAGGCGTGCAAACGTTCTTTCGGGTGCTTTCTTCATATCCAGTGTCATTCTTATTCTAATGTTCTCTCTGCAATCAGTTGGTTCGTGAGAGTAGCAATGATGCAGGGAACTCGGTTGAAATTCCTCCTCCTCGTCCAAAGAGGAAACCAATGCACCCTTATCCTCGTAAATCCATACCTGCAGTTAAAATTAAAACCGTGTTACCAGATGAAGCAAGAAGTTCTGCATCACCAAAAATGTCAATTTTAGACCTAGAGAACCATTCTCCAACTTCAGTATTGTCTGCTATTGGTTCAGATACACAAGGTACTACAGAATCGAATACCCTGAATGGTAGTTTATCACCTGTTTCATCTGCTGGTGGTGTGAACCCCTATGGCTTCTTACATGAAACCAATAGGTGCTCTGAAGAAAACATATCTTATTTGCATGTCCAAGTGGCTGCTAATTCAGGCTCGGATGAAGAAGTTGCCGTGGTACTTTCCCAACTAGCCCCGCGCTTTCTGTCTCCTTTTAAGAGTCTCAATTCGTTGTTATATGTTTTGACTTTGCGTTTGTTCTATTTGCTCCATTGGTTGTCTGTCCAGAAGGAGGAATTGCTTGACCAAGAAGAAGATTTTGCTAAAGAAGGTTCAACTGAGGTACCCTCTACGCAGAGCCTGAAGCTTTTCGGAAAGACTGTAATAGTTACAGATTCTTACAGACCGTCTTCTCCAACCATGACTGCTTGCAAATCACCGCCTCCAGAGACGACTGACGGGAGACCTGTGCAAACATTGCCATGGAACTCAATCCATACGGAATCCGTACCAAATCACACTGAAATTACTTGGAGTCCACCTCATGGACCACCTGCATCACCCTATTACATGCAGTTTCCAAATAAAAACTCACATCCACCAGAAGCTAGTTCTGGTGCTCTGCCACGGGCTTTCAATGGAGGGACATTATCTTATTCCCTTCAACCACAGAAGCCCATTCCAATAAAACCTCATCCATTCACTGATAGTAGGCGAACCCAAGAAAATGTGATCGAAAAGGAAGGATTTTGGCCTAATACAAACACTGGATCGGCAGATGGTAATAAAAATTGGGAGGTCTCGTCCCAGAGTTGCCTAGATTCTTTTGCCAGGGAGTTTCTGCGTAAACCAACTGATGAAGAGCAATTAGCCAGCCCTTCCAGTTACATGAAGGGGTTCGTGCCATACAAGAGATGTTTAGCGGAGAGAAATGCCCAGTCATCTATGATAACCGGTGAAGAGATGGAAGAGCATAGAATTCGCCTTTGCTTATAGTGGAGACCATAGCAAATTCTTGCAGTTTCTTTCGATTAACAGTAATTTTTGACAGGTTCTGGACTTGATGCAGATGCATATAATGTCAGTTTGTCACGGTTTGAGCTTGATGATGCAGAGGCGAGGGGATTAATGAATGGGTTAAATAACCCGAATCTTCGGCTTTGCAAAGTTTCATCTAGTCGTCTTTCTTGCTAATCAATCCGTTTCGCTCTGCTGTGCCGACTTCTTTGTAATGTTGATTTAATTTTCTCCATCCCAAGTAGATAAAAATGCTGCATCCATTTGTAATTCTTTTGCTATGGTCTTATGGATTTACCAAATTTAATCTCTAGTTTCTCCTGGTTCTAGTTTTACAGATGCATAATATATACCGTTTTAGATTAACACTTAACAGAACCTATAAGATTAATCACTTAGCTGGGAATGGGCCTTCTATGTTTAAAATGAAGCAGCAAATAACATCTCAATCTCATTCATGTCTTGTTTATACTATTTTTCTGTCATTATCATAAACTGAAGCTTCAGAAAGGCAAAGATGGACTGCACCTGCAGGGTTGCCATTTTTCAGGTCTTGTATCAGCACCTTCTAAAAGCGTAATTCGACGAAAATACTTGAGAAGTATACAAGCAGATAAGAAAAGAAAATAGCATAAATAGGACCAACCACAGAGATGGTGTACGGTTCAAGTGCAATATATGGAAATGTAACCTTTCTGCCAAACAGCCCACATTTAAAAAGGAAAAAAAAAAAAAAAAAAACATACTTTTTTATCCGATACATGTAAGAGTCTATTGTTTGAAACAAGCTGATTTCGGGAGAAATACGATATATATGTTCAACAATTTCTACATACAAACAGCAACAGCACAGAAATGGAAAACACCTTCCTTGTTTCAATCTACATTAGAGCAATTCAAAGCGACCTTGATCTTCTGAACGGTGGAGCTGATTAGAGTATTAACAGTAGCCACGGATTCCATATTTAGGTGCTTTGAGGGCGACAGGGAGCATACCAGTATCTGGAAAGCCACAGTGAGAAGCGAACCACCAGACCTGCTGGTACTTGTGCTGGCTGATCCAGCTCCTTTGTCTGGACAGCCACCACTGCACATTGTGAACCCGGATGGAAGTATTGGTATAATTGCAGACTCCTCGCCGCTTATTACTGACCTTATCGCAGGTATGTCTAAGGGCGCATAGACTACTAGTGCGCCCAAAGAATCCGTGCAGTTCTCTTGAAGCATCAGCATGTTGTTCTCACTTGGGACAAAAGGCTGTTCATAGAAGCCAACAAATCAAACTTTATTGAACTTGCGATTTTTAAAGTGATAACTTAGTACTACAAAGATCAGATATATCCACCAAAAGATTTAGCTAGCAATTGCATGTCACATGAACATAAACTGGTTCTAGCTTTTCCTTCCTTCAAAGGCTTCAAATAATTAGGTTTTCTCTCGGTCTGTGGCAGTTTTTTAGCATGGGTAGGTTATGTTCCTTTGTGGTTGTGTGTGAAAACTGTTTAACAAGCCAATTTAATTTCACAAGGAAATAACCAACTCTCTCTGGTAATGACATTGCTTCTTTTTTTTCCCCTTTTCGTAGTGCTGCGAGCATTTATTTTCTTTAAACTTGTTATTAGGAGACGACCTTAAGTTTTCTACGAATGACCTCTACTCTCTTGTTCCGATTATCATTTTTAGGAAGCTGGTTAATTGAATTGCACAAGGAAATGAAGTGATATTTCATATAAATCTGGCTTTTGCACACCCCATACAGTAATGAAGCTAGAAAGAAAATACCTGAACAACATATACGCTGTTTTCAGGATGAGTGCCGATGGAAATGTTTGCAATCTCCTGCACTGGACTTCCATTGGAGAGCACATCCCACTATAAACCAAAGAGGAAAAACATCTCAATAGTTAAAACACCATTATATGGTTATCGATTTCATGAACGATCCTGAATAGTCCACCGTATACTGGCAAGATTAAGATTAAAATATTTCACTGACCTGAGGTCTCATGTTCACGTCTCTGAAGAAACAATAGAGAGTCTCCCATGAAAGAGGGAGCCATAGAGAGGTCGCAGCGCTAACAACCATCCCACTGGGTTGCCCTGGTTCGTCACTCATTCGAACAGAGACTCGAACCCCACTATTGTTCAGATCGGATAAGTGAGGAAAATCGAGTTTATTGGACATGCTTAGGATTGAACAGAAATTTTTCACCATCCTGTGAGAGAGCTTCATGACGCTTCTCTTGCCTTCAGGATTGTTGATAACTGGAAAACAGCGAGAAAAATATTAAACCCAAATGTAAAGATAAAAGGATCGGAAAAAATAAGCATCAATGGATAGTTGACAATGAGTACCCCCTCCGAGTTCATGACTAGGTGAAGTTTCGGCCATTTGGTATGTGATCCTCTGACACATCCTTTGTAGAGTAGCAACCCATCGCTCTGCTCCATATGCTGAAGAAGTAAACACTAGATCTCTATAGAGACGGTGAGTTAGCGATTTGTCATCAACTTCAACCAGTTCTGCCCAAGTAACCTATCAAATGAAGAAGTGGTTGTCAAAGATAAATCTGAAATTGGAGGCAAAGTTTGTCTCATGCAAATTACATAGTAGATGTTTGATCACTTGTGGCCTGAATGAGGAATGCATCAACATTATTATTTTGCTTGACTACAAAAAAAAAAAAAAAAAAAAAAAATGTTTCAATTCATTTCAAAGATTCTATTTTCATATTTCGGTAGTTTTTTTCTTAAGCTCAAAAGATAGGCAGACTCCCCCAAGTCCCAGTGCCAGGCTTGAACCCTGCTATCCCTATGGGAATCTGCAGGACTGCGATAACTCGCCACTGGTCAGTATGAAGATAAATAATGTTCACAATGGCATTTCAATATCCATAAATTCAGTTTGTCTCACCTATACCCAGTCGAATAATACCAAGTAAACAAATCACAGCAAGCAGCATGTGACCTCATACAATGGACGATGAAAGGTTCTTTATCAATCCAAGAGGATTAGAACTCGTCTACTAAACTTATATAAGAGTATAATATGACGATATGTAGGAAACCAAAC
Organism: Cornus suecica; assembly: GCA_963922005.1. NCBI lineage: Eukaryota > Viridiplantae > Streptophyta > Magnoliopsida > Cornales > Cornaceae > Cornus > Cornus suecica. Next base: position 7,052,209 of record OY998238.1, on the reverse strand, counting down.
CCTACCTACCTCGAATCACAACCAACCAGTACGATTTTTATCAGGAGACCTAGCTTTAATTTGAACATATGTAGGCAAAGATATCGAAAATGATTATAAAAACTCACCATGGAGCACCCATTGGACATATCTTGAATCATGCAACCAGATGGAAGCTTCCAAGTGCGAAGAGCGATATGAGGGTTCTCTCTGAAGTGATCATATGACACATCCGCCACCACCCAAACACCTGGTTCGATTTGTCGGCAAAAACGGAGGAAGAAGAATTCTCGAGGTGCCACAAGAGGCGACAAAATATGCATTTGTCCGTACATCTGTGTCAATGGGTCAGTATGACTTAACTTTTGTAGGAACTTCAAAATTAATTAAAAAGGAACTAACATGGACATTAGGGTTGTACCAGCTGTAGGGAATCATCCTGATTTCCTAACATTCCGGTATCAATTACTTCAATTGTTCTTGCATTGGTAACGATAGTAGGAAAAAGATCCACCCATTTAGCCTGCAAAATTAAAGCAGTTATATTATTATACAATTCAAGCTTGAGGTTAGCCTCAAATGGACATAGTTAAAGAAGAGTGTCGGAACTAACCGAATCTAAGAACATCTCAACCAAGCGCATCCCAGGCATCATCACCACTCCCGAAAATTTTGACGATTCAACCCGAGCATTGGAACTTTTGAAGTGATTAACTCTAGAGAAAAGCTTGTCATAGCTGTCACGGTGAAGAACATATCTTTCACTAGTAGGAGACTTGTACCACACGGGCTCATTGACTTGCAAAAGCTTGATCAATTCCTCCATGGCATTGACAGCGGTCCCAATTGCGAGGGACTTTTCCATCTCTTGGATTCCATTCAGATTCAACTGGAATGGTAGTGCGGCATTGTCAAGATTCCCCGGGACAGGATCAAAGGAAGGGACTCCCATACCTTGGCCCAGGAAACTTTCTGCTGGAAAATCCATTGAAGATCCCAGGGAGGGCGGCCCAGACAGGACTTGCGTGACTGGTTTTCCTAAGAACTTGCTGATGAGCATAGACATTCTTTCATGCTGCAAGACATGTAAACCGTAACGAAAATTGAAGTAAATGGAGTGGAAGATGAAAATCGAATGAGCCAAGATAAACCTCCAACAATCAAAACAAACCTGTTGTCTTAGTTGAGCATTTTCTAAATGTAGTCTCTCTATGTTATGCCGCCGCTCATCGTCCCCAAAGGGTTGACCAGAACATTCATGGCACATCACAGTCTTCAGAGCCTCTCTAATTGCAAGGTTCTCACATTGGATTTTCTCATTTTCTGATCGAAGAGTGTAGTTATCGGCTCGTTCGTGCTGAGTCTGAAGCATAGCAAGCAAAGACTAATTACTATCTTCAAGGCAGAACATGTAACCATACACATCATTCAAATAAATTGTGAACAAGAGACCACCTTTGTCTGAGTCCTTTTGTTCTGAAACCAAAACTTGATCTGCCTAGGCTCGAGCCCTAATTCTCTGCCCAATTGACGCCTTTGTTTCTCATCTGGATGTGGGCATTCCTTAAAGAACCTACATTCCCATCAACCAATAAAAAATATCACCATCACCGGAGAAAGGTGGAGGCAAAAAAGAACAACCTCATTCACAGATTCAATAGAATTCCATATCAGAAAGTAACCATATATATATATATACACACACACACTAAAAAGCATTCGGATTATTTTTTGTTTTTATCAATCCCAAAAACCAAACAAATAAAACCCTTGATGGTCACAACCAAAGACCATCTAGATAGATTTATGAAAAACAAAAATGAAAATAAAATTAAAAACCTTGATAAACCATATTCATTTATACTAAAACAACAGTGTTTAATCATGAATCCTCCATAAAGAAAATTAATAGAGGAAGATATATATACATAAAGATCATCAATGAGAAAGTAAAAACGAAGGCCCTCGTGTTCACACATATCATAAATTCATATCAATTATCTGTTTGACATAAAAGGGTCAAATTAAAAATGGTCATCAAGTCCATTCAATGAACAACCACAATCATGAAAAAGAAGAAAATTACATTTAAACAACACACACATTGATAACCATAGTAAATTGTTCTTACGCTTCAAGATGCTGAATCTGCTGGGCATTGTGGCGATGATAACTCTTCTTTCCCTTCTGAGAACCAGAACCAGACCCTTCCGACTCCTCACCACCCCCATTCCCTCCATACCCAAAATCCATTTCTTTGATTCTTCACAGAGAAAACCAGAGTTGGGTTTTGACAACCTATATATATATATATATATAGACAGAGAGAGAGAGTATGAGATAGATAGAGTGTAGAATATATGTCTGTGTGTGTGCATATGTGTATAAGTGCGTGTATTTAACTTGTTGTGTAATGAATGTGCACAGATATGAACAAAGGTGGACACTCTGTTACAATTTCCACAAAAGGACACCAACACTTGGTATATAAATCCAACCAAATCCAGAGCACATTTACCATCTGGGTTTATAGAATCTGAGTTGAGATTGGATTTTATTCTTATAATCTACAATATATATGTCTATATCTATATAAAAAATAAGAAAAAGGTCAAAATGTGTATGGTCCATAACATGAGAAATTGGACACACTCTGTAACGTACCAAAAATCTGAAATTCCGAAAAAACAGGGGCGTAAAAGACCAATACACAAAACAATTGACGCTGATTGGTTCCTTAATCAGATATTTACCTGCCAAATTTGGAAATTCGTAACGTTTGGAATTCAAAACCATTTTTTCTTCCTTTTTTACAAAACCCTATTATATATGTATATATATGTGTGTGTATATACACATATACATGCAGTAGTAGAAGAAGAAACAGCTCTTGAATACACTGAATTTACACAGAAATGGGTTTTGAATTTTTGAGGTTAAATAGGGTTTGTGTTCAACAGGGGAGGAGGGTTTTGAAGTTGGTCTTGGAAGGAGTGAAATTTGCCCTGGAAAGTGCAATTCCTTTTCTTTTACCCTTTTTTCCTCTCCTTTTCGCATTATTTGCCACATCAGCAGCACACAATCTAGTGGGTCCTACTAGAAAGAAGGCACTTTATTCGGGTTTCGTCTGAATCCATGATCCGATAAATGGTAGTGGTAGGAAACTGTAAATAGCTAAAATAATTGGGGCATTTGAGTCCTTTTATAAGAATACATTTAAGGTTTTCTATTATTTTTTAGGCAAAACTGCATAATACCCCGTGCTTTGGCTTAATTGCAAAATACTCCCTTGTGCTATTTTTTGCCCCAAATCACTACCATATGTTTTTCAAAAGTTGCAAAATATCCTTCTGTGTTTTGCTTAGCTCCAAATCACTACCTTATATTTTTCAAAAGTTACAAAATACCCCATTATTTATGTTTTACACAAAAATATTGACCACTTTGCTCTCCTTGTCTTGTAATAACTCATTTTTAGTATTTTGTTTACTTTTTTTTCTCTTTTTCAATAATATAATTAATAATTCAAAACTTTATACGCATATATTTATTTTTAAGGATGTTCAAAACCAGTTCGGTTCCTTAAAAATGGAATCGGAACCGAACCGAAACCAAAATTTCGGTTCCAGTTCCGATTCGTACTATCATTTTTTTAAAAAATAAAGTAAAAAATACCAAATATCAAAAGATAATATAATTTTATATATGTTTTTATATTTAATTCGTGAATATATATATATATAATTCGTGAAAAGTTATTTAAAACTACCAAAAATATAAGTAAAAGAGCTACCAAAAACATTTCGTGAATAGCTACCAAAATATATATATACAAATTTATTAAATTATAAGTAACATTATATTGAATTACGGATTTAACTAAATCTTAGCTCTCATCCTCCTTTATTTCCTTCCTTTTTTCCTCATTCTGACTACAAACCAAAATATTTACATATATAAATTTATATTATCTTTTGATATTTGGTGTTTTTTACTTTTTTTAAAAAAAAAATGATAGTACGAATCGGAATCAGAACCGAAATTTTGTTTCTGATTCCTATTTTTAAGGAATCAAACCAGTTTTGAACACCCCTATAAATAAATATATGTGTGTGAAGTTTTGAATTATTAATTATATTATTGAAAAAGAAAAAAAAAAGTAAACAAAATACTAAAAATGGGTTATTACAAAACAGGAGGCAAAATGGTCGATTTTTTTGTGTAAAACATAACCAAATAGGGTATTTTGCAACTTTTGAAAGTCACGGGATAGTGATTTGGGACAAAAAATAACACAAAAGAGTATTTTGCAACTGAACCAAAGTACATGAGGTATTATGCATTTTTGCCTATTTTTTAAAATAAGTTATTTATTTATCATTATATTGATAAGGCAAATGTGCAAGAAAAATCCCTGAACTTTTCCCATGTGAACAAAATACCCTCCTGAATTTTAAAAGTGAGCAAAATACCCCCTAAACTTCTCCTTCACTCATTTTTGCATTTACTTATTTATCCCTTTAGCACTTTGCTCTCTTTACTCATTTATGTATTTATCCTTAGTAATAACTAAATAAATAATTAAAATAATATTTTTTAGAAGTAAAATTAAATTAATTTGTTAAATATTTAATTTTTATTTATATATATAATTATTTTCATATTATATTTTAACTCCAAACTTGTTTTACTTATTTTATTTTTAGAATTTTTTATTTTGTATGTTATGTTTTAGATTTTACTTAAAACACTACTAATAAAATTCCATGGTAATAAGATTAATAGTATTCATAATCTAAAAATAAAAAAATGGAGAAATTTATAGTCTTCTACTACTATTACAAATTTGAACTTATTTGTATTTAATATAATCCAAATTAGTACTAAGTTTTAGTGATGGAGTTTGAATACAATTAGGTTTATTACAATTGAATTGTATTAATAATATATTAATTAAATATAAAACATAACATATAAAATATAAAAAAATTTAAAATAAAATAAACAAAACAAGTTTGGAGTTAAAATATAGGATGAAAATTAATATATATATAATAATTAAATTATAATTAATTAATTAATAAATAAGTTTAGTTTTACTTCTCAAAAAAAAAAAATAGTTTAGCTTTTAGTTTTTGTTTTTTTAGTTATTACCAAGGATAAATGTATAAATGAGTAAAGTGCTAATGTCATGTTTGGTACGTGTGAATGAAATAGAATGGAATACTCATTCATTCCATTCCTTTGTTTGGTATGTCTTGGTGAATAAGAATGGACATTCCCAAGGAATGAAAAACCATTCCATTAGTAAATCTATGGAATGGTCATTTCATTCCTTAAGGAATGTTTTTAAAACATAAAATGACTAAAACAACCATTTCACATTTCAAATAACTAAACCACTCCGCCACCATCACCTTCCGCCACCGCTGTCACCACCATCACCACCTTCATTTCTGTTACCTTTCACTATTTTTTTGTAAAAAATTTACGAAGTAATATTATTTGATTAAATTATATATTTATTACTAAGAGAGACATTTTTGAGAAATTTTATTTTAAATTCATTCCATTCCTTAAGTGTTTCATATTATAACCAAATAATAGAATGAGAATGGTTATTCCATTCTCATTCAATTCTCACTTTCATTCCATTCTATTCATGTGTACCAATCATAGCCTAAAGGGGTAAATGAGCGTAGGGGGCAAAACGCTCACTTTTATTTTGCTCACTTTGAGAAAGTTTAGGGGGATGTTTGCTTATTTTTAAAATTAGGGGAGTATTTTGCTCACTTGAAAAATGTTGAAGGATTTTTTTTTCCTCTTTTCCCTATTGATAATAATAAACCGTACCGTAATTAATGTTCCAGTCTAACGTATTTAATGACTCACACATATAGATAGACCTATCAATGGATTGGATTTTGACCCGAATCCGATCCGATCCGATTAGCCGAATTTGGATTGAAAAAAAAAATCCGATAACCCGAATACGATCTGAATCCGATAATCCGATTCCTTAACAAATTGGATTTGGATTTGCCTAATCCGATCCGATAATAACCCGATCCGATTAATTTTATATATACACATATATATTATGTTATTAATATGTAAATATTATATAATATACTTAATTATATTTCAATTTTTTTTTCACTTTTTCATTTTTATGTTTTTATAGTCATGTATTATAAGCATTGATTGTAAAATATATAATTTAGTGTTTAATATTCTTAAAAAATAATATAAAAATAAATAAAAAATTAATAATTTTTTGTATTTTTTTTTTTACTTAATCGGATCGGGTTATCGGATCGGATATCCGAAAATTAACAAATTCGAATTTGGATCAATAAAATAAAAATTCATCGAATTATCGGATCGGGTCGGATCTTATCGGGTTCGGATCGAATCAGGACAGATCCGATCCGAATACGACCCGTTTCCATGTCTCCATATAGAGATAAAGTTGAATACCTATTTTAGAGTCTAATGCCGTGGACATTGGGATCACGTGCTAAAATTTCTTAAAGCAATAATGAATAAAAAATATAAAAAGTGAGAAAAATATAAATAATGAAAAATTGCTTTTGTTGAGATTTGACTTATGACCTTTTGTTTTTAAAGTCAAATAATAATAATAACAATAAATTAGTAGTAGAATGATAATAATGACCTATTAATAATGAGAATAATTGACTGCAACAAGCTTATGGTTATAGTACTACTATTTAGCACCACTCATTTTATATTCTTCTTTTCAAGGAAAATATTCAAAAAATTTCTCGGATTCAACTAAAAGTATATACAAAATTCTTAGGATCATCATAGACCTCGGATACATTCTTGTCTTCACAAATTTTTAATTGATGTGGGTTTTATAATGTAACAAAAAATAAATTGAAAAAATAAAAATAAAAGAAAAGTGGTTTCTTTTGTGTCACATCTCTTACCTAAATTAAATAGAAGGTTAAATGTACTTACATCTTCTAAACTTGCCTTGTCCTTTCTATTTAATTGTGAAAATCTTGTACTCAAACCCCTTGTGTTTAATAGAAGTACTTTTACACCATGCAAAAATTTTGTTTTCTCTCTCTTATACTCAATTATATATTTAATATATATGTAATATGATCAAATTTTAAAGTGGGTAAGTGATGGATTCATGATTGTGAAGAAGAGTTACATTGGTTATTTAGTTTTAGTATATTGTTCAATTGAATACGATTAATATATATTGGGATACTGATTCAGTGATTCCTATCTCCAAAATAGTTTTCCTTTATTTGTATTTGATTTGGTGCCTATTTTTTATTAGGGTAATTTGCAGCCAGACCCCCTAAACTTTGGGTCAATGGCAGTCAGTGACTGGTCAACGATTTTTCGGTCCCATAGCTCCTTGAACTTTCAATTTCGTTGCAATGACACCCCCCTGGGCAGGTGAAATGACTATAATGCCCCTTTAATTGTTTCACTTATTACATTAGGGTAATATATAAAGTGTGAAATTATCCATATGCCCAAACACTTCACCCCTCTAAAATTACTAATTACACTTCCACCCCTTATTACAAAATATATATATATATATATTACGAAAATTACAATTTAATTTTTTTTCTTTATAATATTATTTGTATATATAATTACGAAAATATATATATAATTTGTAAAAAATATATAAAATTTGAAAAAACATATAAAATTCAAAAATATATATAAAATTTGAAACAATATATAAAATTCAGAAAATATATATATATAATTCGAAAAAAATATATAAAATTCATAAAAATTCAAATATATATATATATATATATAAAGTGTGACTGAAGTTTAAGTGGACAAGCCTCGGAGTCATTAGCCAAGGTAACGGATCTTCTTCAACTCTTTGCAGAGTTATTTCAATGGCAACGATGACGACACATACCCCACGATGGTGATCAAAATCGGAATCAAATCGATACTTTATTAAAATATTTTAATTAAAATTAAATATATTAATATTTTGATCAAAATTAACGGTTCGGTTATGGTTCTCATTTTTAAAGAACCGAAAGTAAATTTTTATTTGGATAAAAATTAACGGTTCGGTTCCGATACTTTCGGTTCTTTAAAAATGAGAACCGGAACCGAATCGTTAATTTTGATTTAAATATTAATATATTCACGATGCGGTTTGCTTTTGATTCCAACCGAACCGGAATCGAACCGATACTTTCGGTTCTTTAAAAATGAGAATCAGAACGGAATTGTTAATTTTGATCTAAATATTAATATATTTAATTTTGATTAAAATATTTTAAGAAAGTATCGGTTCGATTCCGATTTCGGTCACCATCGTGGGGCATGTGTCGCCATCATGGCCATTGAAATAGCTTTGCAGAGAGCTGGAGAGGATCCGTTATTTTGGTTAATGACTCTGAGGCTTGTCTACTTAAACTTCAGTCACACTTCATATATATATATATATTTGAATTTTATATATTTTTTAGAATTTTATATGTTTTTCGAATTTTATATATTGTTTACGAATTTTATATATTTGTTTCGAATTATATATATATATATTTTTAAAATTTTATATATTGTTTCAAATTTTATATATATTTTTGAATTGTATATGTTTTTTCAAATTTATATATTTTTTACAAATTATATATATATTCGTAATTATATTATAAAGAAAAAAATTAAATTGTCATTTTCGTAATATATATATATATATATATATATATATTGTAATAAGGGGTGGAAGTGTAATTAGTAATTTTAGAGGGGTGAAGTGTTTGGGCATATGTGTAATTTCACAATTTATATATTACCCTAATGTAATAAGTGAAACAATTAAAGGGACATTATAGTCATTTCACCAGCCCAGGGGGTGTCATTGCAACGAAATTGAAAGTTCAGGGGGCTATGGGACCGAAAAATCGTTGACCAGCCACTGACTACCATTGACCCAAAGTTCAGGGGGTGTAGCTGCAAATTACCCTTTTTATTATATATATACATACACATATATTTATTGATGGGTCCTTTGTAACTCTGGACAAAGTAACTTAGTACTTCATCCATCCCAAATTATAGGTCCACTTTGCTCTTTTTAGTTGTTCCAGAATAAATGTCCAAGTTAGAATCTCAATACAACATTTCTTCCAACATTCTCATATTACTCTTTTTATATTTTTCAAAACATGTCAGTCTATAATATACTCCTACACATCAACAAGGACAAAGTTGGTATAAAATAACATAAAACCAACTCCTTTAAAAAGTTCATTTCCCAAAGATGGACCTATAAAACGGACAGAGAAAGTAACTTTTATTACTCACATGAGTCTCATATGGGGTCGGGAATGTGTGTTTTTGTCAAATTACAATTATAAAACCGTAGTTAGTAAACTTCAGATGATGTAAAAGACCTTTAATCACTTGATAAAAACAATAAAAAATAACCAAAAATCGATAAAATTGCCCATATTGATGATCGAAATTTGTTAATTCACTAGATCTAGCATCATTAATTCACTCCATCTTTTGTAATCAATAATATGTATTTTGTAAATATATATTTGTTCATTTATTGTGTTGATCCAAAAACGTTTATTGCAGATGTGAAATCAAAATATATATTTGCACAAAACACAATTATAAATAATATTTGTACCGATTTAGAAAAACCATAAATTTTATCCTTCAAAATATATATTTGCACAAAACACACTTAGAAATAATATCCATACCGATTTAGAAAAAACATAAATTTGATCCTTCATTTATTTCCATGCACAATGAAATTTTTTTGTGTAATTACTGCAATTATTTAAGTTAACTTCTCATAGAAATTACAATATTATCTGCATTAATATCATTACAATTTTGTTCTGGTTCCCCCAAAAAAAAGTTTCACATGTTTTGCTGAATCGTAATCATAGATTCACAACTCACATGTGTTTGTAATGGCCCATTGCAGAAGTTTGCTAGTACATGAATGAATCCTACACAAATTAGGGCATTTTAGTTCTCTTTTGTAAGTGTTAGAAACATTCACTCAAGTAGTTATGGTGGTAAAAATCAACAATACAATAAAATTATACCAAAATAATAATAAATAAATATATAAACGCTCTTACTCGTTTTGTTGATCATGGTGTCTGACTATTTATGTCAATTTTACTCATCCGTGCTCCTAACGAGACCGGTTTGAAATTATTATAATTGATTGAGTTGTAAAAGTACACAATTTCTATTTAACTAGAAGCTCAAAATTAATTTAAGCACATTCCGACCCAAATTAGAAATCATAAAGCATTCCTAAATTAGGCCTGGTCATGCTCCGTTTGGAAACCTTGCTTTTGTTCTGTTTTTTTTTTTTTTTTTGGCACTGTTCAGGATAACAGAATATGTTTGACAACCCTTTTTACTGTTTGTTCTATTCTCAATTTGGACACTGCTAGAAAAAACAAGGAACAACAAAAACTTGTTTTTTTGTTCTTTTTGGGATTTTTCAAAAAAAAATATTTGTGGTAGAGATGATAAATTGTGTGAAAATATGTGTATTTTTTTGCCCAAAATATATTTTTTGTTCTTGTTCTTTTTGGTAAGAAAATAAGAACAAAAACAAGAATTCTTTTTGTTTTTTGGTTCTCAAAACAAAAACAAAAATAATGGTTCCCAAACGGGCCCATTAGTTTCCTCTGGTTGGTCTTAGGCTTTTTTGAAGTTGTTTTAAAAATTGTCATCTTCTCCTTCACCTGGAATTCTAATATGTCATACTTGTTAACCTATAGCAATATGGCCAAGTGATATATATTGTATAATAACATCAGAAGTATGTGTGGTTACTAGACTGAAGTTGAATATGATTAATTTTAGTGTTTAGTTGTGTTTTAAAATTGATAGGCATTCACATGGATTTCAACCGGAGTGACTGAGGATCAAGATGATATTGAGTTTTGTATAGTGGGCAGACCTTTATTATTTGTCAAGTAGTGAGGAAACCATTGGGAAAATTGATGATTTTCTCTTTGATTTGTTGAGATTGGAATTCTTCCCTAGTAGTTCATCTTGTATAGCCTATAATGTTGTATAGTGGATTGTGGATTTTGTATGTGACTTCAGTGTATTTGTATGCTTTGTGTAATGAGTGGATATTGTTGTAGCCTTCACAGCCCAGTGAGCCCACTGATGCAATAATTTATTTATTTATGTTAATTTTAGGGTACAAGAGTAATTTCAAGACTATTATAGTTAGGGTATAAGAGTAATTTCAAGGTGAAAAAAACTTCTAGAGGATGTCATTGCAAGAAAATTGAAACCTAGGGTAGTTAGACTGAAAATTCATTGACCAATTTTTCACTGCAATTGACCGATAGTTTAGGGGATCTCACTGCAATTTACCCATAAAATAAATGCTTTGGAGAGTCTGTACCCAAATCTCTGTGCTAACGACGTCGTAATAGATCTCTCTATTATGATCATGCTGTTCAAATCAAACCACTCCATCGTCTTCTAAATTAAACCCTCCGAACCCCAAGGATTGAGCACCGCGAAGTTTGATATCATTTTTGTCGTTCACTGCCGAAACCCTAACCCTAATTGTCCACTTAGCTAATTCCCGCGTGTTCTCGAATCTTCCTGCCACCGATTTGAATCTTCATTTCGAGGTTGGTATTCGGATTTTTTTATTTTTTATTTTTGTGGAATTTCTGTTAGTATATGTGTTCTTGGGAGGTGATTTGGGCCAGAAAGGTAAAATAATTTCATATATAATATTGATTTTCAAATTGAACAAATATAAATTGTTCTTATACTGATTTTTACTGATTCGTTTGGCACAACAAGAGTGATGATATCTGTCACTGCTAAATAATGAGATTTAAGGTTGGATTGTTTTGTTATTCAGTGTTTGGAACGATGGAATTTGGAATCGATGGAGTTTCAAATTCCAATTTTCACTGTTTCTAATTCCGTCCAAAAACGCATGTTATGTTATTTCTCATTTTTTGGATTGTATTTTCATCAATATGCTTTACTGATAAGAATAATACAATGTAGGAAATTTTTTTACAATTGATTTACAAATCTTTGAAGTTTTAATTACAATGTAATATCCCCGAACAGAACACAAAATTTTAATTTATTTTGTTTTATCATCAATAAGACTTTATAATTTTATTTTATTTTTTTTGTAGCATATGTTTACCAATAGTCAGAGGCAAGAAGAGCGTACTGGAAGACATGGAACTCCAAGGGTGCAATATCTTCAGGTGCACTTCATGAATTTGGACAATCAAAGACTATATACATATGTTTATATCATTTTCAATATATATATATATATATATATATACTTTTCACTTTCGTGTTTCAGTTGTTCTTGTTTGAGAAGGTGTTCTTCTAGTTGCTTGGTGTGAAAGTATATTATGAATGTGCAGCTAGTCGGTTTGGACTTGTAATCTCTTTATCATCCATAATCACAGTATTAAAAGCAACCTCTTTCATTGATTTGTTTTGGAGTGTGAGGCCATTGTATTTGTCATGGCCAGTAAAAGAATAATATGAAACCATATTTTCTCATGGCTATTGTATGTGTCATCAGCACCAATTTTGCTTTCTATTTCAGGAATTGGTGACTCAATTTCAGAGTGCAACTAGTGAAGGTATGTTGCATTATCTTTTATCAAGTCATTTTTTCATGCTTATGCTCTTTCTGAATCTATACTAATAATTCCACAAATGAAAACAAAAATAAATAAATAAATACATAATCAGCAATGTGGTTTGTACACACTCCTTCACTTCCAGCATTCTCGATTGTGGGGAACAATACTGGTTAATAATCTTTTTTATTCACTGATTTATAATTGTGTTGCTGAAATCGGAAGTTTGCATGCCAGAATGTATAATGAGTTGGTAAGGTGAGATATGGACTAATAGTTGGTCTAGTGTTCGAACCTTGGCAGCCTCCATTATCACCCCTCAGATTACCTGGTGCATCTTATGGGGCGGAGCGCTGCACCCTCAGTTTGTAGGCTAGGGTGGGTCCAAAGGGCCCTACCTAGAGGAGTTCTGAGTACCAAAAAAAACACACACTAATAAGCTTGTGATTTTCAGGTGAGCCATGAGTTAGCATTGTGGTAGTAGAGTTTAGGTTCTATATATACCGGTAACCGGCTTATGCATGTTCCATCACATTGACTGACAAGTGACAAACTAATTCATTCTCCAAGTACCATGCAATTGCATATATTTTGCTCGTGATTTCAGAATCAAAAGAGAAGATTGTTGCTAATTTGGCGAACTTTGCCTATGATCCTTACAATTATACATACTTGCGCCAGGTACAGAATTCTTAAATGAGTGTTGGATTAACTTGAGTGGTTTCTTTCCTGAGCTTATCCTGCCACATAAGAACAACTTCTATGTATTTTAAACAGCTCAATGTCTTGGAACTTTTCCTTGACTGCATCACAGAACCAAATGAGAAGCTAGTGGAATTTGGCATTGGAGGGATCTGCAATTCCTGTGTTGGTAGCCCTTCAATCTATAACATTTGCTCTTTTTCGCAATAGTGACTCCAAACTCGCCACTAATCTCTTGGAGCAATATTTTGATATTCTTGCCAAATGTTGTGTTTCTAACTTATACCATTTTCTCCAGACCCAGCAAATGCTGCAGTTATCAGTCAGTGTGAAGGAATCCCTCTCATCATTCAATGTTTATCAAGTCCTGTTAGAAACACGGTGTGTGAAGCAACTTGTTTGCATATATGTATATGATGTAATCTTGTTAAGGCTTTTTTACGTTGATGGTTGGGATTCTAATGTAGGTTATGAGGCATATTGAAGCACATGCTTAATCAACCCGAACTTAGAATTTTGAAGGAAAAATAAACATTTTCAACTTGTTTATATCAAAATGAACGGCTGAGTACTGTTGATGCATAGAATAATCCGGCTGAAAACGGTATCGTTCCTGTCAAAAAAGAAAACTATAACCGGGAGTGGCACCGGTGGGGTACCGGCCAAGTAGGTTCCGACGGTCAAGTTAATACTTGGAACCTCGGGGAAAAGAAGTAACAGTAAAGGAGAGGGTAATTATGACCTACCTTTTTAGGTTGACCCCGATCCCATATTTATAAGGCCTTTAATCCAGTGGTGGCAATAGAGTTATAGCCCCTGTATGTATCCTGATAGCTATCTGTAGATATCCTGATGTGTTTGTGATAGTTGCCTGTAGATGTCCTGATGACAAGTAGAGTCTTGATTAAAGGTAGTCGATTAGCAACCCCTATCTCCATCGTGTCATACAAGTAATATTTATCAGTTGCCCCCCGTTCCCTAATTCGTTTGCCGGGTTTAGGGAATAAAATCTTTCCTGTTGTGATTTACTTATATATATATATATATATATATTTTTAAAGTAAAATGTAATCCCTTAAAAAATTTCTTTTAAAAATTAAAGGGTCATTTTACTAATTATGAAAAACTTTCAAGTAGGGGTCCTTAAATAATTATGTAAACCTTTGTGGGGGGAAACTAATTAATTTTCATTTCTCAGATTCTCTGCAGCTTTGGTATATTTTATATATATATATATACTTAGGTGGTGTTGAAAAGTTAAAGAAGGAAGAAAGTTTACCACATATACATATCTCTGTGTATATATATACTATGTTTGAGCAAGAGAAGAGAGAGAGAGAGAGAAAAGACAAAGTAGGAGAGAGAAAACCTTTGTGGGGAGGGTGGCGTGATATCCACGTCCGCTAGCGGCCAAGCACGCACCCAATTACCCTTCCATTGCCGGGTACGTGTCACCACATGACCGAATCTGTAATAAGTTACATAACTCATTTTCGAATTTAAATGATGAGGCTGCAATGGATCTATGCAACAGATATAATTAGGCAACAGTCACAAGCCCCATGGCACTTAACTTTCTCCAGCTGTACACCATTTTCAAACTTGAATGATGGAGCTGCAACGGATATAAATTTTGCTATATAAATTTCACCTTTCACTCTCATCATTCAACAGTTCACCAGCTCCCTTCGGGGACATCTGATAAAATTGGAACGATACAGAGAAGATGACAGTTGGCGCCGTTTATGGGAAGCGAAAGTTTCTTACTTTTAGATAACAATAGAATGGTCCAACTATGAAATAAGAGTAAGGTTGGTGAGGCCTCTGGACAAAACAAAGATCCTTTTCTTCCACCCAGAGACTTGCTGTTCACAACCAACCAAGGAGTACTACCACCCTCCCAAACAGGGCTACCTCCGACACACCTTCCACGACATGACAGCCACGAAGATGACCGTGTTTCTCTAGAGGAGCATGATGTTGGTGATGATCAGTCGCCACGTAACTCCGAAAATCCTCCAGAGCCAAACCTAGTCAGACAAAGCGATCCTACAGAACGTATGGTAGTGCTAGAGCAACATGTCCAAACTTTGACTCAAGAGATGAACCAGTTGATCCAGCAGAACGCTGCGATCCTCTAACGACTGGCTGCTCTTATTCCCCCTCCCCCAGATGCGACTGGGCAAAACAATTTAGACGAGGGGGCAGAGCACATCCATAACCAGGATCAACGGAAGACAGTGGTTCAGAGCACACGTCAAGGCAAAACTCACTCGGATCTTAACGATCCAACAAAAGCCACGGGAGTAAATCAACATATCCAAAATCTAAAGGCACATATGAAAGTTATGGCGCAAGCCATGAAGGGCAAAAGCTCCGCCATCGTGGATGAACTGCTACAGAAGACTAGCTCCCTTTTTGATGCACTGGTGATGAGTGTTCCCCTACCCAACAAGTTTAAAATGCCTCAGTTAGAGAACTTTGATGGATCCAAGGATCCCTTCGACCATCTGGAGACTTTCAAGACACTCATGCATCTGCAAGCTGTCCCATATGCCATCATGTGTCGTGCTTTTCCCATCACCCTGAAGTGGTCGGCTCAAAGTCTGGTTCAACAAATTGAAGCTCGGCTCCATTCAGGATTTTGACGGGTTAAGTAAGAAGTTTATCGGGCACTTCATAGCCGCTACTTGCTAAATGTCACGCAAGACAGGGAAGAATCCTAGCAAGACTATATAAGCCGATTCGATGCAGAGATGCTCCAGGTGGATGAGATTAGTGACAACGTAGCCGTGACGACCTTCATAGGAGGGCTACAGTCTTCTAGGTTCCTGTTTTTCTTATCGAAGGAACCACCCGAGACGATGGTGGAATTACTTGTTAAAGCCCAGAAGCATATGAATGCGGAGGATCCTATGAACGCTCGAAAAGGAAAAGGTGTGAAGAAAAGAAGGCGGAGAAGAAGAGGCCAACGACAACCACCAAGGATGAGAGAGGCTAAGGGCTGGAGGACCCAACCAACCTAGGTAGACAGGCTGTCTCGACCTTCAAGGAGCCATGATAGGTTCAATAGCTTTACTCCGTTGAACAAGCCGATAAGCGAGATCCTTTTTCAGATCCAAGATGACCACTCCTTATCCTGGCCACCCAGGCTGAAGTCGGATTCGTCAAAAAGAGCACGTGATAGATGCTGCCGCTTTCATCGCGACCATGGACATATAACAGATGAATGCATCGACTTGAAGAATCAGATCGAGAGCTTGATCCGGAGAAGGCATCTGAGTTGGTACATAACTAATGCCGACAAAGGAAAAGGTCGCCAGGATGCCCCATGCAGAAGTCGTACACCAGAGAAACAACCGATTCAGAAGATTAATGTAATTTCCCGAGGGTTTGCTGGAGGCGGTGAGACAAGCTCATCCCGAAAAGCTCATTTGAGAAGAGCTAGAAGTACGATGGAGGTTTAAGGGGTAGATACCTCTGCTCCACCTTCCAAGTCCTTGCGACTAGAAGGGTAAGTTATTTCCTTCTCCGGCGATGATGCACGTGGAGTTCAACACCCCCATGATGACCCACTGGTGATTACCGTGGCAGTGGCCAATTTTACCATACGATGGGTTCTGATCGACAGTGGAAGTTTTGCGGATTTGTTATTCTCATAAGCTTTCGACAAAATGGGTATAGGAAGAGAGAGGTTGAAGCCATCCAAATCACCTCTAATCGGCTTATCTGGAGAAGAGGTGTTTCCACTAGGAATAGTGACCCTTCCTTTGACAGTAGGGGTTGCGCCAAGACAGCTTACCATCATGGTAGATTTCTTTGTAGTGGATTGCCCTTCCACCTACAATACCTTAAAAACAATGACTTCAACTTATCACCTGCTAATGAAGTTCCCAATCGATTATGGTGTGAGGGAGGTAAGAGGAGACCAGGGTTATGGCGCGAGAATGCTATGCAGCCGCTCTGAAAGACAGAAGGTCACGGGAGGCACTCGCAATCTAAGGTCTCGAATCAATTTCGGATGAAACCACTCCGTGACCAGAACTGGTGGAGGACCTTATAGAGGTGAGCCTGAAAGAGGAAGGGAACTAAAAGAAGGTAAGCATCATGTCATTGCTCCTCGATGATTTTAAGGCTCAACTTATCCAATTCGTAAGGTAGAACCAATACATGTTTGCATGGACACATGAAGATATGCCTGGCATTGACCCCCGAGTTATGCAACACCGGTTAAATGTGGACCTTACTGCCAAGCCCGTAAGGCAGAAGAAGAGGACATTCGCCCCCAAGAGGAATGCAACCATAATGTCGGAGGTCGACAAGCTTCTGAAGGCGAATTGCATTCGGGAAGTCCATTACCCCGACCGGTTGTCAAATGTGGTCCTGGTGAAAAAGGCAAATGGAAAATGGAGGCTCTGCGTTGTCTTCACATACTTAAATAAAGCCTGTCAAAAGGATAGTTTTCCTTTACCAAGAATTGATATGCTGGTAGAAGCCACTTCGGGGAACGAACTGCTCAGCTTTATGGATGCATATTTGGGATACAATCAAATCCCCATGCACCCTCTCGACTCTGAAAAGACATCCTTTATAACCGACAGAGGCATATACTGTTACAAAGTAATGCCCTTTGGGCTGAAGAATGCTGGAGCTACCTACCAGAGGCTGGTCAACAACATGTTCAAAGATCAAATTGGAAGAAACATAGAGGTCTACGTAGATGACATGTTAGTGAAGAGTGTCAAGAAGGAGAACCATCTGACGGATCTCGAAGAAGCTTTTGGGGTACTTAGAAAGAACCAGATGTGCCTCAACCCAACCAAGTGTGCTTTCGGTGTATCATTAGGAAAGTTCTTGGGGTTTATAGTCAGTAGAAGGGGCATCGAGGCCAACCTAGAGAAGATCCACGACATCCTGGATATGAAGTCTCCCTAGTCAACCAAAGACGTACAACGGCTGACGGGGAAGGTGACTGCCCTTAATAGGTTAATTTTTCGAGCCACTGATAGATGTCTACCCTTTTTTAAAGTGCTTAAAAAGGCCTTTGAATGGACCCTTGAGTGCGAGTGAGCATTCATAGATTTAAAGAATTATCTCGCCTCTCCTCCCCTGTTGTCCCGAGCTGTACCAGGGGAACAACTTCTACTATACCTGGCCGTCTCCCTAACGGCAGTGAGTTCCGCCTTGATGAGAGACGATGGTTCAGAGACCGATCTACTACACAAGTCAAGTCCTACGGGGAACAGGAGAAAGGTACACTGCAATGGAGAAGTTGGCATTCGCCTTGGTTATTTCTGCTAGGAGATTGCGACCATACTTCCAAGCTCACACGATAATAGTCTTCACTGATCAACCACTCATGCAAGTACTCCACAAACCTGAAACATCCGGTCGGCTGGTGAAATGGTCTATTGAGTTGGGAGAATTCGACATCTATTACAAGCCCAGAGTCGCGATTAAGGGACAAACATTTACAGATTTCGTGGCAGAGATCACTTATCTTTTACAATAGGCCCTTGAAGTTGGTGGTGAACTAGTCATCCCTGAGGCGGAACTAGTGTTGGCAATTTCTGACACGACTTGACACGTTTGACACAATAACATTTATTGTTATATTTATTTGCTGATTTTTTATGTTATTTAATTGATCATGGATTGAAATATATTAATAAACTATTACTGAATCGTGTCAAATTTAATTTCATTTTCATTTTTATTTTTTATTTTTTATTTTTCGTGTTGGATTGTGTCATATTTAAAATGTTTGATTTTCATGTCAACTAGTATCAGATTGCCCTGTTGACACGTGGGTCAACCTGCTGACGCGAATTGCCAGCTCTAGGCGGAGGTACCGATAGACCCAGAAGTACTTTGGACATTGTTTGTGGACGATTCATCCAACTCCCAGGTGAGCGGAGTCGAGTTGCTATTAATCACGCCGGAGGGAGAAAGATTCCCTTACGCCCTCTGATTCAAGTTCAAAACTACTAGTAACGAGGCAGAGTACGAAGCCTTGATAGCATGGCTCCGAATAATGCAAGCCTTACAGGCTCCTTACCTGAAGGTCAACACGGACTCCCAACTGGTGGCCGGCTAGGTCAATGGAGAGTATGAGGCAAAAAGAGAAAAAATGAAGGCTTACCTGCATAAAGTAAATGAATTAATCAGCTAATTCAAGAAATGTGTAGTCTGCCCAATACCAAGAACAAAGAATGGTCATGCAAATGCCCTAGCCCGATTAACCACAGCTATCGAGCCAGAGGATAATATATTTCCCTTGGAACACTTGCATCAACCAAGCATTGCCCAGGAGGAAGCTACCATGATCATGCAAGTGGAACAAGGTCTGGAATGGGCACAATCCATCATCAAGTATATCCGGGATGGGGAATTGCCGGAAGACCGAATGGAAGCACGAAAGATAAGGCTCCGCGCCACAAAATAAGCACTCATCAACGGAGTTCTTTACAAGAGGAGTCTTTCTCTTCCGTACTTGCATTGCGTTTCTACTACAGAGGCAAAATACATCCTTAAAGAGATACATGAGGGTTTATGTGTAAACCATGCAGGGGCAGATTTAGCCAATAAGGTTATAAGACAAGGGTACTACTGGCCAACGATGCAAAGAGACGCATTAGAGTATGTGAAGAAGTGTGACAAGTACCAGCAATTCGCTAATGTCCCCAGATTTCCATATGAGGAATTAACACCCATGACCGGACCTTGGCCTTTTGCCCAATGGGAAATAGACTTGGTTGGTCCACTACTTCGGGGAAATGTCAAACTAAATTTGTCATAGTGGCAATTGACTATTTCACCAAATAGGTGGAGGCGCAACCACTGGCTCGAATGATAACCAAGAATGTCAAAGACTTCACTTGGAAGTCAATCGTGTGCAAGTTCGGTGTTCCTCGGGTGATAATGACAGAAACAGAAAACAATTCGAAGATAGTGAATTTCGAGAATTTTGTTCAGGTTTGGGAATAAAAAATCACTACTAACTTGGACACCCGCAGGCGAACGGGCAGGCAGAAGTTGCCAACAGAATAATTCTCGCGATGATTAAAAAGTGTCTGGAAAAGGCTAAAGGGTTGTGGCCCGAACAGTTGTCCGCTGTACTGTGGGTTTACAGGGCAACAACTAAGACACCCACGGGTGGACCCCTTTCCTCCTTGCCTTTGGCAGTGAGGCTGTAACCCCGATAAAAACCGGTTTGGAAAGCTACCGGACAAACCACTATGACCCGGAGCAGAATGAAAAGGAGTTGGCATTCAACTTAGACCTGATTGAGGAAAGGAGGGAACAAGCCCAAATGAGGGTTTCTGTCTACCAACAAACAATGTCACAGTATTACAATGCGCGGGTTAAGCAGAGGAGATTTTAGCCAAGAGACCTTGTCCTACGGGAAGTCACTCCGCTTACCGGTAACCGTGAAATTGTGAAAAAATGGGAATGTTGGCTCCTAATTAGGAAGGTCCCTACAGGGTAACCCGCACTCAACGACAAGGAGTGTACTAGTTGGAAACCTTCCAAGGAAAGCAGCTACCCTCTATTTTCTTTTCCCTGGAATGCCCAACACTTGAGGAAGTATTACCAGTAGATGCGGAGAGATAACATCAAGGTCAGTTTCGGCTACCCTCTATTTTCTTTTCATTAGTATCATATCAGTAGTTTCATTCACTTACATTTAGTTTGTAATAAGCCATCGAACACTTTATTGTTTATTTGATTTACATTTAATTGAAGCGGTTGTCCCGCTCATCATCAATAAATGAAATATTTTTATTTCAATTTCCGAGTCTCTATTGTGTTATATATATTTTTTTCACCCAGATAATGGGTCCCCTATCAAAAGGGGGGGGGGGGGGGGGGTTAAGTGAAGCTCGGGTTTTTAATCTGATATTACATTATTGAAAAGGTATGGCTGAGTGAAGCCCAAACCTTATATAAAAAGGAGAGGTCTAATTACGGCCTCTCTTTTAACAAAAATTGCCTTAATTAAAATGTTAAGTTTTGTCTACACAAATCAAAGATCAAGATCCATAAAAATAATTTCATTCATAAATTCCAAAGTACACCAAATGGAAAGGAAAAGTAATGAAACACTATGGCGATACAACAAATGCAACATGGAAAATAACAGGCAGATTACTGTCTATGTCGGCCTCTAGGATGGAATCAACAGTAATCTTGCGCTGGATAACGAGCACTCGCCTGCTCGCGAAGGTCATCAAAGCCGTCAACATAACAATCAAGTTGTTGCTCCTTGAACTCAGGGGAGCGTTTAAACTCCTCGACTCTAGTGATCCCCGCCTCATTCAGCTGCCTGGACAAAAGAGAAACCTCGGACTGGAGTCTCTCTCTCCCTCTGGAGGTCGGACTCATAAGTCCCTATCAACTTGGCAATCTCCCCTACTCTGGCAGCCTCGACCTGCTGGCTCTGTCGCCCATAGGAGTCCCGCAGCTCAGTCATCTCCGCCTAATGTTTGGCCGCTATCTGATCTCTCTCTCTTCGGACGCATCTATTGAATATACCCGCGCTCCGAGTCGAATGCTAATAAAAAAAGAGAAAATGAAGTAAGTCGACATAAATAATGGTGCAAATGGTGACTATGTTCATTTCAGATAAGAAATACTAACCTGTCCCGCATCAAACAAAGATTGCCGATACATTTCTGTAGTAGAGTCATTCTCAAATGACTAGAGATCTACCTCCATCAGAGAGTCACCGAGCTTTTTGTTGGCCACCTCCAAGCAGCTCATTACAGTTCCACCAGTGGAAGACTCAGACTCAGGAGCAAAAGAAGAGTCAGGGAGCCCACAACTGAACCCGAGCTGCCGAGGTATCCCGAAGATGGGTTGCTGAGGTGGTCTGGAGGCAGTCTGGCCCAAAATCACTCCCAACTGACCAAACCTAGGTTGAATGAAGCCGGGTCCCCTAGTCTCCAAAGTCAATCCTGATAGGATGACCCTGACCTAATGGTGCTCTCAGCATAAACCGGGAAGTAGGGCAAGTACCCTGGCCGGGCGACAGGGAAGGAAAACGAGGTACTGGCGATGAGCTCATCTGAATGGGCGATTTGGCTTTCCACTTCTTCATGAAGACGCGGTCAAGTTCATCCTGATTAAACCTATCAGTCGCACCTGTATAGATAAAATTCGGGTAGTATCAGATGAAGCAAAAAATAAAGCAACAAGATAAAATAAAATAAAGCAAAAATGAGTATACCTGCACTAGAGCCGGTTGCGGGAATCGCTCGACGCCCGTCAGCCTAAGGAGAGCGAAAATCTTGACTAGATGGTGAAGTCGACGTGCTTTTGCCGCTCTGAGAGGTAGTAACCCTACTCGGAGAAGGGAAAAAAGAGGTACCATACCGACAATAGGGGCACCGGGAAGGCCAAGAGAGAGCGGCTGGAGCGATAATATTCCTCGCAAAACTTGCTAAGAAGGTTTCTGCCCTCTCCAGCCTCTCTTCCTCTTCCGGTGAGATTTCAACGGAATGCAATTTTTTCATTACAAAAGATGTGTCATTAAAAACACGTAATATATATATATATATATATATATATATATATATTTATATAAATATATATAAAGAAGAAAGGTGGTAGAGCTAACTGGCTTGGGCAAGGCAACCCGATTGCCTGGGAACTGACGGGCCGTTATTCTCGTCTTCATCAGCATTCAAAAACTCCCATCCGTTGTCGCTAACAAAGAAGAACTGCTTACGCCAATTCTTCGGGTTGTCACCTTTCGACTGCGGGAAGTCGTTCACATCGGCTGCAAAATCAACCCAAAATCCATTCTTCCTGATGGAGTAGTAGGAAATAAATTCATTGAGGGTCATAGACCCGTTTCCGCACAGGTACCAAAACTGAGTAGCTCCTAGTATAGCCTTCCACGCATTGGTTTAAAGTTGAGCAGGAATGAGACCAAAGTGATTCATAATCTCTCTCGACAGGCGGGGAAGCGGGAGATGTAGCCCAACCGTAAAGTATGAGGAGTAGAGGAATACCCCCCGCCCGAAGGACAGTGGTGTGCCCTCTCATTTTCGGTTGGGCATCGAAGCAGAAGGTCTACCGGTATAAAAAAATCCTCCCTCAACTTACGGAGTATGCTCGGATTGACAGTGGACACCACGACCTTTACATCTATTGGTGCCATATATAAAAATATTCGGGCAAATAGTTTTTTTTTATTAGACCAGAAAAGGAGGGAGAAGCAAGATACAAAGGAGAGCAACAAACTAGTAAAAATTTAAATTACAGGAAAAAAATAAGGCCAAGAAGGGAGTTGGTGAACTGTTGAATGATGAGAGTGAAAGGCAAAATTTATAGAGCAAAATTTATATCCGTTGCAACTCCATCATTCAAATTTGAAAATGATGTACAACTGGAGAAAGTTAAGTGTCATGAGACTTGTGACCGTTGCCTAATTATATTCGTTGCAGCCTCATCATTTAAATTCGAAAATGGGTTATGCAACTTATTACAAATTCGATCTTATGGTGACACGTACCCGGCAATGGAAGGGTAATTGGGTGCGTGCTTGGCCACTAGCGGAAGTGGCTATCACGCCACCCTCCCCACAAAGGTTTTCTCTTTCCTACACTTTCTCTCTCCTACTTTGTCCTATCTCTCTCTCTCCTCTCGCTCAAACATAGTATATATACACACAAATATGTATAAGTGGTAAACTTTCTTCCTTCTTTGACTTTTCAACACCACCTAAGTATATATAATATACCAAAGATGCAGAGAATCTGAGAAATGAAAATTAATTAGTTTTCCTCCCATAAAGGTTTACATAATTATTTAAGGACCCCTACTTGAAAGTTTTCCATAATTAATAAAATGACCATTTAATTTTTAAAATATTTTTTTTAAGGGATTACATTTAACTTTAAATAAATATACAAGTAAATCACAACAAGAAAGATTTCGTTCCCTAAACCAACAAGCGAATTCGGGAACGGGGGGCAACTGATAAATATTACTTGTACAACACGATGGAGATAGGGGTTGCTAACCAACTACCTTCTATCAAGACTCTACTTGTCATCAGGATATCTACAGGCAGCTATCACAAACACATCAGGATATCTACATATAGCTATCAGGATACCTACAGGGACTATAACTCTATTGCCACCACCGCATTAAAGGCCCTATAAATATATGGTCGGGGTCAACCTAAAAAGGTACGCTATAATTACCCTCTCCTTTACTGCTACTTCTTTTCCCCGAAATTCCAAGTACTAACTTGACCGTTGGAGCCTACTTACCGGTACCACTCCTGGTAATAGTTTTTTTTTTTGACAGGAACTACACTGTTTTCAGCCTACAGGGGCTATAACTCTATTGCCACCACCGCATTAAAGGCCCTATAAATATAGGGTCGGGGTCAACCTAAAAAGATACGTCATATTTACTCTCTCCTTTACTACTATTTCTTTTCCCCGAGGTTCCAAGTACTAACATGACCGTCAGAGCCTAATTGGCCGGTACCACGCCCGGTTATAATTTTCTTTTTTGACAGAAACGACACCGTTTTCAGCCGGATCATTCTACGCATCAACAATTTCCAATTTACCATAACTTTGTAGTGCGAACTCTCACATTATGTGCGTTAAGCCTCACTTTGTCTGGGATGAGACCTTCAGTTGATAGCCACTTATGATAGTATAGGACTTCGATATTCATTTATAATA
The DNA here is from genome assembly GCA_963922005.1 of Cornus suecica. Taxonomy (NCBI): domain Eukaryota; kingdom Viridiplantae; phylum Streptophyta; class Magnoliopsida; order Cornales; family Cornaceae; genus Cornus; species Cornus suecica. Next base: position 7,027,149 of record OY998238.1, on the reverse strand, counting down.
TGTGATTTTGTCGTGTTCAATGTAATTATGACGGTGATCTTTACCCAAAATATCGAAGTCTAAGACTATAACCTTGAGGCTGTTTATAATTAGTCTTCAGTTTCTGCTAAATAGTTGAGTATTCCTGCACTTTATACAACTTAAATGGATTTACCTTGATGGGTATAATACATGATTTAGATAATGGGAACATTTCCTTTTGACTAAACTGCAATTGGTAGGTTAATTATGCTCTTGGAGCTCTGTATTATCTCTGCAATGCATCCAACAAGGAAGATATTTTGAAGCCAGAGGTGGTGGATGTCGTTGAAAGGTACGCTGCAGCGGGCACAGTTAGCGTAAACTTCAGTAATCTAGCACAGGCATTTATAGATAAGCATGTCTCTAAATGCAAACGATGAAGACGAAAACACATCATTCATGCTGAGGGCCTGTTTTGTATCATTTGCAACATTCTCTTATTGTGGTTATTTTTATGTAGAAATTTTTACTTGCATTTTTGGGAGCATGAATCGAAGTTTTAGATTTGAGATTGGAGGAAATTCATTCAAAAAATTAAGCCGAAATTTCTCCACTCCCAGTTTTAATTTATAAATTCGGTGCTCCCAAACAATGCAGTAATTTGTGGTCTTTGGTGTTTTTAACCTTTGTGGTGGTTCTGGAAATGCGAATGTGGTGTTAGAGGGAAATGACCTCCCCAGCATCCTCCTTGAAAGTATATCCAGGTATATTATTGAGTTTGTATGGAACATTCAAGTCAACAATGATTGATGTGGACGAATTAGTCAATAATGAGATTTATTATTCTTATTTTTACTTTAATTTGAACTCAACTTGGGTAAGAGGGTGTGGTGGATTGGTATGAGCTTGGAATATCATGAAGACAAGAAAGGAAACTTGGATTAAGACAAAAAAGGGAAGGTTTTTTATGCATATATATTCTAGAAATTATTACCCATATTAATTCATATTTATCTACAAACCATGCCATTATAACTATAAAAATAGGTTTTTTCGGAGAGTATTAGAATAAAAATATTGAACTCTTGAAAACTTCTGATTTCACTTTTTAATTTGGATAATTGAAATGACAAGTTTGTTCTTCATCTCCTATATGAAGCCTGCTAAACAAAAAAATAATTGTTTTTTAGTTGTTTAATTTAGAAGTTGGGCTCTAGATCAAACGTGAAATGTAATTTCAATTCTCATTTTGGAAATAGTATAAAAGAGTTTGTGACGAAGGTTAAAATAAACAAAAATAAACACCTGATGAAAATGCTATAATAAACACTGTTATCTTTTTTAAATGCAAGTAAGGCTTGGAGCAAATATATTTATTTAGTCTCATCCAAATGGTGTTATTCAATAATTGTATTTTAGACATAACAAAAAAACTTTGAAATATATTTGACTCCCAAGTTGAATATATAAAAAGAAATTAAAAATAAAACTTAGTATCACGTAATAAGTAAATCATGAATTTAAATTGCAATTTAATTTTGGCCCAAATAAAACAAAATGAGTAGAAAAGGAAGTTAAAAACATTAAAATAGTGGCACATAATATAGTTTCCCCATTTTTCTTTCTTGCCGCTTCTGCTGTCTTTATACTCTCTCATATTTCTGAATCTCCATTGACACACATTGTGTGTCTAAACAATCTAAGAGAGAGATGGAATTTCAGAAGATCAAGGTCGCTAACCCTATCGTTGAGATGGATGGTGAGACTTCAAATTTTTTCATCTCCAATTCTTCGATCATCTCCTCTCTTTAGTTACTTCGACTTATATATATATATAGATATATGTATATGTATAGATATATGTATTTTCTTGTGTTTTCATTTGTCTCTTGAACAATTGACAAGAGACTCTGATTTACAATCAATTGTGAATTCAGAAGCAGCTTCATGTAAGAACTTTTGTGAATTGATTTTTTTGAATTTGAAGTATAATCGCTTTACTCCGATCATTTTTTAGCTGCTCACTTCGATTGTGTTTGATTTTTCCACTTCAACTAAGCTGGTAGATCTCTCTTATATGCGAGAAATTCAGTTCCAATAGTTAACAGGATCTGCCAATTTGTGCGCATGTATATCTATATCTATACATATATATAGAATAGACATACATACTGGATTTGTATGCATAGGTCTAACTGAAATTGTTTCAAAATTGATTGTTATGCGTATGCTCTTCTCAATAAATCGAGATTACTTGAGTTTTATCTCAATATGATTGCTTGGTGCATCATATTTTTGTAGTGAAAATAGTAATAAAAATAAAAATGCAAAACAAGTAACTGATATCTTCTAGGTAGGATCCAATTAGTGTCCTAGTGTTTAACCCTATGATTCGTCTCAGTATGCAGTTCCTTCTTATGGAAGGCCTTCTTCCCAAAGGCTTATTTGTGCTATAATTTTAAGTGATTTTTTCTTAACACAGATTTGCAAATAACTTTGATTTTGAGCTTACTAAGCAAGGATTAGGGTGTTAGCGACTTAGCCTCTCTATTGATACTTGAAATATTAAGTCGTTGCCTCGTCTGCATTCGTTTGATTGTACTTAGAAAATTGCTTATTCTCTTTACTGACCTATTTCATGAAATTGTTGACTATTGATGACCTATTTGTTTCATGTTATGCGGCGTGAAATTCAATTACTTGATATTCTGGTAGGCTGTAAAGCTTGTATAAACTCTCTCTTTTTTTTCAGTCTTGAGTTTTGGGACATTGGGTGCGGGACATGGAAAGTTATATGAATTAATATATGTTTTGGGCACTGGCATGCTTGTTTAAAAGAATCATGGAGAGGTTTTATTGCTAATTTAAACTATATGAGCTCGATAAATTTGTAATATAACCCTTTAGCACATATGCGTAAATAATTATAAAAGAAATAGCAAAATTAGTATAATCACAGTAGGTAGCAGAAAGAGTTCAGGCCATCACATTCTTGTATGTGAACATGAGCCTGCATCCTCTGTAGGAGAACCGTAGAGAGTTGTTTATTGTTAACTAAAACTATACAAGTCTCATAAGTAAGAAATACAATTTTGTGCCATATGTAATATATCCATCACAATTTTCAAACAATATAGCAACTTCAAAATTTCTATAAACAAGAGGTGAGGAAGTCACATTTGTCAGTATTTTTTTTTTCTCGCTTGTTTGTGATTGGCCAAACTGATCAGACATGCATACACACCTGGATTGCTAATCCTAATTACCGGATTGTCCTAACTTTATACTTCCACTTAGTTTTGCAATGAGGTATAGTTAATTTGCGCTTTGAGTTGGTCCTATGTTACTGCTGTAAACAATATATCACAGTTACCACTGCAGGAATTATATGACAATTAGTATGAGTATATCGCTATGTATGAGTTTTTCCACCTATTTTGTGGATCTATCAGGCATCCACTTTTTCCTTATATCCTTGACTATACAGACAATATTCCTTATTAAATTATTAGGCATCTAAAAAACTGATTTTCTTCGAAACGGCTCTGTTACAAGTGAAACTTCTAGAACGTTTATCTAAACTCTTATTAGCTTTATACTCTAGAGCTCAAATGTGTTTCATTTCTCTGTTGGGCTGCATGTTCTTGAACTTTGAGCCTTCCCTGAAAAATGCATATTTTACTGAAATTTACTAGATGAGAGCTTAGAATGCCAAAAGACACTTATCTGAAGCCACAAAGATAAATAGGAGCTATTTAATTTCATTTTATGATGTAACTTCTTAAAATAGGAAATATAACTGTTTTTTTAACTGAGAGTGAACTTCACAATTTCCAAAGATTTGTCTACAAATTGATGCTCTATTCGTTTATTGTCTTACGCACTTCTTTATAATTTTATGGTACAGGAGATGAAATGACTCGAGTTTTCTGGAAATCAATAAAGGATAAGGTAACCTGCATCCCTGTCCAGATAGGTGCCCTATTACAATTTCCTGGTCTGATTTTTGTTAGTTATGATAATGTTACATATGTATTACAGCTCATTTTCCCTTTCTTGGAGCTGGATATAAAGTACTTTGACCTTGGCCTTCCTCATCGTGATGCTACTGATGATAAAGTTACTATTGAAAGCGCAGAAGCTACTCTAAAGTATGTATTGGTACTGGTAATTTTAAAATTTACATTTTTTCTGCAACCTAGCTCCTGAAGAAGACTCTATCTCTGTTTTCTCAATTTACATTTATTACAAGTTCTTAAGGCAGATGCCTTTTCCTCTCTACATTTAGCATATTTTCTACCCTTTTACTTTGTTATTGATTCTGGAACTTATCTTGATTCCAGGTATAATGTAGCAATCAAGTGTGCAACCATTACTCCAGGTATACATGGCTGACTTGTACAGTTGTACTGTGGAAATATATTGTTGTATGAAGCATTTAGAAATTTAACTTTTACTGGTTTGATAGAGCACAGAATTATTAAGTTTAGAATTCTTTGTATTATATGGCAATGGACAGATGAAGATCGTGTAAAGGAGTTTAACTTGAAGCACATGTGGAAGAGTCCAAATGGGACAATTAGAAACATCTTGAATGGTCAGTGAACTTGCCCTTACATTTAACAGTTTTTCCAATGGTTGTTTGATTTCCATGTGTACTTCCTGGATGGTGTCCCATTAAGATTGCCACTTGCTGCAGGCACGGTCTTCAGGGAACCAATTATTTGCAAAAATGTGCCACGGCTCATCCCAGGTACTTATTTTTTTTCACTTCTGCTGCTTCCATTCTATTATTTGAAGTAATACCACTATTCTAACTGCTATTGTTGTCAGGATGGACAAAACCAATATGCATTGGAAGGCATGCTTTCGGTGATCAGTACCGAGCAACTGATGCAGTTATTAAAGGAGCTGGAAAACTAAAATTGGTATTCGGTAAATCTCTTGCCCCTCCCATCAAAAAGTAATGGGACTTACATGATTGATTTTCTTTGATTCTTTACATTCTTTGCTTCTCTTTTGAAGAATGTGTTATCTGAGAAGGTGCTTAAATTGGTTGCAGTGCCAGATGGAAAGGATGAAAAGACGGAGTTAGAGGTTTACAACTTTACAGGTGATGGAGGGGTAGCATTGTCCATGTACAACACTGATGAGGTCTTGGTTTGCAAATTATTTAGTGGTATGTTGATGTCAAATTTCCAGTTTGCATCTGCCAACTGTTTTTGACTTATTATTTTTCCTCGGTGAACAGTCTATTCATGCTTTTGCTGAGGCTTCAATGAACACTGCTTACCAGAAGAAATGGCCGCTTTATCTTAGCACGAAGAATACTATTCTCAAGAAGTATGATGGAAGGTATGCAGATTTGCTTGGGTTCCTTTGCATCAAATCATAATCTTCTTTCAAACCTTGTGATTAGAAGGAAATAGGTAGAAAATTTGATAAATGGATTTTATTTTTAAAGGGTCTTGGGGATTTGGATAATAAAGGAAAAGAACTTTCGGATAACTGTATGCTATCCAAGCCATCAATGGTACTTTCTCTGCATGGTAGAAATTCATTCATTTCACTTGCGCTTTCAGTTTACAGTATTAGTTTCCATTTAACCAAACGGACCCTTTGTAAATGTTCTTTCACTCCCATAACTTCTATACTTTTGGTTATTTTGTGCTCCTGTGTTTTTGGGTTCCTCCTTTTGACTATGTGTTAACCATATTCTACTTGTCTATCTCTTTTGGTGAAGATTCAAGGACATTTTTCAAGAAGTTTATGAAACCAAATGGAAGTCAAAGTATGAGGCTGCTGGGATATGGTGAGAGTGGATTATTCGTATCAGCCTGCTGGTTTTGGAGTTTTGGTAATTGTCATTTATCCTGAATCTGTATGGTCAAATTGCAGGTATGAACATCGCCTTATTGACGATATGGTTGCTTATGCCCTTAAGAGTGAAGGCGGTTATGTATGGGCATGCAAAAACTATGATGGGGATGTGCAGAGTGATTTCTTAGCTCAAGGTTGGTTTATCACAACACTCATGTAGTTTTAGTGCTATTGCTTTGTGGACTGTGAATAGAAAGGGTTGCTGAATTAAGTATTGATATTCTCTACTTTAGTGTTCTTTAACTCATATTTCTGATTTGCATTGTCACAGGCTTTGGATCTCTTGGGTTGATGACATCTGTCTTGGTATGTTCATTTATCGAAGTATCTTTATTCTATTATGTCCCTTTTATTTTTACTGGCCCGCTTCTGTTGTCTCAGTGTTCCTGTTCCATCTTGTTTTTCTTGCCTGTCAGATATACTAAGACTCCTTTCATTAATGAGAACTAGATAAAAAGTGTCCTCCACCAAACATAATAGTGCAAATTCAAACCCGTCCCATCACCACGACTCTAGAGAGGTGATAAGTTGAGCAGGATTCCCTAGAGCTTCCCTTGGGAGCACATCTCAATTCTAGACTGGGAAAGAGTGTCTTCTGGTTATTAGTAATGTATTAATTTTTGCTATATAATTGAATTGGACCAACTGTAAATAACGATCTTTAATAGGTATGGTATACTAATTTCTGGATTTTAATGGGCTGTCTAATGGGTTCAGGTGTGCCCTGACGGGAAGACAATTGAAGCTGAAGCAGCCCATGGCACTGTTACACGCCATTACCGGGTTCATCAGAAAGGAGGTGAAACCAGCACAAACAGCATAGCCTCGATTTTTGCTTGGTCTCGAGGGCTTTCACACAGGTAAAGCCTTAAAGGAGTATGATTTTGTAGACATGCTAAGATGGCTTCCACAAGTTTTGTGAATATTTGATGTAACCTAGAACTGCATATGTTTCTTCATCTCAACAACGAGATCCTGAATGAGCAAAGTCTGTTTACAGAGCGAAGTTGGATGATAACCCTAGATTATTAGATTTCACCAAGAAACTAGAAGCAGCTTGTATTGGAGCTGTGGAATCAGGGAAGATGACCAAGGATCTTGCACTTATAATCCATGGACCTAAGTAAGTCGCACTGGAAAGTATATGCTTTTGTACACTTGTTTCCCTTGAACTGCAATTTTTGTAATATACCTCACCTCTTTCATTCACGGTGTAGGGTTACCAGAACCTACTATCTTAATACCGAGGAGTTCATCGATGCTGTGGCAGATGAGCTGAGAGCAAGACTTCCTACCAAAGCATGTTTGTGATTTTGTTTTATTTACATTTGGAGCAGATGAATTGTTAATTATTAGTTTAAACCATCATTAATATTTGTCAAAAAATAAGAGGGAAAGAGGCTGATGATCATAACCCGGGAATATTGTTAGTCCATTAAAAAGTTCTATTTAATTTGTTAATCAAAGTGCATTTAGAATATGACATTTTGTTAGTTAGTAGAATGTAAACCGTGCCCTAGGTTGGTTGATAGCTTTGTCTTGACCTGTTAATTTTAAACTTGCTATTGTTTCTGGTTTCGAAGGAGGGATGAGGTCATGTTATGTATATGATGATTAAGCCTTGAGATTTAGCACTTTTTTTTATTTTTTATTTTTTTTAAAAGGACAGTTTGAAGGTATCTATTTCTGATCTAGTTGAATATTATCACTGCCAAGTTGGAACGGTATAATAAATAACATACTATATGTATAATCAACAACGCTGGAATGAATGAAGCACTTCTTAAACAAGGCTGAAAAATATATTAATAATCTGGCATATAGCATTCTTAATAAACACTCAAAAATTAAACTTTCCAACTCTTCAGCGGCCTTTGACATCCCATTTGGGAACGCTTAGCCATTAGGCATTTGATAACTTTTTGTTTTTTTTTTCTCATCCACATAGTTAATCAGCTTATGCCCACAATTACAAAAGTGCATTGGTTCGCTCAACTCCCAATAAACTACAAGCTACAACAGAGGTATCCCCTGAGAAGGAAGATCAATGCCTTTAAAAGCGGAGAACCAACACAAAGCAACATCAAGCTCGCTCAAAAAGCAAAACGCAATAACAAATAAAAAAAAACTCAAATCAACTACAGCTCTGCTAAATCTAATATCTCCAACCAAACCAGACAAAACATATCTGCTGGTGGACTGATATTCTTTTGTAACCCCCAAGATGAAATTAAAAAAATTCATGATCCTTGAAAGATCGAAGGTAGAGACAGCTCCCCTTCATTGAATATGGAAATCCATGCCTTCGGCTTTAACTTTGGATTACAGGCTTTAAGCTTAGTTACTAAAGATTTACAACAAAAGAAACAGAGTGAAAATACTTTTGGAGAATGCACAGTAGCCTTGGTTGCAAGAATTTACGCTTTGCTAGATTTTGTTCAGGTTTTGAAAAAACACCCTCAGTTGTCCGAAGGTATGGCTGCAATAGCGCCACCAGAATTTAGGGGTCGTGGAAGAATTGTAGTGAAACTTCTAACCAGACTAGCAGCTGAAATGAACATCTTCTTCAATCTCTCGTTAAATGAATGTCTAACTTTCTCCATCCAATTAATCAACTCCAGTACCTCTGGAAAATGAGACATAGTTAAAGATTCCCCACCTTCCAAGCTGGTGACCAACTAAACTGAGATATATATGAAATCTTACCAAGAAGCATCCTCAATTGGAGGTAATTCAAGTTTGTTTTGAATCTAGAGAAGTTAAATGTTACCTCGTAACCTGAAAAAATGACAAGAAGATTTAAACAGAATCATTCAGTTTCACTTACTTAAATAGTTGGTAGAGTTCTGGTGGTGCTGGTGTTTTAGTCTGATCTTAAAGAGTCTCACATATCAGAAGAATCATACATTACATAAATTGCATGACTTGGCTGATGTTAACATCTTTTCAATCCGGAGTAATAAACTGTTTTTGGGCACATGCATGTGTTCTCTATTTCATATTTTTGCTGTGTGGGATACAGTAAACATTATAAACTCTCCCTATTTATACTTCACAAACTCTATTTCAATCTTAATGCTTCCCAAAAATACTGGCAAGGTCAATATCAAGTTTTTTTTTACCTAAAACAGACAACAGAAAAAGAAAAAAAGGAAAGAAAGAAAAAGGAAAATTGAATGACTACTCAAGTTTACCAGATTCAGTTTTCAACTTTGGAGAAAGGCCATGTAAAGCATATTTAGCATAGGCTAGCAGCCGGACCCGTTGTGGAGCACCCAACTTGCTAATTATAGACCTCAAAAGTCCACTGAAAATAGACACAAAAAAGGGGTGAAGGACAGAAAAGCTGTTTCCCACAATGAGAATTACTTTTTTCTCAAAAGAAAAAATGATTAAAAATAAAATAAAATTTTCCATACTCAGTCCGCAAGATAGTAAGGAAGTCGGGGGGTAGAGATTCCATAAATGAAGATAAGTCTTCCATCGTTAAAGACTTGACTTCCTGCTTTAGATTCTTTTTCTCATCCACTGACATTCCTTTTCCAAGAGCCGACTTACTGCAAAATCCATCACTCTAAATGTTACATACAAACTTAGACACTGATGCAAGAAAACCCATTATTTTAATGTTACATACACTAATGCAAGTGTCAAAACAATCGTAGTGCAACTATCAAAATAATCATGTTCAAGTTGCAAGACCGTAGAAAGTATTACATAGAGAGTTCAGAGTTGGTAGGAAACAAAAATCTTTGATTTTAGTCTCATCTCAAGCCTTGTATCTGTGGGTGGGTGGTCCTATAGAGCTGGTACACAATTTATGTCATGACTCATGATGTGTTAATTCTCTGATTTTCCTCCACAAAGCAAACTTCTTATTCTCGGGCAGAGAGCCAGAGACCGGTCAAACAACAAAAATTGGACTGAGACAAGTAAAACACTTCACTATATTTTTTTACCATAATTCCTAGACCACATTATAAGAGAATTATTTTATCAGGTCTTCAAGTTGATTTCCCATAACGAATTTGCTATATTATGTCCGTGTTAGCCATAATGGTTTTGTAATACATTGCCTGGTGCAAACAATAGTCTTGGTCTTCATTATTATAGTTGTAGGTTACTATCCCATCTGACCAAGTCCAGCACTTGTTTGTGGTCATAGGTCATAATTCTAAGTGATGGACATCGACCAAGTAAGAATATCATTTGTGTGCTATACGACAAGGTTGCATAAATGATAAAAACTATGAAGCACGGACACTTCATTTGGTGTCGGACACGTGTCAGACATGGGGACACTACTAAAAGTATCCTGAATTTTAAATATTCTGGGACACTGCTAGGACACATTCTGGACACAGCGGGCTGGGCGGGGGTGATTTCATAACTATTTTTAAAAACAATATATTGAATTTAATACAACTAAAAAATACATAATGAACTATTTATAAAAACTTGTGAAATCAACAGCAAAAAAATAAATAAACGTTAAGATCCAAATAAGTGATTTTTCATTTTATTTACTTATTTTTAATATATAATAAAATATATTATTTGTTGACGTGTCCTATTTTTTTAGATTGTCTTTTGCAGTGTCTGTATTCTGTCAGACCCTTCCCATGTCCATGTCCGCATCCGTGCTTTATAGGATATGGATGTCAATTCCACATACGTATATGCATATGTAACTTGCTGCATTTCATGCTTCTGTTTCACAAAACCCCTGTAACCGTTGCCAACATACGGTTTTGAACCACTGGTGGAATACAGTCTACAGACTGATGGATAGTCACCAACTAGAATGCATAACAGTGTGCAAGTATAACTGGTAGATGCATGAGGTATATTCTCTTCCAAGAGGTACTCTAGATAAGTATATATTCAAAACTCTCTTTTTATATGGGGAATTAAATAATCACCTGTCAATTGTTCTTCCCGTAAATATTAGGGGAAGGTATCTAGCGTACTTCCCGACACCAAAACGTGCCCCTAAACGCTCTACTTGATTTGAGTCTTGAATAATCAAAGCCTTCCAGAGTTGGCAATATTCCCATCTGAATCCTTCGTCCAACTCTCTATAGATTCCATGATCTAAAAGAACTGCAAAATTAATTTGTATCATGACAGATGGTAAGTTCGTTCTCAAACCAGATCTAGTATATTTTGTGTTTCAAATGAAACTGAGACCCAAAATCATCCATGGGCATACCTATGTTAAAGCCATTTGATCCTCCAGGAGAAACTAATATATTACCAGGATGTGGATCTCCATGCAGGAAACCATGAACAAATATCATTTCCGCAAACACTTCCACTAACGCCTTTGCAACCTATAAAATAAAGAAAATAATAAAACAGACTGCAAGAAAGAAAATTTATTTCACTGCACCATAGTAAGATGTGGAAGCCCTTCTATATTCATGGGTAAGTGGATAGTTCAAAGAGATCATACAGTCGTATACAATTTGATGTACAAGATGAGCAGAGCAAGAATAGGGGGGAAATAAGCTATTAATTACAGAATGCTATTGAAACTAATCAACAAAGCCCTTAACATGAAAATATACACCATTCATTCTATTATTATTTCCTCTCGTAAACAAGCTTGAGATCATACTAAACTAGCACAGTTATAAAAGAACTCTCCACAAGGACTAACGAACAACTCAATGTACTAGAAGAGGAAACAAATGAATAGAGAGCAACTCCAAGCGGAAAAGAAAATAGATAACCACAAACTTTCCACAACAAACTAAACAACCAAAAGAATATCACAAGGGCACATATTTAGGTTTGTGATCCATCACAACAGCATAAGAAAGATATAACTTAAACTTCTGGCACAAGTCACAGAAAAAACAAGTGAAACAACTGGGATTGTAAAAATCTTAGTGTCATCTATGCCAAGTTAAAACAAACCTTTATAGGATTTATTCCCATTTCCTTCAAAAATTCCAAGTCATCAACCTGAAAGCTAAGGAACTTCCTGTTAATAGCACATAAACAGGTACAACGTCAAAATGAAATTATATTCAAAATGGTTCAAAATAATAGACGTCTGTTATGCACGTGTATGTATAACCCACTGGAATGTAGAACAAATTGGTCTAACCTCAGCAGGAAAATTGTCCATAGAATTTTACTAGTTCCTATTAATAAAAGCTAGTGGGATTTAAGTCACTTATGCTAGTTTCCAGAAAAATGGAGTAGCCTTTCACTTGGATTACTTCATAATAAATGGAAGTAGAATACAAGTGAAATAAATGAAAAAACAATAGGAAGAAAGTATAATTAATGATGCAACCATTCAGGCTTTGTGAGGTGTGAATATAGTTCGTATTGGCGAACCCACTTATATTTTTGTGTTGCTTCATTCTTATATTCTCTCTTCAATTATTTAGTTACTTATTCAATATTTCTTATCCACAATTTTCAAATATTTATCCATATCAAACTTAATAAATATTTTAAAGGAAAAAAAGAAGATTTTCAATACTAAAAGCTTAAAATGGAACAAGACTTCTCACAATTGCTCAGCGTCAATTTTACAGATTCACAATTGAAGACCAGCAAAAGAAATTGAAATGTTTGAATTAACAAAAGTAGAAAACATGCCATCGACACTAATGACATACACCCTTTTGCACGGGAAGCAGACCTGAAACCATACCTTGCGTCCCTTACAGAATTCCATTGTCAGAACCTGGCTTGTTGTAAATTCCTGGACACGTTTAGTGCAGAATGTATCTTACAGAATTCAGGATGCATGAAAACTCAGATGATCAAGGATGAAACTGACAAAGATGTGGCAGAGATCATATACCATACCCAAAAAACAAGAGGAACCTTGACTGTGCTGTTGTTTTTGAAGTTTTTGGCTGTTCTCTCTAAATTCTTGGCCTCGCGAACAAAATCTGCAGAGCCAACCAGAAGGACATAACTACACCAATTTTATAATCTTTCATTAACAACCGCTAATGAAGGTGTCTCTTATGATACTGTAGATCTACTCTATTCAGCATCAAGAAACACAAAATTGAACCCCTCAAAAATATTTAATCTTTTATCTTTTTTGAATGAAAGCACTTTATAGGCAACCGCAGTGGGGTTCTTATATGGCTGCAGGAACTCCACTTAAGTTTTTCACATCTACAATAGTTTAACCCAAGTAGACTATAAGAAGAACAAATAGCATGGAATGGTCCTATAAATCAATAAATCGATTCCGAGTAGAGTTAACTTAGGTAACTTCACAAAAAAAAACAAAAAAAAAAACTGTTCACCCCTTCAGTAAATGACCCCACTGCCATCATATTTGGTTTGGTATCGTTACGCCTGACCATGAGATATGGATCATCCAATGCACATTAGCATGACATACTACTACTGTTTGAACTGGGGCCTGACAGCGTGCCTGTTGAAGAATGAGCTGGCAACTCATAGGCAGCGGTTCTCGATGATAACGCTGTAAGTGATCAAATAAACGATGCTTAATCAACATATATTTTCAGTACCATGGGTGCCTCACCCTAGATAATTTCTCGAGCACATTCTGCATATTTAAAATGCATGGCACCAAGCACGTGTCCTGCATTAATTTGGAAGTATCACATTATGCCGGGCCTAGAAGGGAGGGAGTGGAACCAGTGACTTTTGCTTCATGTGTCATGGGTTCCATATGTCAATAATTTACATCGAGGTAAAAAGAATTCATTTTTCCTTCCAGAGCAACTTATATGGGTCCAACAAATATATAGCTTGCAAAACCTGATGCACATCTTTACTAAACTCCTCAATAGTGTTATCACCTATTTTCTCACAAATGATACCAAGGCAAACGAAAAGTTCATATTATATAAATGTATATATATTTTTTTTAATATCCCCATATAAACATAAACTAGGATGCTTCTTTTCTAAAGCAGAAAGTAGAACATAAATCATGTAACAAGATGTGCATCAGGTGTAGGGGTGAGTGCAAGTGTCACATTTGTGTAAATCCCTGAATTCAAGAACAATTTCACATTCTCCAATACCATTTACTTCACAAGTTAAAATAATATAATATAAGGACGTAACGAGAAAACTAGGCATATAATTACAAATAAATTTGTACTATTGGATGTTTGTGGTGGGTGCATATTCCCAATCAAATATGCCAAACACGTGTCACACCATACCTCAATATTTGTGTGGTTGACATCATTACATTACACATTTGGATGAATCCATGTAACATTGAAAAGAAGAAAAACTCACCAAAACTTAAAAGCTATATTGTTGCATTACTCACCAAGTTCTAAAGCTATAGCTTCCGCAAATTCTGATACCATCCATTCAAACCTATATTCAGGAAAAAACTGAAACAAGAAGAGAAACCGAGTCTTAAAGTAATTGAAAAGCCGTAGTGAGAAGTTGTTAGGATAGAGAAAGATAAGAAAAACAAACAAATAAATGGTCACAATTAAACATGGTGTACAGATTCCAATCTTGCCACATCTACTTTCCATTTCCATTTCTCATGTGAAAACCACTAAAGACATGTCATGGATTTCTGAAGAAAATTAAAAGTATCCATATATATACACATACACACCAACAAAAGTTAAAAAAAACTGAAAAGCAAAAGTGCTCAGGTAGAAAGAAAAGAATATGGGGCCAACTTTTAATTATAAACATGGGACAGGTAGCTCATTGTAAAGCTAATTGGAGCATAAGAAACTTAAAAATTTATTTGGCATATCCCAGGTAGTTGAAATTACACTTCTTCAAGTGGGTTAAGAGTGTAAATGGCCACACATGGGATGAAATGATGCCTTAAAGAATAGCTCCGCAGACGAGTCCAAAGAGTTGACTATATTGTAAATGGAACTTATCGAGGAAAGTTGTAACGAGAACTACGAGAAATTAATAAGCAAATGGTTTATTAAAAAAGAAAGAAAAAGTAAAAGTAACAGTTGACGCAAAAACGCTTGGGGCAAAAACCAACTCAGATGCAGATCTCAGTGAGGTCCAAGAATATCTACCTCCACAACTAGAAACAAATCCAGCTTGTAGGAATATGACCAAAATACACATCTTGGCCTAACGACACGTAACCTAACTGAACTTGAGTACCCCAGATGACGCATAACACAATTGTCAAACACTAACCTTAAGAAAAAACTTTACTACCCTCTTCTTTGCCCCAGTTAATGGCATACCCTCAATCATAAATTCAGTTCCTACCCATGCCTTGTAGTTCAGAATTCATGCAGTGCTCAACCATAAGGAACTTAACTCATTTTGTTCAGTCAATAATGTAGATAGAAAACAAAATCATAAAGGTCATGAAGGCCATACCAATGCAACAGACTTTGCGAGTAAGGACATAGTTGCAATGTCTAATTTCATCTTGTGCTTTAAGCCAGGATACTGCACCTGTGCTCCATGTAACGGAGAAGCATTTTATAATTAAGTGGCAATCTTTGCATATAATCCAGCCCATTTACAACTATAGGCGGGGGAGGACATGGGATATGAATACTTCACTTTAATTCAAAGTGCATAATTATAATAACAAAAGTAAACAATAAGATAGGGAACAGAGACAAAAGAAGCACACGGAAAAAATATTATTCCTCCTGTTGACCTATTACCACAGAAACTAGTGCCTGTAACATAAATAGACCATGTGCTACAAGCAATGTTAAACACTCGGGCTTCATTATTAAGATGCAGAACAAAACATGCTAAATAGTCCTGTTTGTACACCAACCAAAAGGGCTATAAGTTAACATACAAAAGCTAACCACCACAAACTGGTGGTCAAGACAGTGACCCATGTGGCTAGTCATCAGTTATGTATAGGTTTTTCTCATTTGTGCCATGGAAACATAAAGTGCTCCATAACGTGAGTATCATTTTAGAGAATAAATGCTTGATTGACAAAATAATGAGCAAACTGTCGGTATTTCAATATTAGGAAAAGTGGCAAGGTCGTAATTGAGGGCAATGCTATGTGAAGACAAAAACTGACATCAGTTCAAATACCAAAATTCTGATTGCAAGGGGTGACATTACGCCTTCAAATAAAACAGAACGGTGAAGTGAGATTACGGCTTCAAATAAAGCAGAATGGTGAAGTGACATTATGGCTTCAAATAAAGAAGAATAGTGAAACAGGATAAACGTAGCAACTCAGGTACTTGGAGAAAGGTTTTCTCCAGTCGAATACAAACATAAGTCAATACTCATATTTTCTATACCCTAACTAAATGAGGTGCATGGTGAGCTTTACAAGGAATGAACATCCATCCAGAGAGAGAGACCTCCTTCGTCACACAACGATGTTTACTTTGGCAAGGAATATCAGATAAACAGACAACAAAAATTAGGTACAAGCTCCTGCAAATGCACAAAAAACTTTGCGTATGTCCAAATGGTGGAACTATGTATTAGTAGATGGATCACATGACCACAAAAAAAAAAAAAACTGAAGAAAAAATACAATAATGACATTGCAAGACTGACCAACCTTAATTGCAACTTCCTGATGGTCTTTCAGAAAGGCATGGTGTACTTGGGCAATAGACGCAGCAGCAATCGGTTGTTCATCCAATGACAAAAATCTGATATTTACACAAATAAATTCTATGTCAACAAAGAATCCAGGCCATGCTCTTCTCGTCATGAAGGAAAAACTGTTACAAGTATTTTATTTTTCCTTTCGTTTCAAGTTCAAATTTTAATGTAGATAAAGCAGTTGCCGATATCCCACTACGACATGGTTTTGACATGTGCTCTTAATTTTCAACCGCAGTGGTTCAAAGGGAACCTCACCTAAACGACTATTTGACTGGCTTAGTAGGTGATTTATAAACCCTAGAGGCAACAATAAGCTGCATAGTGCATACTGTAGATGAGCAAACTACCATCAAAGTGCGTCAGGACTTCCAGTTTAAAGAGAATTTCACCGATACAGCACAACTACAAGATTTTGCAAACCAGATCACATATATGGTTTTGAGAAACTCGTGACCTAGAAAATGAGGACAATGAGGTTCCAAGCAAATAACACTTCACGATATAGAGTCAACAACAGATATACCAGGTGAGCAGGTCAAAGTATCTACTAAGAAAAGAAAAGGAAATCATGAAGACACGGCTGCATGGTAAGATGGCTGAATGGAGGGAAGACAAACAAGAAGATCAACAGAAGAAATACTGGACGACTGGATTTGGGAAACAAGAACAAGGCACAAAAGAAAATAGTAGAGAAAATTATGCTTCTGCTACATCAACATCTACCAACCTACACAGATTTCATTTGGATGTGTGAATGCCCGAATACTTTAGCCAAATTCCTGATATTCTGAGTTACATTTGTTTATCATTGACATGCATGTCCAAAAACCAATAGTACATAATAGATTTGAGATATTTACAGATAGAGAGGGGAGATAAAATCAAACATCAGGTCGCACGAAATATTGAAGAAGGTAGTTTTCCCAAAGTTTAACGCGGCGGTGTTAACAGAAATTTTTATGCCAGTTTGGGGCTACAACAACTTAGTGGATATGATAGGTAGAAGACATGACAAATACTTAAGGGGAGACGGAGTTTTCTCATTTTGCAAATACTATGACAAAGAAACTATGTATTTCCATTTAGTACCAACAACTTACTTCTCTGACAAATCCGCTCCCAGGTTGTTGATCAGTACTTCTTTTATAGCCTTGAATTGACAAGGCACTGCCTGAGGCATTGTAGAACAAAAATCAACATTAAAACCAATAGAGTGCATCATAATTTGCATCAATGAAAGGTACTTCAAAACATATAATGGTTAAACCTGATCCTGTAATGATGAAAGAGCCGACGAGTATTCGACAGGGACCTGCCGCATGGCTGCAACAAACTGACCAGCTTTCACGTAGAAACCTTTGTTGGTTTCACATAATATTAAAACCCTCTTTGCTGAGCGTCGATGAACCTAAAAAGCACAAAACATCACATATTCGAAGCACAAGAGAAGGCTGCCAAATGCAAAATCTCCCGCAATAGCCAACTTTATACAAAAGTCCTCTTGTGTTGTGTCTCTGTATTTATACTCAGGTTTCTAATACATGTATTCTGTGTGTCTTATGGGGGAATTATTTAGAAAATCAAATTGGATGTTATACTTCCTTGAAAATGATCTCTGTTTAATAAGACTAACAGTTGTTCAACTAAATCACCGCCCTAAAAGGCTAGCATACTTCAAATAAACTGCAATCATTCTTTACTGTACAACTTTGCCTTATTTTATGGTTATTGTATGATACTATCTTAATTAGGTTCAATTCCCTTATTCGACAAAAAGATCATTTGCACCCAATAATCGGACTGTAGGCATAGTTTAGTGGTAAAATTTGATTGTTCTACAAACCCCGCAATAGTCCCCCAGGTGAACATGTGCATCTAAAAGATATTTCAGACTTTGCCCAATCCCGGTCACTAGTTGAGCCAAATTAGAAACAATTTTTGCTTCCACAAGCAGTAAATATGTGTCCACAATTGTATGCAAACAATTTCATACTTGATATATTATCACAATTTCATTTAGGGTCCGTTTGGGAGCTTGGAATTGGAATTGGAGGCTCCAATTCCAAATCCATTGTTTGGATGTAACAAAATACTTTGAAATTTATATTGAAATGCAATTTCAAAGACTCCAATCCCACAACTTAAATTCCACAAGGAGGAGTTGTGATTTCCAATTCCACATTCTCCAAACCTTGACCCAACTAAATACTCTCTCTAATAACAAACTTTTCACAACCACAAACATACATACATGTATATATATACATAAATCTATATATATACACACCTATATATACGAATTTATATATACACGCTTATATTTTAAAATATATATACACATATATATACTTGTAAGTGTCAAATTTCACTCACATCAAAGATCCCCCTTTATTCAGGCTCAAATGGCCTTATTTATACATTTGTTTTTGTGGATCATGGCCTAAGTTCATGGGGTCATGACCCACTCTCTTAATAACTACCCACTTTCCTTGTGTAGTGGGTTGTTACTCCCTTTTTAAGGGAGTGGCTTAATGTTGATGGTCCCACTTATATCTGGTGGGCTCAAATACATGGGCTGCTCTCTATCTACATTTTACATGGGCTCAATACACCTTGGGCCTAATAAATGGGCCTGGGCCTATAATTTTCACTATTTACACTAGCCCCATTCGGGTCTGACATACGGTTCGTGGGCCTGACCCGAATTTATTTGAATTGATTGATGACAGCCGTTTTTGATGACGTCAGCGTCATTATTGTGGAGAGACATGTGATCTCGAATTTCATAATGGCGGCCGTCGTTTCACTGTATTCGATGCATAGGGAATCGACGCACCCCTTCAGCCTTAATGATGTCTGTTGGTATGCCGTGTGTATATAAATCCTTGGGTGGCCTCATTTTCATTCTTTATCACTTTCAAATTTTGCAAGCAATCTCCAGCAGTGTTCAAACTTTGACCGCCGACTATACTTTGGTTGCCGGAGGTTCTTCTTTCTTCTACCGGTTCTGTGTAAGTTGTCATTCTCATCATGTCTGATAGTAGTGTCACAAGGTCTACCGAGGAGATGACTCACCAAGAGTATGGTGGATCTGAGGTTCCCAGCCCCCCTTCTACAAATCCATCTTCTTCATCCTCTCCTCCTTTGTCCATACCTAGTCGTCCGGACCTATCTGGCCTGAGAACAACTATTTCGGAGATAAATAACCAGGCAGATGTTACTGATACTGTTCTGATCGGGACTTCTGTCATATCTAACCCGGTTGGGACCGATGCTCCTGGAGGCGTTCCCGTTGGATCTTCCACTGAATCAGCCCCTTTCGTGGCAGAACCACTTGAAAGTCATAAAAGAAAATCTGTAAACCTTAAAAGTCTGAGGAGGGACTGTAGGATCCCAAAAGAGGTGATCTTGACGGAGTACGACCCTTCTCTTGACTTCAGAGTGGGCGACGGAGTGGGTCCGGGCGAGGTGTTATTGTCGGCCCTTCAGATAAAAATGCTTCGGTTTCCTCTTCATCCTCTGTTTCATTTTATCTTCTTCACCCTGGGAATAGCCCCTCTGCAAGTCAATCCAAACTTCTTCAGGATAATCTCCATGTTAATTTTGATTAACAGAGAGAAAAAGCTATCATTGGGTCTGGCAGATCTTCTGCTCAGCTATAAGATTGTAGATCTGAAAGATTGTGAGGGGAGATACAACTTCTACCCATTCAAGGGTCGGGCGATCTGCCAAGGGACCGAGAAAACAGAGAAATATTGGAAGGAGAAGATGGTTTTGGTAAAGGGGGCTTGGTTCTACCCCTATTCTAGGAGATGGCCGATACCCTGTGTTTTCAAGCATCTAGCCCTTCTCCCTTTTTCATTTATCCATAAGGAATCTTGCCTCTGTTCCGGCTGTGACCAGTTCAGGGCAGATTTTGTTTATAAGTCTTTAGGTTATAAGGATACAGATATAGTGGCTCAGGATGTAGAAGCCCGTATTTCTTTATTAAAGTCCAAGGTCTGGTCGGACCGTATGTCATGTGTTGACCTGCTTACTCCTGCCAATTTGCAGGGTATATCCAAGTTAGGAGCCAAGTACAAGATTATTATGGATCCGATCAGACCAGTGCTTGAGGACGATGATGATGATGTGGAGGAACTGGCTGCACCTTCAACTGATCCAGTACACATGCCTATGGATCCTGATCCTCAGGCTGTGACCGTCGCCTTGATGGGCGATGCTTCTGGGTCTGCACTTGTGCAGGCCACTATTCCTGAGATGCTTCATCCTTCCTCTGCCCGAACCAGACCGGTGGGGGAAGAGAGACCAAGTAAGAAAAGGAAGCATAAGGGTAAGGAGAAGAGTTCTGCTTCTTCTGATCAATCCACCTCCAGCCTTACTTCTATGTCTGCCATGATAAATCGGGCGCAGGCACTCTGGACGCCGGAAGAGCTTAAGGCACAGAGGAATGCTGAGCATGCCCACCTTGTGCGTAAAACTCCGGGGTTGTTATTGGGGGTACGTATTTGCTTGATTCCATGTTATTCCTACTTTTGTATACATTACTGACCCACATTACTGACCCATTTTGCCTTGCATTTTTCTTCTTAGGCTCTCTTCAGCGTCAATGCGTTATGCCTTTCCCACGAGGAGGGTGTGAAGGAGCTTGAACGCCTGAGAGCTGACCTAGCTGAGAAGGACGATCAGGAGAAAAAACTGAAAGCTCAGCTAGGAGATCTCCCATCCAGGGTTGCCCAATTGGAAGAGGAACTGGCTCAAGCAAAAGAGCAAAATGCCAGGTTAACCAGTGAGAAGGAGAAGCTGGCATCTGACCATGAGGCTCTTCAACACCAATTCGGCATCTCTCAGTCAGCCCTGGAGATGTGTAAGAAAGGAGGGCTTGACATGCACCAGCACTATTCCCAGATGAACAGGATTGTAGCGGGTGAATTTTGGAGGAAGGGCTTTATTGTTGGAGAGAAGGATCCAGCAAGGAGGAAGATCAAAGATCCTGATGCCATGGATAAGGTGTTAGGAGTGCAGAGGCCATATTCCAGCCCCGAGCCTAGTCATGCTCAGAATCTTTTCACAGAATTCCTTAAGGGATATCTCCCTGCTGACCCTCTCAACCCCTCCATAGAATTCTTCCCTCCAACCACACATGTGGATACCTTAGGAAAGGATTTTAGTGGTTCAGGCCAAGCTTAGGTCACTCCGTATTCCTTTTGTAGTGTTGTATTTTGTAACATGCCTTTCAGGCAATTTTGTAATACAAAACGGCAATTTTTTGCTTATTTAATGGAAACTGCACTTTTCTATGGTACGAGTCAGGCAATTTTTATCGTGAATCAGGCTTATGAGCCTCTGTCATCTCATTACTTGAAATTATTTTAATTTTATTCCTCCGGGAATGAGTCAGGTTTATAAGCCTCTGTCATCTCATCACTTGGGAAATTTTTTAATTTTATTCCTCTGGGAGTGAGTCAGGCTTATAAGCCTCTGTCATCTCACCACTTAGGAATTATTTTAATTTTATTCCTCTGGGAGTGAGTCAGGCTTATAAGCCTCTGTCATCTCACCACTTAGGAATTATTTTAATTTTATTCCTCTAGGAGTGAGTCAGGCTTATAAGCCTCTGTCATCTCACCACTTGGGAATTATTTTAATTTTATTCCTCTGGGAGTGAGTCAGGCTTATAAGCCTCTGTCATTTCACCACTTGGGAATTATTTTAATTTTATTCCTCTGGGAGTGAGTCAGGCTTATAAGCCTCTGTCATCTCACCACTTGGGAATTATTTTAATTTTATTCCTCTGGGAGTGAGTCAGGCTTATAAGCCTCTGTCATCTCACCACTTAGGAATTATTTTAATTTTAGGCTATTTGTTTGCAAGAAAGATGACCATCTTTTATTATAACCGTGAAATTACAAAGATTAGAACATCTGACTGAATCAGGATAACAAACATGGAATTTTTAAGGCTATCTATAAAGCTAGGCTCAGACGCCTCTGTTTAATTATTCTAAAAATGAAATAAATATCAAGGATAGTACCTCTTCAGTCGTGAGGCATTCTGTGAATTGGGTACCATATTGCCGTCATTATTCATGAGGCGGTAAGCCCCACGTCCAATGACCTCTGTGACTGTGTATGGTCCTTCCCAATTTTCCCTGAGCTTTCCGATTAGCCCGATTTTCTTTCGCAATACCATATCGCCCACCTGGAATTCTCGTCTTTTGACCTTTTTGTTGAAGGTGTTCCTGACCCTCTGGTGGTAGGCTGCTAGTCTGATGGCAGCTTGTTCTCTTTTTTCTTCGAGCAGATCGAGTCCATCAACCAGCTGTTGGTCGTTCAATTCTTCCTGATACAGCTCTGTTCTGGCTGTTGGCACTATCTGCTCTGTTGGAATGACTGCTTCTGTCCCATACGCCATTGAGAATGGTGTTTCTCCTGTAGGAACTCTTGATGTTGTTCTGTAAGACCATAATACCTCTGGAAGCTTGTCTGGCCACACTCCCTTGTGCTCTTCTAGCTTTTTCTTCAGGGTATTCAGTATGGTTCTGTTGGATCTTTCAGCCTGGCCGTTTCCTTGAGGGTATGCGACCGATGAGGTTCTCAATTGGATCCCATGTTCATTACAGAATTGTCTGGTCCACTGATTATCCAGATTTAATCCATTGTCGATCACTATCACCCTCGGCACTCCGAACCTACAGATGATATTGTTCCATATGAATTTGATTACGTGCCTGTGAGTGATGGAGGAGTAAGATTCTGCCTCGACCCATTTTGTGAAATAATCAGTTGCTATCAGTGCTTGATTTACCGATCTGAGAGCCATGGGAAGTGGTCCAACTGCATCAATCCCCCATTGCGCAAATGGGTGCGGGCTGAATATGGGGTTAAGCAGTTCTGGTGGCGGATGAATGAAGTCTCCATGGAACTGACACTTTTTGCATCTTCTGACAAAGGCTTCAGTATCATGGGAAAGATACGGCCAAAAATATCCTTGGCTTAGTACCTTATGGGCCAAAGCTCGCCCCCCTGAGTGATTTCCGCATGAGCCTTCATGGATTTCCTTCATTACAGCCGATGCCTCCGAAGGTGTGAGGCATCGAAGATAGGGTCCACCAAAAGATCTTCTATATAACTGGCCATGTAGCAAGGCATATCGGGCAGACTTCATGCGAATTTTCCGAGCCTCTACTTTGTCAGCAGGAAGTGTACCATTTTTGAGGTATTCTGCTATGGGGTCCATCCAGCTCGGCTCCCAAGGTATTGCGCACACCACATCTGCGTGATGGATGCTTGGGACATCAAGATAGTCGATCGGGGCGACTCTGGTCAGGTCCTGATTATTGACTGAAGCCATGTTGGCCAATCGATCCGCATTTTCATTTTCCTCCCTTGGGATCTGACTGAGGGAATACTGCTCCAGTCTGTCTAGCTCCATCTGAGCCAACTTCTTATAGGGCTGCAGTTTTTCTCCTGCGTCGTACTCGTCTTGAACTTGTTTCACCACCAGCTGTGAGTCACTGAAAATACGGAGTCTCTTAATACAGAGGCTCTGAGCTAGTCGCAGCCCAGCTAGGAGTGCCTCGTACTCAGCTTCGTTATTGGTGGCAGGAAACTCCAGGCGCACTGACTGCTGGATTCGGGTCCCATCTGGTGTTATAATTTCGAGCCCAATTCCCGATCCAGCTGAACCAACTGATCCGTCTACATAGAGCGTCCATTCGGGTTCGTCTGGATCTTGGAGGATTGACTCTGGCTCTGCTTCTAGGAGAAAATCAGCTAAGGCTTGACCTTTGATAGCTGTTCGTGGCACATACGTGATGTCAAATGTCCCAAGTTCCAACGCCCATCTGGTTATTCTTCCTGTCAGATCGGGTTTGGGCATGATGGATCTCATCGGCAGGGTGGTTGGCACAACGATTGGATGAGTTTCAAAATAATGCCTCAGTCGTCTCTTTGCATTGATTAGAGAAAGAACAGCTCGCTCCGCCATGGTGTATCTGGTTTCCGCATCAGATAGGGATTTGCTGCTGAAGAAGACTGGTTTCTGGCACTTTTTGTCATCTTTTACTAGTGCTGCGCTGGTTGAGGTTGTTGACATGGCAAGGTACAGATGCAATGGTTCTCCTAGATTTGGTGAGGCAAGGATCGGTGGACTTTGGAGATACTGCTTCAACTTCTGGAGGGCCTCTGCTTGTTCTGGCCCCCATACGCTACCTTTTCCGCCTTTAATTGCCTGGAAAAATGGTCTGCATCGGTCTGTCAGTCGGGATACGAACCTGCTCAGTGCGGCTACCCTTCCTGTCAGAATTTGGACCTCCTTTTGTGTTTTTGGCTCTTCGCAGTTTATCAGAGTCTTAACTTGCGATGGGCTGGCTTCGATTCCTCTTCGGTTGACTATATGTCCGAGGAACTGTCCGGAGGAGACTCCGAAAGAACACTTGGCTGGATTGAGCTTCATCTTGTACCTTCGGAGTGCATCGAACACTTCTTCCAGGTGCTCGAGATGGTCGCCTTTCCTCCTGCTCTTTACCACCGTATCATCTATGTAGGCTTCAACCGTTTTGCCCATCTGACCTTTGAATATCCTCCTGACTAGTCTTTGATAGGTGGCACCTGCATTTTTAAGTCCGAAAGGCATTACTTTGTAGCAGTACGTACCTTCTTCGGTAATAAAGGTTGTTTTCTCCTCATCAGCCTGGCTCATCGGGATCTGGTTATAGCCGGAGTATGCATCAAGAAAAGAGAGTCTTTCGTATCCCGAGGTGGCATCTACCATCTGATCAATTTTCGGCAGAGGGAAGCAATCCTTCGGGCAAGCCTTGTTTAAGTTGGTGAAGTCCACGCAGACTCTCCATTTTCCGTTCTTCTTTCTGACTACTACCACGTTTGACAACCATGATGGGTACTTAACTTCCCTTATGAATCCGGCTTCTAGCAGTTTTCCCACTTCCTCGGATATGATCTGGTTTCTTTCTACCCCGAACCTCCTCTGCTTCTGCCTTACAAGTCTGACGTTTGGATCAACATTCAGGTTATGCTGAGCGATAAAAGGATCAATGCCCGGCATGTCGAGATGAGACCAGGCGAACACGTCTGAATTTGATTGGAGGAAATGAATCAGCCTGTCCTTTTCTTCTTTCTGGAGACATGATCCGATGAACGTGACTCTGGTGCGATCCGTCTGACAAACTTTCACCTCTTCTAGGGATTCAGTTGTTGACTGAGTTTCCTGACCCTCTGAGGTAGGGTCTGACTGTAATTGTTATTTCTCGTTGTACAGGGACTTTTCTGGTGCTTCCAACACTTGTTTACTTCTCTGGTTCAAGTCCTTCATGCATACTGAGTAACATTCCTTTGCTGCTACCTGGTCTCCAGGAATATCTGTCACGTCCACTCCATTCGGGTCAAGACAACGCATGACCTGATGGAGTGTCGAAGGAACACCTTGCATCCGATGGATCCACCCGCGTCCCATCAGTAGATTGTATGATGGTTTGACGTCCACCACTACGAAAGTTTCTCTCAGGGTTCGGCGTGCTGCTGATACTGACAAATGGACTACGCCTATTGGCTCTACGCGTCGTCCGTCAAAGCCGGCCAGAGGAATCCGAGCCGGTTGAAGCTGTGATACATCAATTCCGATTTTGTCGAAGGCCCATTTTGTCATGATATTGGTGCTGCTTCCTGGGTCAATCATTACACGTTTGATCAGACAATTAGCTACCAGAAGAGTGATTACCAGAGGATCTTCGTGAGGCATCTGAATATTCTGTATGTCAGCCTTTGAGAACATGATCATTGATTCTCCCTGTAGGAGGGTTGTCTGGCAGACTTCGCCGACTCGCCTGAGTTTATGTGCTTTTCTTAGCTTTGACCTTCTGCTTCCTTCGGCCTCCAACGCCTCTTCACCCCCTTGGATCATGTGGATAACCCTCACCGGTTGCCCCGATGTAGTGTTGTTCGGCTGTGTCCTGTGTAGTTTGTCTGGTCTCGGCTGATCCTTCATTACGTAATCTGCAAGCTCTCCTTTGGCGATCATTGCCTCTACCTGCCTTCGGAGATTTCTGCAGTCATTTGTATGATGACAATACTCGCTGTGAAAGGCACAGTGCTTGGTCATGTCCCTCAGCTCCATCGGTTGTCTGATCGGTGGAGGTGGTCTGAAAATCCCTTTAGTTTTGTTTTCTTGGAAGAGCTTCCCTAGGCTGGTTTTGAGTGGAGTGGATCTTTCTTCCGTCCGTTGACGCTTGTCTGAATTTCTGGATGACGAGGTTTGCCGAGATGGATCTTGTCGTTGAGGCCTCTGATCCTTCATCCTTTCTTTGGATTTTGCCTCTACCGTTACCAGAGAGGCTCTTCTGTGTCTGACTGCTTCCTCCTCTTCTATTCTGAGATACCCTTGTGCTCTGGAGTTGAGCTCACCGATGTTGATAGGGGGTCGTTTTACTAGTGAAGAGTGGAATTTTGTGTCAGGGATGACCGCCATACGGAATGCCTCTACCGCTGACAGTTGATCGCAGTCATCGATAGAAGACATTTCGACGTTGAATCTGGATAAAAAGCTCTTGAGGCTCTCCCCTTTTTCCTGGGTCATGGTGAAGAGGCTTGATATCGTCTTCCTCTGCCTCCGATTGCTGAAGTATTGACCAATAAAGCGTCTGCAGAGATCATTCCAACTGCTTATGGATCCAGGAGTCTGCTTCCTGAACCACAGAAGTGGTGCCTCCGTCAAACTGGTTGAAAAGACTTTGCACAAAAGTGCTTGGTTCCTTCCATAAACAGTCATCTTGGTCTGCACTTGGTAGATGTGATCGAGTGGATCTTTTGTACCATCATATAGTGTAAAAGTTGGCAGCACAAACTTCTTCGGGAATTCTGTTGCTTCAATTTCTTCGGTGAATGGAGACTGAGTCATATCCGTTGTCGCATGGATGGCCAGATCATCAGGGGTCTGCAATTTCAAATCTTTCATCACTTCTCTCTGGATTTTGGCAGCCATTTCGTGCAGGTCATTCTGAGTCGGGACCTGCATCCTTGGCATTCCCCCTGTTATGGGGTGAGAGGACTCTTCTTCTTCCCTCGGGATTTTATCTCCTCGGGCGGCGGATGCGTCTTGCCCGTGATGAGAGTTGAAAGGCTCTGGCTCTTCTGCGCACTCTGCTGGATTAGGACTTTGGAGAGGGAAAGGGCCCTGAGTAACTTGATGGAGCAATTCAGCATTCTGCCGCTCGAGGGCCGCATTTCTTTGCTCGACAGCCTCCAACCTCCTCATGACTTCTTCGAACCTGATCTCATTGTTTGTTGACCGTGTGGACACCATTTTAAATAAAACTTGTTGCAAGTGGAAAAAATATTACTTTTCCCACAGACGGCGCCAAATGTAAGTGTCAAATTTCACTCACATCAAAGATCCCCCTTTATTCAGGCTCAAATGGCCTTATTTATACATTTGTTTTTGTGGATCATGGCCTAAGTTCATGGGGTCATGACCCACTCTCTTAATAACTACCCACTTTCCTTGTGTAGTGGGTTGTTACTCCCTTTTTAAGGGAGTGGCTTAATGTTGATGGTCCCACTTATATCTGGTGGGCTCAAATACATGGGTTGCTCTCTATCTACATTTTACATGGGCTCAATACACCTTGGGCCTAATAAATGGGCCTGGGCCTATAATTTTCACTATTTACAATACTCATTGAGGGCATATATATACACAAATATGAATACACATACTGACAAATATATAGCCACACACACACAAATATACACACACATAAACACATACATCTAAACTCACACATATATACACAACCACATACATACTTGTATATACACACACATATACATGCATATACATACATACACACACACACATATATATATATATATATTCATACCTATACTCGAATACTTATACATATATATTTATCTATATTGTATAATTTGATTTTTTAAGTTATGATCTTTTACATTCAAATTTGGTTTGTGATTGAAATCCAATTACATTTGAATTTCAAGACACATCCAAACAATGTATTTGGAATTGCATTTGTGGGATTGAAATAACATGAAATTTCAATTCCAATACAATTCTAATTCAATTCCAAATCCGTGTAACCAAACGGACGCCTAGATTAATTAGTAATGTGCTTCCGTATTTGATGATTCAGTACTCATAATACAGTTGACAAAGACAAAATTGCATTTCATAAGTCAATCCTAATATATAAAAGATCTTCATGCAATAATATGAGAATTGCAGAATTAACACAAAAACCCTAAACATTCGCAAATGAAAGCGCGAACCTCAGATAGAACGCGTTGATACTCATCCGAGTCCGCCAACAATCCATGTAATGAATACTTGTAATCAACCACATTAGAAGTGATCTATAAGAAACAAGAACAGAAAACCAAACAATCATCAGCTATAATACAAGATAGATAGAGAGTGAAATTGATCAAAGATTGTGAAGGGAGAGAGAATCAGACGGTGCAGAGAGCGCGAGACGAGCGAACGACACCGTCGAGCACTGCCCTAATTTTCTCGGGAAAAGGTGTGGAGTGGTCGAGAAATGGGGGAGGTTTAGGGTTTAGGGTTTGGAAGGCGAGGGTGGCGACGCCGGTGGTCGTTATGAGGTACAGAGAGGTCTTTGCAGCCTTGGCGGGAAACTTGAAAATCCGAGTTCTCATTATACCTTTTTGGTGGTGACTGTCTCCGTCTCCGTGGCTGATATAAAGCTAAAATGGCGGAGAGAAATATACCATAAACATCTCTGATATATATATATATATATATATATAATATAGACATAATTTATAATTATATAAAGAAGATTTGACACTTAATCATCTTAATCCGTTTGCGTTGTGATATTAATTTTATTTTTTTATAATAAATCAAAAATTCCGGTTTAATAGATCAAATAGCTCAATTTATGGTTATTAAATTTATATTTTTTGTTTTGTTAAATGGATTAGCAATTTGTGATCCACGACATTCTTTAAACAACATTATTGGTTAAGTGGTGTACGTCAAACTACCTAAGAGCAGTTGACAGGTGTTAAGTCGTATCAATTCGCAACAAGAATAAAAAAAATTAAATTGGATTATTCTATGACCAACGATCATATAATCACAAATAATTACTATTAAACACAAAAGAATACAACAATTATCGAATTATGATTGTTTAAAATCATGTAATTATGATCTCTATAATAATTTATGATACGCAGTTAAGGATTTTTATTGAACACTAGGACTAAGGTCTTGTTTGGTATAATTTTTTCTTATGATTTTACACATAAGAAAAAGACAAATATAAATTATTTTGAGAAGCTCATACTCCCCTAATGTATTCTAAATGTTCTTTCAAGATTCATAAAAAAATATAAATTATTTATCAAATAATATTTAAAATAATTTTTCTCTCCAAAAAGACAAAAATAACTTCAAAAAAGACAATTAAAACATGACCTAAAAATATTTGTGAAAGAAATACATCGGCAAATGTCAATGCAATATTGTAAAACAAAAATAAATTTATAAAGTGGAGTTTTTAACTAATGAGGCTACATAATTTTCTCTAATACAATCGTATATTATTTGTAACAATTTCATAATCTCTTTTATCACATAAAAGATTTATAAACTCTATCGATTTTTATTAGTTGCAAACAATTTGTTAGGGTTATGACTATGGATATAGTCTAAGCCTCATTCAATTCGTGTGAGATCGTCTTACACGGATCATGTGAATTAATCGAGATCAGGATATTATAATTATAAAAAAGTATAAAATATATAAAGGTAGATCTAGAAATGTGAAATGAATAATTTATGCGCGTTAAAGAATGTGAAATGAATAATTTATGCGCGTTAAAGAATTCAATAGTCACTCTTTTTAGATGAGACCTATGTAATTAGGTCGGATTGAAACTCACTCCATTACAAGTGCTAGCCACGTGCCATTGAAGTCAACATTTTAGTGCTAGACTTGTAGCTAGTTGTTGAACTTATTTTGGATAGATTGAGGGGTTCGACCACCACCTATGTACTTAAATACTTAGTGTTTGTTTGGTAGACGGTGTAGTGTTGATTTTTGGTTTTGGTTTAATTAGAATTGGTTTGATTTTAAATTATATTTGGTGCAGATAGTTTTGGTATGAGAAAAAATAAAACTGAAAAACCAAACCATGTATAGAGTTGGTATGAGCTGAAATTCTAAAATCAATCATATTTGATAACTTGGAATAGTTTGATATTTTATTTATTTAAAATAACATTTTGTAAATATATATGCTTTAAAAAATAAAATATATAAATATTTTATTTTTCATAAATATTTTATTTTTTCGAAATATTTTATTTTTCATAAATATTTTATTTTTTCGAAATATTTAATTTTTCATAAATATTTAATTTTTTCGAAATATTTAATTTTTCATAAATATTTTAATTTTTCGAAATATTTATTTTTTCATAAATATTTTATTTTTTTGAAATATTTAATTTTTCAAAATATTTAATTTCGAATTTATATATATAATATTATAAATGAATAGTGTCAAACCATTGGACCCAACTCCAACCAAACCATCTATTGAGATGGTGTGAAAATTGATGGATTTGGGTCCAATGGTTTGACACTATTCAAACAGTTTTGCTCCAATACCATACATGTCAAACATGGAACGGTGCACAATTTTCAAACAAAACCCAAAAAAATGGTACCACTCCCTCTACAAAACAAGCACTTAATACTCGCCTGCCAAAATTATAAGATCATTTTGGGAATCAATTTTTTTAAGTGATGATTTTTATTGGTGTGATATTGAATAAAAAATTAATTTTAACCTTGATTTTATCAAGTGATGTAATGTTTGTAGTTTAGATATTTTATGACTTTAATACCTAAAGAGTAAATTGATAAATTAATAAAAAAAAGTATATTGACTTTTCAATTAAAATTCTTATTTTGAAATAGATTGAATAATGAATGTGGACACTTAAATTGGAAAAGGGAATAATCAAAATATTTTTTCTACCATCTAAAATATTTATGCATGAATCTAAAGTATATGCTTCAACACAGTCACAATTTAATGCGGTATTAAATGTCACTATAAATTAACAATAACCATATGTCAAATAAGATCTTAATTTATCTAGTCTTTTTTTCTTTTTTTTCGGTAAATAAAATATATATATATATATATAAAAACAAATATATAGGAGTTGTGCTTAGTTTTCAGCCCAAACATGATACAAACGGAGAAAGCCAAATAAATACAATTCCAAACATGTTAATGCCAACTACCAATGTTGGTAGCATTAAACATGTACCCAAATAAATGCCCAAAACAGAGACAATCCCAATCGAATTCTCTCAAACATCACATTCTCAATTCTCAAGTGGCAAGGATGGCATCCCCACAAGCAGAAAGCAATCCTATTGTTAATGATCATGGTGGTTCCGGTGGAAGCAAGGCGGGACACGGCGGGTTAATGGCTGAGGAAGGGGTAGTAACAGACTGAGGTGGGTTTAGAGATCTAAGTCTAGTGTTGGAATGGGTTGGAGCAGATCTAATAGTCAGTGTATTTGTAAGGGTGGTACTAAAGGTGAAGAAAGGGTTGGAGGCTAAAGGATTCCGGCAAAAATGGCAGATCCTATTTTTTTTTTTTATTCAATTTTAATTTTTTATCGTCTTAATTGTTGGCCTCAAAAATCTTATTTTGATTACCAAGACCGGATCATACCATGTGGAACTACAAAAAAAAATTAATTCCAAAAATACTACATTTGGTTCAATTTGGTCTGATTCTAAATTTTAAGATCAGCCCAAACAAACATGATTTGGTCCCTGAAAACTAAGACAAGAGAGAATCATAACCACATACCATGACCTTAATAAATTCAAAATTAAACTTCTCAAGTGCAGTGATATAAGACCTGGACTTTGCAGGTGGACAGGTGGTTGGGTCCAGGCTGGCAAAGGGTGTGCGGGTGTGAATGTAGGTACAGAACAACGAGCAATAGGGCAATAAGAATGCTCAAAGGGGCATGGCCGGCAGGCAAAGACCTCTTATCACAAAGGAGGGGGAAATTGCAGGAGGATAAAGGAAGAACAGCCTCAACCCTATTCCACCCAACCTGGTTAGGCACATGGGAGTAGACCTGTCAATGGATTGGATTTTGATCCGAATTCGATTCGATTAGTCGGATTTGGATTGCAAAAAAAATCCGATAACCCGAATATGATCCGAATCCGATAATCCGATTCCTTAACAAATTGGATTTGGATTAGCCTAATCCGACCCGATAATAATCAGATCCGATAAAATATACATATATATGTGTATATATTTAATATTGTATATGTATATAAATGTTAGTTGTTAATTATTTTATTATTTATTAATAATGATTGATCATAAATACAATTATTAAAACTGTGAATAATTTTAGTGTTTCAGTATTTATTGATTTTTGTATTTTTTTAATTAGATATTCGGATCAGATATTCTATAATGAAGAAATTCGAATATGAATTAATTAAGTGAAAATCTGTCGAATTATCGGATTCGGATCGCGGATTAAGAGTTTTTGTCATCCTTATCAATAATCCGATTATGATATGAATCCGATCTAAATCCGATATTAATCGGATATGGATTGAAAATAAAATCCGATAACCCGATTAGGATCCGAATCCGATAATCCGATTTTTTAATAAATTGAATTTGGATTTAATTGATCCGATTCGAATCCGATCCATTGACAAGTCTATGGGAGGCTAGACGCAATAAAGGGGAAGGTGAAAGTGATGTGACAGGACAGGGGCACATGGGATGTTTTCAAAAAGTTTGATTTAAGATTTGGTTTTAATGCTTTGAAATGTTGTCATGACTGCGAACATAATTCTACTTTTACTGTTCTTTTGAAAAAATCAATGTACATAATCTAAATGCAACTCGAGATGACATTATTCTCACTTTCTAATGTGAAAGGTCAAAAGACACCAAAATCAGATATTCCAATAATGTTTCCGCTTGAAGCTTGATCTCATGGGTTTTCAAAACCGACTCAAAAGTCCAAGCCATAGACATTATTCCGACATTGTGATTGGTGTTATATATCCCTTCCTTCCCTATTTATTACGGGAAATCTAATTTCTTAAGTGGATAATGTTTAATAATTTTTATTATATGAATAGTATATGAATTGTTAATTTTATTGGTAGTGAAATTTATGATAGTGTGATGGATTGTAGTGTAGATTTTTATTATTTTAATGTATGAAGGTTAAATTGATAAATTAATAAAATAAGTACTTCGACTTTTTAAAGTTGGGACATTTATTTTGGTATAGATAAAAACATAAAAATAAACACTTAAATTGGGACGGAGGTAGTAATTTGTTTTGCTTTTATTAAGAAAAAATAAACAACTAGTTTTGTTATATAGTTTGTTATATAAAAAATTTCATTCACTGAAATCGTTTAAAATTTTTACTATTACCTTCAGTGACAGATTCAAAAAATTAGTCAAGTGGGGTGATTGTGGCGAATTTTTTTTTGTCTTCTAAACTATACTAATAAACAAATGAAATTTAATATTAATTAACTTATTTTCAAAAATAAAAATAAATGAAAAAATATAACATCTAGAATTTAAGTTTCACATTCCTCTTTAGGTGATCACCGAAAAAAAATAGTTAAAAAATATGAAAAAATCTTAATATTCATTCAATAAAGTAAATATTTACCTCGTATAAAATCTTTAAATATAAAATAACATAACATTAGAATAGAGAAACTAATTATTTCAAAATTGAATTGTTTAGAGGAAGTATATTTTCGTAAAAGAAAGTTACATGATTTTAGTGGGGGAGATAGAGCGATTTTCATAATTCTAGTGAAGCATTGTTGAATTTTCATGTAAATCTAGTGGGGGTATTATAGGAATTTTGTGAAATATATAGGAATAATATGAAAATAATAGAAAATCCAGTGGGCTGGCAGGCCGGCCCCACTCGTCTGACTACTTCCATAATCATTCCAAACCGTTCCGTCTTCCAAATTATGCCATTGAATTTTTTTATAACATGGTGACTTATATAATAAAGTAATTGATTTACTTGCAATAATTTTTAATATAAAAATAAAATTAATAAATTAAAATCAACAAATAATTCAAGTTTGTGGGACGTAGGGGAAGAAGCATTATAACCGTCCTAAATGATGAATCCAAGAATTCAATAATCTAATTAATTTTTTTGAACGAAATTACTCTCAATGGGCCACTAATTCACAATTATTTTTTACAGTTCACTGACTATTCATATTTTCATTTATATTTTATCTTTCATAAGGAAAAAATGTCACTGCAAAATAAGTTATTTTTACTTTGACTACCCCACAATTTAACTCTCCTTTTATTATACATTAAAAGGAGGAAAAAAATGCTGGAAAACAATTAAAAGAAGGAAAATCTTTTTTGTTTTGGTTTGGCAAGAACTTCCACAACACATGGTATGAGATGAAAACATAAAATAAAATTAGAGGTTATTTATTAGAAATAAATAAATCTTACATGCATTTTCCAGTTTAGTCTTGGCAAATTGATCAAAATAACACTCGTATTAATTCATGAACCAATGAAGTCTAAGTTTTTTTTATTCATGTGGTTGAGTTTT
This sequence comes from Cornus suecica, assembly GCA_963922005.1. Lineage (NCBI taxonomy): Eukaryota > Viridiplantae > Streptophyta > Magnoliopsida > Cornales > Cornaceae > Cornus > Cornus suecica. The sequence continues at coordinate 6,992,039 of OY998238.1, read as the reverse complement.
AATCAACATTAAGGTAGATTCGATTTGGGTTGACTGGTAGCACTGTCTATAATTCATAAATGTTCCACAGATAATTCATACACAGTTATTAATGATGAATTTATGACATATTTTTTATAATTTATATTAAGAGCAATGATACGAAATTGTAAGATCCAAATATCTTTATATTTATTCATCTAGCTATTTATTCCTTGTCCCAATTCGGTATAAGAAATTTTTTTATTTATTAATTGATGTTTCATTTCGAAATAAAATATTTTTAAAATTTAATTTATTTTTGTGAAAAGGTTTCCCTATTTGAAAAACTGGTTTTGTCTTAAAAATGGATTGGTTGGTCTGGAAGCTAGGATGGTGACAACCAGTTTGATTAAAATATATAATAAAAAGAAAAAGAAAAAGAAAAAGGAAGGTTCCTCTCCACCTTCACAAGGTTGAAAAATACCATTTCTCCTAATACATCATTCAAAAGGGTTTCACATGGACCCGGTACGGTGTTGAACACCATGAAGACAAATTTGAATCCGACTATAATTCTAGGGCTAAGGTTAAAAAAACACGCTTATACTATTGATTTTGATTAAATCACGCATTTATTATTTATTAAGAGAAAAAAGTGCTTTAATTATTCAAAAATATAATAAATATTCCAAAAATATAATAGAGGGTATTTGGGAGATGATGCATGATTCGTGGTCAGAAAAAAATAAAAATCGAAGCCTAACAAAATCATATGAATTGACTTAAATACCCTTTAATATGTTAAATAAAATATTATAGGGATTATCTTAGCTTTTCTAATATTACGGGTGTTTTTTCGCTCTTTGCCCACCATTCTATTTAATAGAACTTTTAGGATAATTATATAAATAAATAAAGTTAAATAGGATAATAGGACCCACTAACCCTTAAAATGCTCCATAAGATAAACATAAATAATAAAGTGGACCGTTATAGACACAAAGAGTTTCACTTAATTATCACCTGAACATACAACACGCTATCTACCTTTTTGATGTAGTATATATTGATCCTCTATAATGAATAATTATACTTTCACCCCTTATAATTTAATTTTTGTATCACTTTCACCCTCCGTTTATTTTTGGATTAAAAATGATTATGTTACCCCTAATTCACTGAAATTACCTTTTTGCTCTTAAAATTTTACTTTATATATATATATATATTATGCTATATACTTTTATATATATAGTTTTGACCCACCACCACCACCTTAGCCCTGCCGCCGCCGCGACCACCACAACATCATTCTAAAACAGTTCAAAGATTATTCTGAAAAACCCATTTGTGAATACCAAGATATTAAGGTCGTCCATCAAATAAGATTTCGTTGAGGTATTCTATCGAACACTTTACGAGCATTATCAATGCAATCAGATTTTAAATACATTGATACTAAATGATTGTTTGTATAAGCATCTGGGTCAAACCCATATGTGATTATACTAAAATTTGAATCATATGAAGAAAACAATTTGGCTATAGTGTTGGGGTATGTCTGGTTCGCCTCAATCGACACTGTGTGCAGTGAATGGGGGTGGATGTGGTTGTAAGCAGGGTTCGGGACGTGGTAGCCCAAATTGTGGTTCGGAGACGGCGACGAGCCGGAATGGTTCTGCTTGGGATCTGCTGTATGCGGCGGCAGGGGAAGTGGCTAAGATAAGGATGGTTGAAGAAGAAATTGGGTATTACCAGAAGAGAGGGCTAATTGCTCCTCCAATTCGAAACCCTAATCCACTACTCTCTTTCCCTCTCAACCACCACCCTCACTCTTACAAGCAATTGCAAGTCACCCATGTAAGCCTAATCATATCATCCTGTTAATCTCTATACAAGTATAGACATATACATATATGTATCTGTATTGATTGATTGATTTGCGGTGTAGTTTGAGCAGCTAAAGCAGCAACAACAGATGATGAAGCAACAGAGCTCGGTTGTTTGGGAACAGGGTAAGAGGAGTGTGGCGGCGGCGGTGGCGGGGCTATGGTGGTGGTGGGTCAAAAAATATATATATACACAATATATATGTATAATATATATATATAAATAAAAAAACACTCATTTTAATTATAAAAATTCATAAAAGGGCATGGGTAATTAGGTCATTTGCTATTTTCGGTGGCGGCCGATTGGGTTGAAGGGGTAAAAGTGTAATTATTCATTATAAAGGGGTCAATCTATAATATATCATATTTACAGTGGGTGAAACCGTGAAACACTAATTTACCCTTAATAGAATATGCTCATAAAATGTCAAAAATAAAATAAAAAATAGAGTATACGATGCACCACACTAATCACGCATAATTATTCCATAAAAGCTTCTCCACTAACACATCATTTTATATATATATATATATATATATAGGTCCTCTCTTGCAATTATTCTACCAGTACCCCTCTCTCTATCTTCTCATCTAAGTCCATCTCTCTGTAGCATACCATTACCATGGTTCTTTCAAAGACCACGTCCAGCTCCGATGTCTCCGTCCACTCAACCTTTGCTTCTCGATACGTTCGAGTTTCACTTCCAAGGTGATCTATATATGTATATATATATATATATATATATGTATCTAGATTTTTATATAAGTTGGTGATCGGATTAGATTGGGTGATGATGAATATTTTAATGAATGTGTTTACTGCAGGTTTAAAATGCCGGACGAATCTATCCCGAAGGAAGCAGCATACCAGATCATAAACGATGAGTTGATGTTGGATGGTAATCCAAGGCTGAACCTGGCCTCCTTCGTCACCACGTGGATGGAGCCAGAGTGCGATAAGCTCATCATGTCTTCCATTAACAAGAACTACGTTGACATGGATGAGTACCCCGTTACCACCGAGTTACAGGCAAGTCATATACATATATATATATATGTGCGTACATGCTATTATATGATTTATATCTACATGTATGTGGGAATTGTTTCTTCTTGAAATAATATATTAACTGAATATGAGATGGAAGAAGCCCTGAGTAGACGGCCGGTGCGATTGTGACAGTGAGGTCATATTAAATTGTTAAATAATCCTTTTCTGAACGGTCAACCAATTATCGCCGTTGGATCTCTCGTCTTTTGACCGTTACCCACTTAGATAAGTTGATCCGAGTTTATTACTTCTTGATTGATTTGTTTTATTAATATCGGAGTATTTAATTTTTGGTAATCCGTTTCTACTGGTTGGTTTATTTACTTATGGACACTCGTACGAAAAGACTATCAAAAGTTCTTGATCACGGGTGAGAGCGGTTACTATAAAATATATTCGTATGTATAAAAAATAAATAAAAAGTTACACACGACTCTGTATTATTATTTTCACCATTTCTTTGTTGTATTATTGCAGGATCATAAATATATTATTATTGTACAAAAATATCTAAAGAATATTTTTTAGAGTTTAAAGTAATAAAGGCTTTATTGCGTTCAAGGCAGGCATTTAATTCTTAGGTTTTGATAAAATAATTTACAATTAATTTTTTCTTCCATTATCTTCTTTTTTTTAGCCTTCTAATTGAAAATTGTCATGGGCAAATTAATAGTCTATTTGCAAATCAACGACCGCTTGCTATAATTTTTTTCTCTCTCCATTGTTCTTCAAGACATAATATTTTTGCACTACATGTTCTATAACACAATTCTCACCAATTTACAGTGCACAGGTGTTCCAATGGTATACATATAAAAAAAGTTCTCTCCAACTCTAAAAGCACTTTTTATTGATAAATTAAATATAAATATTTCCTAAATCAATAGTAGAAAGGAGAGCCATAATAAAAAATGTGAACTTAAATTAAAACGAAGGGAGTATCATATTTTTATAATGAGTTTACTTTCAAACTTAATAAATCAGCCTCCTCTAACCTAATTCACTAATATAAAAGGGATCATTTTTTATTTGAGAACATCTTAATCACCAATTCAAATAATGGAACAAATTTTTGTGATAAATGTAATGGCCGGAACAGAAATTCTGATAGATGTAACGAATAAATGAGTCAATTATTTTGTGGGATGAGATTTAATATTACTTTAGAAAAGTAATAGCATCTACTTTTAACGTCAAAATGTTCATTACATAGGATATAGTCATATAAGAGAATTATAATACTAAGTCTTGGTAGATACATAACAATTTTTGATCATTTAAATGTGAGTGTGGACCGTTTGGTCATAGTCCGAGCTAATTAGATAATTTCATATTGTGGTTGAATAGTCGCTGTTATAAAATTGATTGCAAAATCAACCACTTTTTAATATTGAACAAAACAAAAAATGGAAAGAAAAAAAAACACGTCAACACGCAAGTGATTGTGACTAGCATAAAAGAAAATGATAAAAATTGAAGGCGCTGGGACAAAATGGAACATTTATTAGGCTGTCCAATAGTTGTGCCCCACGCAGTGGTTAGTGAGTTTAGAAAATGTATTCAAACTCCACTCATTTGCTTAACGAACTAGCTCAAGTCGAACGTCATATTTAATGAGTCAAACCCGAATTTGCTCACAAATGACTCGTTTCAGTTATAACATATATTATTTTTGTCAATAACTTTCTGAATTGAGTTGTTGCATATATAGTTTTAACATATTTCTCCTAATATAATTTTTTATAAATGGTTTTTATGTTATGATCGCATAATTCATATAGTCTTTTCACAACAATTTTCATAATTTGAGGGAAGGAGGTCCTCATACGGAGTCGCACACTTACTTGAGCAGTGCGGAGCGGCTCAAGTTTGCCCTTTAGGAGAAAAGCAAGTGTTACCGGATGATGGGAATAACAAAGCAGAAATTTTGAAATGAGCACGAAATGTCAATATATGAATTGTTTCATCTGCTTCTATAGATAAGGCGGAGCGTCCTTGGCTCAGCATTATAGCGCATAGGGCTTCGGGAAAGCCATATGAGTCAATTCCCAATAGACAAAGAAAGACAGAGGACGATCTAGGAGATACAAATAAACGTATATACATATCTAGAGCTAATCATCATAGGATGTCCTAAACCGAAGCAAGAATGATTGTTCACAAACTTGACAAGCTGAACTTAGTAATGTTCAAGATCGGCTCGTTTACTAAATGAGCCTAAAAATTATATTCAGACTCGATTCGTTTACTAAATGAACGAGTACGAACTGAACTCGAACATGCTCATAAAATGTTCGGTTCATTTGCCGCTTTAGACACGGCACATGGGGGTTGAAAGTGAACCCTATCGCTATCACCATCCCTAATCCTTGACTCTTTCACAAAAGACAATTGTCCAATTGTTGTTTATGCCAAACGATGTTTCTTTTTCTGAAATTAAATAATGCATGTGTAATGTGATTATTTTGCATGCGAGTTTATAATTGTAATTTTAGAAATTTTCATCATTATTGATATCGAGTGAGGTCTCGTTTTTGTGTTTAGCATTTTTAGTTTCGGCCAAGAACAAATATACCTTTTGGATTAAAATATATTTTGTGGGGTCTGTTTTTTTGTAGGGTCACATAAATAGTAAAACTATTTTAAAAAATGAAAAAATTCAGTCTAAAATATTTGCTACTTTGATCGTAACCAATTTTTAGACTAAAGGCAAAACAAAGGGCGTCCAAAATGGGGGCTTAGGTAAATGTATAAAGTATCTATTTTAAAAACAAAATAATGTTGTAGTATTTAAACTTGTATGCATATTTTTATAAATAAATTAATTTAAATATGAAGAAGTCAGTTATGAAATGAGTGAATGTTATGTCTTTTTCTTAAATAGGAGAAATAATATATGCTCGGAATAATTTCTGATTTATATAGTAATTAACATCATACTTTTTTAAAAATATATATATAATTAACATCATTAATGTGTTGAATATATGCAGAATAGATGCGTGAATATGATAGCGAATCTATTCAACGCGCCACTTGGAGATGGTGAGACCGCGGTTGGGGTGGGAACAGTGGGATCATCGGAGGCCATAATGCTTGCTGGGTTAGCCTTCAAGAGGAAGTGGCAAAACAAGATGAAAGCTCTGGGTAAGCCATGTGACAAGCCCAACATCGTCACCGGTGCCAACGTCCAGGTATATATCAGATATATATATATATATATATATATATATATATATATATATATGATACCCTCATTTTGCTTCTTTTCACTACACCTGTAAACGGGTCGGATTCGGATCGGATCTGTCCTGATCAGATCCGAACCCGATAAGCTTATATCCGATCCGATCTGACCCGATAATCCGATGAATTTTTACTTTATTGATCCAAATCTGAATTTGTTAATTTTCGAATATCCAATACGATAACCCGATCCGATTAAGTAAAAAAAAAATACAAAAAATTATTAATTTTTTTTATTTTTATATTATTTTTTAAGAATATTAAACACTAAATTATATATTTTACAATCAATGCTTATAATACATGACTATAAAAACATAAAAATGAAGAAGTAAAAAAAAAATTGAAATACAATTAAGTATATTATTTAATATTTACATATTAATAACATAATATATATGTGTATATATAAAATTAATCGGATCGGATTAGGCAAATCCAAATCCAATTTATTAAGGAATCAAATTCGGATCGTATTAGGGTTATCGGATTTTTTTTCCAATCCAAATCCGACTAATCGGATTGGATTCGGGTCAAAATCCAATCAATTGACAGATCTATTTTTCACATTGTTTGTTTGGTTGGTGTAATGTGTGTCGATATATATATATGTGTATATATTGATTTAAAAGTTTGATGGTGATAATAGAGATAAGTCATTTCATAAGAGTTGTGCACTGCACCCTCATTTCGCTTCTTTTCACATTGTTTTTTTTGTTTGGTGTAATGTGTGTCGATATGTATATATATATATATTGATTTAAAAGTTTGATGGTGACATTAGAGATAAATAGGGATGTCAATTTGTATCGGTGAGTCATGTTTGTGTCGGGTTGAGATCGTATCGTATCGAAAAAGATATGATTAATATATATGTCAAATATATTCATCCCTAATCCAAAGATTATCTGTGTCTATCCATGTAATTCATTTACCCTATTTATTATAATATATTAAATTAAATTTGATACAATCCAACACGAAATGAACTATTTAACCTATTATTAACAAAATTAAATTGAATTTGATATATTTCAACCCATGACCAATTAGAGAAGAAAAAATATATATATAAAATTAAAATTAAAAATAAATATAATCATATCAAACGTGTCGTGTTCGGATCGATTCTTATACAATTTTAACTTGATTAATCTTTAAGTCTTTTAATTCATGTAATGTATATCTCATTTTGGCAGTATGAGTCATTGCGTAAGAGTTGTGCACTGCACCCTCTCCGTCAATTATTGTCTCGCGGGGGTGTTAAGTACTTGGATAAGAGGGTCCCGTCGCACGACTCGCACCCGCAAATTACGTGACAAAATTAAATAGTGGAGACTGACTAGAGGGGCATATATAACTACATTAATTAATTAGTTATTTTGATGCTTAACTGGGGTAATTTGACAGGCCCGAACGCCACCGACACAGAATAAAGTATACAACTTATCCCAATAGGATAAATGATGCTGGAATTTTAAAACCATATGTGTGTGTGTGTATATATATATATATGATGTGTATGTTTAACTTCAATAAATGTAAAATGATTCAGCCCCCTCTTTTTGACATTGATCATAGATGTTCTATGTTTTATTTATATATTTTTCAAAAAAATCATGAGAAATCAATAAATAGTGTTGAAATTTTATTTTCGGACAAATCACATGATGACGTGCAAATAAAAATATGATATGTTGCCATTAATACAAAGGGGCTATTATAAAAAAACACCCCTTATAGTTTTAAAAAAATCAACTTGTCCCTCTCTTATACAAAAACTGCCCCTAAAACTAGAAGGATGTTTACTGATAAATAATAATTTATTTATTTATATATGCCTAAAAAAATATTAATGCCAAAATAATTTTTTTTGCAACTACTAATTAGGGTAAAATATAAAAAAATCAAGTCCGAAATATATATATAAAAAATTGAACTACAAATAAGATTCTTTTTTTCATTTTTAGCTTTGTTTTTTATTTTTTACTATAAACGAAAAAAATTATTGATTTATGGCGAAAAAAAAAATTAATGCCAAAATAAAAAAAATTTAGAGCTACCAATTAGGGTAAAATATAAAAATATTAAGTCCAAAACATAAAAAATATTTTGAACTACAAATGAAATTTTTTTTTTTAACTTTATTTTTTATATTTTACTATAAACGAAAAAAAATTGATTTATGCCAAATAAAAATTTAATGCATCAATATTTTTAATTAAACTACCAATTAGGATAAAATATAAAAAAATTAAGTCCGAAATATAAAAAATATTTTGAACAACAAATGAGATTTTTTTTCGTTTTTAATTTTTTTTTATATATATTTTACAATAAACGAAAAAAAATGATTTATGCCAAAAAATATTTATAATTGGAAAGTTCAAAATATTGATGCATTAATTTTTTTATTTTGGCATAAATCAATTGTTTTTCGTTTATAGTAAAAGATAAAAAACAAAGTTAAAAACGAAAAAAAAAAATCATTTGTAGTTCGAAATATAAAGACTTAATTTGTTTTATATTTTACCCTAATTCGTAGTTCCCAATTTTTTTTTTATTTTGGCATTAATGGTTACTCGGCATAAATAAAAAAAAAAATTTATTTTATAGTATAATATATATAAAAAATTAAAACGAAAAAAAAATCTTATTTGTAGTTCGAAATATTTTTTATATTTTGGACTTAATTTTTTTTTTTTTATATTTTACCCTAATTGGTAGTTCAAAAAAAAATATTTTGGCATTAATGTATTTTTTCAGCATAAACCAAAAAAAAAATCAAATCCCCCTCTAGTTTTTGTCCGAAATTGTAGGGAATGGGGCAAATTGATTAAATTTGTTAACGTTAAAAAAACTTTCTGTATAGGAAAAAGACAAATTGATCTTTTTTGAAACCAAGAAGAGTTTCATGATAATAGTCCAATACAAAGAGTCGCATACCTTTCAAAAGAAAAATGGTAAAACTGAAAAAGATAAAAAGTTGAATAAAAAAACAAGAGTCCAACACAACAATAGGCTGGGTCTGGGGATCATTCCCATTTCTTTAAGGCATGGGCTTTTGGGCCCTATCGGTCTACTATACCAGGCCCACCAGCAAGGCTTAGGTCCAGGTCCATTGATCTTTTGCTGTTGGGTCAGTCGGGTCGGACTATCGGGTCAATGCCCTTTTCTTTTCATAATTATTTGTCAAATCTCAAGCACCAATATTTGTGAGTTTTTGCAGGTATGTTGGGAGAAATTCGCAAGGTACTTTGAGGTAGAGTTGAAGGAGGTGAAATTGAAGGAAGGGTATTATGTGATGGACCCAGAGAAAGCTGTGGAAATGGTGGATGAGAATACAATTTGTGTTGCTGCAATTTTGGGTTCCACCCTTAATGGAGAATTTGAAGATGTTAAACTCTTGAATGACCTCTTGACTCAAAAGAACACTCAAACTGGGTAATCCCTATTTCTCTACTATGTGTCGCCACACATTCAATTATTGGAGCACAAATTGTGGGGAAAAAAAATGATTGTTAGAACCAAATTTATTACAACCATCGATAGTATAGTGAAAATCTCGCTTCAGCTTATCAATGACATTGATAGTTTTGGCCAACAAATAAAATTTGTGATACAAGTATCATGGTTTCAAATACTAAGGCTTGTTTGGATCGCGTTATGCTTTTCACTAAAACAGAAATAATGCTTTTGCTGTAGAGTGTTGTGAGTCAAACCGGAGGCATGTTTGATGAGGTTGCTATGCTATGTTTTTTTTTCCCTTCAAATTTGTAGTGTACAATACCCAAATATCCAAAAGTAGAAAAAATGACTTTCAAAGATAGTGCTTTTGTTACGGAACATTTCACTAATGTTCAAAGCATAGCACCCGCGCCAAACATGCTTCGTCAAAGTTGAATATGTCGGGCACCCCTTTATATTTTTACTCATTAATATTTGTCGCATTATTTATTCGGGTTGTATCGTCTACTTGCAGATGGGATACTCCAATTCATGTGGATGCTGCAAGTGGTGGATTCATTGCGCCATTTCTGTACCCAGAGCTGGAGTGGGATTTCAGGCTGCCATTAGTGAAGAGCATAAATGTGAGTGGGCACAAATATGGGCTAGTCTATGCAGGGATTGGATGGGTCATTTGGAGGACCAAAGTGGACTTGCCTGAAGAGCTCATCTTCCACATCAACTACCTTGGATCTGATCAACCCACCTTCACTCTTAACTTCTCCAAAGGTAACTCCAAACTTAATTTTATTACATCATCATCCAATGTCTCACCAGATTGAATAATTAATACAGTATCATGATACAAATATAATATTTTTTTTGCAGGTTCTAGTCAAGTCATCGCTCAATATTATCAACTCATTCGCTTGGGCTATGAGGTGATTCCACCTGATCTCTAGTAATTAATGTGTGTGTATATATATATATATAATTTTTTTTTTCTTCATATGAGAACTTTTCTTTTTCAAAATGTTGAAACACAAATAGACTTCAAACCCAAACAAACTTGTACAGACTTGTATTTATATGTTTGTTGTTTGTACAAGCCTCTTTATATGGGTGTGTAATGTGTGTACAGTATACAAAATGCACAATTGGCCTCTATTTTTATACAAAAATGATTTTTCTTATTATTTTTTATCAGGGATTCAAGAACATCATGGAGAATTGTCAAGAAAATGCAATGGTGCTCAAACAAGGATTGGAGAAGACGGGACGCTTCAACATCGTCTCAAAAGACCACGGAGTGCCAGTAGTAGCCTTCTCTCTGAAAGACAACAGCAAGCACAACGAGTTCGAAGTGTCTGAGATGCTCAGACGCTTCGGATGGATTGTGCCAGCATACACCATGCCAGCCGACGCACAGCACGTGACAGTGCTCCGTGTAGTCATCAGAGAAGATTTTTCGCGCACACTAGCGGAGCGCCTAGTCTGTGACATTGACAAAGTGCTGCACGAGCTGGACTCGCTTCCCGCCCGTCTCAGCGCCAAGTTGGAGATAAGTGAGAGCAAGTTGGAAGATGGTGCTGTGAAGAAAAGTGCCATTGAGATTCAGAGGGAGATCACTAGAACTTGGAGAAAGTTTGTGATGGATAGGAAGAAGACTAATGGTGTGTGCTAGAGCTTGAGTTGAGCTCATTAGTATAATAATTTGACTTGATTTGAAATTTTTTGGCGATATATTTGTATCATGGAATGGTTGGATTGAATGATTTGGAATGATGGGTTACTCATTCTTTTTGAATTTATGGTAAGGATGCGATTTAATATGTCATAATATACTCTACTCATATGATATCATTTCGTCGATGTTTATCAATCCCCCTATGTTGTTGGTTACTCTGCTTTATATTTTCACCTTGGAAGTTATTTTTTAAGAAACAAAGTATTGGTAACTTGTTGTACATTGTGCCGATTGAAATAGAAAGGAGAGGTATTGAAAATTGAGATTGTTAAACCGGAATCATATTGAAGGTGGAAAATATTAATGGTGCTACTTACCTAACCAAGGATGGGGTTCTAATGTTCGCCCCAGCACCAAACTGTAATTCTTAGGTCTCATTAGCAGAGCTTTTGCTCACACAAAGAGCAAGATTGGCAGTCGGTAACAGTAACAGTATCGGTGTAACGAATTCGGATCAGTATCGGAGTTACGTAATGAATTCGGTTATCGCAATCGTGAATTTTTTAAAATCTTACACATGTTTCCCAAAATGTAATAATTAGAAACTTTTGACAACATAAATGAATAAAGATGATTTTTTAGTATATTTAAGTGAATTATTTTAATTTTTTAAAGATATTTTGTATAAAAAATGAATTGTTAATAAATCTAATAGCATTATTGTTATTTCAGCCGTTACGGTGTTTTGATAATCGAGGTAACGATTGATTCGGGTGCAAGAACCGGTCCTTACCGATATATTGGTATGTAATAGTAACATAGCGCCGAAAATTCGTTACAAACCGGTCGGACCATTAGGGCGAACCATGCACAAGAATAATATAAGCATGTATCTTATAATTTCTTTTAAACGTTCTTCTAATACCTAAAAGTTTTTATAAAAATCTTGTCAAACACAATTTAAAATAATTTTTTCCTCAAAAAAATCACAAATAATTTCTAAAAAGCCAATTCAAACACACAATTCGTAATAAATTATTCAATTTTCATTTATAAGTATAGGCAACTTAGCTTAGTTAATATTCATACCCTTTCAAGGATATTATTGTAAAAGTTGTTATTATTGCCTTATTTATAGGGCACTCTGATTGAAGAGTTACTGATATTTTAATTTTATTTCTGAAAAATTTCATACTAAATAAGCTATCAACTAGTTAATGTTGATAATCTATTTAGCGATTGCCAAAATTAATGGTTAAATAGTCAATGACTCAATGGCACTAAGAAAAAAATCTACGTTACAAATATGGCATTCTTTCTGTGATTTTAAGGAAAATTCATTTCTTCTTATCTTTAATAAATTCTGTATTTTGTAACACTTACCTGAGCTAAACTTCCAAATGTGGCACTCTATGAATGTATGGAAAATCATTATTTTAATACTAGTTTTAACCAGATTAAAAATATTCTCAAATAATAATTAAGCTAACTGTAACAAATTTCAGGCACTCATACTTTTAAAATGTCTTATTTTCCATTTTTTAAAAAATAAAAAATACCGTGATACAATATGAAATAAAAAATCAAATAAATATAAAACTAATTTTTTTTTTGGGCTAAATAGATAGAGAGAGAAGTGGAACAAGTAGCAATTTCAATAACATATTTGTCATATATATCTCGTATTATCTAGTCTGTGACAATGTATTATTTTTGATTAATTTGTTATGTAAAGTCGTTTATTGAAATCTGCTACAAAATTAAGAATGAAATTGACACCATATTCATTAATTTAATCAAGAATTTTCCTTTTTAAACAACTATTTATTTATTCTCTGGTTATAACTTATGTATTATGGCGGTTGTGTTCCACTCTCTATAAAAGCGCGTGGAGAAACTAGTCATACCATTTACACAGGGTTATCGAGATCTATTTCCTTCACTTTCCCTCTCTCTCTCTAAAAGTCTGTGTTTCTCTCTCTAGAAGTCTCTGTGGACTGTGCAGGTTGGAGAAGAAGACGATGGCGTGGCTTGTCCTTGCGTTGCTTGTAATTTGCAGTGCAACACAAGTTAGATCGGACGGTTCTGATCATCGCTACAAAGCTGGAGATCAGGTCCCTCTCTACGCCAACAAGGTCGGCCCTTTCCACAATCCCAGGTATAGATCTCTTCCTTTCTCCATCATGATCTATCTATTCGTATACACACACATATACATTTACTTGTTCTGGCTTCAGATTTAATTTTGTGGATCTGTTGAATATGTGGTTTATCCCCAAATTGGATCGTAGATAGATCCAACCAAGTCCGCGCGTGCGTGAGCATTACTAGATATTTTTTTTGTATACTTATATGTATATATACATACATATATATATATATATATATATATATATGGTCTGAGCGGGAAGTTTGGGTGCTGATTTGAAGCATATAAGTCGGTGAGGAAAGACGAGCTAACCATTACAGTTTTACTTCTTCAGTGAATCTAATAAAATTTGGTTTAGCATTTTTGCTGTTTGATATGGATTGTCTATTTAAAGAATGTCAGAACTATTTGGAATTTATTGATAGCAGCTAAGTTTTTATTTTTTTATTTTTTTTCTGTGCATTCTTTGGATTAATATGATGTATGGTTAGGACCGCTAGGTCTTAGATGTATGGGGCTACTGGAGTACTTTTACTTGGCAGTTGAAATAGATGCCAATAAAGAAATGAGGTTGGATACGCAAATTAGAGCTGTGAGATTTTCGGAATGATGATTATTTTGTTGGTAACTTGTGCAACTCTCAGCTATTCGAGCAGTGAAATGGATGGATGCTTTGAGAAAATAGACGCAAAATTAAACCCAATGAAGAGAGAGTATGGAGGAATATGGTTATGTTACACGAAATGTAGATTGCAGTGTGGAGGGTATATTTGGTTATGGACTTTCATGCATGTGGGCACACGCACGCACACATAAGATTTAAATCATAATGGACATTCTGGAATGAAGGAATGGAGATTTCGGGAGACTAAAGATGACTTCAGATGTTAATTTTAATAGTTTTGGGATGGAGAGCCTGTGCTATCATTATTTTGCTAGGTTTTCATACACGTCTTGGTGGTTCTATGTGCGGCAGTAACATCTAATGGGAGCCTTGTTTTACCAAGCTTGTGTAGGGTTTTTTCCATCCATTTGCACATTGGTTGCCAGTTGTCGAAGTTAAAGTCGGATTAAGAGCCTTCAGACTGTCCCAGTCAAATAGATCATAATTTCTTTGGGCTTCCTGATTTTTGTTTAGTGGAAAGAAATGTGGGCTAGTTGATCTGTTGGCTATTGATATGCCATTAGTTTGATATGTTGCAGCAGGCATGACATCCAGGGATTGTCATGCATGTAGTTTATCATTACCAAATACATTATGGAATACTTGTTTTGAAAATAAGTATTTTTACAAGTAAGGAAATTTGATATATGTTAGATGAATGGTTAACTTACCATAATCAAGAAGTAATCTATGGAGAAAGAGATAGAAAAAAATTAACCCATGATAAGTTAATCTTGAGGGCATGTCTTCTTACTAATTTTCTCTCTCTCAAAGAGGAAATTAGACCTTGTTCTTCACCTTTTTTTGCATAGTATACTGATGTATTTGATTAAGTATGCAACATGAATGCACAGCTACAGGTGGAAGACACATCTTGGTACAAGCCATGTCTCTTAATAAAGAATCTGAGCTCGCCTGATATATGTATCAAAGACAATACCATCTGTAAGCCATGCCTTTATCATAAGTAACGTCCAGCGTGGTAATTTTAGTGTCTGGCATCAGTTACACGGGCCTCCAACCATGAGACAGAGTTCCCTGAAGTCTCAAAGAATTTTAATGATCTTCACTGGAATTGAAGTCATTGGCTAAGTGGTTTATTTTGTAAACTGTGGTATATGGTTCATTGTCCCTAATTATTGATCCAGCCTCAATTTGACATGAAATAATCTTCACTTATGAACCCCCTGGCTAAGTGGTTTTTTACTATAGTAAAAAGTGGTTCGTGGTTCAATCTCTCTAATTAGTTCGCCTGCATCAATTTGACATACTTTTCCGAAGGATCACAAATCAATTATGAGTCTTCACATTTCCAACTACTTAACTTTGTTTGATGCAAACTTTCCTATTATTCATTTTTTGTCTTTATGTTTATTTTCATTTGTACTTGTTGCTTAAACATACAATGGTTGAAGTTTCTTGAATTTGGGTGTTGGACTGTTAAATTTATTTGTCCATTTTGTTTATGTATATTTCTGCAATTTACGCATGGATAGTTTAGTTGGTGAATGTTAGAATCGGTTGATATATATTTTTTCTTTATCTACAAATATATACACATTTTATATGGCTTGATTATGGCTGATGACATTTTTTCCTTCTGTGGTTGCAAATTCAGTGAAACATACCGCTACTTCGACCTTCCTTTCTGTTTGCCAGGTTCGCAATTGGGCATCCTTTTGTTTGTTTTTGTATGCCATTTGGTATTATATGTGGAAATTTACATTGTTGATTGGGTATTGGGATGTCAATGGCAGCTCATGTGAAAGAGAAATCGGAAGCTCTTGGCGAAGTATTGAATGGAGATCGTCTGGTCAGTGCTCCTTATAAACTTGACTTTTTAGTGGATAAGGACTCTGAAATTGTTTGCAAAAAGAAGCTGACAAAGAAGGAAGTAGCTCAATTCCGAAGTGCTGTTACAAAGGACTACTTTTTTCAAATGTACTATGATGACCTGCCAATCTGGGGTTTCTTAGGGAAGGTTGACAAAGAAGGAAAAGCTGACCCCAGCGAGTACAAGTACCATCTTTTTAAGCATCTTCTCTTTGAGATCCTTTACAAAAAGGATCGTGTCATTGAGATTAATGTACGAACTGATCCTAATGCCCTTGTGGATCTTACTGAGGATAAAGAAGTTGTTGTCGACTTCATGTACACCGTCAAGTGGAAGGAAACAAATACTCCTTTTGATAAGAGGATGGAGAAGTACTCTCAAAATTCCTCACTTCCACATCACTTAGAAATCCATTGGTTCTCAATAATCAACTCTTGCGTCACAGTTCTCCTCTTAACTGGTTTTCTTGCCACGATTCTGATGCGAGTCCTGAAGAACGATTTTGTGAAGTGAGGAATATGTTCTATTTGTTATCATTTGCTTCTACACAAACATGTTTGCTTGGAAATGTACTTAGTTCTTGTGTTTATTTTGTTTTTCCTATAAAGGTATGCCCACGATGAGGAGACGGCTGACGACCAAGAAGAAACTGGGTGGAAGTACATCCATGGTGATGTTTTTAGGTACCCAAAGCACAAGTCTCTGTTTGCTGCTGCCCTTGGTTCTGGAACGCAGCTATTTGCCCTGTAAGTATATCTATAAGATGTTCTAGTCAATTGAGCCAAGCTCAATTGATCGTGTTGCTCAACATTAGTTAAAAATTAAATCTTCTGGCTTTCTTTTCAGTACATTATTCATATTTGCACTTGCACTGGTTGGTGTGTTCTATCCATACAATCGAGGAGCCCTGTTCACTGCACTGGTTGTCATATATGCACTTACATCTGGCATAGCAGGCTATACGGCAGTCTCTTTTTACTGTCAGCTAGAAGGAACAAATTGGGTATGTGGTCCTGGATACTATTTTGTTTGCTTTTATTTTTTGATTTTTTTATTAGTAATCTTTTTCCCTTGTCTCCAACTCATTTTGTAGCACGTTTTGTTTAGTGACTGTACTCTGTTTATTGGTATGTATAAGTTATGACCTCTACAGATTATAATGAGTTCTTCTTGCCCACTAAAAGAAAAAGAAAAATAAAAAGAAGAAAATTATTGGCTTAAAGATTGCCATTTTATAGTTCTTAATGATTCCCGTTTGATTATTGACTGAAAGTAACACAAGGAAATTGTTTTCTCTATAGCATTTGGACATTGGAGCACAATAGAGTTAGAATATAGTGAACCAGGACTTCATTGATAATGTTCGAAGATGCCTAAATTTTTCTGCTTGGAAGTATAAAGATAATATGTCTACCAACTATGCGTTGGTCACATTTTTAGCATAATTAAGTACTTGATACTGTCATATGGAATAAAGGCAATGCTGATGATGATGATGAAAAAGAAGTTGCCTTGGGTTTATACCGTCATCATTCCCGCCTAAAATTACATCGTGCTTCCATTTCCTGCCTACTTATCTTTTTCGAGTAGTTGAGATGGATGTTATACTCCATTGACTTCCAGGATGCAGTATAATCACATTGGTTACCTTTTTGGAAGTTAGATGGGTTGTTCAAGTATCACTCGTTTTAGATTGCTGCAATAAGCAGTACCGTTAGTGTTCCATCTTATAATCATGTGACATTCATTGGCCCGGAGTATTCTCCTGGTTCCATTCTTGTGGTAGGCAATCAACTTCATCATTGTCATTATATTATCTCCTTTCCTTTGTATAAAAAATGGAGTCAGCCACATGAATTCCCCCCCACCCCCCTCTTCTTTTTTTGCTATTACAGTTTATACTGAATCCTAAAAAATTTCAAGGGATTATATCCTGCTCCCCTTTCCCTTTTGTTTTTTGCAATTACAGTTCGTAGTGAATCCTAAAAAAATTCAAGTGATGATACGCTGACCTAGTGTTCCATTTCTGACTCAACAGGTGCGAAATTTGCTGTTGACAGGAAGCCTGTTTTGCGGACCCCTGTTTCTCACATTCTGCTTTCTCAATACTGTTGCAATCGTTTACAGTGCCACTGCAGCACTGCCTTTTGGTACTATAGTTGTGATAGTCCTCATTTGGACTCTAGTAACATCACCTCTGCTAGTATTGGGCGGGATCGCAGGGAAGAATAGCAAGGTAGAATTTCAAGCTCCTTGTCGCACCACAAAGTATCCAAGAGAGATCCCACCATTGCCTTGGTATCGCGGATCTCTTCCTCAGATGGCAATGGCAGGGTTTCTTCCTTTCAGCGCAATTTATATAGAACTCTATTACATATTTGCCAGTGTGTGGGGTCACAGGATCTATACCATATACAGCATTTTATTTATAGTCTTCATTATTCTCCTGATCGTTACTGCTTTCATTACCGTGGCATTGACATATTTTCAACTTGCTGCTGAGGATCATGAATGGTGGTGGAGGTATGTATCATTTTACAGGATTTTGCTATAACTGTTTCATGACCAGCATATTATTTCTTATGCTGTTGCACATGCCATTGACAATTGAATTTTTCATTCTTCAAATGTATATTTATGTTCAGTTGTTTTTTGATGAATTCATCATCTGCATGTTTTCTTCGTTATTCTAAGAATGGAGTTCTTCACGAAAAGAGTTTCTCTATGGCCTCCTCGTTTTGAGACATTATGGCTTTGGGGTCGACCCCGGTAACAAAGAAGGAATCCATAAAAACTTAGGATCTGACACCATGATAAAATACTATTATATCTTTGCATAATTCATTTTGTGAATCATTGTATGGCAATAAGAGACATTAACATCACAATTCATGATTTTGCCTGTGCTTAATAGAGAAATCAACTCATGTACACGTTGTTGTTACTATCAGGTCTTTCCTGTGTGGTGGATCTACTGGTCTGTTCATCTATGGCTACTGCTTATATTACTACTACGCACGATCAGAGATGTCAGGATTCATGCAAACTTCGTTCTTCTTTGGGTACATGGCTTGCATCTGCTACGGGTTTTTCCTCATGCTTGGGACTGTCGGTTTCCGTGCCTCTCTGTTTTTTGTCCGTCATATATACCGGTCAATCAAGTGCGAGTAGCAAAGTGATCTGTGTGATCAAGAGTTATGTTAAAAGGATTTTTGGGATGCCATCAGCGCTCAAAGGACCATGTAGGACCGTAGGAGTTCTTTGCAGGAAACTTGTATTGTTTTACAGCAGTACTGTGTGCAAAATCTTCACTTCTAACATTTGCAGCAAAACTATATATATGATATATATATTAGTCGTAGAAAATTTGTATGAGATTTGCTTTTGTTTCAATGTTTTTAAAGCAATATGGACGTGTACACTAAGATTGCTTCTCGATGTGTTTCTCCTATACTCGATCAATATTGTGGCACAATATACCTCCACTGCTGGAGTGTTGGTGTTGCCTTCAGATGACCTCTCAAGTTGCTATGCTTGTTTTGTGGTTGTCTGAAGTTATTGTAGTTTTTGAGCTTTATCAGTGTTACATAGCAACCCATCTTTTCTATATCGGTCAGCGCATTAATATTTACTAGCTGATGGTAACATTCTCAAGAAGTCACAGCATTACAAGCAATATTTATATATTTTTTTTCATCTGAAACTTGAGAAGATTATATTGAATCATTCTTTTGCACTGGGAAATAATTATGACCATCAGATTCAAATGATCGATGCACCTCATAACACAGATTTTATATATACTAAATCCTTCTTTCGGTAGAGAGAGTCATTGCAGTTGGTGCAAAGTGCAAATAATCGAATAAATCACCATGCGTCGACAAAATTTACATTTTATGCATAAAAAAAAATCTCCATTCCTACCCGAGGAAACTGCATGCAAGGATAAGAATGCACGTTGTATCGTACCAAAACCTTATAAATCTACATTTTGTTATGTTTCTAAGCGACTCCCAGGCCATTTTTGCTGTGCCCACAACCAAATTGAAGTTCAAAGTACCAGAGAGCCATAAACACAAACATGGAAAAATAAACACTTTGAAATCTAAACAGTTTTATCAGCATTCTGCTTTATAAAAAATCTGTGAAACAATTGAACAATAAGAATACACTAAATAAAGATGTAGTGGCAAGAATGCCAAACAATATTAATTATACATACAGACTTGTTCCAACTGCAGATGTACGACATGTTCTTGAGTAAATATTACCATGATTACCACGGAGCAACACAGATGATGAAAGAAGGAATGAGAGTTTGAACAAATAACTGGAAGACGTCTCTGAATTAGAAAGATGAAAGTTTACTTGCCGGAAAGACAAACGGACTTCACTGCACGAGACTTGCCGGAAAGACAAACGGACTTCACTGCACGAGCAACACAATCTTACTTCCAAGTGGAACCACCAAGTCTAATAACCTCCTCACCACCATTATCCCTTGTGGAACCCCTTTCATTGGCGGCATCCTCTTTCTGGTTGCTCACGTCACCATACAGATCTCTAAGCTTGGCCAAATTGCTAGATGCAGATGTCCTGTCTTTGTTTCCGTCCCTTGGTGGACTAGGGTAAGGGTCAGCGCGTGCACTGCGAGCTTGCATGCTCCGACTCCTACTCCTACTTCTGCTCCTGCTCCTATGAGAACTAGATTCTCTATGATTTCTACGAAAATCATCGCTGCTCCTCTCATAAGCCCTTCTGCTGCTTTCTCTTGACCTCCTTTCGTAATCATACCTCCCGTCTCTGTCTCTGTCTCTGTCTCTGTCTCTGTCTCTGTCTCTGTCCCTCTCCCTTTCCCTTTCCCGCTCCCTGTCTCTCTCCCTGTACCTGTCCCGGTCCCTTTCTCTGTCTCTATCCTGGTCCCGATCCCTGTCCCTGACCCTGTCTCTGCCTCTGTCCCTATCCCTGTCGTTGTCTCTATCTCTGTCCCTGACCCTGTCTCTCTCTGCATGATCTAGATCAGATAATTCACGGCTCTGGCTACGGCGAGTGCTGGGAGATCTTCGTGAACTATCAGCACTGTTCCTATCAAAGGAAGGTGGTGGCAGGGTGCGGCGAACAGGGGATGAATCCCTTGTTGATGCACGGTGAGGAGCACGCTGACCAAAAGAGACTGAAAGGGCAGCTTTGACGGAAGGTGGCCGACGGGCAGTGTCGTCAGATCCACGGTTGTTATCCCCAGTCACACCAGCATGTTTAGTGGGGAGCTTCATTCTTTCAAGGTGGGAGACAACCTCGCGCATCACGCCAACAGGGATGCGAGGAAAAAGAGTATCAAAGTAGTACTGAAACAGTAAAACAATATGCAAGTCCTCGTAAGGTCAAGAAAGCAAAAGTAAAATCATCAAACTATTTGAAACTTCAAGTGATCAATCGACAAGCTTATCAAACAAAAATGTGAAGCATGTTATTTTGTGTTGAATGCAACCAATAAAACATGACAGTAATCTGTGACCTCTATTGGTGAACTTAAAACTGAAAATTTTGATCACTTTCGAGATGTTCAACGATGAGGCGCAGTCCTAAAGCTTACCCATAAGATGTCTTAAATCGCCAACTGGAGTAGTAGGCAAAACTGGTCAAATAGTTTGAAAAAAATTAGGAATCCACCGCTTACCATTGTTAAGTTTGTAATCAACAACAAAAAGAAAGGTCAAATGTTATGAGCATAAAGCATTTTTAGCAAATCAATCTACGGTAAGTACAAGTAAAAAACAATTATGAGCTTTGCATCTCTGCGGTTACTATCCCAGGCAGTTATATATTAACTTCTTAAGAGAAAAGAGAAAAGAAAAGAAAGCTCCCAAATCAGTACCAAAAGCTTTAACACTAGTAGAAAAGAAGTGAAAATTGTAAAATTCCAATCTGCTGCAACTCTTCTTCCAACTACTAAACACATCAGGAAGTAAAAATCAATTATCAGTTTCAGAGTTCCAAACTGAGTTGGTTATCTTTGCCATTATACTCCCCATGCAACGTCCCTTCAGCTAATCAAGACATCTTGAACTTTCCCCAGATCTCACACCCCACATCCACCGACAAAAACTCAATAAATAAAACGAAATAAAATATAGAAGACGGCTACCATATCAATACCAAAAGATAAATGTCAGTATCTGTGAATTATTATCTTGCTACGTTGATTGGAAAGGGTGGTTTATATGACTGATGTCTAGGATCCTCAAATAACAGTTTGTGTGGACTAGTACTACAAGACAAATTTATTCCACGACTTCCAGAAATATAAAATGTGTATGAGATTTTAAATTTGTTTTCAATATATGTAATTACAAATAGAAATTTAACTCCGTCCATTGGTGAATTTTTATCATGCTTTAGTTACGAGGAATAGAGCCAGATCTCGACATTCTACCTCTTTAGTACTTTCATCAATTGTGCATTTCCAGCTGCAACATCATCTTGCCCAATTCTACAGAGAAAAAGTGCCCTACACAATTTCGCTTAAGAAAAATCTGTTCAAACAATTCTTAGCAGTAGCTAAAAACATGTAAAGCTCAAACTCTTCCAGAGTTTCCTAACTGGTGGCACTTTAACCTCGTGTTCCTCAGTTCCCATTTGACGAAGTCAGCCAACATCCATCCGTGATGCAGGTGGCATTTTGGTTTGTATGAAACAAGATTCTAAAAGTGAAATAATGAACTCGCAATAGTTTGGACCACCTTATCATCCAACATGGTGCAGAGTAGGGACTACCTTAGACCATGGTTCTCTCGCTAGTTCAGTTCATTTTGATATGAAACTCGCAATCGCAAGTTCAAAACCTTTATTGCATACAATCCCGCTAGCTTGTCTCCATTATGACCAACCCACTCCAATCCAAGTAGTTATATCACTATCTACCTCGCCATTCTATTGTATCATCAATCCTAGATAAGGGAAGTGCTTGTTTTGGGGGTGTTTAGTAACAAGAATATATATTTTTTCAATTATCTGTTTTCAACGGTAAAAAAGTAAAAAATAATAGTAAAAGTATGTTTAGTAAAATAGTTTTACTTTCTTTCTTTTAGAAAGTACTTTCACATTTAATGAAGAGAAGAGAAAGGAAGGAAAATATGATTTCTCTACTTTTACCTTCAAAGAAAAGAATTAAAACTTTTTCATTTCTTCTCTATTTCATTGGGTGGAGGGTAGATTTGTACATCTATAGATGAAAAATTTTGGGTTCGCTCCGCTTTTAGGGCAGCCTTTTTGTTCTAAGGAACACACTCCCCTTTTGAGTGCTTTCTATACAATACTTATCAAAAAAGAAAAGAAAAAAAAGGATTATATCGATTTTTTTTTCTCTTGTATATAATTTTGTTAAAAAAAAAATTTAATTAGGTTTTCAAAATTAATGGACTCATTTAGTTACAAATCATTTTATTAACATGCCAATTTCTCAAAGGTGGTTGACGAACTTAAATGCCTCTCCGAATCCTCAATCCTTATTTTTGGTACATAACTCCACCATTCTCTTTAAAACATTAACTCGGCGTCCACACAGGTGAGGGTGTGTTACAACAGTATATATTTTAATTATGTTTCTAGGAAACAAAATAAAAACACATTTTTTTCTAACATATTTTCTATGCGTGGCTTTAAATTTTTTTAAAACATTAGTTACTAGACATGAGTTTACTTTTTATTTTGCACTTAAAAATCAAAATCATGATTTACTTTTAGAGAAAGTAAAAGTAGAAAGTAAAAATTATTAGTAACACACCCTTTGAGTCTAACCACTTCCAAATCATCATTGTATATACAGTTCTCTACTAAATTTTAGTTTGACTATTCTTAATCCTATCGATCCTGTCATACAAAACATTAAGAATATATTTTCATCCTTATATCCACTATTTGTTTTAGAAATAAACAAAAATGAAAAACGATGTAACTTCTGTGAATTAAATTGTTAGAAACACACCCTTTGAGTCTAACCACTTCCAAATCATCATTATATATACAGTTCTCTACTAAATTTTAGTTTGACTATTCTTAATCCTATCGATCCTGTCATACAAAACATTAAGAATATATTATCATCCTTATGTCCACTATTTGTTTTAGAAATAAACAAAAATGAAAAACGATGTAACTTCTGTGAATTAAATTGTAACCCAGCCTCATAAATGCAATCTTTTTGGAACCCCACAAGAACAAACCCCAAACTTTCTCACTTTCCTGGTACGCAAATGGTAGTTAGTTCTTAGCAATTATATAAGTTAGAAGGCGAAGATGATGTCAAAACCTGAAGTAACTCCAACCGAAGTATGTGGTCTAATCACCAAAATGCCTTGCCATCTTAAGCTAGCTGGGATGTTCAACTCCAAGCTTTCTGATTAATTCTGTAGCACACTATACGGTATACTTTGTTATGTATGCATCAAACATACAGCATATAACAGAGAAACCAAACATCTGCGGCATGATTTTAGTTTGAAACCATAGCACTTTAAGAAAAAATATGCAAAAAATTACAGACAAATGTTGTAAATGAGCTAGTGTTGCCAACCAAAAATATAAGATTTTTACCCCACAAGTATGACATGGCAACAGACCTGTCCAAGAAGTAGATCACGCACATAGACACCCATTGTGGTCATTCGTCCATTCGATCCAGGAGAGAATTCCTGAAATAGAAAATCATATGTAATGCCTTTAAAGAGTTAATCGAAGAGTTCGAGTATAAAGCATACAGAATACTCTTATAAATCTGTCCATGCTTCAGTCCCAGGAAAAGCGAACAGTAATAAGCAATTGAATTAAAGACACATTAAAATAAGCAAAGAAGAATCAATAAAAAAGTAACACCAAGGGAAACCATAATTATACAACCGAAGATAAATCCTGTAGCTGATGAAGTGCGCTTGGGGACTACTGAAGAAGCTATATGAAGAATGCTCCAATGAGTTGATTGACCTAACTGCAGTGTTGAACATCTTTAATTTTAGACATGTTAAACTCCTAGACATATTGAACTATGTAAGCTTTTGTAGACTATGAACCGGGAAGACTTGTTGTCCAAATCAATGTTGTGTTACAAGGCTGGCATGTTACTTAAGTCTGTTGTTTTAGAAAGTAATAGAAATGAAAATGAACCCTAAAAATTGATACTATCACACAGGCCCCTGGTACCTTAAACCATACTATGGCTCCTGGGGATATTGACATGTAACAATTACTACTCCTAATTGTTTTATAAACAAGTCAATCTGCAGCACTTACTATACAATTCATAGGGGTTCAAAACAGGACTTCCAAAGGGCTCAAGTACGAAGGAGTCCTAAATAAAGCTTGCCAAACTCAAAGCAGGTTCATCTTATCAACTATGAAGAATGCCTATGTCACAAAAGCAGCATATCAAGCACATAACATGTCATGAGACAAATGCATTCTCATGCAAAACTGTAACACCAATAATTTGGATTTGAAATCCATATTACAACATGAACCCTAACCCATATGATTTAAATCCTGTCATACCCACATGCGACAAAATGCCTGTTGAATCTTTTAAGTTTCTCCTCATTTCTATCCTCCAAGCCTTGGAAGTTACACCAAACTCCTCAAGAAGAAGAGTTGGGATGTCTGCAACCCGACTTGGGTTCAGAGTAGGGCCAGATGTCTCATTAAACCTGAGCAGACCGGACCAAACCTGATTATCCATATGTATGTTAATTATGCATATGCCCTTAGGTTTAAGATATTACTAATGGACCCTTAACCCAATGGTATAATCTCACTATCCTCAACGAGGAGGGAAGGGTTTCGAGACCTACTTACAGGATAGTATTACCTTACTACACACATATATGGCATACTCTAGGGCCTATTCAGTTTTCACTTATTCTTCTAGAAAATCCAGGTGACACAGCCGCCGCCCTTCCTCCCACCCCGCTGCCAGCAAGCCGCCACTTGTCTGATGTTCTCAGCTATCCGCTACCCTCCTTCTCTCTCGTAATTCCACTCTACCACACTGCTAGCAAGTTATATATATATATATATATATATCATACAAAATATATGGGGAATCCTCCAATCAGATCAAATATTCACAATAGATAAAATTTCCTATCAGATTGAAAACTCTCAAATCACTCAACTCTCTGCTCAGAAATCTATCTCTCTGATCCACATACATATATAGGCTTTCTTTTGCTTTACAAACATATGTAGATCTCTATATATTTGTGTACTTATGTATGGTTTTAGAAAATCTAAAACTATTGTATTTCTCTCTCAAAAAATATATATCTAACTCAACATATGTACATTTGAATCTTGTTGCACTGGAAACGAATCAATGACATCTGAAAATTAATGTGTGTTTGCTTCCTCAGTTCTCTCTCTGTGTATGTGTGAAAACAGGTTGGGATGTGCCAGAAGAGAACGAGTTCTTTAATTTCTTTTTTACTGGAACAGGGATGGGATCATGAGTAAAAACCCAGTATGGGATTTTAACAGGAATGGGGTGTAAGCGATACTCATCCTGCTTCTGTCCCTAAGAGCTTTAGAGAGCAAACAATGACTTTTCAAAGAAGTTTTGACATGAAAATCAGCTTGACAGAGTGACTCTAACAAAGTTCCTCACACAAAAATTATATGGAAAATTTCTTTTAAAGGTTTGTGAATAGGCCGAGTGTTCAGTGATAAAATCTATTATGGTCCCTAGGTGGCCATACATACTACATAATATTTTCAATTTGAAGATCATGGCATAAGGAAGATCATGATATATATATATATATATATATATCATACAAAATATATGGGGAATCCTCCAATCAGATCAAATATTCACAATAGATAAAATTTCCTATCAGATTGAAAACTCTCAAATCACTCAACTCTCTGCTCAGAAATCTATCTCTCTGATCCACATACATATATAGGCTTTCTTTTGCTTTACAAACATATGTAGATCTCTATATATTTGTGTACTTATGTATGGTTTTAGAAAATCTAAAACTATTGTATTTCTCTCTCAAAAAATATATATCTAACTCAACATATGTACATTTGAATCTTGTTGCACTGGAAACGAATCAATGACATCTGAAAATTAATGTGTGTTTGCTTCCTCAGTTCTCTTTCTGTGTATGTGTGAAAACAGGTTGGGATGTGCCAGAAGAGAATGAGTTCTTTAATTTCTTTTTTACTGGAACAGGGATGGGATCATGAGTAAAAACCCAGTATGGGATTTTAACAGGAATGGGGTGTAAGCGATACTCATCCTGCTTCTGTCCCTAAGAGCTTTAGAGAGCAAACAATGACTTTTCAAAGAAGTTTTGACATGAAAATCAGCTTGACAGAGTGACTCTAACAAAGTTCCTCACACAAAAATTATATGGAAAATTTCTTTTAAAGGTTTGTGAATAGGCCGAGTGTTCAGTGATAAAATCTATTATGGTCCCTAGGTGGCCATACATACTACATAATATTTTCAATTTGAAGATCATGGCATAAGGAAGATCATGATATATATATATATATATATATCATACAAAATATATGGGGAATCCTCCAATCAGATCAAATATTCACAATAGATAAAATTTCCTATCAGATTGAAAACTCTCAAATCACTCAACTCTCTGCTCAGAAATCTATCTCTCTGATCCACATACATATATAGGCTTTCTTTTGCTTTACAAACATATGTAGATCTCTATATATTTGTGTACTTATGTATGGTTTTAGAAAATCTAAAACTATTGTATTTCTCTCTCAAAAAATATATATCTAACTCAACATATGTACATTTGAATCTTGTTGCACTGGAAACGAATCAATGACATCTGAAAATTAATGTGTGTTTGCTTCCTCAGTTCTCTTTCTGTGTATGTGTGAAAACAGGTTGGGATGTGCCAGAAGAGAATGAGTTCTTTAATTTCTTTTTTACTGGAACAGGGATGGGATCATGAGTAAAAACCCAGTATGGGATTTTAACAGGAATGGGGTGTAAGCGATACTCATCCTGCTTCTGTCCCTAAGAGCTTTAGAGAGCAAACAATGACTTTTCAAAGAAGTTTTGACATGAAAATCAGCTTGACAGAGTGACTCTAACAAAGTTCCTCACACAAAAATTATATGGAAAATTTCTTTTAAAGGTTTGTGAATAGGCCGAGTGTTCAGTGATAAAATCTATTATGGTCCCTAGGTGGCCATACATACTACATAATATTTTCAATTTGAAGATCATGGCATAAGGAAGAGGCAGCTTTTCCAGGTTTTATCCTCTCTTTCTCTCCCCCCCCCCCCCCCCCCCCCCCCTTTTTTGGCAGGGGGGGGAAGGGGAGAAACCAAAGAACACAATATCCAATTACCAAGGAATACATGCATCCCTTCAATCCATTTCAAACAAAAAAATGGGCAAGTCAAAAGTCTTCCAAAATATTATGGCAGTAACAAAAGAAAGCAACAACACTTAAAAATACCTCATCATCTTTGACATACGGTTCACACCAATTCCACAATGTTTTTGGCTCTGCAGCATATCTCAAGTAAAGAAATCCAACCTGCAGAAACAACTTAGGGGCATCAATCCCTGTCTGTGAGCTCAAAGCAAGTGACACAACAGATATGCCTCATATTAAAAACCAAGTGACAAATATAACAAACAAAACAAATTTTTTTTTTGATAAGTAAGCTTAAATGGAGGGGTAGGCTAGCAATGTGTTACAAGCTTTCCAAACATTTTTAGCCAAAGATTATAGCAACAAAAACAGCAGTTCATAAAATGGTGAGACACATATGTAAGTATATAGAATGCCTTTATAGAGTGGATTATAATTTACATCCTGTAAACTTCTTTTTACAACCTAAAAAAAATTGTTTCATTCCCACCCGAGACACTTACTATGGAACAAAGGAAACTTCAGATAATAAGTAAACCGCGGCTAGTGAAAGAAATTCACTCAAGTGTTCCTAATGTTGCAGGGACTTGAAAAGCATTTTAAACATGCACAAAGAGCTTGTTGATGAACTTGGAGCAAACAAATTAAAAGTGTCAGCCGTGATATAGCTAGCAGACTGCCAAAATATTAACAGCTGAAGTACGTCGTAACAGTCCACGAAAAACAACTTACTTTGAGCAACAAAATATTCAAACAATTACGGACATACACAAGTAGTTTCCCAAGCATAATTCATGCAAGTAGGTCCAACTAAGAAAGAGAAACAGGTTGCTAAAGCATTTAAAATGAAATTACGTAAAGGTTCTGTCCTACTTACAGCTCTAATGTAAGGAGAATCTGGATGCTTTAATAGGCCATGCATTTGCTTGACTGTCAGTTTCAACGTAAAAAACTTGTACAGAAGACAAAATGCCGATGAAGGGCCCCGACAGTTCCCCGTCATCCATGGCTCCACATGATCAACTTGATTGTAAATCTCATCTATCACTTCATGGTAAGTTTTCAACCGGTAAAGCTCTTTGAAATAATCAGAAGAGAGAATGTTCATACAAAGGACCTTCTCCAAAAGCTGGTCAATGGGTCTATCTTTTTTAGTTTGTACCTCCATAATGGGTCATCAATTCTCACTCCCCACAACAAACTCAATTCGCAACAAGAATGCTACGAAGGGTCAGACTTCGATCCTACAACAACAAAAATACAGAAACCAATTAAGAAAGTACACCATTAGAAAATTGAGTACAAAGCTCGAAAATTCCCAAACAACACTTTAGAAAAACCCCTTACAAATAAAAAAGAGAAACAAGAAAAAATAAACTGGGTTCAAACAACCAATATATACAAAGAAGGAACAGATACATTGTTAAAACAAGAATGGTTCTTTTCGAAACCCTAGATGACTATGTACAAAACATAAAATTGGTCCAAACAAATGACGAAACATAGAGAGAGCAGAAGTTCATAGATAAAACAAACCCATATGATAAAGAAAATATATATATATATATATAAAACCATAGCCAATATCATTTTCAACAGCACAATACAATATATATATATACATATGTATGTATGTATCGAAACCAATTCAAACAAGTTATATAAGCAGGATGAACAGAGAAACTAAATTTGAGGCTACATACCTAACAGAAAAGCAGAAAAAAAAAAGGATTAATTTAAACGATTTCGATTTGGTTTTCAATCGAAAGAACAAATTGAGAAAAAAAATTGGAACGGATTCAAATTACCAAAAGCAAAAGGGTTTTCTGACCTTTTGTTGGATGAATTAGGGCTTGGATGAATAGTAAGAGGACGCGTCGGAGCTTAGTGGTGATGGAATGAAAACCCTAGAAACCCCCTTTGTTCCTCTGTGTAATGTGAATCTCGAAAGCCAATCAAAGTGAGAGGTAGAGGACAATGTCAATCTCTGGTCCTGGGCTTTAACTAGACTGGGTCGGGTGTCAATATATGGGCTGGACTTAACCAGATTGGACCGACCAAATTGGGTCCAAAGTTGCGGTGTTGTTTTATAGAATATTATTAGGATAAAATGCAATAAAACCCCCTCAACTATGGTCAAATGTGCAACTAACCCCCTGAACTATGAACTGTGCAACAAACCCCCTAAATTATTACATTTCATTGCAAACTGCCCCATTCTCTTTTTTTTTCATAAATGACCAAACTGCCCTTTCTTTATTGAATTTTACTTAATCGATGTTTTTATTAACATAAAATATGAAACAATTGTTACTAAATTGATGGCATATTCTTCATTTAAATTTCAATAAACGTACACATAATTTATAAAATTAATTATTTAAATAATATTTTTAGGTTATATAAATAAAAATAAAGTAAAAATTTTAGAATACTTAAGTAATTACCACAATTATAGATATAATATGAGAAAATTAAAAGATGTTTAATTTTTAAAGAATTAGTTAGTTATTTATGAATACATTTCCATGAAAATAAGTTTTCATTTTGCTATAATTTTTTTTAACTATGATAATAAGTGAAATATTATTGAGATAATTTAAAGAATCTATAAATATAATAAGAAGAGTAGGATAATCTTCTCTAATAATATTAGGGCAAATTGCAACAAATCAATAGTTCAGAGGGGTTTGCTGCAAAAGTGCAATAATTTAGGGGGGTTTATTGCATTTTACCCATATTATTATTGCCTAACAAATATTTCAAGAGTAAATAGCTTAAAACCCCCCTCAATTTTACTCTCTTTCTACTATACCCCCTCAACTATGAAATGAGCTTAGAACCCCCTAAAGTTTTATAAAATGTTGCATCATGGGTTTGCCCTCAATTTTTTTTACCCTTTTACCCTCCAAACTTTTTGTATTTCCACCTTACCTATAATTCTATCCTTACTATTATATTTATTAATTCTTTAAATTACAAAAATATTATTTCCTTTAGTTAGAATATTAATTATACCATTTACCTTTAATGTATTAGACTAAATATACTCTCAAATGTTAATTTTTTTTTTTGTAAGTTTTAATTATTTTATTTGTAAATCAATTAACTTGTTATTAAATTTTAGTTTGATTTAAATCATAAAACTCAATCCAAATTAATATATTCATAAATAAATCACAATTTATGAATATATTTTTATGAAAAGAAAGTTTCATTTGGCAAAAAAATTTTTTAATTAGGATAATGAGTTTTATGATTTAAATGAAATTAAGTTTTATTGGAAAATGATATATATTTTGGAATATATATATATATATATATATAATTCGTCAAAAATATATATTTTTCGAATTGTTTTAAAAAAATATGATTTTTTTCCAAAAAATAAAATTTTTGGGAAATATATATATTATGTTCCAAAATATGATTTTTTCCGAAAAAATAATTTTTTTGAGAAAAATATATATTATTTTCCAAAATATGATTTTTTTCCGAAAATAATATAATTTTTTTCCGAAATATATATTTTTTATATTTTAGAAAATAATGTATATTTTTCATAAAAAATCATATTTTTTAAAACAATTCGAAAAATATATACTTTTGACGAATCATATATATATATATTCTGAAATATATATCATTTTCCAATATATATATATATTCTAAAATATACATATTTTTTTGAAAAATAATTTTTTTGAAGGTTTGATTTCACTAAACCCTCTTATACTATTGATGGTAGTTTAGGTATTATGACTCAAAATCATATTTTGGAACATAATATATATTTTTCTCAAAAAAAATATTTTTCGGAAAAAATTCATATTTTTGAAAATAATATATATTTTTCTGAATAAAAATTATTTTTCGGGAAAAATCATATTTTGGAACATAATATATATTTTTCCCAAAAAAATTATTTTTCTGAAAAAATTCATATTTTTTAAAAGAATTTGGAAAATATATATTTTTAACGAATTATATATATATTCCAAAATATATATCATTTTCCAATATATATATATATATTCCGAAATATATATATTTTAAACAAAATATATATTTTGTCCAAAATATATATATTGTTTTCATACATTGTGATTTATTTATGAATATATTAATTAGTATTGAGTTTTATGATTTAAATCAAACTAAAATTTAATACCAAGTTAATTGATTTACAAATAAAATAATTAGAACTTATAAAAAAAAATTAACATTTGAGAGTATATTTAGTCTAATACATTAAAGGTAAATGACATAATTAATATTCTAACTAAAAGAAATAATATTTTTGTAATTTAAAGAATTAAGAAATATAATAGTAAGGATATGATTAAAGATAAGGTGGAAATACAAAAAGTTTGGAGGGTAAAAGGGTAAAAAAATTTGAGGGCAAGCCCATGGTGCAAGAAAATGAAAGTTGAGGGGGTATAATTAATTGAGGGGGTATAGTAGAGAAAGAGAGTAAAATTGAGGGGGGTCTTAAGCTATTTACCCCATATTTCAAGGATGGAATTTTAAGCGGTGCTTAAAGATATATATATATATATATATATATATATATATATGTGTGTGTGTGTATTTTGATTGTTTAGTGATAAATTGATATTCTATCAAATTAAATTTTATTGCATTTGAAGTGGAACTTATTGTTATTATTGATATACAACTTGCGTTTTCAAATATAAAAAAAGGTTATATCTGCTTTAAAATTTAATGTTAAATTGAGTCCCAAGGATATTATCTAGTTAAATTGCTCATATAATAAGGGATAAATTCCATCAACTTATTTTTTCAAAAAACAATCACTGACCTCCCTTAAGTTTGGACAAATTCTATACAAATAAAACCTTTGAAGTTTATTATAATGACCTTCTTTAAAGAAATATAAAATGTTAAAATTCAATGGGAAAGTCTATTGTTGTCTCTTTTTTTTTTTTATAATAAATATCATGATTATAGGTACATAACCCTATGATTATATGGATATTTGTACCATACATGACAAACTTAAATATTTTTGTTTTGAGGGGGTTGTGAGATCAAAGTTGAAGTTGAGGGAAGGTAATTATAATAATATTTAGTGCTCAACTGCTCAATAAGTGATATCCGGCATAGTATTCTAGAACTTATTTACTTAATTACTTATGAATTGTTAAAAGTTTTAAAGATCTTATGTGAGAATACTGATGAGGACCAACTCCAATAACTTGTAAGATATCATAATTAAGACATATATATATATATACACACATATATATATTGAATGATTAGATGTTGGAAACAATCTAATCATGATCTGCCATTATTTGTGATGATACAATACAAATGAAGCAAAGTACAAACTCAATTTATTACAACAAAAAAGGGCAGAGCAAGAGCAACTAGTTAAGCATAAGAGTGCTAGCCTAGCTAGCTACTTCTACATTGTCACACTCTCACTAACTCTTCAATAGCCTTGCACAAAAGTGCATACACACTGCTAAAATCAAGAACAAAAAAAATGAAAAGAGATGGAACACCAAGAAATTAGCTATGTTTTACAGGCATGCATGATTTATTTAATGGGCTTCATTGTGTTGAAAAAACTATAAGCTTCACTGTAGTTAGAGCAATTGCTGCTAGCAAAGCGAAAACTCGGCTCTCTAGGAACTGTCAGAGGCCGGTTTGATCTGCAAAATCCGACAACAAAAATAAGAATAAAAAAGAAAAATATTTATAAAGCAAGTGTGGTAACTAATTAAACATGTTTTTTTTTGGTTTACTGTTGGTAATTTTGTGGCAAACTAAGATGAATATAAGTATTGGTGTGACAAGCTTTGATTTAATTGGTTAATTAATGAGTAATTAACCTTTGTGGAAAGAAGGGTCTGTCAAATAGAGGCATCAATTGAGCTCTAGGAATCATCTCTTTTCTCAGCATCCGAATCTCTTCCTCCTCTATCATCTGCTCAAAGTTCAATAAATATATATTTCAGCAAGAAGAATTGATTAGCATATATAGTATATACATTTATATATGCTCAAGTACAAGGACGCTTTTTTGAGCTAGTAAAAAGTACCTTTTGAAGCCTCTCCACTTGTTTCTTCTGTTGCTCCAAAATATATATCTTGGTTGCAACCTGTGTTCATACACACACATGACACACACACACACACACACACACATATATATATATATAGATATAGCCTGTGCTCACTTGTTTATGCTTTATAATATGCTAGCTTCATGTAAGCAAATTCACGCTGAACAGTACTCACAGAGTAATTGAACATTGCACGCTTGACGGCCCTCTGCTGCGTGTGGAGTCTGACTTCCTGTGGCTTGGTGTTGTCTCTTGCTGGGGATTTTGGAGAAACCTAAAACCATTTTTTTTAATGTTTCTCAAATTTTCTGTGTTTTCTACTTGTTTTAATAAATAAATAGATGGTATCATAGGAAATAAATAAAATTAAAATATTTTCCTTAGATAAATTATTTTTCACTTTTTCAGCTCATCCTTTGACTATATGAAAAGCATCCCATAGCACTAATTTCATAAACAAATTACTAGGCAATGTTGTAATTTTAGAATTAATATTCGTACTGATCATAAAATAGATAATTTATACTAAAATTGAAGTCCTACCAAAGATGGTTTTTTAGTGAGCAGTGGAGGTGGAGATTTCTGTCTCATCACTCCTCTAGCAGTAGAGGCAACCACAGTCTGTGAACTAGTTTTCGCGAACTAATTAAACCATACAAAAGAACAAGAAAACACAATTCAGAAGACAATTATATTATATCGAAACGAAGAAAGAAAGAAGTATATTGACCTTGGGGGAAGATTTGGAGTTTGGTGTGTCCATGACGATGATGAGCTTAATTGTGAGTTGAACTGAACTGAAGTGAATATGCATATAAATGATGTCGGGAGGTTTGGAGGCTTGTCATTTATCTGGGTGTTACTTTTGTTTTTGGTATGTTTGATACATCACAGCATGTTTATCAGAATATATATATATATATATATATATATATGTTCTCTATTTGCTGCACCAAACTTTCTGATTAAATCTCCCTCTCATACATATTAGTCTTACCATACCACTCACGCTTAATTTCTTCAGATCTCCAATTTGGTTATATATAAACAATGCAATTAGTCATCTAATAACTAACTTAACTACTCGAGTGTTTTTGTTAATTCTAAGCATTGAGCAATGATATAGTTTGATTACTGTTATTACAAGAATATGTCTATATAAGAACAATATATTTCTGCGCTGTTACCTTCTGAGTTTATATATATACCAATTGAAAATGCTATAGAAGGACCACACACACATATATGCATATACATATATATATATATATATATATATATATTTATATGGTTTTCATATTGGTTGATTAGTCATTGCAAGTTGGGAGTTGGGAAGGCACGATGCATTGCAAGGATTACAATATTTGAGTGGAATAACGGGGATCCGATTTCTGAGAAAACTTTGGGTTTAAAATTCATGAAAAAAATAGGGATTGTTATAATGACAATTATAATAGTACTTAAAAGCACTCTTTGGTTCAAGTAGTACAACTAAATTACCCATATCATCTTTTTAGCTATAATTTATAAACGATGATGGTAATCATTGTAATGTTCCTCAAGAAGTGAGGTTAATTAGAGGATAACACAAGAGTGTAGTTTTTTTCCACTTTGAGTAAATAATATGTTCTACTTTGTAAAGGAAATAAAAACAAAAGAGGAAGTGGTGTATAGAAACAAAACGAAAGGGGTATATATATATATATATATATATATATTTAGCAAGAGGTGGAAGATTATGATACGAGTTGGAGACAGAAAAGAGAAAACACATGATACAAAACAATACTAAGAATGCTTCAATGTCACAATCATTATGTGTGTAAATGGGCCAAGTTAACCAAATAGTTGTTAACAGCCCATTTTCAAGTATGTCTTGTTAATTCAGTTAAGTAACAAGGGAGAGGCAAATGTGTATATATATATATATCACTCGCTAGTCATGCAGTTATTAATTAGGACATGGAATAGTACTGGATTGTCATATCGTTAGGTCATGATTAGAAAATCAACCAACTAATGTAATGCTTATTTATGAAGTTTTTTTTGGATATATTGGATTGTCATGCCTACCTGATCATTGTATCTGCAGGGTAAGCCTCTACTAATGTATTCAATGTTTTAACCCAAAATTTGTAAAAGGGTAAGGAAGTATTCTTGCATTTGAAGAAGTCGGTTTTGAATAATGTTGTCATTCCATAATCAATAATTGCAAGAGTTACAATAGAATCGAAATATACCTGTCCACGGATCAGATTCGTATCAGATTTGTTAACTTCATATCCGATTTGTTGATAAATCGGTCTGCCGAATTCAAATTATAATCGAATTATCAGATTTTTTTGCTAATCCATATCCAACTAATCATATTAGCATTAGATTCGGATTAAAATACGATCCATTGACAGGTATATTGATAGGGATGACAAAACCCCCAAAATTCGATCCAAATCCAATAATTCAACGAATTTTTACTTAGTTAATTCATATCCGAATTCTTCATTATCGAAAATCTGATCAGATAATTCGATCCGATTATTTAATAAATTACAAAAGGATAAAAATTAATAAATAATTTTATGTTTTTTTTTGTTTTTCTAAAATCAGTAAACACCAAATTACCAATAAATACTTATAGCACACGTTCATTGCCAATATAAAAAATCAAAAAGCGAAAAAAAAAATTGGGACATTATTAAGTATACTACATTAACTACTCAATATTTATATATTAATAAATAGTATATAAATTTAAAGTATAGATACTGGAACACTGAAATTATTCACACTTTTGATAGTACTATATATGATCAATCATTATTAATAAATAACAAATTAATTAATAATTAAAATTTATATATAGGTATAGTACTAAACATTTACACATAAAAATATCAAATCTATATTGATATATATATATATATATATATATTCACTTCGATTGATATATTATTATCGGATCGGATTAACATAAATTAAAATTGAATTTGGTAATAAATCAGATTATCGTATTCGGATTCTAATCGAGTATCAGATTTATTTTTAATTCATATTCGGTTAATCGGATTCTTATAGATACTAATTTACTGCATTTACACTTCAAAAATAGTTTAAGGTGTTTCATATTAATTTTGAAAAATGGCTCAATTGTTTTTAAAGTTGGAGTGGTGAAATCTCTTAGTTATTGGTTATCAATTTTGATGGAAGAGATAATTCACTGTGCTTCGTTACTAACTGTGAAAGCCTATAAATTTTGAGTCAATTTTTTGTTTTTGAAAAGCAAGCAATATATTGAGTAAATTTTTGAGATGGAGTAATTTTAAAAATATATATATATATATTTGTTTGGGCTAATAGTAATACATTTGCTATCAGTTGAAAACATATTACTGTAATAATATTTTATATGCTTATGCCTAAAACTTAGTGGATTTAAGGCGCCTGATTTAATAATGAAAGGTTAACGATTCAATTAAATTGGTAGCTTGTTTTAATAAATGAAAATTTTCAAAATTTATGTAATATTGAATATTTAATTATTCAATATGTTCTTATTCAACATGTTAAAAAAGGAAATAAAAGTTACACGAGATAAAAATCATTTTCGTCGAGCAATGTCTATATTTCTTTAGTTAACTCATATTATATGTGAGAGAATCGCATTTATTTTGAAAATTATATTAATTTTATATTTAGAAATTCAAACTTTATATTTTATAATAAATAAGTTAAAATTGATTGCAATCAACGTTAACATCTGCCCTCACCTTTATATATATAATAATTTTTAGTATTTTTACAATATTCTTTAATCACCCTTATCCAAACTCTTTAACAATATTCTATAATCACCTTTATATCAACTCCAGAACGTTTTAGAATCTTACCTCTTTTACAATTATATATATATATATATATATATATATGATTCTATCCATCTGCAACTTTATATTTCTCGGCTCAAAGATTCTAAAACTGATCAACTCTATGCATATATCATACAAACTTCACCTTATTACAACTCTATCTTATTTTACTTATTATATTTGATGACGTGATCCATTTTCAATCCCGTCTAGTTTGGAGTAATTACACACGTATTTAAGGTATACCTCGTAAACATATATTTAAATAAATCGTAATTAGGTAGGAAAATGGTTTACTAATCGAAAAGACAAACTTGAGGGCGGATTGGTATACATAACCACAACCCCATTAGCACGAGTAATAGTATTACGAAAAATGATTATTACACTGAATTGGTAAAAATAGTGAATATATATCTACGGTTAGATCGATAACTATAAATATTTTTAGGTCTCATAATACTTTATCTAACAATAAAAAATCTGTATTCACCATAAATATGTATTCGCTATACTAATCCAATCTTACAGTTCGATACAAGTATCATTACTTTATAGTATTACAACTCAGCCAAAAGAAGTCTCAATTTTTTCACTTCTAAGTTGTAACCACGGATGACATTTAAAATGAAGGTGACCCACATGGTTCAGACAAAAATTCACGGAAAGATGGATTTTTCCCCTTTTATCTCCTTTAGTGGAAGCCTTTAATTTGCCTTGTCTTTAGTTGTGAAAGATCGAGCGTATCACATGGAGTGATCAAAGCCGGACCTAATAAAATCACCATATA
The DNA here is from genome assembly GCA_963922005.1 of Cornus suecica. Taxonomy (NCBI): domain Eukaryota; kingdom Viridiplantae; phylum Streptophyta; class Magnoliopsida; order Cornales; family Cornaceae; genus Cornus; species Cornus suecica. The sequence goes on along the minus strand of OY998238.1, from coordinate 6,952,941 downwards.
TATGTGTATATATATATGTTTTACTCTCTCTATCTTCCGATACAGAGTGGGTAATACTGTCTTGTCCAGGTTAAGACCTCGAGGGAGACTAGAGCATCTGCAATCACTAACTTGGCACTGAAAACCATGCTATTAATTTTATTGGCATTTAAAACCATGAAAGGGACAGTTGAGCAACTTGGAAGAACATAGCTTTTAATATCCCATTTCAGCCTTTTTCATGCATAATCCCTCAGAGACTCTGAATGGTTACCATTATTTACATTCATTACATTTACTATACAATGTAAAACACACTGCATATGCTTCAGTACTACTCAGTAGCTTTTCATGTGAAACTAAGGTATCTATAGAGACACTTATTCCTCTAGTACTCCATCCTATCTACATATAAAAAAAAAAAAAAAAAAAAAAAAAATTACTCTTTTCGTCCTAATTTAATTATCTACTTTACCTACTTTACTTATTTTAAATAAATTATCCAATTTCAAATCTCAATACAATATTATCATATATTTTTTCAAATTATTCATCTTTACTAAATTCAAAATATAATGAGTCCATATTTTGATTTTTCCAATATAGACAATTAAAATGGGCAAAATTAAAAATAAAATAAAAAAGTTATTGACTTTTTCAACATATACAACTAAAAAGGGATAGAATGGAGTAAAATTTTAACTTCCACAATCAAAGTTTATACATATACGCTAATTTTAATAATTATCGATTGCATGCTCTAGTTATGAATCGGAGTTAGAATAATGGGGAGGTTACAATTCCGAATTTACTATTACTTTTTTTTATGTCGAATAGGTTATTGCCGTTTCATCCTTATAGAACCTTTCAATTTTTGCTTATCCGGTTCAGTTTATGCATGGCAAAAAGGAGCATTGGAATGGTCTTAGCTCCTGAATATTCATATGCTAAATTGTTACTGTAAATAGTGAAAATTACAGACCCAGGTCCATGTATTAGGCCCAAAGAATATTGAGCCCATGTAGTATGTGAATAATAAATAGCCCATATATTGTACCCACCAAATACACGTGGGACCATCAACGTGGGTCCATTCCCTTGAAAAATGGATCAACAACCCACTACCAAAAAGAGAGTGGGTAGTTATTAAGAAAGTGGGTCATGACCCCATGAACTTAGGCCATGACCCAAGAGCATAAAAATGTATAAATATGGTCATTTGAGGCTAAATAAGATATTCTTTGATGTGAGTGAAATTTGACACTTACATTTGACGCCGTCTGTGGGAAACGATTATATATTTTTCCACTTGCAAGTTTTATTTTTACAAAAAAAAAAATGGTGTCCACACGGTCAACAAACAATGAAAGCAGATTCGAAGAAGTCATGAGGAGGTTGGAGGCTGTAGAACAGAGGAACGCGGCCCTCGAGCAGCAGAATGCCGAATTGCTCCATCGAGTGACTCGGGGCCCATTTCCTCTCCAAAATTCCGACCCAGCAGAATGCGCAGATGAGCCAGAGCACTTCAACTCTCGTCATGAGAAAGATGCATATGCTGCCAGAGGAGATAAAGTCCCGAGGGAAGAAGAAGAATCCTCTCACCCCACTACAGGAGGAATGCCAAGGACGCAGGTCCCGACCCAGAACGGCCTGCACGAAATGGCTGCCAAAATCCAGAGAGAAGTAATGAAAGATTTGAAATTGCAGACCCCTGACGATCTGGCGATCCACGCGACAACGGATGTGACTCAGTCTCCGTTCACAGAAGAAATTGAAGCAGTAGAATTCCCGAAGAAGTTTGTACTGCCAACTTTTATGCTGTATGATGGTACGAAAGACCCACTTGATCACATCTACCAGGTGCAGACCAAAATGACTGTTTACGGGAGAAACCAAGCGCTCTTGTGCAAAGTCTTTTCAACCAGTCTGACGGAGGCACCACTTCTGTGGTTCAGGAAGCAGACGCCTGGATCCATCAGCAGTTGGAATGACCTCTGCAGACGCTTTATCGGTCAATACTTCAGCAACCGGAGGCAGAGGAAAACGATATCAAGCCTTTTCACCATGACCCAAGAAAAAGGAGAAAGCCTCAAGAACTTCTTATCCAGATTCAACGTCGAAATGTCTTCTATCGACGATTGCGATCAGTTGTCAGCGGTAGAAGCATTCCGTATGGCGGTCATCCCTGGCACGAAATTCCATTCTTCACTAGTGAAAAGACCCCCTGTCAACATTGGTGAACTCAACTCCAGAGCACAAGGGTATCTCAGAATAGAAGAGGAGGAAGCTGTCAGATACAGAAGAGCCTCTCTGGTAACGGTAGAGGCAAAATCCAAAGAAAGGATGAGGGATCAGAGGCCTCAACGACAAGATCCACCTCGACAAACCTCATCATCCAGAAATTCAGACAAGCGTCAACGAACGGAAGAAAGAACTACTCCGCTCAAAACCAGCCTGGGAAAGCTCTTCCAAGAAAACAAAAACAAAGGTATTTTCAGACCGCCTCCACCGATGAGACAGCCGATGGAGCAGAGGGATATGACCAAGCACTGTGCCTTTCACAGCGAGTATGGTCATCATACAAATGACTGCAGAAACCTCCGAAGGCAGGTGGAGGCAATGATCGCCAAAGGAGAGCTTGCAGATTACGTAATAAGGGATCAACCGAGACCAGACAAACCGCACACGACACAGCCGAACAGCACCACATCAGGGCAACCGGTGAGGGTTATCCACATGATCCAAGGGGGTGAAGAGGCGTTGGAGGCCGAAGGAAGCAAAAGGTCAAAGCTAAGAAAAGCACACAAACTCAGGCGAGTCGGGGAAGTCTGCCAGACAACCCTCCTTCAGGGAGAATCGAAGATCATGTTCTCAAAAGCTGACATGCAGAATATTCAGATGCCTCACGAAGACCCTCTGGTAATCACTCTTCTGGTAGCTAATTGTCTGATCAAACGCGTAATGATTGACCCATGAAGCAGCACCAATATCATGACAAAATGGGCCTTCGACAAAATCGGAATTGATGTATCACAGCTTCACCCGGCTCGGATTCCTTTGGCCGGCTTTGACGGACGACGCGTAGAGCCAATAGGCGTAGTCCATTTGTCGGTATCAGCAGCACGCCGAACCCTGAGAGAAGCCTTCATCGTGGTGGACGTCAAGCCATCGTACAATCTGCTGATGGGACGGGGGTGGATCCATCGGATGCAAGGTGTTCCTTCGACACTCCATCAGGTCATGCGTTGTCTTGACCCGAATGGAGTGGACGTGACAGATATTCCTGGAGACCAAGTAGCAGCGAAGGAATGCTACTCAGTATGCATGAAGGACCTGAACCAGAGAAATAAACAAGCGTTGGAAGCACCAGAAGAGTCCCTGTACAACGAGAAATAGCAATTACAGTCAGACCCTACCTCAGAGGGTCAGGAGACTCAGTCAACAACGGAACCACTGGAAGAGGTGGAAATTTGTCAGACGAATCACACTAAGGTCACGTTCATCGGATCATATCTCCAGAAAGAAGAAAATGACAGGCTGATTCATTTCCTCAAAACAAATTCAGACGTGTTCGCCTGGTCTCATCTCGACATGCCGGGCATCGATCCTTTGGTCACTCAGCATAACCTGAATGTTGATCCAAATGTCAGACCGGTAAGGCAAAAGCAGAGGAGGTTCGGGATAGAAAGGAACCAGATCATATCCGAAGAAGTGGGAAAGCTGCTAGAAGCTGGATTCATAAGGGAAGTGAAGTACCCATCATGGTTATCAAACGTGGTGGTAGTCAGAAAGAAGAATGGGAAATGGAGAGTTTGCGTTGACTTCACAAACTTAAACAAGGCCTGCCCGAAGGATTGCTTCCCTTTGCCGAAAATTGATCAGATGGTAGATGCCACCTCGGGATATGAAAGGCTCTCTTTTCTTGATGCATACTCCGGCTATTACCAGATTCCGATGAGCCAGGCTGATGAGGAGAAAACAGCCTTCATTACCGAAGAAGGTACGTACTGTTATAAAGTAATGCCTTTCGGACTTAAAAATGCAGGTGCCACCTATCAAAGGCTTGTCAGAGGAATATTCAAAGGTCAGATGGGCAAAACGGTTGAAGCCTACATAGATGACACGGTGGTGAAAAGCAGGAGGAAAGGCGATCATCTCAAGCACTTGGAAGAAGTGTTCGATGCACTCCGAAGGTACAAGATGAAGCTCAATCCAGCCAAGTGTTCTTTCGGAGTCTCATCCGGACAGTTCCTCGGACATATAGTCAACCGAAGAGGAATCGAAGCCAGCCCATCGCAAGTCAAGACTCTAGTAAGCTGCGAAGAGCCAAAAACGCAAAAGGAGGTCCAAATTCTGACAGGAAGGGTAGCCGCCCTGAGCAGGTTCGTATCCCGACTGACAGACCGATGCAGACCATTTTTCCAGGCAATTAAAAGCGGAAAAGGAAACATATGGGGGCCAGAACAGGCAGAGGCCTTCCAGAAGTTGAAACAGTATCTCCAAAGTCCACCGATCCTCGCCTCACCAAATCCAGGAGAACCATTGCATTTGTACCTCGCCATGTCAACAACCTCAACCAGCGCAGCGCTAATAAAAGATGACAAAAAGTGCCAGAAACCAGTCTTCTTCAGCAGCAAGTCCCTATCTGATGCGGAAACCAGATACACCATGGCGGAGCGAGCTGTTCTTTCTCTAATCAACGCAAAGAGACGACTGAGGCACTATTTCGAAACTCATCCAATCGTGGTGCCAACCACCATGCCGATGAGATCTATCATGTCCAAACCCGATCTGACTGGAAGAATAACCAGATGGGCGTTGGAACTCGGGACATTTGACATTACGTATGTGCCACGAACAGCTATCAAAGGTCAAGCCTTAGCTGATTTTCTCCTAGAAGCAGAGCCAGAGTCCATCCTCCAAGATCCAGATGAACCCGAATGGACTCTCTATGTAGACGGATCAGTTGGTTCAGCTGGCTCGGGAATTGGGCTCGAAATTATAACACCAGATGGGACCCGAATCCAGCAGTCAGTGCGTCTGGAGTTCCCCGCCACCAATAACGAAGCAGAGTACGAGGCACTCCTAGCTGGGCTGCGACTAGCTCAGAGCCTCCGTATTAAGAAGCTCCGTATTTTCAGTGACTCACAGCTGGTGGTGAAACAAGTTCAAGACGAGTACGACGTAGGAGAAAAGCTGCAGCCCTATAAGAAGTTGGCTCAGATGGAGCTAGACAGACTGGAGCAGTATTCCCTCAGTCAGATCCCAAGGGAGGAAAATGAAAATGCGGATCGATTGGCCAACATGGCTTCAATCAACGATCAAGACCTGACCAGAATCGCCCCGATCGACTATCTTGATGTCCCAAGCATCCATCAGTCAGATGTGGTGTGCGCAATACCTTGGGAGCCGAGCTGGATGGACCCCATAGCAGAATACCTCAGAAATGGTACACTCCCTGATGATAAAACAGAGGCTCGGAAAATCCGCATGAAGTCGGCCAGGTATGCCTTGCTACACGGCCAGCTGTATAGAAGATCTTTTGGTGGACCCTACCTTCGATGCCTCACACCTTCAGAGGCATCGGCCGTAATGAAAGAAATCCATGAAGGGTCATGCGGAAATCACTCGGGGGGACGAGCTTTGGCCCATAAAGTACTAAGCCAAGGATATTTCTGGCCTTATCTTTCCCACGATACTGAAGCCTTTGTCAGAAGGTGCCGAAAGTGTCAGTTCCATGGGGATTTCATCCATCCGCCACCAGAACTGCTTAACCCCATATTCAGCCCACACCCATTTGCACAATGGGGGATTGATGCAGTTGGACCACTTCCCATGGCCCTCAGATCAGTGAATCAAGCACTGATAGCAACTGATTATTTCACCAAGTGGGTCGAGGCAGAAGCTTATTCCAGCATCACTCATAGGCACGTGATCAAATTCACATGGACCAATATCATCTGCAGGTTCGGAGTACCGAGGGCGATAGTGATTGACAACGGATTAAATCTGGATAATCAATGGACCAGACAATTCTGTAAAGAACATGGGATCCAGTTGAGAACGTCATCGGTCGCATACCCTCAAGGAAATGGCCAGGCCGAAAGATCCAACAGAACCATATTGAATACCCTAAAGAAGAAGCTAGAAGAGCATAAGGGAGTGTGGCCAGACAAACTTCCAGAGGTACTGTGGTCTTACAGAACAACATCAAGAATCCCTACAGGAGAAACACCATTCTCAATGGCGTATGGGACAGAAGCAGTCATTCCAACAGAGCAAACAGTGCCAACAGCCAGGACAGAGCTGTATCAGGAAGAACTGAACGACCAACAGCTGGTTGATGGACTCGATCTGCTCGAAGAGAAGCGAGAACAAGCTGCCATCAGGCTAGCAGCCTACCATCAGAGGGTCAGGAACACCTTCAACAAAAAAGTCAAAAGACGAGAATTCCAGGTGGGCGATATGGTACTACGAAAGAAGATCGGGCTAATCGGAAAACTCAGGGAAAATTGGGAAGGACCATACACAGTCACAGAGGTCATAGGACGTGGGGCTTACCGCCTCAGGAAAAGTGACGGCAATATGGAACCCAATTCACAGAATGCCTCACGACTGAAGAGGTATTATCCCTGATATTTATTTCGTTCTCAGAATAATTAAACAGAGGCATCTGAGCCCAGCTTTATCTCTCTAAAATTTCCATTTTAGTTGTCCTGACTCAGTCAGATATTGTTATCTTTGTAATTTCACGGTTATAATAAAAAGATGGTCATCCTTCTTGCAAACAGATAGCCAAAAATTAATCAATCCTAAGTAGTGAGATGACAGAGGCTCATATGTCTGACTCACTCTTTCAGAGGAATAAGTTTACAAAATAATTCCTAATTAGTGAGGTGCCAAAGGCTTATATGCCTGACTCGCTCTTTCAGAGGAATAAATTCTAGAAGGTGACAGAGGCTCATATGCCTGACTCACTCTTTCAGAGGAATAAGTTTACAAAATAATTCCTAATTAGTGAGGTGCCAGAGGCTTATATGCCTGACTCACTCTTTCAGAGGAACAAATTCTAGAAGGTGACAGAGGCTCATATGCCTGACTCACTCTTTCAGAGGAATAAGTTTACAAAATAATTCCTAATTAGTGAGGTGCCAGAGGCTTATATGCCTGACTCACTCTTTCAGAGGAACAAATTCTAGAAGATGACAGAGGCTCATATGCCTGACTCACTCTTTCAGAGGAACCACTAAAATCTTTTCCTAAGGTATCCACATGTGTGGTCGGAGGGAAGAATTCTATGGAGGGGTTGAGAGGGTCAGCAGGGAGATATCCCTGAAGGAATTCTGTGAAAAGATTCTGAGCATGACTAGGCTCGGGGCTGGAATATGGCCTCTGCACCCCTAACACCTTATCCATGGCATCAGGATCTTTGATCTTCCTCCTTGCTGGATCCTTCTCTCCAACAACAAAGCCCTTCCTCCAGAATTCACCAGCTACAATCCTGTTCATCTGAGAATAGTGCTGGTGCATGTCAAGCCCTCCTTTCTTACACATCTCCAGGGCTGACTGAGAGATGCCGAATTGGTGTTGAAGAGCCTCATGGTCAGATGCCAGCTTCTCCTTCTCACTGGTCAACCTGGCATTTTGCTCTTTTGTTTGAGCCAGTTCCTCTTCCAATTGGGCAACCCTGGATGGGAGGTCCCCTAGCTGAGCTTTCAGTTTTTTCTCCTGATCGTCCTTCTCAGCTAGGTCAGCTCTCAGGCGTTCAAGCTCCTTCACGCCCTCCTCGTGGGAAAGACATAACGCATTGACGCTGAAGAGAGCCTGAGAAGAAAAATTCAAGGCAAAATGGGTCAGCAATGTGGGTCAGTAATGTATACAAAAGTAGGAATAACATGGAATCAAGCAAATACGTACCCCCAATAACAACCCCGGAGTTTTGCGCACAAGGCGGTCAGGGTCAGCATGCCTCTGTGCCTCGAGCTCCTCCGACGTCCAGAGCGCCTGCGCCCGTGTTATCATGGCGGACATAGAAGTAAGGCTGGAGGTGGATTGGTCAGAAGAAGCAGAACTCTTCTCCTTACCCTTATGCTTCCTCTTCTTACTGGGCCTTTCTTCCCCCGTCGGTCTGGTTCGGGCGGAAGAAGGTTGAAGCAGCTCAGGGATGGTGGTCTGCACAAGGGCAGACCCGGAAGCATCGCCCGCCGGGTTGACATTCGCAGCCTGAAGACTAGAATCCAGAGGCACTTGCCCTTGATCGGTCGAAGGAGCAGCCATCTCCTCCATGTCATCATCATCATCCTCAATCACTGGTCTGATCGGATCCATAATGATCTTGTACTTGGCTCCTAACCTGGATATACCCTGCAAATTGGCAGGAGTAAGCAGGTCAGTGCATGATAAACGGTCCGACCAGACCTTGGATTTTAACAAAGAAATACGGGCTTCTACATCCTGAGCCACTATCTCTGTATCCCTATAACCTAAAGACTTATAAACAAAATCCGCCCTGAGCTGGTCGCATCCGGAACAGAGGCAGGATTCCTTATGGATAAAAGAAAAGGGAAGAAGGGCTAAATGCTTGAAAACACATGGGATCGGCCATCTCCTAGAATAGGGGTAAAACCAAGCCCCCTTCACCAAAACCATCTTCTCCTTCCAGTACTTCTCTGTTTTCTCAGTCCCCTGGCAGATCGCCCGACCCTTGAATGGGTAGAAGTTGTACCTCCCTTCACAGTCTTTCAGACCCACAATCTTGTAGCTGAGCAGAAGATCTGCCAGACCCAAGGATAGCCTTTTCTTTCTGTTGATCAGGATTAACATGGAAATTATCCTGAAGAAGTTTGGGTTGACTTGCAGAGGGGCTATTCCTAGGGTGAAGAAAATAAAATGAAAAAGAGGATGGAGAGGAAATCGAAGCATTTTTATCTGAAGGGCCGACAACAACACCTCGTCCGGACCCACTCCGTCGCCCAATCTGAAGTCGAAAGAAGGATCGTACTCCATCAAGATCACCTCTTTTGGGATCCTACAATCCCTCCTCAGACTTTTAAGGTTCACAGATTTTCTTTTGTGAGCTTCAAGTGGTTCTGCCACGAAGGGAGCTGGTTCGGTGGAGGATCCAACGGGAGCACCTCCAGGAGCATCGGTCCCAACCGGGTCGGATATTACGGGAATTCCAATCGGAATTACATCAGCAATATCTGCCTGGTTGTTTATCTCCGAAACAGCTGCTCCCAAGCCAGATAGGTCCGGACGACTTGGTATGGACAAAGAAGGAGGAGAAGATGAAGAAGATGGATTTGCAGAAGGGGGGCTCGGAACCTCAGATCCCCCATATTCTTGATGGGTCGTCTCTTCGGTAGATCTTGTGGCGCTACTATCAGACATGATGAGAATGACAAACTTACACAGATAACCGGCGAGAAGAAAGAAGAACCTCCGGTAATCAAAGTACAATCGGCGGTCAAAGCTTGAACACTGCTAAAGATTGCTTGCAAGATTTGAAAGCGATGAAGAGTGAAAATGAGATCACACAAGGGTTTATATACGCACTGCATATCAACAGACGCCATTAAGGCTGAAGAGATGCGTCGATTCCCTATGCCTCGAGTACAGCGAACCGGCGGCTGCCATCATGAACTTCGAAAACACACGTCTCTCCACAATAATGACACTGACGTCATCAACAAAACGGCTGGCATCAATCAATTCAAATAAATTCGGGCCAAGCCCACGAATCGTATGCCCGACCCGAATGGGGCTAGTGTAAATAGTGAAAATTACAGGCCCAGGTCCATGTATTAGGCCCAAAGAATATTGAGCCCATGTAGTATGTGAATAATAAATAGCCCATATATTGTACCCACCAAATACACGTGGGACCATCAACGTGGGTCCATTCCCTTGAAAAATGGATCAACAACCCACTACCAAAAAGAGAGTGGGTAGTTATTAAGAAAGTGGGTCATGACTCCATGAACTTAGGCCATGACCCAAGAGCATAAAAATGTATAAATATGGTCATTTGAGGCTAAATAAGATATTCTTTGATGTGAGTGAAATTTGACACTTACAGTTACTGTTACAATCAGTATTAGTGATCCGCGTATACTTTCATTATATATATATATATATATATATATATATATATATATATATATATATATGTATTCATGTAAGGCTGAAAAGATGGAAATGAAGCTATTAATGTCTAAAACGAGGCAATTGTCCATAAAAACCCAATTGTTTATTTATTTATTCTAAGCTTGAATGAATATTCAGACACAATATATACATATTGCTAATTGTACAAGGTCGGAGAAGGTTAACCTTCAAATAGTAGGGATTCAATATTTTTATTGGTCCGAAGATAAATCAGAACCAAAAATTAAAAAAAATCAAGATTTTGAGATATATGGAAATTAACCAAACTGAATCATTGAAAGTAGTGGTATTGTATTTGAATCAGTTCTGTTTAAGGCATTGTACAAATATGCATATATATGTATATATATATATATATACATATATACATATATATATATACATATATACATATATATATATATTCACATACCAATGTTGAAAAACTAATAGTATACATTTACATATCATAGTGAAAAACTAACGTATGTACATACAGACACTAACGGATAGGGCTGCAAATGAACCGTTTCGAGCCGAACTTTGAAATGTTCAAGTTCGGTTCATTTACTAAACAAGCCTAAAAAATGTATTCAAGTTCGGCTCATTTGCTTAACGAACAAGACCAAGCCGAACGTCAGATTTAACGAGTTGTTACATGTCTGTTTTAAATATATTTCCACTAGTATAAATTTTTATGACTGATTTTTATGTTATGGCCGTATAATTCCTATAATTTTTTCATAACAATCTTCATAATTTGTTTAATTTGAACATTTTCTTTTGTCAAATATGAGATAATTTTACTATTTAATTTCGACGAGTCTATTCACGAGCTTAGTATTCAAGCTCGGCTCATTTTAAAAAATATGAGATAATTTTACTATTTAATTTAAATAGTGTAGATTCTTAAATGTGGATATCGTAAATTTAAGGGTAATGGTTCCAGGAAAAGGAAGTGCAGGGAAAAAAAATGGTATCTCTTTAGAGTTCAGACAGGTCGACTCGGTTCAATTCGAGGTATTTGTCGCTAGTCGTGGACTTGACTATGAAGAAGAGAGTCAACCATCTCTGTACAAAATTGGATGAGAAAGGCAGAAACAGAAAGTACAAGATAGGTCCATAAGATTTAAGATGTTGCAAGGAATGCAGAAATTCCAAGACAAGTCCAAAAGACTGAAGAAACTGCAAGTAATGCAGAATCAAGTTTAAAGGGGGATGTTGAAAACATTAAACTTGATGGATGAATACCAAACTTGGCAAGAAATTCTATGGAGGTGTCAAACTTGCCAACCTCCACAATAGTCATGGTGTTGAACCAAACTTACCTAACTTGCCTAAATTTGTATGCTTATAAATAGAGGTGTATTATGTAGTTGTAAAATCAGAAGTTAGAGATAGGTTTTGAATAGAAAAGTGTGAGAAAAGAAAAAAGAGAGAAAGAGCTTTGTATTTTTGAAAGTGTGAGTTTAAGAATAAAATTTTCGTTCTCTCATATATGTGTTGATCATGGGTATATAGAATCACCATCAGTGATTTCTCAACATATTGGAGTATACTATATTCCCAAGTTTCCTTTCTTGTGAATATCTCAAAACTACATTTCTTTTTGTAAGTTCCATATCCCTTATACTACATGCCAAAGACAACCATATGCAAACAAGCTTTCAACCTCAACATCACGCATGCGAATACAAAGTCAAGGATGACAACTAAGCGTGAAGAGTTTTGGCAGTGTCTCAAACATGCGTGAAGACTTCTTGCCATGCATGCGCAAGTGGTGTTTGTCTGTGCATGATATCATTGTGTATATATATAGCCTGTGTATGGTATGTGAAGATAAACAACAAGTATAACAGAGAGAGCTAGAGAGAAAAAAAACCACAGATAGTTTTCTGTGAAATTGTAAGTGAACAGAGAGAGTTGTGAGGTAGAGTTGAGAGACAGAGAGTGTATCCTCCTTCCTTATTCTCGATTTCGTTTCGAACCGAAGATAGTGAAACCTTTCTCAAAGTGGACGTACCCATATTTTTAGGGAACCACTATATATTTGGTGTCCATTGTGTGTGTGTGTGTTTGCATTTGATCTTGGTTTGGACCCAACAAAGTGGTATTAGAGCCATTAAAGCTCAACAGAGTCGAAACTTCAAGCTCTATTTCGAACCATTCCAGTGACCAAATCATCACACCACCCACATTTTCAGACGACCCATCAAACATGGAAGAGTTTCCCGTCAACTGCCGCCGCACGCCCCGCCTGAAGATCGGCGCGTTAGAAGCCTCGGTGTCACACGCCCCACGCGTCTTCAACTTCTAGCGCGCGTGAGGCCCACGCGCCTCCAAGCTCAGCTGCGCGTGAGGACCACGCGTACCCACGCGCCCCACGCGCCACCACATCAGCAATGACGTCACCCAGTTTGCCACGTCACTACTGACGTCACAGCCTGCCACGTGTCATCCCCAGACATTGCCACGTATCCTGCCACGTGTCAACAAACCATTCAACCACGTCACTCACCACGTGTCACCACTGACACCTTGCCACGTGTACTGCCACGTGTCACTCTCTGCTGCTGCCACGTCATCAGCAACTTTGCAAAATTACAGTTTTGCCCCTCAACGTTGTTTTGACCGTTCTGGACGCAACGGTACACTCCGTTGTGCGTGATTCCACTCCGATATATATCAAACAAGCCAGGAGGGCTTAAAGATTCCATTTCGATGGACGATTCAGGATCTGGAGCGATGATCAGATTAACCGCAACCAACTATTCATTGTGGAAGTCAAAGATGAAGGATCTTTTGTATATTAAAGATCTGTGGAAGCCGATCAAAAGAACCGACGATGCACCTGATGGCAAACCGAAGGACATGACCGACGGAGACTGGACGGTACTCAACCAAAAATGTGCCGCCCAAATCAGACAATGGATCGACAAAAACATTTACCAAAATATTGCCAACGACAATGATGCTTATGCTCTTTGGCAAAAATTGGAGAAGATGTACGGACGGAAAACATCTCAGAACAAGGTAAATCTTTTGAGTCGTATGGTAAACCTTAAATACAAAGACGGAAAAAGTGTGTCAGAACACATGAGCGAATTCCAGGGGCTGTTAGATCAATTCAACTCTATGAAAATGGTTTTAGAAGATGAGATGCAGGAAGTATTCCTATTACACTCTCTTCTGAAAAATTGGGATACGCTAGTTGTCTCTGTAAGCAACTCAGCTCCAGACGGAATAATTAATATGGAAATGGCGAAAGATAGAATGCTGAACGAGGAAACAAGAAGAAAGGAAGAAGGATATCATCCGGAGTCAGAAGCTCTTGTCACTGAAAGACGAGAAAGAAAAGAATGGCGCGGTAGAAGCAAAAACAGAAACCATCGCAATCAGACACAACATCGTGGGCGATCAAAGTCTACTTTCAGAAGAGACAAAACATGTCATCACTGCGGCAAGCCAGACCATTTTATCAGAGAATGTAAGAAGCTTAAAGCCGAACAGTCTGGACAACAGACCAGAAATAGAGGTGAAGAAAGTACCTCAGAAGCAGCAGCAACAGCCGGAGAAGGGCTCGTCATCGTTCAAGATGATAATTGTGTCAACTTCACATCCGAAGATTCAACCTGGGTTATTGACTCAGGTGCTTCCTGTCACGTCACTTCAAGGAAGGATATGTTCACATCCTACACCACTGGTGACTTCGGACTTATGAAGATGGGGAACCAAGGAGCATCCAAAATTATCGGCAGAGGTGATATTCTTTTGGAAAACAGCAATGGATGCAAACTACTCCTCAAAGATGTGAGATATGTTCCAAATATTCGTCTCAACCTGATCTCCACCGGCAAGCTCGATGATGAAGGCTACAACAGTCACTTTGGTGATGGTAAGTGGAAGCTCACCAAAAACAATCTTGTGGTGGCCAGAGGAAAGAAGGCCAGCTCTCTCTACACAACTCAAGCAAAACTGTGCAGAGTTGAGGTGAATACGATGGAGAAAGAAATCTCCACCGAGTTATGGCACAAAAGACTCGGTCATATGAGTGAGAAATGACTCAAGATCCTTTCAAGAAAAGAAATCTTACCTGGAATGAAAGGTACTCCATTACACACATGTGTCAACTGCATCACGGGGAAACAATACAGAGTTGCATTCCGCAGTTCCCCTCCATCTAGAAAACCAGACATTCTAGATCTCGTACACACGGATGTTTGCACCATGCAAACCAGAACTCATGGAGGTGCCCTCTATTTTGTCACATTCATTGATGATCATTCCAGGAAATTATGGACCTTTGCCTTGAAAACTAAAGACCAGGTGCTGGAAGTGTTCAAACAGTTCCATGTAAAGGTTGAAAGAGAAACTGGAAAAAGGCTGAAGTGCGTACGTGCAGACAATGGTGGCGAGTGCAGAGGACCATTCGAGGAGTATTGCAGATGCTTCGGCATCAGACTCGAAAAATCAGTACCAAAAACTCCTCAACATAACGGCCTTGCAGAAAGAATGAACCGAACCATCTGCGAAAGGATCAGGTGCATGTTATCTAATGCCAAGTTGTCAACTCCTTTCTGGGGTGAAGCAATGAGAACAACAGTTGACTTAATCAACCTATCTCCCTCAGTTCCATTAAATGGTGATGTTCCAGAGAAAGTATGGAGAGGGAAAGATGTTTCCTATAAACACTTGAAGGTGTTTGGCTGCAGAGCATTTGTCCACATTCCCAGAGATGAAAGATCCAAGTTTGACGAAAAGGCCAAACAGTGCATCTTCCTGGGATATGCCCATGAAGAGTTTGGTTACAGACTCTGGGATCCTATCAACAAAAAGGTCATCAGAAGCAAAGATGTGGTATTTTTCGAATATCAGACCATTGAAGATCTTGAAAAATAGAAGAAATTAGATCCACCTAAAGAGTTACCAGCTAATCTAGACCCGGTTCCCTCACCGAGAGCACAAAATGATGGGGGAGCTATTCAAGGAGATCTAGCTGATGACGGTGCAAAACCAAAACCAGAAGAAAATCCGGTTGATCCTCAAACAAGGAGATCTTCCAGAGAGCGACAACCGAATCGCAAATATTCCTCCGCAGAGTATGTGATGCTTAGTTACGGGGGAGAACCAGAGAGCTATCAGGAAGCTATTGAAGACAGTAAAAAGGCAGAGTGGATGAAAGCCATGTAGGAAGAGATGAAATCGCTGCATGAGAACCACACATATGACTCGGTCAAGTTACCACAGGGAAGGAAAGCTCTCAAGAATAAATGGGTATTCAAATGGAAGTCTGAAGAAAATAATCCACAACCAAGGTACATGACAAGACTGGTTGTGAAGGGATTCGGTCAGAAGAAAGGCATTGATTTTGAAGAAATATTTTCACCTGTGATGAAAATGTCCTCCATCCGAGTTGTTCTTGGCTTGGCAGCCAACTTAAACCTGGAGATCGAACAACTGGATGTAAAGACTGCATTCCTACATGGTGATCTGGATGAAGAAATCTACATGGAGCAACCTGAAGGATTCAGAACCAAAGGAAAAGAAAATCTTGTGTGCAGATTGAGGAAAAGTTTATGTGGGCTCAAACAAGCACCAAGACAGTGGTACAAAAAGTTCGATTCATTCATGGACTAGAATGGTAGCAAGATCAACAAGTTGAAGAAGGAATTGAGCAAGTCATTTGCTATGAAGGAGTTGGGACCAACAAAACAAATCTTGGGAATGCAGATCTCTCGAGACAGACTGAAACACAAGCTCTAGTTATCTCAAGAAAGGTATATCAGCAAAGTTCTTGAAAGGTTCAACATGAGCAAAACAAAACCAGACAGTGCTCCACTTGCAAGCCACTTCAAGTTGAATATGAAGCAATGTCCTTCAAGTGAGACGGAAAAAACAGAAATGAAGAAAGTGCCTTATGCTTTAGCGGTTGGTAGCTTGATGTACGCCATGGTATGCACGAGGCCTGATATTGCTCATGCAGTTGGAGTTGTTAGTCGGTATCTGTCAAATCCTAGAAAGGACCATTGGGCAGCAGTAAAATGGATTCTCAGGTATCTTAGAGGAACTACCAATATTTGTTTATGCTTTGGTAGTGGTAAACCTTTATTGGAAGGTTGCACAGACGCAGACATGGCCGGAGACAGTGACTCCAGAAAATCCACATCAGGATACCTAATCACTTTTGCAGGGGGAACAGTTTCATGGCAATCCCGATTACAAAAGTGTGTTGCTTTATCCACCACAGAAGCTGAATACATTGCAGTAACAGAAGGATGCAAAGAGATCTTGTGGATGAAGAAGTTTCTTCAAGAATTGGGACAAGAGCAGAAAAAATATGTCATATACTATGACAGTCAGAGTGCTATTCATCTTAGCAAAAATTCAACCTTCCACTCAAGGTCCAAGCACATCGACGTCAGGTATCACTGGATCCATGACGTGCTAGAAAACAAACTTCTACAGCTAGAGAAGATTCACACAGATGATAATGGATCAGATATGATGACCAAGAGCCTGTCCAGAGAAAAGCTAGAAGTTTGCAGAGAAGAAGCTGGTTTAACACCAGCTCCAAATTGGCAGTGAGGGGGAGATCAGGTGAAGACGTTCTCTTCTGATTGATATGGAAGGGGGAGAATTGTAAGTTCCATATCCCTTATACTACATGCCAAAGACAGCCGTATGTAAACAAGCTCTCAACCTTAACATCACACATGCGAATACAAAGTCAAGGATGACAGCTAGGCGTGAAGAGTTTTAGCAGTGTCTCAAACATACGTGAAGACTTCTTGCCATGCATGCGCAAGTGGTGTTTGTCTGTGCATGATATTATTGTGTATATATATAGCCTGTGTATGGTATGTGAAGATAAGCAACAAGTATAACAGAGAGAGTTAGAGAGAGAGAAAACCACAGATAGTTTTCTGTGAAGTTGTAAGTGAACAGAGAGAGTTGTGAGGTAGAGTTGAGAGACAGAGAGTGTATCCTCCTCCCTCATTCTCGGTTTCGTTTCGAACCGAAGATAGTGAAACCTCTCTCAAAGTGGACGTACCCATATTTTTGGGAAACCACTATATATTTGGTATCCATTGTGTGTGTGTGTTTGCATTTGATCTTGGTTTGGACCCAACACTTAAATATCTCAGAACTGCCCTAGATCAGAATTCAAATATAGGTGATGGTTCATTATTTGATTTTTCAAATCGATTTTAATAATATTTTATTTATAATTTACTTATCAAAGTGTCCATGCACACACACATACAACTCAAAATCAACAAAGTTTCATCTTCTAACCATTAAACCATAAATTCATAAGGCTCTCATTCCTCGCCTTCTCTAACGGGCAACAGACGACACATAACCCACAAACGGTGAACACTGGCCATAGTTCCCCTCCTTCACCACCTGAAAGTACCATTTCTTGCAAGCATTGCATGTAATCTGTAGCGTATTTGCATTGATTCGCTTCACCGCTCGCTCTTTCATAACCTCTGCCATACTCAGCTCCGTCAGAGCTTGCTCTCTGATTCGATTCGCATTCATCATCTCCTGCTTAGCCATTTCGATCTCCCAATTCGCTTGCTGTCTCTTCTTTCCCGCAAACGCCTTCTCTTCCGCAGCCATCTCTAGTTGTTGACGTGCTTCGTCTCTCAGCCTTTGTACTAGTCCTACTAATGCATCTTCAGTACTTGTGCCAATCATTTCTATCAAATGGGCTTTGGAAGTCTCATTGTTCATACTTGAAATGTTTAATTCATTGTTCTCAACCTGACTAGCACACCCAACGGAGAGTTTTAATTCGGTACAAAGAGGGACACTATTCGATGGCGAGGTTAATAAGTTCTGAAGCTTTTGCTGTATTGGCATTGTTGAATTGGAGGGATGGGTTAGGGTGAAATTTGTGTTGATTGATGAGGTTGGGTAGGCTGGTTTTGGCGCTTTGCATGTTTCCTGGTGCTCAATGAAGGTCTCAGCTCTGAAAAATAAAACCAAAATGGAAGTGTGATTAGATTTCATTAAACAATCAAATCTTATTTTCCAACATCACAATGATTAAATGGTCCTTTTTTATTTTTATGTAGTCTGATTTATCAGTACCGAATAAGTTGATTTAATGTGACAGACGAATACTGTTTTTTTATTAAATCTATCTCTTTCACACACATACACACATTTAGGATTGTAAATGAACTGAGCCGAGCCGTGTTTGGAATGTTCAAGCTCGGTTCATTTACTAAATGAGCCTAGAAAAAGTGTTCAAGCTTAGCTCATTTGCTTAACGACCGAGTCCGAGCCGAACGCCAGATTTAACGAGTCGAGCCCGAACTTGCTCACGAACGACTCGTTTCTGTTGCAATATATATTACTCTTGTCAATAGTTGCCTGAATTGAGTTGTTGCATGTATGATTTTAACATATTTTCACAAGCCGAGCTCGATCCTGCTCACGAACGACTCGGTTCATTTGCAGCCCTACACACATTACTTATCTTTGTACAAATTTTCTCAGTTTTTGAACTGCTTACACACAATCACTCTTTTAAACAATTGTTCATTCAACAAGTTCACTCAAAACACAAAAAGGAAAAAAAAAAAAACAACTTTCTTGACTTCTTGAATAGTGCTTAAAGTCATTGATCATTGCACGTATAGAATCAAATTTTTATCTGATGAGCTTTTTCCATGGTCGCGTAAGTGTAACAGTGTGAAATAAACCTCTAACCAAAAAATATCACTCTTACAATTACTGACTGAACTAGGGCACCAGAATATCGAAGTACGACTGAAGAAAAACATATGGGCAAATCTTGATTATATTTCCTTTCCTTCCCAAAGGGGGAGGATAGGGTTCGAGCCATATAAGGCTAATGTGGTGAGTATGGGGCTAATGTGGTGAGTATGTGAGTTCCCTAAAAAAAATAATAATAAAAAATGATGATAAAAAGATGAATGAAGAAAACCTGGAGAAAACGCGGCCACAGTCACAAGAATGGCCTTTGGTGCCACAAGTTTTGAGGTGAGCCTTAAGATCAGAAGGAACAGCATATCCTTTAGAGCACTTTTCACAAACCCATTGCCTCTGGTTGGTGTGTTTCCTTCTGAAATGCTTCTTCACGCCCACGAGGTCGCCTAGGGCATGGCTCGGATCATGGTGTACGCAGGTTGGATCGGGACACACGTACACGCGCTTAGGGGCGTCGACTGTGTCTACCGCCTCTCTCTTTACGAGCTTCCACGGCACGTTGTGGCGGCGCCGGTGCATCTGGAGGTTCTGCTCCCTAGGGAACCCCTGGCTGCAGATCTCACAAATGTAATTGTTCTTCTCCATTAGTGTACGAGGCGATAACGCCACAACTTCTGCATCCGGGTCTACAAATATAGATTTCAATAAGACTGTAGGCTATATAGCTCGAGGCAAAGATGATAAACAGCTTAACACCTTTCCTTCTTATTACTTTTTCGATATTATAAAAAAATTAATGAATTTTTTTTATCTTATTCAGAATCCCAAAAGGATACATAAAATAGAGAAGAATAATAAGTCATATATAATATAGAAGTGTATATAGTAAGACTGAAAGCAATAAACTAATTGCACTGTCTCACCTGGAGTCCCTGCAGGCCTTCTTTTCTTCTTACAAGCAAATCCATCTGGTAAGCAAGTAGGAAAATCGGGTAAATAGCTAAAAATACCCCTCAACTTTCTTCTCTTTTTCTACTATACCCCCTCAATTAATTATACCCCCCTCAACTTTCATTTTCTTGCACCATGGGTTTGCCCTCAAATTTTTTTACCCTTTTACCCTCCAAATTTTTTGTATTTCCACATTACCTTTAATCCTATCCTTACTATTATATTTATTAATTCTTTAAATTACAAAAATATTATTTCTTTTAGTTACAATATTAATTATGTCATTTACCTTTAATGTATTAGACTAAATATACTCTCAAATGTAATTTTTTTTTAATAAGTTATAATTATTTTATTTGTAAATCAACTAACTTGGTATTAAATTTTAATTTGATTTAAATCATAAAACTCAATCCTAATTAATATATTCATAAATAAATCCAATTTATGAAAACAATATATATATTTTGAACAAAATATATATATTTCGGAATATATATATATATATATATATATTGGAAAATGATATATATTTCGGAATATATATATAATTTGTTAAAAATATATTTTTTCCGAATTCTTTTAAAAAATATGAATTTTTTCCGAAAAATAATTTTTTTGGGAAAAATATATATTATGTTCCAAAATATGATTTTTTCTGAAAAATAATTTTTATTGAGAAAAATATATATTATTTTCAAAAATATGAATTTTTTCCGAAAAATAATTTTTTTGAGAAAAATATATATTATGTTCCAAAATATGTTTTTGAGTCATAATACCTAAACTACCATCAATAGTATAAGAGGGTTTAGTGAAATCAAACCTTCAAAAAAATTATTTTTTTAAAAAATATGTATATTTTGGAATATATATATATGATTCATCAAAAGTATATATTTTTCGAATTATTTTAAAAAATATGAATTTTTTATGAAAAATATACATTATTTTCTAAAATATAAAAAATATATATTTCGGAAAAAAAATCATATTTTGGAAAATAATATATATTTTTCTCAAAAAAATTATTTTTCGGAAAAAATCATATTTTGGAACATAATATATATTTTTCCCAAAAATTTTATTTTTTGGAAAAAATTCATAATTTTTTAAAACAATTCGAAAAATATATATTTTTGACGAATTATATATATATATATTCCAAAATATATATCATTTTCCAATAAAACTTAATTTCATTTAAATCATAAAACTCATTATCCTAATTAAAATTTTTTTTTGCCCAAATGAAACTTTCTTTTCATAAAAATATATTCATAAATTGTTATTTATTTATGAATATATTAATTAGGATTGAGTTTTATGATTTAAATCAAACTAAAATTTAATAACAAGTTAATTGATTTACAAATAAAATAATTAAAACTTACAAAAAAAAAATTTAACATTTGAGAGTATATTTAGTCTAATACATTAAAGGTAAATGACATAATTAATATTATAACTTAAAGAAATAATATTTTTGTAATATAAAGAATTAAGAAATATAATAGTAAAGATAGAATTAAAGGTAAGGTGGAAATACAAAAACTTTGGAGGGTAAAAGGGTAAAAAAAATTGAAGGCAAGCCCATGGTGCAACATTTTATGAAACTTTAGGGGGTTCTAAGCTCATTTCATAGTTGAGGGGGTATAGTAGGGAAAGAGAGTAAAATTGAGGGGGGCTTTAAGCTATTTACCCTAGGAAAATCATATGAAGGAATAGGTGAAGATTGGCCTCCTAGCATGATATATATATATATTAAGCCTACTATTGTTCTATATATGCATATATATATGTTATATGAGAGAGAGAGAGCTATTCTTTGGACATTGCGGTAGCTTTGTTATATAGTACCAGCTTGGTTTGATCTAGGTTTTATTTTGGTGAGGTAAGAGAGTGAGGGTGCTAAATAATTAGCTTCCACTTTCAACAACATGCTCAATAAATGTGAGGGCCATTGTATCATTAATGTGAGTGGGAAGAATCTATGGAAAAGACTTATAATTCCGACCAATTTACTGTGATAGCTCATCATGAAATGTGTGGACCACTTTACTATACTCCTGCAGCATCAAATTAATCAATTCACTGGGATAGATACAGTTTAGTCAGAACTAGCGTATGGATTTTTCCTAACTTATGATGGGATTTCATGTGATCATTTAGATTCTTTTTTTTTTCTTTGAAATATATATATATATATATATATATATATATATTATTTGTTCAGCAGAAATCTTGTATAGCTCTTGCTAAACATAGTATTTATTATTATTATTTTTTTGTAACCAGGTTGCAGCAATCCACAAGAATATGGGTGTTATCTGCTTTAACATTAACCAACCTAAGGGATTTTCCCTCTACGTGAGTCTTATTTCTCGGCGAGGGTATTCTGACGGGCATAAACACCTCCATATGATGGCTTGACATGTCAATAACATCATTTAGGGTTCGTTTGGATAAACATGAAAAAAATAATAATAATAATAACATTAATTATAAGGAAAAAAAAATGATAACAATATTTTAAATTTATATTTTGATAGATTATGAAAGAAAATAAAAAAAATAATATCATTCTGGTTTGGATAAACCAAATGAGAGAGAAAAAAAAGGACAATAATTAAATTACTATATATCATTTAGTTAATAAAGTTATTCTTTTAACTATAAATGATAGTTTTATCATTTTAATACTTAAAGTTTCTATCATTTCTTTTCTTTCCAAATCTTCTCATTTTTGAATGGATAACACCAAAGAATTTTGTAGTTATAGGATTATTCTTCCAAATTATTTCTTTTCTCTTCAAAATGCCAACCCAAATACATATAACACTATCATTTTTTTTCTTTTCTCCCCAAATTCTTTCAAATCTCTCATATCAAACGACATATAACTACTTCATTTATATTAAAGACTCTCCCCATCGAATCCAAACTTCTAACATATTCCAAACAGCAGAAATGACTTCAGACAGTTCCACTGCTTTTAACCTAATGGTTCCAATCCAACAAAAAAATAAAAATAAAATACACATATACAAACACAGATAAAAAGTGAGTGCTAGTATGCTACTGCTTGTTAGGTGGATCAAAATAAAGGTGCAGCATGTATTTGTTTGTTTATATAGGTGAAGGGCGTAAAGGATGACAATGGACTGAGGGAGGATCTCCACACGCACACCATATCTTGAGCAATGATTTGTCTTGTTTAAATCATCCCTCTCCCCTGCACTATTCTAGATTCCATCTCTCCCCTGCACTATTCTATATCATTTCCTATTATATATATATACAGACTACTACGGGTGTGAAATTGGACCGACTTGGAGATTATTTTAGAACCAAATTAGATAGTCAAACTGATAAAACCAAACCAAACTGACCTGTTAGAGATAATTTTAGGCTTTTTTATATGATTCAGTAAGATAATTATATCAGGCCCAAAAATTCGGCCCAATTTTGAGCATTTACTGTGCGACATACACAAAATCTGGGGTGGGTTGAAATTGGCTGGAACTGTAAGAGTGATGCTGTCTCAATCACCAGTCAGTGCCTCAAAGCTGGAATGCCCAATTCCCTTGGCTCTCTGATTACCGCCACTTAGTTGCAAACGGCAAAGGAACAACCTTATTATGATAAAATACATATACATACATATATTTATGGTCATGTAATGGTTTGGTCATACACCAAACCATTAATAAACGTCTACATGTTACTGCATAGTTTAGCACATCAACCTATTTTTTCTTTTTTCTTCTTTCTTAACATATTTTTTGGCAAAGGGATATAAAAATCATTTTTCCTTAATAATCATTAGGGCAGACAAAAATCCGGCGGATCTGAAAATTCAATCCAACAAATCTGATCCAGACATTTTAGATCGGTTTCATTATGGATTGGATTGGACATGGATCCAAAAACTCCGAATCCGGTATTTTATGGATCAGTTCTGGATTTTATTTTTGATAATCCGGTCCAGTTGGTACTGTTCACATATATTTTAATATATTTATATTAATAATATATCACATAATATTTTTGTAAGGGCCAAATTTTTCAGGCCTGTTTGGTTAGCCCAAATAGTTCAACTGTTAGTGGGTCTGCTTATGAAGATGTAAAGCCCTGCCCATCGAATAGAGAATTCTAGAATTTCTTTAGGAACAAGTTAAAATCCCAATTTAGTTAGGAAATATGAGGATTAAAAAAGGAATGTAAATCAGATCCCTATAATCATGGGATCTGATCATGAGCTAGAAGGTTCAAAAACCCATTCAAAATTTGTATAAATAAAGACCTAAAACCTCAATAATAGACATTCTTGAGTGTGTGCAAAAAAGTGCATCTACAATATTATTTAAAACTAAATGATAATGTCTTATATCACTAATATACTATTTCAAACTAAATCATAATACCATATTTTACACTAAATAATTATCTATTTATATTTATCATATTTTCATTAAAATGTATTATTTAAAGATCTATATTTTCTTTTAAAACAATATTTACTATTCACTCAATTTCACTACTTTGAATTGAAATTTACTTAATTGAACTCAATTTAACTATTTTGAATTGGGGATTTACTCAATTGAAGTTAATTTACTTAATTACATTACTTAAAATTGGGAATGTTGTCAATTGAACTCAATTAAACTATTTTGAATTGGGGGATTTACTCGATTTCACTCAATTAAAGTCAATTTCACTAATTTAAATTGAAGATTTTATCAATTTCACTCAATTGAAGTCAATTTAACTACTTTGAGTTGGAGATTTACTCAATTGAACTTAATTTCACAAAATTTCACTACTTTGAGTTGGAGATTTTTATCAATTTAATTCAATTAAACTACTTTGAATTGGGGAATTTACTCAATTTCACTCAATGAAATCAATTTAACTACATTGAGTTAGGGATTTACTCAATTGAACTTAATTTCACTATTTTGAGTTGGAGATTTTATCAATTTCAATCAATTGAATTCAATTAAACTACTTTGAATTGGAGGATTTACTCAATTGAAGTCTATTTCATTACTTTGAATTAGAGATTTTATTAATTAAACCCAATTCACTACTTTGAATTGATGATTTACTCAATTGAACTTAATTTCACTACTTTGAGTTGGAGATTTTATCAATTTAATTTAATTGAACTCAATTAAACTACTTTGAATTGAGGGATTTACTCAATTTCACTCAATTAAAGCCAATTTCACTAATTTAAATTTGAGATTTTATCAATTTCACTCAGTTAAGTGCTTTTATAAATGCCGGGTATATATGGAATATTACAATTCTTGTACAAAATGCGCATAAATAAACAACTTCGGCAACTACTTCGTGTCCCCGATCATAAAGTTGTGCGAAAGTTGTATAAGAGTGAATACACCAAAAAATAATAAGTTAAAAAAAAAAAAAAACACGTTGGTGCACCATCTGATAAAAGCTTGTTGGCTCAGCCTGTTTCTCTAAGCCCATCTTCATCGAAGGTTATGGACACAAACAATGCATCCACAATAAGCCCTTTGGAATTTCAACCTGATCTTCTATTGCGATTGCACATTTTACGAGTTAAAAATATAATATTATTATGCTGATTATTTAGGCCACAGCCTCTAAACTTTACCTCCTATCATTATTCTTCAGGAAACAATCCATTCTACGATCTGGTTCAATCACAGGGTCGGTCTGTATACATTATCACTGGCAAGTAAGACATGCTCTTTGTGGGGGTGGTCATACAGTGGCAAGCATAGTCTCGAGCATGAATTGTTAAGAGTACGAAAACGAGATAGTAGGGTCTTTTCCAACACTCAGCGACTAAATCTTGCGACGCTTGGGTTGGGAGGATCTAAGATTAGAGGATGAGAAGTCAGAATTTGCCCAGCATAAGTGATGGACCTAACTAAAGGGATGGTGAAACATGTGCCTCGACTGAGACCCTTAAAATCACCATAAATGCTAGACATAAAATGCAAGAGTACCATGCTATGCTAATCAGAAGCATGGCTAAAAGAGAGATTTGACCGATTTGGTGTCTAAAGCCATAGTTGCCTTTGGAGATATGCAAAGGGTAAAAGACCAAACTCATCGAGAACCAATGGATTATTTTTAATAACCATGGACTATATTACAGCCGTTAGCGCAAGCATTAAAGGCCAAGTTACGCACCTTCAGACAGAGCAACTCGTCTCTAAAATCCCATTGGCTAGTCCACTTATTCTCCTACCTCGAGATCATCTTTGGATCCCTCATATTTGTGTTTTGATATCTTCATCTGTTACTTTAATTTACAGCTCCAAGAAAGAATCCTGTAATTACAAGAAAAATGCCAGAAATGAAGAAAAAGCAACACTTAACCGTTGCAGCATGACAAAATGCTGCACAGACACTGCTCCCCAAAGCCGAAGCACTGAAATTTATTTCGCAAACTGCAGCCAGAAAAATAACACAAATCCTAGAGCTATGACCAAACAGATTGGAGTACCTTTTTATGTTATGAAAGTGATATAAAAATGGGGTTTAAACCTCGCACGAAGACTATTAGACTTCCACAAGAGGTTTTGCACCAAAATTCTCAATTCAGTAGTACTACCCCTGGATCCATCCAAGCTTCTAAACCTCACAAATCCATTACCTTCCAAATCAACCATAAAATTGGACCCACTAGCATTAGAGAATTCTAATTAAACTGATGAAACAAATTTTTTTAAAGACAATACATGATATGCATAAGAAATACATTCAATAGGATTCTGAAAAAGAAGAAATAACCACAAGCAAATTTATCAAGTGTGCGTGTAATTTGCACTAGTTTATCTGTAGGTCACTTATTCAGAATTAAAATGAATAAATAAAATCAAGAAGATGCCAATTCTTGGCCTCACAATAATTCTACTTCCTCTATTCACAATGCGAGCAAAACTTATTTGTGCAATATATGAAATGGGTTAAAGATGTAGAAGGTCCTTGGACGCGGAATGAAAAACTGGATTTTGTGTAGCAAAACAGTATGTAGTTAGGTTGCGACTTGAAACCCCAATTCAACTCGAAAAGGGATGTTTAGCTAAAAGAAGAGTGACTATCTTAGAGGATTAATCCATGCGGTCTTGAATCCCATTTGGAATTTTGTTCACAGTGAGTGAGCGAGGCTCTTGGCCTTTGATTGTTTTACTGCCTTCCATTGTCAATGAGGAAACCACCAGTCACTGAATCATGGAATTAAAGCACAGTCTATGCTTACATCCTATCACAGGCATATTGACCTTGCTTATATCATAAGCCACACCTCAGGACTTGCCAAATGACAATCACACTTTAAGTTGAGCTAATAGTAACTGTTTTTGTCATTCTGCAAGCGTCATTGAATACTCAAAATGGAGTGCAGGACCACTACTCTGGACGAAAAAGAACACCTATCAGCATGCCAGATGGTACATAACTTAATCTAATAACAAGTACCATTAGCTAGTCCTAGTGTTTGCCATTCAGAGGTCCCCGGCTAAGGCCTCCACATGGTGCTTCTGTTCCTTATTTATTCTCATATAAACAGGATCTGATTATACTGCCAGGTCCCATAAAGATGGTGCTTAAGATAATACTTCTGCTTGTATGTATTTTATTTTATCTTATTTACGAAGGAACAGATTGTTACTTATTCAATACCAGGGTTTCTTACCGATAGAACTTCATCAACTTCCAAAGTAAAACGTCGAGGGATCAAGTCATAGGGGCAATGTGGGTCTCTGAGCTCTTTGCCAGGACAGAGAAAAAATTGGTGGAAATAAGATTGCTGGACAGGCATTTAATGCTTTATAGTGACAGATAATATACCAAGTCCATTTTTCATTCCAATAAAAAAAAAAACACACAGTAAAGAAATTTTTTCAATCACAATTGCAATGATTAGCTGAATTGCAGACACTAGTAAAGAAACATTAGTATAAGACTACTCAGCCAGAATGCAATAAGACTCTAAGTCAATCTTTCAATTACAGTGAAAATATCTATACTTGAGGGATCAAAGGCTGCATGCCCAACCGATTATTATATACATACTGGAATAGTAATAACAACAACCAAAAATGAACAGCCTTACCTTCATATAGGCAACATTGTAACTACACCAGTTATAGGAGTCGAGCTTCAATTATCAGCCCGCTCAAAATGCAAGGGGGGGCTTTCTCTAGGCTTCACCCATACCTACATAAACAAGTCGAGTATACCATAGTACAACAATAATTATACCTGGCATTTGATGTAAAAATCAATATATAGAGGCACTAAATAGGCTGTAGGACAAACCAGTTGTTTGAACTTGGTCAGAAAATGGCTAATCTAGAGAAGGGCTTATGAGATGAGCATATCAAATCAAATCAAAATAGCGAAATCAGTTTAAACTTCGGTTGGTAACTGAAGAGCTCTAACATAAATTAAAAGCTATGCTTCTGAAACTCAATAAAAAGATCAGGTAGAAGTGAGATCATAATGAATAATAAGAAAAAGGAGCCGAGTTATATCTTCGCTTTGGAAATCACTAAATATTTGACAGGAGAAAAGCAAATAGTCCAAAGCATTCTTTAGATTTAGAACCAAAGTCACGATAATCATAATTCACCACTACAAAGCTTTATCAAACAACAAACATCTGCCGTTTCCGCACAAATTCCCAAAACACACATCGTTGCCCACAGGGATTAGTATCCCCCTGAATGCCTCGCTACCTCTGCCTCAAAAGCGTTCTTCAAATGATCAAGCTCCTTGTCCAGATCATTGATTGCCTGGTTATACGCCTGCATTGGTGAAGACTGGCTTGTTGTGTGAATCCTAATGATGATCTTGTACTTGAGAGGGTGAGGAAGCTTGTACCCTGAGAAGAGCACATTATCATCCCTGTGCAGTTGCATACGGACGATGTTCCCAATTGTGTGGTCCTCTCTCTCAATTGTGAATGAAGCTGCATTTATTATCTTCGTGTCTCTTTCATACGAAACCTTCTTTGTACCCTCGGGGACAACAAACCGCTCGTAACGATCAGGGGCATTCATGCTTCTCTACCCAACAACTCTGCTCTGCTCTGCTCAACCTGTGCGAGTGACAATTCTTCATTAATAATTCAAACCATGTTTGAACAACCTATAACTCAACTTGGCTCTGCTCTCTAAGGCTCTATCTATGCAATATATATGTATGTATACATATACACATCATATAAGAAAGAACCTCTCACTGGGTAGTAAAATGTGGTTCCCGAAAAAATATGTCAAAAAGGTAATGCCTACTCCTATAACTAGGTCACCTAATCTGGTTACTTTTAAATGAGTTTTAACTTGACTGCTGCTATATGAGCGTCATAGAATTGAAACGGTAATATGGTTAATTTCTAAAATTTGTCCCCCTCACTCCCGTTAGCTGCTTGGTTTAAATTGACTTTCGGGTTGAGGGGTACTAAATGAGCATAATAGGAATTGAAGAGGTAATAATACTAACAAGCCCTTAACATACAAGTAAGCACAACAGCTTAGAAGGAACCAGGAACCCAGAAAATTACGTAAGAGGAGGCAAAATTATATGGTGGACTTGTTTTCTTTCGGTAATTTCTGTGCGATTATTTTTATAAATTTTATAGGCAGATACTGTAGAAAGAAGAACAAAATCAGTGAAAAATCACTCTGTAGGTCAGTGCCTGCCTGCTTGGAGGTCAAGTGCGACATTAAAAAAAACAAAGGATTTTTTTTTTGAAAAAAGGCAAAAGTAGAAGATGGAAATTGGTCTTCAAGAAGTTATTATTGTATAGGTTGATGTTGTAAGGCTTTTGGAATAGCTTGAATTTAACTAAACCTTTGTCTTTGTACCCTAATCCTCCTCGGTAAAAAATATATATATATATATATAGATAGATATAGATATAAGCTACTTTGGAACTTAATAGTACAGAAAATGCAAAAAGTTCAATAAAACAATAAGAATAAACTCCATTATAGGATTCACCAATCGAAAAGGTACCAAAATACTTCAAAAGTTCCAACAAAAAAGAAAAAAATCTAATTCTAAAGTTCTAATCAACGAGAAAATAGGTTTTGACTGAAAAAATAGACCAAATATATACACACACAACAAAGCAACAACCGAAGGATCAAATCTATATCGATAAACAATAATATTTTCTTTGAATTGTTTGTAAATCTTTATGGAATTTCCCGGGAAAACACAAGCAGATAAGGAAAATTAAAACGAAGATCGGGAGGAGAGAACCTGTTTTGGAGTTCTAGACACGTCCAGAAAACCCTAGTTTCATTCGACGAGCAACTGAAAACACACAATTTGGGGGAAGTCTATGAGGGTCGCGAAAAGCTACGAAATTACAATTTTGTCCCATATTGCCCAACTGTTGTATCGGGTCAACACTACCTCGGTTCTCTTTTGCGGGCTTTGACCCATGCTTGAAACCCGAATTGTACCCCATTACTGTTATTAATTTACCATAATGGCCTTATTGCATATTATCTACAAAATTAAAACTGGTTAATCTTTCAATACTGTGATACTATTGTAGAGTTATATAGAAAATTCTAGTCGATAGTAATAACATTCAATTTCTTGAAAAACAACACTTTTACCTTTTACAAAAATAAAGTAAAATGCAACACTAATTGATATGCTATTTATCAATTTGTTATTGTTATTTTGTATATTGACATTAAAATTTAAAAGATAAACTATAATAAAATATAGAATGCAACACCAAAGAGGTTTTAATTTTTTTTATATATATTGTTATGTTTTTAAACCGTATAACATTTTATTCACCTCTATAAAATTATTCAGCTCATTTTAAGAGAATTTCAATTTTGAAACATGTACTACCCTTATTAATGACGGAGCCAAACAAACTATAAAATTACTTCAATTTCACTAAATTAATTTAGGAATGACATTAAAGCTAAAATCATTAAAAATTTCTCTAATCCAAAATATTTGTTTTCATTTAAAAAAAAATCCTAATTTTTATTGTATACAAATTATGATGGTATTGAATTTAATATAGGTTAAGAGAAAAATATTAATTAAGATATACACACATTATAAAAATAATTATATTTTTATCTTCTAATTTTAGTTTCAGGAATTTTTGTCGTCCCTCAAATAATATTAATAATTTGTTGTTATTTATTAAATTGCAGTATGGTTATAGATTTAAGTGGAACTGAATATAAGATGATATGTGCATATAGAAATTGAAAGAAAAGATTCAAAATGTATGAAAGCATATCAACTTTTTTTCTAATTGTTAAAAAATGAGGTCTATAATCCAAATTTCCTAGATTTTGGTTTATGATGGGCTATAATGATTTGTACTTCATAATGTTACTGAATAATTTAATTTATAAAGAAACCATAAAATTGTTATTTTATTAAACTTTTAGAGTTTGAAAAAATTGTTAGGAGGTTGTTTATCAAATGTAGTTTATTAGTCTTAATAGAGATCAAACTACAATTACAAAATTATTTATTCTTCTATAATATCCAACCAAGAGTGGTGTTCAGTCAAATTACTCAATTATAGTTCTGGACTTTTCTGGAAATTGCTGGACTCTTTCCGTACTCCTTTCGGTCTCCAATATAACATTTGTGAGTAAATATTCTGTGCTTCAACATTAACAAAAAAACACACACTCAGACACACAAACACAAAACGAAAGAAAGCGAAAATTGAAGAATGTTCGGAGTGGTCTTTCCAAACCGAAGCTTCCCAATCGACATCTCCACCTTCAATCAAATTGACACCTTCCACTGGCTCCTCGACATGAACACCTTCGTCGGTAACCCCTCTCTCTCTCTCTCTCTACAAACATATATACATATATAATGTATCTACCTATATATATATAGTATATACTAACTAACAAACATCGACTGGTTCTAATTTGCGCAGGGGAGGCGTACGATTCGATCACCGAACTCTGCATATTCCTCCTCAACGGCTTCTCTCTCCCGCCAGACAAAGCCCTAGCCGTCTACATCCAATCCCCCGGTTCCCCCTTCCTGTTCTGCGGCGCCGTCACTTTGGCGCGCCCCTCGGCGGTGCTGTCGCTGCCGTGGCCGGAGCCGGGCGGCCAATTGCAGCTCACCGCCGCCGACGCCGCCCCACTGTCCGCCAAGATCGGCGTCTCCGTGGAGGACCTACCTTCGTTGCCTAGTCTTGATGTCACAGCGGAGAAGCGGATTGAGCGATTGGCGATGAAGGTTGGGGAGAATTTGTTCAATTTCATGCAGTCGTTTTGTGGGGTTGATGGAAGCAAGCTTGTGGTGCCAATGGATATATTGGATAGATGGTTCAAGAAGTTCCAGGAACGGGCCAAGCGTGACCCGGAATATCTCAAGGGCTTCGCGCTGTAGTTTTTGAGGTATATATAATTTATGTGCCAAGTGTTTGTATTAATGTCTGTGAGAGGTGAATCTTAAATTCAGTTGGTTTTTGTTCACTTCATTTTGTGTTTTGAATGAGAAATGAAGATAAAGAAACGTTTTTTAATTAGTTTCATGAATTTGGCAGTTTTGTGTGCTTTTTTTATTGGTATATGGTGTTCTTGATGAGCTGTGGCATGGTTGAAGGGTTCTTCCTATTCAATGTGGTGTGTTTGAGTTAGTTTAATTTGGACTTCAATCAAAGAGTGTTCGTGTTCCTTACAGAAAGAGTGTATCAAAATGACTCAGAGTGCCCTCTACAGTGGAAGTTTCTTGAATAATACCAAGTTTGAAAGTCCAATTTACTCATGGGGAAAATTATGACCAAAATCTTGGAGCTCCCTTAGGTATGAGTTGATCTAGATCTGGGTTTTGAGTTTTGAGATCCGAAATGAGGAAGTCTGCCATTATGATTGCTTAGACTAAGTGCTGTTTTCTCCTCTCAGAGCCATATAAGTATACATTAGGCTTGTGGGTTCTCAGTAACTCCTAGTACCTATGTCGCATAACAAGGCCGTGGCATTCCCTGCATGAGGCACGTATAGGGACCATGCTAACATGCTTTGGCATGGTTTTGTACCACGAAGGAGGTGGCCTTGTTGGTGGCACATGGTGGTTTTGGGAGACTCCTTGGATGAGTTGTGCATGTGCTTGAGTGCGGGCACGTCGTTATCATGCACGTATATTGGCTCATGGGTGTGCTAACTTGCCTCTAGGCAAGGCTAGAACTCGGTGGTGGCTCTTGACAGCCCCCACATAGTGGGCACGGATGGACCGATACATGGACATGGCCCGTGCATGCCTAGGGACCGATTTAAGGCTCTACTATGGCGTGGTGGAATGGTAGACTCACATATGGCATTAGTTCGAGATAAGATGTGCATTGATGGCACTCGTTGGACACATGGGTGGCTCAGATGGTGCTGGATGTCATGGTTCACAAGGGCATGGCTTGACAAGTCAGTGGCAATGCTTGGTTTTACACTCGACTTATACATGGCTCAAGCATGCATGATCAATTAGGCTAAATGGTCCCTAGAAGGCGGGGAGTGGGTTGTTAATCAACTGTTGTTGTCTGTTCGGTGTGATAATTGGGGTGGGTCGATGCTTAGCCTTCCAAAATAACGCAAGTACAACTCCAAATTAGCATTCAGTAGTCATAAGATGAATATGTAAAAGATGAAAATAGGGCAAGTTTGATGTTGGGCTTTTATTCCTTACCATTTTTGCCTTTTGAATATGGAACTAGAAAATAGTGATTGCTAATTATCTGATGGCTTGATACACGTTTTTGTTTTCCCTTTCTTTTTGTACAGTGAGTGCAGGGATGGGTGGGGTAAACTTTTAGCAAGGCATTGAGGATGTGTAGTGATAAA
Source organism: Cornus suecica (assembly GCA_963922005.1). Classification (NCBI taxonomy): domain Eukaryota; kingdom Viridiplantae; phylum Streptophyta; class Magnoliopsida; order Cornales; family Cornaceae; genus Cornus; species Cornus suecica. The sequence continues at coordinate 6,919,315 of OY998238.1, read as the reverse complement.
AAAAATTATATTTTTTCAATTGTGAATTAACATTGTCTAGGATGGTTTTGTTGGGGAAATGAGTGTAAGCAAATGCTATAGTGAAGGGTGAGAAGCCACTGCAACAATATATGCATTTTAAGCCTTTATGATCTGCATCATGACATTGTCTGAGGATAACTGGTATGTATTGATGTAGGGGCTGCTTGGGAATGGAGGAATTTCAAAAGCGTTGCAAACATGTCTATAGGTGTGTTCCCTTGGATTAGTTTTCTCTAACCTTCCATAAAGTAGCTAAATTACCTATGAAACCCAAACGATTGAATCTGGGGGTGGTGGGAAAATATTTGATTTCCTGTAGACATTCCCATGTATAGTTGAGTGCAGTAAAATGGAAGAATTCTAGGGGTTGGGTTTCGGGGTCTTTACTGTCTTAAGTTATTGTTCACTGCTGCAGAGTGAGCATGGTTGGGGAGTGATACAGGGGATCTACAAAATTACTGGCAAGTGCTTTTCGACCCAGATTGTACGCAGCAGAGTTGTCTACCCTGTAAATTTTGGAGGTGAAGTAACAAAATATTAACTTTTGGAGACCCATGTTGTTGTATGGATGATTTTAATTCGATAAAAGGAGTGGTGGTTGTTTACCCCGTTGTTTCTCCTACATTTAGGCAAGACTTTTAAGTGATAGGTATCTCATCACGAATCAATGACCTCCCATCCAAAAGTGTTTCGAGACTGTCTAGAAAGAGTGTTAAACAAGGAATGAGCCTGGTGTCTCTTGTTTTATGTTGTTTAGCACGACTGAGAGCTGCAATATTTGGTTTGCTCCTAGTTCATCCTTGTACTTTATCATTTTATTATAAGTTCTTATTTGTCACAAACTATGCTGTTAAGTAGTTACTTTGGCAATTCAGCATTTCACAGGAAGTCTCTGCCATGGGAATAGACCGGGGCATCCCTTAGATGCCTTGCCTATACTGCAGAATATGTAGATTTAAAGCACCCAGATCCTATATGTAGTCTGACTTGAACATTCAACAAAGTAAAGGCCAATGCCCATACTACTGGGTGAGGGTATGGTTTAAATGAAGCGGGTGGAGGGGGTATGGGGATGGGTCAACCCGGTGGGGCTCCAAGCAATGTGGATCCGGGTATGGAGCTTGACCTGGATGCGACCCTTTTCATGTCAAAATCGACTCTCGACGGCGAGGATTCAGATCGGAATTTCATTTCGGTTGCAATGGAGGCCGGGTCATTAAAGGATTATGTTGTTTTAAGGGTGAAAGGGATTGACGAAAGTATGGGGGTTGTTTCTCGGCGAAGAGGCAAGGAGGCTGTTGTCAGGGGCGTGTCGCGAAGGGTTCATATGGAGCGGCGGTTTGCTTTCGATGGGTCGAGGCCAGGATCTATGTAGAGATGTGGGATTGTGAATCGAAAGAGAAGGTTCGTTGGTCCTTTGTTACTGTCGGCGAAGCATGGGTGTGGGATTACTGTGTGTACTGGTGTCTACGATAAGCCTGGGGCTGATGAAGGAAGAGTGATGCGTCTGAATAAGGAGGCTGTGGAAGGGCCTATGTGTAATGATTCAAATATTACGTTTGATTTGTCTTTGGTTGAGGAGCTCGACTCTGGCAGTGAATGGGATTATTCTACAGGTAGTGAAGGTACTGTTTCTGGCAGTAAGGAAGTGGCTGTGATGATGAAGGGTAGGGAGGAAAATGGTGGGGATGTTGCAGGTGTGTTATCGGTGGTTTCGGGGGGTGGAGGGTCTATATTATGTAAGGAATTGGAAAGTATGGAAGTGATGGAAAATGTGGTACCCGTTGCAATTGATTGTTCGGAATTGAACTCGGATAATTGGGTCAAGGAGAACGTTGTGAATGTTGCTTCATTGATCGGGGTCAAGTTTGGAATCCATAATAAAAAAGGTGAGGAGCTTATTTTGGATTTGGTGAAAGAGTCGGGGGAGGATAAGAGTAGTAAGAATAGGGCTGTAGTGGTGCATAGATCTCCTTCATATTGGAAGGGGGAGAGAGAGTTGCGTAATTTGGTGTGCACGGTGAATTATGATGGGTGTGGGAGTGGATCTAGGGGTCCCGAAAGGGAAAGGGGTGGGGGAAGACGGAGGGGTGAGGCGATTTAGAGTTTTTCTCATGTTGTTACGAATACTATTATGGAATGTACGGGGCATAAATTGCCGATCAAGAGGAAGATTGTTAGATTGGCTCTTGGGAAGTGGAATGCACACGTTGTTTGTTTACAGGAGACGAAGTTGGAGGCGGTCAATGATAGGATGATTCGAAGCTTGTGGGGTAATCGGTTTGTGGAGTGGGCTTTCATGGCTTCTAGTGGAGCTTCGGGAGGCATAATTGTGTTATGGGATAGGAGATGGGTCTCTTTACGTGATACGCGTAAAGGTCGTTTTTCGATATCTTGCTCGTTCTCAATGGTGGAGGATGGTTTTAGTTGGGTGTTTTCAGGTGTTTATGGGCCTGGGGATGATGGGGGAGGTCGGTATTGTGGGAGGAGCTCAGTGAGGTGAGGCATGTGTGGGAATTACCTTGGTGTGTGGGTGGGGATTTCAATGTGGTCCGGACGCCTACGGAAAGATCTACGGGGGGAAGATGGACCAGGGCGATGATTGATTTTTTAGAGTTCATTGGCAGACAGTCGTTGCATGACTTACCTCTTAGCGGGGCGTCTTTTACATGGTCTAGTGGCAGGGCGACACCGACTTATTCCCGTATTGACAGGTTTTTGGTATCCGGTGATTGGGAGGAGCATTTTCCTGGGGTCATTCAGACTATTGCCACCAGATTTACTTCTGATCATGTGCCTATCTTTCTAGATTGTGGGGGTATTTCTTCAGGAAGATCTCCGTTCAGGTTCGAGAATATGTGGCTCAGGGCAGGGGATTTTCAGCAGCGGATGGCGGAATGGTGGGCTTGTCCGGTGCGGGCAGGTTCTCTGAGTTATGTGTTAGCTTCGAAATTGCGAGACTCTCATTTCATGGAACAAAGAGGTTTTTGGCAATCTGGTGTGGCGTAGGAATGTGCTATTGGCTGAGATTGACGACATCGATAGAGCTGATTTGAGTTGGGGGGGGGGGGGTGTGGATGAGAGCATGCGATCGAGGAGGGCACAGTGCATGTCTGATATTGAGGAGATATCGTGGAGACAGAAATCTCGGGCTATTTGGTTACAAGAAGGGGACCGGAATACAAAGTTCTTCCACCTCGCGGCAAATGCACGGAGGAGGAAGAATTTTATTGGGAGTTTAACTGTGGTGGGTACTATGTTCGTGACGGAGGAGGAGATCCGTGCGAGGATTCCTTCGTATTATCAGAGGTTGTTTATCGAAAGTGAGAGTTGGAGGCCGAATTTGGATGGTCTTGTTTTTGATACTATCAATGAAGGGGATCGCGACAGGTTGGAGATTCCTTTTACTGAAGAGGAGGTTCTGAAGGCGTTGAAGCAATGCAATGGTGATAAAGCTACTAGTCCTGATGGTTTCTCTATGCGTTTCCTTTTAGAGTGTTGGCATGTGATCCGAGAGGAGGTGATGGCCACGTTTTGTACTTTCCATGAGGAGGGTCGTTTCGTGAAATCCCTTAATGCCACTTTTATCTCTCTTCTCCTAAAAAAAGGGCAGATGAAGGACATTAAGGATTATCGACCGATTAGCCTTGTGGGGTGTGTGTACAAGTTGATTGCGAAGGTTCTTGCGGCTAGGATGCGCGGTGTGCTGGACAGGGTTATTTCCGATTCTCAGAATGCTTTCATTGGGGGTCGCCAATTGGATTCTATCATTATTGCTAGTGAGTTGGTGGATGATAGGCTGCAAAGTAGTAACCCAGGAGTGTTGGTGAAACTGGATGTGGAAAAGGCGTATGATCATGTGCATTGGGGTTTTCTTTTGTATATGATGGAGAGATTGGGTTTCGGGGCGAGATGGCGTAGATGGATTCGTTTCTGTATATCTTCAGTTAGCTTCTCTGTGATTGTGAATGGGTCTCCATCCGGTTTTTTTGGGAGTTCTCGTGGGTTGAGACATGGTGATCCTCTATCTCCACTCCTTTTTCTGGTAGTTATGGAGGCTTTTAGCAAGATGATGACTAGAGCCACGGGATTGGGTTTATTACGCGGTTTCAGGGTGGGGGATGTCACTTCCCAGGTTGAGGATGTCTCACACTTATTATTTGTAGATGATGCTATAGTTTTTTGTGATGCGGATGTGATGCAGTTGCGGTATCTCCGATGTGTATTGGTTTATTTTCAGGCAGTTTCTGGTCTGAAGATAAATACTTGCAAATGTTCTTTGTATCCGGTAGGTGAGGTGGCCAATGTGACTGACTTGGCTTCAGCATTGGGGTGCAGAGCGGATCAGCTTCCCACGGTATATTTGGATTTGCCATTGGGATCCTCAAGGCAGCGTCATGCCTATTGGGGCTCGGTAGTGGAACGGGTGGAAATGCGTCTTGCAGGTTGGAAGCGGTAGTATCTTTCTAAGGGTGGGAGACTCACGTTGGTGAAGAGTACGTTATCCAATCTTCCTACGTATGCCTTGTCTCTTTATCGGATTCCCACCGGGGTGGCTCAGCAGATCGAGAGGATTCAGCGACATTTTTTATGGGGTGGTTGTAGGGAGGGTCACTCTATCCCTTTGGTGTGGTGGAATGCGGTTTGTCGGCCTTATAAGGAAGGAGGGTTGGGTATCCGTAGTGTGTTGCCTTTCAACAAGGCTCTGTTGGGAAAATGGTTGTGGCGTTTTGGGGCGGAAATGGACCGTTTGTGGAGGAGGGTGATTGCTTGTCGTCATGGAGAGATTAGAGGCGGTTGGTGTTTTGAGGAGGTTAGGGGTCAGTGAGGTGTAGGGGTGTGGAAGGATATCCGAAAGGAATGGGACTCTTTTGCTTCTTTTACCAACGTTAGACTTGGGGACGACCGTTGCATCAGTTTTTGGTCGGATTGGTGGTGTGGTGCGGGCTCTTTGGAGTCCTCGTTTCCTCATCTTTATAGGATTGCTCGGGACCGTCATGCTTCAGTAGCCGACTGTTATCATCTTGATACCGGGACGTTAGTGTGGGATGTCAGTTTTGTTCGACACCTTCAGGACTGGGAGATGGAGGAGGTTTCCTTGTTTCTGGAGCTTTTATACTCACTGACTATTAGCGGTGGACCGGACTCATTGATGTGGAAGGCGACTACTACACGTCTCTTTTCAGTTTCTTCCTATTTTCATGGTCTTTTGCCGAGGACGAACGAACATTTCCCTTAGAAGGCGGTTTGGCGTTCGAAAGCACCTACTAAGGTTGCATTTTTTACATGGTCGGCGGCGTGGGGTCGGATTGTCACTATGGATAGGGTGCAGCGGCGTGGCATGTCTTTGGTCAATCGGTGTTTTATGTGCAAACAGGATGGGGAATCCATTGATCATCTCCTTTTGCATTGTCCGTTAGCCTACGACTGTTGGTGTTTTCTATTATGTCTGTTTGGTGTTCATTGGGTGATGCCTGCCTCGGTTCGGGATGTGTTGCATTCTTGGAGGAGCGTGTCGATTGGCTCGCAAGTTCATCTTTTTTAGAGGGTGGCTCCGTTGTGCCTTTGGTGGACTATATGGATGGAACGCAATAGGCGTTGCTTTGAGGGGATTGAGTCCCTGCGAGGGATTTAAAAGATGCTTTTATGTTCTGTTTGTTTAGTTGGGTGGAAGGGCGCAGTTGTAGTTCTATTGACGAAAAAATTGAGTTTATGGGTTCTCTTGGCCCATAAGGGTCGTTGTATATGGGATGCATTCCCCTTTTGAATGTGTTTCTTTTTATAAATTTCTTACTTATCAAAAAATAAAAACAAAGGCTGCAAAAGTAGTGTATTGGTATGAAGTTCTATTCTGCTTTTGTTCATCAATCCAATGTAAAAAACCTGAAATGTTTCTTTTTTAAGATTTTTATTATTTGTTCTGATTGTTTACTGTTATTCGGAAGACCTTGTAGGCGCTGCTATTATCATTTAACCATCTTTTGATGCTATAGTACTAAATAGTGCTATTAAGGTTTCAAGTGCGCTAAGGCGTTAGAGATTCTTTGAAGCCTAAGCGCAACGCGCCCCAAGTAAGATATACAATGAAAATTACAATGGAAAAATAAAATTACATTTAGAGGCGCAGATGCACTTGGAACACGACAGGCTCAACTCTTGCACCTCTACGAGCCAAGACCCTAGACGCATGCCTAGGTGCGGCTTTAGCAGCAATGGTATTGAAACTTATCCGTGTGTCTCCTCTCTCTTTACAGGTTTCTATTGCCTCCTTTTGATGTATTCAGACTGAGAATTTGACTGGGAAATTTTTTTCTTGAAGTAGTTTTGGTTATTTCAAGTTGGGACCCTTTTTATGCTTTGCATAAAGGTTTTATTTCTCAAGTTGTTGCATGTAATTAATCTAAAGGAGGGACCCCTGAACTTGAGAAATGTGGAGCATCTATTGTTTGAAGCAAATATTGGTTTACCTTCCTAGAAATACTGTAAAAATTGCATCATGTTGTATAAAAACATCTTCACTTTTATATATTTCCAGACCATATTATGCACTGATAGTTGATCAATGAATACCAGATATCTCCTCTACTGGCCAGAAGTGGAACTTAGATTCGAATCGGATCTGAATTTGGTCTCTTTTGCTTGGAATGCGTTCAGAAAGTGTTGAACCTAATGTCTTTGGTAATAACTAATAAGTTGGTGTGGCACTCTTTGGTTATTTCTAGACATACTTTCATTTGAATAGTTCTGAACCCATTGGTTTGCTAATATGACAAATGTGCAATTTTTTAATCAAATGTAATTTTATATTGTTTTGTCAATAATTTTTTTTAAAAAAAAAATAATAAAAAGTGGATGATGAGGGTTGAATAATCTTTGAATTCTCATAACTAAAACTTGAGAATCTAAATTATGACCCTCAAAGAGCGTGCCAATGGAGATCTTAAACGGAAAATCCATATTTGGGCGTGCCCATATGACATATGACATTCTGTTACATAATTTATAATTGGCTAATTTTTTCATATTTAATATATTTATATTTAAAATAACAGTTCTCATTATCTTTTATTTTCGGCTTGAGGAGTTATAATTTTTATTTCGTGTTTCTCATATTAATCATATCTCTTTATATATATATATATTTTTTTTTTTGTTTCCCTTTTATTTGGTTATTCACTATTGCTGAAATTCCTACTGGAATAAATGATTTGAGTGGACAAATACCGGGTTATTATCACAAAAGAGGTTTTATCAAATAATTAGATTATCCCATAACTTATCAAATAACCCCTTAGGTTGCGTTTGGTAACGGTGCGGTGCGGTGTTAGTTTTTTGTTTTGGTTTGGGTTGGGTTGAATTTGGTTTGGTGTGATTTTATTTTGATTTCAAACCATGTTTGATGCAGATGGTTTTAGTGTGAGAAAAAGTGATGCTAAAAAACCAAACTATGTTTGGTAGAGTTGGTATGGATTAAAATTCTGAAACCAAACCATGTTTGGTAACTTGGAATGGTTTTACATTTTATTTATAAATATTAAAATTTATAATATTAAAATATATTTAATATTAATATATATTAATATATTAATATTAATATATTAATTTTTAGGAAAGATTATAAAACTATAATATTAAAATATATTAAATTTCCAAATATATATTTTAATATTAAAATATTAATAATATATTAATATTAATATATTAATTTTTAGGAAAGATAATAAAATTATAATATTAAAATATATTTAATATTAATATATTAATTTTTAGGAAAAATAATAAAACTATAATATTAAAATATATTAAATTTCCAAATATATATTTTAATATTAAAATATTAATAATATATTAATATTAATATATTAATTTTTAGAAAAGATAATAAAATTATAATATTAAAATAACTTCCAAAAATATATTTTAATATTAATATATTAATATATTAATTTTTAGGAAACATAATAAAACTATAATATTAAAATATATTAAATTTCCAAAAATATATATTAATATTAATATTAATATATTAATTTTTAGGAAAGATAATAAAACTATAATATTAAAATAACTTCCAAAAATATTTTGTAATACTAATATATTACAATATATTAATATTAATATATTTTAATATTATAATATTAATATATTTTAATACATATTAATATTAATATATTAATTTTTAGGAAAGATAATAAAACTATAATATTAAAATATTCCAAAAATATATATTAATATTAATATATTTCCATATATATTTTAATATTAATATAAATATATTAATATGGTGTAACTATTTGGTTTTGGTTTGGGGTGAGATGGTGCAACCATTTGGTTTTGGTTTTGGTTGCTACAGTACCGCACCACCAAAAACCATCTCATTAGATGGTTCCAAAATCATGGGTTTGTACCACCATTTAGTACCATTGGTTTAGTACTGTTGAACCAACACCAATCCTAACAAACATAGATTGGTACCACCATTTCGTACCAAAACCAAAAAACTGGTACCAAAACCAGTTACAAAACAGGGCCTTAATGTCCCTCTTCACTATCAAATTGACAAAGGGTTAATTACCTTGACACTCCCAAAATTTGCTGAATCTTCAATCACATCTCTCAAGTTTGACAATCATCATTTATGCCCATAATTTTTTCAAACTCACATCATTTACAACCCTTATACCTAAAATACCCTTAAAATTGAGTTATTTGGTATTTAAAAACAAAGTTTACTAGCCTCATCTTTTATTATCCAAACCAACCAATAATTTTTTATTTTGACATAAATCAAGAAACAAATTCGTTTATAGTTAAATATATATTTTTTAAAAATCTAATTGATAGTTCGAAATATTTTCTACCCTAATTTTTTTTTATTTCAAAAAAAATAGTCCCTCAAACACATTATCGCATAAAAAAAAAAATAGGGTAAAATATATATATATATATATATATTTGAAAAAATAATAATAATGCACAATTTTTTTTTTCGAACTACCAATTAGGATAAAATATGAAAAAAAATTATAAAATATTTTTATTTTTATATAAAAATAAAAAAACATTTTGGCATTATTTTTTTATAAAAATACAAATTATTTCGGCAAAATAATTTATATAAAAATAATAATATTTTATAATTATTTTTATATTTTACTCTGATTGGTAGTTCGAAAAAAGATATTTCGGTATTATTATTATTTTTTTTGGAAAAAAATATTTTACCTTACTTTTTTTTTATTTATGCTAAAATGTATTTGAGGGACTACTTTTTTTTTTTTTTTTCATTTTTTAAATATTTTACTATAAACAAATTTGTTTTTGATTTATACCAAAATAGAAAATTAATGGCTTGTTTGGATAATAAAAGATGTGGCTAGTGAACCTTGTTTTCAAACACCAAATATCTTAATTTTGAGAGTATTTTTGGTATAAGGGATATAAATGATGTGAATTTGAAAAAATTAGAGATATAAATAATAATCGTTAAACTTGAGGGGTGTGAGAACAAACTTTAGAAAATGTCAAGTAATTAATTCTTTATCAATTTGATGGGGAGTGGACATTGATCCCATTAAAAAAGTTAGAGAGTTAATTGAGGGGGCATGGACAATATGATCATATGAAGAAACCAGGGTTTTGTGATAATAGCCTCATGGAAATGATAGATTAATGGATCAATTCAATGTCAACAAATTTTTTTTTTTCCTGAACAATGTCAACATTGATGATGGCCAACAACACTAATTGACAGACTGAAAACACTAAATTTTATTTCGTGTATTTGCTTCTACAGTCCGAATTATCTTCTACTTTTTTGGCAGGAGATAAGATAATTAAATCAAACTTGTATATACTCTATATATATACATATACAAACGAAGGGCTTTGATTGACCCAGATAATCCACGTGGCTTGACGATCAAAAGTAGTGAATTGAACCTATCTTCTTTGTTTCTTGAGAGTGTTGAGTGAGAGTGAGAGAGAGAGAAAGAGAGAGAGGGGAAAAATGGCAGAGCAGAGCGATTTCAGTGAGAAGACGGCAGAGCAGAGCGATTCCAGTGAGAAGACGAATGGCGTCTTTGTGGAGGTAAATGGGGACGAAACCAGAGGGACCCACAGAGAATTACCCACTCTTTCGACCGTTGGTCACAATCTGATGGCTCAGATTCTCTTTCCCGATCCAAACTCATCTCCTGCTCCTGTGTTCCACCGGATCAAATCCTCTCTCTCCCACAACGTACCTCTTCTTGGCGAAGCTTCGAGAAACACGGGTCGCCAAGTTCTGCTGTGGGCTCGCCGTGGCAGTCCTCTCCGTGTCCTCCTTGTTGTTTCTGTGAGTTTTCTTGAATGAATCTATATGTGTGTGTATATATACCTGTGTATGTATAGGATGTGAATCTTGTGTCACTATTTGTCCAATTGCTTGATAATGAGTGTAATTTTGATGTTCATTATGTCTCTTTCAGTTATGTATGAGGCTTCCGATGATACTTTACTTTCTGGGTTTGATTTTGTTTGTGAATTTTTTTTGGGTGATGCATTATAGTGAAATTAAGAATTCAATAATAATTATTGCGTGAAAATTTTATAGTCCAAGTCCCCAATGATACAAATGGGTGTCCAAAAGGATGTTTGAAAGGGAAAGAAAGTAATTTTCTGTTCACATTAGTAAGATCATTGCCTATCACATAGATACATGTATACATATATAACGAATTATGTCAGGTAGAAAATTCAAAATTTCCTTAGGATGAAATGGGGACAAATTTGACACTTTGATGATTCAGATTTGGTTTGGCCCCATGATCAAATATTTAGGGCATTGATGAATATGCAGCCAGATGTTTACCAACTTTGACACCTAGGCTGTGCAACATTAGCTTGTGCCGTCTGTTTGAATTCAATGCCATCTTCCAAATTAATAGATCAATGGACTTGTTGGGAAGTAAAAGCAGTGTGCCATGTAGCGAAAATGTAGTGCAGCTTTGATTTGCTCATGAAGTGGATCTCTCCCTATATAGATGTTGAGTCATATCCTCATGATATAGCCACTCTCCGACTTACAGCCTTTATGCTTCTACCGTTCCTGTCAGATGTCAGATGGTGAGAGCTAAGCATAAAATAGTGTTTTTATGTGTTACATCAGCTCAGCATAAGTCTCTAAGTGTTCTTTATCAATTTGAACTAGATATTCTATTTTATAATACATGAAGCCAGTAGCTTATGTTACCAATCAGCATCCGTTTTTTCGTTTCTTTTGATATTGTGTTGTTTGGATACAAGCCCAATGGTCTTTTGTTGTGTGGGTTCCTTGTTATCAAAGAACAGGGGGAAAAGAAAACTGTGATAGTCCCCTTCTTTAATGCCACATTTTACATTTATCATCATTGTAAACTTTTTAGCATGAGAATATGATATGGCATTGAAAATCACAAAATATCACTGGCTATATGATACTAGTTGACGTCTGAGAAAATTCTACTTTCCAATCTTATTTCTGCCACAAGAATATTTTGTTTAGAATGATAACAAATTGAATGATGTATCAGAGAAAGATTCTTGGTTGGGAGTTGGTAGATGACCCTTGTCCTGAGTTATTGCTCACATAACGAGTTAATGTGAATTCGTTGTGGTGATATTTTCAGTATCCTTTTTCTGAGCAATTATATGTATCTTCTTCCTCTATATCTCACAAATGTAAAAAAGCAGACTTCAAAAGCTTCTTCTATTCTATCAACTTGGTTTTAATAGGACAGTTTTGATACTATCTCAAGCAGACTATAAAAGCTCCATTTAGCCAACTGAACTTTTAGAAGGGCATCCTCCTTCCATAGGTCAATTCTGAAGTTTACTGTCTTCTAGACCTCTCTTATATCCATCCATATTCTGAAGTTTACTGTCTTCTGGCCAAGATTCAAACATAGGATCGCCCAACTTATTCCCCTCATTTTAAAATCTGTGCAAGGCATGGGCTATCTATAAGATGTTTACTACTTGGTTATAAACACGGATATATATATATATATGCATTAATTTGATAAGGTCGACCTCGCAGCTTATTCCAGCAATTTGAACAGTTGTTTTGTGTGGTATTTGATCATTGAGAAGGTTTTGGAATAAAAGGAGTATTTCGTTTATTTTGAAAATGAGTGAAACTTCTTTATTTAATTCCTTAATGTGTTAAATCCACAAGCTCTGCATTAGGAATATCTTCCGAGCCTCTGGCTTTGTCTTCAGATCTCTTGATAATTTGAGATCTCCCAGAACCAGCCATGGAGCATTGTTAATTATAGCATTCATCAATTTGATAATTGTGGAGATTTTACCTGGATGGTGTTCCACATGGAGTTAAAAAAGAAATTGTGAATCTGATTACGCAAGTGCAAAGGTTTTTTATTATTATTATTTTTTCTGTGTCTCTGTTTGTTCTGTTTCATAAGACACACACCCAAAATCCTCGCACGTCCATTATCGTGCCTATGGCGATTGGAACCCTTAACCTCCCATGTGGGAGGAGGGAACAGATTCCCTTGGGCTAGGCCTTTGGCACTGTACAGGGGTGCTTTCAGATGTAAAGGCTACTTAAATATATTTTTATTTTGTTAAGCATTTCAAGGTCGTGAAATGGAACCTATGCGGCTTTTCTTTAGCTTCAAAAGTTTTTTTTATGTCTTAACCATCTTTATTAGCCCAAGTATTGGGAACCAGGATATGAAGATTTTAGAATTTATTTCTTATCTTCTAATTTTGTTAATTATGTTATTTGGTAATATTTCTCTTTTGGTTCTCTGTTTCTGGTTTTATAATAATTCGTCGTATTTATGTCTTTTGGCTTACCTATAAAAGATCTAGGTGTGGAGGAAAAAACAATCATTATGCTGGAAAGTTGACAAAAGCTATAGATATACTTCCTATTTAATTCCTGTCTCCTTCACTCTCCTATGTAACTTTTCTCTTTCTTTCTCTTCCTTTTCCTTTTCCTTTCTTTTTTCTTTCTTCTCTCTATCTCTATCCCTCTTCCTTTCTTTCCCGTCCTAATCAATTATTTTTGTAGCAAACTTCAATTTCGTCTTCTTATATATGGCTCTTTTGCCTTTCCCAACCTTTTTCCTTCTCTTTATTTTTCTTTGTTTCTCTCCTACATCACAAGCAGCACACCAAAGCAAGTTATAAGTCTTAAAGCAAAGATAGAAATTGTTCCCTACGCGATCCAGAATTGTTTTGTTGGAAATCAGCATCCTGAGATGCTTTTGCTGTGCATGGTTCAAAACCTAACACGAACTCGAGGAGGGAATGGCTTTCCCTTGTACATTGGAGATGACTTCTTCAGGATTTCAGAAAATAAAGCAAAGACAGCAGAGTCCAATAGATCTCTTTGCTTGGGTGGTTACAAGCTGTTCCCTAGGTCAATATGATGTTCTGCTCAGTTCCATCACTAAACTACTCAAAAAACATACCTTCAGTAAGTGGAAGATGAGAGCTGAAACTTTCTTTTTGCTGTAGTATAGGTTTTTTTTAAAATGTGGAGAATAAATTCCAAACATGTATGAAAATTTCCTGAATTTTCTGTTCATTGAGGAATCCCCCTCTTTTTTCTTTCTCTTCTCTTTACTTCCTTTCCCCTTCTACATCACATGTGCTATCCTCTCCTATACAAATCAGATATTGGAGCCCCTTCTTGCTGCTTGAGGATTGACTGAAATTGAAAACTTGTTGCATTCTGCTCATCCTGTCCCTTGTTTGGGTTTGATTGCCGATGCTTTTTGGATTGCAGTACATGCATTTCATAACTTGATTGTCACTCCTGAACCTATATGGTGTGAAGACTTTTTCCATCTTGATTCCATTAATCCCATGGAATTAGCAATAGTATTCCTCATTAATGCTTAGATTGTTTGCGACCCCTGTAGCCGTCTCTATTACTGTGTTTTCTTGCCATTCCTTTTGTTTTATACTGCTTAGCATAGAGCTGGTATCTTTTAATGCTAAGAGGATTTGGTGTTCAGTGTGTCTGTAACTTCTTCACTTTAAATATTCGATTGAATTGAATTCTCTACTCAATACAGTTTAAAAGTTGTTAGATCTTGGTACTCTCTCGAGTGGTTCTCATGATGTAAATGAATCCTTTTATCTTTTTTTATTTATTTATTATTATTAGTTTTTTTTCTCTCTTTGATTCCTTTCTGAAATTGATGCAGGTGGGGACTATCACTCTTCTGGCTCTGACAGGAGTACTAGTTTTTATGCTTTTCTTTCTTGCAGCAACTGTCAATGCCATTGTAATATCTCTTCTCATGTCTCTAGCTGCGGCCGGAGGGTTCTTGGCTCTTTTCTTTGCCTGCATGACATTCATCTACATTGGGGCTTTATCGGTTGCTGTATTTGTTATTTCCACAGCAACAGTTTCGGCAATCATTGCTGTTGTGATAACTACAGGTAATTCTTGTGCTTCTTTCTTTACCCTTGAGTTAATTTTCTCTTCTTCTAGGTCCTCAAAATGATACCATTCATCTTAAAAAATTTAGTGATGAGTTGACTTCCCTAGTTCTATATCTTTTTCTATGGCTATCAGACTAGGGAATGTGTTTTTTAGTGTCCCAACGATACATATTTGAACCTAATATCACTTGTCTCATTCCTTGCCCCACATGAATATGATAGGTCAATTTGATATTTGATGTGTCAGAATGAAATTTGTTTCTTGTGTTTGCTATAGATTTATCTAATTCCTGTCTTGGCACTTCAAAATTATTGGTTTGGATCAGGTTGGATTGGATTCTTTTGGACTGTGTGGTTGGCATCGAAGAAAAGCCTGGGCCTTGCTAAGCACTCGCTGAAAGCGACTGTATCAGCAATTTCGGCGTACTCTTCTGCTCGGCATTCTCGTCGCCACCATGATCCGAATAAACTGTCAGATTGAAGTGCAGCTGTCAAAAGGAAATGTGTGTATGTGTGTGAAATCCTAGTTTGCAGTAAATATGTTCATACATGTTTATGATGCCTAATCTTCTTGTAATGACCCACCATGGAGATAATGTTGCTAGTATCATATTGGGATGGAGATAATGTTGCTACTAGTGTGATATTGGTTTATGTTATATTAACCTGCATGTGGTTGAATCTGCTACCAGTTATATGGTTTTGATTTCGAGTCTGTTTCCATATTGTATATATATTACTAGTATTCAATTATGCAGCCTCATTGTGTTCTCACCATTCTCGGATAATATTTTCTCTCTTTCTGTTCGATCATCTTTTCCTGATTCTTACCGTATGACGGCTTGGACTCATAGAATGGCGGAGACAACTAAAACCTCGGAACATCAACTAGTATGTTAGTCTCAGGACAAGTAATGGCACATAAGATCAAGTTTGTTGGTGTGTACACGATGCAGGAGGATCAATATAAGGATGACAGGAAATCGTAATCTGCTGTTTTCCTTTTCAAATATCTATTTTTAGTTAATTTTTACTACTTATGGTAATTTTCTATTTGTCAATTAGGAATAGATTCTGAACCCGATTTGGGCCAGATTTTTGGCAATCTTTTGATTTCTTTCCGTATTTCGTTTTGGTAAGACTTTTAGGGTTTTGCTATTTTTGGTAAAATTCTTGATTTTCAGCTATTTAAACCCGGTTTGTGGGTTGTTTTAAATTAGTTTTGAATATTAAGAATTTTATTAAATTTCAGAGTGTTCTCTGAATTTTGGGTCGAATAATTTCTCCATTTTCTTTTTTGCAAATTACCCGTTGCGCTAGCCTGCAGAATAATCTCTATTCTGTCTGGCGTCAATTGGTATCAGAGCTCAGCATCTTCCTGAGGCGGTATTTTCATCAGTTTTTTATGGCTGGTGGTCGTCGTGGGCAGGTTCCGATTGAGGAAGTCCCGCACCGTGATCGTAACGTTCAGGATGTCATGATTGAAGATTTGCAGAGGCAAATGGCAGAGTTAACCCAGCGCCTGGCGGCGTAGGAAATCGGTAATCATGATGTGGAAGATTCTGATACCGACAATTCCACCTTCGAAAATCTGTATCCACCGTTATGGCCAATATTTTCGGAAGATTCTGATTCCGAAGATGATTGGTTGAAAATCGATACTTTCGTTGGAGAGCCAGTGTATGACACAGAAGGAGATGAAGATGTGTTGTATGGGGACGACCATGAAACTCTGGTCATTCCCAAGAGCCTCCTGACTCCCAGAAGCGATTCCGAAGATGATTGGTTGAGAACCAATATTTTTCATACAACCTGCACCGTGGCCAACAAAGTCTGCAAGATGATTATTGACAGTGGCAATTGCGAGAACGTAGTCTCTGAAGACGTTGTCCGAAAGAAGGGTTCTCCCTCGTCAGTCTCTATGATGTCTCCTTCTGCATTTAATCAGCCGATGTCTCCGTCGTCTAATGGCCAACATCTTCGAGGCATCCATGAGCAAGTGAAACTGGCCATTCACGAGATCAATGCCAAGTACAAAACTCGAGCGGACAGTCATCATCGTCAGGTACTTTTTGATGTTGGTGATTTTGTTTGGGTTGTATTAACTCGTGATCGTTTCCCTGTTGGCGAGTATAATAAGCTTAAGAAGCAGAAGATTGGTCCCTGTGAGATATTGCAGAAGATTAATGACAACGCATACAGGTTGTGTCTCCCTAGTCACTTGAAAATATCTGATGTCTTTAATGTGAAACACCCGAGTCCTTGTTTTGCGGATTCTGCTGAGAACACTCGGGTGTTTCACATTAAAGACATCAGATGTTTTCAAGTGACTAGAGAGACACAACCTATATGCATTGTCATTAATCTTCTGCAATATCTCACAGGGTCCAATCTTCTGCTCCTTAAGCTTATTATACTCGCCAACAGGGAAACGATCACGAGTTAATACAACCCAAACAAAATCACCAACATCAAAAAGTACCTGACAATGATGACTGTCCGCTCGAGTTTTGTACTTGACATTGCTCTCGTGAATGGCCAGTTTCACTTGCTCATGGATGCCTTGAAGATGTTGGCCATTAGACGACGGAGACATCGGCTGATTAAATGCAGAAGGAGACATCATAGAGACTGACGAGGGAGAACCCTTCTTTCGGATAGGGTCTTCAGAGACTACGTTCTCGCAACTGCCACTGTCAATAATCATCTTGCAGACTTTGTTGGTCACGGTGCAGGTTGTATGGAAAATATTGGTTCTCAACCAATCATCTTCGGAATCGCTTCTGGGTGTCAGGAGGCTTTTGGGAATGACCAGAGTTTCATGGTTGTCCCCATACAACACATCCTCATCTCCTTCTGTGTCATACACTAGCGCTCCAACGAAAGTATCGGTTTTCAACCAATCATCTTCGGAATCAGAATCTTCCGAAAATATTGGCCATAACGGTGGATACGGATTTTCGAAGGTGGAATTATCGGTATCAGAATCTTCCACATCATGATTATCGATTTCCTGCGCTGCCAGACGCTGGGTTAACTCTGCCACTTGCCTCTGCAAATCCTCAATCATGACATCCTGAACGTTACGATCACGGTGCGGGACTTCCTCAATCGGAACCTGCCCACGACGACCACCACGACCACCAGCCATAAAAAACTGATGAAAATACCGCCTCAGGAAGATGCTGAGCTCTGATACCAATTGACACCGGACAGAATAGAGATTATTCTGCAGGCTAGCGCAACGGGTAATTTGTAAGAAAGAAAATGGAGAAATTATTCGACCCAAAATTCAGAGAACACTCTGAAATTTAATAAAATTCTTAATATTCAAAACTAATTTAAAACAACCCACAAGCCGGGTTTAAATAGCTGAAAATCAAGGATTTTACCAAAAATAGCAAAATCCTAAAAGTCTTACCAAAACGAAATACGGAAAGAAATCAAAAGATTGCCAAAAATCTGGCCCAAATCGGGTTCAGAATCAATTCCTAATTGACCAATAGAAAATTACCATAAGTAGTAAAAATTAACTAAAAATAGATATTTGAAAATGATAACAGTAGATTACGATTTCCTGTCATCCTTGTGTTGATACATAGATAGTATAATTCATGGGAGAGAGAGTTTTGAAATATCTATATATATATGTTTGTTCTCAAGTACACCTACATGCCACAAACACATCCACCTGGAAGAAGCTTGTGCATTCATGTTTTATAGCTCTGTTCTTGTGAAAACACAGTTCAAAATACAACAGCAAGCTGAGAAGGGGGAAAAGCGAAGGAGCCAAGAGGAAGAAAGTTTCTTTTCAACCAAACACAATAAACAAATATTAGTGAAGTGAGTTCCGAGTATTATTAGTGAGAAAAAGAAAAAAAAAATGATAAGGTTTCTTTCCAACCAAACACGACAACAACTGAATAGTTGTGAACTGAATTCTTATAAGCACAGTGAGTATTAGCCAACTGAGTTCTTCTTGTAAAGGAATACAACAAACATGAAAAATGCAAAATCCATTTTTTTCTTTTGGTGGACTCATTGATTTATAATATATATATATATATATATATAATGAACATGTAGTATTAATTATACCTCAAACTTTATACCAAGAACTACAATGACAGCAATATTGGGTGGCTTTTGACATAGCAATGTACAAACTGGAAAACATTTTTTAGTAACTTTCCACAGCAGCACCTGCAATGTGTTAGAAGAACAACAGCTTTTCCTCTTTCTTCTTCCTCGCCAACGCTTCTCGATATAGTAGTTATATATATGTCTTCTCTTCTTGCATGAAGATAATGAACCAGTAAAATTGCGAAATCAAAAATGAGAAGCACCGGAGTGTATACATAACTAGCAGCTTATCAGTCATGCTCCTTATCATGCCAGTCCGGTCTGCCCAGCGTGAACTCCAAGCTCGGATTCTTTCGCTCCAATTCAGAACCTAAATAGCTCTTCAACCGGTTTAAATCGCTTTCCTACCATTCGTTGCAAATGCAATTATTATTATTTTAGAAGAAAAAAAAAATTATTATAGTACAATGAGAGGCAGAAATCAGCTAGAACAAAATCCTGAACAAATTCAAAACTAACAGCAGAAAGCATAAAAAAGAGATCAAGGTCAAAGCATAAATTCTTCCATAGAAACATTCCCTCGCAAATATCTCTCAGCCAAAACGTACGTTCTAGTCCTATTTTACACTATTTTTGCAACAAATGGAACCAAAAAAAAAAAAAAACGCAGGTTCGACATAGTGATTTTCAATCAATACCTCTACTTGGTGTCTGGATCTTTGTTGCAATGAGAGGCTTGATGGTCTATGCCCATCCATGTCAGTTGAGTTAGTCTGCAGCCAAGCCTCCCTAGTACTACTGCTGAAAATTAATTAGAGAAACAAAAATTAGTTCAGCGAGTTCTCAATTATTTTGAAATGATCAAATGGATGTTAACAAGACGAAATACATGTCCTTAAATTTCATCAAGAATACTTGTACCTCCATGCATATATATGATCTTATAGTTGTTGAAAATAATATACATTTCTCTTCCTAAACTCTAGGCCACTATTTCCAACAATAGCCATCGTTCTAATTTTTAAATTCCACACATTTATTTTAATGTATCTAGATTCTAGAGCTAACGATGCACTAACGTAGCAGGAGAATGATCCACTAACAAGATTGAATTTTTTTTTTTTTTGCGATGTACTTATTTTGTTCATGAATTAATATCAACCCTTCTGAGAACAAAATAAACTGGCATCAAGCAGTAGTCATACTTACACAGAATCTATGAGGTCTGAGCCTTCAAATAATTCACATTCGTTATGAAACATGGTCATTCCTTGTTTACCCCAAAAAAAACCATGGTCATTCCTTGTAGTGAAAAATCTCGGAATCATCATCAAACATTAGTACATAGCAGCTAAAGAGACTCGTAATGGCTTTCCCGTATTACTGTAATTGCCAAAATAGTCTATGATATTATTTTTGTGAATGTCATGCACAAAAAAGGTAATATATATACAAGTAAAAAAAAAAAAAAAACTACACTTGAGGTATAATACCAAAGTTATCTTATTTACCGAAAAAAAAATACTTATCCATCCCCACAGGTTCTTGTTAAATTTGAAAATCAGACATGAAATCTACAATGTCTGTCTGCATGGAAATCTATTATGAAAATCCATATACTATATTTTCTAAATAAATTATATTAATCAACCTATAGCTTTAAGGTGATATTGCCTGCTGTATATAGAACTTAGACCTCCAGAGCTACATTTCTTATGTAAAACCTAATGTTGTGATGGTGTGTGAGTGCGTGTATCTGTGTGTGTGTGAGGGGGTGGGGTGGGGTGGGGAGCTACATGTGATAATCGTCAATAGTTTAGTAGTTTACACGCCCTTAGCAATATGACTTAAGCCCCAACGGTTTTCCCAGAGTGAATACAATAATATTCCGAGTCATTTTTTTTTTTGCAGTCATTTATAAATACTTGTTCATTTCATTTCATTTAGCTAATAGGTGACAGGCACAAACAAACACGTGCATCCATGCACATGGATAGGGAAAAAATGGAAATTGATATAGGGTTAGGGTCTGATTGGTGATAATAATTTTATGAAATTAAAAATCAAAAAACAGTAAAAAAGTCTGTTTGATTCAGTATTCTGAAAATTTAGTTACAAAAATGGTTGTTTTCACATAACTCATTTTTATTGTTATCAGAAAATTGTTCTATACTTTTAGAATTCTCATGAACAGTTTTCAGAGATACAAATCAAACAAACCCTTAGTATTTTACATTTTATGCTTTCACATTGTATTTTAAAAGTTGCCTTATTTAGTTAAATATCAAATTATCAATGAAATATAATGGAAATAATATGAGATAAGTTGGAAAACCTACCAATATTATAATTCCAAATGATCATTAATAAGATTATGTTAAATTGTTATTTTAATTTTAACGTAAATTGTAAGAATATCATCAGTTTCAGATGCCATACCAAAACTTGTTATAATAGAATAACTTCTGCTTTTCCCTTTTTCTTTTTTCTTTCATCCTTTTTGCTAATTTCAGTCTAAAATCAAACCATAAGGAAGAAGGAAGAACATATTCACGCTAGAGGACGATAATTTTTAAACTAAAAAGGCTTAGGAGATGCTTCCATCTATCATCCATGATTTGAGCTTCAACAACATAAAATGAAATGAAGGTTTATCATCAATATATATATATATAGTTTAACATCAATTTTTAAACTATATATATATATATATATATGCACATTCAAATTCACCAACACTAGGTAGTTAATAACACCATATGCATGCCATGAAAATCATACCCAATCGACATACATACATGTACGTATACATTGATGGGCTATGATTCAGTATTGTTTATCTATGATCAATAGCTGGCAATACAACATACATTTTTTGTTTTTTCCAAAACAAATGTATTTGTTTAATATATTATCTATTGTGCAAGTATTGCATTTGACAAACATGTAATGAATTATTCATGTCTAGCATGAGGATAGCTACAAATAAACAAAATTAGGATGAATAGCTACAAATGAACAGCATCAAACGATGTAATGTTACTAAATTGAATGTTTTGTGAAGTTGAGTCTATGTTCCTCGATTACACCAAAAAACTTAATCTGTTAGGTAGCGTTCCTTACCAATTATTTATAAACTCAAGACAAGACCTTCGTTATTCTAACCTTGCTAGGATAAGTCGGACACCTATATATGAAACTAATTTTATACAGTTGCATGAAAATTATAAGGCATCCATGTCCTCGAAATGATTGATTGTTGCATTGTTCGGTGATAAGGCATTGTTATATATTTGTGTGTCGATTGTCATGTGCCCTTATGAGCAACCTGTTCTTGACTTTTAGCCCATTCCACCTTTTGTATTTTATATTTTTGCTAGTTATTTATAAAATTTGCTTAACCTTTCAGGAAAAAAAATCATACGAAATCGAAATACATATATGTACGTATACAAGAAACAGTCAAAATACTATTTGTTAGAAAATGACACTTCAAGTCATGGTAGTGTTTTTTAGTGATATGTGCAACAATCTCCTCGTGAAGAGAATAAAAGGAGAAGAGTTTAATAATTGGTGATTACTAATAGTACTAACTAATACTAATAAGAAATGGCAGTTCCACCTAAACTATATCGAAAAAGTTAAGCAATGGTTGCTTTCTAAGATCCTATTTAGCATTTGATTATGTTTTGTAATTTTTCCTAATTATACCCCCATCGAAGCTACAAATCTTATCAAAATCTGTACAAAATCTTCCAAAACAAAAAGATTAAAAAAGGAAAGATCAAACACAAGAGAACAAAACAAAAGCAAAAGCTGCCACAACACTACTTTTATTCTTCAAAAAAATGGTGGACGTGGGTTTGCATCTCTTAGTATATGGTACCATGCAAAAGAAAAAGGAAATTAAATGTACTGCTATTACTGTCCATCATCATCAAGTCATATAGATGCTCATTATATAACATATATATATATATAAACAAACACACATATATATAGATAGATAGATAAATGAGATTGATATACGCCATGCACCTTGAAGAGTTACTCCAGAGGTAGTCTGTTTCTTGCTGTGAAGATCCATCGGACGGCCCACTTTGATCGATAAACCGACGGAAACTGGCTCCATCGGTTGCACCTCCTACTGGGGAGATTTCTTCCTCTCCAGACCCATCTGAATGCCCTTCAAGTACAATCAAATGTGTCAAATTATTTTCTACATATACATGTGCAGTGCATGTATTTCTATATATATATATATATATAAATACTCTCACACAAGTCTACTATCTTTATATATGTATGCACATAATGTTTAAAAAATCAATAGGAATTAATCAAGGGTTTCTCTCTCTCTTCCCCAACTAAATAGGTATTGTATATAGTGTACAAAATAATGAAATTAGTAGTGAGGTTAGGATAAATTAAATTAAATTAAGCACTGGTGTGATATGGAAAAGAAAAAGGTGAAAGGCACAAAGTCAAAATATACGAATTACAAACCTGAGGAAGCTGCAGGTTTGTCAGTGGTTTTAACAGTTCGATACATCTGCAGTCATTTGGAAACATTTGCAAAGACAATTAAATAGAATTACAACAAATAATAATACACCCCAATAAAAGAAAAACAAAAACAAACCCATTATTTCAGATCTCTCTCTCTAACTGTGTTCATCGATCATCACCTTTCTGGGTTTCATCATTAATCACGAGGTTGATGTTTGTTACACATACATGAGCTGTATTAATTATTTATTGAAAAATGATCACTTACTTTTGTCCGTATCATTATGTTTGGCTCTCTCTCTCTAATTTTAATATTTCTCTCTCTCCCTCCGAACAAAATCAGACTCTCTCTTCTCATAAATTAATTATGTACTCACTCCATTCATCGATTATTGTGCCAGAAAGATAGACCAAAGACCAGAGATGGATATAGAGATAGAGTGAGAAATGTGAAACTGAGTTTCTTTTTTCTTTTTCGTTGTACCTGTAAATGGCTCTTGACATGAGCTAGTGTTAGATCTTTCACATCCATTAGCTCAAGAACTGACTTCGGTGTTGCCCCTAAAACCATAATCATCAACCATTAATAATAACACGCAGCAAAATAAAATCATAAAATCAACAACTACACCCAATATATATATATATATATATATATATATGAATATGTGAGTATGTATACTTTCATGACCACCGAGAAGCTCAACAGCATGAACGAATCGCGCATGGAGAGTGGTAGTCCATCGCATTCTGGGGGCCCTCATGCTCCGTTTGGTGGTGAGCTTGGGCATGAATCTTGATCTCATCATCCCATGAGAGGGCTCGGAAACAGGTCCGACCCCGTACTGGCTGTGGTTGTGGTGGTGCATATGATAGTTGGGCGGCGAGAGGCCGTTGAACCTTGTTGATGCCGGCGTAGTCCTGGTTAAGGACGGATTGGGATATGAATTAAAGATTTGCATTTGATCCAAACTCGACCCGAAAAATGTTGGAGGAGAGTGAGAAACAGATGGAAGTTGAGGGGAAAACATTTGGTGGTAGAGGGACATCTTGGGGTCTCTTTCCCGGGTATGGTCCAGATTGGGCAGGAAGGGGAATGAACGGTTGTGATACACCGGAATACCCTTTATCGGCCGCAAGCCGTCCGATACTTCCATCAGCGAAACCCCATGGTTAATGTTGTTCAGGTGGTTATGAGGATGGTGGATTTGGTGGTAAGGGTTTTGCGGTGGCGGTTGTTCGGCTCCTCCGTCGCGGGCGGTGTTCGCCGGATGTGCTAGGGAGAGCTCGGTCTGAGCTTGGGATGTTGTTGAAAAGGTTTTGTGGGTGTTATTGAATATAGGTGAAGATGTAGTGTTGGGAGGACTAATGTGGAGAGAAAGATCGGGAGGTGGGTTTGAGGAGGGTTCTATGAAAATACCTTCCAAGGGCATTTTTGATTGGATTTTTTGGGGTTTTTTTTTAGATTAATCTGAAATATGGGTTTTGAAGAACACACAAAAGGGTTCAAAAGGAAAATAAATGGAGATTTTTATTTGAGAGCTTTGATTGCTTTAACTTGGAGAGAAGGTGAGCTAAAGGGAAGAGCTTAGAGAGAGATGATGGTGGAAGTAAAGAAAGGCATGGAAAGGAGGAGAAGGATTTTGGGTGTGGTGTTACTCGAGAGTATATCTCGGAAAATGACACTAGAACAAGGTTGCTTTCTCTCTAGTCAAAACACACACACAATATATATATATATATATGTATGTATGTATGTATATATGGCCAGTTTGATTTCTTTCCCGGAGACGACGGGATAAAAAATGTTAAGAGAGAGAAAGAGAGCCTTCATGTGATTCCTTTTCCCCCACCCTCTTCGCTACACACTCTCTCTATGTCTCTCTATACATATTTAATACTAGTATTTAGTTTATTTATTATTTCATTCAATAAAAATATATTAATGGTGGAATTCCATTTCCATGCTAGGTTGGGTAGAACCATGGACTAGTACTACTGCAAAAAGCATAGGATAATAATATTATTCAAATTCTCAAGAAAATGAGGCACATAAATAATGGTTTTATAATATATAAAAAAATAGGATATATATATACACGTAGAAGTAAAGACAGATCCATTGACCCGAGTAAGCTACAAAGGGGTGTTTGTTTGCTTGCATATGGTTAACATGCGTAAAGGCTAATAAATTCCACATTGCCTTCTAATTCCCTTTCATACTCCCAAATATTCCCCTTCTAATCTTTCAACAACTTTGTCTGGCATCCTTTGGGTTTTATTATGTCTTCCTCCACATCCACATGACCTTCCCATCCATATATATCCTCATTGACTCCCACCTCCTCCTTTTATGCTCTCCAAAACCCTAGGCTGAATCAAACATAAATTATACTTTAACTAAATTTTCAATTTATTATAGGATTAAACCTTTGACTCCATATATTGGATTTTTATTATAACACAAAACTAAGCCTACCATGTCAGTTTTCAATTAGATTATTGTATATTAGGGTCATTGCTTGCAATGGTGGAGCTAAAAATTTAGTTAAAAGCGAAAATTGGTCTACCAGTGCCTTTAGTTCTTTACTCCAACTATAGGTCATGGTTTCAAATCCAACAGATAAAAGACAAGATGAGGAATGGCTAATAAATAAAAAAGTTAAACAAAATTAAAGATGTAATTGAAAATGATATTTTTTTCATTTAAGGTTGTTCTCAAATATTTGTATCTATTAATTGAAATAGATATATGCAAGAGAAAAATAAATATTTTTAATTAATACATTTATACAAAATATTAAATCAAATGTATCATGTCATTTAAGTAACATATTCCTCGAAGGATCATATTTAGGTCATGCCCCATAAGTAGACATGTGTCAATGGATCGGATTCGGCTCTTAATCGGATTATCGAATTTTATTTTCAATCTATATCCGATTAATATCGGATTCGGATCATAATCGGATTATTGACAGGTCTATTGATTAGGATGACAAAAACTCCCGATCAATCATCCGAATTTGATAATTCAACGGATTTTTACTTAGTTAATTCATGTTCGAATTTATTCATTATAGT
Source organism: Cornus suecica (assembly GCA_963922005.1). Lineage (NCBI taxonomy): Eukaryota > Viridiplantae > Streptophyta > Magnoliopsida > Cornales > Cornaceae > Cornus > Cornus suecica. Next base: position 6,893,176 of record OY998238.1, on the reverse strand, counting down.
ATATCTGATCCTATTATCTAATTAAAAAAATACAAAAATACAAAATTCAATAAATACTGAAACACTAAAATTATTCACACTTTTAATAATTGTATTTATGATCAATCATTATTTATAAATAATAAAATAATTAACAACTAACATTTATATACATGTATAGTATTAAATATATATATATAAAAATATCAAATATATATTTATATATATATATATTATATCGGATCATGTTATTATCGGATTGGATTGACATAAATCCAAATCCAATTTGTTAAGAAATTGGATTATCAGATTCGGATCCTAATCGGGTTATCGGATTTTATTTTCAATCCATATCCGGCTAATCGGATCAGATTCAGATCAAAATCCGATCCATTGACAGGTCTACCCATAAGGACAAAGTTCGTCATCCTAATGATGTGGTCTAATACAAGTTGGACATGTGGCCAAAATCTTTTTCAAAATGAATTGACCTTGATTTGTGTATTTTGAGATTTTATATCCAATTTTCTTTTGAAATTTTTTTTGGCCACTTGACTAACTTATATTGAACTAAGGACGAATTTGGTCCTCATGAGGCAGGACTATGTATTGTCCTTCTTCAAAAACAAATCTACGTCTGATTGCAATAATGGTAGGAATTGAACAATTGATTTAACAAGACAATAAATAAGTTTATGGCCTTTTTTTATTGTGAGTGCCTAGTTATGGTTTCTTTCTTTCTCGTATAAAATGATAGTTAGTTTTTTTAAAAAAAAAATAGACTTCTTTTGTACCAACTTATTTATAATTGAAAATCAACTAAAACGAGATCCCGTAAAATAAATATAGAGAGATATGAGAATTAGAAGGCTAGTTTTGGAGAAGTTATAGAATATTTTGGGAGTATTATTACACTAACTTTTAGTATTGGGAGTATTATTCCAGTAACTTTTAGTATTGGGAGTATTATAGAATATTTAACTTTTTTATATAGTTATATTATTGGGACAAAATCAAAATTTTATGACAAAGGTTTCTTTGTGACAACAAAACAAAGACGATTGTGTGTGGTGCTTATAATAGGATTTTTCAGTAATTTTAGTAGGGATGCTTTTTTATTTAACTAATCAAATTTGATTCCAGAAATTCTAAAATTCAAAATGAGCCAAATTGCATGATTAACAAGTATATAAATATATATAGTTGGATGATTTTCACATTTTTTTGGACTACAAATTGAAAACAAACTTGTTACAAATGTTACTTTGATTTTTAGAAAAGCGAAACTGGAATCAAACTGTTTTATAAAGCAAAACTATAGTGTTTGGTTGTCTTAATCTAACACTTCTTATGCTCTCCCAAATGTAGCGGCAGAGAGTTCAATTTTTAAGTACTCTGGTTAATGCTCATATAGGTTTAATGCCACGAAGGGAGTACGGTGGAATTTAAAAAAATAATTATTGTAACAACCCCATTCTCTAACCATAATTAAGCATTTTGCATGGTGTTTCACTAAAGCCCTGTTTGTTTGTTTTTTTTGGTAAATAAATGAATTATATAAAAGGAAAAGAAGATACAAGAGAAAGGGCAAAATAGCCCAAAAAGAAAAAGAACTGAGAGTGAAAGTGTAAAGAGCTCCAAGACAACTCCAAACCAGCCTTCAACCCTGCACCAATATGTTCATATCACTTCTATCACAATCCTCAGGCCCTGTTTGTTTACCGGTTATGGTCTTATATTTTTGGTCTTGTCATGGTTTTATGAGACCAGGCCATATTTGTTTTGCTTTGGTCTCAAAAAATATAACCAAACCAAATTGAATCAAAATGACCTTTTTTAGCACCACAATTTTTGGTGGTTCTATCTGGTTTGGTTATAAAATCTATCCAAAATCTAACCAAAATGTCATTCAATAATTGAACCACATCTAACCAATATATAACCAAACCACAAAAATAAAATAATAAAATAATGAATAATAAATTAAATAATACATAAAAATAAAAATATAAAATAATTAAATAATTAAATAATAAAATATATTTAGAAAATAATAAAAATAAATGAATAAAATATATTTATGAATAAAATAATAATATAAATGATAAATTAAATAAAATATATTTAAAAATTAATATAAATATATAAACAAAATAATAAATAATAAAATATATTTATAATAAATATATATAATAATAAATAATAATATAAATAATAAATTAATAAAATATATTTATAAATTAATTAAACAAAAAAATTAATAATAATAAATGATAAATTAATAATATAAATAATAAATTAAATAAAAGCATATTTATAAATAAAATAAAAATAATTAATAATAAACAAAATGAATTAAATAATACATAAAAAATAATTAATAAATAAATAATAAGCAAAATGAATTAAAACATTAAAAAGAATAATAATAATAAATGATTAAATATAATAATTAAAAAATTAAAAAATAATATAAATAATAAATGAATAAAATATATTTATAAATTAATTAAAATAAATGAATAAATCATAATATAAATAATGAATTATAGTTATAAAAAATGAATAATAAACAAAATGAAATAAATAATACATAATAATAATTAATAAATTAAATGAATTAAATAATTAACAAAATAAATCAAATTAAATTAATTAAATAATACATAATAATAATAAATGAATTAAATAATGATAAAATAAAATGAATTAAATAATACATAATAATAATTAATAAATAAAATAATAAATAATAATATAAATAATAAATTAATAAAAATAATTTTAGAGACAAATAAAAATAAATGAATAAATAGTAATAAATAATAAGCAAAATGAATTAAATAATATATAAAAATAAGAATAAATAATTAAATAATAAGAAAATTGAATTAAATAATACATAAAAATAATAATAATGAAATAAATAATAAGTATAATGAATTAAATAATACATAAAAATAATAATAAATGAATAAATATAATAATAAAAAATAAATAAATGAATAAATAATAATATAAATAATAAATGAATAAAATATGTTTATAAAATAAATGAATTATATTTATAAAAAAAATGAATAATAAACAAAATTTAAGACCAGACCAGTTTGCCAAATAGGGTCTGGTTCAAAGAAGTTTGGAACCAGACAGTTTGTCAAACATGGTCTCGTTCCAGTTTCCTCATACCAAGACCATTAGACCAGATTGCTTACCAAACAGAATTTCAGAACATCACCTAGACCAGACCAAACTAGATCGGACCAGAGGTAACCGGACCAGACCGGTTACCAAACGGGGCTAAATAATTTATGCTGGTGTGGGTTTAACGCCACTAGAAAGGTAGTCCCAGCTGAAAATTTTAAAATCACTAATTGTAAGAACTCTAGTCTAAGAATAAGTTTGTGCATAGTATTAGATTAGACTATATGATTTTTACGGGGGTTAATTTCAGTAAACCCCCTATACTATTCACATTAATCAACTAACTCCTTCTCCTTCTGTGTTCACTTTACCCCCTATATTATTCAATTTCATCAAATTGCCCCATTATCTCATATTTTGAGTCAAAATGCCTAAACTACTCTCAATAGTATAAGGGAATTTGTTGATTCAACCATTTAAAAAAATTATTAATTTCAAAAATTCATTTTTTTTTGAAAACCTGCAACATATGAAAAAAAAAAAGTTCAAATTTTTTTTTCCGAAAACCGGGAAAATGTGAAAAAAAAAAAATTCAAAAATTTTTTTTTCATATTTTTTCCGAAAACTTGCAACATATGAAAAAAAAAATTTCAAATTTTTTTCCAAAAACCTGCAACATATGAAAAAAAAAATTTCAATTTTTTTTTTCATATTTTTTCCGAAAACCTGCAACATATGAAAAAAAAAATTTCAATTTTTTTTTTTTTCATATTTTTTCCGAAAACTTGCAACATATGAAAAAAAAAATTCAAATTTTTTTTTTTTTTTCATATTTTTTCCGAAAACCTGCAACATGAAAAAAAAAAATTTCAAAATTTTTTTTTTTCATATTTTTTCTGAAAACCTGCAACATATGAAAAAAAAAATTTCAAATTTTTTTTTTTCATATTTTTTCCGAAAACCTGCAACATATGAAAAAAAAAAATTCAAAATTTTTTTTGCAAAAAATCATTTTTTTCCGAAAACCTACAACATATAAAAAAAAAAATCAAAAATTTTTTTTTTTGCGAAAAATATACACTATTATGTTCCAAAATATGATATTTTCCGAAATATATTTTTTTTGTAAAAAATATATACTATTATGTTCAAAAATATGATTTTTTTTCGAAAAATAATTTTTTTGCAAAAAGTATATATATTTTTTTCCGAAATAATTCAAATTTTGGAAAATAATATGCTCCCTCTGGAAAAAAAAAAATTTCCGAAAAATATATATATATGTATTTTTGAATTTATAATTTTTGTGAAAAATATAATTGATTTTTTAAAAATAAATTTTTTAAATGGTTGAATGAACAAACCCCCTTATATTATTAAAGGTAGTTTAGGTATTTTGACTCAAAATGTGAGGTGAGGGGGTAATTTGATAAAATTGAATAATATAAGGGCAAAGTGGACACAGAAGGGGGGTTAGTTGATTAATGTGAATAGTATAGGGGGTTTACTCAAATTAACCCTTTTTACCATCACAAATTCACAATTGAGCGGCAAATATATGTCTCAATAAAATTAATGTAATTATTTATGTATCTAACTGAAAGTTCAAGCCATATTATCCAATAACATATCATAATTTTTTATTTTTTTTTATAACCATGATGTCTGGGTCAGTTTACAACCTTACGCGCACCTCGACTAATTCACGGGATTCATGTAAGGCGACCCCACACGAATTGGGTAAAGCTCGGTCTATGTCCGCAGTCGTGACTCTAAGGAATTGTTTGCACCTAGTAGAAATCAAACATGAGACTTCATATTTCTTGAGGCACCAAATCTCAAGTCTTTTTCAACTAGTTCAACCCACTCGGGTTAATAACATATCATAATTCCTCATGACTGTAATAGAAAAAAGAGGTGTGACCAACCACTAGTGAATTATTTATCCATTCTTCCTGGAAAATAAAAATAAAAAAATCCTAAATATCTTGGATTGTTTTACGGCAAATTTATTTGAATCCTGAATATTTGATTTAACAAATAATGAATTTTAATCTCATGAAAAGTAAATCTTCACAAATAACATATTAATCCAGAAACTTGCTAACCAAAAAAAATAAAATCTAGAAAATTTGAAGCTTATCCTTGGCTGAGAGCAAAAGGATTTGTCACATGGATAACATTAATTGGGGGTCAGATTGAAAAGAATGCATGGTAGAGGATATGGTATGGAATTGCAAGGTACCATGACGCTACTTAACATTTGGTACAGTTGATGCTCATTCCTATCAATCAGAAGCATTTAATCTGTGGATCCCACTCAATAAAAGCTTTGCAACATATGTTAGTCCCTAATTGAATTAATATGGGTTAATTTAAAGAAATCTCAAATATATTCAGTTTAATTAATGAATTTTTCCTGTGTCCATTTTTCCTCTATATTATTTAATTTCATTATTATACCCCCTCACCTTATATTTTGAGTCAAAATATTTAAACTACCCTCAATAATATAAGAGGGTTTAGTGAAATCAACCATTTAATAAAATTATTTTTCAAAAATCAATTATATTTTTCGCAAAAATTATAAATTCAAAAATATATATATATATTTTTCACAAAAAATTATTTTCGGAGGGAGTATATTATTTTCCAAAATATGAATTATTTCGGAAAAAATAATATATATTTTTTGCAAAATAAATATTTTTTGGAAAAAAAATCATATTTTGGAACATAATGGTATATATTTTTCGCCAAAAATTTATTTTTTGGAAAAAATCATATTTTGGAACATAATATATATTTTTCACAAAAAAAAATATTTTTCGGAAAAAAAATCATATTTTGGAATATAATAAATATTTTTTCGCAAAAACAAATATTTTTCAGAAAAAAATTATATTTTGGAACAAAATATATACTTTTCACAAAAACAAAAATCAAAATTTGGAACATAATATATATTTTTCGAAATATATATATTTTTTGAAATTTATAATTTTTACAAAAAATGTAATTTATTTTTGAAAAATAATTTTTTTAAGGTTGATTTCACTAAACCCAATTATATTATTAAGGGAGGATAGTTTTGGCATTTTGACTCAAAATGTGAGGAGGATGGGGTATAGTGATAAATTGGATAGTATAGAGAGCAAAGTGGACTAAGGTTTAGTTGATTAAATTGAATAACATAGGGGATTTCTTGAAGTAAACCCAATTAATATATATATGTATATATTGACAATAGAAAAAGGAGATTAACAACTATAAATAAAAAATAAAGCTATTTAATAAGGGTTTACTTCAAAAAATTCCCTATGATATTCAATTTAATCAATTAATCCCCTACTGTGTCCACTTTGCCCCTTATACTATCTAATTTCATCACTATACCCCCTTCTCCTCACATTTATAGTCAAAATGTCTAAACTATCATCTTTTAATAGTATAAGAGGGTTTAGTGAAATAAACCCTTAAAAAAATTATTTTTTGAAAATAAATTATATTTTTTGTAAAAACTATAAATTTCAAAATATATATATATATTTCGGAAAATATAACTTTTTACGAAAAATATATATTATGTTCCAAAATATGATTTTTTTACAAAAAATATTTTTTTTTGTCAAAAATATATATTATGTTCCAAAATATGATTTTTTTCCGAAAAATATATACTATTATGTTCTAAAATATGATCTTTTCTGAAAAATAATTCTTTTGAGAAACATATATACTATTATGTTTCAAAATATAATTTTTTTGCAAAAACTATATATTATTTTTTCCGAAATAATTCATATTTTGAAAAATAATATACTCACTCCGAAAAATAATTTTTTTACAAAAAATATATATTTTTTTGAATTTATAATTTGCAAAAAATATAATTGATTTTCAAAAAATAATTTTTTTAAATGGTTGATTTCACTAAATCCCCTTATACTATTGAGGGTAGTTTAGGCATTTTGACTCAAAATGTGAGGTGAGGGAGCGTAATGATAAAATTAAATTGTATAGGGGATAAAGTGAACATAATGGGAGTTAGTTGATTAAACCGGATATTATAGGAATTTTTTGAAATTAACTCATTTAATAATTACTAAGATTTATAATTATGTAAGGCTGGATTTTGGTGTCATATTTATTCTAGAATGGGGTCCAGTGATTGACAGTTGGTATGAAATGTGCGCAACATAAGTTATTACATGATATTTAATCTGCAACACTCTTGCAAGCCATTATGATGGAAGCTTGTTTAACCCTAATTGTTATGTAGATTATGCATATGTACACGGTAATTTTACAGAAAATTAAACTAAATTATACTTTAACTAAATTTTCAATTTATTATAGGATTAAACCTTTGACTCCATATATTGGATTTTTATTATAACACAAAACTAAGCCTACCATGTCAGTTTTCAATTAGATTATTGTATATTAGGGTCATTGCTTGCAATGGTGGAGCTAAAAATTTAGTTAAAAGCGAAAATTGGTCTACCAGTGCCTTTAGTTCTTTACTCCAACTATAGGTCATGGTTTCAAATCCAACAGATAAAAGACAAGATGAGGAATGGCTAATAAATAAAAAAGTTAAACAAAATTAAAGATGTAATTGAAAATGATATTTTTTTCATTTAAGGTTGTTCTCAAATATTTGTATCTATTAATTGAAATAGATATATGCAAGAGAAAAATAAATATTTTTAATTAATACATTTATACAAAATATTAAATCAAATGTATCATGTCATTTAAGTAACATATTCCTCGAAGGATCATATTTAGGTCATGCCCCATAAGTAGACATGTGTCAATGGATCGGATTCGGCTCTTAATCGGATTATCGAATTTTATTTTCAATCTATATCCGATTAATATCGGATTCGGATCATAATCGGATTATTGACAGGTCTATTGATTAGGATGACAAAAACTCCCGATCAATCATCCGAATTTGATAATTCAACGGATTTTTACTTAGTTAATTCATGTTCGAATTTATTCATTATAGTATATCTGATCCTATTATCTAATTAAAAAAATACAAAAATACAAAATTCAATAAATACTGAAACACTAAAATTATTCACACTTTTAATAATTGTATTTATGATCAATCATTATTTATAAATAATAAAATAATTAACAACTAACATTTATATACATGTATAGTATTAAATATATATATATAAAAATATCAAATATATATTTATATATATATATATTATATCGGATCATGTTATTATCGGATTGGATTGACATAAATCCAAATCCAATTTGTTAAGAAATTGGATTATCAGATTCGGATCCTAATCGGGTTATCGGATTTTATTTTCAATCCATATCCGGCTAATCGGATCAGATTCAGATCAAAATCCGATCCATTGACAGGTCTACCCATAAGGACAAAGTTCGTCATCCTAATGATGTGGTCTAATACAAGTTGGACATGTGGCCAAAATCTTTTTCAAAATGAATTGACCTTGATTTGTGTATTTTGAGATTTTATATCCAATTTTCTTTTGAAATTTTTTTTGGCCACTTGACTAACTTATATTGAACTAAGGACGAATTTGGTCCTCATGAGGCAGGACTATGTATTGTCCTTCTTCAAAAACAAATCTACGTCTGATTGCAATAATGGTAGGAATTGAACAATTGATTTAACAAGACAATAAATAAGTTTATGGCCTTTTTTTATTGTGAGTGCCTAGTTATGGTTTCTTTCTTTCTCGTATAAAATGATAGTTAGTTTTTTTAAAAAAAAAATAGACTTCTTTTGTACCAACTTATTTATAATTGAAAATCAACTAAAACGAGATCCCGTAAAATAAATATAGAGAGATATGAGAATTAGAAGGCTAGTTTTGGAGAAGTTATAGAATATTTTGGGAGTATTATTACACTAACTTTTAGTATTGGGAGTATTATTCCAGTAACTTTTAGTATTGGGAGTATTATAGAATATTTAACTTTTTTATATAGTTATATTATTGGGACAAAATCAAAATTTTATGACAAAGGTTTCTTTGTGACAACAAAACAAAGACGATTGTGTGTGGTGCTTATAATAGGATTTTTCAGTAATTTTAGTAGGGATGCTTTTTTATTTAACTAATCAAATTTGATTCCAGAAATTCTAAAATTCAAAATGAGCCAAATTGCATGATTAACAAGTATATAAATATATATAGTTGGATGATTTTCACATTTTTTTGGACTACAAATTGAAAACAAACTTGTTACAAATGTTACTTTGATTTTTAGAAAAGCGAAACTGGAATCAAACTGTTTTATAAAGCAAAACTATAGTGTTTGGTTGTCTTAATCTAACACTTCTTATGCTCTCCCAAATGTAGCGGCAGAGAGTTCAATTTTTAAGTACTCTGGTTAATGCTCATATAGGTTTAATGCCACGAAGGGAGTACGGTGGAATTTAAAAAAATAATTATTGTAACAACCCCATTCTCTAACCATAATTAAGCATTTTGCATGGTGTTTCACTAAAGCCCTGTTTGTTTGTTTTTTTTGGTAAATAAATGAATTATATAAAAGGAAAAGAAGATACAAGAGAAAGGGCAAAATAGCCCAAAAAGAAAAAGAACTGAGAGTGAAAGTGTAAAGAGCTCCAAGACAACTCCAAACCAGCCTTCAACCCTGCACCAATATGTTCATATCACTTCTATCACAATCCTCAGGCCCTGTTTGTTTACCGGTTATGGTCTTATATTTTTGGTCTTGTCATGGTTTTATGAGACCAGGCCATATTTGTTTTGCTTTGGTCTCAAAAAATATAACCAAACCAAATTGAATCAAAATGACCTTTTTTAGCACCACAATTTTTGGTGGTTCTATCTGGTTTGGTTATAAAATCTATCCAAAATCTAACCAAAATGTCATTCAATAATTGAACCACATCTAACCAATATATAACCAAACCACAAAAATAAAATAATAAAATAATGAATAATAAATTAAATAATACATAAAAATAAAAATATAAAATAATTAAATAATTAAATAATAAAATATATTTAGAAAATAATAAAAATAAATGAATAAAATATATTTATGAATAAAATAATAATATAAATGATAAATTAAATAAAATATATTTAAAAATTAATATAAATATATAAACAAAATAATAAATAATAAAATATATTTATAATAAATATATATAATAATAAATAATAATATAAATAATAAATTAATAAAATATATTTATAAATTAATTAAACAAAAAAATTAATAATAATAAATGATAAATTAATAATATAAATAATAAATTAAATAAAAGCATATTTATAAATAAAATAAAAATAATTAATAATAAACAAAATGAATTAAATAATACATAAAAAATAATTAATAAATAAATAATAAGCAAAATGAATTAAAACATTAAAAAGAATAATAATAATAAATGATTAAATATAATAATTAAAAAATTAAAAAATAATATAAATAATAAATGAATAAAATATATTTATAAATTAATTAAAATAAATGAATAAATCATAATATAAATAATGAATTATAGTTATAAAAAATGAATAATAAACAAAATGAAATAAATAATACATAATAATAATTAATAAATTAAATGAATTAAATAATTAACAAAATAAATCAAATTAAATTAATTAAATAATACATAATAATAATAAATGAATTAAATAATGATAAAATAAAATGAATTAAATAATACATAATAATAATTAATAAATAAAATAATAAATAATAATATAAATAATAAATTAATAAAAATAATTTTAGAGACAAATAAAAATAAATGAATAAATAGTAATAAATAATAAGCAAAATGAATTAAATAATATATAAAAATAAGAATAAATAATTAAATAATAAGAAAATTGAATTAAATAATACATAAAAATAATAATAATGAAATAAATAATAAGTATAATGAATTAAATAATACATAAAAATAATAATAAATGAATAAATATAATAATAAAAAATAAATAAATGAATAAATAATAATATAAATAATAAATGAATAAAATATGTTTATAAAATAAATGAATTATATTTATAAAAAAAATGAATAATAAACAAAATTTAAGACCAGACCAGTTTGCCAAATAGGGTCTGGTTCAAAGAAGTTTGGAACCAGACAGTTTGTCAAACATGGTCTCGTTCCAGTTTCCTCATACCAAGACCATTAGACCAGATTGCTTACCAAACAGAATTTCAGAACATCACCTAGACCAGACCAAACTAGATCGGACCAGAGGTAACCGGACCAGACCGGTTACCAAACGGGGCTAAATAATTTATGCTGGTGTGGGTTTAACGCCACTAGAAAGGTAGTCCCAGCTGAAAATTTTAAAATCACTAATTGTAAGAACTCTAGTCTAAGAATAAGTTTGTGCATAGTATTAGATTAGACTATATGATTTTTACGGGGGTTAATTTCAGTAAACCCCCTATACTATTCACATTAATCAACTAACTCCTTCTCCTTCTGTGTTCACTTTACCCCCTATATTATTCAATTTCATCAAATTGCCCCATTATCTCATATTTTGAGTCAAAATGCCTAAACTACTCTCAATAGTATAAGGGAATTTGTTGATTCAACCATTTAAAAAAATTATTAATTTCAAAAATTCATTTTTTTTTGAAAACCTGCAACATATGAAAAAAAAAAAGTTCAAATTTTTTTTTCCGAAAACCGGGAAAATGTGAAAAAAAAAAAATTCAAAAATTTTTTTTTCATATTTTTTCCGAAAACTTGCAACATATGAAAAAAAAAATTTCAAATTTTTTTCCAAAAACCTGCAACATATGAAAAAAAAAATTTCAATTTTTTTTTTCATATTTTTTCCGAAAACCTGCAACATATGAAAAAAAAAATTTCAATTTTTTTTTTTTTCATATTTTTTCCGAAAACTTGCAACATATGAAAAAAAAAATTCAAATTTTTTTTTTTTTTTCATATTTTTTCCGAAAACCTGCAACATGAAAAAAAAAAATTTCAAAATTTTTTTTTTTCATATTTTTTCTGAAAACCTGCAACATATGAAAAAAAAAATTTCAAATTTTTTTTTTTCATATTTTTTCCGAAAACCTGCAACATATGAAAAAAAAAAATTCAAAATTTTTTTTGCAAAAAATCATTTTTTTCCGAAAACCTACAACATATAAAAAAAAAAATCAAAAATTTTTTTTTTTGCGAAAAATATACACTATTATGTTCCAAAATATGATATTTTCCGAAATATATTTTTTTTGTAAAAAATATATACTATTATGTTCAAAAATATGATTTTTTTTCGAAAAATAATTTTTTTGCAAAAAGTATATATATTTTTTTCCGAAATAATTCAAATTTTGGAAAATAATATGCTCCCTCTGGAAAAAAAAAAATTTCCGAAAAATATATATATATGTATTTTTGAATTTATAATTTTTGTGAAAAATATAATTGATTTTTTAAAAATAAATTTTTTAAATGGTTGAATGAACAAACCCCCTTATATTATTAAAGGTAGTTTAGGTATTTTGACTCAAAATGTGAGGTGAGGGGGTAATTTGATAAAATTGAATAATATAAGGGCAAAGTGGACACAGAAGGGGGGTTAGTTGATTAATGTGAATAGTATAGGGGGTTTACTCAAATTAACCCTTTTTACCATCACAAATTCACAATTGAGCGGCAAATATATGTCTCAATAAAATTAATGTAATTATTTATGTATCTAACTGAAAGTTCAAGCCATATTATCCAATAACATATCATAATTTTTTATTTTTTTTTATAACCATGATGTCTGGGTCAGTTTACAACCTTACGCGCACCTCGACTAATTCACGGGATTCATGTAAGGCGACCCCACACGAATTGGGTAAAGCTCGGTCTATGTCCGCAGTCGTGACTCTAAGGAATTGTTTGCACCTAGTAGAAATCAAACATGAGACTTCATATTTCTTGAGGCACCAAATCTCAAGTCTTTTTCAACTAGTTCAACCCACTCGGGTTAATAACATATCATAATTCCTCATGACTGTAATAGAAAAAAGAGGTGTGACCAACCACTAGTGAATTATTTATCCATTCTTCCTGGAAAATAAAAATAAAAAAATCCTAAATATCTTGGATTGTTTTACGGCAAATTTATTTGAATCCTGAATATTTGATTTAACAAATAATGAATTTTAATCTCATGAAAAGTAAATCTTCACAAATAACATATTAATCCAGAAACTTGCTAACCAAAAAAAATAAAATCTAGAAAATTTGAAGCTTATCCTTGGCTGAGAGCAAAAGGATTTGTCACATGGATAACATTAATTGGGGGTCAGATTGAAAAGAATGCATGGTAGAGGATATGGTATGGAATTGCAAGGTACCATGACGCTACTTAACATTTGGTACAGTTGATGCTCATTCCTATCAATCAGAAGCATTTAATCTGTGGATCCCACTCAATAAAAGCTTTGCAACATATGTTAGTCCCTAATTGAATTAATATGGGTTAATTTAAAGAAATCTCAAATATATTCAGTTTAATTAATGAATTTTTCCTGTGTCCATTTTTCCTCTATATTATTTAATTTCATTATTATACCCCCTCACCTTATATTTTGAGTCAAAATATTTAAACTACCCTCAATAATATAAGAGGGTTTAGTGAAATCAACCATTTAATAAAATTATTTTTCAAAAATCAATTATATTTTTCGCAAAAATTATAAATTCAAAAATATATATATATATTTTTCACAAAAAATTATTTTCGGAGGGAGTATATTATTTTCCAAAATATGAATTATTTCGGAAAAAATAATATATATTTTTTGCAAAATAAATATTTTTTGGAAAAAAAATCATATTTTGGAACATAATGGTATATATTTTTCGCCAAAAATTTATTTTTTGGAAAAAATCATATTTTGGAACATAATATATATTTTTCACAAAAAAAAATATTTTTCGGAAAAAAAATCATATTTTGGAATATAATAAATATTTTTTCGCAAAAACAAATATTTTTCAGAAAAAAATTATATTTTGGAACAAAATATATACTTTTCACAAAAACAAAAATCAAAATTTGGAACATAATATATATTTTTCGAAATATATATATTTTTTGAAATTTATAATTTTTACAAAAAATGTAATTTATTTTTGAAAAATAATTTTTTTAAGGTTGATTTCACTAAACCCAATTATATTATTAAGGGAGGATAGTTTTGGCATTTTGACTCAAAATGTGAGGAGGATGGGGTATAGTGATAAATTGGATAGTATAGAGAGCAAAGTGGACTAAGGTTTAGTTGATTAAATTGAATAACATAGGGGATTTCTTGAAGTAAACCCAATTAATATATATATGTATATATTGACAATAGAAAAAGGAGATTAACAACTATAAATAAAAAATAAAGCTATTTAATAAGGGTTTACTTCAAAAAATTCCCTATGATATTCAATTTAATCAATTAATCCCCTACTGTGTCCACTTTGCCCCTTATACTATCTAATTTCATCACTATACCCCCTTCTCCTCACATTTATAGTCAAAATGTCTAAACTATCATCTTTTAATAGTATAAGAGGGTTTAGTGAAATAAACCCTTAAAAAAATTATTTTTTGAAAATAAATTATATTTTTTGTAAAAACTATAAATTTCAAAATATATATATATATTTCGGAAAATATAACTTTTTACGAAAAATATATATTATGTTCCAAAATATGATTTTTTTACAAAAAATATTTTTTTTTGTCAAAAATATATATTATGTTCCAAAATATGATTTTTTTCCGAAAAATATATACTATTATGTTCTAAAATATGATCTTTTCTGAAAAATAATTCTTTTGAGAAACATATATACTATTATGTTTCAAAATATAATTTTTTTGCAAAAACTATATATTATTTTTTCCGAAATAATTCATATTTTGAAAAATAATATACTCACTCCGAAAAATAATTTTTTTACAAAAAATATATATTTTTTTGAATTTATAATTTGCAAAAAATATAATTGATTTTCAAAAAATAATTTTTTTAAATGGTTGATTTCACTAAATCCCCTTATACTATTGAGGGTAGTTTAGGCATTTTGACTCAAAATGTGAGGTGAGGGAGCGTAATGATAAAATTAAATTGTATAGGGGATAAAGTGAACATAATGGGAGTTAGTTGATTAAACCGGATATTATAGGAATTTTTTGAAATTAACTCATTTAATAATTACTAAGATTTATAATTATGTAAGGCTGGATTTTGGTGTCATATTTATTCTAGAATGGGGTCCAGTGATTGACAGTTGGTATGAAATGTGCGCAACATAAGTTATTACATGATATTTAATCTGCAACACTCTTGCAAGCCATTATGATGGAAGCTTGTTTAACCCTAATTGTTATGTAGATTATGCATATGTACACGGTAATTTTACAGAAAATTAAACTATACATTAAATAAAACTTCTCTAAAATAATTGCAAACCCTCCTATGATTTTTTGCATTAAAAGATCCAAAATATTTAAAATTAAATTAAATTAAATACCTAGAAAATAATTGTACTTAATAATAAACTTGGAAAAGTATCATAAGTTATTATATGAAATTTAAATGGGGGCAAATGGAATAATAGCATTAGCATGGCATTATTTTGTACGGACTTCTTATTAGTATTGTGACATGAAGTCACCACATAGTGTGCGGCGACTTTTGTAGATGGTATTGGCAGACTATTACACTGGGTGAGCTACAAGTGCATAGTCTCACATTGCCTAGGCAGGTGAGTGTTATAAGTTGGTTTCATACCCTTCTATGACACGACGCGTTTTAAAAGTCATGATAGCTGGAAACTCACCAGAACTCTACAGTTAAAATAGGAAAAGGGCTGTTACATAGTAACACTTGCCCCCTAACTAATTTGTTATAACATTATTATTTTTATTATAATTTAAACATAAATAAATTACTAAAATTTCGCTCGTGAAGTTATCAATTTTTTATTTATTTTTTGTCTTCCAGAATCTCATACACGTTCAAAGAATTAATTTATTCATACTTATAATACATAGATTATATATTCTGTCAACTGGAAAGGTTAAAACACAACCAAGAGGCGAGAGTTATGGTGTGTTTAGGCAAGAATTAGGTGTGGTAAGATCTGGTAGATTAACGACTATCCACCCAAATTTGGACCTTCAATCCAATTGAAAATATGCACCATATCAAAGTATTTATCTAAAATCATAAAATTATGTAAAAGACCTTTTTTTTTTTGGTAAATGTAAAATACCATTTTATTCACAAGAGGACCATGAGTTTTATGCACGACAAATTGAGGGATGCTTTAATATCCGTCAGATACAGTCATATATGTATCACTCATGTGTATAATGTATTAAATTCCAGTACTTTTTTCTTTCATTAATAGTTTGAACTAGGTCAAGCGGGAGAGGACTCGAAATAATTTGCCACCTTTTAATTGGATTCTTCCTTTTATTTTATTTTTGTAAGATATTTATTTGGGAGGTAAAAAAATAAAAAAAAATCATTAAAAAGAAACAAGATGCATACAATAGATGTCCATATTATCATACTAACAAATTAATTAATGACATCCAAAAACAAACTAAAAACACTTACATTTGGTGTGGAAGGATTATATGTTGTAATTAAAATGTCAAAGAGAACAGTAACTAGCTCCCTCAAGTAGCTTAGACCTAACCTTTTCTCATAGCCGTTAAAATGTCAAAGAGACTGTGATATTAGTACTCGGTAATGCAAATGATTCCTTGAATTTAGAGACGCATTTAATCCATGCTTAGCTTAGGAATAAATAGTTACGAGTCACCAGTAAAATACAGTGAAGCCGAGTCCAGCTAACATATGTCTTATGGGGATGACAATGTAAACATGAAAGAAACAAGAAATGGCTCGTTTTCCAATCAACATATATATATAATGACATTACACGTATATATACATGTAATAAACATTTAGAAGCATTGTGTGGTCATCTGTCCCAAGTGGCAATCACATAAATGTGATGTAAAAAGTCCACCCAACTCATATGAGTTTCAAAGATGAACATGGAAAAAAATCACCCACGCTTTTAGAGCTTATTCTAAGCAACCAAATCACATAATACCAAACACACACACCGTTACCTTTCTTATTGACAAAAAAAAAAAGGTCACTATGAAACGTCTCATTAAGTAATTAATGCCCTTTTTTCCATTCTTTTGTGACCTTTTCAACCTCTCCATCCACCCATGCCTTCTGGCTGAGAAAAGCATTGCCTTTGGGGAAGTGATTAGACGTTGCCTTCTATCAAAAGCTGATAGTAACAACTAGTACTTGGAAGAGTTTGCAAGTTTTGAAACTCATTTTTGAGAATAATGCCATGAATATATACATGTATTATGTATATATACTTTCTCCGTGTATTGCGCGCATGGTTTCACTTGTGCGTGAGTGTGACAAAAGCTTCCCTTTCTTATTATGTGTGGCTAGAGTTAGCAAAGTTTGATCATAGCCCTCTAATCACCAGACAATTAATTTGCTTTCATGAGCGCTAGATGGTTTAGTTTCGGATGATCCAGATGGGTCGAGTACTTGAGTTTGGGGGTGGACTCCAAGAACGTGCCAGCAAAACTTGTTTGCTATTCTCTTACACTGAATAATAATAATAAAGGTAATAATACACTTTAAAAAATGTGATTATAATAACAAAAATCTAATGCGAGACTAAAATTGTTATCCATTACTGCACAAGAATGTTGATTTTTTCATCTAGAAGATCTAAAGTATATCAACAGTTTTTATTGTGTTTATTATAATAAAAATAATAATAATTAATGATATTTTTTCCGGTAAGTAATAATTAACGATCCTTCTTCTTAAATGCAGGTCATGAATTGAAAGACTTTGTAATCACGTGTGTTTAAGGTTTGGTTAGAGTAGCTAAAAACCATGTTTATACAAAGATTAAGGGGCTTGAAACTATAATGTTTCATTTGTTTTTTCGGTAGTAAAATCTTTGGCTGAATTTCCTGTAAACTTAGATACGTTGGATTGTATGCGTTAAATTTTCACTCATCTTTCTTAATAGTACTGTGAAAGTTGTAGTCTTTATACTTTATTCTAAACACTTTATCTTTTATTTAAAACACGTGGCTAAAAGTAATTAATATATATATATTGGTAAGTATTGCTCATTATTTGATGGGTTTTAACCCAAATCTAAAAAAAAAAAAAAAAAAAAAAAAAAAAATTTCCTTTAATCATTGTAATCTCTATCTTAAATCCTATCTTTTCATATCCAACAATTGTTGATTGCCTATTCAAGAATTCAAAATTATCACAGAAACCAAACGCCCCCAATCAAGCCCTAATCACGATCTTCTACATCTTCACTAGCATCAACTTCTTCATTACCACAAAACAAAACGGCTCAATCAAAAGGATCATCCACCAACATAAAACTCAGATACCCACCTCATATGTTGCACCCATGGACCTCAATCGAAACCTATCCAACAATCCCTAAAATCCATAGATGGTAACTCAATAGAAACGTAGACACGCACCACCACCAGCACTGAAGAAGGAAGCATATATAAGATATATATATATATATATATATTTATATCTATATTCGCCCATTTTTATATATATAATTTTGAAGTTAGAAATTATAATGAAGTTAATAAGTTAGTGATTTTGAATTCTTGTATTGATTAATCAATCAATAATCGTGAGAGATGAAAAAGATAGGGTTTAGGATTGAGATTAGAGTGAATAAAGGATTTTTTTTTTTTTTCTAGATTTGGGTTAAAACCCATCAAATAATGGGTAATACCAATCTATATTTTTTAATTACTTTTAGCCACATGTCTTAAATTTATTAAGCCACGTGGGAGGGGAGGATCAACTTCATTCTCCCCCGGGAAGGACCCAAGTATTGTTGCTACAAAAGGCAATAGGCACTAACAATACTCAACTGCTACACAAGGTTTCAAATTTCAAAAACACTATTTAGGTCTACTTGGTTTGTATCTCTTAAATTTATTCTTAAATGTTCTGAAAATTAAAAATTATTTTCAGAGAATAATAAAAAAGAATTATCTGAAAACATGTATTTTTATAACTGAATTTTTTGAAAAATTGTTTTCAGAATATCCAACCAAGCAAATTTTTTTTACAATTTTCTGATTTTCAGTTTTATAAAATTGAAAATTATTTTTAAAAATACAAACCAAGCATACCCTATTTTTTTCAGTCAAAATCCAATTATTTACAAACTTTTTTTTTTGGGTAAATAATTATTTACAAACTTGTCACTACGATGATGAGGATAATGATAGCACAATAGGTACAATTATGTTTATGATATATACTACAACAATACTTGGGAATCAAGGTAAATTCATTTTTTTTTCGTTTGTTCTTAAAAATTCATCTATCTCACTTTTTTAAGAAATAAGTTGAGATGAAATATTCCCCTATTTGTGAGTTATAATTATTTTTATTTCTATTTCTTGAAAGATTATAACTATATTTCTTAATTTTAACGGGCAACATTATCGAGGAAGATTTAATCCTCTCTAGTGAAAATCTAAATATTATTTTTTTAAAAATAATAATTTTAGTATATGGTACGTGATAATACCATCTATTACTTCATTTAGGAACCAGTAAGAATTAAAATTGAGATTTAACGGGAAAAAAATTTAAAATTGAGATAAGAGAATAACAGAGCATTTTAGATTTTTAGTGATGCCCAAAAAATGTTACCACTATAAGCTCAATGCTTAGTCCTCATATTAATCTCAAACGAAATGTTATATTCCTCTCGAATTAATTAGAATTGAGAGTAACATATATATCTCGAATTTGTAGCTACACATTGTTTCAAAGTGATGTGAGATACGGTATACCATGTCTTGTTCTAGCTGTGACTTTTAGCTTTCATGGGCGATATTGTTTTGTCTCTAATCAAGGACTCATTCTTTTGAAATACTGGTACATCATGAAGATATATAAATGTTTTCTACATAGTCACGGCATTCATTTTTATTCCATATGGTAGATAGGTCCAGTCCAACTCTATATTGGTTTATTGACGAATAGTGTAGCCTACGTCAAATTCATGTCATGGGCCCCAATTGTTCTGTGGAGTTTCCAAAAGGGTATGCAATTGATGCCAAATGGGCATTACTTGTCAAAAGCTTATTGAGGGCAATTAGGTAATTACATTTTCATAAAAGTGACAGAGACTTGACAGAAAATAAATAAAAGGTAAAGCACCTTTTTCCAAGCGAGAACAAATTTAAAGTAGTGTGAAATGCCTATAATTAACACACCAAAAATGCTCACCTTCTATCTTTTTAAAAATTTATTTGGAGAGAGCCATCTCAATAAGTTACAACGAATTTATAACTTGATAAATACTTCAATAGGTTACATTCATATGTTATTCAGTTTTCTTTTATTAAATTGTATTGTATGATGTTCTTTTGTTTTTTGAATGGTGATTATGCAAGTGTTTACGCCACAAATTATTTACCGTAAAAATTTGAAATTTGTAATCACAATATTAAGGGTACGTTTGATTGCGTGGATTTATAATTGGAATGTCATGGTATTGCAATTCCACCAATACTCAACCCAATTTGAATGTAAAAATCATAACTTTAAAATTAAATTAGACAATGTAGATAAATATATATACATATAGATATAAATATACAAATATAAATATGAAATATATATGTGTGTATGTATGTGTGTATACGCATGTGTATATGTGTGTATACATGTATGTATGTGGATGTGTATATATGTGTAAATTTATATGTGTGTGTTCGTTATATATTTGTGTGTATCTGTATTCATATTTTTATATATATACTGTTAGAAGAAAGGATGCTTTGATAATATGATAATTGAGAGAATATAATAAAGATAATAAAGAAGAATGAATATTGAACTGTATTATAACTTTATATTGAAAGTATATGAATTACAATAGAGGTGACCATGTATATAGGGGAGAATGTGTGATGAACAAGTAAAATTGGTGTAGGAGACAAGTTAATCTAATTTAGGTAGGAGAGTGGATAACAAGACAATATATAAATGGTGGGTTGGGCCTAACTATATAGATGGGCTTAGACCTTTATATATTCTAAAGGCCCCCCTCAAACTCAAGTTGAGAAATAAGAGACTAACTTGAGTTTGGAAGCCAATTCAGTGAATGAGGTGTGATTTAACTTCACGACGGGTCTGATTCCCTAAACGAATGAAAAATCCTAAATGTGTTTGATTCCCTAAACAAATGAGATGATAAAAGTACCCAAAATGGGTATGATTGCTTAAACATATGAGATGATTCAAATATTCCAAAATGGATAAGATTCCCTAAACGGATGAGTTGAGATTTTCCCAAAACGGATCAGATGCGATTTACCCCAAACGGATAAGATATGAGTCAAAAAGAGCCGATAAGATAAGTAATGAAAAGCTTGAAGTCAAATTTCAAAAAATTTATTGTACGAGTGCGTT
The DNA here is from genome assembly GCA_963922005.1 of Cornus suecica. NCBI lineage: Eukaryota > Viridiplantae > Streptophyta > Magnoliopsida > Cornales > Cornaceae > Cornus > Cornus suecica. The sequence continues at coordinate 6,871,471 of OY998238.1, read as the reverse complement.
CGGAGCGGTCTAATTAGCTGAAATCGACTACTCGTTTGTTTAAATCAGAGTTAAAACGGGTATAGAATGACCAAAATAATGACGAAAGGCAATCTGGTAAATTTACAAAAATCTGATGATGTGGCAACTTGACTGTGTGACACGTGGCAACTTTTGGGTAGGATACGTGACAATGCTGATGTCACTAATAAAGCCAAAATACCGTCAAAATCTCTTTAAACTATCGTATCGCCAAAATATCATGAAAATATTGTCAAAATTTCGCGTGGATCGCGTAAGGCGCGTGAAGCTCATGCGCGCTGGAGGTTGAAGGCGCGTGTGGCGCATGATAGCGAGGATTTCAGACGCACCGATCGTCTGGAGGCATGTGGAGGAGCGTGCGGTGGAGTTTGGCCCTATTTTTAGCAGCCGTGGATTCGTATGGAGATGGGTCGGTTACTGTTGCTTTCGGATTATGTTTCCGATGATTTTTAAACGTCGAATTTGGACCAGGATTCTGATTCTGATTGGTTTACTGCAATGGATAAAGACGAAACTGCAGGCCTTGATGTTGGTGACGAACAAGATGCGGATAAGGGCACGAAACAAAAGAAAAGTGACACACGGTGATGGCAAAGAAAAGAACCGCGTCGGTGGTGGAGGAGAGATTTTCTCGACAATGACAAACGGCAACGATGAACAGACAATGATGATGAGCGACCAGCGGTGATGAATTGGTCAGATTCTGAGGACGACCAAGATGGTGTGATGTATGGTTGTTGAAGAAGATTTAGAGAAAATAAAAAAGAACCGAATTAGGGTTTGGTAGAAAGAGAAAAACAGGAGTATAGATAGAAAAACAAAGAGATTGAGAGTTTATGAATTTTAATTGTAGATTGCCGTCGGGGATGGAAGATGGAGTGTTATCCCCGATAGAGACCACACTATGCGGAAGGAACTACCAAGAACCGATTGACTCTGATACCATGTTAGAATAAAATATGCTTTGATAATATGATAATGGAGAAAATATAATAAAGACAATAAAGAATAATGAATATTGAACTGTATTTTAAAGTATATTGAAAATATATGAATTACAATATAGATGATCCCTATATATAGGGGAGAATGTGTGGTAAACAAGTAAACTTGGTGTATGAGATAAGTTAATCTAATTTAGGTAAGAGAGTGGAGAACAAGACAATATAAAATGGTGGGTTGGGCCTAACTATCTAGATAAGCTTAGGCCTTTATATATTCTAACATATAGTCTATGAGTATATATATATATATATATGTGTATATATTTTAATATATAAGTATGTGTATATAAATGCACATATATAGGTGTATGTATATATATATATATGCGTATGTATATATATGTATCTATCTTTGTGGTTGTGAAATTTTTTTTGTTATTAGAGAGATAATATTTAGTGGGTCAATATTTAAAGAAGATGTGGAATTGAAAATCACAAATTCTTTTGTGGAATTGGTACCGTTGGAATTACATTTCAATTTCAATTCTAATATATTTTATTACATCCAAACAGTAGATTTGGAATTGGAGCCCCCAATTCCAATTCTAATACTCCAATTTCATGCTCTCAAACCGAACTTTAGGGTATTAAGATGAGAATTAGAAAGGAAGAACGAGTTCAAGATTTAGAATCTTAACATCAACTATAGAGGAAAAAGAATAGAAACTAGTAAAAGATAAAGTAAAACCTTAAAGAAATTTGACTTTTCCCAACAAATAATTGTATCTAATAGTGTATATTGTAATTATTGTAAATGTTTCTGTTTGGATTTTAAGAAAGTTTGTTTATACAAGTCTATAATCGTCTTTGGTCCCTCATAGGAGGCACACAGCGAAGCAGAATATATATATATATATATATATATATATATATATATATATATATATATATATATGGATATATATATTTCACATCTGCAGGCAAAGAAAATAAGCTTTTTCTTTTTCCTATGGATTTATCATAATTCATAAACCACGGTGTGAAAGAAAACCTGCAACAACAAAAGGAAAAGAGGTGAATCTAAAGTGGTTTAAAAGTATATATGCAAAAGTAGAATAATAAAGCAATGAATGTTACTTTAATGCTATGTGACACTGGCATGTACAATGCCCTATTGCCTAGTTCCACGTGTTGCTCATGTGGGTATTTGAACTTTAGTTCAATAATTGAAGTAATGATTTTAGGAAGTGTCAAAAAAGAAGAAAACATTGCTGACAGTTGAATTTCTAAAAGTTCACATTTATGCACAATTACGTAGGAGTTGTATAATTGGATTTTGTAGGTCTTTGATCTCACACATGAATGAGATTGAGGAATATATAGATGTAATCACATTGACTAATATATATATATATATATATACATGTATATAATGTGTGTATATGTGTATTACATATATATGTATATATAACTTGAGTTGATCTCAAGATTGAGAAAGCTAGATTCCCGGATGTCATGTGGCAGGAAAAGTATAAATGGCATCACATGGCATACTTCTTGTGTATTCTCATAAAAGCCATAAAACATTCATTACTTTTATATATATATGTAAATATATATAAATAATGCATGCATGCATGGGAAATTAATTGATATGAACAAAAATATATTCTCAACGGGTACTAACTTGTGATTGTTTCATGTGAATATATATAATACTTGTCAAAGAATATATTGGAGAATGAAAATCTCCCATGATGCTTCCATCTTTTGACTCTCCCTCAAAGACACTGCAACATTCTTCGCGGGTCCAACCCTACAATTACGGTGACAACAGCTGTTCCCCTCAATATGGTTATGATATATATTAGCTTTTGGTTTTGGCCCCACTTGTATTCTGATTTTTATTTCAATTTCGAATACAAGTATATATATACATATATGTGGATATATAAACATTACCTTTCGTGATTCCCAAATCACGATGGGGCTTTTAGGAAGGTCCGTGTCCCGCTTCCTTTGGTGACATTCATGTAACGTAATGCTTTCATTTTCATAAAGGTGACCACAATTCTTGTGAAAAGCAAAGTTAATCCCTTTTCTGTAAAGTGACCATATATATATAGATATGTATATTTATATACACATATCTCTCTTTTGTAGTTTGTGCTATTGCTTTCTATCTTTTGCATGGAGGAATATTTTTGGACATGTTTTTTTCTCGTAGAGTGAAGCAATAGTACTATCTAAAACATAGGCAAGTGATCACATATAGCTTTTCTTGATTTTGGGTCCAATCCACGTAAATCTGATATACTAATAGTTACAAGCACTAGAATATGGGATGAAAACTTCAATTTTATAAGTTGAGTATGTCTTAGAAATTAGAAAATTGACCTAATCGAACTCGTGTTTAGGGTTCTCTGAGCATGTGAAAAATTCAATATTGGTACAAATATATGAAATTTAACTGTTAAAATTGGCTTCCGGATATGTGTTATTTTTTGGAAGCTTAGGAGGGTTTATTTATGTGGAGCTTTGGTGGCCAAATGTGTGGTACTGTGGACAATTTAATATTTCGGTATCTTTAAGTGAGTCAATTAAGGAAGTAGCTGTTCGCCCCAAGTAGCCTCCTTTGCAGCTCTCTTCCAAGGGTGGTGTTTTTATTTATTTATTATTTTTAAAGTAATTGTATTAATCATAATTAACAAAGTCTATACTGATGAAAGAAATGATAACCTTTTAAGATTAATATTATTACAAGTATCTTGTTGATGCGCATTATATTTTCATAGAGTACTACATGTACATGTAAATTTTTTTTATAAGTTCTACATATATATATATATATATATATAATAAGAAGAAAATTTATCTTAAACTGTTTAAGGTTGCAATTTCAATTACTTATGTAATCAGGTAAACCAATTTATCCCAAACCAGTAGGTTGGATGCCCAGACCTGCCAGCTTATAATGAATAATTGATAATTTGACTGGAACACACCTAGGCCTAGAATTAACCTCAAGTGGGAGGTAGTTTCATACAATTATTATTTACTGCCAATGTGATTTGAAGATCAATGTAGGTCCCAGACACAAAAGATTGCAAATATTATATCCCATTAAATCCCTGACTCCAAGACTACACTAACTATTATTACCCTTCTTTTTTTATTTTTATTTTGGGTAAATGAAGTATTGTATGTATAATAATATCTAAGATTTATAAGACCATTATATATATACACTCCCACTCTTGCTCCTTATGTTATTTAATTTTCATTACCAGCACAGTTTTTGCTCATTCTTAGTAAAGAAACACTGGCAATAAAAATTGTTAACGGTCTTAATACATTTAGCGTTATTCACGAATGTACTTATCATTTATTGACATTATGTCGCACTATAAATTATTATATTATAAGGGGAATTGTGTAAATTATGAGAGCTCGAAAAGCTGTGCTGAGAATGGATTGTTCAGTTTGTGATTAGGGTTTGATGGTTTAAGCTAGCTTCCATTATTGGCAGGTAGATATAGAGGATACTATATATGAATCATATGGGGTAAGGAGGGCAAGGATGTTTCTATGAATCTGACAATATATGCTGTTTTCACGTGAAATATTTTCTCAGCAATTCCAATATTCCACAAATTTTATTTCTATTGAATTGTACCTGGATTCGACAAAAGCACAGGTGTCGAGGTCCAATCAATTAAAAATTTCTAATAGGTTAAGGAACGTAAATAAGAGACAAATTCACAGACTTTCATTTGTTTGATTGTCCTTGTCAGTAGATAAAACGTGACTCATAAAAGTCAAACCACCTTGGTTTTTGTAACCTTATTTCATCCAACATTTTTTTAGCTCTAAAACAAAACCAAGTTTCTCATTAAACCAAACAATTGTAAAATTGAAATTTTATTATACTTGTACGTAAATTCTTATTTACTATATTCCGTGAGACATATATTTCTCTTTTTACTTATAGGTTAATTTTTGTTTCACTACAAAAAAAAAAAAAAAATATGTCTAATAAAAAGACAAATACTGTCAGATTAAAATTTAACACCTTAATTTTATGTATACCACATTGACATTGGATGAGCTTTTCCCTCACCGATGCAAACATTCACTCTTTACCAAAGTTTTGTTTTGAGGAATATAAATCCAGAGATTATGTGCACAAGGCAGGTATTAATTATTATTATTATTATATTACTTCCTACTCCGAAGGAAATCATATCTTCCCCCTTGCTATCCACAATTATATAATAATGGCCTCAATCTTCTCCGTATACATATCTCGTTAATTTATTGCATTAATTCCTAATGTTTAGATACATATCTCATTAATTTATTGCATTCCTAATGTTTAAAATGTAAATAGTAATTTTTCTTTATTAGTTTTGTAAACCATGTATAAATATTGTATTCAACCTCAATGAATATACAACGAGGTTATTCATCTAATTTCTCTCTTTCACTTCTGTAGTATTGTAGTTTCTTTCTGTCTTGGTCAAAATTTCATTTTTTTTCGGGTAACTAATCAAAATTTCATTTACATAAAACTTTTATACCCAAGTCCCGTGATGTACATATTACATATTTGTACAACACTTAAAATCTCATAACATATATGATCAGGACGGATGTATTAAGGGAGGAGTGGGCGCATGCGCCCACTGAATATTTTTTTTTACCTTATACTCTAGAAGTTAGAGACTATCATTTAAGCCCCCATTGATTTTTTTTTTTTTCTGTACCACATAATTTAAATTTTTTTACAATTAAGCCCCCACTGAGTTCAACCTGCATATGATCCTTAGTAACACTTATTCAGTTTATCTATTCAAACATATGTACTTATGGACATAGGGAGATTCATCATTTCCTAAATTTATTTATATATCTACCTTTTAATATGGGTAAAAGGTCAATAAACAGAATAATGAAAGGAACTTAAAAAAATAAAATAAAATAAAAAATAAGAAGAAAAAGAAAAAAAGCTTATTTAAAATGATGTGAGTAACAAAGGGCAAAGCCTTCTGAGAACAGCAAAAGGTGACAACAATAACCCCAACAGCAGCCAAGAACAGAGGTCAGAGCAAGCAGTGACACCAAACTGCAACCCAAAGCAACAGGCTACTTGACAGAGGAAATTGAATGCCTCCAAGCCTTGCCAATGCTCATTTCTTTCCTTTGAATGGTAAAGTACAAATTCTGTATATATTATATTGTACATATATATATATATATATATATATATATATATATATATCATTTATATATATGCATATATGTATTGTGATTTGTGCTTCTATATATAGTGCTGAATGCAAGTTGGGTCCTAAATATTACACACACATAGTAACTTCAGTCTTTTGAAAGCCAACAATTAATATGTCGCATCAAACTATGACTAAGCATATTAAAATTTTCCATTACCAACCCACAGAGAATAATTTAACTATACCTCTACCTCTACCCATTTACTTTGGTTGAAAAAGGTTTTAAAAGACACACTTAGCCTCTGGCACTTCATTAACACTTTAATTGCAGGTGCTGTAAAATAATAAATATAAGAATTTTTGAAATATATTCTTAGGTTAAATATTGGAATTACAACTATCCTTACACTACAGTATATCCTAAAATATAGGATCTCGTAGAATCCATCATACTTCTTTACAACTTATTTTTGTAAATTATGCTAATACTCTTAGGCCCTGTTTGGATTGATTTTTCAAACGTCATTTTTGGCTTTCTGAAGGGAAAAACTGTTCTTAACAGTGTTTGACAAAAATTTTAGAAGAACTTCTGAACCTTCGAAGAGCGTTTTAAAGAATTTGAGGTGTCTCAAAACAGCTTCTGTTTCTCTTTTTCTTTTACGAAAAGTCAGAAGCAGAAATTATATCAAACACGACCTTAGTATTAAGTGTTAACCGCTATTAACTGATACCATTGCATGGAGAGAAGTTAATATTAGTGCAATAATAAACTGATTCTTAAAATAATAATAATAATTGATGAGATACTCTATATTTCTGTTTCGTTTTTTTGTGTTTCTAATTAAAACTCACAACATAAAATGAGACCATGCATGTTGACTACAAAAGGATGTACTCTTTTTATAGGTTATACACGTATATATCTATACCTTTAAAGAAAGAGAATTACCATCAGGGGACAAGCTTTAGTATATTTATAATTTATTTCTTTTTACATTAAATTTTCAAGGGTAAATTACATTGTTTTTTATTTTTGAGGTTTGAGAAAAAATCTATTGACCAAAGTATATAAAATGACAATTTTATCTTTTTTTTATATGACATGTAACATAATACACTGTTATTAAATAGTGACATTATTAACATCTAATACACAAAATTAATTAAAGAACATATGTAAAAGAGGTCAAATTAATAAATATTGAACGATTTATAAATGTGTCAATGCATCTATCATCTCCAACAAAAATATATTTTACAGGATGGGAGAGTAGAGATTCTACTTTAATTTGTTAAAAACTTAGAGGAGTAAAGTCCTCGTTGAGTATACTTCTCTACATTATACGTATACATATACACATTATATATAGAGAGAGAGGAAGAAGAAGAGGTAATAGGCTAGTAGGGTCTGTGTGAAGAATTAAAAGAAAGAAACAGAGAATAGGTATATATTGCCTTTGACGAGCGAATATATTGAGCGTGAAAGAGCACTACCCAAAGAATGTAACAGTATATACCTACATGGACCCACCTTTGTCAACACACAACCACCTCCACACGCATACTTATTACTCTTCCTGCTCCCCCATTAATTATTCTATCATGATTGGTCAATTTACATAAAGGCAGAAATATAGAAAAATTTAATATTTTTCTAAAGAAGTTAAATGAATTACCAAATACTTTATCACAACATATTAACCTCCAAAAATTTATAAAAAGTTAGAAAGATTTTTTATTTTGTTGAATTATCTAATTAGTTTGATCACTTAATTCTAAACAAATTGAACAATCATTAAATAAAGCGTGCTTTATAATACAATTTGAATGTCATTAAAAATAATAAATATCACTTGAAATGAAGCAAAATAAAAATGATCTCATCTATGAATGAAACTGAAAATTAAAAAATAAACAATATATTTTTTTATTAATAACATCGCATAAAATTCAATTCTTAAAACTTTTCAATATAGAATTATCCGTTGTATCAAATAGACTAAACTATTATGATGATGGTACCATAACTTACTCATTTACACTTTTTGAATAAATTCTTCTTAGTTGCGAAATAGTTGGTCGAATAAATGTTATAAATATTTAATACGATTAATCTCCATTCTATTGATTATTATCGCCAACTTCACTTTATCCTTCTATATTGGTGATCCTGTTTATTGAATTTGTTAATTTTGACTATATAGAGTCTTTACCAAAAACATTTCTCAAGGATTTAATTTTAGTCACATTAATTTAGAACTTCTACAGAAGTACAGATTCGAATATCTTCTACATAATTAAATTATAATCTTAATTTTTCTTTTAGAACTATCCAATGGGATAATGTTATTAATTGGCAAACAACATTGACAACAATTTTGTTCTTGTTAATCTTTTGAGATTCCATCTAAATTACATGGTTGTAATTTGTATTAATATCATGAAAAATATAATCAATTGTTATTTATATATATGAAAAAAATAAAATCCATATAGATAGTTTCTTCCTTTCCCAAAAATGTTGTCCCCCTATTTATATTTACACATATATATGTGTGTGTATATACACTTTTTGTCTTTAAAGAAATAAATCACTATATTTAATATTTAACAGATTTCAAAAATATAAAGCAAGTACCTTGTCATAAATAAAGTTTTTTCGGTAAATCCAAATATTATCATAAATAAAGTTCTTTTCCTTTTTCAACAAATGTTAATTTAATAATGGGAAAATATCACTGACCTCCCTTGAGGTAAGGCCTAATTGCATGGGTACCCCTAAATTTTCAAATATATCAGTTACCTTCCTTGGAGATGTAAAATTACGAAATTACCCTCAATAAACCCCCTAGACTACTGAATTTTCACATTGCCCCAACGTAATGGATAAATTAAAGTCTCACCACCTAAAATTCTAAAAAATATTTAAAATTTAAAAATAAATATATAATTTAAATATATATATAAAATTTGGAAAAAATATATAAATTTTGAAAAAAAAACATAAAAATCGAAAAAAAATATAAATTTTGAAACACATAAATTTTGAAATATATATAAAATTAGAAAACATATATAAAATTCCGAAAAAACATATAAATTCCGAAAAACATATATAAATTTCGAAATATATATCTAATTCGAAATAAATATATAAAATTCGAAAAAGATATATAAGTTTTGAAATATATATATAAAATTACGAAAAAATATATAAATTTCGAAAAACATATATAAATTTCGAAATATATATATCTAATTCGAAATAAATATATAAATTTTGAAAAAGATATATAAATTTTGAAATATATATATATATAATTTGAAACAAATATATAAATTCGAAAATATATATTTAAAATTAGAAAAAATATATAAAATTCAGAAAAAATATATAAATTCGAAATGGGTTAATTTGAAAATTCATATATGCATATATTTGAAAAGGCTACATTACAGGAAGGTGTTCTAATGTTTATTGTGCAGAGGGTGAGAAGTCTATCAAATCATAAACACTTCTTTTTCTAATAGATATGATGGGTTCTGCTAGCTATTATGCAGTTTTTTGCTTGGAAGATTGAACCATCAAAATTTCAAATTATATAAATATTTTTCTAAATTTTATATGTTTTGCCAAATTTATATATATTTTTTGAATTTTATATATTTATTTCGAAATTTATATATATTTTTTATTTTTAATATTTTTTCAAAATTTATATATATTTTCCAAATTTTATATATTTTTTAAAATTATATATATTCAAATTTTATATATTTTTTAAAATTTTTAATATTTTTTCGAATTTTAGGGGGTGAAATTATAATTTACCCATTGGGATGGGGGGCAATGTGAAATTCAATAATTTAATGGGTAAACTGTAATATGAATTTGAGGGGTATTTACGGTACTTTACCCCTTTGACCGCGCTGACTTTGGATGGAGAGGGTGAAAGTGATAGAAAAAGCTAACCATAAGGAGGTAACTGATACATTTCAAAACTAAGAGATACAATATGTAATTAAATCTTATCTCGAGGGAGGTAAGGGATATTTTCCCTTTAATAATTAATCATGGCTTTATATGACCTATGCAGTTACACGAGAATAATTACAATAAATTCTGATTCAACAATCCTTAAATGAAATGAATTGAGACAACAAAACAAGAGTATAATGACTCCAAATTTTAATGAATAGTTGGGCGTTATATAGTTAAAACTCCAAAGTGTAATTTTTTTTTCCAATTTGGCGCGCAAGGTAAAAAAGTAACACCAGATGGTAAAGAAAGTAATTAAAGAAGGAAGTAGGGCTGTGTAACCCTAGATGGCCCATGCCTCGAAAAGAGAGTAATAAATGCTAGGAGCAGAAGGACACAGGACTTTTTTGGCAGAACAGAAAAGATGGATGTGAGAGGAGATTAAATCATTTTGTAATCGATTGCTTTATGATTGAAGGTATATATATATATATATGAAAGAGAAAGTATGAGAGAGAGAAAAAATAAAGAAAGTGATTTTTGCCTTTTGCCTTTACTTTTCCAAAGGACAAAAGTGTTATTACAAGGCTATGATGACACTATGATAAGCATGTTGTGGAATCGAATGGTGGTCTCATATACAAGAGTGGTTTATTACTGCATGGGGAAACACTCTGCCCGAGGCCGAGGGGACGGTCAAGAGAGAGAAAGTAGTGTGTGTGTTTTTAGAGAGAGAAAGAGGAATTGGGTGAGACGTTTGAATGAGCTTTCACATCATGCCCGGTTAAGGGACCTGCGTGGTAGAGGCTGACATTGTCCTTCACGAAAGTCGCTGACCGAATTGTCTACCCCGCATTTAAAGCGCGCGGTGTGTAGTATTAGTATTAGCAGAAGAATTGTCAGCATCTGTGAACATATATATTGTGTACATGTATATGTATAAACTGTATATACGTGTATGTATATATGGTGTATATGTGCAAAACAAATTAGATGGTATATACGGTTAAATAATAATAATAAAAAATTAGATGGTATATACACAGGTGGTATAAAAAAAAAATCATTAAGCTCCGTTTGGAGTTTGATTGCTGCTTTTGCATCGAAATGTTACCCAATAGTTATTTAATAATAGAAGTTTATTTGGCGGTTGGTAGCATTTTTCAAAGTAAAAGTGTAAATTCATGACCAGTAACTTTTTGAATTTTTCTTTTTATATTTTAAAACTGTAATAAAAAAAATATATATGCATTAATTAATTAATTTATGGTACCAAACATACTTTTCGACTCACAACACTCAAGGACAAAAACATTACTTATGTTTTCTTAAAATGTATAACGCCAAATGTATGGTGCGCTCCAAACAGCCCTTTACCTTTAGAGATAAAATTGTAGATTTTTATTGTAGGCCCAAGTGTGAAAGGCAAGCTAAAATTGAAGTGGGTCCAACTCACTTTCAGAGTTACATTTCAGGGGATGTTTGGTTGACTCTTGAGAATGGAAATGGATTCTAAGTTGGGTGAGAATCGGCTGGGTTGCTTCCAGCTGCAACATTGGCTTGTGGGGGTTTGTGAAAGAATTAAATAGTGATTCGGAGTTCAAGTTTGTTGTGTCTATTAAATTGGGCTTATGGACTTGGGCCCCAAGTTCATATTTAATTTGTTAAATGTCCAAATGAGAAATTTTTGGTCCATAACTTCTTTGGTACTGATTGTGTGCAAGTCATACACATTTATATTTTTTTTGCAATTTAACTCATTATATGTCTGTATGTATATGTATATTTATTTATCCTAAGCAAGACTGCCGATAATTGCTTGGTTTAGTTGAAACTTATACAAGAAATAATGTCGACAAATTCTAAGAACTGTATTTTGAACCTCGGTTTTAAAAATATATATATATATATATATATATTCAGTTTCAGAAATGTCTTCAAAGTCACAGTACAAGTAATCCCGCTTCAATGAATAATTGATTTGCATTATTTATTTGCTTATGTATTTATTTTATTTTCATTTCTATTTTGTAGGCAATTGCACGAATAGTTATTTATCATCTAAGAGAGTTCTAGGTGAGCAATAAATCTTAGAAATGTATCTATGGTGTGATATTATATGAAAAAATAAGGAAAATAAAATTTTGGGGGCTTCGATTACAATTTGATCTGACCCATTAACTAGAATAGTACTCTATAAGGATTTATGTTGGGCTTCGCATGATCCCTATTGGATTGGACCATGCTACAAATAGATATTTCAATTGGGTTTGTTCTAAGCCTGAGGCCAAATCTTTTTTTACACTAACTTATTGAAATAGTATATGGTACACCTCAATTACTTAGGATCACTGCATGGTTGTCAAATCATCTCCTAGCTCGTAAAATCGTATGACTATACGATTGTATATGTGTATATGATTTTATATGAGTGTATGATTCCGTTTGATTTTATTACGATTCTACTCACATGTGTTTTAGAATTTTTTGCACTGAAATAATGCTTTGAGGGTTAGGTCCTCTATATGAAAGTCCCAAATTTTTTAATGATTTGGTCCAATATCCAATATATGACCCAAACTTGTGAGAAAATAATTAAATGCTCAAAATCTTAATATTTTTGTTCATATTTTATGTTTTGAGTATACTTTTATTGTTTTATTAAATATACTATTCTTTAATAAATTAAATAAAATTATTTATGGATTCACTCTTCAATTTGTCTTTTACATCACAGTTATGTTTCTTACTGATTACTTAATTAGGCTTTTCCGAGCTCCTCAAATATTTATTCTTCCTGGGCTTAAATTTTCTGCCCATTTCTAAAATGGGCTTCTATTAGTTCAAGTGTACTGGCCCAACCGAAGTTGTACGACTAGATTTTTCTGAACTTACCACCAGTCGATTAAAGTATCCTTACAAAATTATATATTTTCTAAAAGAGTAATAATGCATTATGCTATATTGAATACATATTAAAATATCATGGGATCCAAATATATCTATAATAATTAGGACAATGCTTGGATCTTCACCAGTGATGATCAACTTGGTCCTCACCCCTTATTTGAACCAATATAATTAAAACACATGACATATATTAATTAAAAAATATAAATGAGTATTACCCATTATTTATGGAATTCAACCCAGATTTGAATTATTCTTTTTTCTCTTATTCACTTAGAAAAAAATCTCATGGGCAGTTTAACGTCTACATATGCGTGTACACTTATTTGTATATATAGATTGATATATACGTGTACACTTATATTTATATATAGATTGATACATACATATATATATATGCTATATATATTGCAATTGAATCCAAAGGATGATAAAATCTTTTGTGTTTCTTTAGTATCATCAATTTGGTGCGGTGAGCGACACTTTACACACGAGATTTTTGACTTTCTTCTCCAAATTTCTATACTTCAATCACTTTATTTTTATTTTTTCTTATTTGTATTCATAATATTTTGTATCCAATTCATTTATATATCTTTGGATTTTACGAAATATGGAGAAATACCCATCACGTACAATATCGAATAATATTCGTGAATTGTGATTTTTTTCTTATTTGTGTTTAAGGAAAGTGTACATGCATATATGTATGACATTAAACTGCCTATCAGATTTTTATTTTTTAAAGTGAATAAAAGAAAAAAGAAGAATTCAATTCCGGATTGAATTTCATAAATAATGGGTAATACCCATTTCTATTTTTTAATTAATATATGTCACGTGTCTTAATTATATTGGTCTAAATAAATGGTGAAAACCAAGTTGGTCCTCACTGGTAAGGACCCAAACATTGTCCTAATAATTATCCATCCAACAACGGATATACATTTACGCTTCCTTTTCAGGTTGTTCCGTCTATGATGGTGGTCTGAACAGTTACGACAAGTTGGTAGTGATGAAACCTAGTATCAATACGGCAATCCTGGAGGTCTCTGAAATATACAATGAATAAAACTAAACTAAGGATCTAAAATGCCAGAATTTTGAAAGTAGGGGCCGAATCTAAAACGATTTTCAAAAATAATACTAAAATTATATTTTAAGGGTAAATTACACTTAACACCCCATCAGTTTAGCCTATATCTCATCGTAGACACCATCTAGTTCTGAGGGCACACAACTAATTTAAGGAAACTGTACATACTATTTACATAACTTCTAAATTTATAAATAATGATACAAAAAAAACATTTAATATTTATTCTTACCATCATTGCCAGTCACTTAGGTTGCGTTTGGTAACGTTGCGGTACGGTGTTAGTTTTTGGTTTTGGTTTGGGTTGGGTTGGAATTGGTTTGGTGTGATTTTATTTTGGTTCCAAACCATGTTTGGTGCAGATGGTTTTGGTGTGAGAAAAAGTGATGCTGAAAAACCAAACCATGTTTGGTAGAGTTGGTATGGGTTGAAATTCTAAAACCAAACCATGTTTGGTAACTTGGAATGGTTTCACATTTTATTTATAAATATTAAAATTTATAATATTAATATTTTAATTTTTAGGAAAGATAATTAAATTATAATATTAAAATATATTAAATTTCCAAAAATATATTTAATATTAAAATATATTAATTTCCAAAAATATATTTTAATATTAATATATATTAATTTTTAGAAAAGATAATAAAACTATAATATTAAAATATATTAAATTTCCAAAAATATATTTTAATATTAATATATTAAAATATATAATATTAATATATTAATTTTTAGGAAAGATAATAAAATTATAATATTAAAATATATTAAATTTCCAAAAATATTTTTTAATATTAATATATTAATATTAATATATATTAATTTTTAGGAAAGATAATAAAACTATAATATTAAAATATATTAAATTTTCAAATATATATTTTAATATTAATATATTAAAATATATAATATTAATATATTAATTTTTAGGAAAGATAATAAAACTATAATATTAAAATATATTAAATTTCCAAAAATATATTTTAATATTAATATATTAAGTTTTAGGAAAGATAATAAAATTATAATATTAAAATAACTTCCAAAAATATATTTTAATATTAATATATTAAAATATATTAATATTAATATATATTAATATATTAATATTAATATATTAATTTTTAGGAAAGATAATAAAACTATAATATTAAAATATATTCAATTTCCAAAAATATATTTTAATATTAATATATTAAAATATATTAATATTAATATATTTTAATATATTAATATATTAATTTTTAGGAAACATAATAAAACTATAATATTAAAATATATATTAATATTAATATTAATATATTAATTTTTAGGAAAGATAATAAAACTATAATATTAAAATAACTTCCAAAAATATATTTTAATATTAATATATTATAATATATTAATATTAATATATTAATTTTTAGGAAAGATAATAAAACTATAATATTAAAATATATTAAATTTCCAAAAATATATTTTAATATTAATATATTGATATTAAAATATATTAATATTAATATATTTCCATATATATTTTAATATTAATATAATTTCCAAAAATATATTTTAATATTAATATAAATATATTAATATGGTGCAACTATTTAGTTTTGGTTTGGGTGAGATGGTGCAACCATTTGGTTTTGGTTTGGGTTGGTACAGTACCGCACCACCAAAAACTATCTCATTAGATGGTTCCAAAATCATAGGTTGGTACCACCATTTGGTACCATTGGTTTGGTACTGTTGAACCAACATCATTCATAACAAACATGGGTTGGTATCACCATTTCGTACCAAAACAAAAAACTGGTATCAAAACTAGTTACAAAACAAGGACTTAAGTCCGCCCTCCTTGACAATGTAGTTTTGGAGGGGAAATTCTTCTCCCTTCAAGTACCTCTTCAGCATGTCCTTCACCCCAGCCGTATATTGCAACTACATCCTCAAAATTTTTTATTTTTAATTTTTATCGAGTTACAAACAAGAAACAGAATAATAGCAGCATTGAAACATAATAAGAAAGTAAAATAAAAAAGCTAATATACCTGCGCATCAATAACAGTTTTATAAGACGATAGAAAGATTAGCTAATTGTACATCATCATCGTTAACATCATTTTCGTCATTATTATGGTTGTGGTTGTTTCAAACTTCAAAATTTTTGACTAAATTCATTCACTAATGTAGATTGGAGTTCGTTTTACACCACATAAAACAAGCATCCATAGTCATAAGAAGTAAAAAAATAAAAAATATATATTCTAAGATTATGAATATATATAAGAACTATCAGACACGTGTCTCCACGAGTAGAAGAGTATCGATACACTCCCCGTATCCAAAAAGCATATGTCGCTATTGTAGAAGTATTTGTGATTCGTTTATAGGAGATATGTCTGGTGGATACGATGTTGACAATAGTATCCATAAAATTTACAGATGTAAAACAATAGTTTCAATAAAATTTACAACGTCGAGATTACCTGCAATTTGTCCGCTACGATAAGCATCAACAACTGCTTGTGAATCTGTGATTGCTCCCCAACCATTGTTTACAATTAAAACTCCCTTCTTCAGCTTAGCAATCCTATCTTTGTCAAACATCCCTATGAGGGCAGAGCAATGTTCTAATTAGTTATGATGAAAGCATAAATGTGCCGCCTATGGAATTAAACACTAAAACCAAAAGGCAATCATTATTCTAAAACCACATAATAGATTGAAAGCAACATTAACATATAATATAATGTGGAATAGATGTAAGAATTGTTCATCACCTTACTAAAAAATCCAACCCTTGCAAGTTAAAATTAACAAAGATGGAGCAGTCATCAGTGAGCTGCCTTGATACATCACTTAGTAATACCGTTTTAGCAGTTACATTGACAAATTAATTTCAAATTAAGTGTATATCACTACGAGAAATCTTTAATATATAAATTTTCTCTTAGGAAATGATATCAAGTTTTAACTTCTCGACTGGAACTTGAAACTTAATATTTGTTGTATAAGAACCAAATTAATACATATAAGCTCTCAAATAGTAATGACATAAAGATATTTAGTAATGGAAAAGAAAAGCGTAAAAAATGTTTAATTTGTTTTAATGTTATTGAGAGTTGATATATGACTACACAAACAATATTATAATTTATCAATGTAAACGGGGTGAGGCGGAACGGGGCAACCTTTCTCGACCCTCATCCCGTAACCATGTGGGTTTTCAACCCCAACCTCCATCCCCACTTCAAACCATTTAATCATCCCACAAAAGTTCTTAATAGGGCAGTGTGGGACAGAAACCAGCGGGGCGTATTTTGTCATCCCCACATGGAACTTATTATTCAGGTTCACATGCAGAAAAATACATACATTAAACACAGTAATTTTTCTATGCACTAACCACAATCAGATCCATCTTCGTAGTCAATGACAATGTACTGGTGACCTTTTGATTTCAACCAGTCCTGTATGCCCAAGACTCCTTCTAAACAGCCTGCAAAGTTGGGCTCTGCAGAAGCACATTTACCAGCTTTGCAAATGACACCAATGATCTTTTTCCTGTGACAAACCTGTTTGCAACAAGAAAAAACAATGACCACAACCAATCACAAATGAGAAACTTTACGGGTTTGCTAAAGGGAAATGTTTCTTCTTAGAATGGGGTTGGAGGTAATGCAAGTTATGTATAGAAATATCCATGAAATGTAATGAACACTTTATGTTCAATGTAGAATATCAGATAGAGGCTCTTATATCGTACTAATTGATGACTTTTATGTGAAACTTATTCTACAAGTTCCATGCATGTTAATGACTCAAGGTGATGAAACAATGATGTAATGAAGAGGATGATGCATGCAATGACCTACATGAAGGAGTGATGCATGCAATGACCATTAAAATGGAAGCTTCCATGGAGTGTTCAACTTGATAACATCTTTGACAACTTGCAAAAAGAATTCAAGATAGAATTCTCCTCCTTCATTTACAGAGCCTATAAATAGAGGCATACACTTGTTGTATAATTTTAAGCTAAATTTCAGTGATAGAGCAAGTGTGAGGGTTGAGAGAAAATCCAAAATATATTGAGCTACCCCTCCGTGGACGTACCCGATTTTGGGGAACCACGTAAATATCATTGTGTCTATGTGTTTGTGTGTGTTTGAGTATTATTTAGGTCCAACAATTGGTATCAGAGCCATTTTTGTTCAAAATAGAGCCGTTCCTTTCGACTCTATTTCGAAGCAAACCAAGCCTTAACATCAAACAACAAATACACTGGGAGCTTGCCCATCAAGAGAGGAAGGTTTCCCCGTTAATTTCAGGCCAAACAAGCCCTCCACGCGCCCTCACACGCCTCCAGAAGAACGGCGCGTCAAGGGGCATCGGCGGCACGCGCCCACGCGCCTTCTTCCTCCAGCGCGCGTGAGGCCCACGCGCGGACACGCGCTCCATGCGCCTTCTCCGGCGAACCTGGTTTTTCCGGCGAGGATTCCGGCAACTGTTCCGGCGACTGGTTATTTTTCCCGGCAATGACGTCAGCATCTACGTGTGCCAGTAATATGATGACACGTGTCACCAACCAGTGATTGACACGTGTCACCATACAGAAGCTGCCACGTGTGCCCAATAAAGGGCTGCCACGTGTCAATTTTGTCAGCTGCCACGTCATCAAATTTATGATATTTACAGTTTTGCCCTTCTACACTGTTTTGGTCATTCCGAGCTCGTTTTAAGTCCGTTTTGAGTGAATGAAAGGTCGATCCTAGCTAAATCGATCGTTCCGGATTCAACGGTGGGCTCCGTTTTTTGAAATTAGTACTCTAATTTTGGGAAAAAATCGGTTTGAAGTTTTATTGCTCCTAGTTGGTGAGTTAATTTCATCAATCTTTTAATATATGTTATTTCAAGTCATGACTGAAGTACAGGATACCGAGCAATCAGAGGCCAGAGATACTGGAGGGAATACTGTTGGGACGAGCGGTTCTATGAGGAGAACCATGTTGTCAAATGCAAAGTTTGAGGTGGAGAAATTCTACGGCACCAATAACTTTGGCATGTGGCAATGCGAAGTCTAGGATCTTCTATTTCGAGATGGTTCCCAGATTTCCTTGGATGCTAAACCCAAGGATATCTCGGATGAAGATTGGACGTTTGTGAATCGTCAAGCTTGCGGCACAATCCGATTGTGTTTAGCGAAAGATCAGAAGTACTTTGTGATGAAAGAAAATATGGCGGCAGATCTATGAAAGAAACTGGAGGACAAATTTATGACGAAAAGTCCAGAAAATCGCCTTTATCTGAAGTCAAAGCTCTTCAGATTCCAGTACAAGAAAGGTACCCCTATGATCGAACACTCAAACAATTTCAACAAACTAATTGCAGATTTACAGAATTTAGATGTTGAAATTCTTGATGAAGATAAAGCTTTGATTTTATTAAATTCCCTGCCTGAAAGCTATGATCATTTATCCACAACTTTAATGTACGGAAAAGATGAGGTTAAATACATAGATGTTGCTAACGCTTTGGTAAACAATGAGTACCGGAAGAAGGATCAACATGATCACCGGGACAATACATCGGAGACGTTGACTGTAGACAGAGGCAGGTCAAATAACAGATCAAAAGGAAAGGGGAGATGGCGGTCCAAATCCAGATCACAACCAAATAGATCTGAATCATCCAGAAGACGGCAAGAGAAGGATGAGTGTTTCCAGTGTCACCAGAAAGGGCACTGGAAGAGAGACTGTCCAAACAAGGACAAGTCACATGCCAATATTGCCAGAAAGAAGGAAGACGAAGATGAATCAGCCTTTACTGTTTCATCGTCAGACACTGATCAGTCTGATAGATGGATTCTTGATTCAGGTTGTTCTTATCATATGTGTCCAAACAGGAATTGGTTCTCTAGCTTCGAGGAGCTTGATGGAGGAGTTGTGCTAATGGGCAACAACAATACCTGTCAGACCAAAGGGATCAGAACAATACGTCTGAAGATGCACGACGGTACAATTAGAAAACTCTCTGATGTTAGGTATATTCCAGACCTGAAGAAAAACCTCATTTCATTAGGGGTTTTAGATTCCAGTGGTTACAAGATGACCATGGAAGGTGGAGTTCTGAAAGTAGTTCGAGGTGCATTCGTGGCAATGAGAGGTACTTTGAAGAAAAATATGTATTACCTAGATGGGTATACAGTAACCGGAAGAGCAGCTGTGGTGAGCAGTTCTGAGAATAAGTCAGCCTATCTTACCCGACTCTGGCACATGCGTTTAGGGCATGCGGGTGAGAAGGCATTGCAAGGCTTAGTGAGGCAAGACAAACTAAAGGTGCGAAAACTGCCAAACTTGATTTCTGTGAGCACTGTGTGCTAAGCAAACAGACGAGGGTCAAGTTTGGCACTGCGATTCATCGAACGAAGGCAACACTGGACTATGTTCACACAGACGTCTGGGGGCCATCCAGAATCGCTTCATTGGGAGGTAAACGTTGGTTTGTAACGTTTATTGATGATTTTTCTAGATATGTCTGGGTTTATACTATGAAGCATAAAGATGAAGTGCTAGATATCTTTCTTAAATGGAAGAAAATGATAGAGACCCAGACAGGCAGGAAGCTCAAAAGGCTCAGATTAGACAACGGTGGCGAGTACAAATCAGATCCCTTCCTGGAAATCTGTCAGAATGAAGGGATAATTAGACACTTCACAGTGCCTAGAACGCCACAGCAAAATGGAGTAGCAGAAAGAATGAATCGCACTTTGGTGGAAAAAGTACGATGTATGCTATCTCAAAGCATTTTGGGCAGAGGCGTTGGCATACTCTACTCATATTGTCAACCGACTTCCTGCAACTGCGCTAGATGGGAAAACTCCCAAGGAGGTATGGTCTGGATATCCAGTTTCTGATTATGATTCTTTTCATATATTTGGGTGTCCAGCATACTTTCATGTTGTAGAATCTAAACTGGATCCTAGAGCCAAGAAAGCTCTCTTCATGGGACATAGTGAAGGAGTGAAAGGATTCCGATTATGGTGCACAGAAACAAAGAAGATCATCTGTAGCAGAGATGTTACTTTTGATGAGTCTGTCATGCTGAGACAGACAACTCCAACTAAAGAAGAAGTGAATCCAAATATTCAGCAACAGGTGGAGTTTGAGAGTCACGAAGATATTGAGCCACCGGTATATAGTTCTGAAGATGATTCTGATAGTCAGGACGAGGACTCAGTTGAGGTGGAGACTCCATCTCCAGTACAGGTGATTAGTCAGCAACCAGACTCTATCGCCGCCAGCAGACCCAGAAGGGTCATTCAGAAGCCTGCCCGATTTATTGACATGGTGTCATTTGCCCTTCCAGCGACAGAAGATGATGTCTCTAACACTTACAGAGAAGCAGTGCACAGTACTGATAGTAAGAAGTGGAAGGCAGCAATGGATGAAGAGATGAAGTCTCTACATCAAAATCAGACTTGGAAGCTCGTTCAACTTCCAAAGGGCAAGAAGGCTATTGGCTGTAAATGGGTTTATGCTAAGAAAGAAGGTGATCCCGGCATAAACCAGATCAGATACAAAGCCAGACTCGTAGCTAAAGGCTATGCTCAAAGGGAAGGAATTGACTACAACGAGGTATTTTCGCCTGTTGTTAAACATTTCTCTATTCGGATACTTTTGGCTTTAGTAGCACAGTTTGATCTTGAGTTAGCTCAACTTGATGTCAAAATTGCATTTCTACATGACACTTTGAACGAAGAGATCTACATGACTCAGCCTGATGGGTTCAAAGTTCCAGGACGTGAGAACTGGGCATGTAAATTGAGCAAGTCACTGTATGGCTTGAAACAGTCTCCGCGACAATGGTACAAAAGGTTTGACTACTTTATGAAGCAACAAAAGTATACCAGAAACCATTTTGATCATTGTGTATACCTTCGAAAACTCCCAGATGGTACATTTGTATATTTGCTCTTATATGTCGATGATATGTTGATAGCATCTAAGAGCAAGGTGGAGATGAATAGACTGAAGACTCAACTGAGCTCAGAGTTCGAGATGAAGGATCTTGGCGAAGCTAAGAAGATACTTGAGATGGAGATCAAGCGAGACAGGCAGAAAGGCACAGTGTGTTTAACTCAAACGAAGTATTTGAAGAAACTGCTTCAGACATTTGCCATTGATGGCAACACCAAATCTGTAAGCACCCCGATGGCCTCACACTTCAAACTAAGTGCAAAGATGTCACCAACCACAGATGATCAGAAAAAGCAAATGGAACATGTTCCATATGCAAATGCAGTTGGTGCCCTTATGTATGCAATGGTATGTACCAGACCCGACATTTCACATGCTGTAAGTATGGTGAGTAGATACATGCACAATCCTGGTAAAGGCCATTGGCAAGCAGTAAAGTGGATTCTACGGTACATTCATGGTACTGTGGATATCGGTTTAAAGTTCGAGAAAGCGAAGACAGTGGGTAAGCATCTAGTTGGATATGTTGATTCTGACTATGCTGGAGATCTTGATAAAAGAAGATCTACTACCGGTTATGTCTTCACTATGGCAGGCGGACCAGTATGCTGGAGGTCAACATTACAGTCAACGGTGGCTTTGTCTACTACAGAGGCAGAATATATGGCTATAACTGAAGCTTTCAAGGAAGCTATTTGGCTTCAAGGGTTGACTACAGACTTGGGTATTTTTCAAGAAATCGTGAAGGTTTTTTGTGACAGTCAAAGTGCCATTTGTTTGGCCAAGAACCAGGTCCATCACAGTCGTACCAAGCATATTGATGCTCGGTTCCACTTTGTTCGAGACATAGTAGATGATGGGAACATTCTACTACAGAAGATAGGAACTGCAGATAATCCTGCAGACATGCTTACCAAAGTGGTTACAGGGATCAAGTTTCAATACTGTTTGGACTTGATCAATATCTCTCGGACTCATAGCGCTTAAATGCGCATTGGGGGGTAGCTCAATCAGAAGACTAAGTCAGTGAACTCTTTCGTCATGGTGGAGATTTGTGAAACTTATTCTACAAGTTCCATGCATGCCATGCATGTTAATGACTCAAGGTGATGAAACAATGATGTAATGAAGAGGATGATGCATGCAATGACCTACATGAAGGAGTGATGCATGCAATGACCTACATGAAGGAGTGATGCATGCAATGACCATTAAAATGGAAGCTTCCATGGAGTGTTCAACTTGATAACATCTTTGACAACTTGCAAAAAGAATTCAAGATAGAATTCTCCTCCTTCATTTACAGAGCCTATAAATAGAGGCATACACTTGTTGTATAATTTTAAGCTAAATTTCAGTGATAGAGCAAGTGTGAGGGTTGAGAGAAAATCCGAAATATATTGAGCTACCCCTCCGTGGACGTACCCGATTTTGGGGAACCACGTAAATATCATTGTGTCTATGTGTTTGTGTGTGTTTGAGTATTATTTAGGTCCAACATTTTCCTCCAAAAGCAGATAAATTGCTTATATCAGAAAACATTTCCCGATTGTCGATTTGTTACTCCTCAATACACAAACAGCTATTATTGTACACAATTATTTTGAAAGAAAGATAATATAGATGTGATATCAAATTTACATGAAGAAACAAGTGTTCAAAATTTTCTTAAGAATAAATAAATGATTCCCTTTGATGAAAATAATTTTCTAAACTTTGATTGCATGATCTTGATAAGAAATCAGGCAGAATCCACAAACTGAATCTTTTGTTTTAAAAAATTGCTGCACAAAGTAGTCAAAATAAAGTACTTCAGCTGTCAAATTACAGAGAACAATATTTGAAAAAAGAAAATGATACATCAAATGTGATTTATGATCTAAAATATGATTGTTTCAGCATTAAGAAACCATTTAGCAATACTGTCCAGGTCATAGTTCAAATAACTTTGCATGTAGAGTCAGATCTGGATATCGAATGTTTTTCACTTTCAAGACAACTCATTAAAAACTTAGAAGTTTGTCTCAATGTCATCGAATTTGAATGGCCTTACTCTCAATTTATGTAATATTTTAGTTTGATATAGCTGTTTTCAATCCTCAGTCCCATGTGGTTCAGAACCTTCATCTGATTCATGCAATTCCTCTCTTTCTTTCACACACAAATGCACACAACATATTTAAAAAGATATTTGCGAAGCAGTAAAGAAAAAGATACGAGTAAATTACCTTTGAGTTTAAGCCACATAAAATGGGCATAAAGGAAGTATTTTCCTTGGCCAATTTTTTCCACCAGGGATCTAGGTGAATCACATAAGCAAAACGTATCCAACATGAAATGGTAGATTCACCAGAATCCTTTTTCAAGGGGAAATCACACCAATGTACTCGAGTAGGCATTTTCCCAGTATAAGCTGATAGTAACCATGACCCCTTCTTTCTCAAACTCCGACGCGGGTACTGTGAAATTGAATGTGGGACGGAATATTGGATTTCTATTCCTTCGCAGTCCCAAGTCTTTTTCAGTTCTCTTCACTCCATGCAGCCCAACTGCAACTGAACGTTGACAGGATTCACATACATAAGTGACCCTTTACTAACAAATAGATAAATATGCATAGAATAGGAAAATATACAGTAGTGGACTGTTTAATAAACCTGTTGCGTAAGCTTGCATTTCATAGCTTTCGCTGCAATCCGCAAGTTGCCGAGCACAAAGAGAGCTGATCGTAAATAATCCCTTGTGCGGACTCATACTAAACCATAATATTGAAAACAATTTAGTGAAGCATAAAAAGATGAATCTCTCATCACAAACACTTGTTCTTATTTGTATTTGTTGATATATATACATACATAGACTTTGGTCTCTAAAGTTAAAGCTAATAGCTTTAAAATAACCTTCAAGATACAAATAGCCAAATAGTCCGATGTTAGTGAGCGTAATGGTGAGCCGAAGAAGTTGAAAGGTAGTAATATAACAAATATTTTCACAATTTTCGAAACCCACCAACTGAACAGAAATCTTGTTGTTTAGTAAAAAAATCATTTGGAATTTGTATCTTCTAAACCAAACAACAATTACTGTAAGCTTGTAACATATTTTTCATTTGCCCAAATCGAAGAATTTGTATCTTCTAAACATTTTCGAATTAAAAGCTAGTAAATTAGGATCCTATCTTTTTATAACAGTGAGATAAAACGCTGAGTTTTGGACTTTTCAACAGAGAAGAAAATTCAGTAAATTGCCATAATGAAAGGGACAAAAAGAGGATAGAGGGTAGAAAGAGTACTCCATTGCACTAATCTCAATCGTTGAAGACCTTTCCCTTTGTCTAAGTGTTATATATATATATATATAGATAGATGTATGTTTCCAGGGTTATTAATATAAAGGTGAGCACACCATCATTAAAACTTCTTGATTAGTGGTCACTGAAATGCAACATAGTTTCAAGATTTTCGAATATTCATCTTCTGGTCCGCCACCTTAAAACCTATTTTTCTTTTCTTGATAAACTAATTTGCCCACAAAACCCATAATATGTATATGAAATCTAAATGTAAATAACTTACACATACAATATGTATAGAAAGAAGAAAGCATAGCAAGCATTTAGAGACAACCTGCCTATCTTTTTGCCGCCGGTGAAGTAGTCAATACAGCAATCTCTTTGGCCTGACCCCTGACAGCAGAGATGTGTGAGGGGACATAGTCGGAATTTAATGAGTGGAACATGAGCAAAATCATATGTTCAAACACATTGCCTGCAAACTGACGCATACATACATATAGACATATGTATACATATATTTGTGCATATGTATATATGTATAGAGAAAGAGACTTCGAAAATTCAAACACCGAGTGTGAAACATCTAACAATCTCAAAGCTCAATACTCTTCAAAGACCCAAAAAAAAAAGAAAAAAGATAATGAGTTTATAAATTTTATTGAAAAAGCAAGCATACCAGTGAGAGATGATCAAGATACTGAAAGCTTGTGAACTTGAATCAAAAAAATCTGCGACTATTAGTTAGAGAGAGAGGCGGTGTACAAGACACATATGCTAGAGAGAGAAACCGGTCTGATAGAGCGAGACAGCGAGGGAGAGTTATTTTAAATTGTATTTTAATTCTAGCATAATTATATAGTTCAACCTTACCTATATAACTTAATATTAATTAATCATATAAAAGAAAAACCTAATTATATATTAGAAGACGGGGATTATAAACACCACAGTACACTTCTACGATAGATAAATTATTAATTTAAATCATTTAATTCTATCCAACACGTTTTAAAATTTATATTTTAACATTTTAGAACAAAAATTTGAAAATTATAATATGAATATCTTTGCACAATTAATAGTGAGTACAAATAAATATAAATATAAATATGATTTTTTTTTTTTTTTAATTTGAGTGATTGCTTAATTTAAATTTACAATATATGGTATTGAAGAAAAGTGATTTTATAAGATTCTAAAAGGTCCGTTTGGATACGAGAAAATAATTTTTATTTTTTTACTGTTCACCTAGTTAAAAAAAAAAATACGTTTGGCAATCGCATTTACTGTTCACTTTTTTTTTTCCCAAGAAAACTGTTTTATGTGAATAGTGTGTAAAAGTGGTGAAAATACCAAAAACAATTTTTAGTTGTTTTTTTGAATTTTTTCACTGTTTAGGTTACCACCTCCGCCACCACCCCCACCGCCGCCGCCACCAACCACCATCACCCCCCGCCACCGGTCGCCTTCGGGCGCCGCCGCCGCCAGTCACCCACCACCACTGCCGCCCACCATTGCCGCCCACCAATACCATTTTATTTTTCAATACAAATTTTCATCCAAACGTGTTTTTGTTTTTAGTTTTTTGCTGAAAAAAATAAAGAAAAATACAAAAACAGTTTTTATATTTGAAAACAGAAAACAAATACAAAAAACAGACTTTCCAAACGCACCCTTTGAAAAGTAATACACTTTCTTTTATCACTGTACTAATTTACCTCCATACATTAAAATTATATAATAGTTTAACTTATAAATTATCACATTAATACGGGTAAAGTTGAAAAAATAATAATTTATAATCATATTAAAAAGTTGGATTGGAATTCTATTTTATTAACAATTTCATTTGAAATCAAATCTCAAATATTTTATTCCAAACAGTGTAAATAGACTTGTATAAATTGGGATGGAGGGAGTTTTAAAGATGATGGGTGACTGTGAAAGGTCGATACAGAGACGTTAAAATCCAATTTCAAACTACTACTACTAAAATCCAAAATTTCCAGTGGAACATGTCGACTAAAACAGTTGGAGAAGGGACGCGTCCTATTACAGTGAACGACGAAGAGGTACTTTTTGCGTTCTCTTACCTTTAGATCACCCGAACCTTTCTTCATCGCAAAATCAAAACCCTAGAATTTATATTTGTTGTTTTAAATAAATAATATATTGTCCTTTTTGTTTTAAATAAATAATTTAGTGTGATTACTGTGTACTGTATATATTGTTGGAGTGAACCTCTCATGTTCTATGGTTGTCTCATTCAATACATGTATAAACGAAAACGTATATTTTAAGTTTGTCTCTCTTTCCATACATATACACAGATTGTATATTCATAATCTATCTATGGCGGTGCGGTGTCATGTCTGAATATGTGGTTATGTGTGAGTGGCAAATTAATAATCATGTTTCCTGATATATATATATATATATATATATATATATATTCAGGGTAGTTTACTCTGGTTGATCTTGGAACATCAAATGTTATATGCTTTTGTACAAGTTACCACTTAGTAGTTACCAGTGATATCATATAGTAGCATCTCTCTATATTTTCCATCAAATATAAGGTATTTATTTTCTGTACATGAAGAGTGAAATTGAAATGGCCCTTTTGTGATATAGCTTGCATTTACATCTAACCATAAACCTAGCAGCTGCATTGATAATTGGTTTGGTCATTGTTCTTTCTCACTGTAAACAGTCTTTGCCTGAAAGTTTAAAGATTGTTGGTGTCTTTCACAAAGCAAATGAATATGAGTGTCAGAATCCCAATTTTATGGGGTGTCTAAAAGGAGCATTGGGCATAGAGGACTGGTTGGAATCAAAAGGTCACCCGTACATTATCGTTGAAGACAAAGAAGGACCTGATTCCGGTAAGTGTGTACACAAAATTACTCAATATAATGTTATGCATGTGAAGATGAATAAGATTTTACCTTGTGTAAGCTTCGACAGGGAGGTCACATGTCATTCAATGTAGTTTAGTCGAAGCCAGTTAGAGCATTGATCTTTCAGATCTGGACTATGGTCTAATTTATATTAATTGATTTTTTTGAAAACATATTAACAGGTTTAAAGCATTCAGTTTCTGTCTAAAGTACCGGTCTTGGTTAAAGAGTCTAATCAGATCTTTGTTCTAATGATACGGTGATACCTTATTGCAGAACTTGAAAAACATATATCTGATCTCCATGTGCTGATTGTTGGACCTAAAATGGAATCAAACACACACAAACATATAGACACATGATTTATACGTGGTTCCCCAAAAAACGGGTACGTCCACGGAGGGGTAGCTCAAATATATTTTCGGATTTCTTCTCTCCACCTCACAATGCTCTTATAGACTTTGAGCTTATGTTTACAGCATGTGTATGTCTCTATATATAGGCTGAGAATGAGGAGAAAACCAAACTCAAAATGAACACATCTTGCAAGGTGGCAGAGATGGTGAACAAATGGTTCACGCATGTAGCAAGTTGAATGGTGCATGCTGGCAGAGAGTGTGGCAATGATGCTGGCATTCCATGGAAGCTTCTTCCAAGTGGGCTTATGAGTCACAGTTCTACACTGATAACTACCCCTCTCCATCCGGCCCGTGTTACAGCCGAAAGGATCAACAAGGCCAAAAATTTGCGGCTGGTGCTCACAGCTGGAAATGTTTCTGATCGAAGGCAGCAGCTGCCAAGGGTATAACAGTTG
Source organism: Cornus suecica (assembly GCA_963922005.1). Classification (NCBI taxonomy): domain Eukaryota; kingdom Viridiplantae; phylum Streptophyta; class Magnoliopsida; order Cornales; family Cornaceae; genus Cornus; species Cornus suecica. Next base: position 6,842,311 of record OY998238.1, on the reverse strand, counting down.
CAGAAGTCACTGAACGCAATGTGGTCCCTGTTGAAGAGGATTAAATCTCTATTGCTGAGGATGAGCTCAATAGAATCCTCGTGCATGTGAGGAATTTTTCGAGCGGATACAATCAAATTATCAGCGGGGAATGGAATGTCTGTGGTTGTGATAGAGCTCATAATCTTGAAGGAAAGACTGTCGGAAGTATAGCGGGGCATTTATTTCAAATGTTGAAGCCGTTTAACTGTAATCTCCTCTACTTTGACCCGACCAAGATGGATCCAGAACTGGATAATCAAACAGGGGCAAGGTTTGAGAAGGATCTTCAATCAATGCTTCAGAAATGTGACATTATTGTCATCCACACACCAGAGTAAGCCTTACATTAGTTATTGGAAAACTAACATGCATATGGACAATAAATTTAAATGAATTTATAAGATGTTTCTTTTATTTATCTATTTTTGTCTGGTAATTACAAACTGAAATATTCCCTGAGCAGTCTACTAGAACTGAAACAATTTTTGTTGGCCACTGTGAAATCTTGTCCCACAACACTCCAGGTCCTCGGAAAGAAACAAGCACTATAGTCTATAGACCCACCTGGTCCTGGAGACTTCTTTGCATCGAAGAGAATAGAGCATCCATAACCATTTGATCAGTAATTGGAATGAGTGAGATTCACTCTTGAATTGATCAATCGGTTTGGATAAAGAATGTCATAGGAAGGGATTGAATAAAAGAACTTGTACCCCAAAAATTGCAGTACTTTTGAATGGGGATTTTTTTGTAGCTTCAGCTCTCCAGTTCTCATAACTGCCGGAGAATTCGTCTGAAACCCCGCGAGGAGGGATTTGGCAGATGCAGAAGGGATTTTTTGCTGCCAATGGGCATTTGACAGAATTTTATCTAATTTTCTTGAGACGTCTTCAGCTTCATGCCTTTTATTATGTCAATTGCATAAGCGGCCTTCAAGGTCTTCAAGACCTTATTACTCGAGCACTCCTCAAAATTCTCCATAAATGATTCCCATCTTCCACCTTTATTTTCATCATTGCCTTGATCGCTCGTATTGAAGTCACGAAGGCTACCCGAGGTTGTTTATGAACAAAAGAACTTTGATGAACTAGGTCGCCCCGGAGATGTTTCCTGTTCCTTCAATCAATTGATGCAAAATTGAAGGAAGCGAAAAATATAAACAATGCCTAGGGAATTATTTCCTGATCCCATCCCATCATATTCTCCCTAATGGGTAATGGGGAGGAGCTTTAGTTGTTTAAAGAAACCAATGCCTAGGCAATTCTTTCCTGATCCTCTCCTTATTGGATTCTCTAACTCTGGTTTAAATCAAACGAAACAGATCAGTATGGTAGTACTTGTGAAATCCATATATTCTGATGGATTATTTTTTTTAGAGTTCGATATGCTATGATGATCGTTGAGAGGGTTTTGAGTTGCTCCTTTTGTTTCCTAACAGTATCTACTTGGGTCGTCACATTACTTCTTGAGCCTCCCCTTCACGAATTTGGAATCTGTTAGAATAATGATTGTTATGTTGATGGTTAAATGCAGGAGTATGCTGTTGTGATCCAGCATTTATTCTTAATATACATATCTAATAACTGGTGGGAGTTTTCTAAACGGGTGATGAACTGCCTTCAGTGCAAACAGTTTATAATAATCGTACTCGTAAGCCCATCAAGCATGTGTTTCTTGCTATGAATTGGAGCAAAATTTTGAGTTCTTAACTAAGCTCATCAAACAACATTTATAGCTGACTATATTTTGGTTACAAAACTTTATATTGACATTTTTTTTGTTGTTGTTAATTTCTTATTAAACGATATTGCTAATTGATGTACCAAAGCAGCTCACCGGTGACTGCTTCACAAGTGCTAGTTTGGAACTTCCAATCCTTTGATTCTTTACTTTACTACAAGATATATATTGTTCATCAGTCCCTAAATTTAAAAAATAAAAATATGAGAACCTACACTAATGACAGGGTATGTAATGTTCCTTTCAGTCTATTATGTGGTTTTAAATAATGATGTTGTTTAGATCTTATTGGTTAATGTTCATGGCCTAAATGTTTATCCTGTAATCAAAACTAATTAGTACAGTGGTTTGTGACGCCGGACAGAATAGAGATTATTCTGCAGGCTAGCGCAACGGGTAATTTGCAAGAAAGAAAAGGGAGAAATTATTCGACCCAAAATTCAGAGAACACTCTGAAATTTAATAAAATTCTTAATATTCAAAACTGATCAAAAACAACCCACAAGCCGGGTTTAAATAGCTGAAAATCGACCCCTAATGGGATTTTGCCAAAAATAGCAAAACCCTAAAAGTCATACCAAAACAAAATAGGGAAAAAAATCAAAAGATTGCCAAAAATCTGGCCCAAATCGGGTTCAGAATCAATTCCTAATTGACAAATATAAAATTACCCTAAATAGCAAAAATTAACTAAAAATAAAGATTTGAAAAGGAAAACAGCAGATCACAATTTCCTGCCATCCTTGCGCTGATCCTCCTGCATCAGTCACCCCGGGTTGGAAAGAACTCGTCCTCGAGTTCACAGCAGCATCAGCAGAATCCGCAAAACAAGGACTCAGGTGTTTCACATTAAAGATATCAGATGTTTTCAAGTGACTAGGGAGACACAACCTGTATGCGTTGTCATTAATCTTCTGCAATATCTCACAAGGTCCAATATTCTGCTCCTTAAGCTTATTATACTCGCCAACAGGGAAACGATCATGAGTTAAAACAACTCAAACAAAATCACCAACATCAAAAAGTACCTGACGATGATGACTGTTCGCTCGAGTTTTGTACTTGGCATTACTCTCGTGAATGGCCAGTTTCATTTGCTCATGGATGCCTCGAAGATGTTGGCCATTAGACGACGGAGACATCGGCTGATTAAATGCAGAAGGAGACATCATAGAGACTGACGAGGGAGAACCCTTCTTTCGGACAACGTCTTTAGATACTACGTTCTCGCAACTGCCATTGTCAATAATCATCTTGCAGACTTTGTCGGCCATGGTACAGGTTGTATGGAAAACATTGGTTCTCAACCAATCATCTTTGGAATCGCTTCTGGGAGTCAGGAGGCTCTTAGGAATGACCAGAGTTTCATGGTCGTCCCCATACAACACATCATCATCTCCTTCTGTGTCATACATTGGCTCTCCAACGAAAGTATCGGTTTTCAACCAATCATCTTCAGAATCAGAATCTTCCGAAAATATTGGCCATAACGGTGGATACGGATTTTCGAAGGTGGAATTGTCGGTATCAGAATCTTCCATATCATGATTACCGATTTCCTGCGCCGCCAGGCGCTGGGTTAACTCTGCCACTTGCCTCTGCAAATCCTCAATCATAACATCCTGAACGTTACGATCACGGTGCGGGACTTCCTCAATCGGAACCTGCCCACGACGACCACGACCACCAGCCATTGAAAACTGATGAAAATACCGCCTCAGGAAGATGCTGAGCTCTGATACCAATTGACGCCGGACAGAATAGAGATTATTCTGCAGGCTAGCGCAACGGGTAATTTGCAAGAAAGAAAAGAGAGAAATTATTCGACCCAAAATTCAGAGAACACTCTGAAATTTAATAAAATTCTTAATATTCAAAACTGATCAAAAACAACCCACAAGCCGGGTTTAAATAGCTGAAAATCGACCCCTAATGGGATTTTGCCAAAAATAGCAAAACCCTAAAAGTCATACCAAAACAAAATAGGGAAAAAAATCAAAAGATTGCCAAAAATCTGGCCCAAATCGGGTTCAGAATCAATTCCTAATTGACAAATAGAAAATTACCCTAAATAGCAAAAATTAACTAAAAATAAAGATTTGAAAAGGAAAACAGCAAATCACAATTTCCTGTCATCCTTGCGCTGATCCTCCTGCATCAGTTTGCCTCCAAAGTGATGCTTGACTATAATTGGTGGGAAAGTGTGAAGAGGAGAGTTCTAATTGTTGACAATTGCGGCACAATCATAGATTTAGAAAAAATTGTTTCTGCTTGTTGTCGCAGACAAATCACAGATAAGTTCAACGTTGTGAATGTTTTATATGGTATCCACATATGTCTCCCATACACAACATAAGCTCAGGTCATCAGGTGGTGTTTCCATCTTGATTTTGATATGAAATTTATTATGGTTCATGTCCTTATTTTTTAGAAGTTCCTTTTGTTTGATGCCACTGTATTATCATGGATTTGTGAGTATAGGGAGTGGAGTGCAATAGTACTTACCAAGTTTGCCCCTTTTAACTGGTTCTTTCCTTTGATTTCCTAAAAAATTTTTAGGTTATAGTGGGGACCCTTGGAGATACATGCCGAACCAAGCTGTGACCCCCCATCTTTGTGGCTCTACCATTGATGCACAGGTATTCAACATTTTAATACATATGTTTTCGGTTATATTTCGTTATCGTTGCTTCTTTTATTATATGTGTGTTTTTGCAACTCAAATTCAAACTTTGAACTGGTGCAGGTGCGATATGCGACTGGACTGAAGGGCATGCTGGATATGTTTTTCAAGGGAGAAGATTTTCCTCCACAAAGTTATAAAACAATGTTCTTAAAGAACAGAATTTGATTGACAATAGTATAAAGATATATAATATTTTCTTCTATTCGTACATAAAAATTTATATAATATGTAATACCTATAAGGGTTATTAGTTATAAGTTTATAACCCTTTAGTGTTTTTTAGCCTAAGTAAGACTCAAAAATAAATAATTACACTTTTTACAAAAAAATTCAAAGTGTGATTCTCTTCTCTCACAACGACAATCTTCAAAAGGTGAGAATTCGCAAACCCAATTGGGGATTCATTTTGATTATCAGTGATGCAACCAAACTGTAAAATTATGATAACTAGATTGATATGAATGCAATAAACTTACAATATTGCAGAATAACTTTTAAATGACCAAGAATTATATAATTCTAATAGTCTCTTTCATGATTCTCTGTTGTTTGGAAAAATTTGGATTAGTGCTTTAGTGAGTGCTTCTTTATCATATTACTCTATTAAAAAAATTGAAGTTTATAATTTCGTAGAAATAATTTAGTAAAACCAATGGTAACCCAATGGAATCCGTTTATTCCGACGGAGTGGTAATGGTATTACCGATTACAACCCCCCACGGGTTTGGGATGGATTTGGTATTAGTAATATTTAAATGGGATGGTAATGGTATTAGCCAAATCCGTACCAAACCCGACCCGTTGTTATCCCTAGTGCCGCCTATGCGCCTGAAGCTTCTCACCCCTAGTCATTAAGCACACGCCCAATTGAAGCCGCCCCGCCTGAACAATTGCAAGGCGACACACTTGTGCCTTAAGTCGCCCAGCGCCTCAGGCGTGCGCCCGGTGCGACTTTAACAACTATGACTTGGGGTTCTCTTATGCGCTCAGGGGAGACAGTTAGTAGGCATTTCAATGTAGTGCTTAGAGCAGTTATCAAATTAAGTAAAGACTATTTAGTCCAATTGCAACATGGAGATGAAGGTTTTGAAGAAGAGAAATGGTCTTGGTTTGAGGTATATATCGTGTTATTGTTACTTGGGCAATGTTTATGTAAAAAGAACACTAGATTGTATTAACACCCTTACTTGTGATAGGATTGTCTTGGAGCACTAGATGGCACATATATACCTATAACTGTTCCACTGGAAGAACAAGGAAGGTATTGAAACAGGAAGAATTTCATTGTGACAAATGTCTTAGGAGCTTGTTCTCATGACTTGAGAGAATTGTGTATGTTTTACCTGGTTGGGAATGATCAGCTGCTGATGGTAGAGTTTTGCAAAATGCACTAGGGAGACAAGATCCGCTAGTTGTACCAAATGGTATTTGTGCGTTTAGAATTTTTCATAGTAAAGTGATTAAATATTAGTTTAGAATGAGATATTAACACTTTATGCTTTACATTGTAGGAAAATAATTTATTGTTGATGCGGGGTATGCTAATGCTCCGGCCTTTTTGGCTCCTTATAGAAGCACCCGTTATCACCTTAATGAGTGGTCAACAAGTGGGAACACCCCAAGAAATTATGAGAAGCTGTTTAATCTTAGACATTCAATTGCTAGAAATGTAATTGAAAGAGCATTTGGATTGCTAAAAAAACGTTGGCTATCTTAAGGACCGCTTCATTTTATGGATTTACAACCCAAATCAATATCATAAGTGCTTGTGCCATCCTCCACAATTTTATACGAGTTGACAAACCAAATGACATTGAATGAATTTTGTGCATTGCAGAATGTTGTTGGTGTTATGTACAAGAGCACAAAATGAGACTGGAAGCCTACACAGTGCTGGAGTGCTTATGTAGATGGGTCCTAAATAGCCTCTGACACCAATACAATACTCAGTCCAGTCAGTCGTTTTGTTTTGATACTTCATCAACCTCATGTGGTGATGGTATATGAAAACGACAAAAGTTGTAATAGAGGTAAATTCATAGAATTGGCAAATATACGAAAACTTAAAACCTGTATTCTGTACATCTTTCCTCATCAAGCGATCTTACAAGACAGTTACTGAGGAAAAAACTTCATAGGATCCAATTTAAATTTCATTTCCTTATCTAACTTATTGTTTTTAAGTTTCCCTATAATTTAAAAGATTATTCATCTTCATAGGATCCGACAAGGAAATGTTGGGAATGGACCACTCTAATTATTGTCATTTTCATCCTTATTTAGGTACACAATTTAGTTTCAATAACATTTGTGAAATTAATTTTTAAGTAGCGTGAACCTGAATTTATCACCACTGAAGGTAGTAAATTCATCCCTATCATTTCATGTTGTTGTATATGTTAGAATGTGGCGAAAATCTAATGGTTATGTGAATAGATTATGTGATGTGTGTCGTTGTGATTAATAGTATGATGTGGCCTTTTGAATAATCAAAAGAGCAGCCTTATGATGTGGCCTTTTGAATAGTCAAAAGGGCAGCCTTATGATGTGGCATTTGAATAATCAAAAGGGCAGTCTTTGGTGATGAAGGAAGGACTGCCTCAGTTGGAGTACGAAGACAAGAGGAGTGAAATATGGGAGTATGAAGAGAGGAGTGAAAATGTGTTGTGTGTATCAAAGTGAGGGTGTTGTGTGCAATGCACAAAAGATTCGAAACGTTACATCTGTTACACTCTTATACTTTGAATGTGTAATGCTGTTGCAACCATTATTATGATAGGTACGCGATTTTGATTTATCCTTGGTCAAGTTTAAGTATTTTTCTTATGAGTATTGCCCTACCATAAAATATATATTTTTTATGGTATATGTAACTTATGTCCAAAATTTTAAAAATTGTCATGAACCGAACTTCAATTTCATAATATTGATATTCCTTCAAAAATTATGTCTATATATAATATCCTTCAAAAATTATAGAATATTGAATGATCCGTTGCACAATCTGCTATGGAGATGGCTAATAACCTTGTGATAAATTAGTAAATGGGAAAACATCGTCACATTACAAGCATAGTTTCCAACGTCATTTTTTTTTAAAGTTATTATTTAATTGTAATATAATCATAATTAAATGCATGAACTAAAAACCTAATTGATATTTTCCAACCTCATTTTTTATTTTTAAGCTATTATTTAATTGTACATGAATTATAATTAAATGCATGAACTAAAAACCTAATTGTAGTAGAAGACTACTAGAAATTTTAATTCTACTATAGTTATAGCAAACCCAATTGGACATGAATTTTTGGTGTGTGTGTATATATATATATATATATTTATATATATAATTGGACATTTTTGTAATTTGCAATTGAAGAATTAATGAATTTTGAAGATAGTTTTATTTTTATTAGTTATCTTTCAGCTTTTTGCATTGGTTGTGCATATGATAGTTTGACCTTTGGGTTGGGTTGTGCATATGACCTTTGGATTCCTGGCCAATATTTGTGAAATATGGGTTTACACGGTACCCGTGGGCAATCCGCTATCAACCGTATTTTTTTCCTCACTCGTTTAGTCAACCCCCGATTATGAAGTCACTCACCCACTAACCCAAATATTGAGGGCGATTATGGGGGTTTAATGGATTTATGTAAAAATTGTCAGCTCTAATTGTATCTATAGAAAATCCTTAGGACATGGACAGAGACTATACCTTCACCTCCTTCTTTCCAGAGACAAACACCATCACAAGCTTGAAAAGCAAAGCTCATCTTTCTCTACTCGGTCTGTGGCCGAATCAATGAAGCTTGCCGCAATTTTGAAGACTGCATCGATGGGAATTGGGTACGAGAAACACTTCTGTATCGTGACATGTTGTCCCGGTGCGTTCAACCGGGTAATTTTGCATTTTCAACTGCTCTGAAGGCGTGCTCGGAATTGTTTGAGGTCTGTTTCAAGAACCGGTAATCCATATGTTTGATGAAATGCCTCACAGAAATGTTGTTTCGTGGAACTCACTGATGGCTGGGTTTGCTAGGCGAGGTCAGATATATTTTGTCTCTTATTTTTACCCACTTTCAAGAGAAGTTATATTTTTTGTTAAACAAACTGATAAGAAGATTATACAAAGTATCGCACCATGCGTACTGTCTCATTTTATAAAGTTTACATCCAAACAGATAAAAATAATAATTCTTCATTGCTATTTCGCTATGAGATTATAACTTTTAATTAAAAAAAAAAAATCTTTTCATGACTTAACAGTACCAGAACTACAAACTACAGAGTAGAGGTAGGATCAAGTGATTGTGCAAAACTGAACATGAATTTGCCATCACAGCCTCAAGGAAACAATTTTTTTTACTGTTGGAGGGCACTTTTGACTTCAAAATTGACCAAACAGAAAGTAAAAATAAAATGAAAAAATAGACTTACATACCAGTATGTTGGAAATAATGATCTAGATTTTAGGAAAAAAAGTATATCAAGAAGAATTAGAAAAAATATTTTATTTTTCTTATTCAACTTAATTAAAATATGTAAACTACATATCCTTATATAAGGATCTAAATACATATGCAACTCTCATATCTAAATATAAATAAAGACCCACTAACATAATTGTAAGTATCAAATTTCACTCACATCCAAAAAAAATGCTTTATTTAGGCTCAAATGGCCATATTTATACATTTTTATGCTCTTGTGTCATGGCCTAAGTTCATGGGGTCATGATCCACTTTCTTAATAACTACCCACTCCCTTTTTGGTAGTGGGTTGTTGATCCATTTTTCAAGGGAATGGACCTACGTTGATGGTCCCACTTATATTTGGTGGGTACAATATATGGGTTATTTATTATTCACATACTACATGGGCTCAATACTCTTTGGGCCTAATACATGGACCTGGGCCTGTAATTTTCACTATTTACACTAGCCCCATTCGGGTCAGGCATACGGTTCGTGGGCTTGGCCCGAATTTATTTGAATTGATTGATGCCAGCCGTTTTTTTGATGACGTCAGTGTCATTATTGTAGAGAGGCGTGTGCTTTCGAAGTTCATAATGGCAGCCGCCGGTTCGCTGTACTCGAGGCATAGGGAATCGACGCATCTCTTCAGCCTTAATGGTGTCTGTTGGTATGCAGTGTGTATATAAACCCTTGTGTGATCTCATTTTCACTCTTTATCGCTTTCAAATCTTGCAAGCAATCTTTAGCAGTGTTCAAGCTTTGACCGCCGATTGTACTTTGATTACCGGAGGTTCTTCTTTCTTCTCGCCGGTTATCTGTGTAAGTTTGTCATTCTCATCATGTCTGATAGTAGCGCCACAAGATCTACCGAAGAGATGACCCATCAAGAATATGGGGGATCTGAGGTTCCGAGCCCCCCTTCTGCAAATCCATCTTCTTCATCTTCTCCTCCTTCTTTGTCCATACCAAGTCGTCCGGACCTATCTGGCTTGGGAGCAACTGTTTCGGAGATAAACAACCAGGCAGATATTGCTGATTTAGTTCCGATTGGAATTCCTGTAATATCCGAACCGGGTGGGACCGATGCTCCTGGAGGTGCTCCCGTTGGACCCTCCACCGAACCAGCTCCTTTCGTGGCAGAACCACTTGAAGCTCACAAAAGAAAATCCGTGAACCTTAAAAGTCTGAGGAGGGATTGTAGGATCCCAAAAGAGGTGATCTTGATGGAGTACGATCCTTCTTTCGACTTCAGATTGGGCGACGGAGTGGGTCCGGACGAGGTGTTGTTGTCGGCCCTTCAGATAAAAATGCTTCGATTTCCTCTCCATCCTTTTTTTCATTTTATTTTCTTCACCCTAGGAATAGCCCCTCTGCAAGTCAATCCAAACTTCTTCAGGATAATTTCCATGTTAATCCTGATCAACAGAAAGAAAAGGCTATCCTTGGGTCTGGCAGATCTTCTGCTCAGCTACAAGATTGTGGGTCTGAAAGACTGTGAAGGGAGGTACAACTTCTACCCATTCAAGGGTCGGGCGATCTGCCAGGGGACTGAGAAAACAGAGAAGTACTGGAAGGAGAAGATGGTTTTGGTGAAGGGGGCTTGGTTTTACCCCTATTCTAGGAGATGGCCGATCCCATGTGTTTTCAAGCATTTAGCCCTTCTTCCCTTTTCTTTTATCCATAAGGAATCCTGCCTCTGTTCCGGATGCGACCAGCTCAGGGCGGATTTTGTTTATAAGTCTTTAGGTTATAGGGATACAGAGATAGTGGCTCAGGATGTAGAAGCCCGTATTTCTTTGTTAAAATCCAAGGTCTGGTCGGACCGTTTATCATGCACTGACCTGCTTACTCCTGCCAATTTGCAGGGTATATCCAGGTTAGGAGCCAAGTACAAGATCATTATGGATCCGATCAGACCAGTGATTGAGGATGATGATGATGACATGGAGGAGATGGCTGTTCCTTCGACCGATCAAGGGCAAGTGCCTCTGGATTCTAGTCTTCAGGCTGCGAATGTCAACCCGGCGGGCGATGCTTCTGGGTCTGCACTTGTGCAGACCACCATCCCTGAGTTGCTTCAACCTTCTTCCGCTCGAACCAGACCGACGGGGGAAGAAAGGCCCAGTAAGAAGAGGAAGCATAAGGGTAAGGAGAAGAGTTCTGCTTCTTCTGACCAATCCACCTCCAGCCTTACTTCTATGTCTGCCATGATGACTCGGGCGCAGGCACTCTGGACGCCGGAGGAGCTTGAGGCACAGAGGAATGCTGAGCATGCCCGCCTTGTGCGTAAAACTCCGGGGTTGTTATTGGGGGTACGTATTTGCTTGATTCCATGTTATTCCTACTTTTGTATACATTACTGACCCACATTGCTGACCCATTTTGCCTTGAATTTTTCTTCTTAGGCTCTCTTCAGCGTCAATGCGTTATGCCTTTCCCACGAGGAGGGCGTGAAGGAGCTTGAACGCCTGAGAGCTGACCTAGCTGAGAAGGACGATCAGGAGAAAAAACTGAAAGCTCAGCTAGGAGACCTCCCATCCAGGGTTGCCCAATTGGAAGAGGAACTGGCTCAAACAAAAGAGCAAAATGCCAGGTTGACCAGTGAGAAGGAGAAGCTGGCATCTGACCATGAGGCTCTTCAACACCGATTCGGCATCTCTCAGTCAGCCCTGGAGATGTGTAAGAAAGGAGGGCTTGACATGCACCAGCACTATTCCCAGATGAACAGGATTGTAGCTGGTGAATTCTGGAGGAAGGGCTTTGTTGTTGGAGAGAAGGATCCAGCAAGGAGGAAGATCAAAGATCCTGATGCCATGGATAAGGTGTTAGGGGTGCAGAGGCCATATTCCAGCCCCGAGCCTAGTCATGCTCAGAATCTTTTCACAGAATTCCTTCAGGGATATCTCCCTGCTGACCCTCTCAACCCCTCCATAGAATTCTTCCCTCCGACCACACATGTGGATACCTTAGGAAAAGATTTTAGTGGTTCAGGCCAAGCTTAGGTCACTCCGTATTCCTTTTGTATTGCTGTATTTTGTAACATGCAATTTTGTAATACGAAACGGCAATTTTTTGCTTTATTTAATGGAAACTGCACTTTCCTATGGTACGAGTCAGGCAATTTTTATCGTGAATCAGGCTTATGAGCCTCTGTCATCTCATTACTTGAAATTATTTTAATTTTATTCCTCTGGGAGTGAATCAGGCTTGTAAGCCTCTGTCATTTCGCCACTTAGGAAATATTTTAATTTTATTCCTCTGGGAGTGAGTCAGGCTTGTAAGCCTCTGTCATTTCACCACTTAGGAAATATTTTAATTTTATTCCTCTGGGAGTGAGTCAGGCTTGTAAGCCTCTGTCATTTCACCACTTAGGAAATATTTTAATGTTATTCCTCTGGGAGTGAGTCAGGCTTATAAGCCTCTGGCACCTCACTAATTAGGAATTATTCCTTAAACTTATTCCTCTGAAAGAGTGAGTCAGGCATATGAGCCTCTGTCACCTTCTAGAATTTATTCCTCTGAAAGAGTGAGTCAGGCATATAAGCCTCTGGCACCTTCTAGAATTTATTCCTCTGAAAGAGTGAGTCAGGCATATAAGCCTCTGGCACCTCACTAATTAGGAATTATTTTGTAAACTTATTCCTCTGAAAGAGTGAGTCAGGCATATGAGCCTCTGTCACCTTCTAGAATTTATTCCTCTGAAAGAGTGAGTCAGGCATATGAGCCTCTGTCATCTCACTACTTAGGATTATGATTAATTTTTGGCTATCTGTTTGCAAGAAGGATGACCATCTTTTTATTATAACCGTGAAATTACAAAGATAACAATATCTGACTGAGTCAGGACAACAAAAATGGAAATTTTAGAGAGATAAAGCTGGGCTCAGATGCCTCTGTTTTATTATTCTGAGAACGAAATAAATATCAGGGATAATACCTCTTCAGTCGTGAGGCATTTTGTGAATTGGGTTCCATATTGCCGTCACTTTTCCTGAGGCGGTAAGCCCCACGTCCTATGACCTCTGTGACTGTGTATGGTCCTTCCCAATTTTCCCTGAGTTTTCCGATTAGCCCGATCTTCTTTCGTAGTACCATATCGCCCACCTGGAATTCTCGTCTTTTGACTTTTTTGTTGAAGGTGTTCCTGACCCTCTGATGGTAGGCTGCTAGCCTGATGGCAGCTTGTTCTCGCCTCTCTTCGAGCAGATCGAGTCCATCAACCAGCTGTTGGTCGTTCAGTTCTTCCTGATATAGCTCTGTCCTGGCTGTTGGCACTATTTGTTCTGTTGGAATGACTGCTTCTGTCCCATACGCCATTGAGAATGGTGTTTCTCCTGTAGGGATTCTTGATGTTGTTCTGTAAGACCACAGTACCTCTGGAAGTTTGTCTGGCCACACTCCCTTATGCTCTTCTAGCTTCTTCTTTAGGGTATTCAATATGGTTCTGTTGGATCTTTCGGCCTGGCCATTTCCTTGAGGGTATGCGACCGATGACGTTCTCAACTGGATCCCATGTTCGTTACAGAATTGTCTGGTCCACTGATTATCCAGATTTAATCCGTTGTCAATCACTATCGCCCTCGGTACTCCGAACCTGCAGATGATATTGGTCCATATGAATTTGATCACGTGCCTATGAGTGATGCTGGAATAAGCTTCTGCCTCGACCCACTTGGTGAAATAATCAGTTGCTATCAGTGCTTGATTCACTGATCTGAGGGCCATGGGAAGTGGTCCAACTGCATCAATCCCCCATTGTGCAAATGGGTGTGGGCTGAATATGGGGTTAAGCAGTTCTGGTGGCGGATGGATGAAATCCCCATGGAACTGACACTTTCTGCATCTTCTGACAAAGGCTTCAGTATCATGGGAAAGATAAGGCCAGAAATATCCTTGGCTTAGTACTTTATGGGCCAAAGCTCGTCCCCCTGAGTGATTTCCGCATGACCCTTCATGGATTTCTTTCATTACGGCCGATGCCTCTGAAGGTGTGAGGCATCGAAGGTAGGGTCCACCAAAAGATCTTCTATACAGCTGGCCGTGTAGCAAGGCATATCTGGCCGACTTCATGCGGATTTTCCGAGCCTCTGTTTTATCATCAGGGAGTGTACCATTTCTGAGGTATTCTGCTATGGGGTCCATCCAGCTCGGCTCCCAAGGTATTGCGCACACCACATCTGACTGATGGATGCTTGGGACATCAAGATAGTCGATCGGGGCGATTCTGGTCAGGTCTTGATCGTTGATTGAAGCTATGTTGGCCAATCGATCCGCATTTTCATTTTCCTCCCTTGGGATCTGACTGAGGGAATACCGCTCCAGTCTGTCTAGCTCCATCTGAGCCAACTTCTTATAGGGCTGCAGCTTTTCTCCTGCGTCGTACTCGTCTTGAACTTGTTTCACCACCAGCTGTGAGTCACTGAAAATACGGAGCTTCTTAATACGGAGGCTCTGAGCTAGTCGCAGCCCAGCTAGGAGTGCCTCGTACTCTGCTTCGTTATTGGTGGCGGGGAACTCCAGACACACTGACTGCTGGATTCGGGTCCCATCTGGTGTTATAATTTCGAGCCCAATTCCCGAGCCAGCTGAACCAACTGATCCGTCTACATAGAGAGTCCATTCGGGTTCATCTGGATCTTGGAGGATGGACTCTGGCTCTGCTTCTAGGAGAAAATCAGCTAAGGCTTGACCTTTGATAGCTGTTCGTGGCACATACGTAATGTCAAATGTCCCGAGTTCCAACGCCCATCTGGTTATTCTTCCAGTCAGATCGGGTTTGGACATGATAGATCTCATCGGCATGGTGGTTGGCACCACGATTGGATGAGTTTCGAAATAGTGCCTCAGTCGTCTATTTGCGTTGATTAGAGAAAGAACAGCTCGCTCCGCCATAGTGTATCTGGTTTCCGCATCAGATAGGGACTTGCTGCTGAAGAAGACTGGTTTCTGGCACTTTTTGTCATCTTTTATTAGCGCTGCGCTGGTTGAGGTTGTTGACATGGCGAGGTACAGATGCAATGGTTCTCCTGGATTTGGTGAGGCGAGGATCGGTGGACTTTGGAGATACTGTTTCAACTTCTGGAGGGCCTCTGCCTGTTCTGGCCCCCATATGTTTCCTTTTCCGCCTTTAATTGCCTGGAAAAATGGTCTGCATCGGTATGTCAGTCGGGATACGAACATGCTCAGGGCGGCTACCCTTCCTGTCAGAATTTGGACCTCCTTTTGCGTTTTTGGCTCTTCGCAGCTTACCAGAGTCTTGACTTGCGATGGGCTGGCTTCGATTCCTCTTCGGTTGACTATATGTCCGAGGAACTGTCCGGATGAGACTCCGAAAGAACACTTGGCTGGATTGAGCTTCATCCTGTACCTTCGGAGTGCATCGAACACTTCTTCCAAGTGCTTGAGATGATCGCCTTTCCTCCTGCTTTTTACCACCGTGTCATCTATGTAGGCTTCAACCGTTTTGCCCATCTGACCTTTGAATATTCCTCTGACAAGCCTTTGATAGGTGGCACCTGCATTTTTAAGTCCGAAAGGCATTACTTTATAACAGTACGTACCTTCTTCGGTAATGAAGGTTGTTTTCTCCTCATCAGCCTGGCTCATCGGAATCTGGTTATAGCCGGAATATGCATCAAGAAAAGAGAGCCTTTCATATCCCGAGGTGGCATCTACCATCTGATCAATTTTCGGCAGAGGGAAGCAATCCTTCGGGCAGGCCTTGTTTAAGTTTGTGAAGTCAACGCAGACTCTCCATTTCCCATTCTTCTTTCTGACTACCACCACGTTTGATAACCATGATGGGTACTTCACTTCCCTTATGAATCCAGCTTCTAGCAGCTTTCCCACTTCTTCGGATATGATCTGGTTCCTTTCTATCCCGAACCTCCTCTGCTTCTGCCTTACCGGTCTGACATTTGGATCAACATTCAGGTTATGCTGAGCGATCAAAGGATCGATGCCCCGCATGTCGAGATGAGACCAGGCGAACACGTCTGAATTTGTGTTTGAGGAAATGAATCAGCCTGTCCTTTTCTTCTTTCTGGAGATATGATCCGATGAACGTGACTCTGGTGTGATCCGTCTGACAAACTTCCACCTCTTCCAGTGGTTCCGTTGTTGACTGAGTCTCCTGACCCTCTGAGGTAGGGTCTGACTGTAATTGTTATTTCTCGTTGTACAGGGACTCTTCTGGTGCTTCCAACACTTGTTTATTTCTCTGGTTCAGGTCCTTCATGCATACTGAGTAGCATTCATTCGCTGCTACTTGGTCTCCAGGAATATCTGTCACGTCCACTCCATTCGGGTCAAGACAACGCATGACCTGATGGAGTGTCGAAGGAACACCTTGCATCCGATGGATCCACCCTCGTCCCATCAGCAGATTGTACGATGGTTTGACGTCCACCACGATGAAGGCTTCTCTCAGGGTTCGGCGTGCTGCTGATACCGACAAATGGACTACGCCTATTGGCTCTACGCGTCGTCCGTCAAAGCCGGCCAAAGGAATCCGAGCCGGGTGAAGCTGTGATACATCAATTCCGATTTTGTCGAAGGCCCATTTTGTCATGATATTGGTGCTGCTTCCTGGGTCAATCATTACGCGTTTGATCAGACAATTAGCTACCAGAAGAGTTATTACCAGAAGGTCTTCGTGAGGCATCTGAATATTCTGCATGTCAGCTTTTGAGAACATGATCTTCGATTCTCCCTGTAGGAGGGTTGTCTGGCAGACTTCCCCGACTCGCCTGAGTTTGTGTGCTTTTCTTAGCTTTGACCTTCTGCTTCCTTCGGCCTCCAACGCCTCTTCACCCCCTTGGATCATGTGGATAACCCTCACCGGTTGCCCTGATGTGGTGTTGTTCGGCTGTGTCTTATGCGGTTTATCTGGTCTCGGTTGATCCCTTATTACGTAATCTGCAAGCTCTCCTTTGGCGATCATTGCCTCTACCTGCCTTCGGAGGTTTCTGCAGTCATTTGTATGATGACCATACTCGCTGTGAAAGGCACAGTGCTTGGTCATGTCCCTCTGCTCCATCGGTTGTCTCATCGGTGGAGGCGGTCTGAAAATACCTTTGTTTTTGTTTTCTTGGAAGAGCTTTCCCAGGCTGGTTTTGAGCGGAGTAGTTCTTTCTTCCGTCCGTTGACGCTTGTCTGAATTTCTGGATGATGAGGTTTGTCGAGGTGGATCTTGTCGTTGAGGCCTCTGATCCCTCATCCTTTCTTTGGATTTTGCCTCTACCGTTACCAGAGAGGCTCTTCTGTATCTGACAGCTTCCTCCTCTTATATTCTGAGATACCCTTGTGCTCTGGAGTTGAGTTCACCAATGTTGACAGGGGGTCTTTTCACTAGTGAAGAATGGAATTTCGTGCCAGGGATGACCGCCATACGGAATGCTTCTACCGCTGACAACTGATCGCAGTTGTCGATAGAAGACATTTCGACGTTGAATCTGGATAAGAAGTTCTTGAGGCTTTCTCCTTTTTCTTGGGTCATGGTGAAAAGGCTTGATATCGTTTTCCTCTGCCTCCGGTTGCTGAAGTATTGACCGATAAAGCGTCTGCAGAGGTCATTCCAACTGCTGATGGATCCAGGCGTCTGCTTCCTGAACCACAGAAGTGGTGCCTCCGTCAGACTGGTTGAAAAGACTTTGCACAAGAGCGCTTGGTTTCTCCCATAAACAGTCATTTTGGTCTGCACCTGGTAGATGTGATCAAGTGGGTCTTTCGTACCATCATACAGCATAAAAGTTGGCAGTACAAACTTCTTCGGGAATTCTACTGCTTCAATTTCTTCTGTGAATGGAGACTGAGTCATATCCGTTGTCGCGTGGATCGCCAGATTGTCAGGGGTCTACAATTTCAAATCTTTCATTACTTCTCTCTGGATTTTGGCAGCCATTTCGTGCAGGTCGTTCTGGGTCGGGACCTGCGTCCTTGGCATTCCTCCTGTAGTGGGGTGAGAGGATTCTTCTTCTTCCCTCGGGACTTTATCTCCTCTGGCAGCATATGCATCTTCCTCGTGACGAGAGTTGAAGTGCTCTGGCTCATCTGCGCATTCTGCTGGGTCGGAATTTTGGAGAGGAAATGGGCCCCGAGTCACTCGATGGAGCAGTTCGGCATTCTGCTGCTCGAGGGCCGCGTTCCTCTGTTCTACCGCCTCCAACCTCCTCATGACTTCTTCGAATCTGCTTTCATTGTTTGTTGACCGTGTGGACACCATTTTTTTTTTTGTAAAAATAAAACTTGCAAGTGGAAAAATATATAATCTTTCCCACAGACAGCGCCAAATGTAAGTGTCAAATTTCACTCACATCCAAAAAAAATGCTTTATTTAGGCTCAAATGGCCATATTTATACATTTTTATGCTCTTGGGTCATGGCCTAAGTTCATGGGGTCATGATCCACTTTCTTAATAACTACCCACTCCCTTTTTGGTAGTGGGTTGTTGATCCATTTTTCAAGGGAATGGACCCACGTTGATGGTCCCACTTATATTTGGTGGGTACAATATATGGGCTATTTATTATTCACATACTACATGGGCTCAATACTCTTTGGGCCTAATACATGGACCTGGGCCTGTAATTTTCACTATTTACAATAATATTTAATAGGTAATCTTTACTAACATTCCTATCAATTTTCATAATTTTATTACTTATCATTAATATCCCCACTAACACACATTAAAACACATAATATAATAACTTATGTAACTCCTAAAATACATAATCAAG
This sequence comes from Cornus suecica, assembly GCA_963922005.1. Classification (NCBI taxonomy): domain Eukaryota; kingdom Viridiplantae; phylum Streptophyta; class Magnoliopsida; order Cornales; family Cornaceae; genus Cornus; species Cornus suecica. The sequence continues at coordinate 6,823,642 of OY998238.1, read as the reverse complement.
TTTATTGTTTTCAACAGTGTAACACTAAACATTATAAGTCTTTAAACCAAACCAACACTCAAAAAATATAAAAACAAGTTGCAAAAGAGGAAAATTAACATTAAGGGCATGTTTGGTTGAAGGGTTTCTGTTTCTGTTTGTGTGTTTTGGTTTAAAACACATGTTTGGTTGGATTTTTATGTTTGTGTTTCCAAACCACATTAAACAAACACTTGCCTCTTTTAGTACAAAATGAAAAAATCAAAATTTGGTGTTTTTTCACTCCACTATTTATAAAAATGAATTTGGTCTTACTATTTATTTATTATTTATTATAATATTTATTTATGTATTATTATTTTTATTTTTTTATTATTTCTTCATTTTATAATATATTTTATTATTTTATTATTTATATTATTAAATTATTATTTATATTATTGTTTATTAATTTATATATTAATTTATAAATATATTCTATTTATTTATTTATTATTATTTCATTATTTAATTCATTTTATTTATAAATTATTTATTCATTTTTAATTATTTAAAAATATATTTTTATTAATTTAATATTAATTTATTATTATTATACTCATTTATTATTATTATTATGAAGTATTTATTTGTTATTATATTTACTTATTATTTATTATTATATTTATTTATTATTATTATTTATTTCATTTTGTTTATTATTTATTATTTTTATTATATTTTTAAATATGTTTTATGTAATTTATTATTTAATTTATTATTATTATTTATTATTTAGTCCATTTATTATTATTATATATATATATTTATTATTGTATTTATTTATTTTTTATTATTATTTATTTCATTTTGTTTATTATTTATTATTTTTATTATATTTTTAAATATGTTTTATGTAATTTATTATTTATTTTATTAATTTATTATTATTATTTATTATTTAGTCCATTTATTATTATTGTATTCATTTATTATTATTATTATATTATATTTTATTTATTATTTATATTATTAATTATTGATTTTTAATTTTTTAATTTCAACCCAAAAAACATTCCTACCAAACATACTTATGTTTTTGGATGAATAAACAAAAAAACCAAAAACCTGTTTTTTTGTTTATTTCAACACAAACACAGCTCTACCAAACAGGCCATAATTGTCCAGGAAAAATAACAAGGTGCAAAGCTAATTAAAAGTGTGTGATTACACTTGAAGGTCCACCCGCGATTCTTCTTCACTCATCTATGTTGCCGCCGGCGCAGCAGAGGAAACCACCGGCCTCATCATTTTTTATTATTGTGATAAACTGCAAGGAAAAACTGACGGTGGAACTGGGGTGTTCCTGGAGGGGTACAACTCTGTCACCCGACCCCTCACGGTAGAGCTCCGCCACACTGATTACCGCCCGGCCAAGGACCCTTGAAATCCCCGGTTGTTTGTTTTTTATGAATATTCTCATCGTCATTCCTTCCTTCTCCAGCTCACTCACAACAACTTTGAACACCATTTTTTGCCCTTCCTCCCAGATGGGGTTTTGGCCACCACTTTTCGTAACCTTGGTTTTTTTGGTGAAAAAAACGTTTGTGACTGGAAGAATGACTGAAAGACAATACAATTTTTAGAGGGAGAATACTATATATATATATATATATATATATATATATATATATTCTGTGTATGTGTGTGAAGAGAGAGGAAGAAGTAGAAGAGGGAGTGGGTTGCGTGTCTGTGTGGGTGTCTGCGTGTGAGGAGAAGAAGAGAGAGGGACTTACCTTCCGCTAAGGCCTGAAGGAGAAGATATTCTTTCTAATTGATCTTTTATTTCCTATTCTAATTTCTTGAATTTATCTTATTTCACAAACTACGTATTATTTAATCTTCCTCCTAATTGTTTGTCATACTTATTCTATTTTCTTAATTGGTTTTATTTTCCTTCTATTTTCTTACTTGCTCTTTCTTTTAACTCATTTTTTTTCTTTTCATATTCATTTGCCTCTCCCGAGTTAATTTTCCTCTGCCCCTGGCTAGTCCATGGTGATGTGACCATTTTTTATTGAGTTATTTTAAAATTTTATAGGATATATGTTAAATTGATAATGTTATCAAATATGTTACTATAATTTTTTTAAAATAGAACACTTACTTTGATAATAATAATGAAATAAATAATTATTTTGTGAGAAGGAAATAGATAAAAAAAAAATTATGCTCTGAAAACACTTTCTAATTTTTTAGTATTCAATAATGATATTATTTTAAATCTACTACTGATTTATCATCCTAGTTCCAATTCAATTAATTTTCTAATTCATAACAATCTGAGAAAATTAATAACATTAATTAGCTTTCGCAATTCATTTTACGTTTTAATTGAAATCTCATCAGGTATGAACTTGAACTTATGATTAGGGATGATAATGGAGTAGGTACGAAACGAGTTTGCCTATATTCATCCCCGTCTCATTTAATTTTTTAAAATACTATACCTTTCACGGATTTTTTACAGGTTATATTTCCATAAACCATGCCCGCCCGCCCTCCCCCGCCCCATTAACACTTAATTCTCATTGTCATCTTCATTATGGACAAAAGAATTTGACACAACAATAACAAAAGAAAAAAAACCTAACATATAAACTTCTTTTAATTCATCTTACAATCGATCTTCTATTTTTTTTCATATATATTTGGTTACTCGTATTTTCTTGAACTTAAATGTCGAGTCCCATTAAAAAATAATAATTAATTAAGTATTTAGGATTCATAATAAGTCTTATACATATTGTAAGTAAAAAATATAATAAAATTAATGTAAACGGGGCAGGGCAGGGCATGACGGGTATTTAATAAAACCTGTACGCGCCTCATAACCCGTAACGGATTCAATTTATTTTACCAAACCCGCCCCTAGAAACAAAAGGCGTTCCTAAACCTTTAAATAAAAGGGCGAAACGGGACGGTACAAATTATCATCCCTATTTATGATGTCCAGACTCCATATATATACATATATACTAGTTAAAAACATTACTGAGTTTTTAGCCATTTTTTTTTAGGAAAAAAAAAAATTTCAAGTGAGCAAATTAGTCCCCTCATGTTGAGAAGAGATCATTTTCCCTCCAACAAATTTTTTTACTACCTATTTACCCCTGATATTAACTTTTTTTTAAAAATATATATATATATATATATTAACAAACTAAAGTCACAAAATTACAATATGTGTCTGTTTGGCAACCGGTGCGGTACGGTATTGGTTTTTGGTTTTAGTTTGGTTTGGGTTGGGTTGTGTTGGGTTTGATGTGATTTTATTCTGAACTGAAACCATGTTCGGTGAAAATGGTTTTGGTGTGAGAAAAAGTAAAGCTAAAAAATCAAACCATGTTTGGTAGAGTTGGTATATGGGCTGAAATTCTGAAACCAAACATATTTGGTAACTTGGAATAGTTTGACATTTTATTTATTTAAAATAACATTTTGTAAATATATATGTTTTAAAAAATAAAATATTTAAATATTTAATTTTTTTCGAAATATTTAATTTTTCATAAATATTTTATTTTTTTGAAATATTTATAGATAAAATATTTTATATAAGATATTTCAAAAAAATAAAAGATTTTGAAAAAATAAAAGATTTCAGTAAAAATACATATAATTTGTATATTTTTTAAAAAATAATAATTATATTTTTATTATATTTTATATTTTCCAGAAATATTTGTTTTCCCGAAATATTTTATTTTTTACGAAATATATTTTTTCGTTTGATTTTTTTGAAATATTATATTTTTTATAAATATTTTTTTTTTGAATTTATATATATTTATATATATATATATATAATATTATAAATGAATTGGCTTGGGTTAAAGAATGATTTTGGTGTGAGAAAACAAAACCAAATCACACAATACCATCTATTGAGATGATGTGAAAATTTGGGCATTTGGTACCAATGGTTTGACACTGTACACCAACACCAAGATTACCAAACATGGATTGAGCCACAAATTTTATCCCAAAATCATATATTTGGCTTCAACTCCTTCTATCAAACAACACCTAAGTCATCCAAATTCGATTTGATTTTTCTTCAAACACACACTTTACTTCGTTTCTACGCTCTAATTCATTCTATTTATAATAAACTCATTTTCAATATAAATCACAACTTTAATCCAATTCAACTCTAATTCCTTCAATTTATCACAAACCAACTTTCAATTTAAATCTCAATTTCAACACAATTCAATCCATTAATCATATATATGTAATTATTTATATATGAATATATATATAATTATAAATTGAAATTGGGTTTGTGATAAATAAAAGGAATTAGAGTTTTGGAGTAAATTAGTTAAATTGAAAGTGAGTTTGTGATAAATGAAATGAATTATAATTGAATTGAGTTAAAATTGTGATTTAAATTGAAAGTGAGTTTGTGATAAATGGAACGAATTAGAGTTTTGGAATAAATGGGTGAGGGAAAGTGGGTTACTAGTAAATGAAAGAAATTAGAATTTAATTGGGATTTAAACTAGAATTTTGGAGGATATTTTTGTAATCTTATAAAGGACCGAGGATATTTGATTAAATTATAAATTATAAGGGAATTTTTGAAATCACATTAGATTTTTTGAACAATTTAAAAATAATAGGGAAGCTTTTGATAATAGCCCATCTTTTTAAGTCAAACATCACATATGTTTACTTGTAACAAAGTCTTTACAAGAGATATCATCACAATAAGACACACTAATCTTGTATTCCTTCTATTTCGTAAACCCGAAAAAGAGAGAGAGTTAAATTATTAAATAAGGGAATATACTGCCAGAAAATGAAAGGAGTAACTCCTCAAATTGATGAACATTGGGAGACAATAAAATATAGGCTAATTTGCACTAACACCTCCTAAGATATTGGTTAATTTCACTTTTTAACCGGTCAACGCAATTGTCATTTAAACAGCCCCTAAGGTTTCAAAATTGTTGCATTCACACCCCCTGAGTAGGCCCAGCATCCTATGAAATGTCTAAACTACCCCTGGTCAATTATAAAATTCTTTCAAATTTTATTCTCTTTTTTTTACAAATTTTGAGGACCAATATACCCTCTAAACTAAAACCCTAAATCCTAAATTGAAAAAATGAAACCCTAAATTGAAATCCCTTTAAATGAAATCCTAATTTGAAAACTCTAAATTAAACCCCTCAAAACTCAAAACCCAAAATTTAAAACTTTAAATTAAACCTGTAAAATAAACCCCTAACTAAATCCCTAAGTTGAAACCCTAAATTACCCGTAATTTGAATCCCCTAAATTGAAACCCCTAAACCCTAAATTAAACATGTGAACAACCAATACCCATGAACACCCTAAATTAAATTTTCCGCACATGAACACCCCATACCCATGACTGTAAAAAGTGCTCATGTTCGTAAGGTTTAATTTAGGGTGATGAACACCCATGAAAACTTAAACTGGAGCACCCATGAAAACCAATACCCATGAATACATGATGAACACCCAATACCCCTGAATACCCAATTCGGGTCGAGGAGGATGGTCTCCTTCGGCAGTCGGTTGCTCCAGTTCAGAGATGGGTCGTTGAGGGGCGAGTAGCCCGACCCGGTCGTCTTGAACCGAGTTGTTGGGTGTGTCAACTGAATAATGCGAAGGCGAAGCGGGAACGAGAGGAAGGGGACGGTGGTGGTGCGGAGGAGAGGGCACGGTTGAGGAGTGAGGCTGGTGGCAGCCATGAGAGAAAGAGAGGGAGATGAAGGCGGTGGAATGAGAGGTGGGAAAGAGAAAAATAAGATAGGGCCATTTTGGTCATTTAGCATAACCGATTATTCTAGTTTTTTAATCAAGGGTATTATTGTCTTTTCATGGCTCAAGGGGTGTGAGTGTCAAAAAAAGCGTTGACTGACCGAAAAGTGAAATTGACCAATACATGAGGGGGTGTTAGTGCAAATTACCCTAAAATATAATAAATTTTAAAATATCACAAAATGATAGTGTAAAAGTATTGAGTTATTGTATTAATTAATAATAATTTAGATATAGATAATAGTAAGTGGAAAGGTATATTGATGCGCGGAAGCTTCAATATTAAATCGAATATCTTTTAACATCTCATTTATTAAATAAAATAAATTAATGAAAATAAAAAATATTTAGACTTTTGATCATAAGTAATAAAATATGTGTTTTTTTGCGGGATTTTATATTTTAAAATAAATTAAATATTTGAAAAAAATTAAAAACAATTCATATATAGATATATAACTAAGCAGTATAGATGGATATTGATGTAGATATAGATTTGAAGTACATTATGATTCGTCTACTTTTCTCATCATCCACAACAACCAAAACTTGGCCTTTTTATGCCTTGGCCTCACATTGCCCAAGCGGTATCAACCACTTTTTGAAACTTGATTACTAAATTACAGGCCTACACGAGTCCACGTTTCCTCAGTTTAAACCAATCTTCTTCTACGTTCATAGTATTTCCCCACATTTTTCTTCATATATTCTCAATCTTTCACCTCATAAACCAAAAATAAAATAAAAACAGTGAGAAAATGGCTGATGAAAATCCAATACATTTTGGTATAATGGGGTGTGCTGAGATTGCTAGGAAAGTGTCTAGAGCTATAAGTCTTGCTCCCAATTCAGTCCTTCGCGCCATCGCTAGCCGATCGATCGAAAAGGCTAAGCGTTTCGCGGTCAAAAACAATTTACCAGACGATGTTAAGATCTATAGCAGCTATGATGAATTGCTAGATGATCCATGCATTGATGTTGTGTACATGCCATTGCCTACAAGTCTTCACATACAATGGGCAGTGTTGGCTGCTCAAAAGAAGAAACATATACTTGTAGAGAAACCAACGGCTCTTGATGTGGCAGAGCTTGATCTGATACTAGAAGCATGTGAATCCAACGGTGTGCAATTCATGGATGGGACTATGTGGTACCATCATCCTAGGACTGCCAAAATGAAGGCCTTGCTTTCTGATTCCCAGATTTTTGGGCAACTTAGATATGTAAGTTTACTCTATATATACCAGTATTTGATTATACAATGTGGCCCTTTTTTATAATTAGATGTTTCTGGTCCCTATGATCTATAAATTATATTCTGTTATATTTTTATATCAAATGTATCACTGCTTGCTTTTCCCTGTGATCTATAAATTATAAATTATATTTTTATATCAAATTTTGTTAAAGTGAGCAAAATCCTCAAATTACAAACTATTGTCTTTTTTTTTTTTTTTTTTTGGGTCTTTATATTAACCAAAAGAGAGCTACAAAAAATTGGGGGCAAAAATAAGGAAAGCCACATAAAAAAATACTTAATACACCCCTTTAACACATATCAGGAGAAAAACCCAATGGTTTTCAAGACCAAGACGAAATCAAAAAGCCCTAGCCCGACTCATCTGGCTCTTCATCATCATTCTGAATCCATGTGTATCAATCTGTATCACTTGGGGCGTATGAGTTCAATTGATAGCTTCTATCCGATTCGATTCAAACTCGGCCATCCAAACATGGCATCCCAACAAGCACTCAAGTTCTCTGCGCTGGCTATGGTGGTTGGTTGGGGTGCATCTTCACTGAGAACAACCGCAACCTGATGGAGTCAACAATTGCTCTGAAGGTCCTCAATGGAGGTAAAATGTTGATTTCTGAAAATTCTATTATAGATGGTAGACAAAACTAGCCAGTGCTAGCTTCCATATTAGTATTCTTGATTGCCCTAGCTTTTTCTTCCAGAATCAAGTGTTATCACCCGAGATTTGCAATTCCCAGAAGCTCTTTCTCTTAATCAAAATATTCAAAGCCCATTCTTTCCAGATGCTATTTGACTCATTAGAGTAGAGACTCCATATATGCCTAAGAATTGAGGCTTTATTCCACTTCTGTATGTCATAGATGCCTAGACCACCTGCTGCTTTGGGAGTGCAAAAATGTACTCCCAATCCACCTTAGCTCTGTGCTTAGACAAATCAAGGATACTCCAAAGGAATCTCTGGATTACCCTTTTTATCTGCTTGCACACTTTGCTAGGGATGATTAGCATATTAGTCCAAAAGATATGAATACTAGGAAGGGTGTATTGAATGAGTTGTAATCTGCCAACAAAAGATAAGGCTCTAGGAGTCCAACTAGCCAACTTAGAAAGCATGCCTCAACAAGACTCTGACAATCAATGGATGAAAGTTTAGATGAGATGTGAGGGATTCCTAGGTATCTTACAGAGAAAGCACTACAAGGAAAATTGAACACCCCACAAATGTCTGAACCTCACAAAAGAAAATGCGGCTCTTACTAGGATTAGGAGTTAGACCAGGTAGAGATGAGAAGGTATCCAAAGCATTTTTAATGGTCCATGCAGAACTCATATTACCATAAAAAATATATTAGGATACCATCAGCAAATGAGAGGTGAGAAATTTTAGTGGCAATGCATCTCCTATCTTAAGAAAACAGATTATCATTAGAGGTCATGATGTTGGTGATAGAAGAGAGAACATCCATGCCTAGGACAAAAACTTTGACGTATGTAATAACCAACTAACCAAACCCATTAATTCACAAACCAACCATAATAAGTGTAAACCATTAAGATAATTCCACTTACATGCTAAGTAAAAACAAACTAACCATTAATTAATTCAAAAAACTATAATATATAAATAACCATCATATATATACATATATCCATAAACCAACAATTTTGTTTCTCTTACTTAATTTGGATTATCTATTCCCTTAGAACAAAAGTGAATTACATATATCAGTTAAGAGAGAGAGATGGGAAGTGTTGTAGAGCAAATTCAAAATTCTAAAAGAATTAACAACAACGAATGTGATCAAGAGCAGGAATCTTACCCAAATTCAAAATGAGTTTGGTTAGTTGCACAATTTTAACAAAATGGGCTTTGTCTATCATCTTTAATAGTAATAAAGATGATAGACATAGGTAGATATAATGAATCTAAATACGATTTGATCAATAAATTCACATAACTAAAACAAAACATAGATTGAAATTGACATGCTCCTGATCACATTCGTTGTTGTTAATTCTTTTAGAATTTTGAATTTTCTCTACAACACTTCCCATCTCTTTCTCTCTCTTAACTGATATATGTAATTCACTTTTGTTCTCAAGGAATTGATAATGCAAATTAAGTAAGAGAAACAAAATTATTGGTTTATGGATATATGTGTGTATATATGATGGTTATCTATATATTATGGTTTTCGAATTAATTAATGGTTAGTTGGTTATTACTTAGCATTAAGTGTAATACATTATTCAGATAAGTTTTGGAATTCAAGTGTAATTGGATTTCAATCTCAAACCACAATATGAATGTGAATTTCAATCCAAACCCAATTTGAATGTGTATTTCAATTCTAAACCCAATTTGAAAATAAAATATTATAAATCTTGAATTAAATTAGATAATATAGATAGATTTAAGTATGAAATTATGAATATATATATATATATATATATGTGCATGTGATATACATGTATGTATGTATGTGGATATGTAAATATATGAGTTTATGTGTATGCATATGTATTCATAGTTGTATATATATACATCTATAGGTGCATATATATGTATATATACATGAGTGTATATATATATATATAGGCATGTGTTTATATATATGTTTGTATATAGGCTTTGTGAATATATATGTATGTTTGTAGTAGTGAAAAATTAGTGGTTAGAGAGGGGGGGGGGGGGGAGAAATCAAGTTCATTCACTATCTCTCTTCCATTCTATCCATTCACCATCTAAAGGTCCATATTCCATCTCACATGTGATGGTTTGTGTTTGGTGGGATCCCACCACATGGGATGATGGAATCCAATCCCTTGGATAAGTGAATGGAAGGAATGGTAGAGAGAGAGAGAGAATGGACCGGATTCTTATCCAAGAGAGAAAATATTTATTGGTTTGAAGATTTGGAATTGAAAATCACAACTTTTCTTGTGGATTTGGACAATTCCAAAATATTTTGTTGCATCCAAACAATGGATTTGGAATTGGAGCTCCAATTCCAAATCCAGGCTCCAATTCGGGCAGGGGAGGGGGGGGAAATCAAGTTCATTCACTCTCTCTCTTCCATTCTATCCATTCACCATCTAAAGGTCCATATTCCATCTCACATGTGATGGTTTGTGTTTGGTGGGATCCCACCACATGGGATGATGGAATCCAATCCCTTGGATAAGTGAATGGAAGGAATGGTAGAGAGAGAGAGAATGGACCGGATTCTTATCCAAGAGAGAAAATATTTATTGGTTTGAAGATTTGGAATTGAAAATCACAACTTTTCTTGTGGATTTGGACAATTCCAAAATATTTTGTTGCATCCAAACAATGCATTTGGAATTGGAGCTCCCAATTTTAAATCCAGGCTCCAATTCGGCGTTGCCGAATGGACCTTAATGAAATAATGGTTAGTAGATTTATGAATTAATGAGTTTGGTTAGTTGGTTGTTACATATGTCAAAGTTTTTGTGCTTCCTGGATGATAGTAGTAGGTCAAGACAATAGTTTGTAACTTGAGGATTGGTTAGTTGCTCACTTCAACAAAATTTTCATAAATATTGAATTACTATTATATCCATTGTAATACACATTTATTTTTATTTTTTTAATTTAAGTAAGAATATTTAAAAAGGCACCAAAAAGGGGGTGAGTCCCAACTACAATAGACTTCTAAGGGCCAAGAGAACCCACAAACTCTTATCTTCTCTTGAATGGATTTACTATTACGCTCCTCCACCCAATAAAACAAACTAGAAATAAAAAAAATCTTTAATCAACCTCGATGGAGACTCCACACCCTCAAAACAACGCCTATTGCATTCCAACCAAAGACACAGAGGGGTTGCCCTCCAAAAAGGCCGAGCATGGGAACCAATATAATACACATTTATTGAGATCCTTTTTCAATTTTCTCTCTTGTAGGCAAACGAAAAAAAACTAAACGAAGAGTCACATTATAAAATTCAATTAAGTTTGAACTCTCTCAAGCTGCAATGAATATAAATGGATAATAGGAATAAAATATTGTAATCTTACCGAAGGAACTACAGTCCGCATATTATCGAGAAAATTATTTTAGTCATCTATCATGACAAGAGTAGAATTCTAAGGGTGATTTTGGATTTTAATTAAATATTGTGGTGAGAATAGTGTCAGAAGGCATGACAAGGAGGTCAGTCTTACTATCCAAATTACAAGAAGGTTAGCATTATTTTTAAAACGTGAAAAAATGAAACAGTTAGTTATCTTATTTTTAAGATGAAGAAGATATAACTATTCTTATGTATTATTTATGGAGACTATAGCGAAATTTATAATCCTTGAAGCCTAACCGTTTCTTCTTTTTTTAAAAATAGAACAACTTAAATTTGTGTGGTACTATTTATTATCATATTTTTAGTTCTGCGACAATTGGCATCTCTCAACCATTTTAAACTTTTATTTTGGTTCGAAGATTCACAGTTCTTCGACATACGCTCCACCTCCAGATTTTTTCGAGAACAATGTACGGGTGAAAATGAACTTGGATGCGCTCGGTGCACTTGGGGACGCAGGCTGGTACTGCATTACAGCCATATTGTGGGCAATGGATTACCATCCACCTACAACTGTGACTGCACTTCCCACCATAGACCGAAACTCAGCCGGAGTCATCTTGTCCTGCAGTGCCACTTTAAATTGGGAGAAACATGAAACCATTGCGACATTTTGCTGCTCTTTTCTTTCACACGAATCGATGGACTTGGTCATATCGGGCGCCAATGGATCGCTTCATATCAACGATTTCATAATCCCTTATCAAGAGAATTCGGGTCCGTTTACATTCACTTCTGGTGCCAAGTTTGCGGATTTGCACATTGGATGGAATGTGAAACCTGAGGTGGTTCAAGTGGCTACTGAGCTTCCACAAGAGGCACTTATGGTTCAGGAATTTGCTAGGTTGGTCAAGGGAATTAAAAGTCCAGGCTCCAACCCAGACTCTAAATGGCCTAAAATTAGCCGAATGACTCAATTGGTAACTGATGCAGTTATGAAATCTATCGATCTTGGTTTTGTTTCTATTTCTTTGTAATTTTTGGGCTCTATGCTTACCATTTCTTAACGCGGAATGAAGCATGGAACATAAACATTTTCATTTATGATGAAGTTATATTTGTTTGTAGTAACATTTTTTTCCATTAAATTGAGAAAATACATTCTTATTCCCAAGAGCTCAAACCTCAAAATCATAAACTTGCTCATTACTTCCAAAGTAATGGTTTTTGTTGGACATGTGTTGCACCAGTAAACTGTTAGTTAGGCTGTACCAAATAATCATTTATAAACTGATTTACTTTTTGACTTACATTATACGAGGGTAAAGATAAATATGTTTTGTATCTAGCACATGGGGTAATTTGTTAAGACCGATGTACAGTAAAAATAATGATAAATGGTGACACGAACAGGAGGCACGGGTACAGCACTGACACAATAAATTTTAAAAAAGGACACGACACTTCAAAAACAATAATATAACCATCTATTATATATTTAAAATATATAATTTAACTATTTTATTCACAATAACTGTTTTCTTAAGTTTTGTATTATTTTTAATTAATTCATAATATACTTTTAATTATATTAAAGTTAATTGAAATATTACTTGGTCGTGTCCTCAATGTATCTAAAACGTGTCCAATACCAAATTCAAATATATCTAATTTTAAATTTTTTTAGTCATGTCAGAACCGTCCAACATAGATTCAAAAACGTCGATCGAAGTGTCCTATATTATGCATTTTTTGTCAATTTTTCTTCTTTGTTATTTTATATAAACTTTAGAATATGCTATTTTAGGTTCTCTAATGAGCTGTCCATGTGTAACATCAAATTCCAGAGAGGTTGTAATAGATAGACAAAGATAAATTGAATTAAGAAAGTTAATCATGATTCGTGAATTAAAAGTCGAGGCCTGGAATTGAAAAGTTAATCTAGTGGACATAAATTGCTGATCCTTTTGTGTTTCAATGTTTCATTATACATAATGTTCCCTCTGTATAGATATCTCTATTCAACATGGTGATTCCCGCCATCTCCATCTCAACTAACATAACTGTCCCCAGTAACATAACGGTCACTTCAGGTCCCAAAATCCCCAAACTAAAACCTCTCAATTCAACCCTCAAATCTCTCTCCAAATCAGGGAAATTGGACGAAGCTCTCTGCTTAATCGAAACCCTAAATGTGAAATCCGGCGAAACCGAACCGGACCTCGAGGCCTACTCTGCTCTCCTCCATGCCTGTATCTCTAGAAAATCCTTAGAACATGGACAGAGACTATACCTTCATCTCCTTCTCTCCCGAGACAAACACCGTCACAAACTTGTCAACAACCCAACCTTGAAGAGCAAGCTCATCACCCTCTACTCTGTCTGTGGCCGACTCGATGAAGCTCGCCGCATTTTCGAAGACGGCATTGATGGCGGACACGTTCCTGAGTCGGTCTGGGTGGCCATGGCAATTGGGTATTCGAGAAACAGATGTCCCAAAGATGCTTTGCTTCTGTATTGTGAGATGTTGTGCCGGTGCATCCAACCGGGAAATTTTGCATTTTCGATTGCTCTCAAAGCATGCTCGGACTTGTTTGAATTGCGGGTAGGCAGAGCAGTTCATGCCCAGATTGTTAAGTCCGTTGAAGAATCGGATCAAGTTGTGTACAATGCTCTGCTTAGAATGTATGCAGAGTCTGGGTGTTTCGACGAGGTACTCCATGTGTTCGATGAAATGCCTCACCGAAATGTTGTTTCTTGGAACTCACTGATTGCTGGGTTCATCAGGCGAGGTCAGATAGTTGAGGCACTGGGTGCTTTTAGGAGGATGCAAGTTGAGGGAATTGGGTTTAGTTGGGTTACCTTGACTACAATGTTACCGGTTTGTGGTCAACTAACCACGCTTTGTAGTGGCAAAGAGATACATGCCCAGATTTTAAAATCGACTGGAAACCCGGATGTCTTCGTGTTAAACTCACTTGTGGACATGTATGCAAAATGTGGAGAAATGGGTTACTGTAGCCGGGTTTTCAGGAGAATGCAAAGAAGAGATCTTATTTCATGGAATACTGTGCTTTCAGCGTATGCTATGAATGGATGTATGACAAAAGCAATGGAGTTGTTTGAGGAGATGGTTAATTCTGGATTTAGTCCAGATGGGGTCACCTTTATTGCCTTGTTATCGGGTTGCAGCCATGCTGGCCTGACGGTTGAGGGGCGAAGCATGTTTGATAGAATGATTTTACATTTTGGTTTGTCGCCAACTTTAGAGCATTATGCTTGTTTAGTGGATATTTTGGGTAGAGCAGGGAAAATCCAAGAGGCAATGGATATAGTGAAAGGCATGCCTATGAAGCCGAGTGGCAGTATATGGGGATCATTACTTAACTCATGCCGACTTCATGGCAATGTTTCTTTTCTTGAAATTATTGCGAAGCAGCTATTGGAACTTGAACCAAATAATCCAGGAAATTATGTGATGTTATCAAACATTTATGCAAATGCAGGGATGTGGGAGGGTGTTAAGACGGTGAGAGAAATGATGGAAAAGTGGGGAATAAACAAAGAGGCTGGATGCAGCTGGATACTGATTAAGAATAGAATGCACACTTTTCTGGCTGGTGGGGCTTTTGGATTTCGTAATTCAGATGAATATAAGAGATTATGGGACAAGCTGAAGGAAGCTATGGAAGAAGTTGGATATGTCCCAGATACAAGAGTTGTGCTTCATGATGTAAATGATGAAACTAAGGCAATGTGGCTATGCGGGCACAGTGAACGACTTGCAACAATGTTTGGACTCATTCACACTGGCTCTGGAATGCCAATTCGAATCACGAAGAATCTTCGTGTTTGTCCAGATTGTCACTCTTGGATGAAGATTGTATCACAAGTTACTAAGAGAGTGCTTATTTTGAGAGATACAAACCGCTTCCACCATTTTGACGAAGGGACATGCTCTTGCAAAGATTTCTGGTGATCCGTCATTATAGCCAAGTATGATTCTTGTTTTTCTCTAGTTCTCAACATTTCACATTATTTGCATATTCATAATGAACATCATAAATCAATGAAATAATCCACAACAAAATTGTCTCCAAGTTTTTACAAAGCCAAATTCCACTAAACATGAGGGTAGTTCAATCACTAATGACATGACACATTTTTTATGTTGAAAAATCCTTGTAAAAGCCTAGAGACAAGATAGCTTTGAGATTTCCCTTCCAATAACCAAAAATAATCAAAACATAATACTGTACAATTTTACAATAATCATGTATTGGGAAAAAAGAAAACGAAATATATATATATATATATATAGTGAAGTGTTCGTCCAGTAAAAGGTTTATATTGGTTACAAGAAGGCTGTGATTTCTTAATATTAAGGATCGTTCTGAGCGAAAACATTTCTCAAATTACTCGATGCCTATGAACTGGAATTTGATATGGATAACATATAAATGAATAAACCAAAATTTGATGGTATAAGCTAGAAATTATGACGACGAGGGCGGAGCTCATATCTTCTTGTTACTGAACTGGTTGCAACTGAATTCTCTCCAACTTCTTCTGGAAGTATATATTCAGGGTCTTCAGCATTGTCCATGTCTTCTGGTAACTCGGTATCAATCCACGAAGGCCAGTTCACAACGCTATCCTCATCCCACAACAACTCTTTTTTACCTTGCATGGTATTAACCTTATCGATTAGTGTTAGTAGCATCTGATGGTTCAACACTTCATAGTCCCTGCATAATGTTTTAATGAACACCCTTAGAGAAATTTATCTAAAAGCATTTGTCAACCAAAATTTTGCATGATTGAAAATCTGGTTTTTACCTGTATGTAAGAACTGCATATAGAAGCTGGACTGCTGCAAGAACCACAAAAAGTGATCTGACCAGACTTACTATCCATGCCTGTCGTTCAACATCAGCATACCGGATGATTGCAAATTCAATCAATAATGTGGAACATAACCCTGCAAATGAAATTTCTAAATATCAACGACCAAAACCTGAAAAACAAACCACAAAGCAGGTTTTAAGATATGAAAAGATATAAGCGTACCTATATAAAGCCTAGGTCTCACAGTGTATGTTTGCTTTGTACTAGTGAACACATAAAGGATAAAGATTGATATAGAGTACACGAAGAAAGCTTTAAGTAATCGTGATTCCAGCAACATTGCATTGTGCAAAGCGAATAGCTTATCTATGGCAACAAACATGCTTGCTTGCCTGCTTTCAAAAGCTTCCTGTAAAAGAAGTGGAAATGAAGCAGGGGAAGTGTCACTACAAGTAACGTAAAATTAAGTGACTTAATTGCAACAATTATGGAGATGGCACTAACCTGAGCTTCTAGCATCGACTTTGAATTTTCAACCAGATGATCATGGGCTCGTTGAAGCTGTTCTTGACGTCGAAGAAGCTCCTCCTGTTGTTTATGCCCAAATTCAGCCAACCATTGCATGGTTACCCTGTAAGTGTGCAGGAGATAGAAAATAACAATTATTTGTATGTATGAATTTTAATTTTTATTGGATAACATGGCATTTTTGAATGTTTTACCTGCTCTCTGTCAGTGCTTCGGACTGAATTTTAGTTAGAGACTCGAGACCCTCGAGAGCAACAGATTGCCCATCAAGAAGTTGTTTTTGCTTCTCCAAGGAACTCCCTGCCATTGCTCCAATATCGTCAGCTTTACTTTGCAGACTTTGCATCTTCGAAGACACTTCATCACCGACTCTACCAATCTCCCTCTCAATTTCAATAGTTTCGTTCTTTAAGTTATCAATTTCGCGACCCAAACTATCATAAGAATCCTGAAGCATTGCCATTCCTTCATCCAACTTTTCTTTCATTATATCTTGTCCTTCATTCAGCTTTGCTTGAGCAGCTGCAATCCCCTCTGTTTGCTTATAAACAGCTTTTGAATGCTTCAATACACTACTAACATGATCTTCCACACTCTTTGAAATTTGAGACACTTGATTGGTAAGCAGATCAATGGTATCCAAAGAATTCTGAATATTAATTGAACTCTGCAGTAGATGCTCTGCTTTATCCTCTATGTTGTCTAATTTATCTTCCGCAAATTGGGCAGATTTCTTTAATTCATTTACCAATCTTTCAGTTTCATGCTTGAATGCACTCGCCCTACAATATCATAAAATTGAAATCATGGTTAATACTTGCATTAGAAACTGAAGAAATCGAATAAATTAAACGAAATTATGTTCACTTAACTGCAAATGATGGCAGATGGAGTTGGTTTCGAGAGAGAATTCGAGATAAACCTTGTGTGCATCGGCATTCAACTGCTTAAGGCAGTTGACCATCCTAGACTTGGCGTCGCAGTAAGGGAAAGGAGGCCTGCCGGTGTCCTTTTGAAAGCAGTCACTGAGATGCCAAGCTAACCTCGCCTGCTTCTCTTCGTCAGCAAGAATCTCGGAGCAACTGGCGAATAGCTTCTGGTAAGCATTTCGGCGACAGGAATTGAGGCCAACGGACAGTGTTTCCGCCTTCTCGACCAGCTGTTTTCCTTTTGGGCTGGTGAGAGGCTCCATGGAGAATTCAGCAACTGCATCTTTGGACATCATTGTGTTTGCTGAAGGATTGCTATATGAATCTGTGTCTTGGGAAGAAAATGACCATCCCCATCCCCATGACTGGTAGGTTTGTGAAAGCAAGATTAAATTCAACAAGAACAGAAGACGAAGATGACCAATATGATCCATGTTTTTTCCTTGCTTAGTGCTAGGTTCCCAATCTGTTCAATCACCATTAACATTAAACTTGCATCAGAGAGCCAAATTAGTTCTATTTTTGTGAATTCAACACTTACATATGCATTCACAAAGCAGGCATTCAATATATATACACACACATACACTGCCGAGTTGGATGTTTATATATATATATATATATATATATATGTTTAGGGAGAAAGAGACAGGGAGAGTATAAATACTTGATGGGCAAGTAAAGGAAGCCGGAGGGGTTATTATCTGAGAAAGACATGTTTGAAAAGAAATCTAGGGATAATGATTAAAAAAAAAAGGAAGGAATTTAAATGAGTTTTTTCTATGACTCGAAAGAGACATGCCAAAAGAAAAGAGAATCAGTCAGATGGACAATCATGGATATATAATATTCTCCCACAATCGGAGTCCAGTTGTTGGGACCATAAAATAAAAATTAATTCTTTTTGTGTAATATTATTCCAATATTGATACTACTCGCTCTCAAGTTTAGATTTCTGAAAAGCCAAAAAAGCACATATTTTTTCTGAACAAAACTATATGTACGCACAAAATATTGAAATCAACTAATCAAGTCCCTTAATGACTCGAAGAACAACAGGAAATAAATCTCTACTTTTCACTCTGTGCGGAAATTCATGTTATAATTACCGACCTTGTTATGATTGCTAGGGGTAACAATATAACAGTCTTGGACAATATCAATCTTAAATATAAAAATTTACAAACTTATGATAGAGAGTCTCAAATATAAAATTGTGATTGAGAGAAAACAAGTATATATGTAATATGTCCATTCATAAATATATATATACATATATACACACATACATATTATTAGTATTGGGCATGTGCGATGCATGTTTAATTATAAATCATTATATAAATAAATAAAACTTAAATATTATAAATAAATTTTTGAGGTAGAAATCATGATTGTATGTCTACTAGTGATATAAAAAAATATTATAGTTATATAGTAAAGAGATATCAAAATTGTAAGTGGAGATACTGTATTACTGTGCAGATTACTAACACAAACACCCTAAGTGATTAGTAAGAGATTTGGACAAAGAGTCCCACCACCATTATAATGTTATATCTATATTTATATACTCAAATGCTAAGTAATTGAAATGGTAAGGAAATGATGTGTCTTTCGTAAAAGTCATTCAGACCGGAGACAGAAAGGTACAACTCAATTAAATACATATAAATCGAAAACACACATGTTTACAAACAATTGAATTAATATAAATCGAAAAACCATGTATATTACTTTTCATTCACACCTATTTAATTAACACATACATCACTTTTCATTAATATTTATTCACTTTCCATTTTATTTTTGATTTAAAATATGTGAAAAAAATGTATGAAATAATAAAAAGGCTTCATACATTTATACGAAGTATAGATATATATAGAGAGACATACCAGTAATTAAGTTTGGGGTTTGGTCGGATTGTGAGTGGATTAGGCTACTGTCTTGGTCGACCCGTTGGCAGGAAGAGGTTGGACAAAGGGTCGCATATATATACAAGTCCTAAGAAACTGAAAAGGAAATAAGGAAAAGATGTGTCTCTCTGAAGAGGCATTTAGATATGGAAAGTCCCAAAGAATTCATTAAATACTATTTATAAAGAAGAACATATATATTATATATAAGGTATGTAATGATGTTACTGTTCGGTGGATTTGTTTCTTAAATTGTTAATTTCCAGAAATCATACAAAGTCGAGGATTTAAAAGGCACAGTTGGTGCTCAAGTTTCCTTAGGGAATATATATATATATATATACACAACCTTTGAACTTAAAAGTTGAGACAGTGGTGTTCCATTCTCAAATCGCATTCAATGTTGATGCAAATTGGAATTGATCAGAATTGTTCATGGATTACTGTTCATGGAAGGCATACTCTGTTTCCATGTAATGATGATTTACAATAAAATTTGCCTATTCACATGATTAATTATAATTGTGGAATACTAACAACTTATTTAATTTTTTTAGGCACCCGAGACACTCATAAATCACCGTCAGTTACACACATTGAAAGTAAATGGTTTAGCATTATCAATCATTCAATGAAAAATTCAAATTTTCAAAATACTGAGAAAAGAAAATTCTTGTGATTCACTGTATAAAAGGATTTTCTTTGTTACTACTATCTCGGTCCGTAAAGAAACAATATGAACATAAAGGTAGTTAAAATCGGAATTCTAGGTAGAATCGTTTTGGAGTCTGTAAAATTGGAATCGTATCAACTTGTATTAAATTTTTTCAAAAAAATATTAATAATTAAATATTTAATTTAAAAGTCTAAATCATATTAGAATTTTCAAAATTTTATAATATATTGGCCCTTTAAATATTTTTTCATATTGGACTAAATCATAAAAAATTTGGGCATTTCATATAATAGGTGAAACAGTCAAATCATCATAAAAACGTAGTAGAATCGTATAAAATCGTAAAATTTTACCAAGTAAAATCGAGATTATGACTACTTTGAACAGAACATAAATGATGTTGCATTACTAATTTTCCACCATGAGTTGTGGCCCACTATGGGCTTATGGGCCTATGAATTACTACCTGAGTCCTGACAGACTTTATGGTAATGGACTCGTACCTTATTAGTTGTGGCCAACTATGATAATGGGCTTATGGGCCTGTGAATTGCTACCTGAGACTTTATGGTAATGGACTCGTCCCTTTTAAAAAACTTCATAAAAGACCCAATTCAATCCACACGGGGTAATGCGGATTAGGTAACTTGATACCAGTTTAACGTAACATATAACAAATAAATAGTGGAAATTTTACTCAATCACCAAAAAGGGTTGATGATTTTCAATCTGGCTAAACAATTTAATTTAATTTATTGTTAGGTAAGAGTTATGTCTTAGTCAGATAAGACGGAAGATCAAATATATAATTTTTTTGTTTTTTTAATTTTATACTCTTTTTTATATTGCTTGTTGCGGATCCAGAATTTCCGTTTCGATTCAATAGTGTAAAATTTTAGATGGGATTATTTCATTGCATATATGCCCAAAACTTTTCTTCTTTCCCTTGGTTGAGAATTTGATGAAGCAATGAAAATGAATCATGTTGGGGGTTTTCTAATATTCACTTTGGTGTAAATTTTGTGTATAGTGTAATTAGATGGGAGATAAGAATCTCACTAAGCCACGCCTCTCACACCTTTCTTGTTTAATCTGTAGTATATTAAAAAAAATTAATTTTATACTTTTTTATATCACAGGTTACAAATTCAGGATTCCCATTATTAACATAATCGTATCTATCTAACTATTTGTTCTTTCTCGTGTATATTATAAACAATGTATATTTATATATTAGTAAAAAATATAACAATTTTTTTCAAAAGAGATAATTTCAAGAAACCTCATCTACTATCAAGTTTAATCAACTAACATTCACTGTGTTCACTTTGCCTCATATACTATTCAATTTCATTATTATGCCCCATCACCTAACATTTTGAGTCAAAATGTCTATATTACCCTCAATAGTATAAGGGGGTTTAGTGAAATCAACAATTTTAAAAAATTATTTTTCCAAAATTAATTATATTTTTCGCAAAAATTATAAATTCAAAAACATTCTTTTTTTTTTTCAAAAAAATTATTTTTCGGAGGGAGTATATTATTTTCCAAAATATGAATTATTTCGGAAAAAATAATAAATATTTTTTGCAAAAAAATTATTTTTTGGAAAAGATCATATTTTGGAACATAATATATATTTTTTGCAAAAAAAGTATTTTTCGGAAAAAAATTCATATTTTGGAACATAATAAATACTTTTTCGCAAAAAATAAAATTTCAAAAAAAAATCATATTTTGGAACATAATATATATTTTTCGCAAAAAAACATATTTATAAAAAAAAAATCATATTTTGGAACATAATATATATTTTTTGAAAGAAAAAAAATTCGGAAAAAATCATATTTTGGAACATAATATATATATTTCGGAAAAAATTCATATTTTGAAACATAATATATATTTTTCGTTAAAAAATTATTTTTCGGAAAAAAATAATATTTTGGAATATAATATATATTTTTCACAAAAAAAATATTTTTCGTAAAGAAATCATATTTTGGAACATAATATATATTTTTCGCAAAAAAATTATTTTTCGTAAAAAATCATATTTTCCGAAATATATATATATTTTGAAATTTATAGTTTTTACGAAAAATAAAATTTATTTTTGAAAAATAATTTTTGTAAGGATTGATTTCACTAAACCCGCTTATACTATTAAGGGAAGGTAGTTTAAACATTTTGACTCCAAATGTGAGAAGGATGGGGCATAGTGATAAAATTAGATAATATATGGGACAAAATGGACACAGTAAAAATTAATTGATTAAATTGAATAGTATAGGGATTTCTTGAAGTTTACCATTTTCAAGATTAATACATTATCTTAACTCTATGAATCTATGATTCACCCACAACAATCTGTCAAGTAAATGAACCATGCAATTTTATTTAATCAATTATTTCATTTTTTCAAAATTAATACCTTATCTTAACTCTATGATCCAGCCAAAAACAATCTGTCAAGTAAATGAACCATACAATTTTATTTAATTAATTATTTCATTATTTATTACTTGTCATTTTTTTAGAAGGTGAATATTTTTTCTCCTCATTTTGCTATTACATAACCATATAAATATTGTCTATCGCGGATTAGATAAGACTACGCGAAAACCGGCGCTCTTGCCCCCACATCACATGGCAATGCATCCGGCTCATATTTATTCTTATAAATATTGTACTATTTGTATGTCTTTGCGAATCAAAGAACAATATGTACTCATTAAATACAGTGGTCCTCTATCATCAAGAAAGTCTCAAATTCACGTAACGGACTATTGCTAAATAAAGCAATTATAAAGACACAACGATTCTCATTTTTAAAAAATAATAATCATTCGATAAATTAAAGAATAAATAGAGTTTGCATGAGTGATACAACAATACAACACTAAAGCTAATAAAGTGAGCTGTTTTTCTTTGAAGTTTTCAAACTAAAAATTTAATTTTCTACTTCTATATTCTGTTTTAACACATAAATAATAATAAAGAGTCCAAGACAAAGATTCTTTCAAGAATATATATATATATATATATATATATATATATATATATATATATATATTAGTGTAATGTATATTTCTAGAATAATGTTGGAGTTTGAGAGTGTGTTAAAAATTACATTAATTCACATCCTATATATATTGAAACAAGTAAATATAAAATGTAAAATCAAAGAGTCGTGCCAAAATATTATTTTAATATATATATTTATATATTATAGAATAAATGTGAGCAATTATAAATTGTAATTGAATCTATATATCGTAATCATAAGAAATAAAGTTGCCTCAAAAAAAAAATTAGATGAGTCATTTCACATTTAACAACAACAACAACAAAAAATAAAAAAAATTAAACTATGATCCCAACTTCGAAGAATTCTTATTTTTTTAAAAAAAGGAGACAATACATTAATAAGAATATGATTTTGTTACTCTACCGCTTAATAATTAATAACATGTGCACTTTACAACTTGATGATATATATATAAATATATATATATATATTTATATATATATATTACTATCTCTGTCTTATATTAGTTGTCCACTATTATAACTTTATTTGTTTCAAAATATTTGTCCAGTTCAAATTCCAATGCAATTCAACATTCCACTTTCCCTAACTACCCTTCTTCTACTAACTTTAAACAAATATCGGATCATACCATAATACTATATCATTAAGAATAAAATTATAAATTGCATACTAATCAATCCAAATTACTAAAATATTAAAAAGTCCAAATTAGATAATTATTTGTGAAACCTGGAAGTATACACGTATACCATAGAAAGCAACAAGAATCTCTGTAGAACATTGCCGAGTTGGGCATGGCCCATGGGCCAACAAATTAGCCACTTATGTCCAGCCTTTTAACACTGTCATCGACAGCCGTTTAGCTTTCGGATCTGTGGTCCCCACCGTCATGTGCAATACTCCCCTACTCTCCACTTCTCTTTCTCTCTCTATATATCTCTCTTTCTCTCTCTATCTCTATCATCTTCTACCATTTTAGCATCCTATGTTCCTTTAAGCACCAAACACCACTTTTGCATGCGCAAAGTCCTTAAAACCACCACCCATCTGCCTGTTTCTCTCTCTAGCTTCCAATGATGAAACCCCATTTTGGGTTGAAGCTTTTTGCTCTGTTTTTTTCTGGGTTGTTCTCAATCTTCATCTGTGGGGAGTCTCAGACGAACCCAACTGATACTTCTGTGATGTTGG
This sequence comes from Cornus suecica, assembly GCA_963922005.1. NCBI lineage: Eukaryota > Viridiplantae > Streptophyta > Magnoliopsida > Cornales > Cornaceae > Cornus > Cornus suecica. Next base: position 6,799,380 of record OY998238.1, on the reverse strand, counting down.
CTCTGAAGAAGAGCCTAAATCCATCTGCGGAGATCGGGTGGTCCGACCCGGACCCGTGTAAGTGGAGCCGTGTGGTCTGCTCTGAGGGCAATCGGGTCACCCGGATCCAAATCGGGCACCAAAACCTCCAAGGTACACTCCCTCCAAATCTCTCAAATCTCACTGAACTGGAGAGATTAGAGCTCCAATGGAACAACATTTCGGGTCCACTGCCGAGCTTAAACGGGTTGGGCTCATTGCAAGTGTTGATGCTTAGCGACAACCAGTTCAGTTCAATTCCTGTAGATTTTTTCACTGGTATGTCTTCACTTCAATCTGTTGAAATTGACAACAACCCCTTTTCGGCTTGGGAAATCCCCCAAAGCCTCCGAAATGCATCGACCCTCCAAAATTTCTCTGCTAATTCGGCCAATATTACTGGGAAAATACCCGATTTTCTGGGTCCGGATCAATTCCCGGGGCTGATTAATTTGCACTTGGCATTCAATGATTTGGAAGGTGAATTGCCAATGAGCTTTTCTGGGTCACAAATTGAGTCTTTGTGGGTTAATGGGCAGAAACTTAATGGTAAAATTGATGTTATAGGGAACATGACATTCTTGAAGGAGGTGTGGTTGCAATCCAATGGGTTTTCGGGTCCGTTGCCGGACTTTTCGGGGTTGGATGTTTTGGAGAGCTTGAGTCTGAGAGATAATTCGTTTACGGGTCCTGTCCCGGTGTCTTTGGTGAATCTTAAGTCATTGAAATATGTTAATTTAACCAATAATTTGCTTCAAGGACCAATGCCCAACTTCAACACCTCAGTTGAAGTGGATATGACCAAGGAAACTAATAGCTTCTGTTTGGATATACCTGGTGACTGTGATCCAAGAGTGAATACTCTGCTTTCTATTGTCAAATCCATGGATTACCCTCAAAAGTTTGCAGAGAATTGGAAGGGGAATGACCCCTGTTCGGATTGGTTCGGGATCACTTGCAATGGTGGGAACATTACCATTGTTAATTTTCAGAAATTGGGTCTTAATGGTACTATTTCTCCTGAGTTTGCTTCACTCAAGTCACTGCAGAGATTGGTCTTGGCTGGTAACAATCTCACTGGGACGATACCGGAGGAGCTTACAACTTTGCCTGCTCTTACTGAGCTTGATGTATCCAAAAACCAGCTTTATGGGAAAGTACCAGCTTTTAAGAACAATGTGCTTATATATACGAGTGGTAATGCGGATATCGGGAAGGAGAAGAGTGATTCTGGCACATCCTCTGGGGGTTCATCCACTCCATCCGCTGGTGCTGGTTCTGAAAACAGTAGTTCCCAAAGTGGTGGTAAGAAATCCAAAAACTGGATTGGGGTTGTGGTGTTATCTGTGATTGGAGGTGTTTTTGTGATTGTGTTGATTGGCATTGCGGCTTTCTGTCTATATAAGAACAAACAAAAGCGGTTTAGCAGAGTGCAGAGCCCAACTACGATGGTAATTCATCCTCGCCATTCAGGATCTGATAATGAGAGTGTTAAAATCACGGTTGCAGGATCAAGTGTGAGTGTTGGTGCAGTAAGTGAAACTCATACTATCCCGGGGAGTGAGACTGGCGATAATATCCAGATGGTTGAAGCAGGAAACATGGTGATTTCCATTCAAGTTCTAAAAAGTGTGACCAACAATTTCAGTCAAGAGAATATATTGGGACAGGGAGGTTTCGGGACGGTTTATAAAGGGGAATTGCATGATGGAACGAAAATTGCTGTAAAGAGAATGGAGTCCGGAGTGATTGCCGGGAAGGGGGTGGCTGAATTCAAGTCTGAGATTGCTGTTTTGACTAAGGTCCGGCATCGGCACCTTGTTGCTCTTCTTGGATATTGTTTGGATGGTAATGAGAGGCTTCTTGTGTACGAGTACATGCCTCAAGGGACACTCAGTAGCCATCTATTCAACTGGCCAGAAGAAGGGTTGAAACCATTGGATTGGACACGAAGGTTGACAATTGCCTTGGACGTGGCAAGGGGTGTTGAGTATCTTCATGGTTTGGCCCATCAAAGCTTTATACACAGGGACCTAAAGCCATCCAACATTCTTCTTGGGGATGATATGAGAGCTAAAGTCGCAGATTTTGGTCTTGTGCGTCTTGCTCCCGAGGGTAAAGGATCAATTGAAACCAGAATTGCTGGAACTTTTGGATATCTAGCACCAGAATATGCAGGTTCTTATTTTCTAGCTTTCCACCTCCATAAGTTTTAACTTTTACAATATAATTTATTTCTGATGCTCTTTATGCATGAAAATGTAAGAATTTTTTTATATGCGAACTAGCATAGTCATTATATTTTATTTGCAAAAAACCAGATTGGTTGGAAGCTTGATGGTGCTGAGAGTAGACTATAAGTTCAGTATTATTAGTTGTGCTCTTCGAAGTTACTGAGATTGTATACCTTAACTACGCAAGTTAGTATGGTGTCCTGATAAGCAGGGATGGATTCAGAAAATAATATGAAGGGGGGCAATCTTTAACAATTTGATTGCGGGGGCAATAAAAAAGGGGTTCTAATAATTTTATGGGGGGCAATTTCACTATGTACAAAAATATATAACAAAATCACATAGAATTTTTTTTCCTTATGGGGAGCAGTTATAAAGTGGCTCGTGCCTGCTGATAAGTGTGTGTTTTTGCTAGCAGCTCTCCATTGACTAGGTAACTAGGTTGCATAAAGAATACATGTGATGTGGCACCAGAATATGCATGTTTTTAGTTCTCTTCCTACTTGATTTTGATTCTTTCAGTATGTTTTTATAGATGCTCTTTATGCTTGAATACCAAAATTTGTCCTAAATTTAATGGAACATGAGGAGAATCTTTGCTAGTAGGCTATTAACTGTCTCAACCAACAGTATCAAGCCTGTCAGCCAAAGAAAAGAAAATGACTCAAAAAGGGTAGTTTTGTGATTTCCTCTTGCCAAGATTGTTGTTTTGGCAAACCTTCATTATAATCCACAATCAGGAGCATAGATGATTAGTTTGCTATTTCTGGTAATCTACTAGCACTTACTTCATCATCATTTTATCTTGAACAACCTCAGTATCGAAGATACGCTAAAGTAGTCACGAAGATATTGCAACTTTTCTAACAATCTGCCTCTACCATCAAAATAAGGACCTCGTCCCAAATCCTAATGAGTTGGCCTTTCTTGGTGGTTTCCTCAGATGGAAATCTTTGCATTATCTTCAGGATTGTGAATAATGATTTTCTTCTCTTTTATCAGTTCACTTTCCATTAGTTTTTCTGTTCTTGGGTCAAAAACTCATCATGCATGAAGACTGGCTATGACTGGAGTTTTAGATTACTTCAAAAGATCAAAGAAACAAATAATAGTAGTGGCCTTTTAGGTGATTCATTCGCATTGTTCATTTGGATAATTTTTTTGGGAGATGGTAGGCTAAATAGACAGACATGATTATAAAAAGTGCTTTTACAAAGGCTTAGCCTAAGCAGTCAATGCTCTGAAATGGTGGTTAACTAATGCTTTTAAGACTCTTGTCTTCTGAATTATTGGTGATTGTGGTCAAACCTGAAAATAATGTCATCCCAAGTCCGAACTGTTGAAGCTGGATATTTCTGTAATCAACTTTTTGTTGTTTGTTCTTGTAATTAATTTTGCATCCCGCCAATCCAAGCTATCAGATATAACAATTCTATTAAATATGAGCCCTTTGATTGCTAAGGATTTATGTAATTTAAGCCAGATGAGTGGTTTTGAGGATTGAGTGTATTATGCCAAGTGAAAATTTAAATTTGTGGCTTAATCTGGTTTTTGGACTGATAAATATCAAGATATTCGGAACGCAAGTCTGTGTAAAAAATCTTGTAATTTGCATACTTCTGGACTGACGTCTCTTTCTTTGATGGCACAGTCACGGGGCGAGTGACTACTAAAGTCGACGTCTTCAGTTTTGGGGTGATCTTGATGGAGCTAATCACAGGGAGAAAAGCACTTGACGAGAGGCAGCCTGAAGAAAGCATGCACCTTGTAACATGGTTCCGGAGGATGCACATCAACAAGGACACATTCCGCAAGGCCATTGATCCTACAATCGACCTCACCGAGGAAACACTTGCCAGCATCAGCACCGTTGCTGAATTGGCCGGACACTGCTGCGCAAGGGAGCCATACCAAAGACCCGACATGGGTCACGCTGTCAATGTGGTATCTTCTCTAGTAGAGCTGTGGAAACCATCTGACCAGAGCACCGATGACGTATATGGCATTGATCTTGAGATGTCATTGCCGCAAGCGCTGAAGAAGTGGCAGGCATTCGAAGGAAGAAGTCACATGGATTCTTCTTCTTCTTCTTCGTTCCTTCCGAGCTTGGACAATACACAGACCAGCATACCCACTCGCCCGTATGGATTCGCGGAGTCATTCACATCTGCAGATGGGAGGTGAGGAGGAAGTTGAAGGTATGGTGAGATACTGATTGTGGTTGATTTTGTTTGTTCATTCTAATTGCTTCTTAATTTACTGTAGTCTATGTAACCTTTCTTTTAATTTTTTTTTCTCCCTTTTTTATGTATCTTGTTTTGGGTAATGTAGTTTGGATATTCTTCATGCGGTTTTGAATGAACACATTTTTCATGTTTCCTTTGTAAATTGTTCATATAACACAATTATCCCATGGGCTATTAATATCTGATAAATATATTATGTGAATTGGTGGATTTTGAAACAAAATTAAATTTAGTTTGAAATGCACTGTCTTAGCTTTTGATTGAGTAACTCTTGGGTCCTGGCTCTTGTGTTTTGTAGGACTTGTTACAGGATGAGGATGAGGGGCGAAAAAACTATTGTAGTATGCATATAGTCGTATAAACTTATGTGGTTTTTAGACATTCTATATGTGATATAAATTGTCTAAAATACTCTTAGAATAAGTTGTTTTAAAATAAAAAATTACAAAAAAAAAAAACAGAAAATAATTTACAATTTTTTTTTTCATAAGCATTAAAATTATTTTGAAAAACAAATAAGACTATTTTTAAAAAACTTTTTTTATATTATATAACATTTGATTAAAAAAATTAATCTAGTTTATTTTTAAAATATATATATAATAAAAGTACAAAAAAATTAAAAAACTGAAAAATGTTTATAAAAAATATATTTAAGAAAATTATCAAAAAAAAAAAAGAATTACAATTTTACTTTTAAAAATTGAAAAAAAAGAGAGTATATTTTTAAAAAACTTTTTTAATCATTTAATTTATTTTTTATTTTTATTTTTGATTATTTTTTATATTTTTATTATAGATTATTTATTATTTTTATTAAGTTAGTAGAGATATTTTAAGAATTTTATATTATTTTGGAGGTAAGTTGTAATATTTTTAAAATATAATAAATTTATACGCATAATTATTTTTTTCGCACAAGGTTTATACATTTATATTCACCTGACAGCTAAATGTTAAAGGTTGACAGATAGAAAGTGGTGCAGTGAGCCCCAGTCGTTTTTGTAAAGGTGTGCTCAGTGGTGGCGTGTACTTCTGGCTCTTTTCATTTTTCCTTTCATTGCGAGGTTTGAAAAGCTGAGAAGATATAAAGCATGATTTCATGTTTCCTATATATATCAAGCGGTTGTCATAGGGATTTTAAGATTTTAGTAATTTATATTAATTTTTTTAAAAATATATTAATAATTAAATATTTAATTTTAAATTTTAAATTATATTAAAAAAATTTAAAAAAATTAATATATAGTCCCTTTAAATATTTTCTCATAAATTTAGACCATATATTAAAATATTGGATTAAATTATAAAAATTTTGAATATTTTATATAAAGGGTAAAATTATCAAATTATTATAAAAATATAATAGAATCGTAAAATTTTACGGTAAATCGGGATTCTCATTTGCTTTTAGAAAGAAATCAGAAAAGCTGCTTTAAAGCTGTGTTGCCTGTGCATAATCCAGATAAAGGATATCAATTTTTCTCTTCTTTTTGTTTTTTTGTTTTTTGGCCCCTCACAGAAATTGATTTTCTGATTTGAGTAGATTAGAAACTGAATTTTAATTGGTCAATAGAATTCAATTCTCTCCCAATCACACTTTCAAACCCAAGTGTCACAACCCATTTTACCCACAATAAAATAAAATAAAATTTGTAACTTCCCAAAAATATATATAAACAAATGCTCAAAAATACATTTATAGGGATAAAAAGTGGAAGTTGTTATTGGGACAATGCAATGATAGTTAATGAGTCCTGAATCAAATATTTTTCTATGTTTCAAATTAGTTGTTCAATTTTTTTACTTTATTTGTAATAAATTAGTTATTTAATTTCGAATTCTAATATAATATTATCATATATTTTTTTAAACTATTTCCCTTCATTAACTTCAAAAAATAATTGATCCCGCTAAAAGTATAATTATACTATTTTATTTAAGGAAAAAATAAAAAATAGAAAATATCAAATAATTTGTTGAAAAATCAATTATGAATAACTAATTTGAGAATCCAAAAAATGATAAAAAAAAAAAAAAAAAAAAACCAAAAATTGAAAAATGGGTAACAACAATAATAGTTGTCAACTTGTCACATGGTTGTGGAATTAAAAATAGGAGTTTGAGATGGACTAGACTATTGTCTGTTACATGTTAGAGTTGTGCTGTCTTTGTCATTGTCCCCAAACCCACATGGGCTCACGTTGCCTCTTAGTTCCAAATCATCTGTCAATCACTTGTTCCTTTCTCCAATTAATTATTTTCTTTCATTTCCGAAAATTATTTAGGGTTAAATACAGAAAACCCTGAACTTATTTTAAAATTTATTTATCAAATTGTAATTTAAAAATAAATTAAATAAAAATATTTAAAATGATTAAGTCATTAATTAGCAAACTTTATGCATATAACATTAGAAAAAAAAAAAGGGTATCTATTATTTAAGTAGTTTCAAGGTCTTTATAGATATATATTATGAAAAGAAAATTTTATTTTACCTTAGAAAATTTTAAACTCAAAATAAAATATATTATTATTTAAGTCAAACTAAACTTTAATAAAAAATTAATTATTTACAAAATAATTACAACTTAACTTTATTTTATTTTTTCATTTGAGAATGTATTTATTTTAATATAATTTAGGCGAATGTCATTATTAATATCTTACCTAAGAGAAAAAAAAAAACTAATATAGTCATTTTACCCAAATATTCTTTATTCTTTATTTTTATCAAATAATATAGGGAAAATTACACAAACTATCCATGAATTATGACATAATTGCACGCAGTACCTCTTATGTTTCAATAATATCATAAACTATCCTTAAAATCATCTCCGTTGTAACACTTAGCCCCTTTCGTTAAAAGTCAACGACGGAAAATATGAAATTTGGTCAATAAAGCCTATTTTTGGAGTGAACTTCCAATTTTACCCTTATATATGCATGTTCCAATTTAACCCTAACTTTTTTTACCAAATTGCCCTCACAATTTCATTTAAAAAAATATAAAAATATTTTTTTTGTGAAAAATACATATTATGTTCCAAAATATGATTTTTTTTTGCGAAAAAGTATATATTATGTTCCAAAATATGAATTTTTTTTGCAAAAATTATATATTATGTTCCAAAATATGAATTTTTCGGAAATATTTTTTATATTTTGGAACATAATAAATATTTTTTTGGAAAAAACTATTTTTCAGAAAAAAAATTCATATTTTGGAACATAATATATATTTTTCGCAAAAAAAATATTTTTTGAAAAAAAAAATTCATATTTTGGAACATAATATATAATTTTTGCAAAAATATTATTTTTCGGAAAAAATTCATATTTTGGAACATAATATATATTTTTCACAAAACAAATATTTTTCGTAAAAAAATCATATTTTGGAACATAATATATATTTTTCGGAAAAAAATCATATTTTCCGAAATATATATATATTTTGAAATTTATACTTTTTACGAAAAATATAATTTATAAAATCTTTTTATTTAAGTTTCTGGGGTTTAAACTAATATTGATGTTAATGGAATTTGCTAAAACATTAATGTTTGTGTTTTTTGGAACAAGTAATTTCAATTTTTATATTTTTTTAAATGAAATTGTGAGGGCAATTTGGTAAAAAAAATTAGGGTATTTAAGTAATTTTGTATGTAAAAGTAAGGGTTAAATTAAAACATGCATATATAAGGGCAAAATTGGAAGTTCACTCCAAAAATAGGCTTTATTGACCAAAAGAAAATTTTCCGTCATTGACTTTTAACGGAAGGGGCTAAGTGTTACAACGGAGGTGGTTTTAAGGATAGTTTATGATATTATTGAAACATAAGGGGTACCGCGTGCAATTATATCATAGTTCAGGGATAGTTTGTGTAATTTTCCCAATAATATATATATAAAAACTAATAAAAATATATTAAAATAATACAAGAAATCTCAAAAATTAAAAATTAAAATTAGTATATATATATGTAATGATGTATTTATTCGATATAGAAAAAAAATGAACAAATATACAATGAAGAAAATGTTAAAAAAAAATAAAAGTCAAAGATAAACACTTAAAAAATAATTTAAATGTACATATATTTATGAGATATTTATTGGAACTAATATACTTTATTAACGTGTATAAACTAATTTTTTTTAAAAAAATAGTTTACTATATTGGTGTGTATATATTTAACTAATGTTTTTTTAAAAAATATATTTAAATTAAAGGAAGCTTGAAAAAAAAATCCTAAAAAAATAAAAGATAAAAATAATTTAAATGTACATGTATTTAATGAGATATTTATTGAAAATAATATACTATATTGGTGTGTGTATATATTCAACCAAATTTTTTTCAAAATAATATATTTAAACAAAAGGAAACTTGAAAAAAAAATCCTAAAAAAAACAAAAAAATGAAGGAATTGGGGAGAGTGATTGAAGTTCGAATTGTGGAGGGTTAGTGCTTGATTTGGGAGATTTGAGATGGCTTGTTGACCAGAATGTGAATGGGGTTCAGGTGGAGTGCCTCAACAGGGGCGGGTGGCGGTGGCAGAGATGGGGAAGCTGTTGGGGAGGTTTAGTGGTAGGCTTTGGCTGATTGGACCGGCTACTTGTGAGACTTTTTTTTTCTTCTTCTTCCACATACTGAGTTTCACTTTGTTTTGTTCAATTATACTTTTCCATAGAGGGAGCTTAATTTTGATAAACTCCATTTCCTAGGGGAGTTTTAAAAAGTATAAAAAACTGGAAACCTTGTCACCTGCCTATGCTTTTACTTTGAGGACATTGTTTGTATTTTCTTCTTCTGGTGCGGATTATTAGTAACTGTTGTATTTTTTGTTTTTTAGGCTGGGAGCCAACGGAATGTGAGATTTGAGAGGGAAATTGAAGATCGTGAAGTTTGGGAGAAGTGGGTTGCGAATTTTGGTGGAGCTAATGAGGGTTGGGTGGTGGTGGTGGAGACAGAATTAGGGTTTTTAGAGAGAGAAAGTAGGTAGGGAAGGAAGGGGCAGGTTTGGGTGGTGGTAGGAGTGGGAGTGGGAGGGGTTGGATAGATGATTAGGAATGTTTGGATATATAATTAAGTTAAATTAATTTAGGGTTAGTTTTATTTACATTCTCTTGGGTTTGTTTTATTTTTATCTTGATTCTTTCAAGTTTGCATATTTTTTTTTTTTTTTTTATTGTTCAATATTCTCATCACTTAGATCCCATGAATAATGACATCAGCCTGAATTTTTTTTAAAATTCTTAAACTATCCTTAATGTGTTATCTTTGTTCTGTTTGGAAACAAGAATAGTATTTTTATCAATTAGACTCCCTCTCATTATTTAATAATTTAATTTGTATTAAATTTTTAAAATATATATAAAATTCAAAAATATATATATTAAAATTTGAAAAATATTATAAATTCGAAAATAAATATAACATTAAAAAATATATAAATTTCGAAATTATTATTTTTTTCAAAAAAACATATTAAATTTAAAAAATAAATATAAAAATCACAAAAAAACATAAAAAAATTTGAAACAAATATATAAAATTCAAAAATATATATTAAATTTTGAATTTTTTTTTGAAAAAAATAAATCTCTCTCCCCCCCCCTCTCTCTCTCTCTCTCTCTCTCTCACACACACACACACACACACACACATACACACATATATATATACACACTATATATATATATAGCTACACCACCGGCTTCACCGCCACAGCCCCCCTCCCACCGCCTCCCCTATTTTCGACCACACAGAACACACACATATATATATCTACACCATCGCCTCCCCCGCCGCAGCCCCCCTCCCACCTCCTTTATTTTCGATCAAATTTCAAAAATGGCGGTGGTAGTAAATTGATTTAAGGGTTGCTCATGGTGATGGTGGTGGTGGCGGTGGATGATGGTGGTGATGGCGGCAGATGGTGGTGGTGGTGGTAGTGGCGGTAGTGACGACATATGGTGGTGGTGGTGGTGGTTGGGGTTGGGGTGTTTGGTTTGAGAGTTAGATTGATTATAAGGGGTGTTTGGTTTAGGAGTTAAATTGGTTTAGGGATTAAATTGATTTAAGGAGTGTTTGATATAAGGGTATTTTAGACATTTCACACCATGAGGGGGTGTGATTGAAGATATGCAAACCTGAGAGGGTCAAAGTGATGATAGGACAAACCTCAGGGAGTGTAAATGAAGTTAACCCATTAATTTAAGTGGTGTTTGGTTTAACAGTTTTTTTTAAAACATTTTATACTATGAGGGATGGTAAATGAAGGTACTCAAATGTTGGGGGTCTGATTAAAATAAAGATATACCTTATGGAATGTAAATGAAATTAACCCATAATTTATTCATTACCAAAAAAAACATTGGAGAGAAGACTTGAAAAATTCCAATTACTAAGATTAAGAGAATATAAAATTAAGGGCACTAAAACCTCATGTGGTTTCAAAAAAATCACTTTGCTATTAACTATTTATGTAAATAATTAACTATTTATTACTATTAGATTGATTTAAACCATAAAACGTATTAACCTACGTTTAAACTTTTATGGTAAAATAATTTTTTTCATACCATAAATCCATAAACACCTTAAAACTACCTAAATCACATTTGTTTCTCATGCTATATCCATAATGTGTGTTAACTCTTGATATAATAATTTGAACCATTTTTACTTGATTCATATTTAAATAACTTAAAAGTTTGATTTAATTAATTAATTTTAAAAATCATGTGTATATTTATGAATATTTGACTGAAGAATATGCTATCAAATTAATATAATTTATGTTAACAAATAAAAACATTAAGCATAATTCATTAAGAAAGAACATTTTAGTCATTTATGAAAAAAAATTAGGCAAATTGGGTCTCATATATTTATAATTTTTTCTTCTTCTTTTTTCCTCTCCTCCAAATGCATTGGCTTCACACTACGTACATTACTTTATACTGTATTAGTTTATGTTATAGAGGATATTGTACGTGGATGCGTCTCGAGGTCAGATTTTTTAAGCACAACTCTATTTGTTCATAATTCTCTTTGTAATTCTCTAAGTTGGCATAAAACATCACGATTCTCTTGAGAGTGGGTTTTGGAGAGCCATCAAGAAATTGAGAGATAAAGATCAAATCTAGTTTCATCGCGATGGACTGAATTAAGGAAAGGATGACGTTAGGGTCTTAAGCACCAATACATAAATGAAATTACATATTATTAATTTTATTATAATTAAATAACTTCGTTTTTATTAACGTTGTCATGTAATATACACATGATATTAGGAATTATTTTTAAAAAAATAAGTTTAATTATTGTATCAAATGTTATAGTCTAGTGTATACAATCAATTAGAATGCATAAAAATAAGTTTTATATATATTGTTTTTGAATAGTTATTAGTAAAAAAATTATTTCATATTTAGTATGGATATAATGAAATATAGTTTCATTAAGACTGCGTTAAAAAAAAATTAAGATTTAATTGGTCACAAATGCTTTTCAAAGTATTTAATAGTTTGTTTTTTTTTTTTGCTATTAACAAAAAAAATAATGTGGTTTCAAATTTTTAACAAACACCCTCTCTGAGGTGTCACTTAGCCCCCTGCACTTTTTTCACCTTACACAGAACCTCCATTCCGTTAACATTCCGTCAATAATGTTAATGATAATATAAATTTACCAAAATAACCCTAATATAATTTGCATGAAATCTTCTCTAGTTTCAGGTTTTTAATAAATACCCCCTGAGTTTATTTTATTAAGTTTATTGGAGGTACTTTTATTAAAGTTTAATTTTTAATTAAGTTAAATAAAAAAATCATAAATATATTAAAAAAACACTTTTTTAAATATATATATTACTTAAGTATAAAATTAAAATGAATTTGAATTACTGAATATTAAAATTAGTAACTAGAATAATTTTAATCTTAACTTTCTTTTCTTGCTAATCCGAACCAATAAAATGAATTTTGTTCTTACCTTTATTTTCTTGCTAATCACATGCATATTGAAGGTTGTGTTTCTTTTTTTTCTTCACTTCACTCTTTTAATTTTCTCACTAATAATTTCCCTCTAATAAAAAATATAACGGATTCACAAGAGTTCAAATGGGTTGAGTTTGAATTACTGAATATTAAAATTAGTATAATACTTTAATATACTTTTATTAAATTTTAATAATAGTTCATCTAGTGTAATTGTTACACTTTGACAATAATATACTTTAAATATGATTATATATATAGTTTTTAAGAGAATAGTTGTGTAGAAATATTATAAGGGCAAAGCCCTTGTAATTTGTAATATATTTTTTAGGATTTGAATTTAAATAAATAAGTAAAATTAAATAAAAAAATAATTTATAATTTATTCAAAAAATTTAATTTAATTTTCAATTTGTTTTTTGGATAAAATGTGTGTATAGACTTCAACAATTCAACTCAAATCCATTTAAGGATACTTTGTGCATAAAATATCAATTTAAAGGTCACATGATTCACATGTGACCAATTTCTAACGGCATTGACGGAATAACAACGAAATGGGGGTTGTGTGTAAGGTGAAAAAAATGCAGGGGCTAGATGACACCTCAAAGGGGTGTTTATGTTAAAATTTTGAAATTATAGGTGGTTTTATGTCAATAGCCATTTTTTCTTCTTATATATATATATATATATTTTTTTTGGGCAAAAGTGCATAATACTCACTATGCTTTGGTTCAGTTACAAAATACTCCATTGGTTATGTTTTACACAAAAATATTAACAATTTTGGCCCATTGTCTCGTAATAATCCATTTTAGTATTTTGTTTACTTTTTTTTTCTTTCTCTTTTACAATAATATAATTAACAATTTAATACTTCACACACATATATTTATTTATAGGCTTGTTAAAAACCGATTTAGTTCCTTAAAAATAGGAATCGGAACTGAACCAAACGGGAACCAAAATTTCGGTTGTGGTTCTGATTCTTCCTATTATTATTTTTTTAAAAAAAGTAAAATATACCAAATATCAAAAATTAATATAATTTTATATATGTTAATATTTTGGTTTGTAGACAAAATGAGAGAAAAGAGAGAGAGAAATAAAAAAGGAGAACTAATATTTAGTGAAATTCGTAATTCAATATAATGTTATTAATAATTTAACAAATTTATATATACTTGTTTTATAGCTATTCACAAAATGTTTTTGGTAGCTCTTTTACTTATATTTTTGGTAGCTTTAAATAGTTTTTCACAAATTATATATATATATATATATATATATATATATATTTACGAATTAAATATAGAAACATATATAAAATTATATTATCTTTTGATATTTGGTGTATTTACTTCTTTTTTATTAAAAAAAATGATAATACGAATTGGAACCGCAACCGAAATTTTGGTTCGGTTTCGATTCCTATTTTTAAGAAACTAAACCGGCTTTGAACATGCCTATAAATAAATATATGTGTGAACTTTTAAATTATTAATTATATTATTGAAAGAAAAAAAAGTAAATAAAATATTAAAAATGAGTTATTACAGGACAAAAAGGGGCAAGATGATTAATATTTTTGTGTAAAATATAACCAAAAGAGATATTTTTTAACTTTTGAAAAACACGTGATAATGGTTTGGAGGTAAGGAAAGCACAAATGTGGTATTTTAAAAGCACAATGTAATGATTTGTGGCAAAAAAATAAAACACTTTTTTTTTTTTGGTTTGAAAAAGTAAGAATCAACGGAAAAACCTTCGGTATCCGTTTGTTGCAACGTCAAAATATTTAGGCCCTGTTTGTTTATCGGTTATGGTCCCATATTTCCGGTCTTGTCATGATTTTTTGAGACCAGACCATGTTTGTTTTGCTTTGGTCTCAAAAAATATAACCAGACCAAGTTGGACCAAAATGATCTTTTTTAGGACCACAATTTTTGGTGGTTATATTTGGTCTGGTTATAAAATCTATCCAAAATCTAATAAAAATTTCCTCTAATAATTGAACCACATCTAACCAAAACACAAAAATAAAACAATAAAATAATAAATAATAAATAAAATGAATTAAATAATACATAAAAATAAAAAAATAAATATAAAAATAAAAATTTAATAAATATAAAAATAAAAAATTAATAAATTAATAAAAATAAATGAATAAATAAAAATAAAATATATTTATGAATAAAATAATAATATAAATGATAAATTAAATAAAATATATTTAAAAATTAATATAAATAAATGAATAACAAATAATGAATGATAAAATATATTTATAATAAATATATATAATAATAAATAATCATATAAATAATAAATTAATAAAATATATTTATACATTAATTAAACAAATAATAATAAATGATAAATTAATAATATAAATAATAAATTAAATAAAGCATATTTATAAATAAAATAAAAATAATTAATAATAAATAAAATGAATTAAATAATACATAAATAATATTAAATAAATAAATAATAAGCAAAATGAATTAAAAATAAAAAAATAATATTAATAAATGATTAATTATAATAATAAAAAAATAAAAAATAATATAAATAATGAATTAAATGAATTATATTTATAGAAAAAATGAATAATAAACAAAATGAAATAAATAATACATAATAATAATTAATAAATTAAATTAATTAAATAATGAACAAAATAAATTAAATAATACATAATAATAATAATAATAAATAAATAAATATAATAATAAATAATAATATAAATAATAAATTAATAAAAATAATTTTAGAGACAAATAAAAATAAATGAATAAATAGTAATAGATAATAAACAAAATGAATTAAATAATATATAAAAATAATTATAAATAAATAAATAATAAGAAAAATGAATTAAATAATACATAAAATAACATAAATAAATAATAAGAAAAATGAATTAAATAATACATAAAAATAATAAATGAATAAATATAATAAAAATAAATAAATAAAAGAA
Source organism: Cornus suecica (assembly GCA_963922005.1). Taxonomy (NCBI): domain Eukaryota; kingdom Viridiplantae; phylum Streptophyta; class Magnoliopsida; order Cornales; family Cornaceae; genus Cornus; species Cornus suecica. The sequence continues at coordinate 6,783,880 of OY998238.1, read as the reverse complement.
TAAATAATAAATGAATAAAATATATTTATAAATTAATTAAAATAAATGAATAAATAATAATATAAATAATAAATTAAATGAATTATATTTATAAAAAAATGAATAATAAACAAAATTTAATACCAGACCAATTTGTCAAACATGGTCAGGTTCTAAACTTCTTTGAACCAGACAGTTTGTCAAATATGGTCTGGTTCTAGTTTCCTCAGACCAAGATCATTAGACCAAACCGCTTACCAAACAAAATTTCAGAACATCACCCGAATCAGACCAGAACAGACCAGATCGAACCGGACCAGAGGTAACCGGACCAGACCGGTTACCAAACGGGGCCTTAGGGTTTAGTGAACGGCCTATTTGGTCTTCACACGCTCGAGAACTTGGCTTTTCTTTTCATTTGTGTCTGTTTAATTGGTTGTTTCCGACAACCATGTAGGCCAATAATTGTGCGTTCAAGGTATGAATTACATTCTAAAACATCCCACAAACAATAAATATAAATTTCAGAATATTTACATAATACATTTTGTAATGTATTGATGCAGTGGTTTGATTAGAATCGCATCTTGCTTACCCAAAAAAAAATTAAAAAAATTATAGCTATATATTCCTGTATGGATTATGAATTTACTTGCTCCGTTCATTCAAACTTGTTAGTTTTATTTTAGGGACCGTTTGGTTCAACTTTTTGAAGATATTGAAATGATATATATTTGGTAGCTAAGTATTGAATTAACGCATTTACAGATTGAAATTTTGTGAACATTTTAAAAGTTGAAGTATGAGGGAATGCTTTGACTCATTTTTGGTGGAAAATTGACTTCTGATGGCCACTAGAGTGTTTTTTCAGTATCCCATTTTAGGTACTCAGAAATCGATACCGAAAATGCAGTGTTATAGTAATGGGTCATATTATTTTCAGCCTCTAGAATAATCATAAATTGTCTGGAACAATATGTATGATGCACCCTTTGAGGATTCACATCAATACTGGAGTAATTTTTTATAATTCGTTATCATTTAGAAAATCATGTAAACAATGGTACTGGAAAATCCTATGGAATTATGTATTTATGCCAGCATGTCTTATCATGCAGGTAATCTTGGGATCATCTTCAGTTCACACTCATGGTATATTGCAGTCAATATTCTACTATATCTTATTGTATGTTTCAGGAAGTATTTATTGTAGGTTTCAGGTGGCTAAAACCACTGGTTATAAATTTAGACAGCAGACATAGATGAGAAAAGTATTGAGAAACCGGAAGAGTTGGTTATGGCTCTTGCAGAGGCGAAGGTAGTTTCTTTCCTTGAAATATCAGAAATAATAATGTAAATGATGTTAAAATTACAATTTGTGTTTCCCAATGCTATCATCGTCTCTAACCTAGCAATGCAGTTTATCAATGCAACGTTCTTATTATGATTTCTATTGCTTCATTACTACTTTTCCTTTGGTTTAATGAGATATCTTTAGGGTCTAACTTGGTGTATCTTGTTTTGATTGCGTCCAAGGGGATTTGATTGGAATTTTTGTGTTACGAGGTCATTTTTTTCTTAATTTCTTAGTGTCTAAATTTGTTTCCAGTGTGTGTGTGCATCTTCTTCTATGTTGAAATGTGGCAAGTTCCCTCATTTTGCGTCAAGAAGCCAACTCTATGGCGCATATTACCATCTCGTGGGTTGTGACTGTGTTTTTTGGGTAGGACTTTCCATTTCTAAGCTTGATTTGCAAATTAAATGTTTGCTTATCTGAGATAACACATTTGCTTATTGCAATGGGAACTTTGTAATCCAATTATGGGAAAATGCATTATACCACTGACCTGTTATGTAAGTGACATGGGAAATACAATGAGAAACTTCAGTTCATTACGGTAGGAGTTTTAACATCTTTTGAGTGAGCTTGGTGAAAGGGGTTGGGAATTTTATCGTGCTTGCCAGGAAAAAAAGGTTTAAGATTCGCATATTTCATTCCCTCATTGGTAATCCTTACAGAAACTGTGAAACCAAAGGGATGCCAAATGAAAGGAAATGAATCCACGTTGTAACATTTGTTTTTCCCGTTTTATACAAATATGAATAGAAGCAACTTTGTTTAACTTTGTTATTATATCCATTAGTAGCCTGATAAGATATATTCATACTGTTCTCTGCTTTAAGTTTGCTTGCATCGCTCTGTTTTCCTTCTTTTTTTGGCTATATGAAACCCACACACCTGCTCTGTCAGTATGGTTACTTAGGCCTTGTTTGAATTGACTTTTCAAACGTTGTTTTTGGCTTCCTAGAAGGAAAAGCTGTTTTGAACAATGTTTGACAAAAATTTTAGAAGATCTTTTGGGCCTTGGAAGAGTGTTTTACAGAAGCTGGGGTACCAGCTTCTCAAAACAACTTATGTTTTTTTTTTTCTTCTGCGTAAAGCCTGAAGCATAAGCTATGTCAAACAGGGCCTTAGACTCTCGACCTTCTACTTTGGAAGGTGGGGATGTACCACTAAGATACATCCATTGGTGTTTGCATTACTCTGTTTTTCTCTTCCTGTCTTAAATCCATCCATTCAATTGGTAAAAATTAACTGTTATCTACAACATTAACCTGGTACTCTTATTTTGTTTTGATTTAATTTATTTATTGTTATGCGTAACGTAACTGCTGAAAATTTATGATTTGAAGGTGGTGGTATATGAAGGTACGATCAGGGAAAAACCATCCAACAAGGAAGAAGCACGCCAATTCATCAAAGGTTTGCTGCATATATCCACCCCGTCCCTTGCTGTAGTAGTTTTATGTACCTTGTGGTCTTAGCAACATGAATTCTAGGTTATTCTGGTCAGCAAGCCGCAACAGTGAGTTCTGTTTTTGTTACGAGCCTAAAGACAGGGTTGAGAAAAGGAGGATTTGACAAAGTGGAGGTACTATTGCTTCTCATGTTTTCTTTATGACGAGTTCGGAAGTCCTATGTGCAAGTTTTACAAGTTCTTTTATTGTTGATCTTTACCTTGAACTATGTATTATTATCATTTTTAGGAAATTAATGTTTTCAACTTGTCCATGAATTTGCAATATATTTAAATACCACCCGTGGCGATGACTTGCAGATTTTCTTTCATGGCATACCGGATCATATAGTTGATACTCTGGTAAAAGATTTTTATTAGTTTATGTGGATCAGTTTATTAGTTTCTAGTTATGTCATATGTTGTCTGGCACCTAGTCTGAATTTTTTGTCCTGTGTACGGATTTGAGGAGGGGACGGTGCTTAATGTTGCTGGGGGTTGATAATTGAACATCCCCTGATATTACCCTATGTCAAACAAGTGGTTAGTATTTAAATCCCTCTTGTTTCTTATGCTAAATGATAAATCATGGTCGTATTAATTAGACGATACAAGACTGGGACATTTATAACTCATTATTCGTTTGGTGGGGCATTTGGACCCAAAACATTGCCTGGTGGAACATAGTAAATTTATTAGCTTTTTCCAATTTGGATTTGGGAAGCGACAATTACCAGTTCTTTTATTTTGTGTCCACCCATAAGCAATTATAGTTCTTGTATCTGGAATAAACATTTTAATGATGTCATGTATTTAGCACAACATTTTTAAACACGCGATCTTAGATACTGATTGAAAACGTTAAAGTAGTTACAAATAATAAAAGTGCCAATTGGCTGGTCGTGCTTGGGTCAGATTTCATACTCTTCCCTGGAAGCTCCAACCATCCAGTAGATCAGGTTGAACAATCTGTTTTCCATGAAAATTAACATGGGTTGGTAATTCTTTGCACAGGTAGGGACAACGGATAGCGTTATGGGACTTCCCAAAGCTCTTACTGAAAGACTGATAAAGGAGGCACTATAGTGTAACTCAGAATGACAGACAGACACCCATTGTTGTTAAGCATCCATGCGGTTAATTTTCTGTAAACTCTGTGAGGCTTTAGCCTACCTACCTAATATAATGTAATCATTGATACAGGTGTATCTTATTCAGCTTCTGATTAACTTAACAACCATCATTTGGATGTGGGGTGAGAAAGTAATGAAAGGATTATCATTTCTTTTCCTTTTCCTTTTCTTAGTTATATATATATATATATATATATAATTTGTCTGTTACTTAATTGTCAAACCTAGTTGTGAATGGTAGAAGATTGTGCTATTTATCATGGAAAATTGAGCAGTGATAATATAGTATAAGGTGGTGAGCTTTTAACTCCCTATTGTATGCATACAATGCATATAACACCTAGCGGTTTTACTTGCCTCCAAATTTTTTAATATAGTGCGAATTGCATATAACACCCATGTGATTTTACTTGCCCCAAACCTTTTAATATAGTGTAAATTCGCACTATATTAAGTGTTTGTTTGGTAGACGGTGTGGTGTTGGTTTTTTGTTTTGGTTTGGTTGGAGTTGGTGTGGTTTTATTTTAGTTTCAAACCATGATTGATGCAAATGGTTTTGGTGTGAGAAAAAATGAAACTGAAAAACCAAACCATGTTTGGTAGAGTTGGTATGAGTTGAAATTCTGAAACCAATCATATTTGGTAACTTGGAATAGTTTGACATTTTATTTATTTAAAATAACATTTTGTAAATATATATGTTTTAAAAAATAAAATATATAAATATTTAATTTTTCATAAATATTTAATTTTTTCGAAATATTTAATTTTTCATAAATATTTAATTTTTTCATAAATATTTCATTTTTTCGAAATATTTAATTTCGAATTTATATATATAATATTATAAATGAATAGTGTCAAACCATTGTACCCAACTCCAACCAAACCATCTATTGAGATAGTGTGAAAATTGATGGATTTGGGTCCAATGATTTGACACTATTCAAACACTTTTGCTCCAATACCATACATGTCAAACATGGAGTGGTGCACAATTTTCAAACCAAACCCAAAAAAATGGCACCACTCCCTCGACCAAACAAGCATTAAAATGAATAGTATAGGGGTTAAAAGCTCGAACCATTATGGGGGCAATTTGTACATTTATTTTTTAGTTTAGAAAAAAGTAAAAAAGAAAATATTTATTGAAGTTAAATTTTAAAATATATATATATATTTATTGAAGTTAGTTTTGGTCGTGTTTTTTCACGATCTCCACCATTGACTGCATTGATCCCATTTTTCTGTGTATATATATTCTTAAATTGTTGAAACAAAAAAAAATGATATTATTGTTTCTTATAAAAACATATTAATACAAAAAATAGATAATTAATTTTAATTTAGAAACTCATTAAACTAAAAAAAAAAAAATACAATTGGAGTGATTCATAATAATTTAGGTGTCAATACAAATATTTTTATTTGTACGACTTAGGCCTTTTCTTTGATATTATAAATAAATTTTATTTTTTTAAAAAAATACACATTATAGTGTAACTCATAATGATAGACAGACACCCATTGTTGTTAAGCATCCTTGCCGTTAATTTTATGTAAACTCTACGAGGCTTTAGCCTACCTACCTAATATAATGTATTCATCGATACATGTGTATCTTATTCAGCTTCTGATCATAGGTGTAAAAGGCGTGAGGTGCCCCGAGGCGCTAGAGGCCTCCTATCGCCTAGGTGTTAGGCGAGACGCTCACCCGAGTGAAGCGAGACGCTCAGTAATAAATTATTTTCACAATTAAATTAATAAATCACTTTTAATAAAAACAACAAATATAAGACATTTAAACTAATAAAATATTGCTAAGAAAGTTAAAAGCGAATAAATTAAAATGTAGAAGTACAAAAATATCAAATATAAGACATTTAAAGTTTTAAACTAATTAAACCACTGATTTTTCAACAAAAAAAATCTAAAAAACAAAAACAAATTGGTAAAAAAATAAAACAGATTATGTTTTTTGCTCTAAAATATGAAATTGGTAAGGATGGATTTAAACCCCTTCCTCCACAAAGATATCTATTGCCATTTGGATTTAATACACTAGTTGATAATTTCACTAATTGTTCTATGGTTACTAAACCAATGTCAAATAATTAATTAATAAAAGTGTACCAACTCCACCAAACAAAAACAAAGTCCAAAATGGTCTCAAATTTTGAGTAATCCGGGAGAAGAAATAACAAGTTATTAAGTGCTAATGAGTGTTATAATTTCTGAGAGCATTCCCTGCCAAAGGAAACAATGGATACTTAATATTTGAATTTCATCAACTTCACTAAGCATAAAGACAATTGCATGAAATTTGAAATTCTCAAATCATCGGAGAGGAAAGAGAGTGTCTTACGGAGAACTAGAAAAAATAATATATTAAAATTCTCTCTAAGCCACCATCCACTCCCACTAATAAAAAAATCCCCAAAATCTTCTCTTTAAGCCAAATCATTCTCACATGTATTAAAATATACTACATATATTATAAATTATATATATAATAGGTTAAAAGTTAAAGTTAATCAATTATTAAATAATAAAAAAATCACAATAAAAATAAAAATAAATAAACATGACAAAAAGTCAAAGCTGTAAAGTTGCTAAAGTTTAAATATAAAAAAACATTCACCACAAAACTGAAAAATAAATAGGCCCAGGCGACGCCTTTCAAAGGTGGCCTCGCCTAGTTGCTGGCGAGGCACTAAACCCTCGCCTAACGCCTAGGCGCGCCTATAACAACACTGCTTTTGATTAACTTAACAACCATCATTTGGATGTGGGGTGAGAAATAAATCTTACTTAAAAAAAAAAAGATATACACATTTTTAAACTAATGAGTGTTATACATACAATATCTATATTGTATGGGTGTTTTAAACAATTGTTAAAAAAAACACATTTAAAAATTAATGGGTGCTATACGCACTATATCCATCCATATTATATGGAAATTTTAAACACTTGTCTCAAAAAACATAGGTGCTAATACACATATTTATCACTGACTTGTTATGTAAGTGACATGTGAAATACAATGAGAAACTTCAGTTCATTAAGGTAGGAGCTTTAACATCTTTTGAGTGAGCTTGGTGAAAGGGGTTGGGAATTCTATAGTGCTTGCCAGGAAAAAAAGGTTTAGGGGTCATTGGTAATCCTTACAGAAACTGTGAAACCAAAGGGATGCCAAATGAAAGGAAATGAATCCATGTTTAGGGGTGCAACTTGGGCGGGTTGGCCCAGCCCAGCCCGACCAGGAGATTTCAAGCTTGGATTGGTTCAGTTTAATTTGGGCCAGCAGGGTTGAGTTTTATCCGCTCAATATTTAAATTGGGTTGAATTAACCCAAACCCAACCCAATTCTCAATTGCTATACACAATCCAACGGCTGAAATTGGGTCACCTAAGAAACCCTTCACTCTTCTCAGTCTCACTCGCTTCGTCTCTTTGCTCTTGAGAGTTGGGTTCCCCTCATAGTCTCGCATGGCATCAGAACTGAATCCTCTAATTCTCTCTCCATAGAGATTCCAGCAACAAAACGAGTATTCAATAACTCTCCTGATACTGATTTCCATCTCTATCGTCTTCCTTCAATTCTCGCCGCCGGCAACCATAGTGCTTCTCTTCAACCACCTCCGACCACCACTGTCATCGTTGAACTAAAGGTCAATCTCTCCTCTATATATACGTGCGTATATATATATAATTAGGTCTCGGGTCTTCATTGGATGTTCATCGTTCTTAGTTTATATAGATTTAGGTTTAGCTTATTGAGTTCAATTTCATTGTTCATCAACAACCAGTGAATTTTACGCCTCTGATTTGAACATTGGGTTCAATTTCTGTCTCAATATGGGTTTGTGTTTTGCTTGAATTCTTTAGATTTGGCGATCTTGTTTCACATAATCTGTTGGATTTCTAATTTTGGAGTTATTATGTTTTTGTATTTAGATTTGGATTGTATGATATTGAATATGATGAATTTCTAGTTCTGGAAAATTGATAATGGTTCTTGTAATTCTGGATTGTATATTCTTCAATCGTCTCTTGATTTGAATTTGAATAATTGATTATACTTACAATAATGGGTATTTGTTGAAAATGAGGAATTTCGGTGGCCTGAGTAATTGGTTTAATTTTTTGGGGATTTATCAAAAAAATGGTTGAAATTGAACATTCCGTAAACCCCTAAATTACCCTAATCCCTAAACAGTAATTAACTAAATTAAACCCTAACTAACTAACTTAAACCCTAATTAACTAACATAAACAGTAATTAACTAACTTAAAACCTAATTAACTAACTTAGGCCCATTTTCTGCTGTGATTTTATTTTTTACAAAATAAAAGCTGTCATTTTTTATAGAAAGTAAAATTTGTTTGGTAAAATTTACGTGCAGTGTTTGGTAACGAAAAATATTAAGAAAAAATAAATTATGAATGAATTATTAATAAAAAATAAATGAACTAATTTAAATATTTATTTATTAAATTTTGTACAAATTTATTTTATATTTAATTATTATTTATTTTTAATTAATTTATACTCAATTTTATTTATTTAATTATATTTATTTATTTATTTATTTTATTTTATTTATTATTTATTTTGTTTTGTTTTATATATTATTTTTAATTATTTATTACTCAATTGTTTATTTAATTATATTTATTTATTATTAATGATTATTTTATTATTTTATTATTTTAATTAATTAATTATTATTATTTTAATTTATTTATGTCTTTTATTTAAGTTTATTTAATAGTTAATATTTATTTATACATTTTTATTATTTATTTATTTTGTTATTTTATTTATTATTTTAATTATTTATTTCTAATTAGTTATTTAATCATTTTATTTATTTATTATATTTATTTTACTGTATCCATGTTATGGGTTTTTGAAATAAAAACTCAAAACGAAAGCTTCAATTGAAGCTTCCAAATTTGTTCACAAAATTTCAAAACAATGCAAAATTTGAAAATTAATTTTGACTTTTTAAAAAATAGAAAAAACAAAATGTATGTTACCAAACAACTTTTAAGTTTTGAATTTTTTTTTTGAAAATTAAAACACAAAACTCCAAATAAAAACGTTACCAACCAGGGCCTTAGTTAGTAATTAACTAATTTAAAGCTAGACCCTAATTAAACAGTAATTAACTAACTTAAACCTAAACCCTAAACAGTAATTAACTAACCCTAATTAACTAACTTAAACCCTAAATTACTAACTTAGTTAGTAATTAACTAACTTGAACCTATACCTTGAACCCTAAACAGTAATAAACTAACCCTAATTAACTAACTTAAACTTACTTGAACCCTAAACTGTTAACTTAAAATGTTAATTGTTGTTTGTTAATTACTTGTGTAATAATCTCTATATTAACACTTCGTTCTGTTTGTTGTGTTGTCTTGTTTTATGTCTGTTCCTCCTAGCTGAAATGGCCAGACTTCATAATTATTTAACTTACTTATTTTTATCTTCTGCTTAAAAAGAGAAAAAAAATCAGCATTTACTTGTAATATCTCCACATATTAGCAAGAACACATTGCAGTTGCAAGAATAATGCTACCAGTAGATCAGCTGCATTGATTTGTTCTAGTAAGCATTTTATATTTTACCTCAAAAGTTTACAAACAACATCAATCTTTTGAAGTAAAGTAACATCAGCACTTGCTTGCATCTCTAGTGCTAGCTCTTCATTAAATAAAAAATACCATGCTCGTAGACAATGATCGCACAGATGTTTACTAGATGGGCCCACAAGCATGTTGGGCAGGTTCACTCATCTTCAGAATGTGTGTGTGCACAGATGCAGCATGTCACAAATGCGCACATGAATAAATATATCACACATGACACAACATACAAAAAAAATGTTTCTCTAGAACCCAAACTCATCACTCCTTTTACAAGTTTATTTTACTTGTATTTCCAGACAAAGAAAATTAATACATAAAAATGAAGAAAAATCAAGGGAAATACACTTCCACCTCCATAGCTACATAATAAGAGAAACTAATCAGGTGACTCAAATGAAGATGCAGAACGACTATGTAAGACTACTAAAATCACAATGGTCCATTCTAGAAACAAGTTCTTTTTCTAGAAATTAAATGATTACAAGTTCATTTCTTGTAAATGGCATATCCTTTTGGAGAAGCACAGTGCATAACCTGTTGCTAGGACAATACATGAGCCTCATTAGATGTATGTGTGATCAGTGCCCTCGTTGATGGATCTCTGCCAGACTTATCTACATCAATGGTGCACTCAACTAAGCTCATTAACGCGCTAATTAGTTAGCCTAGCTACATAGATCTTTCAAACTATCAGCTCAAACTAGGGCAGGGTGGGCACCTTGCCAGATTATACATTGTTATGCCATTTCTGACCTTTTTATCCTATATTCTTCTAGGCCTTCTTATCATTTTCAAAATAAATTGTTTAACCTTTCCCAAAAATAAAAATTACAATGATTTTACATCATTGCACCAATTTTGTTTCCCCACATTCTTTTGTACTGTTGGAATAGTATCTGAAGTAGCATTTATCTTGGTGTAACTTAATTAAGCTTCTTCTTAATTCATACATGGATTGTTACTGTATGCTTGTCAGCTATAATCTATTTCGTTGCAATCATAAATTGAAAGAGGTCTTTCTATATCCATCTCTCAATATGAGCAAGTGCCCACATAAATCTCTAATCGTGAGAAAGTATATTTTGTGTAGTCAATCAGGTACAATATTTTAGGAGAACAACTTATCATGTGATCCGTTTTTTCTCCCCTTGTCATTTATGAAAGGTACAAGGTATTACCTATTAATCTCCGAATCTAGATTTCTACAGATGTGCAAGTCTTTACAAGAAGCTTCATAAAAACAGATAGATCCTTATGAATTTAAACATAAAAGCAATCATTTCAACAAATTACGATAGTCGGTGTCTAAAAACTTCAAAATATTATTCACGAATTTGTAAATTCACTATGCCATAATTTCTCTTATAATTAGCTTGGCACTCAAGGTCAGCACATGAATTCAGAGAGGTGAAGCTGCCATAGAAAACAGTTGTCATCCAAAATATAATCAATATACATAAACTACAATTGGGTAGGTCTTAAAGCATTTCCTATTGTTTCTTATGCCCATTTTTTATTGTATAGATTATATATATATACCATTAAAACAATAGGGCTCGCCTCATTCTAGTAAACAAAAAATCTATTCTCAAAAACCCATAATCTTGCACAGTCACATCCGTGAATATGAACTTAAGAACATATAGAAATATTAATGATAATTCATATATACTTATACAAATCTATACATATTCATATACATTTGCAAAGATAAACATATACAAATGGTTTTAAAAACAAAAGGTCCATATGAAAAAATATGTTGAAACCCTAGGAGAGAGAGAATTGCTATTGACATTGAACTTGTCATGTAAGATTACAAATTCATCTAATTTTTAATTTTTGATGATGAATATGCAATACAAAAATTGAGCGGTAAACAAATGACTAAACAAAACACATAGTTGCACCTTCACATACACAGTCATACACATAGAGATAGTGCTTACAACAAGACACCGATAGGGAGACGTGAGAGACGGCGACACCGAGAAGCGGCGGCGCGCGACGGCGATACTGATAAGTGGCGTCGTGCGGTGGCGACAGAGAGCTTCAAATAAGGACGAAATCAACGGACAACGGAGAGGCCAAAGCTTCGAGTAGCAGAGACGGACTTGTGAGTGAGTGAGTGAGAGAGTTAAGGTTAATTGTTATTTGTTAATTAGGGCGTAGTGACGGGACTTGCGAGGGAGAGACTGAGATAAACTATTATGTGTTACTAGGGCTTCTAAATCTTTTGTCCCTTTTATTTATTTATTATTATTTTTAGGCCCCAAAACTTGTTGAATTTGTAATTTTTGGGATTATTAATTAAATATATTATTTATTTACTTTTAAATTGATAGGATAATTTAATTATTTTTGTCATTTATTATATCGAATACTTCTGTCTATCAAATATCGCCTTAAATACCTTAATTAAAGGACTTTATTATCATATAATTAAAAAATATTTGAAATTTTATGCAAAATTTCACTAAATGGATCAGACTCTAATATAATGAGAAGGAGTTGAAATCTTAAATATATACAATATCAATTATATCATAAATTATAAATAGGATAAATTAAAATTACATTTCAAGCTTTTATTAGAAGGATGGCCAAGACGTTGATGCTAAAGGTAAGGATTGGTGAAAACAGCGGCAACAAAAATACGACACCTAACTTGTTTCGAAGTATCCAAGTTGTAGAGTCCCACTTGCTCAGTTCCCGTCCCAATCTTCTTCCCCGAACGTTGGTCCGGCACAAAACATAGGTTACTGGTAAAAATGGCATAATAAGAAGTTTGAGCAAGTTTGGCTACGGATATCAAATTTAGTTTGAAAGAAGGAACACAAATCACATTTTAAAGAGTAAATTTATTAGAAAGACATATGGTGCCTATGTGTGTCACTTGGGCAAGAATATGGTTTAGTAAGTGAACATAGCGATTGGTAACGGATATGCTAGTAGTAAGGAGTTGGGAAAAACAAACCATGTGGTTAGTTGCTCCCGTATAAAAAATTCAACGAATATCTCTACTACATATGTGTGCACTAGTAGGAATACCTGAAAGATTGCTCACTGTTGACACTTGGTTGGCTACACTAACCGATTTGGTCCGATCAATGAGAGCAAGGAGGTCATGGTATTGTTCTGCGGTGAGGTTATAGGAGGATGGTGTTGCTTCGGAATTGGAATCCGCATAGTGAGCCCTGGAAGATGAATTCGAGACTCCTTCTTATCCCCATGAGTATTGGCTCGCTTGAGTTTCTGACAAACATCTATGGTGTGTCCCTTGTATCCGCAATAGTCACATTGAAGATGTTGGCGGCAATTTTCAGCAGTATGCCCAGTGTTGTTGCAACGATGCGAATTCCTCGGCGGGTGATTCCTATTGAAATTCGGCAATCCATCCTTAACGGCGAAAACAACCACAACCGGCGTTTTCCCCACCACCTGTGAAGAGATATTTCGTTGTTTTTCATCCTGGATAATGAGTGAAAATACCTTATTCACAGGTGGCAGAGGCCCCAAGAGTAAAATCTGTCCACGAGCTCCTGTATAGATGGGGTTGAGTCCCATGAGAAACCGAATGGTTCGTTGTGCTTGATGATACTCCTGCAACTTCTTCCCTACATCGCCATCACAAGGTGGAAGTGGGCTTAGGGCATCACGTGTATCCCATAAGCCTTTGAGTTTGGTGTAGTACTCTCCGGTGCTCATACCCCCTTGAACACATTCATGAATTTCTTGCTCAATGTGGAAAAGATACACGCTATTGGAGTGAGAGAAACGCTCCTTCAATTCATTCCAAATCTCAAAGGCGCTATCATTGTACATCACACTTTGGGCGATGTCTGGTGGAATGGTGTTGAGAATCCATCCCTTGACAAGGAGATTGCAGCGAGTCCATTGCTTGACTTCTTTGGCCGATGCGTCCGGTGGTTTTGTGATGGTACCGTCCACGAATCCATCCTTGTTCTTGGTAGTGAGAGCCATGAGCATGGCATGACTCCATACGGGATAGTTTTCTTGTGTCAATTGTTGTGTCACGAGAATCAAACCGGGTTGGTCTGAATGATGAAGGTAGAAGGGATCGCTCGGGTCTTTGTACCTGTTGGCAGAGGGCTTGATTGCCTCTAAAGATCTCTCGTCATTCTTTGCCATGGAAGCAGAAAAGAATGGAGACTAGGGTTTGTTGGTTGTGGAAAACTTCACCGCTCTGATATCATGAAAATTTCCTGTGAAAGGAAATAAAAATGTTGAAGAAAAGAGAAGTTTGGAAAATTAATTTTTGTGTATTTAATCTGTATTACATATGTGGGTATTTATACAAGAGATAGGGAATTGTTCCCATTCCTAAATATCAGTAACTCTCCTATGTTAAGGCGTGATACAAGGAAAATATTCTAGGAAATAAATAATATAATTACAGCAGTTAATTACAAGAATCAAGGATCAATCAAGCTAGGATTACGATTCTTAACATAATCTCTTTCTATGTAAGCAAATGGCACAAAGTTTAGCTAGTTAATTTTTTTCTCATAGGGACCTAATGAATAATTAATATCTTTGTCTTAATTTATAATTCTATTAGATCAGTAAAATTGTTGTTAGTAGTTCTGCCCCCAATATCCTAGCTACACCCCAATATCCAGTAAAATTGAATCAAGGATCAATCAAGCTAGGTTTACTTATGAGTGGATGACTTAGCATCCAAAGTCAGTTTGGTTAGAGACAATATGTTGATCAATCAGTAGGGTAATATGGCAATAATCGCAGTCAACCCACTTGTGAGACCTACTGAGTTGATGATCTTATTTTTACTAATGTATTTCCAAGATTGGTGTATATATTATTTGGTAAAACCCAAACTTCTGTCTACAAAAGTAACGTCCATGTTTTTGTTTTGAATACATTCTGAATATAACAATTTGTTAGGTTGTCTGTGGAATTTGGGTAGGTTTGGTGTTTTGGTAGTTGCGACAATCCACGATAAGGGCTTCCAAATTTAATTGGGATGGTCCACCAAAAAAAAGGGACTACTATGATATATTTCAACTCAATGTCAAGTTGGTATTTAGTTGTTTTTCTACTTATTGAATGTAATTATTTGTTTTGTTTGAAATTTAATTTGAAATAGTCTTGATGTGAGTTTTTTTGGTGGTGATTGCAAATGTAATTGGCTTTAGTTACTCTTTGCAGTTGTCTAGAGAGCTAAATGGGGGTTGAACAAGAGAACGGTACTCCCGGCAAGGTCATGCTTCATGGAGAACAGGTATCCATATGTTTAATGAGTATAGAGTAAGCAAGCAGTGACGTTATGGAAACTAGAGTATAATTTGCTGTAATTTCTTATTTTATTGTATTTATTTAACGGATTTTTGGTTGATATAGTACAACTTATATCTTCTTTGTTCCACACCATCATTTCCTGCTTTGAAATGTTTATTAGGTGTCTTACCTATTTTGGGTTGAGAAAGAAAGAATATAGAAAGAACTTATTGAGATGCAAAATACATATGATCTGGGTTTTGGTTGGTTACTCATTGACTTGGTTGAAGTTTCGAGGTGTTTAGCATGTTATCAATACATGTCTTTTCATTTTTTTGCTCAAATTTTTTTTTCCGGCAAAATTTAGTTTGTTCCCTAAAGATTTTCTAAAATATCATGGGAAAGAGAAAGAAATGGTTTGTGTTGGTTATTTGAGTGTAGCGGTTGCTTGTTCTTATGGCGTATCATGTATGTTGTGCATCTTAGTTGGTTTATTTTGTAATTTAACTATAACTATAAGAATCTCAGTGGCCCAGAATTGTAAGTATAAGATGCAATTTTTAAATGGACAGTCTTTTTTTTTTCTTCCTCTCATATTTCCACATTCCAGTCATTTGTGACCATTATCCTGTGAGCATAAGAGTTTAGGACTTGAGTTATATTAGGCTTAGTAATTTTCTCAGATTTTTATTCTTTTTATCATTGTCATACCCAAATTTGAAAATATGTGTAACCAATATGGGTTTGCAGGAGATTTCTAATGAGATAGATGAGAAAGTCAAGAAGTATCTTAGAGGTGAAGGTGCAAATATAAAGGTATGACAGATTGTGACGATAGTTCTAATTATGATTATTTTTTTCCCTCACTCCCAGTTATGTCGTTCATGTCGTGTAAACTAGAAAACTATATATGCAGGCATTACAAGATAAAAAATTGAAGGGTCAGCTTGCTGTCAAAGAGGACTTATATGGAACAACTGCAACAACTGCTGCCAAGGCTGAGAAGGTGATTTTTTATCCTATTTAATAGTCAATCAATTTCCTTCTGTTGTTTTGACTCTCAAATTCTTTGTAGGCCCAGATTCTCCATTAAATCTGACCCTAGTAATGAAATTTGCTTTATGTATGTAGTTTGGGAATTGGTTTTTACTGTCTTTCGTGAAAATCTGATCTTATTGTCATTTTTTGTTGTGCTATAAAATTATATTTTATCTAAATCATCATATAATACATTAGAACTTTATACTGGATCTTTAGGTTAGTCTGTCATCATGTTGAATTGGATCTTGTATGTCTTTCTTCAATCATTTTTTTCAGCTGACGGTACAGTATTTTTTTCGTATCAGTGGTTCATAATATTCTGACATTTTGATCATTCTATTTAGTGGCTCATGCCAAGCGAAGGGGGTTGTCTGGAGGCTGAAGGTGTAGAGAAGACATGGAGGATAAAACAGGAGTCAATTGCACGTGAAATAGATATTTCGAGTTCAAAGAATCAATATGATATCGTCTTACCAGGTTGATGCCCTTGGCTTTGATTATTTTGCTTCTTGATATGTGTATCATGGTCCTAGAATCAAAATCTGTTTCCATTTTCTTGGTTGGTGGGAATGGTGTGGGCGTCTTGAGTTGGTCACGTCAAGCACAGCTCATTTTGTTTACTTGTCGCCTCATTTGACCTCTTTCCCTCGGCTAGATTTCAGGAAATATATTCAAACTGTTAATATGGTGTCTTTTGGTAAACTGGTTATAATTTTGTATTGATCTGGTGCATCACTTTAATATTCTATTCTTATTAGTTCAGTAATCCTGCATTTTGTACATTATCTCACTCATAACCATGCGCTAGTGTATTACATGAAGTTTTATTGTAACGGCATACGATACCCTTTGTGATCTTTGAGGTACATTATGTGATTGTGGTACTGATTGACTTTGCTAAGTATCTCGCTGATAAGTGTTCTTTTGTTATAGCCTTCTCACGGCTACTAAAATTCGACTCAGGTTCTGACAATGCTTAATTATATGTGCTGGATTAATCTTTCTACTATTCATAAAAGTTACTTGTACGTGCAGAGTTTGGTCCATACACACTGGATTTCACCTCAAGTGGTCGGTTTATGGCGGTTGCAGGACGCAAGGGTCATTTGGCCATTATAGACATGAAAAATATGGGCCTTATTAAAGAAATTCAGGTCTGTCAAAGGTCTCAAAAATGAACTAGTTCTTCTTTAATATTGCTTGGACTTGCAAGGTCATTAATCCTACGTTCTTCTGAAAAAAACCTTTGGTATAGCATTCTATTCCGTATGGTAAATAGTTCTGTAATAACTTCATAGGTGTAAAAGAATTTTTGAAACATTAACTGGGCAGGATACACATACTCGGTTCACTATGGGTTTATCCCCATTTTTGTTGTAAAGCTGATGGAAAGGTGTGAAGGGGAACTTCAGTATTGTTTTAGACGAATACGTGAGAATTGAGGGAGGCCACTCTCCTTACATTTGGAAATGGTGTTTTTCTTGAACCCGAGTGTAGTGTGAAGGGACTTATCATGACTTAATGTTAAAATTTTATGATTGGTAGAATTGTAAGTACCATGAACCTTTTCTTCTCATCATATGTACGCTTTAGCATATAATTCACAAAATTGAATTTATTCTCCCTTTAGTCAAGTATATTTTAAAAATGGAAAGCAAAGGCAGCCTTCTGACTCCAGAAGTATTTTCTCACGTCGTGTCAATTTGTTATCTTGGACAACCTTCATCTGTAATACTGGTATGGCGCAGGGTTGATACTGCCATTGCACCGTACCCGAACTGCATCTATTAAGGTTATATTAGAAACCTTAGCCTAATCTTGCCGATTGGACTGAGTTAGGTTAGGCCGTGGGTTCGTTCTTCTTCAATCTTTGTAATTGCATCCATGATGCTACCCAACATGGTAGTGCAGGTGATTCTCATATAAAGATTGGTATAACGATGTAATATCTTAGAAACTTGCAACATTTCAGTAGATTCTGTAGTATGACTTGATCTACTATAAATTATCAACTGGAATGATATTAAGTCGGAGGCCTGTGTAAAATGGCCTTTAGAAGTCTTTTGCACTTCTGATGGGGCATGTTAAGCTTGTCTCATTGTCGCTTTTTTCGTATTACCAGGGCTTGCCAAGCTACATGTTGTAGTCTATGCAATTTTATGTAGACTAACTTCCAGGATTAACTGAGTTCTCACTTCACCAATTTGTGTTGTTGTTCACTTTTCATAAGCTCAAACCTTCTCATGAAAATATTTACATTTGATATACACACGTGTTTCCAACACTAATTCATTACTTCAAATACTTGCTTAACTTGTTTATATCATTGTTGTGTCTATTTATGAATTAAAATTTATGGGTCATATGAATGATGAAATTTTGAGTTGCTAATTCATGATTCTTGTAGGTTAGGGAAACGGTGCGTGATGTGACGTTCTTGCACAATGAACTCTTCTTTGCTGTCGCCCAAAAGAAGTAAGGTTTTTTTTCTTTTCTTGTAATGGTATATCTTTGCACTTCATGGATAGTCCTATTTGTAGACATGTTTCGCTGAACATTAATCGGTATTTGTATGACAAAATATAGATGTGAGTGTCAAAGCTTGGTTGCTGTTAACACGTTGGACATGACCTAGATATGAAACTAAAAGGATTGCACCTTTAAGTCATCATAATCTGTACGTCCAAGGATATGAAATTAGCTCAATATAATAATAGTGTTTCAAAATGTTGTGAAGTTTTACTTGGGATCTGGCTCTGGATATGAAATGACGGAACCCTGTCTGTGCCCCTTCTCTCTCTTTCAAAATATAGCTCGTCATGGTTCATCTGACTAATTACTGATAATTTCATTGATTGCTTTAGCTGATCACGTCTATTCAACCTTGGAGACCATCCATGTAGACCATGTTGTAATCTAAAATGCTTCTTCAGTCTGTTCTGTGGTAGTCTTGTGATGAAATATCAATTTTGCCCTTTTCAAATTCACTTGGTTGACACCCGAAGCCATTGATCACAATCTTAAATAGTTGTCATGAGATCTCAAAGGGAAGGCAGGGTCATAAAATTGATTCCTACCTCCTGCTGTTAAAATTTATATGATCAGTTGTGATATATTATTTACTATTATTATTTTTATTTTTTGATTAATATGTATATATATAGATATGTCCATCATTGATGACTTTTCTGCTCAGTATATTTTCTTGGCATCCTTCCATCACGTTGAGCCCGTCTTTGGATTAGCCTCCTTTCCTAATCATGACCTGTGACTCACCAGTTACTTGGATTTTTATTATTATTATTTTATTTATTTATTATTATTATTTTTATGATTTATTAACGAATGTTGATGAGTTCATCTAACTGAGGACGGTTGATGGATTGGTATTTTTCAATTTCTTTATTTCAGAGTGTTTCTAGTTCCTACAAGTTATATTTGCGGTGCCTGTTTGTCTTCTAGTTTTTCTTGTTGTTCAGGGATTTAAGACAAGGTTCGCTAACCATTTTAATGCTGTGTGGTTGTATGTGATGGGAAGGGAGGGAGCTAAATTCAACCCATTCCCTCTTTGTGGGACACATTAAGTTGGAGTTTATATTTTAGTTATGTTTTCTTAGGCTAGCCAAGGATTCTTTAGGTCTGATGAAATCAATTGTTTGATTTATTTCTAAATTATGTTTAGCCATGTCTCTCTGTGCACAAACGTTTTGATCCCAATCTATTACAAAGGAATGAAGGATGTCTGCCCTTATTAGGTTTACCAACATAGTTATTTTTTCCATACGATTATGTTAATATCATAATATGGACTCCTCCAATTCTCTGACATACTACTCTAGAAAATTGATGTTATGTGGCAGTGTAATATATCAATATTTTAGGATAAGTATATGACAAGTAATACTTGAAATAAGGTATTTATATCCTTATTTGAATGGTATATCTAAGCATGCACATTTGTAACAGGTACCCATATATATATAACCGGGATGGCACAGAACTTCATTGTCTAAAGGTGGGTATTCTGGCCTGAAGATACTTGTATATTTCATTTTGGGCTATGGCATGATTCTTTGATTCTCTAGTTTGCCATAGACTCTCTCAACAACAGTTCATAGTGAATTTCTCATATTAGTGTCTGTCCTTTTTGCTGTGTTTCTGGTCATCTCCTTTATGATCTTTATAGTATTTTCACTTATTGACAATGCAATGAATGTGTGGATTGTGGAGGGTTCACACATTCCATACATTCAAATAACGATTCCAGTCTAAAAACTTGTCTTCAAGAATGCGAAGGTGCCTATCCTTGAACTAAGTTTATGAACTTCCTTCTGGCTATCTAGATTTCATGCGTCTCATACCGGCTGTATACTTACTTGATTTCTGAGAATGAAACCCCTTTGGTTTTGACCATATGCACACAGGCTGCTGCTGCTTCTTTTTTATTCCCCTCTTTACCTAAGCCTATTTTTCCACTGTTATGAGATCACTTATTGTCGTAGTATCTGACATGAATCTAAACTTGGAGGTTGAAGTCATATGCTAGTTGCTGCTTTTTGCATACCTTGCCTGAGATGGAGCATTTTGTTTATTAAACGCAAGGCTGTCCAACAAGTCATCAGCCACTTATATTCTCTTTGAACCATAAACTTCTGTGAATTATATATTTATTGGGTAAAAGCCAATGTTGAAGGATATAAATATTTAAGTTACACCATTTCTTATAGCTTAAGTTTTTAGAACAGTTGGGTGATTAACATAGTATCAGAGCTAGGGATGGCAAAATGGTCCGACCCGGTCCAACCCTAATGGGACAGATTTGATATACTTAAAAACGGGTTTGGGTCAGGTTTGGTATAAAAAAATTTGCAAAACCCGTTGGCAACCCGACCCGTTAGTAACCCGCCCTGACCCCAACCCGACCCCACCCGTTTATGATATATTTTTAAAAAAGACCCCATGTAAAATTCTATATACCCAAAGTAAGCCTCAAAAATATTAAATATATAACCGCCCCCTTTTTATAAAAAAATCAAAGTGTGAGATAAGATAAGATAAGATATATTGATAAATTTATATAAATTTTAAAATAATTATTCTAGAAGCATCTTATAAGAATAAATGTCCATAGTACACTAAACAATATTATAGTAAAATATTTCATTAATAATAAAAATAAGTAACAATATAATTTAACTATTGGATTTCAATTATTGATAATAAATTCTATTTTTTAAAACCTTTTAAGAAAAATATACGCTCAGAAATATTTAATTAATTAATTCAATCAGTTAACTATGTTAATTGAGTAATTATTTGACTATAGTATACAATACAAATATAAAAGTCGAATGCATATATATATATATATATATGAATGTGGAATAAAAATAAAATAAATTTGTGAAAGTATTATTTTGCACTACAAAAAAGTGTCTTTAGTGACATTCCTTTAGTTACAGTCTAAAAAATTGTCACTGAAGGGCATAATATTAGTGACGGTCTAATTGATAGGGACTTGTTCGGCAACAACAAAGATGAAATTAAAAAAATTAAAAAATTCTCTAGTATATCATTTCATGGACTAGTCTCAATCTCAACGGCTCACTTATCCTACGCTCAAGACAAAAGCCAATGTCATCTTATTGATTCACATATTCATATTCATAGAATCACAGTCTTTGATCTCAATCACATCATTGACCATGAAAAAGTTTATCTCTATTTTCATCTCACCGATCAGTTTCAGTGCTTCACCCATGAGATGTTTGTTGCCGGGGAAACAAACGAAAGATGACTGAACCCTAAGGGCTTGTTTGATTTTTAGTTTAGTCTTGTCTTGTTTTTGCTTTTTTTTTAAAGACCAAAAGACTTTGGTTTTTACAATTTAAGACCAAATATTTTTCCTAGGTGGGCCCCGCATTCCACTAAATATCATCTTTTCTCTCTCTCTCTTTCTATATATATATATATAATTCATGGTGGACCCCGCTGACCACTATTCTTTACTCTCTTTCTTTCTATATAGGATAATTTGCACTAACACCGCCTGAAGTTTGCATCTATATATATTTTCAAAAACATATAAATTCGAAATATATATATATTTCGAAAATATATATATAAAATTTGAAAAATATATAAATTCGAATATATATATATTTCAAAAAAAAAATTCAAAATATATATATTTTCAAAAACAAAATTCAAAAAATTATATAATTTCGAAAAACATATAATCATTTCAAAAAATATGTATATTTTCGAATTTATATATTTTTCAAATTATAAATATATATAATCGAATTATATATATATATTTCAAATTTTATATATTTTTTGAAATTTATTTATGTTTTTCAAAATTATATAATTTTTTAAATTTTGTTTTAGAAAATATATATATTTTGATTTTTTTTTTGAAATATATATATTCGAATTTATATAAATTATATATATATATTTTTGAATTATATATATTTCAAATTTAATATATATTTTTAAATTTTTTATATATGTTTTTCGAAATTATATAATGTTTTGAATTTTGTTTTTGAATATATATATATTTTGAATTTTATATATATTTTTTGAAATATATATATTCGAATTTAAATATTTTTCAATTTATATATATATTTTTGAATTTTATATATATTTTTATTTTATATATATTTTTTGAAATTTATATATATTTTTCGAAATTTATATATTTTTTCAAAATTTAAATATTTGTTTTCGAATTTTATACATTTTTTTCAATTTTATATATTTTTTCGAATTTATATATATGTTTTTCAAAATTTTATATATTTGGGGTTGGGGTATAAAGGTCATTTCACATTATCCTTAATATTTTCGAATTTTATGAAAGGTATTTTGGTCATTTGGGGTGTCATGGCAAGCAAAACCAAACCTGAGAGGGTGTTAGTGCAAATTACCCTTCTATATATATATATATATAATTCATGGTGGGCCCCGCTGGCCACTACTCTTTACAAAACCACACAAGACCAAACAAAACCAATATAGCCAGACAAAACGAGACCAGACCAGAAATCAAACGGGCCTTAAATGCGCGGTGTTTGATTTTAATTTATATTTTCTCTTTTTTTCTCTCCTACAATTAAGAATTTTAGTTTACATTCACTATTATAAGAATGTAAAGACTTTTTCTTTTATTTATACATTTTTCAGAATTTTAATTTTAATTATTATAACGTGAAAATTTTATTCTAAATATATAATTGATATAATAAATGAAATTAAATTTTAAGTGTACAAAGTTAATATTGTAAATTACACATAAAAACAATTTAATTCATTAATCAACTCTCTACATGAGGACTACTTGAATTAATTCTATCAATTATTTGACCCTTTAAATTTTTATTTTATTTTATTTATACAATATTATTATTATTATTGTTAATTTTAACTAAAAATAATAAATTTAGCATAAATAATTTAGTAGAGCAGGTACGCTTATAATTTAGTGGAACCGATGGAACCCGTTTATACCGACGGGATTGTAATGATATTACCAATTACAACCCGTAGGGGGTTTGTGGTGGGTTTGGTATTAGTAATTTTTAAATGGGGTGGTAATGGTATTAGCCAAATCCGACCCGTTGCCATCCCTAATCAGAGCCAAAGGTCCCGTGTTCGTACCTAGCCGCCACCCTTTGTTGAAAAATTATTGTTTCATGTGTTGAACCAAAAGAATGTCACACGTGAGGGGGCAAGTAGTTGGTTGGTAATAGCCAACATTGGCTATCAAGTCGGGATTAAATACATACCGACTTATTTAAACTTATCAGACTATTTTTCCCTTTTAATTTTGCTCGTGTGGCTTGGGCAGGACTTTTTATAAAGACGCTTACAACATTACCTCTGCTTTTGTCTTTATCCATTTATCTGACCAATAAAATTTATCCAAACTTCATAACCGAGTATTCTTATGAAGCCGGCGCATGTCATCTTATGTGAAATTGTATTGGGATGCATGTGGTTCCATGTACACATTGCTTTCGACCACTGCGTTTAGTTTATAACACAGAAGCATGTTGACTTCCTTCATTGTTGGTTCTTCTTAATGTTTAGAATTGACTTCACATACATGAACACTTTCTTTGTCCTCCAGGAACATGGTGCTGTGCTAAAGCTTCAATTTTTAAAGAACCATTTTCTCTTGGCGTCCATAAACAAATTTGGGCAGCTCCATTACCAAGATGTTACTACAGGTGAGATGGTGGGTAATTACCGGACTGGTCTAGGCCGTTCTGATGTTATGCAGGTGAATCCCTACAACGGTGTGCTTGCTGTGGGTCATTCTGGGGGTACAGTCAGCATGTGGAAGCCCACCTGTGCTGCTCCACTTATCAAGATGCTGTGTCATAATGGCCCAGTCACAGCTATGGCATTTCATCCTAATGGGCATCTCATGGCAACAGCCGGTATGGAGAGAAAAATAAAGCTCTGGGACTTGAGGAAATTCGGGGTTCTCCAAACGTTACCAGGCCACGCCAAGACCTTGGATTTCAGTCAGAAAGGTTTGCTTGCTACGTCAACTGGATCTTTCATACAAGTTTTGGGAGATCTCTCTAGATCTCAGAATTACAGCCGATATATGTGTCATTCCATGGCGAAGGGTTACCAAATAGGAAAAGTCTTATTCCGACCATATGAAGATGTTTTAGGCATCGGACACTCCATGGGCTGGTCTTCTATTCTAATCCCTGGATCAGGCGAACCCAACTTCGATACCTGGGTTGCAAACCCTTTTGAAACATCAAAACAGCGAAGAGAGAAGGAAGTGTGCTCGCTTCTTGACAAGCTCCCACCAGAGACGGTTATGGTAGACCCTTCGAGGTTTGGTACAGTTGTGCAGAAGAAGAAGAAAGAGAAGCCAACGAAGCAGGAGCGAGAGGCTGAAATGGAAGCTGCCATTGCAGATGCCAAGGAGACTTCCTTCAAGAAGAAAACGAAAGGTAGAAACAAACCGAGTAAACTAGTGAAGAAGAAGCGGGAAGTTATTGAGAGAGCCAAGACGCCTTTCTTGGAGCAACAAATGAAGGATGGGGATACAAAGAAGCGACAGAGAACAAGTGAGGAAAATCAACTCCCAAAATCGTTGCTGCGATTTGCTCGGAAGAGAGTTGAAACATAATTGTGTTTAGGTTTAGTTGCCATTAACTTAAACAAATGATGTAAAGTTTGATTCCTTCCTCCCGATCTCCCCTCCGCCCCTCTTTCTTCCTACATATCAAACAAACCACAAATTTTGTCCTGCGAGAAAGAGGTAGAGAAATGTATCATTTTTGTTCCTTTATCTATTTTTTGGTTTATCCCCAGATTTAGCCTTTAGAAATAGAAACATTCTGGCAAAAGGTTTACTTGGGATTTGGGATTTCATTTTTAAGCAAACATTTGTGTAAGATGAGGCTTTTTCTTTGATAAAACATCTTCATATGTGAATTGCAGCTAAAATGACATAACAGAAAGTTTGGCCAACGGAGCCTGGAGGTTGAACCGGTCGTTAATTCCAGGGTTCCGAGATTAGTAAGTTGGATCGGATACCACGATTACCAGGAAAAAAAAATGATGTTACCCAACTAACTTCTACTGGTTGTTTATATTTTTGATATCTCGTGAATTTAGATGAATAACATGGAGATTGGATTATGTAACATCTATTATTTTTATCTTTTTTCTAAAATTTAGTGTGTATATTTCAATGAAATTTATTGATAAGTACCTGTTTGAATTTTTAATATTTTATTTATTTTAAGCAACCCCTTACCAAATATTCCGCAATTATAATTATACACTTTTAACTTTCTAATAAGGGTTAATTTCACCAATGGCCTTGTGGTCTAATGGTATTTTTATTCCTCCCCAAATTGGGAGAGGTCTGGGGTGTGTGAGTTCCTTAACATTCAAAAAAAAAAAAAGTTTAATTTCAATAAACCCCCTTATCTATGTATTTGGCTTATGATTTTGATGGGTGATGTCGGATCATTGTCGATTTGGGTTCATTTTGGCTTATTTGGTTGTAGCGGCCTCTGATCTCACTTTGTAAGTATCATCTCACTCGTTTTGTGTTCATTTGGAAAAGAAAATTCACAGTTTAATACCAGTTCAATTTGGGTTCTTATGAAACTCTTATGTTTTGTTGTAGATCCTTGGATTTCTCTGTTTACTCGACGAATTTTCCTGGGATTTTTGTTATCTTGTTGCATCTGAGCCTTCGGTTTTCACGATTGGTATGAAATATAATTTTCTCATCTCATCTCACCTTGTTGTGTTTGATTTTACCAAAAAAATATGGAATTTCTGTGGTTGCTTGTGTTTTCTGCTAGTGAATTTTGGGAATTTTTGTGATTGCATATGTTTTGTTGAAATTGTTGATTGTTTGGGGATTTCTGTGATTGCATGTGATTTTGTGGGTGAAATTTGGGGATATTTGTGCTTGCATCCATATTTTTTATTTATGAAAAAATGTTGATTTATGAAATTATGTTTGAAATTGAACTGAAAATGTGAAATTTTGGGGAATTAAAGTGTGAATTTTTTTGGGGGATTTATGAAATATGGGTTGAAAAAATTGGGGATTCATCTTGAACTGTGAAAAAAAATGGGGATTTATCAAAAAATTGGTTGAAATCGAACATTCCGTAAACCCCCTAAATTACCCTAACCCCTAAACCCTAAACAGTAATTAACTAATTTAAACCCTAATTAACTAACTTAAATAGTAATTAACTAAGTTAAACCTAAGCCCTAATTAAGGGTTTGTTAATTGGATAGAGATCCATCAATGAGGGCACCGATCACACACACATTTAATGAGACTCATGTATTGTCCTAACAGCAGGTTATGCATTGTGCTTCTCCAATTAACAAACCCTTAATTAGGGTTTGTTACAAGGAATGAACTTGTAATCATTTAATCTCTAGAAAAAGAACTTGTTTCTAGAATGGACCATTGTGATTTTAGTGGTCTTACATAGTCGTTC
This sequence comes from Cornus suecica, assembly GCA_963922005.1. Classification (NCBI taxonomy): domain Eukaryota; kingdom Viridiplantae; phylum Streptophyta; class Magnoliopsida; order Cornales; family Cornaceae; genus Cornus; species Cornus suecica. Next base: position 6,756,988 of record OY998238.1, on the reverse strand, counting down.
TTCATCTTTATTTGAGTCACCTGATTAGTTTCTCTTGTTATGTAGCTATGGAGGTGGAAGTGTATTTCCCCTGATTTTTCTTCATTTTTATTTATTAATTTTCTTTGTCTGGAAATACAAGTAAAATAAACTTGTAAGAGGAGTGATGAGTTTGGTTCTAGAGAAACATTTTTTTTTTGTATGTTGTGTCGTGTGTGATATATTTATTCATGTGTGCATTTGCGACATGCTGCATCTGTGCACACACACATTCTGAAGATGAGTGAACCTGCCCGACATGCTTGTGGGCCCATATAGTAAACATCTGTGCGATCACTGTCTACGGGTATGGTGTTTTTTATTTAATGAAGAGCTAGCACTAGAGATGCAAGCAAGTGCTGATGTTACTTCACTTCAAAAGATCGATGTTGTTTGTAAACTTTGAGGTAAAATATAACATGCTTACTAGAACAAATCAATGCAGCTGATCTACTGGTTGCATTATTCTTGCAACTGCAATATGTTCTTGCTAATATGTGGAGATATTACAAGTAACTGCTGATTTTTTTTTTTCTCTCTTTTTAAGCAGAAGATAAAAATAAGGCTTCAATGGCTTTTGAGTTAACTCAAAATTGGTTTTGGAACATGTATTGTTACAATAGGATATAATATTGATTCACTCACTTAAGGTCCTCTAGCCCAATGATATGATCTCTCCTCCCCAAAAGGGAGGTTGAGTGTTTTGAGTTGGAGGGACATATTGTGGATATTGGGTGTGTGTGCCTTTCAACTTCCCAAAAGAAAATATTGAGTCACTCATTTTATATTGATCTTGCATGTTTCAGTGGATTGCAAGTGGAAAGTTTACAGGATTCAAATGGAAGCCAAGTTCTTTCGCTTTCTGAAGATTGTGGGAGTTGGTTTTAAAGCAAGAGCTGAATCAGAGGGTCGCCTCTTGTACCTGAAATTAGGTTACAGCCACGAGGTTGAATTGACAGTTCCACCTGCTGTCCGCGTATTCTGCTTCAAACCCAATGTGGTTTGTTGCACAGGGATAGACAAGCAGAGGGTGCACCAGTTTGCTGCTGCTGTTCGAAGCTGCAAGCCTCCAGAAGTTTACAAAGGCAAAGGTATCATGTACCTCGATGAAGTTATAAAGAAAAAGCAGGGAAAGAAATCAAAATGATCATTCGAAAAAATTGGACTTGTTTCTATTTCATTCATGAAGGTATGCAGTGCAAGAATATGCAAGGGTAAAATGTACTGACAGTTGTTTATGTCTGCCTCAAATACGTTGAACCTCTAGGTTAATGGAAACAATTGTGTTTTATGTTAATTGAGTCTGAAACTTCATGTACAATATTTTACTGGCCTGCAGAGTTTTCTTTGTTGGCATAAATTTTTTTTTTTGGCTCCATTTTTCAATTTTTGTTTGTGTAAACGGCAGTATGATTTTGTCTGATACAAAGATGATATTGATACTGAGTTTCTGTGGGATTTTCGTCCCTTGTTAGCATGAGAATATTTTAGCAAGAAACAAAATGACAGAAGCAAAAGAGGCATAGTTGTGAAGTTTCTGGCATGAGGAGATGAGAGGAGAGAGGCATAATTAGGGCTGCAAATGAACCGAGCTGAGCTTTGGAATGTTCAAGCTCGGTTCATTTATTAAACGAGCCTAAAAATTATGCTTAAGCTCAGTTCACTTGTTAAATGAACGATCCCGCGTCGAGCTCTAGTTTTAGTGGTGAATTGTAGTTTGTTCAATCCGACGCTATCTTTGTCTGCTATGATTGTGAATAAGTATAAGTTGAGGGGTAATAGTTGGAGTTTTAATGGTTGTAGTGCTGGAGTGATTGCTGTTGATCTTGCTAAGGACATGTTGCAAGTGCATAGGAATACTTATGCTGTTGTTGTGAGTACTGAGAACATTAGAATTGGTATTTTGGGAATAAGAAGTTTATGTTGATACCCAATTGTTTGTTTCGGGTTGGGGGTTCCACGGTTTTGCTGTCCAACAAGTCTGTCGACAGAAGCCGGGCCAAGTATAAGCTTGTTCAGGAGCAGGATGATTCAAGGAAGATGGGTGTTTCGTTGTCGAAAGACCTCATGGCAATTGCCGGTAGGGCGCTTAAGACCAACATCACGACGTTAGGTCCTCTCGTGCTGCCAATTAGTGAGCAGCTTTGTGTTCTTTTTCGACTTTGTTGGTGAAGAAGTTGTTCAATGCCACTGTCAAGCCTTATATCCCGGATTTTAAGTTGGCATTTGATCATTTCTGTATACATGCTGGAGGAAGGGCTGTGATTGATGAGCTGGAGAAGAATTTGCAGCTGCTACCAGTTCATGTGGAGGCTTCTCGGATGACTCTACACCGATTTGGGAACACTTCGTCCAGCTCCATTTGGTATGAGTTGGCATATATCGAGGCCAAGGGGAGAATGCGCAAAGGGTAACAGAGTAATAGTGCGGTATGCCAGGCGCTTAGGAAGGTCAAACCGTCTGGCAATGGTCCTTGGGAGGATTCCATCGATAAGTATCCCGTAAAGGTTGTCACCTAGTTCAACAACAAGTTAGAAGTTAATTTGGGCGAAGGCTTTCTGTATTTCCATTTCCGTGGACCTGCTTCTAACAAGCTCAAATCTTCATTAAGGGTATTGCTCATCACTACTAGCCTATTGCGTCTTCTTTATTTTCTGCTATTGTACTTTAATAGATGTGTTTTTTTCTTTTCATGTGTTCCCTTTTGATTTGCATGTCTAGAGTAAGTCTTGTACCGTAATGTTGGCGAACCTACTTTTGAGCTTCATGATTTTGTGATTGTATTAATATTCCGGGTGCATTTATGAATTTTATCTTCAAAATGCTGTGCCCTGAGCTTTCTTCATAGAAATGAGAATTGCTTGAAAGTAATAACATTCCACTCGAGTTTTTCCTTTCATTTTGCTATATGTCAAATGAGTTTGGTATTCTACTTTAAATGATTAAATATAATGAAAAAAATTCATTCGTTACTAGTGTAAATGGTTCCTTTCTGGGGTTAATTTACACTAAATATCAGAAATCTTAAGCAAGTCTGTGTTGGAGGTTACTTCAGATCTATCTAGATAGATCGACCATTGTAGACATAACAATATGCAGTTTGATTCAGTCCCATCACTGGGTTGTTGTGGTGGTTATAGCCTCCAATAGTTAGTTAGTTAGTTGTGATGTATTATTTCCGGATTTTTAATTTAAGTGTTCATTTTGGGGAATCTAAGTTTTTGAGATGATAATTTTTATTGGTGTGATAGTGAATGGAAAATCAATTTTATCCCTGGTCCCACCAAGGATAAAATTGGTTCTTGTTTTTTTGTTTACAAAATAAAAACAAAAACAAGGGTTCTCAAACGGGCCCTTGGAATACCAAGTTTGTCTTTTGTCCTTAATTTGCTTTGAAGTGCAAGCCAAGATATAAAAGCATACCTAGAGAGAGTCCAAGTCACCGGTCTTTGTGATAATTTGATATTCATCTTTATATGCAAGAAATAAAGATCACTTTTATATAGATCAAGGGGGCTCTAGGACAAGGAAATAAATTCAACAAGTCAAATAAGTTAAAACAAAAAAACAATTTTTCATTTGAATTGTCATAAATACCCTTTGCTCCTATAAATGGTCTACCATGTTCTTGCTATACTTGGATAGGTGTAAGCATCTACCTCTACAATTTCAATCAAGAACCAATGTTTTTCATATATTCATTATAGTTTCGGGGTGATCTTGATGGAGCTAATCACAGGGAGAAAAGCACTTGACGAGAGGCAGCCTGAAGAAAGCATGCACCTTGTAACATGGTTCCGGAGGATGCACATCAACAAGGACACATTCCGCAAGACCATTGATCCTACAATCGACCTCACCGAGGAAACACTTGCCAGCATCAGCACCGTTGCTGAATTGGCCGGCCACTGCTGCGCAAGGGAGCCATACCAAAGACCCGACATGGGTCACGCTGTCAACGTGGTATCTTCTCTAGTAGGGCTTGTTGGGTTCAAACCACGATCAAACTCAAACACACACACACAATGGACACTAAATTTATAGTGGTTCCCCAAATAATCGGGTACGTCCACTTTGAAAGGTTTCACTATCTTCGGTTTGATGAATAACCGAGAATGGAGGGAGGAGGATACACACTCTGTCTCTCGCAATCTGATTACAGAGAGTCCTTTAAATAGACTTACAAACATAATCAAAAAACAAATTTGTGAAGATATCTGCAATCTGTTCTGTTGTATTGCAAAACTCCAACTTTAGTTCTCCCTTCACCACAAGATCCCGAATAAAATGATAACGAAGTTCAATGTGTTTACTTCTTTCATGAAAAACTGGATTTTTGGTCATTGCAATGGTTGACTTGTTATCACAGAATATAGTAGTTGGGCTATCTTGTTTTTCCTTCAAATCCTTCAAAATTCTTCTTAACCACACAACCTGTCATGCAATCTTTGTTGCAACAATATGTTCTGCTTCTGAACTTGATAAGGCAACTGATTGTTGTTTACTTGTTCACCATGATATCATTCCAGAATCAAGACTAAGAGCTAGCCCTGATGTACTTTTCTTGTCATCTACACTACTAGCCCAATCACTATCAGTATAGGCCAATAATTTGAAATCATTAACATGATGAAACCTGATTCCAAATTTAAGAGTGCCACAAATATATCTCAGAACCCTTTTTGCTGCACCAAAATAATTCTTACTTGGATTTTGCATAAACCTTGAAAGTAGACTAATCGGAAACATGATATCTGGCCTTGAATGAGTAAGATAAATTAGTCTTCCCACCAAGCTTCGAAATTCTTTTGCATCTGTTCTGCCAGCCCCATCATCCTGTAACAACTTCTCATTCGAATTCATGGGAGTATTCACTGGATTGCAATTTAACATTTTAAATTTCTTCAATAAATCACGAGCATATTTTTCTTGGCAAATAAAAATTCCCTTGGAATCTTGAATAATCTCCATGCCCAAAAAATAATGCAAAAGTCCCAAATCTGTCATCTCAAATTTTGACATCATACCTTTCTTGAAATCATTAATCAAATAATGACAATTTCCAGTGAATATTATGTCATCAACATAGAGGCAAACAATGAGAATTTTATCAGTACCTTGGGTTTTCACATATAATGTGGGTTCACTTCCACTTTTCTTGAAATTATTCTCGAGAAAATATTTGTCAATTTTTCCATACCATGCTCTCGGTGCTTGCTTAAGTCCGTAGAGTGGTTTCTCCAGCTAGTAAACTTTGCCTTCCATTCCTTTAACTTCAAATCCTTGAGGTTGCTCAACATAAACCTCGATCTTCTTCTAGCTCTCCATTAAGAAAGGCTGATTTAACCTCAAATTGATAAATCTGCCACCTCCTTTAGGCTGCTAATGCTAGCACTGTTCTTATGGTGTCAATTCTTGCAACCGGAGAAAATGTTTCGAAAAAATCGATTTCAGGAACTTGAGAATAACCTTTTGCAACTAATCTTGCTTTGTGTCGTTGGAGAGATTCATCAGAATTGTACTTGGACTTGTAAATCCACTTGAGACCAATTGCTTCTTTACCACTTAGTAAATCAACCAGCCTCCAGGTTTTGTTTCTTTCAATGGCATCCATTTCCTCTTGCATTGCAGCAACCCATTCAGAACCTGTTTTAGCATCTTCAAAAGAAATAGGCTTAAATGCAACATATAAGAAATCACAAGATCCATAAACCTCTTATGCCATAGCTTGGACTCATCACTTGAACTAGCACTGAAGGCATTATGGGTGAGTTCAGAAAATTGAATAGGAAACATTTTATTCTTTTTCACAAATAATAGCAATTCCTTATTACTCTTGTCATAAATCATGCACTTGTCATCTTCAAATATAGCGAAACAACCCCTTCTCATTAATTGACCCAAACTGATTAAATTTTGAGCCAATCCCGGTACATAAAGGACCTCATTAATATATTTATTACCAGACCTTGTATCAATTGCAACGACTCATTTGCCTCGAACTTGCAATTTTACCTTAAGATTTTGCAATCTTAAGCTAATTACCTGAGTTGAACCTTGATATTCACTTAGTAGTAATTCCCATGCTTCTTTAGATTATGTAGCTCCCGTCACTCTTGGAAAGATAGTATTCTGTGAATTGGTGGATTTTGAAATAAAATTAAATTTAGTTTGAAAGCACTGTCTTAGCTTTTGATTGAGTACCTCTTGGGTCCTGGCTCTTGTTGCTTTGTAGGACTTTTTATAGGCTTGTGAAAAACATTACTGTAATATGCATATAGTGTGTATAAACCCATGTGGTTCTTATACACTTTATATGTGCATTTTGCCTTCATTGTGACATGAATTGTCTAAAATACACTTAGAATAAATTATTTTAAAATAAAAAAGACTTACAAAAAAAAACATAAAATAGGTGCGTTTGGAAAGCCTGTTTTTTGTATTTGTTTTCTGTCTTCAAATATAAAAACTGTTTTTGTATTTGTCTTTGTTTTTTTCAGGAAAAAACTAAAAACAAAAAAGCGTTTGGATGAAGGTGTTTTCACCACTTTTATTTGGTGAAAATTGTATTTTATGGATTTGGCACCTAAACAGTGAAAAAATTCAAAAAACAACTAAAAGTTGTGTTTGATGTTTTCACCACTTTTACACACTATTCACAGAAAATAGTTTTCTTGGGGAAAAAACAGTGAACAGTAAACGCGTTTGCCAAACGTGTTTTTTTTTTAATTCTTGTGAACAGTAAAAAAACAAAAACAAAAAACAGGGTATCCAAACGGACTTAAGAAAATAATCAACAAATTTTTTTTTCAAAAACATTAAAATTATTTTGAAAAACAAATAAGACTATTTTTAAATAATTTTTTGTATATATATGTATATAACATTTGATTAAAAATATTAATCGAGTTTATTTTTAAAAAAATATATAATAAAAGTACAAGAATAATTAAAAAACTGAAAAAATGTTTATAAAAAATATATTTAAGAAAATTATCAAAAAACAAAGAATTACAATTTTACTTTCAAAAATATTAAAAAATATATATATATTTTTAAAAAACTTTTTTAATCATTTAATTTAATTTATTTTAATTTAGAGTAATTTGCACTAACACCCCCTGAGGTTTAGGTCAATTCCACATTTAGGTTGGTCAACGCGTTTGTCGTCCCAACGCCCCCTGAGGTTTGGTTTTTCTTGCAATGACACCCCCTGGGCCAATAAAATGACCAGAATACCATTGAGAGAAAGATATGTCATGTGAAATGACATTCTTGCCCCAACCCCAAATATATAAAATTTCGAAAAACATATATATAAATTCAAAAAAATATATAAAATTCAAAAAAATGTATAACATTCGAAAAAATATATAAAATTTGAAAAACATATATAAATTTCAAAATATATATATATAATTCAAAAAATGTATATAAAATTTTAAATATATATATAATTCGAAAAAATATTTAAAATTTGAAAATTTTATAAATTCAAAAATATATATATTTCAAAAAATATATATAAAATTCAAAAAATTATATAATTTTAGAAATATATATATATATATATATATATATTGGTAAAATGTCATATCTTTTCTAATGAAGTGAATCAAACTACTTACCACCAACATCAATTAGTGGTCTTCTTTTATATATAATTTTCCAAAATATATATATATATTTGCAAAATTTATATGATAAATCCGAATTTTATAAAAACAGTTCGAAATTTATATATATTTGTTTCAAATTTTATATATATTTTTTTAATTTTATATATTGTTTTTTTTGAATTTTATATATTGTTTTCAAATTTTATATATATAATATATTCGAATTTTATATATTGTTTTCGAAATTTATATATATATTTTTGAATTTATATATTTGTTTCAAATTTTATATATTGTGTTTCGAAATTTTTATATTTTTTTCAAAATTTATATATTTTCTAAGGGTGGGGGAATGTGATTGAAATTAAAAAATATAGGGGGCAATCCGGATTTAAGAAGGATTAGTTGATTAAATTGGAAGTGGGGTGAGGTGGAGGGTTTTTGTTTAGGGGCATGAAAGTCATTTCACACGTCATATATTACTCACATGTAATAAGGGATAAAGTTTAAGGGCATGCTGGTCTTTTCACCCCTCCAGGGGGGTGTCATTGCAAGAAAAATCAAATCTCAGGGGTGTTGGGATGACAAATGTATTGATCGGCCTAAATATGAAATTAATCTAAATTTCAGGGAGTGTTAATGCAAATTATCCTTTAATTTATTATTATTTATTATTTTTATTAGGTTAGAAGGAATATTTTAAAATTTTCATATAAGTTGTAATATTTTTAAAACATAGAGAATTTATACACATATTTTATAATTAAAGGTGATTTTTCGCAACTACACAGCTTTTTTCATACATTTAAGCCCTATTTGGTTCGCGGTCCGGTCCCATGTGGTCCGATCTCGTAATAGCTTTTTTAGGACCGGACACTGTTTGGCAACACGGTTCCAAAAAAACAAGGACCACTTGGGACCAAAAGGGGTAATTTGAGACAATAAAAAATGATGGTCTCAAGTGGTCTTATATACAATTGTCTTAACACATGGGATCATAAAATTTGAAATATATATATAAAATTTAAAAATATATATAATTTGAAAACAATATATAAAATTAAAAAAATTAATATAAAAAATTTGAAATAATGTATAAAATTTGAAATATATATATAAAATTCAAAATTAATATATAAATTGCAAAAAATATATTTAAAATTTGGGAAAATAAAAAAATTCCAAAATAATAGAAAAAATAAAAAATAATGTATAAAATTCGAAAATAATATATAAAATTTGAAAAATAATATAATTTTTTTAAAATAATGTATTAAATTCGAAAAATATATATAAAAATCAAAATTAATATATAAAATTTAAATATATATATATATATAATTTAAAAAATAATATATAAGTTTTGAAAAATAATATAAAAAATTTGAAATAATGTATAAAATTTGAAAAAAAATATAAAATTCAAAAATAATATAAAAATCAAAAATAATATAAAAATTTGAAATAATTTATAAAATTTGAAAAATATATTATTTTTGAATTTCTTATATTATTTTCAATTTTTTTATATTTTTTCAAATTTTATATATTTTTCATACTTAATATATTTTTTGAATTTTATATATTATTTTTTTATTTTTTTTATTATTTTCCAAACATAAGACCAAAGAGCTTGAATAAGACCATAAGACCAAACAATTTTACCAAGCAGACTTTTAGAACACTACCCAAATAAAACTAGACCAGACCAAACCAGATAAGACCAGACCATACCGAACCAGATAATTGTCTATTTATATTCACCTGAGAGCTAAAAGTGGTCTAGTGAGCCCCAGTCTTTTTGTAAAGGTGTGCTCAGTGGTGGTGTGTACTTCTGGCTCTTTTCATTTTTCCTTTCACTGCGAGCTTTGAAAAGCTGAAGATATAAAGCATGATTTCATGTTTCCTATCAACCTTCATTTGCTTTTAGAAAGAAATCAGAAAAGCTGAGATGTTTTAAAGCTGTGTTGCCTGTGCATAATCCAGATAAAGGATATCAATTTTTCTCTTTTTTTTTTTTTTTTTGGCCCTCCCAGAAATTGATTTTCTGATTAGAGTAGATTAGAAACTGAATTTTAATTGGTATAGAATTCAATTCTCTCCCAATCACACTTTCAAACCCAAGTGTCACAACCCATTTTACCCACAATAAAATAAAATAAAATTTAAAACTTCCCAAAAACATATATACACAGTTAGGAAAGTGTTTCAAATTCTATTTTAATTAAGTTTTTTATTTAGATTTGTATTGTAAAATAAATTTTTTGTCAGAGAGTTTTATTCTCCAAGGAGTTGTAATTATTGTCCAACAAGAAATTAATTTTTTTTGTTTAACAAGGAAAGGGGTTTAACTTTATAAATAGGAATCTAGGGTTTGTGTTGAGACTTAGAGAAGAGATGTGAGGAAAATAAGGGAGGAAACGGGTATGAGGGTGATGTGTGCACCGAATGAGGGTGTTATGTTATTCACATATGTAATATCTTCCTAATAAATATTTCTTCTCTCTGTGGACGTAGGTCAAAGTTGAGGCTGAATCACATTAAATATTGTGTGTTATCTGTGTGATTTATGTATGTGAGTAAAGACATGTATCGATGATCTTGAACGGAATTAATTCTCAAATGTTAGATGATAATTAATTCCTAACATAAACAAGTGCTCAAAAATACATTTATAGGGATAAAAAAGTGGAAGTTGTTACTGGGACAATGCAATGATAGTTCATGAGTCCTTAATCAAATATTTTTTAAAATTAGTTGTTCAGTTTTGAATTCTAATATAATGTTATCATATATTTTTTTAAATTATCCATTTTCATTAACTTCAAAAAATAATGAATCTCACTAAAAACTATAATTATACTACTTTATTTAAGGGAAAAATAGAAAATACTCCCTCCGTCTCAATTTAAAAAGTCAATGTCACTTTATTTGGTCAATTTATTAATTTACCTTTCTATCATTCAAATTATAAAATATCTAGTAAAACAAACATCACATCATTTGGTGGAATCAAAGATAAAATTAGTTTTTCATTTATTATCACATCAATAAAAGTCATCATCTCAAAAAGTTAGATTCCCCAAAATGGACACTTAAATTAGGACGGAGAGAGTACAAAATATCAAAAAAATTATTGAAAAATTAAATATGAATAACTAATTTAAGAATAAAAAAATAAAAACGTGTGAAAAATGGGAAAAACGATAATAGTTGTCACATGGTTGTGCAATTAAAAATAGGAGTTTGAGATGGACAAGACTATTGTCTGTTATGTTAGTGTTGTGCCGTCTTTGTCATTGTCCCAAAACCCACATGGGCTCACGTTGCCTCTCAGTTCCAAATCATCCGTCAATCGCTTGCTCCTTTCTCCAATTAATTCTTTCATTTCCGAATATTATTTAGGGTTAAATGCAGAAAACCCCCCTGAACTTTGGTCATTGTTGCATATAATCCCCCTGAACTATTTTTTTTGCATCAAACCCCCTAAACTATAACAATTTATTGCGAAATGCCCATTGTCTTGATCTTTTTTCATAAATGACCAAAATGCCATTTTATTGAATTATGGTTAATGCATTTGTTAATTAGTTATTAATAAAGATTATAAAATAATTAATATTAATTTAATACCATATTCACCACTCAAATATTCATAAATAACACATAATTTTAAAATTTTATTTATCAAATTGTAATCTAAAAATAAATTAAATAAAAATATTTAAAATGATTAAGTCATTAATTAACAAACATTATGCATATAACATTAGCAAAAAAAAAGGTATCTATTATTTAAGTGGTTTCAAGATCTTTATAGATATATTTTATGAAAAGAAAATTTATTTTACCTTAGAAAAGTTTAAACTCAAAATAAAATAAATTATTATTTAAGTCAAACTCAACTTTAATGAAAAATTAATTATTTACAAAATAATTACAACTTATAACTTTATGGTTTTTTTTCATTTGAGAATGTATTTATTAGGTGAAGAGAAAAAATAATAATATAGGTATAATTTAGGGATATTATTAGTAAACCCCCATATAGTTTTATTTTTGATCAATTAACCTCCCTCCGGTTCAAAAAAACCCCTATGGTTAGCAAAATATATTAACTTGTCTCCCTCCCTATAATTTTGGACCAAAATACTCCTGGAGTTTAATTAAATTCAAAAATATATATAAAATTCAAAAAATATATATACATAATTCGTAAAAAATATATAAAAATTCAAAAAATATATAAAATTCAAAAACATATATAAAATTCGTTAATGAATCTACAATTGGGGAAATCATTTTAGAACCATTATTATTCTCACCATAATTTAAATAGTTTTATTGGGTTGGGTTTGGGACACACGTTTCACTACAAGTCATTAACGATTTTAATAGACCTGATCAAATAAATTGGCCAAATAATTATTTTCTTGTATCTTTTAATATATTATATTACAAGTACATAAATAAGTTTTTTTTTTTTACTTGTTTGCATTTGAACTACAAATTTCTAATCACCTGCGAATTCAGGTCGGCTTTATTCCCTATCAGATAACTGAAGCCAATTTGAATGACCCTTGGAGCTTCTCCATGGTTCACGTAGGTAGGGTTAGTCACAAAAATCAATTTTCGGAGTCATATATATTGATATATATATATGCGTGTCTTGTATCTTCTCTCGACAAAGATGAACTTGCATTAACTCAAAGAAACAGAATTACAATTCGAAGAATTTTTGACATAGAAATTTCATTTACTAGAGAATTCGATGAAAAACATGATCATTCAGGAAGCAACAACTTAATTTTCAGTTGTATTTAGAGCTAAAATTTTAACTTCCCAGTTGACATGTTCCCTCCTGTCATTTGAATAAAACTAATAAATTTGTAAATGCAATGAATTGTTTAGCATTTTTATTTTTGTTCAAAGTTGGGATCAAGTTTTATGTATATTTATTCATTACCAAAAAACATAGGAGAGAAGACTGGAAAAATTCAACTATTGATTACTAAAAGATTCAGAGAATATAAAATTAAATGTTAGATAGAATTTCATACTCAGACAAATTAAGAATGTCTTTTATATTCCAACTTCACAGACACCATGCAAAGTAAAATATAAATGTTGATCAAAAGTTGCTCAACCGACTAAGCTCACCTTTTGACCTGGTCACCAGTCAAACTTGAGCCAGCTCAGCACAATCAATTCTATATCTACAATATTCACCCAATAATTAATGTTGGAAGTCTCTCATTTTCAAATCTTCAACGGTCAACATTCAAATACTACAACCGACCGACGTGTAATCTTTCAACCCTCGATGATTTTGAACGTTACCTTCCACGCCTTCATTTAATTCGACCCTTTGACTCATCCCAAAAAACACTACAACCACAATCCCAAATACATATATATATATATAGCCTTCATGTTTCACTCATTCTCTTCATTAGCAATACAGATAGAAACAGAAACATTCAAGCTTTACACTTATTCATATTTTTCTTTCTATTCAATCAATATGATATCATTTTGGACAAGAAGAAGAAGTGGTCACCGTGCCGGTAAGCACGAGCTTTCCGGTGGCAGTCTGGACATGGAACACACGATTCCGACTCATTTCCGGTGCCCCATTTCGCTTGATTTGATGAAAGATCCTGTGACATTAGCCACAGGCATTACATACGATCGAGAGAGCATCGAAAAATGGATCGAAGCGGGGAACCAGAAGTGTCCAGTCACAAACCAGGTGCTGATAAACTTCGATCAAATACCAAACCATTCCCTACGCAAGATGATTCAAGACTGGTGCGTCCAGAACCGGTCAAACGGCGTCGAGAGGATCCCAACGCCGATAATTCCGGTCACCCAACACGAGGTTTTGGAGATTGGTTCGAGAATTATGGTTGCAAGTCGAAGCGGGGACGCGAAAAAGTGTGCAGAATTGGTGGGAAAGATCAAGCGATGGGCGAGAGAAAGTAAACGGAACAAGAAGTGCGTGGTCGAGAATGGAACCGGCAGCGTTTTGGCAGCTTCTTTCGAGCTGTTTGCTGCTAATTCAGTAGAGAAACATGCTGTTTTGTTGATGGAGATTTTGTCAGCATTGGTGTGGATGTTCCCGCTTGGCACAGAAGGCCAACGCAAGCTCGGTTCGGGCTCGGCTCTACGTTGCATGGCATGGTTTTTGAAAGGGGACGATCTCTCTGCAAGGCAAAATGCAGTTTCAGTCCTAAAAGAGCTCTTCTCTTTAAACCAGCAATCTATTATCGAATTCGCGAAGATTGAAGGTGTTGCAGATGAATTGATCAGGATAATCGAGGAGCCCATTAGCCCCACGGCATCCAAAGCTTCACTAATAGTTATATATCATATGATTTCGACAAGTGAGGAAATGATAAAAAGGTTTGCGGAGATGGGATTGATTTCACTGATTTTGGAAATTCTTGTTGATGCTGAAAGAAGCATATGCGAGAAAGCCCTAGGTGTTTTGGAGGGTTTGTTCGGTGGCGATGAAGGGATAAAGGAGGCTCGAAATCACGGGCTCACTGTGCCGGTGTTGGTTAAGAAGATTTTACGAGTTTCGAATATGGCAACAGCGTTTTCGGTATCTGCTCTGTTGAAGCTCTGCCAGAGTAAAGAAGGAGGAGAAGAAGTTATGATTGAGGCACTTCAAGTGGGTGGCTTTCAGAAGCTGTTGCTGGTGTTGCAGGTGGGTTGTGGTGAGGGAACAAAGGAAAAGGCTACCGAGTTGTTGAAATTGTTGAATCAATACAGAGATAGGTTGTTATGTGTTGATTCATCAGATTTTAAGTATCTCAAAAGGTCTTATTAATTTGTAACATACCATTTTATTTTTTTTTGTTAGATCAGGAAAAGATGTACAAGGACACAAAATATATATTATATATGGAATTACACAGTTGTAAAAGACAATTCATTCTTATGAGCAGCTTCAATGATCTATGTGCTAGGTTTTTGAGAATCATCTCTATGCTAAATGTTTGTGCCCTATGTACTTTTCATATGAAGCCGTGATTTAAGGAGAAGCACTTTCATGGAATAACTTCAATGAAATCAATCCAAAGTGCATTCTACACCATGGTAGCGAAAAACTTCTAATTTTATACTTCCCAATCTGTTGTAGTTCAGAAAAAGATTTGACTTATTACCAACCAAAAATAAAGATCACTAATTATTTTCCAAATGCTTCAAAAATTGAATATTTTTTTATGCAATTTAATAATTCATAATCGTTTTTTTTTCCGGTAACCAAAAATTAGTCGAGGTACGCATAAATTGATCCGGATCACTTCAATTCCCCCCTCTCAACAAAAAAAAAACCGAGGGTTTTGAATTTGTTGCAGAGTTGTTTGGTACTCTATTTCGTTCCCCTGCTGGAATTGTAACGTTTTCGTACCAACATACCACTAGTGGACGATATATTTACGGTTATACTTCTACTTCTTCAACATGTGCTATGCATTGTTTTTTAGGTAATAAGATCAGGTTAATTTCATTTACACCTCTGAACTTTGTCTATACATTAATTTGATCTCCTAAATTTCATAATTTTATTTAGACCCCTTATATATTAAAAACAACTCTTTTATATCCCTTATTACTTTTTGGCGTTGATTTTAAATGAAATAACTTTGATGCCCTTTGCCAAACATCCATATTTTGAAATATAAAGTTGTCCATAATAGGGATAGCTGGAATATCTTTAATCCTACCCAAACACACTATTCTCATACCAAAACACTCAACCCATCTCCCTCAACAGACAACCCCCTAACCCTTACCCTAATTTTCACCCAACCCATCTTTACAATTAGACCACCATCATGACCCAAACTCCTACCCAACCCATTATTTTCTTCTTGTACTAGAATTCTTCCTTTATTTAATGGACAATACTTGGGTCCTCACCAACTTGATCATCACCTCTTATTTGGACCAATAGAATTAAGACACGTGGCATATATTAATTAAAAAACATAAATGAGTATTACCCATTATTTATGAAATTCAACCCGGATTTGAATTATTTTTTTTTCTCTTATTCACTTTTTTTAAAAAAAATCTCATGGACAGTTTAACGTCTACATATGCGTGTACACTTATTTGTATATATAGATTGATATATGCATGTACACTTATATTTATATATAGATTGATACATATATATATACATATATGTGTGTGTGTGTGTGTGTGCTATGTATATTGCAATTGAATCCAAAGGATGATAAAATCTTTTGTGTTTTTGTAGTATCATCAATTTGGTGCGGTGAACAGCACTTTACACATGAGATTTCTGACTTTCTTTTCCAAATTTCTATACTTCAATTACTTTATTTTTATTTTTTCTTATTTGTGTTCATAATATTTTGTATCCAATTCATTTATAATCTTTGGATTTTACGAAATATGGAAAAGTACCCATCACAATATCGAATAATATTTCCAGATTGTGACTTTTTCTTATTTGTGTTTAAGGAAAGTGTACATACATATATGTATGACTTTAAACTACCCATCAGATTTTTATTTTTTAAAGTGAATAAGAGAAAAAAGAAGAATTCAAATCCGGGTTGAATCCCATAAATAATGGGTAATACCCATTTCTATTTTTAATTAATATATGTCATGTGTCTTAATTCTATTGGTCCAAATAAGGGGTGAGGACCGAAGCATTGTCCTTATTTAATCCTCTTATAATTGAAAATGAATCTAGTCAACTTTTGTGTATAAATCTTTTATACACGTTCTAGAATATATAGGAGTGTAGCTCAAGTCATAATAAATTACAACACGTAACAATTTTTTCATTGCAAACATATCATTTAACCATCTTGTCGCATCTACGTTTGAAGCGTAGCTTGGAGCATACCTTCAAACGTATAAATTCATTTTCCAACCAAATTTTAAAATTAAAAATATAAGCATTTTTGTTAAAACTATTTTTTTCATGACTGAGCCAAAATAACTCTCTTTAACTTCCCAAAACTTTTTGTTTTGAAAATGCCGGAGCAAAACTTAGAATAGCAGGGCTTTCACAAAACAAAACTTAGTGGATCTTCTGTTGCAATAACCAATACATCAACAATCAATCACTTCTATACTAAAGTTAATACCTCATCCTGAAATCAAGAAAAGTATTAATAATTCGCCACTAAAAATATAAATAAATAAAATGCAGTGGATATAAAGGACAACAGACAAAAATAAACATAACGGTTAATTTCAGTAAATTCCCTGTACTATTTAATTTAATTAATTAAATTTTACTGTGTTCATTTTGCCTTTATATTATTCAACTTCATCAATATGCCCCCTCACCTCTCAAAATGCCTAAACTACCTTCAATAGTATAAGGGGGTTTAGTGAATTATTTCGGAAAAAATAATATATACTTTTTGAAAAAAAAAAAAAAATTCGAAAAAAAATCATATTATGATTTTTTTTTTCCGAAAATGTATATATTTTGTTCCAAAATATAATTTTTTTTTCCGAAAAATATTTTTTTTGCGAAAAAGTATATATTATGTTCCAAAATATGATTTTTTTTCTGAAAAATAATTTTTTGCGAAAAATATATATTATGTTCCAAAATATGATTTTTTTTCCGAAAAATATTTTTTTTGCGAAAAAGTATATATTATGTTCCAAAATATGATTTTCTTTTTCAAAAATATATATTATGTTCCAAAATATGATTTTTTTCTGAAATATATTTTTTTTTGCGAAAAAATATTTATTATGTTCCAAAATATGAATTGTTTTTCGAAAAATAAATTTTTTGCAAAAAATATATACTATTATGTTCCAAAATATGAATTTTTTTTGAAAAATAATTTTTTTGGAAAAAATATATACTATTATGTTCCAAAATATGAATTTTTTTTGAAAAATAATTTTTTTGCAAAATATATATACTATTATGTTCCAAAATATGATTTTTTTTTGAAAAATAATTTTTTTGCAAAAAATATATACTATTATGTTCCAAAATATGAATTTTTTTTGAAAAATAATTTTTTTGCAAAAAATATATACTATTATGTTCCAAAATATGATTTTTTTTTGAAAAATAATTTTTTTGCAAAATATATATACTATTATGTTCCAAAATATGATTTTTTGCATAATAATATATATTTTTTGCAAAAATATTATTTTTCAGAAAAGATCATATTTTGAAATATAATAGTATATATTTTTTGGAAAAAAATTATTTTTCGAAAAAAATTTCATATTTTGGAACATAATATATATTTTTTGCAAAAAAATTCATATTTTGGAACATAATATATACTTTTTCGCAAAAAAAATATTTTTCGGAAAAAAAAATCATATTTTGGAACATAATATATATTTTTCGCAAAAAATTATTTTTCAGAAAAAAAATCATATTTTGGAACATAATATATATTTTTTGCAAAAAAAATATTTTTCAAAAAAAAAATTCATATTTTGGAATATAATATATACTTTTTCGCAAAAAAAAATCATATTTTATAACATAATATATACTTTTTCGCAAAAAAATATATTTTTCAAAAAAAAAATCATATTTTGTAACAAAATATGATTTTTTTTCGATTTTTTTTTTTTGCAAAAAGTATATATTATTTTTTCCGAAATAATTCACTAAACCCCCTTATACGATTGAGGGTAGTTTAGGCATTTTGAGAGGTGAGGGGGCATATTGATGAAATTGAATAGTATAGGGGATAAAATAGATACAGTATGAATTAGTTGATTAAATTGGATAGTACAGGGGATTTACTGAAATTAATCCTAAAAATAATAATGGATGCCACGTACACAATAAAACCATTATGGCCTAAAGTCCCACTACTTCACAACTTCAGCCTCCTACGAGGAGCTTAAATATTGGAACTTCTTGATGAATTCAACCTTTTTTTTCCCCTAGGCCCATGAGCCTTTGTTGGTAGCAACATGTTTAAGTTAGCTGCTACTAGTGGGCTGTATTAACGAATTGATCCGATGTGATAATTTGACGGAGTTTCATTTTCTTAATCCATATCGATTTCTTTGATCCGATAATCCAATTCTATTATTTTTTAAAAATAAAATAAAATTAATAAATAATATTTATTTATTATTATTATTTTATAAACATTAAAAATTAATTTAACTATGTATACTTATAATGCATGTTCATGACAAATATGAAAATCAAATAATCAACAAAAATTTAAAACATAATTAGAGATATTAATTACCATATACAACTAATAACATAACAATATATATATATATATATTAAGTATACTACATTACCTACTCAATATTTATATATTAATAAATAATATATAAATTTAAAATATAAATACTGAAACACTGAAATTATTTATACTTTTAATAATAATAAAGTTGATCAATCATTATTAATAAATAACAAAATAATTAATAATGAACATTTATATATATGTATAGTACTAAATATATACACATAAAAATATCAAATCTATAGTGATATATATATATATATATATATTATAATTTGGATCGGATTGTTATCGGATCGGATTAGCATAAATCCAAATCTAATTTGTTAAGAAATTGGATTATCGTATTCGGATCCTAATCGGATTATCGAATGATTCGAATCAAAATCCAATCTATTGACAGGTCTAATTTTAACCCATGATCAATTAGAGAAGAGAAAAAAATAATATATATATAAATATAAATATAATCGTGTCCAACGGATTACTCGGGTTTGACCCTAACCCGACACTCAGGACCGACCTTGAGGGCAGGCGGCCGCCTAGGGCCTAGGCCCAATAGGGGTCCAACAAATTATTTTTTTTGCCTTTAAGTAGTATAGGCCCAAAATAAAAAATTATAATTAAAAATCCAAATAAAATAAACCCAATAGACTAACACTATATTTGAGTAATATAAGTTCAAAAGAGTAATCTAGGCCCAATAAACACAATATGTCCAAATTATGTATTTATTTTGGGGGCCCTATTGGGTTTCATATGATTGTATATCGTGGTATACATGAATTGAAAATCGTTAGCCTCCAAGCTCCAAGTCTCGACCCAATCCCCCATTTTATCTCTTAATTTTCCAAACCAATCATAGATTCACAACAATCATCTCTCAAGATGAGTACTCTATACTTTGTCTATTATTTTCTTAGTTTTGTATTAAATATACAAGTTTAATCAAGTCTCAAATTATCAAGATGACTAGTGTAACCTAATTTTTGAATAATTAGTAGATTATTTTGGGGTTTAATTTGGTTTTATAATTAGAAATTTCAGTCATGTAATCTTTTCTTCCTATACCAGTTTATATAATTCTGCATGTCAAACTTTATAGGTTTTGCTCAATTAGTCTTTTAAATTTGATGTAAGAATTATATTTTAAATGTTAGTTGCTAGCATTAATACATTTATCTATTTGCTAAGCTACTAGAATTTATTTGAATATGAAGTATTGTACTTACGAAAATGGTCCAGGTTTTGGAATTATGGTTCCCCGTCAAATTCGAGAAAATGGCTAACTTAAATTTTGTTCTTTAAATTCGAGTAAGTCTTCCCCTGTAATATAGAATTTTTAAATAGATTCACAATATTATAATTTTTGAAGATTTAAAAAATACTATTAGGTACTTTTTGGTAGGGCCCCAAAAAAATTTAGGTTTTAATCTCGCCTAGGGTCCCAAAATGTTTTTGCACTCTCAGGTCGGTCATGTCGACACTAATATTCTCGTGTCATGTTCGGGTCGACCCTTATACAGTTTCAATTCTTTTATGATCTATCTTACCCCTTTTAATTCATATCGTATTTGTGTTGTACCTTATTTTACCGGCTCTAACATGAGTACACAACTCATTCATTAATTCTCATTGTTTTCTTATAACTCTGTAACATGTTTTGCCATTGCGGTACCGCTTTTTGTAGCGTTAGCAGCATAACATATTGGGACAATCTCGATTTTAATGTAAGTATCTGCATCGACATCGAACAATAAGGGACCGTTTGGTAGGCGGTTCGGTCTGGTCTTATCTGGTCTGGTCTGGTCTTATCTGTGTGGTGCTATGAAAGTCTGTTTGGTAAAGTTGTCTAGTCTTATGGTCTTATTCAAGCTGTTTGGTCTTATGTTTGGAAAATAATATATATATATATATATATATATATATATATAATTCAAAAATTATATTAAATATGAAAAATATATAAAATTTGAAAAAATATATAAAAATTGAAAATAATATAAGAAATTAAAAAATAATATATATTTCAAATTTTATACATTATTTCAAATTTGTTATATTATTTTTCAAAAGTTATATATTATTTTTTAAATTATATATATATATATATTTAAAATTTTATATATTAATTTTGATTTTTATATATATTTTTCGAATTTAATACATTATTTTAAAAAAATTATATTATTTTTCAAATTTTATATATTATTTTCGAATTTTATACATTATTTTTGATTTTTTCTATTATTTTGGAATTTTTTTATTTTCCCAAATTTTAAATATATTTTTTGCATTTTATAAATTAATTTTGAATTATATATATATATTTCAAAATTTATACATTATTTCAAATTTTTTATATTATTTTTTTAATTTTCTATATTATTTTCAAATTATATATATTTTTTAATTTTATATATATATTTCAAATTTTATGGTCTCATGTGTTAAGACAATTGTATATAAGACCACTTAAGATCACTTTAGACCATCATTTTTGGTTGTCTCAAATTACCCCTTTTGGTCCCAAGTAGTCCTTATTTTTTGGAACCGTGTTGTCAAACAGTGTCCTGTCCCAAAAAAATCATTATGAGATCGGACTAAATAGGACCGGACCGCGAACCAAACAGAGCCTTAACATACATTAATTGACGTGGAGCCATGCTGTATATATATTGGTCATGTTTTGGTGCTTGATATATAGTAGGGATAACTTCATTTACACCCCCTGAGGTTTGTCCTATCATCATTTTGACCCCCTCAGGTTTGCATATCTTCATTTACACCCCCTCATGGGGTGAAATGTCTAAAATACCCTTATACCAAACACCCCTTAAATCAATTTAATCCCTAAATCAATTTAAACCCTAAACCAAACACCTCCTTAGAATTAATCTAACCCTCAAACCAAACACATCAATATTTATTCAATATTTATTCTCTCTCTCTCTCTCTCTCACTCTCAGACACAACACACACACACACACACGCACGCACACACACACACATATATATATAGATCTATACAAAAAAATAATTTTTATAGATCTATACACACACATATATAGATCTATACATATATATATATAGACCCATCGGGGGCGGCGGGAGGGGGCGGCGCCGACGGGAAAGCGGTGGTGGGAGGGGCCGACGCCGACGGGGAGGCGGTGGGAGGGGGTCGGCCGACGACTTATATATATATATATATGTGTGTGTGTGTGTATATATATATATAGATCTCTATCTATATATGTGTGTATATATATATATGTGTGTGTGTGTGTGTGGTGTGTGCGTATGAGAGAGAAAGAGAGAGGAGAGAATTAATTTTTTTTTTAATTTTATATTTATTTTCTAATTTAGTTTTTTTTTTTGAAATTTAATATATATATATTTGAATTATATATATTTTTTCAAATTTTATATTATTTTTGAAATTTATAATTATTTTCGAAATTTAATATATATTATTAGAATTTTATATGGTTTTTTTTAATTTTATATATTTGTCTTGAATTTAATATGTTTTTAAAAAAAAATTAAAAATTTATATATATTTTCGATTTTATAATTTTTTTTTGAAGTTTAATATATATTTTTTGAATTTTATATGTTTTTTTTAAAAAAAATTTATATATTTGTTTCAAATTTTTTATGTTTTTTGTGATTTTTATATTTATTTTTGAAATTTAATATGTTTTTTTGAAAAAAAAATAATTTCAAAATTTATATATATTTTTTAATTTTATATTTATTTTCGAATTTATAATATTTTTTAAATTTTAATATATATTTTGAAATTTTAATACAAATTAAATTATTAAATGATGGGAGGGGGTCTAATTGATAAAAACACTATCCTTGTTTCCAAACAGAATAAGGATAAGACATTGAGGGTAGTTTAGGGATTTTAAAAAAAATTCAGGCTGATGTCATCGTTCAGGGGGTCTAAGTGATGAGAATATTGAAAAGTAGGGGGTATAAATGAAGATATGCAAACCTGAAAGAGTCCAAGTAAAAATAAGACAAACCTCAGGGGGTGTAAATAAAGTTATCCCTATATAGTAAGGTTGTTCTGTTATATCTATCAAAATAATTTTCTTCATCAGGGAGAACCACAGTGGCAATGTCAGCTATCATACAGTAGTGGAGTTATTTTCTTCCAAAAATTTTATCCATCAATTATATATTGTCAATTTGTCATGTTCAAGTACTAGCTTTTCAAGTTGAAATTCAATTTCCCTCTGTTTTTTCCATAGTCGCACAGATTTTTTTGTAGCAATGATTACTTCAATCAATTAAAGTGGATTATGCCTAGTCTTTCAATTAAACTCATATATTCAAGAGTTAATTTTAGTAAACCCCCGAGTCCCATGTGATTTTAAAAAAATTATTTTGCTCCCCTCTTATACAGAAAATCTCCTTATAGTTATCAAAATATATTAATTTATCCCTCTTTTTATAATTTTGTATCAAAATACCCCTAAAATTTAATTAAATTAAAAAACAAAACATATAAAATTCAAAATATAATTTTTTTTTATAAAAAACATATAAAATTTGAAAAAATATATAAAATTCGTAAAAATATATATATATATATATATAATTTGTAAAAATATATATAAAATCAAAAACATATATAAAATTTGTAAAAAAACATAAAAAATTTGAAAAAATATATAAAATTCGTAAACAAATATATAAAATTTGTAATAAATATATAAAATTTGAAAACAAATATACAAAATTAAAAAACATATAAAATTTGAAAAAATATATAAAATTCGTAAAAATATATATAAAATTCAAATATATATATAATTCGTAAAAAACATATAAAATTTGTAAAATATATATAAAATTCTTTAAAAATATACAAAATTTAAAAAACTTATAAAATTCGAAAAAACCATATTACCATTCAAATAAAATATTTCGAAAACATAAATATTATTTTAATTTTAATTAGGAATAAAATCATATAACTTTATTATTAAATCACATGAATCGGTAGATTATGTTGGATCCTCCATATTAAAAAAGGGTTAGTTCAATCCGCACTTTATTTATTGCATGGAAATGAAAAAAAACAATTGACTTCTAAAAAAGCAGTTTTAACACCACATATTATTTTAAATCTATGACTATTACTCTATTGTGATATCTAAATGTTTTTGAAAAAAAAAAAATCAAATATAGTGGAAGAGCACTTTCTTGGATTGTATTATGATTTTTCTACCCTCTTTTTTTTGGATAATCTTGTTTGAATATAATATTGTAGTGTGCCAAAGGATTATATATATATATATATATATATATATATATATATATTGAATTTTATATGTTTTTTAAGAATTTTATATGATTTTTTTTATTTTATATATTTTTTACGAATTATATATATTTTTTATGAATTATATATATTTGTTACGAATTTTATATGTTTTTATTTTATTTTATATATATTTTTATGAATTATATATATTTGTTACGAATTTTATATGTTTTTATTTTAGTTTATATATTTTTTTACGAATTTTATATGTTTTTTTTTCGAATTTTATATGTTTTTTTATGAATTTTATATATTTTTTCAATTTTTATATATTGTTTTACGAATTATATATATATTTTTACGAATTTTTTTTTTTTGGATTTTATATGTTTTTTTTTTAATTTTTATATATTTTTTACGAATTATGTATCTATATTTTTTGAATTTATATATTTTTTACGAATTTTATATGTTTTTTTAAAAAAATTATATATATTTTTATGAATTTTATATATTTTTTTACGAATTTTATGTATATATTTTCGAATTTTATATGTATTTTTTAATTTTGATATATATTTTAAATTATTTATATATATATATTTTAATTTTATATGTTTTTTTAATTTAATTAAATTGCAGGGTTATTTTGGTAAAAAATATAGGGAGGGGGCAAGTTGATATATTTTGGTAACCATAAGGGGATTTTCTGTATAGGAAGGGGACAAAATAATTTGTTTTAAAATTATAGGGGGGTTTACTGAAATTAACTCTATATTCAATGGGGGAAAAAGTGTGAATAAATTTTAGAAAATGCTATATATATATTCTCAACATTATTCTTAATTAATAAATTAACAACTACTGCACAGTATTCATTTGGCATAGTTTTAGTCGTTGTGTTTAGTAATCAATCATTCCTTTGTTTGTGAACTTAAAATGGAGTATCTTTAATATTCTAATGAACTAAACTTTATTCAAATAACCTATCTATTCCATTCTCATGTAATCTATTGTGAGAAACTAAGGTTACGAAAAGCCCTTGTGTTCTGGAAAAAAAAATCTAATTAAATTAATATAGTTAATAAGAATTTAACGGATCAGATTTGATCTGACCGGGGATCCACTAATCAAATTTTGCGGGCTCAATCCCGATCGACATTGATCTGATAGATTTGATCTTACCGGGAGTGAGCTCCACAAATCAAATTTTGTGGGCTCAATCCCAATTGATATTGATTTAATTTGTTAGATTGTCCAGTTAGATACCAACATGGCCGAAGTTAAATTCTTATGTTCTAAAGTAATCGAGAAACCCATCACTACCGCCTTCTATCACTTTCATCAACATTGTTTCCCATAATTATATTTAACACCATTCATTACCACGGTACCACCACCAACATCTAGACGCTATTGCCGCTTTCTACCTACATTGCCTCGTTCGTCTAAGTTCTTTGATATTTGTGATTGTCCATACTGTCTTTATGATGAAGATGATGAGCCTAAGAGCAGGAGAAAAAGAAAGTCATCCCAGCAACGCCTCAAGGATCGATATGAATCCGGTGATCCCACAGTTGACCTTCCCAAAATTGAGTTTTGCATTCCAGATCATCATTTTCATTGGACAGTCATGCCTTTTGGATTAAAAATCGCACATTCCTTATTTCAACAAACCATGGTCTGGATTTATGCTCTTATTCTCTCCTCCGCCCAGGTGTATATTGATGACATTTTGTTATTCTCCAATGATCTTGAAACCCATTATACTCTCCTTTTAACCTTCCATGACATTGTCCGGAAATTTTTACCATTTACAGCTGTAAAAGGATAGTAACATTTCTGCCAATAAGACCGAAGAATGATAGATGGATTCATTATGGTTGAGGAAGCGCTAGTATCAAAGAAGGCTATGACAGGGAGAGACTTGGCATATTTATCAAAGAGTACATGAATTTGGGCAAGAGGCTGGACAAGGAAATAGGGGGCAAAAGAGAAATCCAAAGAGAAAAGGTTATGGGGATAATCACATTCTGGATCAGAAACATCAGAAGATGATTCAGATGAGTTAGATAAGGCAATAGGGAAAGAGAAAACCATGATAGTATCAACATTGGCTTCGTCATCAATCGAAAACAGAGATTCGATGTCTCCATTATCATTATCTGGAATATGAAGTTTAGACAGAGAATGGACAAGTTTATCTTGGGCCAATTTGTTCGAGCATTGTTTTACAAAATGTCCTGATTTTCTACAGATATAGCATTTATCTGAATTTCTTCTGCCACGAACAAGTTTCTTTTTGAAAAATCTCAATTTCTTTTTCCTGGAAAACTTTGGAAAGGAAAAAGTTTTCTTAGATTTCCATTTTCGGAAATGCTTTGCCTTTTATGGAGAGGAATGATAGGCACAAGACTTGGTGTCTTTGCAAAGAAGATGAGAAGATAATGTATTATTGCAGTTTGGAATACTCAGCCAATCAGGAGACTTGCACATAGGACTAACATCAATAACTTGACAGCAAACGCTGAACTTTCAGTGATAGGAACTTTGCAATTTGGATCTTAAAGTCCAAGGAAGGAAGTAATTGCGAAACTTCAATCCTAACCAACAAAGTCTTCCTTCATTGCCATTAGTGTTATTATTGCCTTGCATTTTATTTTTTTCCATTCTATTTTTTTCCGATAAGTAATTCCCACATTCTATTGCGGTCATTATAGACACCATTGCAATTTTAACTAAAGGGATAATTTAGGTATTAAAAATGATGTCATGTCTGAAAAGGTACAAAAATGATATAAGTGGATGCAAATTAATTACTTTTTCTAAAAAAAGTGATCTGATTGAAATTATGCAAACCATGAGAGGTTAAATTAATGTATAGAAAATATTCGGGGATGTAAATGAAATTAACCCTAATATCATTTGACAAAGTGTTGTCTTCAAAATGAAAAGTATCGGAGATCTAACCGTTACCGTGGGACTCTAGTGTAATATGTCGTAAATCCCAGCTGTTAGGTTATTTTACCGTTCATATAGAATGATTTTGATCACCGTCAGCTGAGGCCATAGGAGTCTTCATCATCTATTTTCTCTGTTTGTACCCTAAATGAGTTAACGCATGGCAAGACAAAGATGGAACAAACTGGAGCGAAAATGGGCCCAAAACTGGGCCAAAATCTGAGTCGAGTTTAGTGGCAAAAATTAGCTAGAAAGTAGCCAAAAATGTGGGCCAAGAAATGGCCATGTGATGGGTCAAGACATGGCCAAAATGTTGGCTAAAAAGTGGCCAAGGAGAAGGCAAAAATAGTGGCAAAGAAATTGAGTTATTATAAAAGAATTTTCGACCTAGTTGTCAAAGCCTATTTGATTGAAGGAATCAGTGTTGATCAAGACTAGAAGAATACAAAGTTTGTGGAGTATTGGACAGTTTGGGAAAAGAGATGTAGTTGAGTTGATGATAGTGTTTAGATATGTTTAGAATTTAGGTTGTTTTTATCTTTTATTTTATTAGTTATTTATTTCTAGTGTATCTAAGTTATCTTTTAGTCTTATAAATAATGTACGTAGACTTCCGTTAGAGAGGTCCCCGACCAAACACAAATATGTCTTCCATTATATTTTACTCTTTTTATCGTCCTTTCAATATCTTTATTTTCCTTTCAATTTATTTTTTTTGCACTATTTAAATTACAGTCTATTTAATTTCTTACAACAATCCTTTCAATTCCTTTTAATTCCCAGTATATTTAAATTCCTTGTTTCGCACTTTTAATTCTTTTCTATTCTTTTCGCAATTTTTCTTTCGGTTACGAAAAGTCCTCTTTGTTGAGGCAATCATAACCTATTCATGTCAATTGAGTTATTTCTCGCACAAATCGCCTGATTCTATTTCTTATGTTCAAAAGAGACGAAAAATCGTTCATTTTGAACCAGTTGAACTCCGTCACCGATTCTGTCACGCCCGCACCCTACAGATACGAAGAATATTATCGGCCCTACTATTCGGTCGATGAATATTTTTTAGAACAAACATTATTTTCTTCCTTTTTTCCATCATCTATTTTCAATTATTCCAATGTGGTATTTTTCATTTTTTTCTCTTCAAATGAAAATTACGATGATTAATTTTCATTCATTTACTAGGTGGATTTATCATACCTCGCGGGAAAAAGAAAAAACTTGGATAAAGAGTCATTAGATTCAAGAAAAAAAAAAAAAAAAAAAGAAGTTGGCCATGAAATAAGATATTTTGTTGAATTTATACCAAAAATAGTTAAGAAAGTCAAAACAAATAAATGGTGGTTGAATACGAATGCACCAAGTAGAATTTATAAATATATCCAATCTGCATGCTATTAATATACTATTAATAAATTCGACCTAATCTTCGTACAAATTATTTTTATAGTTAATTGGTGATTTTCTAAATTTTACATGTATAAAAATTATTTTCAAACGTTGTCGAGTTTTGAGATAGTGTATGTACTTTCCGAGTCTTCAAACATATATAAATAACTTGTTAACTTTTTCTTTTATTTTTTGTACTAATTTACGTAAGTATATTTGATAGATTTTATAACTTATAACTTGATTAGCAGTACAAACTTTTATCTATTTTATTTTTAAGTTAAAAATAAATAAATAAAAAAGAACTCAGGCTTACGAATCCGGCCGTCCTGATAGGCCTGTTGGTCTGAGCTTGGGGGTAACACTGTTAGAAGCCTACGATCCGGATTGCTCAGGCCGGGCCCAAATAATCCCACTTGACACACACACACGGGGCACAAGGTCAGGACTCGGGAGTCATGTTTATTTTCCAGTCTCCCCTGACTTTTCTCCTCAAAGAAGAAAGTGAATCAATCAATGTAGCCCTTTTCCATTGATTGGAAAATACAAAAATCAAATAACCAATTCAAAAAATGAGTGATCGGGAATAAAATAACATAAAGAAATACCCATTTCCACAAAAAGTGATAGGAGCATTGACAAATTAACATATATACTATGAAAATTCCTTTATTCATAGTATCTTTAGCTTTTTTTTATGGTTGTCAATCTGAGTGGGCTTGACATTTTCCACGCTTATACAGAAGAAACTTGGTGACTACGCAATGGAATAATTAAAATTTATAAAACAATAATGTCACGGACTAATAGTACTACTTCACTACAAGTCCAGCCTCTGCTTTCTATATATATGATAATATGATCATCTACTAATATATATTCTCATAGCCAAATGAATTTCAAACTAGCGGCAGTTATTTTTTCCTATTTTCCCCTTTTGGACTGTGTTTTGGGTCCTCTCGCTTTTCTTCTTTCCTCCCCCTCCTCTCACCATCGGGGGGAGTCTGGCGCAATCTCCGGTCATGAGGAGATGATGTCGGAGGAAGAGGAAAACGATACGGCTGCTGAATCTAATGCTGCAGCTCAAAAGCATTTCCGGCAACTTCAACACATTCGAGGAGCTTAATTAATTGAACTTGTTCATAAGTTCATTTCGTTAATGTCCCTTTTAGCTTTGTTTATACTAGTGAAATATAGCTTCCAAACTAGTGTTTTTTTTTTTTTTTCCCTTTTATTGTGTGTGATGGATCATGGCTATCAAAAGCTGCAAGTGTAGCTGATCATGAATATATATATATATATATATATATATATATATATATATTTCAACGAGTGCCTTTTTCTGCAGGTGTCTTTCAGGGTGCTCATGAGTCCATAATCTATGCATGGTAGGTATTTTTTATTTTATTTTCTCTACCTAATTAAGTCCACTTGAACACTTCTATCTCACAATACACAAGTAATTATACCTTCATAATTTTTCATTTTCACTTCCAATCACACTTACGAAAACTAAACTTTCTAGTGGATTGATCAGAGGTTATAATTTACTCTTTCTTAAATCATACTCGCAATGAAAGTGCCAAAGTTAATTTATTTTTTCCCCTTTTTTTCAATTAGCTAGGTTGATGTCAAGATACAGGAGGGTTTTTATTTTTTAAAATCAATATATAGTATCGCATATTCGCGATGGATCTATATAACAAGAGATTCATAGTTAATAGATTTTTTGTATATATTTTTTTAAAAGTTTAGTAGTAGTCATATTTCTTCCTTCTCGATATCCACTTATATATAATATTCGTTCTACAAGTAGTTGTGATCATTCGTCCATAAATATCTCAACCAAACGATGCTATGAGCGTAGTCAAAGACTTATTTTTCAACATAATCGATCTGTCAAAGAATCAACTTAACATACTTGCTCCGTATTGGACGATACAGAGACTAAAAATTTGTCTTCAACTATTCCATAAAACTTTAAAACTATTGGGAATGTCATGATCTATAACGTTAGAGACTTCTTAATTTTGTTTGGAAATTATATTCATGCAATGTTGTCATGCTCAAATTAACAGAGCTTTTTGGGTTTGGCTCAGCTAGAACTACAAGTCTGCAACTAATTATGTGTTGCCATCAGAATTTACAAAAACATAGAATAGCGGGGCTTTCACAAAACAAAACTTAGTGGATCTTCTGTAGCAATAACCAATACATCAACAATCAAGAAAGGTATTAATAATTCGCCACTAAAAATATAAATAAATAAAATGCAGTAGATATAAAGGACAACAGACAAAAATAAAGATAATAATGGATGCCACGATACACAATAAAACCATTATGGCCTAAAGTCCCACTACTTCACAACTTCAGCCTCCTATATATATATATATATATAGTCGCCACATCTCCACATATATATCGTCATCTCTAAGTAATCACCAAATTTAGCTATATATCACACACACACACACACACACACACACATATATATATATAAGGTATGAATCTACAAGAAGCTGCCGCAGATTTCTGTTCCTATTTTCCGCTTTTGGACTGTGTTTTGGGCACTCTGTTTTGTCTTCTCTCCTCTGGTAGGGATTCCAGTGAAAACTCCGGCCGCCACGAGACCATGTCTAAAGAGAAGGACAGCAAGGTTGCTGTTGCATGTAATATAGCGGCTCAAAAGCATTTTCAGCAACTTCAACACCTACGAGGAGCTTAAATATTGGAACTTCTTGATGAATTCAACCTTTTTTTCCCCTAGGCCCATGAGCCTTTGTTGGTAGCAACATGTTTAAGTTAGCTGCTACTAGTGGGCTGTATTAACGAATTAAGGGTTTGTTCTTTTTTCATTTCTTTTAACTCTCTTCTTCTTTTATCTGGTGTGATGATTTTTAAACTGTGATTGTTGTAGTATTAGTTTGTGTATTTTCGGCATATATATATATATATATATATATATATATATATATTTCACGGAATTCAGTATCTTCTTCCTCTCTACATGAGTTAGGGCTACCCATTCGTGTTTGTGTCGATTTGAGTCGTATGAGTTAAAATTGGTATGTCGGAAAAGATTTGGTTAATATATGTATAAAATATGCTTAAC
Source organism: Cornus suecica (assembly GCA_963922005.1). NCBI lineage: Eukaryota > Viridiplantae > Streptophyta > Magnoliopsida > Cornales > Cornaceae > Cornus > Cornus suecica. Next base: position 6,725,344 of record OY998238.1, on the reverse strand, counting down.
CATAACTCAATCCATTTATTAAATAGGTTACCCGTATCGACCTATGTAACTCGTTTAACCTATTTATTATTAATATATTAAATTAAATTTGACACAATCTAACACGAAACGAATTGTTTAACCTATTTATTAAATTGATTTTGACACGATCCGATAATAATTAATTGATATATTTCAACTAGACCTGTAAACGGATAGGATTTGGATCGGATTTGTCCTGATCTGAATCCGAATCCGATAAGCATAATCCGAAATAATTTGATCTGATAATCCGACGAATTTTCATTTTCTTAATCCATATCTGATTCTCTTTGAGATTCGAATCTCCGATCCGATAATCCAATCCTATTATATTTTTTTTTAAAAATAAAATCAATAAATAATATTTATTTATTATTATTATTTTATGAACATTAAAAATCAAATTATCTATTTATACTTATAATGCATGTCCATAACAAATATGAAAATCAAATAATTAAAAAAAAATAAAACATATTTAGAGATATTAATTACCATATACAACTAATAACATAACAATATATATACTAAGTATACTACATTACCTACTCAATATTTATATATTAATAAATAATACATAAATTTAAAGTAAAAATACTGAAATACTAAAATTATTCATACTTTTAATAATAGTAGAGTTGATCAATCATTATTAATAAAGAACAAATTAATTAACAATGAATATTTATATATATGTATAGTACTAAATATATACACATAAAAATATCAAATCTATAGTGATATATATATATATATATATATATATATATATATATATATATATATATATATATATATATATATATATATATATATATTATAATTCGGATTGAATTGTTATCGGATCGAATTAGCATAAATCCAAATATAATTTGTTAAGAAATTGGATTATCGTATTCGGATCAAAATCCGATTCATTGACAGGTCTAATTTTAACCCATGATCAATTAGAGAAGAGAAAAAAATAATATATATATATATATAAATATAAATATAACCGTGTCCAACGGATTACTCAGGTTTGACCCTAACCCGACACTCAGAGCCGGTCTTGAGGGCAGGCGGCCGCCTAGGGCCCAGGCCCAATAGGGGTCCAACAAATTATTTTTTTGCCTTTAAGTAGTATAGGCCAAAAATAAAAATTTATAATTAAAAGTCCAAATAAAATGAATCCAACATACTAACACAATATTTGAGTAATATAAGTTCAAAAGAGTAATATAGGCCCAATAAACACAATATGTCCAAATTATGTATTTATTTTGGGGGCCCTATTGGGTTTCATATAATTGTATATCATGGCATACATGAATTGAAAATCGTCAGCCTCCAAGCTCCCAGTCTCGACCCAATCCCCCATTTTATCTCTCAATTTTTCAAAAAAATCTTCTTTCAATGCTCCCTCTTCCAATTCTACCACACTTACCTAACCGTAAAACCCAATCATAGATTCACAACAATCATCTCTCAAGATCAGTACTTTATACTTTGTTTACAATTTGCTTGGTCTTGTATTGAATATACAAGTTTAATCAAGTCTCAAATTATCAAGGTCACTAGTGTAACCTAATTTTTGAACAATTAGTAGATTATTTTGGGGTTTAATTTGGTTTTATAATTAGAAATTTCAGTCATGCAATCTTTTCTTCCTATACCAGTTTATTTAATTCTACATGCCAAACTTTATAGGTTTTGCTCAATTAGTCTTTCAATTTTGATGTAAGAATTATATTTTAAATGTTAGTTGTTAGCATTAATACATTTATTTATTTGTTAAGCTGCTAGAATTTATTTGAATATGAAGTATTATTGTACTTACGAAAATGGTCCAGGTTTTGGAATTATGGTGCCTTGTCAAATTCGAAAAAATGACTAACTTAAATTTTGTTCTTTAAATTCAAGTAAGTCTTCTCCTATAATATAGAATTTTTAAATAGATTCACAATATTATAATTTTTGAAGATTTTAAAAAATACCATTAGGTACTTTTTGGTAGGGCCCCAAAAATATTTTAGGCTTTAATCTCGCCTAGGGCTCCAAAATATTTTTGCACTCTCAGGACCGGCCCTGCTGACACTAATATTCTTGTGTCATATTCGGGTCGACCCTTATACAACTTAAATATTTTTATGATCTACCTTAATCTTTTTAATTAATATCGTATTCATGTTGTGCCTTATTTTACCCGCTCTAACATGAGTACACAACTGATGCAGGAGGATCAGCGTAAGGATGGCAGGAAATCGTGATCTTCTGTTTTCCTTTTCAAATATCTATTTTTAGTTAATTTTTACTACTTATGGTAATTTTCTATTTGTCAATTAGGGATTAATTCTGAACCCGATTTGGGTTAGATTTTTGGCAATCTTTTGATTTCTTTCCGTATTTCGTTTTGGTAAGACTTTTAGGGTTTTGCTATTTTTGGTAAAATCTTTGATTTTCAGCTATTTAAACCCGGCTTGTGGGTTGTTTTTATTTAATTCTTGATTATAAACAATTTTATTAAATTTCAGAGTGTTCTCTGAATTTTGGGTCGAAATTCTCCTGTTTTTCCTTGCAAAGTACCTATTGCACTAGCTTGCAGAATAATCTCTATTTTGTTCGGCGTCAATTGGTATCAGAGCTCAGCATCTTCCTGATGCGGTATTTTCATCAGTTTTTTATGACTGGTGGTCGTGGTCGTCGTGGGCAGATTCCGATTGAGGAAGTCCCGCACTGTGATCGTAACGTTCAGGATGTTATGATTGAGGATTTGCAGAGGCAAGTGGCAGAGTTAACCCAGCGCCTGACGGCGCAGGAAATCGGTAATCATGATGTGGAAGATTCTGATACCGACAATTCCACCTTCGAAAATCCGTACCCACAATTAGGGCCAATATTTTCGGAAGATTCTGATTCCGAAGATGATTGGTTGAAAACCAAAATTTTCGTTGGAGAGCCAGTGTATGACGAAGAAGGAGATGAGGATGTGTTCAATGCAAGCACGGCGACTGAAGTTCAGTGGATGCTTCCATACGAGTGGCCGGATTATGAAGTCAATAACCTCGTTGAAGTTGATCAAATGGAAGACATTTTCTTGAACTCCTTACTGGAGGACGATATAACTGGCATAGAAAATCTTGAGATCCCATTTAGCAATCCTCCTGAATCTCAGCAGAATGTGATCCCAGCAGCAGGTCCTAAGAAGGAAGTTGTTTTTATGCCTTGTGGAAATAGTGCAACAGGTGAGGTTTCAGAATTACCCATGGAGGTCCAGCAGCTGTTTTCGGAATTCTCTGTTTTGATGCCAGAAGACCTTCCTCCTGGACTGCCGCCAGAATTACCCACGGGCCGTTTACATCCTAGGGCAGGTGAGTTGGCCCAACATCTTCGAGGCATCCATGAGCAGGTGAAACTGGCCAGTCACGAGAGCAATGCCAAGTACAAAACTCGAGCGGACAGTCATCATCGTCAGGTACTTTTTGATGTTGGTGATTTTGTTTGGGTTGTATTAACTCGTGATCGTTTCCCTGTTGGCGAGTATAATAAGATTAATGAGCGGAAGATTGGACCCTGTGAGATATTGCAGAAGATTAATGACAACGCATACAGGTTGTGTCTCCCTAGTCACTTGAAAACATCTGATGTCTTTAATGTGAAACACCCGAGTCCTTGTTTTGCGGATTTTGCTGATGCTGCTGTGAACTCGAGGACGAGTTCTTTCCAACCCGGGGTAACTGATGCAGGAGGATCAGCGCAAGGATGACAGGAAATCGTGATCTGCTGTTTTCCTTTTCAAATATCTATTTTTAGTTAATTTTTACTACTTATGGTAGTTTTCTATTTATCAATTAGGGATTGATTCTAAACCCGATTTGGGCCAGATTTTTGGCAATCTTTTGATTTCTTTCCGTATTTCGTTTTGGTAAGACTTTTAGGGTTTTGCTATTTTTGGTAAAATCCTTGATTTTCAGCTATTTAAACCCGACTTGTGGATTGTTTTTATTTAATTATTGATTATAAACAATTTTATTAAATTTCAGAGTGTTCTCTGAATTTTGGGTCAAAATTCTCCTGTTTTTCCTTGCAAAGTACCTATGGTACTAGTTTGCAAAATAATCTCTATTCTGTTCGGCAACAACTCATTCATTAATTCTCATTGTTTTCTTATAACTCTGTAACATGTTTTGCCATTACCAATTTTTGTAGCGTTAGCAGCATAACATATTGGGACAATCTCGATTTTAATGTAAGTATCTGCATCGACATCGAACAATAAGTAACATACATTAATTGACGTGGAACCATGCTGTATATATATTGGTCATGTTTTGGTGCTTGATATATAATAAGGTTGTTCTGTTATATCTATCAAAAGAATTTTCTTCATCAGGGAGAACCACAGTGGCAATGTCAGCTACCAGTGGAGTTATTTTCTTCCAAAATTTTATCCATCAAGTATATATCGTCATGTTCAAGTACTAGCTTTTCAAGTTGAAATTCAATTTCCCTCTTTTTTTCCACAGTCGTACAGATTTTTTTGTAGCAATGATTACTTCAATCAATTAAAGTGGATTATGCCTAGTCTTGAATTTCAACAAGAGCGGGCTACTCAGATGCTACAGGGTGCAAATGACGTATTTGTGATAATGGATGCCACCACATTTTGTCTCTTGTCTGCATCGCAAGTATATGCATCATATACATATGTATATATATAATGGTCTACCTAATCACAGAAATTATCTATGTTATCTACGATAGCCTTTTGGCACATTGGCTATGTATCAAATCAGGGCCTAAAATCAATTAAAGGAAGCACTCATCCATTCAAGAGTTAATTTTAGTAAACCGTCAAATCCATGGTGGTTTAAAAATATCACTTTACCGCTTCCTATACAAAAAAATAAAACTTTTATGATTATTAAAATATATTAATTTATTCCCTTTCTTATAATTTTGAATCAAAATATCCTTAAAATTTAATTATATTTAAAAAAATCATATAAAATTCAAAAAATATATATATGTAATTCGTAAAAAATATATAAAAATTAAAAAATATATATAAAATTTGAAAATATATATAAAATTCGTAAAAAAATATATAAAATTTGAAAACATATATAAAATTCGTAAAAATATATATAAAATTTGAAAACATATATAAAATTCGTAAAAATATATATAAAATTCGAAAAAATATTTAAAATTTATAAATATATATATATATAATTCGTAAAAAATATATATAAAATTCGATAAAATTTGTAAAAAATATATAAAATTCGTGAAAAATATACAAAACTAATAAAACTTATAAAATTTGAAAAAACCATATTACCAATCAAATAAAATATCTCGAAAACATAAATATCATTTTAATTTTAATTAGGAATAAAATCATATAACTTTATTATTAAATCACATGAATTGGTAGATTATGTTGGACCCTCCGTATTAAAAAAGGGTTAGTTCAATCCGCACTTTGATTATTGCATGGAAATGGAAAAAAGCAATTGACTTCTAAAAAAGCACTTTTAACACCACATATTATTTTAAAACTATGACTATACTCTATTGTGACATCTAAATATTTTTGAAAAAAAAAATCAAATATAGTGGAAGAGCACTTTCTTGGATTGTATTATGATTTTCCTACCCCTTTTGTTTTTTGGATAATCTTGTTTGAATATATTATTGTAGTGTGCCAAAGGATTATATATATATATATATATATATTGAATTTTATATATTTTTTTACGAATTTTATTTGTTTTTTTCAAAATTTATTTGTTTTTTGAATTTTATATGATTTTTTTTTATTTTATATACTTTTTACGAATTATATATATTTATATCAAATTTTATATGTTTTTTAATTTTATATTTTTATGAATTTTATATATTTTTATATATTTTCTACGAATTATGTATATATATTTTTTGAATTTTATATGTTTTAATTTTATTTTATATATTATTTACTAATTTTATATATTTTTTACGAATTTTATATGTTTTTTTTTAATTTTATATGTTTTTTTACGAATTTTATATATATTTTTGAATTTTATTTTTTACGAATTTTATGTATATATTTTCGAATTTTATATGTATTTTTTAATTTTGATATATATTTTTGAATTATGTATATATATATGTATTTTTGAATTTTATATGTTTTTTTTTAATTTAATTAAATTGCAGGGGTATTTTGGTAAAAAATTATAGGGAGGGGACAAATTAATACATTTTGATAATTATATAGGAATTTTCTATATAGGAGGGGAGCAAAATGATTTTTTAAAAAATTATATGAGATTTACTGAAATTAACTTTATATTCAATAGGGAAAAAAGTGTGAATAAATTTTAGAAAATGCCAGACCATCAAATAAATTAAAAAAAAAGTATCTTGTATCCAGCTTTATAATTTCCATAGGTAGACCGTGCTATATATATATTCTCAACATTCTTCTTAATTAATAAATTAACAACTACTGCACAGTATTCATTTGGTATAGTTTTAGTCGTTGTGTTTAGTAATCAATCATTCCTTTGTTTGTGAACTTAAAATGGAGTATCTTTAATATTCTAATGAACTAAACTTTATTTAAATAACCTATCTATTCCATTCTCATGTAATCTCTTTTGAGAAACTAAGGTTACGAAAAGCCTTGTGTTCTGAAAAAAAAATTTAATTAAATTAATATAGTTAATAAGAATTTAACGGATCAGATTTGATCTGACCGAGGCTCCACTAATCAAATTTTATGGGCTCAATCCCGATCGACATTGATATGATAGATTTGATTTGACCGGGAGTGAGCTCCACTAATCAAATTTTGTGGGCTCAATCCCAATTAACATTGATCTGATTCGTTAGATTGTCCAATTAGATACTAACATGGCCGAAGTTAAATTCTTATGTTCTAAAGTAACCGAGAAACTCATCACTACCGCCTTTTATCACTTTCATCAACATTGTTTCCCACAACTATATTTAACACCATTCATTACCACGGTACCACCACCACCAACATCTAGATGCTATTGCCGCTTTCTACCTACACTACCTCGTTCGTCTAATCAACAAAGTTTTCCTTCATTGCCATTAGTGCTATTATTGCCTTGCATTCTATTTTTTTCCGATAAGTAATCCCCCATTCTATTGCGGTCACTACCGCCATTTAACAATATCTATTTTGTTTTAAAAAAGAATTTGTTATATTATTTATCGCATTAATTGCCAACTAATAGAATATTTTGAAAAATACAAATTGAAACTGATTTTATTATTAATTTTTAGTTGGTTAAAAAAATATTAAATTGGATATTATCATTCATTTTTATAGAATTCCATATCTATAGAAACCGGCTTACAACATAAAATATACTTTTCTGAACTTTCGAAAGTTATAAATTGATTCATGGGTGACCTTAATGAAGTCAAATTAAATTAAATTAGAATAATCTTTTCTTCAGTTAAAAAGTTGAAGTCATACGACATTTTAAATATTGAATTTCCTCATCAATCAAAATATCTTCAACAATTTTTTCATAATGGCTCAAAAAGAATCCTTCCGTGCTGTTAGAATAAAATTACTTGTTTTGTTACGAAGATTACTATTGATAAAATTTAAATGATACATCGTATGAACTACATTTTCATCATTTACATTACATTTTAAAATTACTTTTAAAGGAATACCGTTTAACTACAACGTCATTCGATAAAAATATACCTAAAACGTATTTAATTATATCTAAATACATTTAAAAGAATATATTCTTAACTCTATTTTCGGTTATTTATTTAGTTCCATTACATTCAATGAAATTATATTTGAGATAATTTATTTTTAGGAAAATTACACTTACATTCCCTAAGAGTTGCCCTAATTACAAGAAGTATCCCTGATATTTTATTAATATCAATTACCTCCCTTAACATTTGCTCCGTTGTAACAATTTTTCTCCTCTATTAAAAGTCAATGCCGAAAAATACAAATATTGGTCAAAGAAATAATTTTTTTGAATTGAAAACCCTATTTTGCCCTTATACATTTCATCCCTTAGTTTTGCAATGATAATTGACCATATTACCCTCACATGTACTCAGTGTCCATTACTTTAGAAACCCGTACCATTCTGTATAATTCCCTTGGGTGCTCAATTGTTGCAATTTTCTTCTGTATCATTGTCAATTTTCTGTAAAACCCATTAGATCCTAGTTATATTTCTGGCCTTTTCTTTTAGTTTCACCAACACAAACTTCTACAAGATTCAACATTTAAGATCAACCATTTCTTTAAACCCTAACCTTTTTCACAAACTCTTGAGGTTTCTTCACCCAACCCAAGACCTAAAATTGACCCCAACACCAAAACCCAGTTCAATACCCTCTCACTGTGTCCTGTGGATGACACTTTTTTATTTCCGGTGGTGGGTATAGTTCAGAAGCCTGGTCTCATATCTTATCTTTACATGAAAAGCCGGGTGCATGAGATTCACGCACAGAAAATTCGAGAGGCGCGTGTGGGCGCGTCCGGTGTCGGATGGGGTTGATTTTTACGTTGCCGCGTTCATCTTCGAAAGAGCTTTCTAGCGATATGCTATACTGGTGGTTTAAATGAGTTTACAACTTCGAATTAGGGTCTTCAACGTCCCTTTGACGGAGACGGCAATGGCGGGAACATCATGATTGTCTGGTTCAATTCCTTGGTTCTCAATCGACCGAGAGGAGGGATAGGTTTGGAGTGATATGAAGAGAGGCGAAGAACAAGTGTGCGAAAATGGAAGCTTACCTCTGCTCTTAATCGTAGTACCCTCCTCTGTTTGCCATCAATTTTGATTTGTAACACTTCAAATTTGATTCATTAATGGATCTGTAATGAATATGATGGTTGGAAAAGAAGGTGTATCAAAAATATCACTTGTTTTTTTTGGGGGGGGGGGGGGAGGGGTTGTGTTTTCGGTTTGTAATCTACTAGGGTTTGAGAGATATGGTTGGTGCTAGAGATGGATAAAGAGAGAAAACAAAGGGTAATATAGAGATTTTGGCCCACTTTAAAATATTATATATATACTTATTTAATTGAGGGCATATAAATAATTTCGCAACAAATTGTCACCGGATCTTTACTCCAATAATGTTAGGGGAGGTAACTGATATTAATTAAATATTAAGGACACTTCCTATAATTAGGGCAAACCTTAGGGGAGGTAAGTGTATTTTTCCCTTTATTTTTCTCCGATAATGTTAAGAGAGGGTAAATAGAATTCGAAACCCTCGCGATTGCGGAGTCGGCGCCCGGGTACACACGGCACACCATAGCGAGAGAGAGAGAGAGAGGAGAAAAATGGAAGAGCGAATGAAGCGGTTGGGTTTGTTGGGTGTGGGGGCTCTCTTTGGCTCTTTTACCACTCTAGCTCTTCTCAAACTTCTCTCCAGGTGAATGTATATATGTATATATATATATATATATATATATATTGATATCATTGCACAATTTGTTACAGTTGCAGGGCGTGGTGTACTGATGCTGTGTATTTTGCAGAAGGATTGGGAGCGAATGCAATAGAAAGGCACTAGATTCTCATGGTAACCTTTTATTTATTTTTATTTTTATTTTTTTTCACAAATCTTATAGAATGAGTGAATTTTATTTCGGTGAACGTTTTATATTTTTATTTTTTAATTCTTTGTATTGGTAGCATTTCAACTCATGGCTTGTTGACTATTATACATTTTCGCTTTCGATATCGTATTTGCCTGTAAAAGCTTGCCATAGCATATTTTACTTATTGAAATTGTAGTGTTATAAATCAACTTTTCCATAGAGATAGTAAAAACACATGCTCGGTTAATAAGTTGCATATAATGATTCAATGATTCTGGGAAGGACAACCGCGCGAAACAAATGTTAAACAGGTACCTGTACTATGTATGACAAAGGGGAGTATGTGTTATTTTACTTATAAAAAAGAGAGTATGTTTTATTTAAGGTGGGTCAGACCCACGAGCAGAGTAGACTCTATATGATCCCAAACAGAGTACCAATAATCCCATCATCTACCCATTATAAATATAAGAGTAATATTATAATTCCTATAAGTACCACACTTAAATATATATATCCTCCAGAAAATAGGCATAATAAATAGATTACAATCATAATCAAATAACAAGTCGATAAATAAAACAAATAAAGCGCAACCAAAATCAAAATCACTGGTCAATAGGCAAATCAAATAAAGTGCAACCATAATTAATTCACATTCCAATAGGCAACTTATCCATGCCTAACCATAACCACGTACCCGACAACTTATCACTACTGTGACTAGTTGACTATGGTACAGATGAGACTGGCTTAGTAGTCAGTTCATCGTGATTTCCTTTCCATTCCACAATCACCAAAAAGAAAAATATATATATTACATATACATGGAAAATCATCCGAACATCTATTCATACACATAAATTATATACACAGTAAATACAATTTATATATATGGTCTTCCAAAATTTAATCACTCCAACAGGGTCATTAAAATTTTATTCAGTACGAAATTGATTTAGTCCATTAATCCACCTAAAATAAAGCTCACGATATTCTACTACTTAATCACCATATTGTTAGCTAAGTCATTCCAATCATTACCCATAGGCCCACCATGTGATTTATAGGTCACTATTCCATAACCACATGTATATGCACGAATTTAAAGCCTCAAGTCTTTCTCTGTCATTACAAATTCTTTTATCACCATTCTAATTACTTACTTTTGCTATTTACACAAGGTTACCCATATACATATATATATATATATATATAACAACCAATCATGCAAAAATCCTCAGGCTTATGAATCCATCGTCTCACACGTGTCCTATATAATTAATACTAAATAACATCTTTGTCGAGTAGGCATCTGTACATGAGCAAAAAAAATTCCAATCTCAGATTCCTATACCCAACTATATGACATGCACCAATTCTTCAGATGCGCAACAGCCTTATTACGAACACATGTGATCACCACCTCTACCAACTGTTCTAAATTCATACATACATATGCGATTCCGGAAATAAATATATACATCCTTCGAAGCTAATTACACATATTAAATATTTAATTAATAAATCAAACTTTCAACTAGCAGAACAAATATATATATATATATATATATACAGTAACAGTTACAAATTTATAGATACACGTATACATGAAATTATACACAACTAGGGCACATAGATGCTAAGATTATGGGTTCAAAGGGGAAGAGAAGAACATTCTACTTGCCTGATCGTTGGGCTAAATCACGCAGGAACTGTAGGCTGCTCGATGCTCTCTCTCCTCTCTCTTCTACGCGACTGCGATTCTGTTATCTCCCTCGACTAGTCTGACAGAAACGTATCCCTAACTTAGGGTTTATTTTAGTTATATAAATATATATAATATATATATATATTTATTTAATCCTTCCGATGGGCCCAAAAACATAATATAGCCCATTAGCTAATAAGCCCAAATAATTAACTCAAAATATACTATAGTCCATTTAATTAACTTATAATTAATTAATTAAATTAAATTTACCCAATCAATATAAATAATAAAAATACGGGGTATTACAACATGCATGGCGAATGGAAGGTGATTATTGTGAAAAGTGATTTTTTCTCTTCGAAATTGTAATAAACTTTTTGTATTAGGAGATAAGCTTTGTCAGCTTGATCATCCGAATAGTATAAATTAGACGAATAGATGCCCTGAGGTAATGTCTTGACAAAAAGTTGGAGTTTAAAATAGTTTGCTCAACTGGGGTCATATTTCTTGAAGTCGTCAGAATTTTTCTTAGATAGAGTTACCAATTCCTAAAAAGAAAGGTTGTGTCACGAGCTTATCGGAAATTCTTGGAATCCAAATGGTTGGTCATGAATATTACACTTCAAGGTGTTAAGTCGGTGGTCAGAAGTTTGCATATATGTTATCTGACTTCTCATTAGATTTTACTGATATTATTGTTATCTTCTGGAATTCCTTCACATTTCAGAGAACATATCAACCTTCGCATATATTAATATTTTTTTATGTATAATTTGATACAAACATAACCTTGATGGATTCCTGCGATGTGATGCATCTTGGGCTCTTGGGGTATCTATTGACTTGGCAATTAAAACAACCTTGGTTTTGACTTGCATGGTTTTGATTTGTGACTTCACCCTTCTAGGACTAAAGTCCCGCTTAAATATTGGAAAACAGAATTGAAAACAAGATGGACTATACTTATGCTTCTCATAATTATTGTAACAGGCAAAGGATCTATACCCGAGAGAGCTACGAAAGGCTGTAATGTTCCTCGGGACGAGAATCATGTTATGGCTAGTTTAAATTTACTAGAAGATGAAATAGTTTCTGAACAACTCACCAGGTAGTCTTAAGTTATTCTATGCTTGTGGTTTAATTTAATAGCAAAACATTTGGTAGTTGCCCTTGCTAGGAACGATGTTACTAATCTATGGGAGATCAAATATGTCTACTGAACTTTTTCTCTAATGCAAAATACTGTGTCCCTGTTAATGGTCTAGAGGATCCTATCAAGTTCTCGTGTTTGCCTGGTGGAGAAGAGTGTAAGAAAATAGACAAAATAAAAGAGGCCAAGGGTGATGCATGAGTTTTTCCCCTAAAATGTTCGTAACCACCTTTCTAATAACCAATATGGCTACATTAATGTAGTTTTGGTCTCCCATAGATATCATGCGAGTTGCGACACATTACTGTCTGTGAGAAACGATACAATGGCTATGCCAGACAGTGGCCTTGAATAATAATGCTCCATTTCTGATTTGTTTACAAGGAGTCTTATCTTGCGTTCACTCCATATGGGGAGTCTTCGTTTCTCTCTCTCTCTCTCTCTCACACACACACACACACACACACATACACACACAAACACGCGCACTCACACAAACACGCGCACACATGCCTATACATACATACATGTCATATGCTGTCTGTCTTCCTCCAAACATTTTACGTGAATGGATGCTCATACCAACTCTGGATAATCATTTTCATATTCCATTCATTCTCTTGGTGTATATTGACAAGGTATATTGGATTCACAGTAAGAGTATGATTATAGATGTCCTGCTGATTCCCAGAGTCGAGATATATATATATATATATATATATATATGCTCCTTCTAATTCGGAGGTTTGTGTATTTTTAGTTTGTGCGATCAATAATATTTTGTTTAAACATCAACTATCTATAGAAACATCACTATATATGAATTGCTCTAATAAAGCGGGACTCCTTAGTTTTGTTTCACAATCATATTCACGAACATGGTTTGGTGTTTTGGGCGCTGTTAGGAAAATATTAGCCATTATATTTTGGTTTCTCCTTTAGTTTCCCTAAGACACATTATTATACAAGCCTTGCAATTTTTCTTGATTTAAGGTTATATATCACTAAAATTTAATTTATATTTTGCTACTTTCAAACTTTAGAAATAAACTTATTAGTGGTTCTTGTGTACACATTCACAGTTCCCTGTCTATGATCAATATTTAATATGATTACTTTATTTTTTGTTGTTAGGAATATTCAGTTCTTTGGCTTCAAGTCCCAACAGAAGGTGACTGCCTCATATGTAGTAGTCATTGGTCTTGGAGGGGTTGGGAGTCATGCTGCATCTATGCTCTTAAGGTCCGGTGTTGGAAGGCTCCTTCTTGTGGATTTTGATCAGGTTTTTCTCGTTAGTGACCCCTTTGCACCAGTTTTGGTATTTTCCCTCCTGTACCGGTTTGTTACTTTGTGTTCAATAAGTGTTTCCAGCTTTTTCTTGTTCATGTTTTCCACCAACATTATTCTTCACTTTGGAGTGGGTACTGCTGTTATTTTTTTTTTCTTTTTTGAATTTACTTTGTTTTGTAAAGCATCACGGGGGACCCTGAAAGGAGCATTACTTTTCCTTCCTCGGAGCTGACTAGTATCAGTGTAACAAAAGGGAAGTGGCTCTTATGGGGCCTCTTAACAATTATCGGAATAAGAGTGTCTCTTAACAGTTGTCATTTTATTATGAAATTATTATTTAGTATTTGTAGATTGTATGGGATCTTTCAGGGATTTGGTATCATGGTCATTTCATGATGAAAGTTTTGGTTTGCTTGGAGATTTGGAAGTGTATATCAGATAAATCTTTTGAGGAGTTTATTTGGAGGTTGCTTCTCTGGGTAAAAAAAGGTACAATGGTTCTTCAACAAGCTCAAGGTGGATCTTAAGCACAACTGCAACCACAACCACAACCACAACCACCTGCCACCCAAATAAATAAATGTATAAATTGAAGAAAACAAAATAAAAGGAGTTCATGGAGACTTGTTTTTATACTGGCCTGAACCATTTTGTGTTTTCCTTGTTACACCTCTAAGGGAGCCTTACCATGCTTATGTTCCTTCTTTTGTTAAATTTCATTGTTTTGTGTATGACAATTGTAGTTACACAAACATTATGTTAACTTTAGGCTGTGAACTAATTACTCATCCAAAGTAACAAAACTGTAGCCAGGATTAAGTGCATCTCATGATCAATTTGGTTATAATCTCTCGATAGAGTTGTTGGAACATTGACTTAATAAAGTGTGTTTGTTAACCAGTTCTTCATTATCCAGCACCAGTGCCATACGTTTTCGAGGATAAAAGAACCAAGCATGATTTGTCGATCATATAAATAATTCAAAGACCCAGAATATATAGATAGGCACATGACTTTTATGTTGAAATCTGGAACAGGAAACCATCAAACACCTTGTTTGTTGTCAAATAGAAGAGTTGAATGTTATTGTCAGTTATAAGCTCTGTTCCATAAGCACTAGCATTGATCTATCACTGAAGAAAAACATTGCTCTGGTTGTTGATTTATATCTGAAGGTTTGAATACCTAAAGTTTGGGCTGTATGCATATGTACCGGAGTGATGCCAAATCAAAAGTTCATATATTGGACTGTTTCCTTGCGAATTAAACAAAAAATCTGGGAGATTTTATTATGATTATATGGAATTTATGGGTTTTCTTATAGAACTCATGCAAGGCTGCAAACTGTGCCGAGGAAGTAAAATATCTATATCTGACTGACCAATGAATTTAACGTAATATATTGCAATTTGGAGCTAATGATATTCAGGCCAAGAATGCACATTTTCCTGAGCTAATAACATTAATGTTGTTGATTTTGCTTTCAGATTGATATGAATTAGGTTTTGTACATCATTTAAGTTGTAGCATATATATTTTTGTGATTACATGAGAAGGTGTCGCTTTCATCATTAAATCGACATGCTGTTGCAACAAGAGAAGACGTTGGTATCCCAAAAGCCCATTGCCTGAAGAAGCACTTCTCCTCAATTTTCCCAGAGTGCCACGTGGATGCAAGAGTGCTATTATATGATGCATCCTCGGAAGATGAAATTCTCTCTGGCCACCCTGATTATGTTCTGGACTGCATTGATAACATTGACACAAAGGTAACGCTACTTCAGTATGATTTTAGTTTACTTGTGTAGAACGATTCCTTTCCACACTGGAATTACAATTCTTGACTAGCTTGTAATTTCTACTAGCTTCCTAAGCATGTCATTTCTTACTTTTGTACCTGCCAGAATTTAAGCTGAGAAAAAGGTTGTTGATGTGGTAGTTTATTTGTACCCAAGGACCCAATAATTACGATTCACACTGATAGTCAAGCGGTACCTCAGCTCTCTTGATAGTTGTCCATAGTGCAGCATTCTGTTAAGGTCTATAAAAGGTGCAAAAAGGAGTTTGAGACTCAGAGTTAGCAAAGGCTAGATGATGTTGGTCCACTTGGAGTCTTGCATAATTGGGGTGTTTGGTGAAGTTGCAATTTGCATAGTTGTGTTAAAAATTGCATCAATTATGGTAAAATTATATTTGTCAGGGTTGATTAATTTTATTACTGTAAGTCACTAAAGTACCCTTGGGGGGGGGGGGGGGGGGGGGGGGTGTTAAAAGGTATTCTAACTATTTTTCGAATATAATGCTAATCTCAAAAATCACAAGTCCTATTATGCTATTATGCTAGTAAATTGTATAATGAATTCAATAAATATTTAAACAATGAATAGCAATATAAGGAGATAAAGATAGAAGAATCAAACTATCAACGCCAAGATATTTTTGCGAAGTTCGGTAGCTCCTACTCCTTGGCTCAAGACTCCCCTTGAGACTTTCCAAAGCCTTTTACTAAGGCTCCTCCTTTAAGGTGGAGAGCAAATCTTTACAAAGAAGCTAACTAGTTTTTCTCACAACCAAAGGAACAAACCTCCCTTGGAAATCTAGGGCTTCACTCACCCTAGACTACAAATCTTTTTCAAGATAAATGAGATCACTCAAAAACACTCAAAATACCTTTAAGGTTTTATGGAGGAACACAATGTTTAAGCTCAAGTGCTTGGTGATAAGATTGACAACTCAAGATCAGGATTCTCTACAATGAATGGAGTTTGGTTAAGAGAATAAAAGTGATCAAGAGACAAGCTTCTCAAAATGATTGGAAGTAAATGCTTCAAGCTTTTAATGCTTAGGCTTTTAATGGTTTTCTTTCTCTTTAATGAAGATGAGAAAATGTAGGTGAAGAGAGAATCAAAGCTTTGAATGCAAGAGTATTTTGAGCACTAGAGTTTTTTAACATTTCACACAACTCATAACATCATATATATAGCTAGAGTTTGAGTTAGGAGAATGAGAGTGAGAGTGATGGTAGTTGGAGGTAGATCAAAGCCATTAATGCACCTTACTAGCCGTTTGGCTGCTAAAACAGTCGGCTGCAAACTCTCATCGACTGCCCAATGATTTCTCACAAATCATAAAAACTCTCGTCTTGCATCAGTCGGCTGCATCACAACCATCAGTTGACTGCATCACAGCCATCAGTCGACTGCAAGCTGGTTTCACAGAACCTCACAAACTCTCGCTTGGTTTCAGTCGGCTTCAGCATATACATCAGTCGGCTGCTAGCTTGGTTTCAGTCGACTGCAACAATGCTATCAGTCGTCTGCCCAAAGATTTCTCAAAAACCTCAGAACTCTTGCTTGGTTTCAGTTGGCCGTCAATGGTACATCAGTCGACTGCCAATGCTTCGATCAAAATCATTTTAAACTCTCATCTGCTTTCAGTTGGCTGCTAGCCCTAAACAAATTTTCTTTAAAATATTTTAAGGCAAGATTTGGTTTGGTTTTTTGACACTTGAGCTTAAACCGTGTGAACAAGCATAAAGTACCTTTTAATACATTTCACACACCGTCCTATCTACCCTAAGTCTTGATTTTTCATTCTTCAAGCTTTCCGGAGTGAAAAGACGATTTTGCCCTTCTTTGTTAATCTGTTGCTTTTCAATCCCGAGTTCATTTCCGCTTAACTGAAACACTAAACTTAATTTTGTCGTTAGTACTAAACACACTAAATGGTTTGTTAACATCAAAACGGGCCCTTGAAAAAAATCCTTGGGCCAACAATTACGATATCGAGTCAAGTACTGATTACCTCGAGTATGGGGTAATCTTCAAGTCCGATATTGATTATATGAATTATGGGTAATCTAAGAGTCAATTATTGATTATTTTGATTATGGAGTAACCCAAGGGTCACGAGTTGCTATAAAAAGATTGGATGTAAACTTGGTGACTTTATCAAGTAGATGAATAGCTGTTTTAGGTTCTATATGTTTGACTTTGGCTGGAGCACGAATAATGCGTTGCCGCATTGTGATTTTTTTACTAAATTACTTCATATTTATTGTTTTGAAGAATGGTTGTTTAATTAAGTCTCGTATTGAATCTCACAATGGTCATATATAATATTTAGGTGTCTAGGGTTTAGTATATTAGTGGTAGATATTGACCTTTTAGAAGTCAATTACGCAATGAATTCTAATAGAACTAATTGATTTGAAACTCTTTTGATAATAGTATAGATTTGGATACTGCTGGTGGATTTTTATTTGTACATGGCTTAGCTATCTGCTGAAAATGTATTACTTAGCACATGTATTGCAATTATTGGAATAATCTTTGTGTTTTCATATGAATTATGATTTTGGAAATGGTCTCACTTTGTAGTTTTAAAATGTACTAGGTGGTTCCACATACTTATTTATAAAATATATGTAATAGGTAGCACTTCTTGCTGCATGTGTACGTAGGGGTTTGAAAGTCCTTTCTGCAACAGGAGCTGGGGCAAGAGCTGATCCAACGAGAATCCGCGTGGCAGACCTAAGAGAGTCGACAAATGACCCCCTATCTCGAGCTGTATGTTTATATCCCTCGACTTTTCTCTACCTTTTTTGACTTATTTATGTGATTTTAGTTTGCATTGTAATTCTATTTAGGACCATGATCCATATTAAACCTGCATTTTCCATTTGTACTGCTTTATTTAGCGAATAAAGATAAGGTTTGATCCATTTTTTTCTGAACTTCTTTGACATGCATCTTTCTAATTTTAAAAATTATGTTTCTCATATGCAACTTCTAGGACTATCCCGGAATCCATCATCTTTGTCGAACAAAGTACTTGATGTTTGTGCGATGAAGCTTACTCTTTGAAAGATGGTGATTTTCCCAGAAATGTATATGCTCCACTTTGAGGGGCTTAGGCAGAACATATGTAAGATCCCTCAGTTTATGAATATCCCTAGAGCTCCAAATTAAAGATAATCAGACATCTTCATATTTTAACCAACAAGGGTCCCTCAATGTCCAAATTTAACCAATTGAGAAATTTAAAATTTCTTCACATTTTGTAGCACTTCCTTTAAAACATTTTTAAGAGTTTTATTTAAGATTGGATGCCTTGATAGAAGGTAATGCGAGTCCTAGATTTTGAGGTTATACCTGCTTCTGCTTCTTTCAGAGTAGCCACCTTTTTGGTGTAAGAAATTGATGTCACTTAACCTCTTTTCCTGAGGAATCTCGGGCATGTATCAGCATCTGGACATGGCTCCTGCGATTTTATAAACACTGTATCATGTGGATTTGCTTCTGCTGTTTCTCACACGTTAGTAGTGCACTAAATACAGTTTGCAATGGAACATCTATTTTGTAGGTGAGATACCGTTTAAGGAAAGATTATGGTATAGAAGGTGGCATTCCAGTAGTTTTTTCCTTAGAAAAACCCAAGGCAAAGTTGCTTCCATTTAAGGGACAAAGTGGAGAAGAAGAAAATCCTTCAGATTATCAAGTAAGGATGTTTATATTAGCTTCTATGTTTTAATTTATTTCACTTGTAATATGACACGATTTTTACCCAAAGAGTGATGCATAGTATATTTATAATGTGATGGTTATATTGAGAATCAACATACTAATATGTCGAATGCTGATATCAGATAGTACCGGGTTTTAGGGTTCGTATAATTCCCGTTCTAGGCACAGTACCTGCAATTTTTGGACAGGTCATGGCCTCCTATGTTGTGACGCAACTGGCAGGTTTGCAAGTTCACACAGAACCAGTGGTGAATTTTGATACGGATCACTACTGTATGCTCCATCAGCGCCTTATTGAGCATGAGGAGTTATTATATGGCACCTCCATGCAAGTTCAGGTCGGCATATTCTCTTGTTGTCTTTATTCTCGTTGTATCCTTTAGCAGTAAAGTTACATCTGGGCCCTGAACTCATTTTTTTTCTATACCTTGTTATGTGTGTATTTAACAAAAATCATTTTGATTGATAACACGAGTTTAGTCCTCAGTGAAACAAAAAAGAAAAAAATATAACTTGAAAGCACTGAGCTGCCAATACCCACACCAAAAAAAAAAAAAAAAAAACGAAGAAAGAAATGAATAGACATCTAATTCTTCAAGGTTATTGAATTTTTGACATTATTCTAGAGTAACCATATAAATTCGTTGTGCAGAGCGACTCTAGAGTGACCACATTTACATATGATTGTTTAACATTATTCAATTCTTGAGTTGGGACGTTTTCTGTGTGATTTTTTCTTTCTTGAATAGGTTGGCATTTGAAATGTGAAATTCTAGGGGGGGTTCGCAAATTTAAGATGCGGAGCCTTTGACCATGTTAAAAATTCATGTTTTATAAGTGTGGGTTTTGGTTCATTGTGTTAGTGCATTGATTATTGTTTTTCCTTTCTTTTTTCCCCACTCTATTTTTATCTCTATTTTTGAGTTACATGTAAGATTAGTGGTCCTCCTTTTTTTTCTTTTTCTGCTGGAAGTTGTTAATTTGTTTTGATGCAAAATGCTTGTTCTTCTAATCTTTATGCATAAATGATTTGTTTATTATATATCACAATTGGTTTGTTAACTTTTTAAGGTAGATGTTGAAGAAGTTGCATATGTTGCCAAAGAGTTATGGCGTGGGCGAAGTGCAAGAGATCAATTTACAAAAGATGTAGGGCGTGGAATGTGGCGTTCTATCAATGATTTAATGCTCGTGAGGTATGGATTGCTTTTAACGATGTCACCTTTTACAAGTAGGATTCAATAGTTGATTTGCCAAAGCTTAACTTGGAACAACACCACAAATTATTAGGAAATTTATTTTGATCATAGACGCTGCTTTTATCCTTCTTGTAGCTCCCGTATTTAACATCACTGCACATGGGACTTAAATAGCTCCCGGCTTCTTGCCTCGATATTTGGACACCAGCAAGTAGTAGTGAGATTATCAGTAAAATAGTTTGTCCCCCTTATTTTTTAAGGGTAAATCGAACTTCGATGTTCCCAGTTCATGGCTCAGTTATTCTTGCACTCCCTGCACTATATACGGGTTTCGCTATCAGACCTTGAACTTTAAAATGCATTGAAATAAACAAATAAGAACAAAAAAAGAGTGGAGAGGGTGCAAGTATGTTTCATAAATTCCCCTTCTTGTGGATAGCCATTAATGAAACTAATGGTATTTGGGACGAAGATCAAAAACCAACAGACAGTATTATGTTACTTACGAGCACATAATTGGTAAAGTTTTAAATTGGCATTATCCTCGACCTTATTTTGTTTTTTGGTTTTTCCAAAGCCAAATTAATCTTCCTTTGTGGTAAACTTCCCGAGATCATATTTGATTTGTTTATGCTACAAACTAAGCTAGCTTCAAAAAAGAGAAAAAAAGGAAACAGTTGTTTTAGCCTTAAGTCATCCTACTTTACCTATTACTTCCTTCTTGTTCATTCATGGCTGTTCAAAATATTACAGTGGATGTTTGTAAGAGAGGTTTCTCTGAGATTTTATCCAGCGAGAGATTTATGAATTGGGAGGTTCTGCTGAAGAACAAACTTTTAGAGAGAGATTGATGACGAGAGGAAGTGAAATCTAGAAAATTTGACAAATAATGGAGAAAATTAGAGTGAGAAAAGAGTTGATAAAGAAAATCAGTGGTATGGAAAGAGTATTGAGATTACGACCATCGTGGAAGTGATGATTTGTTTAGTGCCAAACTGCCAATAGCGTGGAGATGCCCAATGCTTATTGACGGCTTCGCTTGAATGTGGATAATGAAAATGCTCGGAATCATTAGGAAACAGTGTAATTGCAACTTGTTATCAGTGAAAGATAGTGAAGACCTGTCAACTGCAGATTGATCTGACGTTGGAGGTGGTTACTCCAGTCATCATTGCAAAATTTCTTTATTTTATAGCTTTAACATGATAATACTGCTCAAGCATATACGGTATTTAAAGTTTGTATTTCCCTTCGGTTTAAAACCTCTCAGAATTTTCTTCAGTGAACAACTTGTAAACACAGGACCTAGAACAACCCTTTTAAAAGAAATACTATTTTTGGAAATTGTAGCAACTCCAGTGCAAATAGTAAGTCTACTCCTCCGCCTCCAGATAAATTATAGTCTTGTGTCATGGAAATATATTGTTTAAGTTATAGTGATCATGGTAAAAGTCTTGCCTAATCAAAGGAATTTACCAAATTAGCATTCAGAATGTTACTGATATGATATGCCAAATAGCTTCACCTGTATGGGTCAGGGTAAAGTCCCCTTTATGAGTAAATCCCCTCTCGAGATAGGAATAGGGCCAGCTGCTTTATTGAGATATTTCAGCACCATTGCAAATTCTCATTGTATTCTACCATGGTTACATGGTCCTGTGTCTTTTTGACATATACAACTGTTTCTCCTTATGAAGTTTGATGGTTCCTTCTTGGTGGTTGTCATATCGTATTTCACTCATTTTCTTCCCCATGGTAACTTTTCAGGTGGGACCAGGCAAAGCCAGCATGTGTGTCAAATTTAATCCTTCTTAGATTTAAAGAGGTATTTCCTATTACTTGAGTGTACGTGTATAGATTGTTCATTACCGTTTGTCCTGTCAATGTGGTGGGATGCGAAGTGGGATCTGGGTCGAGGCTTGATACTTTGGTAGTGTTGGCACAAAATGATTGCTTTGAACACATCCTGCATTCTCCTGTTCGATGAGTTGAGTTCCACAACTGCGCCAATCAATTTCCCACATGTATATGTGTATATATACATATAAATAGAAGTTCCCTTATGTTGCAAATAGTTTGGAAGCAAAATCCATTTTTATTTTTATATTTAAAAAAAAAAATTAGTTCAGAAGTAATAGCTGGTTTGTTTGTGTTGGGTTTGAATTTAATAAGCAAATATGTAGAAATGAAGAAAACTTTAAAAATCATTGTACCTGATTAATGATTTACCTTTTTAGTACCTTTGAAATTTTCCGCAGCAGATCTTTAGTGCCTTTACGAATTACTTGAGAAGGATATACTATTAGCTGTTTCCTTTGATATTTCCTCCCCTTAAATAATGTCGGTTAATTTTTTTATTCCTACTTGAACAAAAACAATCGATTGTAAATTTTTGAAACAAATGGTCTTAAAATAGATTAGTTTTATTGAGGTTTTGATTGGTTCACACGAAATGCATTTTTCGAGTGCGATTTTCTTAAAGTTGCAAATCATTTCATTTTAGTCCTGCATAAATTATTACTACCGTGATAGTTATGTCAGTCTTACGTAAATGAAAGTTGCATTTGACTAATTATTTATACAAGTTATCATCTACCACTCCCTCTTTTTTTATATCTTTCTTTTTATTTTTGTAATTGTAATGACAGTCACTTCTTCTATTGTTATTATTTTTTACCCTTAGGCTGATGAACACGAGTCGAGGAAACTTGAAGATATAAAGGAGAATGAACCAGAATTTTTCACGAGAGTAACGTCTGTGCTGAAGCGAGCTCAAGAAGCCTTCGGTTTGTAACTTTTGGGTGCTATTATCATAGTGTGCCATTCCCTCGATCTATTATAGTCCAAGTGTGCTCGGATTTCAATTAGTGCCATTGCTCGGGCGGGAAGCATACTAGTCTCCGTATATGCATGTTTTGATTTCCAGAAAAGATTCAGACGAAGAAGGCACGCACCGTAGCTGAGCCAGAAATACAGTGGAAGGGCATCATATTTGCAAAATCGTATAGAATGACTAGTGACTTCAGCGTCTATCTGAAATGGGCTCTGATCTTTATTGCACACCTAGGAGTAGCTTGTTACGTCCATGTCTTTCTATTAAGTGAAAGAAAAAAGTGCTTTGGTATTTTTATTAGTATCATGGACGATTATTGCTTAAGTGCTAGAATTCCTATATATATATATATATATATATATATTCTAATAGAGAAAAATCTTCTTAATAAACTTAGATACATTGATAATGATTAATTATCACTTTATTCACAGATTCATTTTTATTCATAGGATTTATAGGGTGCAGTACACTTAAAGTATCATAAATATAATCTTGTGTTTTTAATGATTGAGAACAGCATTTTGAAGAAAATGAATGTTATGGGTATTTGAATTAGTGAGGCAGGGACGGTTTGATCTATCCCCAATATAGAAGAGACAGACCATGTGTGACCAAGGACCAACCTCTTACATGTTTGATATCTTTGGGACATCATAAGCGGAGTGTGAATTGCTGTACCCTCTCTCATTCATTAAATGTTCCACAGCCCCCGTGATCATTTCTTTTTGGTCTAATCCGTGAACTAATATATATATATATATATATATATATATATATCAGTCTCACCCAAAACTTTAATTACTTCAACTTTATTTTTCTTTACTGTCTTGTTCTCTTGCTTCTCTTGCTGTTTTGCGTTTCTGATTTGGATTTACATGATGACAAACGACGGGTTAGTAATGGTTGTCAATTTATTTGACCACCGAAGATAAAAGTATAAACTTTTGAGAGAGATGGAAATGGAAGATCAACTTTTAATGATTGATTAGGGTAATTTAATACTAAGCCAAGTTAATTATGAGTTCATTATCATAGTAAAATATTGCACAAGAAACTTCTAGCGGACCAATTCTAGGAATACTGCAGAAGTGTTTTGGAAAAGTAAAAATAAAAACAAAATATAATACAATTGCAGAACTATTGTCTGAGTGGATAACATCGGTCACAAAATGTTTAATTAATGATGGAAATTAACATGTCTTTAAAGGTACCCATGGCCCATGGGTCTTTATCATTTTCCTCTATCTTCTTCAATGTTGAGATTTGCATTATATCCACGTGTTCCTCCAACGCATGACTCACCTTTTTTATTTGGGGCAAGTTCCTCCGCCCTTGTTTAAGAGTCGGTTTGGAAATGACTGTTTGTTTTCGTTTTTAAGTTGGGAACAAAATTTGTTTGGTACCCAAGTTTTTAAAAATATTTTGGTGAACATATTAAGAACAAATACAAAAACAACCTCAAACCTATGAACACAAAATTGATTTTTTTTTTTTTTTTTGTTCTATACACACACATATACATACACACACACCATTCCCTCTCCTCCACCACCACCAAAGCCATTAGCCGCCCCTTGCCACCACCACCCTCATTTTGGAACAAAATACAAATTGGTTTCAAACACATATTTATTTTTGTTTTTTTTTTGGAAAAAAATACAAACACGTATTTTTTTTTATTTTTTTGGAAAAAAATAAAAAAAACAAATACAATACATATTTTTGTTTTTTCACCAAAAAAATAAATACAAAAACACTAGTTTCCAAACGAGACCTAAGTATCCACTTTTATGTTTTTGTCGGTTTCAAAATAAATGTCTAACTTTAAAAAGTCAAAGTATTTTATTTTATTAATTTATCTTCATGTATTAAAATAATAAAAGTCTATACTATAAAATATCACATTATTATGAATTTCACCATGAGTAAAGTTGACAATTCATACATTACTCATACAATAAAAAATGATAAAAGTCATCCTATTAAAAAGTTGGGTTCCCGAAAAGGGACACAAGAGTAATTAGTGTACATTTTACAAATTATTTTACCTAAGAGCTAATTAAATACATTTAACACCCATTATTCTTGACTGAGATATTATCAGTAAACCCCCCTATGGTTAGCAAAATGTATCAACTTGCCCCTCTCCCTATAATTTTGGACCAAAATACCCCTGAAATTTTATTAAATTCAAATATATATATATAATTCAAAAAATATATATACATAATTCGTAAAAAATATATAAAAATTTAAAAAAACATATAAAATTCAAAAATATATATAAAATTCGTAAAAATATATATATAATTCAAAAACAATTATAAAATTCAAAAAAATATATAAAATTCGTAAAACAATATATAAAATTTGAAAAAATATATAAAGTTCGTAAAAAATATATATATAAAATTTGAAAAAATATATAAAATTCGAAACAATATATATAAAATTCGAAAAAAACATATATAATTCGTAAAAAATATATAAAATAAAAAAATCATATAAAATTCGAAACAAATATCTAAAATTTGAAAAAAAAAAAACATATAAATTTTTTTAAAAAACAAATAAAATTCATAAAAAATATATAAAATTCAATATATATATATATAATCCTTTGGCACACTACAATAGTATATTCAAACAAGATTATCCAACAAAAAGAAGGGGTAGGTTAAAAGTGCTTTTCCACTATATTTGGGAAAATTATAATATAATTCAAGAAAGTGCTTTTTTAGAAGTCAATTATTTTTTTCCATTTCCATGCAATAAATAAAGTGCGGATTGAACTAACCTTTTTTTAATATGGAAGGTCCAACATAATTTACCCATTCATGTGATTTAATAAGAAAGTTATATGATTTTATTCCTAATTAAAATTAAAATGATGTTTATGTTTTCGAGATATTTTATTTGATTGGTAATATGGTTTTTTTGAATTTTATATATTTTTTATGAATTATATATATATATATTTTACGAATTTTATATGTTTTTTTACGAATTTTAAATATTTTTTGAATTTATATATGTTTTTTAATTTTATATATTTTTTACTAATTTTATATATATTTTCTAATTTTATATGTTTTTTTAAATTTTTATATATTTTTTACGAATTATGTATATATATTTTTTGAATTTTATATGTTTTTTTTTAATTTAATAAAATTTCAGGGGTATTTTGGTCCAAAATTATAGGGAGGAGGGTAAGTTAATACATTTTGCTAATCATAGGGTTTTTTTTTTAACTGGATGAAGGTTAGTTGATCAAAAATGAAACTAATATTCCTTCTTGACTCTATCATGTAAAATTTAGGTCTGAAATTCAAATGAGAGAGAGAAATATATGTTTTTTCAGTACGAGGTCTCGTGTTCGATTCTTATTAGGTACAAATAATTTGTTACAGTCATGACCGGTAATCGCGGACATAGTCCGAACCTTACCCGATTCGTATGTGGAATCACCTTACACGGATCACATGAATTAGTTAAAGTGCGTGTAAACTGACTTGGACATCACGGTTATAAAATATATATATATATATATATGGTTTGTCATAAGAATTACACATCTTTGCTGCAACAACTCCTTGATGATGACTATGGAGGGTTTGGTGCAATATTATACATCGGCCTCCCAAAATAGTATCATTGTACACCAACTCAGCCTGACCACCCACTACCGGAAAATCGATAATGTGAATATGAATGTTACACTTCAATATGTATATGATCATAAATAAGAAGAGACGAGAATCCCGAACAAGAGTTTAACAAATAAACAAATTAATAATAACTTACATGTCTATATATATATATATATATATATATATATATGTGTGTCTGTGTGATTGTTAAGTATGTGGTTTTATTTCATTACAAAAATTTCTCGAGATGAAAGGTTTTAGTGAATATCCCAAAATAATAACTTTATATTATCATATATAATTAATGCCTTGAAAATTGTTTCATGGAGATTGGAGAAGAAAGTCCATGCATTAAAATAAAATTTCGTTTATTTGAAATATGGGATAGCATATTGTCACGGACTTGGTGTTTCCAAGGAACCGTACGGCCTTAGACACCTCTAAGATGCTTGAGAAGTGCTAAGTAAGCATTTGTGGGTCTCTAGCTTAGTGAACAACTAAAGCTAGGTGAATGCGGAAGGTAAGAAGAGACAGCTAGGCAAGAGAGCTTTGAAGGCAATAGAACTCAAGAGAACTTGTATTGCTTGAGAACTTGTGTGATTGCTTGGATGCTGAGCAAATGAGCTCCCTCCTCTATTTATAGGCCAAGGGCCTTATAAGGAAAAGCGGGAAGATTTCTAGAATCCTCCATATCTAGTCTACTCTAGAATGTTCTATACAATTATAGTATATTCTATACAATTCTAGACAACTCTACAATACTCTAGAGAATTCCGGAGAAGTGTGGAGAAGTCTAGAATATTCCGGATGCCATGTAGGATGCCAAGTAGGATCCTACGAAGCGTCTGCGTGGCGCCTGCGTGGCGCCTGTGTGGCACCTACGTGGCGTAACCTCATAATGCAGGACGTGACATTCTCCCCCACCTAAGTTCGTGACGTCCTCGTCGCGTTCTGCTTGAACTGCTGGATGTGTTTTGCAAACTGCCAAAGTGTGTCTTCATGCTCCCAGCTTGCTTCACTATCCGGCAAGTTTTTCCATTTCACCAAGTACTCTGTGTACTTAGGGACTCCGCTTCTGCTCGCTTGTCGGTCGGCAATGATGCACTCTACTTCCTTATCGAAGGAAGTGACCACGACAGTAGGAGCTCGGTGTGATATGCCTCGAGTTGGATCATCCTTATCTTCGTGGTAGGGCTTGAGCTTGCTGACATGGAAAATTGGATGAATCTTGATCTTTGGTGGTAGTTCCACTATATAGGAGACCTTTCTAACTCGTTTGATGACGGGGAAGGGACCTTCGTAGCGTCGTACTAAACCCTTGTGCACTGCTCGCAAAGACTTGAACTGTTGGGGTAGCAACTTGACCATGACCAAGTCTCCTTCCATGAACTCTAGGGGCCTTCTCTTGGAGTCTGCCCACTTCTTCATTTTCTTGCCCGCCTTATCTAGGTAGGCTCTAGCCAAGTCGGATTGGTCATGCCATCTTTTGGCGAATCTGTATGCTGTCGGGCTCTTGCCATCTCCGCTTGATGCCATAGCGTTAGGCGTCATGGGTTGTCGCCCGGTCAGTATCTCGAAAGGACTGTGGTTGGTAGCCTCACTCCGCTGCAAGTTGTAGGTAAACTGTGCTACTCCAAGGAGCTTGGCCTAGTCCCGCTGTTTGGCACTAACATGGTGCCTCAAGTATAGCTCTAGGAGCGCGTTGATACGCTCCGTCTGTCCATCGGATTGGGGGTGAAAACTAGTAGAGAAGTTGAGACCCGTACCCATCTTCTGAAAGAGTCCCGTCCAGAAGCGGCCTGTGAAACGTGGGTCTCTGTCACTCACTATGTTTTGTGGCAACCCCCATTGCTTGACCACATGGTCAAAGAAGAGCTCTGCTGTCTGCTCGGTTGTGCAATCTGCAGGGGCAGGTATGAAGGTGGCATACTTGCTGAATCGATCTACCACTACGATGACGCTGCCACAACCATTAGACTTGGGTAGGCACGTGATGAAGTCCATTGAAACACTCGCCCATGGACCATCTGGGATAGGTAGTGGCTCTAGTAGACCGGCCGGCTGCTGCTGCTCTATCTTGTCTTGTTGGCAAACAAGACAAGTGCATACATAGGCCTCGACGTCGTCACGCATCCAGGGCCAATAGTAAGAATCCTCAAGGATTGCCTGTGTGAGCCTCATTCCTGGGTGTCTAGCCCACATGGTGTCATGACACTCCTTGATGAGTTCCTTTCGCAGGTTCCCCCACTTAGGCACAAATAGCCTGTCGCCCGTAGTGAGGAGAAGATTATCCCTAAGCCAAAAGCGTCGAGTCTTGCCATCCTTGGTGAATTGAATGAGACTGTTGGCTGGGGGGTCATGCTGTAGTCCCTCTTTGATGCGATCCATAAGAGGGTGTTGTGGTCGACTAATGGCCGCGAGTTCTGCCTTGCGGCTAAGGGCATCCGCTACGACATTGGCTTTGCCTGGCTTGTACTCCAAGCGATAAGTGAACTCGGCCAAGTAATCTTGCCACCGCGCTTGCTTGGGGCTAAGCTTCTTCTGTGACTGGAAGTAGCTAGTGGCAACATTGTCCGTCATGATCACGAACCTTGCCCCAAGTAAGTAGTGTCTCCAAGTGCGAAGGCAGTGGATGATTGCGGTCATCTCCTTCTCTTGCACCGTGTAGCGCCGCTCGGCATCATTGAGCTTGCGGCTCTCATAGGCTATGGGGTGTCCCTCTTGCATGAGAACTCCCCCAATGGCAAAGTCCGAGGCATAGGTGCGTACCTCGTAAGGCTTAGAGTGGTCCGGTAGGCTAAGTATGGGCTCATCCATCACTGCCTTCTTCAAGTCATCGAATGAAGTTTAGCATTCCTCCGTCCAGCTCCATGTGCGTCCCTTATTCAGCATGTCCGTCAAAGGGGCGGCTCGTGCTGAGTAGTGCTTGATAAAGCGGCGGTAGTAGTTGACAAGGCCCAAGAATGACCGTAGTTCGGGCACTTTGGTGGGCGGCTCCCAATCCCGTATGGCTTGCACTTTGCTTTCATCCATCAAGAGTTTCCCATCCTTTATCTTGTGACCTAGGAACATCACCTCTTGTTGGGCAAATGAGCATTTCTCCCTCTTCACATAGAGGTCATTTTCCCGGAGAACTTGGAAGACGGTCTTCAAGTGTTGCACATGATCTTCCAAGGTGGTGCTATAGATGACAATGTCGTCCAAGTATACCACCACAAAGCGGTCCAAGTAGGGATGGAATAAGTTGTTCATCAAGGTACAAAATGTGGCCGGGGCATTGGTGAGACCAAATGGCATGACTAGGAATTCATAAGAGTCATACCTTGTCACGCATGTGGTCTTGGGTTCATCTCCTGCCGCGATTCGTACTTGATAGTACCCCGAGCGCAAGTCCAGCTTGGTGAAGTAGCGTGCTCCCCCAAGTTGGTCGAACAAGTCTGCGATGAGAGGAATGTGGTACTTGTTCTTTATGGTCACCTTGTTGAGAGCTCTATAGTCGATGCACATCCACAATGACCCATCCTTCTTGCGTTGAAACAAGACAAGTGCGCCATAAGGGGCCTTCGATGGTCAAATGTAGCCTGCATCGAGTAAGTCGTTGAGCTGTTTCCGCAATTCCTCCAACTCTGGTGGTGCCATGCGGTAAGGTGCCATGGATGGTGGCTTGGAACCTAGTTCCAGCTCGATCTTGTGATCTACCTCCCTTCTGGGTGGTAGTCTCTTTGGTAGCTCCGAGGGCATGACATCGTTGTACTCGCGTAGTATTAAGCGGATGTCTGTGGGCATGTCTTCATGTGGGGAAGACTCTGGGGGGGTCTTCTGGTGAGTCGAATAGGGTGGCTAAGTAGCTAACTTCCCCCTTTTTGTACCCCTTGTTGAATTCCATGGCAGATAGGGAGCGAGCCTCAATCTTAGCCCCTCGTTCGAATGGCACCATGCATGTGGTATTGCCTTCCATGATGCACATGGTGTTAGTGTAGGGGATGAGGAAGGCCTTTACCTTGTCCAAGAATTCTATTCCAAGGACTAAGGCAAAGTCATCCATGGGCACCACAGAGAGATCGATGGGGCCACTCCACTGGCCTATGCGTGCATGTATGCCTCGGGCAGTGTCGTATATGGCCTTGGCTGCGGAGTTGACGGCCTTCATGGAACCGTCCTCCTTGGTGTACTTGAGGCCTAGTCGCTTGGCCTC
This sequence comes from Cornus suecica, assembly GCA_963922005.1. Taxonomy (NCBI): domain Eukaryota; kingdom Viridiplantae; phylum Streptophyta; class Magnoliopsida; order Cornales; family Cornaceae; genus Cornus; species Cornus suecica. Next base: position 6,694,157 of record OY998238.1, on the reverse strand, counting down.
GTCGATGCTTATGCAGTTGTGGGAGGCGCCGGTGTCTACCAATGCTCTAGTAGACGTCCCCCCTATGGTTGCTTCAACGAACATGAGCCCTTTAGGTGCTGCCTTAGGGGCCTCCATCTTAGCCTTGATGGCGTTGAGGATTTGAAGCGAACCCATGTGTGCCTCTTGCGTTTCCGGGTGCTCGAGCGTCATAGCATTGGCGGTATTCTTCTTTGGGCAAAACCGTGTCCAATGTATCTCACCACATATGAAACAAGGTGATGGTGGTTATTTCTGGGGCTTGTTGCCTCCATCTTTCCGGAAGCCTTCTTTGTGAGGGGCAGTGTTGGTGGCATTAGAAGTGTTGCCCTTGTCTCCCCCACCTTTGCCGAAGTTCCGGGTCTTGTCTTTGGGCTTGACAAAGTCTTTCTTGGAGCTAAAATCGATCAATGCCTCCGCTTCCGTGATGGCAGTGGCAAGGTCCTTCACTCCACGTCGCCTTAGTTCCATCTTGGCCCATTGTTGTAGGCCATCCATGAAGAAGAAGAAAGACTCCTTCTCTGAGAGCTCAGGGATCTCAAGGGTGAGCGAAGTGTACTCCTTGACATAGTCTCGGATGGTCCCTGTTTGTTTGAGCCGGCGGAGTCTGCCCATAGCTTCTTCCTTGGCATTCTCAGGATAGAAGTGTCTTTTAAATTCTTTACGGAAATTAGCCCAAGTATCAATGGAAAGTGTACCTCTATCGATGTCGCCATGTCTACGCCTCCACTATAGCATAACATCGTCCACTAGGTAGAGGGTGGTGGTGTTGATCTTTGTCGCCTCGTCCACTATCCCTTTGGCGTCAAAGTATCGTTCCATGCCAAATAAGAAGTTTTCTACCTCCTTGGCCACACGTTCCCCCTTATAGCACTTAGGCTTGGGGACGTCGATTCTGGGAGCTCCGGCCTCCCGAGTAGCAGTGGCGCTGTTTGCTACGGCTTGCTTGCAAATGGCCCAATCGGCACGCATGTCCTCCATGAATGCCCGAATGTTGCCAAGCTCATGATCCATGTAACCACATAGGGTGGCTATCTCATCGCGAAGAGAGCGTAGCTCCTTGCGATGGTCTCCATCAAGGGCATTGAGTTGCCCCTTCATGGTGTCTTGGAAGTCGGCGTCATCGGACTCCAATTCTTCCAAGCGTTGGTGAGTTTCCACTATACGCTCCTGCATGATGGCCATAGTGTCTTCTATGTCATCAATGCGTGTCTCAGGGCTTGGTTGAGTGTCCTTGGTCTTGGATTTCGACCTTGCCTTAGTGTTAGTGGGTGGGCGTTGTTTCTCCCTGCCGCGTTCTTGTTCCTCCACGGCTGGGGTGATGGTTGAGTTTATCTCTGCCATACTCTCTTGCAAGTAGGTTGTGATCCCTCACGAACTGTGCTCTGATACCAACTGTCACGGACTTGGTGTTTCCAAGGAACCGTGCGGTCTTAGACACCTTTAAGATGCTTGAGAAGTGCTAAGTAAGCCTTTGTGGGTCTTTAGCTTAGTGGGCAACTAAAGCTAGGTGAATGCGGAAGCTTGGTGTGTAAGAAGAGACAACTAGGCAAGAGAGCTTTGAAGGCAATAGAACTCAAGAGAACTTGTATTGCTTGAGAACTTGTGTGATTGCTTGGATGCTGAGCAAATGAGCTCCCTCCTCTATTTATAGGCCAAGGGCCTTACAAGGAAAAGTGGAGAGGTTTCTAGAATCCTCCATATCTAGTCTACTCTAGAATGTTCTATACAATTCTAGTATATTCTATACAATTCTATACAAGTCTAGACAACTCTACAATACTCTAGAGAATTCCGGAAAAGTGTGGAGAAGTCTAGAATATTCCGGATGCCATGTAGGATGCCAAGTAGGATCCTATGAAGCGTCTGCGTGACGCCTGTGTGGCGCCTACGTGGCGTAACCTCATAATGCAGGACGTGACAATATGCATACAGTTTTGAGATCACAATATTTTCTACCATATGAAAGTTTCTATGGAGAATCAGTTCTCTTTGTCTCTAATATAAATGAATATTTTATTTTAAAGCACATATATCTACTATGTCACTATGGTATGGAATTTTAAAACAAAATTATCATATATACGTATAATGATACAATTACACATTTATAAGATTGATTCTCGTATGATACCTAATTGTGATTTTTAAATAACAATGAATGGAGTTTGCACAAGGTCATAACACTATCATAACTTATATTTATTATAAAATACAATTGTTGTATTAAAAATAATAATATAATGTAACATATTAATTTGGTTGAGATATTTAAGAATCCTCTCACATCCGAATTAGGTATGCAAACATTGAACAACTCTAGAAAGTGAGAACGAGAGAAAAACAAAAAGGAAAAAACAACAACTAAAAAGAACAAAAAAACAACAACTAAAAAAAAAGGTGGAGGGGATGTGCAAAATTATCATATATGTGAAGGAGAAAAAAAAGAAGGTGGTTTTATACTTTCTACGGTAAAAGTTGCATATAGGTTAAAGTAAAAATTGGAAAAAGCATAATATGGCGGGTTTTGTGCATAAAGTTGTGTCTAAGAAATTAAGTCTAGTTATATATAGAATCATTGTCAGTTTATATAATAACATGTTAAAACTACCAATTAAATTAGAGGAAAAATTTTCATTTTTACGGCTGAGGTTTACACATGTCATGTTAAAGAGAAGTGATATATACATATTTTGGTTTAATTTCATATCGTATAGAAGTATATTAGAATAAGTGGATATCACATTGCATTTCATTATTATACTATTGTTTTAAATATCAAATTGCTTTTAATGACTGAATCAAGTAGGATAGAAATGTCATTTTCATATGAAGACTTGTATATCAGCTCTATTAGCTGTATAACCAATAGTGAATCATTAGATACAACAACTCTCTATTCTCAACTCAACTCAAACGCGTTTCCCCTTTTTTGGCTCTGTATTGTTCTTTTCTTCCCTCTCTCCTCCCCATTCAAACCCCTATATATATATATATATATATATATATATATATATCTATATACACACACTCACACACTCATGGCTCTCTGCAACTCTCTCCTTCTGATTCTCTTCTTCTTCACCTCTCTCTCCCTCCAAGAAACCCATGACCCACCTTCCAAAAACAACGCTCTCTCTATCTCCTTCCCTCTCACCTCTGTTTCTCTCTCTCCTAACTCCTCTGCAACTTTGATCTCCTCTCTCGTATCATCACTACCGTCCAAAAATATCCCAAACCCATCATACACCTTCAGATCAAAGTTCAAGTATTCAATGGCTCTGATCGTCTCTCTCCCCATAGGAACCCCACCACAGACCCAACAAATGGTGCTCGACACCGGAAGCCAACTCTCTTGGATCCAGTGCAACAAAAAGACCCGCCAAAAACCCCCTCCCACGACGTCGTTTGACCCTTCTCTCTCCTCCTCTTTCTCTCTCCTCCCCTGTAACCACCCCATCTGTAAACCCCGAATTCCCGATTTTACCCTTCCCACTTCATGTGACGAGAACCGTCTATGTCACTACTCTTACTTTTACGCCGATGGTACTTTGGCCGAGGGCAATCTCGTCAGAGAAAAATTCACGTTCTCGGTTTCCCAAGTTACCCCTCCTCTGATTCTTGGCTGTGCGAAGGACTCCAGCGACAACGAGGGCATTTTGGGAATGAATATTGGACGGCTGTCGTTTGCCACTCAAGCTAAGGTCACGAAGTTTTCGTACTGTGTGCCACTTCGGCAGAGTCAACCAGTCAAATTGGCGCCAACTGGCACGTTCTATCTCGGTCGCAATCCACATGATCGTGTGTTTCGGTACGTTGATCTTTTGACTTTTGATCAGAGTCAACGCATGCCCAATCTTGACCCGCTTGCCTACACCGTAGGAATGGTGGGGATGAGAATTGGCGGGAAGAGGTTGGATATTCCGGCGTCAGTTTTCCGGCCGGACGCCAGCGGTGCCGGTCAGACGATGGTTGATTCCGGCACCGAGTTTACGTTTTTGGTGGATGAGGCTTATAATAAGGTGAGGGAGGAGATTGTGAGGCTGGTGGGACCCAAGTTGAAGAAGGGGTACGTGTACGGTGGAGCAATGGATATGTGTTTTGACGGTGATGTGATGGAAATCGGACGGTTGATGGGCGATATGGTGTTGGAGTTTGAGAAGGGTGTGGAGATTGTGGTGGATAGAGGGCGGACATTGGCGGATGTGGGAGGTGGGGTCCATTGTTTGGGAATCGGACGGTCTGATTTGCTTGGGATTGCAAGCAATATAATTGGGAATTTTCATCAGCAAAATCTTTGGGTGGAGTTTGATGTGGCCAATAGGAGAGTAGGTTTTGGTAGGGCTGATTGTAGCAGATCAGTGTAGTCAACAATATGATTTTGCTATATGTATGTATATGTATGCAGTGGATAGCTAGTGTACGTGTGAATTACTGTGAGCTGTTTGTGACACAGTGTCATGAAAGAAGCTACATGGAGTTCACGAGGATATGAAATTAATTAATGAGATACCAGTTAGTACGTGGGGCTTGAGCTGGAAGCTAGTACTACCCAATTAAAACCCCAATCTATGTACCTTTCTGTGTTGTTTCAAAATTTTGGCTATTAATATGCTGTGATGTAAAGTCATATATCTAGTTTGTAGTTTACTTGTTTGTATACTTTAGCAGGTTTTAGATGAGTTTTTTTAGACCACTATTCTATAATTATTACTTCCTCCGTAACAAAATATGTTTTATTTTTTTTATTCTAAAGTAAGTATTCACTTTTTAAAAGTCAAAGCATTTTATTTAGTTAATTTATTAATTTAATTTTAATGATATAAGATGGACAGCTTAATTTCTTATTGGGAAAAAACAATTCATTAGATTTATAAAGTTTTATATTATTACTCCACGTTTCAGGGATTATTATTGTATGATGCAACTTCTGATTTCATCTCGAATCTATTATCAACTGATTTCCAATATATTTAATACAAGAGAAAGGAGACAAAGAGGAGGGGTAAAACGCAAGAAAGAAGCAGGTAAAAGATCCTAAACGTGTGTGTATATACATATGTGTCGTCATATACATTATTATGCATGGTATATATATACAGAAGTGTTTTTTTATTGTTGAAGAGTTAATGTAGAATCTGATCTCTCCAAGGAACGGTTGGGATCAATTCACAGAGTAGAGCACGAAGCAATCTCAACCGTCTGCAAGAGTTCAACTCAAGAACGGCACATGGAGTGGTGCCCACAACCGTGGTTGGATGCATGCAATCTAGTGGACAGCATTATTGGATTATTCCGCCGACCCTTCGATTACTAACCCATCCTATATCTATATCTATATAGATCTCAGACAACCACAAGATTAAGAAAGTTATCATGGTAATTAAGAATGAATTACTAAACTCTTTCCTACTTTTCACCTCGACACGTGTTATTCTATTTGTCTCATCATTTGAATATAATGATTTGCCTTGTTGATTCACTTTTTAAACCACTTTACTACAACTTCAGAGAATAAATCCTCTGTTAACTGCATCTCCAAAACTCAACATCATACTTTTTTGGATTAATTTCATTTATACCCTTTCAAGTTTGTCTTTATTTTAATTACACCCCCTCACATTTGAGTATCTTCAATTACAAACCTCATGTTTAAAATGTTCATCATTTACATCCCTTAACGATAACACCATCAATGAGATAACTTAGTGTGTTTGGAAACAATGATATATTATTTTATCAATTTGACCCCTCCAATAATTTAATTTGTATTAATTTTTAAAAATATATATTAAAATTTGATTTTTTTTATAAAATTCGAAAATAAATATAAAATTAAAAATATATATATATAAAAATCGAAAAAAAATATAAATTTAAAAAAACATATAAAATTCGAAACAAATATATAAAATTGAAAAAAACCATATAAAATTCAAATATATATATATTAAATTTCGAAAATAGATATAAAATTCGCAAAAACATAAAAAATTCGAAACAAATATATAAAATTAAAAATATATATAAATTCGAAACAAATATATAAAATTCAAAAACCTCCACCCCAACCCTAAATATTTACAAACAAATATTTAATTTTTTTGGAAACTAAATTTTTGAATTTGTGAATAAAAATTAAACCCAACCCCAAATATTTAATTCTTACAAACACATTTATTTTTTTTGGAAAATAATTTTTTTGAATTACAAATAAATATTTAATATTTGATATAAATTTATGAAAAAATAATTTATTTTCTTAAAGTTTAAATTTATTTTTTTAAATTAAATTATTAGATCAAATTTTATTATATACATAAATTATTCCATTGGAAGAAAAAAAAAATAGACTTGTTTAAATCCATATATATATATTAGGTTATACCCAAAAAAGATGGGGGGGTGGGGGGGGGGGGGGGGGATCAAACAAAGGTCGGTGGTGGTTTGGGTGTCGGTGGGGATGGAGAGTGTAAGGGTTTTGGTGGCGGCGAGTGGTGGGGATGGGATTGGTGGTGATTTGTTTGCGACAAGGGGTGGAGGTAGTTTGGCGGTGGGTAGTGGTGGTTGGGATTGCTGGTGGGGATGGTGATAGTGGTGGTGAGGGTTTGGTGACGGGGGTTAGTGGTGGTGTGTCCGCGGCGGCGGGTGGAGGTGGTTTGGCCGCGGCGGGGAGTGGAGGTGGTTTTGGCGGCAACGGGGGTTGTGGTTTTGGCGGTGGATGGTGGTGGTGGTTAGGGTTGCAGTGTTTGGTTTGAGCGTTAAATTGATTCAATGAGATATTTGGTTAATGATTAAATTAATTTAAGGGATGTTTGGATCAAGTGTATTTTAGACATTTCATACCATGAGGGGTGTAAATGAAGATATTCAAACCTGATAGAGTGTGATTGAAATAAAGATATACCTCAGGGGTTGTATATAAAATTAACCTTACTTTTTTTTCCTTTTTCTTTTTTAATTCATGGAGCGGATTTCCGTCTAATGTCTTGGAAATTGAGCATGTATAAAACTTTATTAATATGTATATAACCTTTAAGAGGAGTATGGATGACATCGGGTCAGGTTTGTGACGAGTTTGGCTAATACCATTATCACCCCATTTAAAAATTACTAATATCAAATCCGTCTCAAACCCACGACGGGTTGTAATCGGTAATACCATTACCACCCCGTCGGTATAAATGAGTTCCATCGGATTATCATCGGTTGTACTAAATTATTTCTAATAAATTAGAAGCACAGTTGATTTACTAAATTATTTGATGACAAATTAAGTTATAATGCGTTTGATAACAAATTAAGTTATAAACCAAGTATCTCTCTTTTATTCTAGGCATATATTATGTTATACGTTATAAACTAAATATCCCACAAATTTAGACAAACAAATGTATATATATATATGCATATTGACTGAAATTCTTTCAAATATATATATAGATGTCAGCACCAAGAATCAGATTAATGAGTTATATATGAATAAAGACGCACACATATATATATAAAATTAAAATTAAAATCGTAAACGAATCGGGGCAAAGTTACCAACGGATTTTCTAAAAAACCCAAACCCGACCCGAACCCGTTTCGGGTTTTAATTTTGGATCCCAAATCCGTCCCAAACCCGTTTATAAATTTACCAAACCCGCTTCAATCGGATTGGGTTGAGTTGAAACTCGACCGAGTCAGACCATTTTGCCATCCCTAAAGAGGAGTTACGGGATAATCAAGTAAACCATTTTACATGTGTTTAGCATATATAACTAGCCAAAGTTACAAATGTGGTTTGTTGTATGGTTTTTCTTAACATTTTTGAAATGTGTCAATAGTATTTATTATACTCATTCAATATATAATTTTAAATTAATATAATTTTAATATAAAATTTATTATACTGTTATCATGACCGAGAACCGAATACAATGCTTAATAGTAAGTATTACAGATAAAGTGTGATAAATGGCATGGCAGGTAAAATGAGTTAAAACTCGAAATATATATAGTAGGAGTATTATTTACCAGATGAAACAAAAAGATCATAAAAAAAGGGTAAATTGCAGTAGCACCCCCTAAGGTTTAGGTCAATGCCATAAATATGTCAGTCAACGCGATACTTTGCAATGACACCCCCTGGGCCTGTGAAATGACTAGAATGCCCCTTTAATTGTTTCACTTATTACATTAGGGTAATATATAAAGTGTAAAATTACCCATATGCCCAAACACTTCACCCCTCTAAAATTACTAATTATACTTCCACCCCTTATTACAAAATATATATATATATATATATATATTACAAATATATATATATATTACGAAAATTACAAAATTCTAAATAAACACAAAAAATTCGAAACAAACATATAAAATTCGAAAAAATATATATAATTTGTAAAAAATATATAAAATTTGAAAAAACATATAAAATTCAAAAAAAATATAAAATTTGAAACAATATATAAAATTCAAAAAAACATATAAAATTCGAAAGAAATATATAAAATTTGTAAACAATATATAAAATTTGAAAAACATATAAAATTCTAAAAAATATATAAAATTCAAATATATATATATATAAAAGTGTGACTGAAGTGATTTCTACCACATTTGGAAATTCAAATTATTTTGGAAATGATTCCTACCACATTTTCTCCCTTCTATATTTAACATTTCCTAAAGAGGAAAGAATTTTATAATAGAATCATGCAATATCAACTTTATTCCTTCCTAAAATTCTTCCTTTTCAATAAAAATAATGTAAGGTAAAAAAATATCATAAAATTTTCCTTTGCAAGATCACTTTCTTTCATATGTCATTCTTTGCTTCCACTTCTAAAAACAAGGAATCAATATAACGGTATTTAAATTTTAAATAATAAAAAAGGAAAATCTAGTGCTAGAAATATCTTAACTAAGGAACTTTTTCTTTCTTTTATTTCAAAATAAATACTTTAGCAATCTGTTAAATATATTTAAATGAAAATTTCAAATATATATATATTTTGAAATTATTTCAAATTTCAAAATAATTTGAATTTCCAAATGTGGTAAGAATCACTTCAGTTACACTTTATATATATATATTTGAATTTTATATATATTTTAGAATTTTATATGTTTTTCGAATTTTATATATTATTTACGAATTTTATATATTTGTTTCGAATTTTATATGTTTTTTTTTAATTTTATATATTGTTTCAAATTTTATATATATTTTTTGAATTTTATATGTTTTTTACAAATGATATATATTTTTTCGAATTTTATATGTTTGTTTCGAATTTTTTGTGTTTATTTAGAATTTTGTAATTTTCGTAATATATATATATTTTCGTAATATATATATTTTTTGTAATAAGGGGTGAAAGTGTAATTAGTAATTTTAGAGGGGTGAAGTGTTTGAGTATATGAGTAATTTCACACTTTATATATTACCCTAATGTAATAAGTGAAACAATTAAATGAACATTCTAGTCATTTCACAGGCTTAGGGGTGTCATTGCAAGAAAAACCAAATCTCAGGGGGTGTCATTCCAAAGTATCGAGTTGATCAGCATATTTATAACATTGACCTAAACCTTAGGGGGTGCTACTGCAATTTACCCTAAAAAAAGCGAACTGTTTCCTTTACTGGAGGGCATTAACAATTTGACTCTTATCTCGTGTCAAGTCTTGTCAAATTATACTATTAACTGCACTCACTCTTCTCGTGCCAGCCTTAAAAATTAATATCCTCCCGTCCTAAAATAAGTATATTCAATTTTGAATCTCAATATAATATAATTTTATATATTTTTAATTTATTTTTTTTATTAATTTTAAAAAATAACAGATCCACTAAAAACAAAAACTATGCACATTTTTAAAGGGTAAAATTAAAAACACAAAATACACCAATTTTTTTATTTTTTTTTTAAATGTGGATACTTATTTTTGAATAGAGGGAATAATATACTAGTAATATTAATCAAGTTTTTTAATGGGTGATGGGACCTGGACAATCACAAATACGGTGTAATGGGTGGATATTTTGCGGTTCGATCCAAAAGTTTAAACCAATGAGTTAGGCTAATACCCGATGTGGGACAAATGGGCACCATGTAACATTCTCCCCCATCCGAACCCGCGCAACGCCCTCGTTTTGGTCTCCGGTCCGGGGTGCAAAGTCCAAGCGGGTGCTTGGAGTGGCACCGGATGAAAGTCTGTGTTTGACTCTGATACCAACCGTAACAGGTGGATGCTTCGCGGTTCGACTCAAAAATTTAAGCCAATGAATTAGATTAACATTCACCCATTTTAACTCCATTCACTTTCTTTTTTTTATCCAATGTGGGATAAATAAGCAACCTGTAACACACATGCTATACTAAAAATCAATTTTCATTCAAACCCTATCTTCTTTAAGAAGTAAAAATGTGTTAAATATATAAAACATTAATACTATGCTAATTATTTTATTATTTAAAAAAGCGTATTTGTACTAAAAGTATTGAAAAGTCTGTGCCTATAGTGAAGTCTTAGTATCGAGGTAAGTGACAGACCGTGACAGAAAAGTACAAGCATACAAAATTTGAGTAATAGCAAATAATGTAAGTATTAAAGCTGTGATGGAAAGTGACATTCAACACTTTAATATCATAATATGGTCTTTAGACTCGTTAAAGTAGGATATTATAAATCAAGAATAAATTCAAGAAGAGTAACATTACTTTCTATACAAAACATTATGAGGTTGCTCTAAAATTTATTTCATATGTAATCAACAATTGTGAATCATATTTTTAAGGAGTTACGCCAAGAATATTTGCTAAAAAGTAAATAGCCACGTGGAAGAATAACAGAAATCATCATAGAAGATGTTTCTATTTAATATGTGTGTATATACATATGCATTTTTGAAATGTAAGTAATCGAAGTGGGAAATAATAATAAATATTTCTTCCGTTCTAAAATATAGGTTCATTTTGGAAAATTTAATTTTTTAAAAGAGTAATTTTTGTTATAGTATTAGTGAATGAAATATCAATTTTTATCCATGGTTCCACCATAGTGATATGATGATTTATAATATTTTATAACTTTAATGATTGAATGTTAAATTAGTAAATTGATAAAATAAAATGGACACTTATTTTAAAACAAGAAAAAAAAAATGAATACTTATTTTAGGAAAGAGTGAGTATAAAATATACGCATAATTATATATATATACATACACTAGTTAAATTGAGAAGCAAACAAACAAAACAATCGTCTCGATGCAAAACTACACAGCTGGCCTGAGAAAAAAAAAAAGAAAAAGCGAGGGAGTGACTGTTTTCAACCTTCCTATATTCCTCGAGAACACGGCACACAACAAATTGCACGCTCGTAGAATCTTACTTTTTTTTTGAAAGATGACACAATTATATAGTATATGAAAACAAACGCCACCTTCTTTTGAAAAAGTGCTCTACATTATTACATACATAGTTGTGTACTCCCACCATGCACACGCATTTTTGTGGATCTGTATAAGTTCAATATAGAATCAGTATGTTATAATGTGTATGTATAGGTGGTGTCTTATATGTTTGGTGCCCGCACAATTCATTCAAATTAACCCCCCCATACGTACGTTTCTTTTGGGCATTGTCCATACTTTATCCACATTTAAAGATGTATTATGAAAAGTTTGATCTATATTGGTGCTTATGAATTAATATGATTTCATTAGCCCTGTGTGTGTGTTTTTTTTCTCTCTAAAGTTTTGGATACTTTGGTGAAATTGCCCTCAAATTTAACCTCAATTAAATGAGAGTGGTTTTTGGAATTAATGTAAAAGATAGTAGAAACACTTACTATTAATCTTTTTGGGGGAGTGAATATCACTTAATGTAAAGTAATATCCAATTTGTTTTGGGAGACATTCAAAATATTTTTGGGATGATCACAGACCCTCAAATGAATAAGAGAAAATCTTAGAGAGTTATTCACAAAAAAAAAAAATCTTATCTGTTTGGTTCGTATTTCTGAAAACAGTTTTAAAAATACAAACCAAGTCCCTTCCGTATCTTCCCCATTATACTTAAATCCTTATATGTAATATTGAAGCTGGTGGGGTGCAAGAAACCCGAAGAAATCAAGATTGGCGGCCATCTTGATACCAACTCCAAACCTACCCAGCACCTTTAGCAAAGCAATGAAAAGGACTCATTCTTTTACAGTGGAATATTTGGTGGTGCTTCACTGGATCCAACATTTCCCATTTGGATGGGAGTAAAATCATCTATAATATGGTGTGTAAACAGTGTAATTCTAAAATCTTCTATATCTGTGTGGAGATAGTATGTATTTCTTTGTAACTAATGGCAGTGTATTGTATTGGGATGGATTCTCAAATATTAGGGAACTAAATTTATTGGAAGAGATCTGGTAAGTTGTAAGTCTATATAAAGTAGTCACATGCTAACCAGTTAATAAAAAGTAAATGATGATGAGATTGAATACACAAAATAGGGCCCATATTTATTTTCTCAATTTAGAATGAAGGAGGAGGTCATAAAGATAATATAATTAAAAGAGAAGTAAATTTTTAGTTTTTGATTTACTTATTTCCTTATTAAACCAGGCACCTTCCAACACACTTTAATTTTAAATATATAAAATTAATCTAAAATAATACCATTTGTGCCATTATTGGATATTGTTCGAGATACTTCTCGTCACAAAATTGCCTTTAACAGGAAGTAGTTGAAAATTTACTCCAAATAAACCTATCATATTGTAGTATGATATCCTATAAAAAAGAAGCTTAGTTGCCTATTTCTTTCTCAGACTAGTTAGGAGTTGCATCTATCACTTTATAAGGTAGACTGATGACAGAAAAAACAAAAACAAAAAAACTAGTACTATAGCTATATATATCCAGATCCTCATACTTCTCATGTTTCCACAACATAATTCAATTTTAATTTGAGAAGTTACAAAACTAGAGTGTCTCAGGTTAATATGTTTTGCTATGTAAACAAGAGTATGTAAGTATATGCATTGTTTGAATAGAATCAGCAGAAGTAAATAAATAACCTCCAATCAGCATTCAAATCCTCTGTAAAACTACTGACAAGTGACTGTCATTTCACCATTTCGACTACATGGCTACATGCTTCGAAGATTTTGACATCTTTGATGTCTTGTGGTACCTCTCCACAAGGGTCACTCACCTATGAATCCAATGTTGAGTTCTGCTAAAGACCACGGTTGAAGTTCTGCATAAGATTTGCATCCGCATTAAGTAATGAATATTTCCATTCTCGATATCAATATAGCGAACACCATGTCACCGACTTCAACTTTTCATTGAGTTGAAGATAACCAGATTATCCCGGAAGCTAAAGTAGCAGCTACCTTCACAGAAAAAATTTCTGAAAAATCATATGTTTTCCAATAGGAGGAGACCAGAAGCATGATAGTCAGTCCAATAGATTTGCATTCACTTGTATCGAAGCCAAACTAGGAGAGAAAATGTTTTCTGAACATGCAACAAATGTTTTGTGACCATTCATTGAGGTTTAAGGGAACTCACAAAACTGAAGCACAATAAGCTTCATCAGGAAACAAGCCCTGAGCTAATTAATGTCTTTTGGGATTTACCATACTCGGATGTCTTCCAAATTAAAACCTCGGAGGTCACAGTAACAAAGAACAGTCTCAAACCAAGCATCAATTTTGGTAGCAATGAAGCAGTCGTCCTCTGCTCATAGGAATATTTAAGGTTATCGACATATCTCTTGAAGCAGCTAGACACTCATCTTAAGTCGCCATTTGCACAGAACCCATCAATAATAACACTCTGCATGGCATCTGATCCTTGTCCGGTTTTAACAGCTTCCCAAGCCGCTTTCTGCATCAATAGGTTGACCCTTTCCCATATGCCCTGGAATCTCAAGATACTCTACGGGTTCAAGCTTCAGGACTGTTAACACAAGTTTTTCATCTCCATAACACAGTTAATTTATTCCGGTCTCTTTAAATTCTGCAAGTACAGAACTTCCGTATAAAAGCTTCTACTTTCTGTGTCATCTTGTCAAGGTCCACTTGCATATAGAGTAAGCAAAGAAGCCAATTGAAGTATGTGAATTCACTTGCCGGCTTGCATTAATTAACTGAACTTGCCAACATCTCTGGGACATGTCCTGTTCCAGATACACAAAAATCATCTCTTGTAGCGATCTTTTGAGACTTTACTGAAGCCACTCATGAGTGACGTATAAGAAGCATAATCAAGAACAAGACCTTTCTCACTGCATAGTTTATCAGAATCCACAAGCTTCCCGTGTTTGGAGTGCCCATCTAAAAGGATGTTGTAAGTAATGTCGTCTGGAACGACCCCTAGATTAAGCATAGCATGTAAGAGCATATCAGCATTTTTCATCTGCCCTTGCTTACAAAGCCCATTCATAAGCACATTATAGGTTATAACACCCGGTACATGTCCACCACGCTGCATCTCCTTGAGCAACCTGAAACCCATCTTAACCTCTCCCTTCTTACAAAAACCATCAATGACCATCGTGTATGTGGGATCATCAGGTTTCATACCGGCTGACAACATCTCTCTCAGCATTCTATCTGCATCAATAATTCTTCCCTCTCTACACAACCCAGAAATAAGGGCAGTGAAAGCCACATTATCGAACTCAATCCTTTCCTTGATCATTTCATTCCTAAATTCTAAAGCCGATTCCAATTCTCCCACTTTGCAACATCCGTCAATTAGAGTAGTGTACGTGATCTTGTCTGGCTTCAAACCCCTGCCAATCATCTCTTCAACAAGGTACTGAGCTTCTTTCAAATCCCCATTCTTACAAAGGCTATTGATGAGGGAGTTGTACATAATCAAATCAGGTTTCACACCTTTCCCCAACATTTGCTTATATATCTCCATACCCATACTAGCCCTCCCATTCTTGCAATGCCCATTAATCAAAGTAGTGATAATAACATCATTTGCTACCAACCCTCTCTCACACATTTCATTGAACATCTGGTTTGCATCATCCAGCTTACTTTCCTTGCACAACCCATTAATAAATACATTATAAGTGAACACATCAGGAAAAATTCTACTTTCCTCCATAACCCTCTTCAACAAAAACCCTTTCTCCAAATCACCTAACTTACAATACCCATTGATTAAAGTATTGAAACTAACAACGCTAGGCCTCAAACCCCTTTTCTTAATTTCATTAAAAACCAATTGGGCTTCTTCAATTTTACCATCTTTACATAATTTATGCATCAAAATGTTAAAATCTTTAACATTTGGAGGAAACCCAGAATCCAAAATCTCTAAATAGAATGACCACGCGGCCAAAGGCGGATCCGATTTCATGAGCCGGTCAAGAACACGGCCGCAAGCTTGAAATGGGATGCCCATTCTATGCTTTCGCGCCAAACGAAAGCACTGAATCGCATCAGAGACAAAACTACACTCAAGATAAGCATTCATAAGAGCATTGAACACGAAATTGGATCGATGGGTACCTCTGGTTTCGAGAATTGCATCAAACACCGAAGAAACAGAGTCCTTCCCTTTTCGAGAGACGACGATTTGGATCAAATTCTGGGCTTCTGGGAGCATGTGGTGGGCGCAGAGGAAGTGGGTCATGGCGCAATAGGACTGGAGGGTGTGGCGAAAGCGGGGCTGAGAAGAGAGCCATGTGAAGAAGGAGAAGAGAGAAGGTGGGTCGAGAGTGTGGGGGTTGAGGTTGATCAGATTGATGACGTGGCGGGCTGTGAGGGAAGAGATTAGCTTCTTGAGAGAGGTGTGGAGAGGCTTTGCTGGGGAGTTTTTGATGGCTTGTGAGAGGGTTGTGAGGATTGGGTCTTGCTCTTTGTGGTGGTTTGCTGGTGGTGGACTGTACCAGCAGGTGGTGGTGGTGGTGGAGAAGACGGCGAATCTTATTTGGCGCGGAGAGAGAGAGTTGTGAGGTGGTGTTTTGAGAATGTTCATCTCTACAGCTAGAAAGTTTCAGTTCACTGGATATGCGAGTATTTGAGAAGAAATTTAGATCAAACGTCGGATTAAATTTGATACTCCCAATATCAATTTTGCTCATTCTCCCATTATAGTGATACATAGTATATATATTTTATAATTTTAATGTTAAAATGTTAAATTCGAAAGAAGTAAAATACAAAATTGTTGTGTGAGTGTTTGAGAATATTAAAATAAAATTCTTAAGCGTTCTCAAACTAAAGTATTTTTTTTCTTAGGCACTTTTTATCCGTCAAATTTGAGGAAAGTGTTAATTTATTCATCCACTCTATTATTACTTTCATTCAATAAAAAAAAAAAACGTGTCTTTTGTGAAAGACATTTTCCCTCCAAGGAAATGTTGAAACTGAATAATTATTTGCCTCGTACCTTCCATTCCATGCCGTAAAGATATTAGTATGATTGTGCTGTAAAGAATGGTGTCAAATACCGTAGATGAGAATTCAAGGTTTTAGGATTGCCATTAAATACATACTTATTAAAGTCGTCCAATGTGATTTTGTAGTTTGAAAAGTGACAATACCTTAACATTACAAATGGTTTTTGCAGTATGAATAGGGACAATTACTTTTGGGATTGCAGTTGAAAATAGTAACACCCAAAAATTAAAAAACACCAAACAGCTACCGCATACGTGCTGGTTATAACAAAACAGAGAAGTCCAATAAACAAAATGAACGAGTCTATAAATGTACAATTTTTTGGCATTACAAATATATGTATATTATTTTTTGGCCGAGACCGCAAACCCTTGACAACTCTGATACCAGTTTGCGTCTGATACACTGCAAACCCTTGATATATGGATAAATGTAATTTTTGGCATTAAAAATAAATAAAAAAATAAAAACGGGGCATTGGCCATCAGGACTACAGTTTGGCTATCACCTTTCTGCAATTTCAATTTCTATGCTTCCCCTTGGGAGAAAGTTCAACTTCAATACGCTCGATTTCATCATTCAATTCTTGCAAAGTAGCTCGTTTTTTACTTGGACTATTGTTGAAGAGAATCGAAAGATGCTTCAAACATGAGAGATACACCGCCTTTGCTTCGTGAGAATTGGACATTGGCCTCTCATTTCCAAACTGCAAACACACACACACAGCGATAGCAACTTCAGATATTAAAATGACTTGCAATACCAATATCTTGGTTACATAAACTTCACTTTTTTTCATGACAACAGAAATCACTGGGTTTTTTTTTTTTGAAAGGTAGAAATCACTGTTTTCTGTCTAAAGGTGTGTGGAATAAACACACCACACTCCAACAACAGATGAGCATACATTAGTGATTTGTCCCATACACGTCTAATTGTTGGATTTGCCATATAACTGATATTACACTTGGAGGAAGTATCACTAGACTCTGAAAAAGCCGTAAAATAATTTAACCATACAATTAAATATTTCAAGGAAAGAATCACAGTACACTAAATCTCTTGGCTGTGAATTGGAAGCTTGAATCTGCTAAAAATTGACAGTCCTAAATAAAATAAAATAATCAACGTGATCATACGTAAAATTTTAAACATATACGTTGCAGTTTGGTGTCTTCATAAACCTTCATATATTCTCCTAAAAAAGTTGAAATTATCTAAAGAAATCGTCAGAATAAAGTAAATCTTGTGATTGTGAATCGAAAACCTGTAAGTATGCCAAGAAAATGGTGGTCCAAGTATTATTTTTCAACAACATAACAGATTATGAGGGGCCCTAGCTTTGTAATGTCATGCCTTCTTACAAAAATTTGTTTCCTCGGAGCCCACAGACTCCCCACCTCCACCTTATGGACAAAAGGTAGTCCAAGATAAATTTCTTAAAGCTCACTTTCTAGCCAACAAAGAAATGAGTATGGTTTTCCATTGTCATGCAATTTTGTGGTATAGATGTTGTATCATATGTTATCTAAATGCTTTGGGCCTTAAGACCTGGTTCTTTTGAACTATAATATTTTAATATTTAACTTTCACATTGAATCCTAAAAGTACACTGAAATTTTTTATTAGCAAAATATCTGAAGATCGAAGATAAAAGTCTCCTTCGTAACACATAAATTTTTATATGCTACTATAAAATGAAGTAATTAGAAATTTCAACTTGGAGGCTGAAAAGGTGCCATATAATATGTGGGTGTCCGGTTGTGTGGGGTGTGTGTGTGAGAGAGAGAGAGAGAGAAAGAGAGAGATGCCAAGAACATAAATTCAGAAAGAAGACATAAAACAAGGGACAGTAGATAAATATGGAAAAATGAAAGAAAGCGGTAGAAAGGAAAACATTAGGACTTTCTTCATAAAATGTATAAGATTTTAAATTAAAGACATGCGGTATATATATATATATATATATTAAATATCATCATCTTCTCGGATTCTGAATTAGAGAACGAAAAAGATAATACAAGTAACCGAACATCATACATAACTAACACAGCCGCAAAAGACCAACTCACTAGCCAGTATCTTCATAATTTACTTGGGATTTCAACAAAACAAGAAATAAAAATTAAAGACAGGTGATGATGCGGCAAAAATCAAATTGCATGTACCTCTTTAAACAAAGAAATGCATTGTTGAAAAGCACTTTCGGCTTCAGGACCCCTTGGACGATCCTCCTGGTTTTAAAAAAAAGGATCAAGTCATTTAGCCAACTCCAAGAGTTTTTTCACATGATACACAAGGATTCAGATGTTGATTCTTAATAAATGAATAAATAGGCATTAACAATGATCATAAAACCCATCTATTATGAAAAGGTAATATAAGCTAAATTGAGGTGACAATGTGTCTAAAGTTGGTGCTTAAAGAATGTAACAGCCCGTGGCTACACACCTGTGAAGAAAATGGTTATTCCTCAGAACTCTGAAAAATGATTATGAGACAATGGAAAGGGAAGAAACTTGGATAAATCCAACTGTGGTCTGAGGAAACAGAAGGTCATGAATTTTTGTATTTTCAATATTCATCTTGGTAGTGACCAAATGTAAATTTATTTCGAACTATCAATTTCAAACATACTCACGCTTTACAGACCATAATAGTTGGAAAGAAAGAAATTTGAGATGGCGTACAGAGCCCATAGATTTAAGCTCATAAATTGCCTCAAATAATAAGAGGAGATTAATTTTGGAAGACTATAGATTCTCAACATAAGTGACAATGAAACTGGTATAACCATTATTTGCAATTGCAGATGCAGATGCGGTCTAATGGATGCCTGCATTGGGCATAATGATTCAGATACGTGGCTAAAGTACTAAGAAATAAAACAGGTGCATTTCGTTCCCAATAACAAATATAGTTTGACTACTTTATTATATATATAATAAATTTTTTAATCAATTTCCCACAAACCAAAAGCAGCTCTAATTTAATTCTAAAGGGGAAAAAATAATAAATAAAGGAGAAAAGAATCAGATCCCAGGTCTGCAAAGCCCAATTCATTGCTGGGAGTCGAACCCAGCCATGTCCCAATATATAAACAGATTCAAATATATGAACCAATTTCCCAAACACTATAAGTAGCTCTAGTTGAGGTTCTTCTTGTTTTTCGTTTATTACTAAAGAATCCGACCCCAGTTTTCCACAGCCACAATTCACTGCTGGAATTCAAACCCAGCCTTGGCCCAACAGAGTACAGTAATCTAACCGGCCTTCAAAAAGATCCTAGAGACATGCTCGACACTATCCAACATCGCCAAGATGCCTAATCCCTCTCTCTCTAGTCTCTCCATCTTGTGCAGGGTTATCTGATATTAGATCTTGTTAAATTTGATGTTCTGAATCAACTTTATGATGGGTTTCACAAAGAGAGTGCGTGCTGCAAGAGTGAAAAGAGGTAAGAAATAAAAAAAAATCTCCTAAAGTTCACAGCTGACTTGGGTGAGCCTCCACCAATTCCACTGATTCTTGGCAAATCCTTCCCGATTTGAGCCAAGTCACAAGCAATTTAGCATTCTCTGATAAATCAGCCGACTGGAGCTAGGTGGGGACGATCCATATTGACTCGGCAGAGTCATGCTGACTCAGCAAAGTAGGCAAACCATGGTATAACATCTAAACAAAAGACCAAAGAAATCAACCCAGACAAATACTAACCAATAACAATAAAAATAGGCTATAAGTCAATGTAACCCCCTGTTGATGGAAGGTGCTGCATGAAGTAGCTGAACCGAAGTAGGTATTATTTGAACAATAGAGATTTTCTTTACCCAAGTTCTTATTGCACTAATTAATTTCTAAATACCAAAAAAAGAATCATGCACTCTAACATTAAAATTAAACAGTTGAGAACTCTTTGCAAAGTCATTTAACATGTGCAGAAGGGAAAAGGGAAAGCTGAAACAGGAAATTCAAGCTATGACTGAATATAAAAAAGAAGCACAGATAAGATTGTAACCCAATATAACTGACCTGTGATTCATGTAACTCTGCCTTCTTTATCTCCAACAACCCAAGTGTTTTAAGTGATTCCAACTGCAGGGGCATGCAAGAAAAACCACTTCATACTGGAATATATCCCACCAATGTATCCATACATCATAAAGGTACTAAAAGAAATTAGCTTTCATATTATCTTATTCTTCTGAGATGCACAAGATAGATCTGTAGTTTTATTATAAACACATATTTTACTAGCTTCCAACGAGACATTTTGACATAATAACTACAAGTGTTTAACCAATATGTAACAACTTTTGACCTAGCTTCTTCAATATTGGCGCATATTGATTATTGCCATATATATTGCCTATACTGCAGCACTTGGTAACATTTTTATTTACTTCATTTCATTCATATATATATTTTCTTACATAGAGGTGTTGCCTCCGAATTCCGTTGCTCCGCCAACCATAAATAAAATCAAGATCACAGTAGAAAAGAGAACAATTTAAAAACATCTCTAAATCAAGTTTGCTTTAAGTAGACTGATAAGAATTTACTAGCTGAAGAAGACAATGAATAAGACTTATTGATATTGGAATGGTGTTTACATGACATCGTATGATATTGTCCGCTTTTGCAACCCCCCACCACCACCACACACACACACACACACTTCACCATCACTATATTTGGGATGTCACAATCACACCCTCTTTGGACCCAACATCCTCGCCAGCGTGACCTGTTTGGGCTTGTGCACGCTCCTAACACTTACGACTCTGATACCATCTGTAACAACTTGCTCTACCACATGGTATGATATTGTCTGGTTTTGGCCCGACCTGCACCGTTTTGCTCCTGGTTTCACTCACAAAGGCCTCGTACCATTTGGAGATGAGACTTTACAAATAAGCACTTCATCACTATACACGGGCAACATGGGACATCACAATATAACTGTATAAATCTACTGGAAAACCATATGTTAGATCCATGGACATCTCCAAAACGTTGGATTAGAATGATATGTCAATAATCCATAACATCCAATGAGCTGCAATAGAAACTGTGAATTTCTAAATCATCCTTAGAGACATATTATTACCTAATCCTCACCTTCATGTGCACTAAATTTTATTATCCGTTTCTTCTTAGACCAAGTTTACAAGTTTTTACTCTACAAATTGATTGTAATCAGCAAGTAGTACAAGCCTCTGGAGTTCCACAATTACATTTCTTGTCAAGGCAAGACACTGTCATTGTACTTTATGCTTTATGCTTGAATGATGCTTGTGGTTGCAATTATGATTCAGATAATATTAATTCATTTAGGCTTAAAAAGCAGGATTCTGCAGGTGGCATATAAGAGGGATCTCATAAACACACAATGTTTTGGAGGTGTAGTGAAGTCTAATTAATAACATGATTTGGGACATGAATAAATCATAACTATATATAGCAATCTTGCTCGATCATTTTCTATTTTCTAAACAAGTTTTTGAATTTTAATTACACCCGATAATTAATAATTTGAATCGACTACATAAAACTGTTCCTCATAGACTCCAACAACATTTCCAGGAGATTCACATATCAGCAAATGATGCAGGATCCTTTTTGCACTCAGCTCTATAAAGAGGTTTATCATTTAATTAGCTGGAAATAGCTGATGGATGATAGAATTGGGGATGTGAGGAGTTAGGAATTGGATTTAGAATTTACAAAGGCTGATCAAAGGGAAGTATTTGTGAATCAAGTAAGAAAAGAACACATAGTCTACCAGCAAAGAATAATTATTTCTAGCTACACAACCATACTAGGGTTTCCCCAATATCACCATATGATGAGGATTACATCACCATAAAAAGAAAAAAAACAGAATTAAAATCCTTATATAGCCTTTGAAAAGCCTAGAGGACATTTCATCCAAGCCCTTGGATATTTTCTGCCTAATTGCTCCACATATAGTTCCTCGAACCACATTTTCTAAAAAATCTAATCTAAAATATTCAGAAAGAAAATTTAAAAGACGAGCTACATATTTAGGATATTAAGTATCTGGGTTATTCTCAAACGCGTATGTAACTTGCAACTGGACTCAAACCATGTTGGCGGTGACAAACTCATACAAAGAAGGCCCCTGGAGACTTGGGAAAAGCTACTACTAAGAAATGCCTTGATGTAGTCTAAATATGAGGAAACCATGCATATGAACAAATTTGCCTCTTAAACAAGAATACTCCTTCTGACATTGGGGTAATCAGAAACTGATTAACCTCAAACAGAGAACTCATTCAACTAAACAACACATTGTTCACAAATGAAGGGAGCTGACCAGTATCATAAATGCTACATGCTCATTTTTCCCCAATTCTCCCGGTGCTGCCTTAGATTTATGGCTGCCCTTCTGCTTCATGAATTTATCCAAAACCTGCTGAGCGATTCTTCATGGACAAAGAACCGTATAATAGTAATCTATAAGGGTTTACCCACAAAGATGTAGAACAGATAAAAATGACATTTCAAAATTAAACTAAAAATCCAACTTTTCAAAACTATAAATTTAGTACCAGATCAACCTAAGGCACAATTGAAGAAAACCCAAGGAAGGATATAAATACTCTTCAAGGAAATGCCTATGCGAAGAATGAGCACACAACAAATATCAATTAGTTCATCAAGGAACTAGTGTTTTTTCCAGTATAAACACTTTCCATGGCTAAAGGACATCCGATTCAACACTTCAACCTTTAAGAATGTAAAACTAATTAAGATTATCATCATGACTATTAGTATTGAATGAAAAAACAATTCAACCGATTTAAAATTGGCATCAGCTAGTTCCATACGCTAAAAAAAAAGTATTTTAAGTCGAAACATCGTGTGACTCTGTTAACACTTTGTCATGGGTTAGATTACAAAGAATACATCGTCATAAAATCAAATCAGAGTCAAGGGGGCAACATAAAGGCAATATGGTAGTGGAGACATATATAAGAAATTGTTAAAAGTCACCAAGGATATGCCTCTATAGACTTTTTGTTTTACTATAACTGTTTTTTCTATTTCAAATATAAAATGTAACCAGGAAAACACCTTGAAACAAAATCATATAGATTTTTGTTTCAGATTAGTGGTTTATTGCTTGATTGAGATGAAAGTCTCTGCTGAAACAGGAAGGCTTTGAAATAAAATGCAGTTACATAGTTATACCAAACAAAGGAAAGCTCCAATAAATGAGCAACAATAAAAGAGAATGAAACAAAAGGCATGTCTAATGGCACACATTGTTTTTCTTTAATATCAACAGTCGGAAGCGGTTTGACAGAAACTTGTGAAAAAACAACACAAACCTTTTTGAAGTGCCTAAACAATCTTTGGCCTTTTCAAGCTCAGCAATTGCTTCAGAAACATTTTTCTTCCTCAGTTCATCTGAATTGTTCGTTTTCACCCTAGCTATGTGAAGAATGTTAGCTGCAATCTGCCATTGAGAAAAACATGCAAGACATAAATCAGATGTCTGCTCTATTTGTTTCATACTCCAAGAGAAACCACAGAAACAAAGGTTATATTTCAGTGTTGCAATTAACAAAGGTCTTGGTTAAAGACAGAATTCCAAGACAATTCACAATTCAACTTTATATAAGGACTTTGCATGTATGAAATGGTCCAATTTGGAAGGAACAACACAAATTGAAAGAAACGATTAATATCAAATCAATCAGTCAAATGATTTCGAGATTTTGTTACTGTCAAGTGCACTAATACATGAATTAACATAGCCAATCCTACTCAACTCCACAACATTTTCCCAACTACATGGGTCTGCTAGATGAATCCAATTTATTCCTTCTACTCTATCACAGCCAACCCTGAATTAATATACGCATTAGATTGAAACCTTCTTGCCATGCAAAGCATAGAACCAATAATATAAGGGAGTGACAGAAATCAGAATCAGAAATCAAGGATATAACCACATAACAAATGGGTTTCAGTTTAACATTAACAATTAAGCTATTAACTTCTATGTTGCATTTGTAGTTCTGTTATATTGAAAAAAAAATATTTTTCTTTTGTTTCCATTGACGTCGTTGTGGAAAAATACAAGTTAGTCTATGTGGAAATCTGGTATGAGTTGGCAGAATCTGTTGTAGATTTTAGTAGTTGTATCAAATCTCATCTTAGCTGACTTAGTAGCTGTTGTATAGCTGTTATATTCTGACTTACTTAGCTGACTTAGTAGCAGTTGTATTTTGACTTAGTGGCAGTTGCATTTATGTATCCTACTGCTTATATATATTGCAGTGTATAATGTATGTTAAGTAGAACTTCAGAAATAAAAGAGTTTAGTTCAAAATCCACATGGTATCAGAGCTGTAAGGCTTGGATTTCCTGAAATTTTTCAGTGTTTTTGTTTTTCTGTTCAGCCTTAATAGCAGATTAATCTTTTTTCTCTGTGAATTGCCTTCATTGCAGTCATTCTCTGTGACTTGCCTTCATTGCAGTCATTCTCTGGCACTTTCTTTTGCCAATATTTCGCATAACCCTTTTGTTTAGTCTTCATAGCCCATTGTTGAAGAATGTCAGAAATTACTGCTCAATCATCCCAATCACCCGAGGAAGAGTAGGTTCAACGCTCCATAAGTGAACTGCAGAATATTCAACCAGCATACCGACTTAATGGAAGAAACTACTTGAAATGGTCTCAATTGGTTCGAACTTTTCTGAAAGGAAAAGGGAAATTAAGTCACTTGTTGGGAACGGGACCAAAGAAAGGTGATGCAGGCTTCGAAGCGTGGGACGAGGAGGACTCAATGGTCATGTCCTGGTTGTGGAATTCCATGACACTCGAAATCAGCGACACATGCATGTTCCTACCAACTGCGAAGGCCATCTGGGACGCTCTCAACCAGACTTACTCCAAGGTTTGTGATGCGGCGCAAGTATACGAGATCAAGACAAAGACAACATCTACAAAACAGGGGAACAAGTCAGTGACTGAGTTTGCCAATTTTCTGCAAAACCAGTGGCAAGAACTGGATTACTACCGGGTGATTGATTTGAAGTGCAGCGAATGCGCTGTAATTATGAAAAAAATTATTGAAAAAGATCGAGTTTATGATTTTCTTGTTGGCCTAAACTTTGAATTTGATCAAGTCAAAATTCAAATCTTAGGCAAGGAAGAGGTACCATCTCTTAATGAGGTGATTTCATTGATTCGGGCTGAAGAGAGTCAGAGAGGAATCATGCTTGAACCTCAGTCGATAGACAACTCAGCACTCGTAGCCTCTGGTGACAATAAGCGGGGTCTCACTCTAGAACAACCGCAAAATGCTGAATATGGAAAGGCAGAATTATCAAAGGGGGCAAACCGAGACAATCTCTGGTGTACGTACTGTAAAAAGTCGCGACATACCATGGATCGTTGTTGGAAATTACACGGGAAACCAGCCACATCTAGTCGAGAATGGGGAAACAAAGGAGGACAGCAACAACGACAATAAAGACAAGCTCATATGACCTCAAAGGTGGGTCAGGACCAGGCAAAAGAACATGAAGGATTCAGCAGGTTAAGAAACCTGCTGGGAACCCTTGAGAAACCATCTTCTGGTGCTTGTTCTTTATCCTTCTCAGGTGAATCTTTATTCTCCCTTGGATTAAATGTTTCTAATAAATTGTTTGTGGATTCATGGATCATAGACTCAGGAGCCACAAACCACATGACACATGCCTCAAACCAATTCAACACTTATACCCCATGTCCTAGCAATAGGAAAATTACTCTTGCTGATGGAACCACAATCACGGTTGCTGGTGTAGGAGATATCCATATCACCCCTAGCCTTGTCCTTAAAAATGTTCTACATGTTCCTAAATTGTCCACTAACCTTGTGTCCATTCAAAAGTTTACTAAAGACTTACATTGTCATGTTACGTTTTATCCCTCTTACTGTGAATTTCAGGACCAGGATTCGGGGAGGAGGATTGGACGTGCTAAGGAAAAGGAAGGACTCTACTACCTTAAGACACCGAGCCTTCCAAGTATGATCAGGACAAATTTATCCTCTTCGTTTCTCTCTTCTTCCCATAAAGATGTCATATGGTTACATCATTTTCGTTTAGGACATCCCTCTTTTGCAATTCTAAAAATCATGTTTACTTCTTTGGTTTTAGGGATTAAATATTGGAACATTTCATTGTTATATTTGTGAATATGCAAAACACACTCGTGTAGCTTTTCCCATTAGCAATAAAAGAAGTTCCTCTCCTTTCCATTTAATTCACAGTGATATATGGGGACCCTCCACAGTCCCAAATGTTTTTGGGTCGCGGTGGTTTGTGTCCTTTATAGATGATTACACCAAAGTCTCTTGGATATTTTTACTCAAAAACAAATCAGATGTGAGTAATATCTTTCCCAATTTCCATACAATGATCCACAATCAGTTTGGTACCAAAATAAAGAGGTTTAGGTCTGATAATGCGAGGGATTATTTCAATCAAGTCTTGTCACCCTTCTTTCAAAAGGAAGGAATTATTGATGAGTCATCTTGCATTAATACTACACAACAAAACGGAGTAGCCGAAAGGAAAAACGGTCATCTCCTAAACACTACTAGAGCATTCTTGTTTCATCAAAATGTATCAAAACACTATTTGGGGGAAGCAGTACTTACATCTGCCTACATCATAAACAGACTTCCTTCACAGGTTTTAGGGTCAAGAAGTCCAATGGAAGCCCTTTCTAAATTCTACCCCGACCTTAGTGCCACAAACAATCTTACCCCTAGGATATTTGGGTACACTTCATTTGTTCATGTCTATAGCAACAACCGGGGCAAACTAGATCCTAGAGCCATTAAGTGTGTGTTTATAGGATACTCATCCACACAAAAGGGTTACAAATGTTTTCATCCTCCTACCCGAAAACTCTATATCTCAGCTGATGTCACATTTGCGGAAGGGAAACCATATTTTACTAAACCTTATCTTCAGGGGGAGTCGTCTATCATGGAAGATAAGGATTTTTTCCAGCTCGCTTTATCGTCTTTGTCTCGTTCACCATCTCTCTTACCTGTATCAAACACTCAATCCAACTCAGTACCTGAGCCTGAATCTCCCGTTTTGTCACATGTGTCTCCTGTGAAGGATAATATGACTCTTGATCACGTACGGTATGGGAAAGGGAAGGTGTACTCAAGGAAGCAAGGTCTAGCTCCTGATCCGGTGCAGGCCCAAACCTCCAACCTGACTCCTAAGAATGAGGTAATGGTATCTGAACCTACTCCACTTGTAGAACACCAGCTCCCTGGACCGCAAATAACTGACCAAGATTTGCCCATAGCCGTGAGGAAAGGAACTCGAGAGTGTACCAAACGACCATTATACCTTATATCTCATTATGTATCCTTCAAGAAATTCTCGCCAGCCCATCGGAGTTTTCTCACGAGTCTAAATGAAATCTCTATTCCAAACACTTTATCCGAAGCATTATCCAATGAAGAATGGAGGAAAGCCATGAGAGTTGAGATGGACGCATTGGAAAAAAATGGGACGTGGGAGTTAGTTGATCTACCAAAAGGAAATAATGTAGTAGGGTGTAAGTGGGTTTTTACCTTGAAGTATAAGGCTGATGGATCATTAGAACGCTACAAAGCAAGGCTAGTTGCTAAGGGGTACACTCAAACGTATGAAGTTGATTACTAAGAGACCTTCGCTCCGGTTGCAAAAATAAACACTGTGAGGATCTTGTTGTCATTAACAGTCAATTTTAATTGGGAATTACAGCAGTACGATGTGAAGAACGCCTTTCTACATGGTGATCTGGAAGAAGAAATCTATATGAGCATTCCGCCAGGATTTGGAGGAGTCGAAGGGAACAAGGTATGCAAATTAAGGAAGGCCTTATACGGTTTAAAACAATCGCCCCGTGCCTGGTTTGGGAGATTTACTAAGGTGATGTTAGCTACAAGATATAAGCAGAGTCAGGGAGATCACACTCTTTTCATCAAACACTCGGTTTCAGGGAAAGTCACGGCCTTGATAGTCTATGTGGACGACATAATTGTGACTGGAAATGATGAGAAGGAAAAGCAAGCCTTGAAACAATGTTTGATCAAAGAATTCGAAATAAAAGATTTGGGGAGATTGAAATATTTTCCAGGGATTGAAGTGGCTCATTCTAGACAAGGTATCTTCATTTCACATCAAAAGTATGTCACTGATCTTCTTAAGGAAATAGGAATGCTCGCAAGCAAACCAGTTGCAACACCTATAGAGCCGAACCATAGACTTGGAGAGGCTATTGGAGATCAAGCAGTAGATAGAGAGATGTACCAGAGATTAGTTGGAAAACTCATATATCTTGCCCACACACGGCCGGACATAGCATATTATGTTAGCGTCATCAGCCAATTCATGCATGACCCCAAGGAGACTCATCTTCAAGTTGTCTACCGTGTGCTTCATTACTTGAAAGCTAATCCTGGGAAGGGGGTAATGTTTAAAAGAAACTCTGAGCTTGTCCTTGAAGCTTACACAAATGTAGATTACACAGGGTCCCCTATGGATCGGAGATCTACTTCAGGTTATTGTACCTTCCTTGGAGGCAATTTGGTAACATGGCGAAGCAAGAAACAGAATGTTGTAGCCAGGTCAAGTGCAAAAGCCGAGTTTAGAGCAATGGCACAAGGTGTCTGTGAGTTGTTATGGCTGAAGATTATACTGGAAGACTTGAAGATTAAATGGAGTGGGCCAATGAAACTCTACTGTGACAATAAATCAGCAATCAACATTGCACATAATCCAGTGCAACACGATCGAACTAAGCACATCGAGATAGACAGGCATTTTATCAAGGAAAAACTAGAAAACAGATTAATTTGCACACCATACATTCCCACGGGAGGTCAAATAGCAGATGTTCTTACAAAGGGGCTCAACCGTGTTATCTTCCAAGAAATTATTTCCAAGCTGGGAATGGTTGACACCTATTCAGTTTAACATTAACAATTAAGCTATTAACTTCTATGTTGCGTTTGTTGTTCTGTTATATTGAAAAAATATATTTTTCTTTTGTTTCCATTGACGTCGTTGTGGAAAAATACAAGTTAGTCTCTGTGGAAATCTGGTATGAGTTGGCAGAATCTGTTGTAGATTTTAGTAGTTGTATCAAATCTCATCTTAGTTGACTTAGTAGCTGTTGTATAGCTGTTGTATTCTGACTTACTTAGCTGACTTAGTAGCAGTTGTATTTTGACTTAGTGGCAGTTGCATTTATGTATCCTACTGCCTATATATATTGCAGTGTATAATGTATGTTAAGTAGAACTTCAGAAATAAAAGAGTTTAGTTCAAAATCCACAGAGATGATAACTCAAACTTCGGAATATAACTTAATCCAGCTACATGTTTTATTAAAACTATGTTATTAATTACTGAAAAAAAGGGGGTATACTGCAAGCATGGCTGAAAGATTAGCCCTAAGAAATATTTTTACATGACCCACAAATTACTACCATTTTTACCAGGAAATTTCTATTCAAGGCCAAATGAAAATGAACAAAAATAGTACAAGAAACAAATAATTAAGGAAAACAACCCTTTAGCATTAATGTTTAGAAAATTTGATATTTGGCAAGCTTAAGAAAGTAAAATAGCAGTTAAAAAGTCATCAATATTATATATTACACTAATAAACCTGAATATGGTCTTCAGGGAGTAAAGTTTTTCGGGCTTGGAGACATCTGTAACACAAAACAATCAAGTATTTTATATTATGTAAGCAGTAAGTTATAGCTCATTATCAGTTATAACACAATTTATTCACCTCTCTAGAATTTCTTGTGCTTCATTTAACCTCCCTATTAGTTGAAGGGTCAGGGCAAGGCCTTCAGCCGCAATAACAGTGTCCAAAGAATTCCATCCCTGTACTACAAATATTAGTAGTATTAAGCTGAAGTACTGACAAAAGAAATACAGATTCTGGAGTTCTCGATACTGCATAAGGGTGAGTATAACCAAACGCTAAACAGATGACAGCACGAATCAATGTCACGCACTTCAATCAATTTGAGTATGATTAGTTAGTGAGCATCACCAGTCTAGAAGAGGTGGTAACTCATGCTCCTACATCAGGGTGAAACACAGGTGGTCAAATTGCAGTAGAGACTAGTGAATCGGAGTCTTTCTGGGTTGGCAGGTTCAAGTGCTATGGAGATATATATTGGATGCATTTACATGCTATCAAATTGACGAAATAATATGAATGGAGCCGCAAATATCCCCACAGCATGAATAGAAACTAGTGTTAAAACCTGGAATTCACCATGTACACTCAAAAAACATATTATAAAATCCAATATGATTACATCCAAATGGTAAAAAGGAACAAATTTACAGTCAAACTCAAGCAGCCAAGAAACTTGATAAAGACCTCTACAGTAGTTTTAACTAGTGCAACTTGCTGCTAACTTCAAAGCATGAATCTAAAAATTGTAACCTCTAGGGCTGTTGGGATGACATTGCTTTTTTTATTACCTCAAATACCCAAGAATTGGTAAAGCCCATTACACAAGTTTAACAAGCAACATTTAGTGCTATTTCAAATGCGAAAAAACATCAGTGGGGTTGTTGGCATTAGTCTTTAAAAAAAATAACCAGAAACTCGAGGAAATTACAGATACGGAACTAAAGAAAAAGTATTAGACTCCTAGTAAACATGTTAGGAAAGAGCATGGACCAATAAGAACTTCCCACAATAGCATGCATATACAATATCCTACTACACAGACAGCAGTACCACCAGTGAAAATTTTCTGAAGCAATGAAACTGGGTAGCACTCTTTTGACAAGACGAGAAAGAAAAAATAAAAGGAATAACCTTTGATAATTCCAGAATATGCAGGATCTTTCTCTGTAAATTTTCAGCCTCTGCGGGTCGATTGGATTTGATGTACATCTAAAATTAAGGAAAGAATATAAGTAGATTAAACTCATAAAAATAATAATATCAAGTGGTACAACAATTAGATAAATGGGAGAGTTCGTATTCCATTACACAAGAAGATACAAGTAAAGATAGTATCATTATGCGTAAGTACGAAAATGTCAGTGCATTTATAGTGAAGTCACGAGTCATTTGACACGTGAATATCTACTTTAAAAGAACACAGGTATTAATAAACAAGCAACCATTTCTTTGGTTATTAACCATCAACAACTCTTAGAGAACTACAGCTCATGCTGGCAAATTTCATACAACACTAGCTGGCTGGAGTAGGACGGGGGAGTTTAATAAAATGAAGAGTGAAGAGAGAGGAGAACGATCCTCTCCAGCCCAATCACTCTCCAGCACACTACAGGCCTCAATTCTGCCGTTCAGATTCAACCACATCATCATCTTGTCCAACTTCAGCACTTACAAATCCTGTTGTAATAGATAATTCAACATCAAGTTCAACAATATGATGATGTGGCTGAATCTGGACTGCAGGATTGAAGCCTGCAGAGCGCTGGGTAGAGAAGATCGAAATCCTAATAGATACCCACTGGACAAGATTCATCGAATCGGAGTCTTGAACCTGCGGGTATTGAAATTACAGAAACCCAAATCCTGGTTGGAAATAGACGGGGAATTTCCATTGGCTGAAGGGTCAATACACAACCACTGGTTGAAGGATCCTCTCCAGCCCGATCTCTCTACAGCACTCTGCAGGCCTCCAATTTACAGTTCAGATTCAGCCTCATCATCATCTTATTCATCTTCATCACTTACAAATACAGTTGTAATAGATAATTCAACATCAAATTCAACAAGATGATGACGTGGCTGAATCTGGACTGCAGGATTGAAGCCTGCAGAATGCTGGGTAGAGATTTGGCTAGAGAAGATCAAAATCCTAATAGAAACCCACTGGAGAAGGTTCATGGAATCTGAGCCTTGATCGATCAAAACCCGAGGGTATTAAAATCATAGAAACTCAAATCCTGGTTGGAAAAGGACAGGGAATTCCCATTGGATGAAGGGACCATAGACAACCACTGGACTAGGTTCATCATATCTGACTCTTTGATCAATCAAATCTAGCTAAAAAAATAGTACCCGATTTTAACAGAAAATCTTTTCACATATCCTTTCCAGATACAAAGTTTTATATGAACATCCTAATTTTTCAGAAACATAAAGAAAGCAGAATGAAGTTTCTCTATGCCTACTTAATAGAATGTTTATTCAATAGCATAGAGCAAAACAAAACAAAACAAGGGGAATCTGAGTCTTCATCAATCAAAACTAGAGAAAAAGTATTCCTAATTTTCACTCGAAGTCTTTTATCATAATTCTTCCCAGCTTCAAAGTTCTATATGAACAACCTAAGTATCAGAAAACAAGTGGAAGCATAGAGAAAAGTAGAATGAAGCTTCTTTATGCTTACTTAATGGCGAGTGTTTAGTATAGCATGGAGAAAAGCAGAATGGCGTGTTGATAACTGCTTTTCTCTAATTTAACTAAACATGCTATTGATGGGTTTGATAAAAGTAATGGTCATGTATATCCGAGTCTTGTAAGAAAAGCAGAATGAAGCTTCCCTCATCACTGAAACACCAAAGCACCAGAGATCAAGTCTGGTGGCAGACAGGCTTTGACAGGTCAAAATATCTCCAAGAGCCCCTTATAAAGAGCAGTCCTTTGTAATAAGATGGAGGGCCTCCTACATGCCCACAAGTGATAAGATCTCTCGACTTCTGCAATGTCTATATGTTTGCATTCAATCAGTTACTAGCACTGAGAGAGCAAATTTATATACAGAAAATACATCCTGGTGTACATGGTACACTACCCAGGTTGGGAGCAAGAGAGGTTGTGCACCACTTGATAAACCGCTGATTAGTAATCACTCTCTTGAAGACGGGGAAGTGGCACAGCCACGAAACACAACTGATTCATCAATTCTACACGTCTCACTTCCATAAAACAAGGTCATGGCAGAGCTCTATGGAATACAGGAGAAAACAGTGGCCACTTCGATCTAACTCCTTACACGAGAGAGACCTTCTAACTTGCAGTAATAAATGCTCTAATGACATTCGCTTCAGCAATGGCCTTAATATGAACATAGAAATTTCTCAGAGCACTGCTAATGAGCTTGAAAGAGAAGTCTCCCATGGTAAGCCACCCCTAGCATACTTTTGAGGATGGGTTTTTGTATAGCAATTGTAAGAATCGGTTGAGCATCTTGTTTTATTTCTGTTTTTAATTCTCCATACGATGACTGTGTTCAGTCTTTTTCTTTCTGCTTGATGGATTCATCATCACTCTATTTGAGCTTTTGAGTTTATACCCATGTTTATGATGAGAGTGCATGTCATTACGTATCCGCAAAGCTATTTTGAAGGAATTTAGGACAACATAAGAAATTCTAAGGGCCCGTTTGGAAACCCTTTGTTTTTGTATTTGTTTTTTAGATGAAAGAACAAAAATTATTTTTGTATTTGTCTTCGTATTTTTCCCTAAAAAAACAAAAACAAATATGTGTTTGGGGCAAAAATTGTATTTGGTTCTTTCACACACATATACATACATATGTATATATATTGGGGGTTAGGGTTTCGAATTGGGGGTTAGGGTTCCGGTGGTGGTGGCGGCAGGGTGGCGGCTGGTGGTGGTGGAGAGGGAAGAACAAACAGTGCCAAAACACCAAAAAGGTGTTCTCAAAAATTGGCCAATTTTTGTTCTTGTTTTTCTACTGTTCACCAAAAACGTTTTGGCCAATTTGGGTGCCAAACATGGATTTGTTCCATGAACAGTAGAAAAAAACAAGAAAAAATACAAAAACACTCCTTTCCAAACAGGGCCTAAGGAAATAAATTGAACATGAAAGAAGATTACTTTTTTGGAAATAAAGGAAGGATGAGAGTTGTACGTGGGGGTGTGCATTGAGATTGAAAGAGAGAGTGAAAGATCATTTCCTTTATTACTTCCTATCAAAATTGGCATAAAAATTTAGGGTCTCCAGATTTCTATATACAACACAGCATCATTATTCCAACACTCAATTAAAATCAGAATGGCAGCAAGGAATATTTGGCCCATTTTGGGAAACTACAATTTCAAATATTGATTTTTTGACTGACTACAGAAAATAGGTCAAATCAATTTCATGATAAATCTTTGACTTTTGGCCAGAAAACTTTCAACCTATACATGTTAGTTGATTTGGAGGTGAAGAGGCAACCTATAACTTTGAGGCATCACTATTCATTACATTTATGGTCATATCTATCTTTGGAAACTATAACGTCTTCACAGACAACAACTCATCCCATCAACATTATATTATATCAGTCAATCTTTCATGAAGACCAACCTTCAGAAGGCTTCTTTAGAATAAAATCTGCACCATAATATATGAACAGCCGCTTGAAAACATTTGCATTACAGCAAAAATCAAGATATAACACTCCCGTTCTAATTACTAAACTAGGAGACCTGTCAAGACACCGTATTTTTGGTTAAAAAACTGTAACATGAGAAAATTAGTCAGGTGCACGATTGTTCTGTCAACTTATTAAATCATACAAGAAAATCAGGTCAAATATCCATGTAGATGCTAGGCAAAAGAAAGGAGAACCTGAGCAAGATACCGCATCCTCCTGATGCATAAGATTGATTCACCTTGACCACCTTCCTTCAAAGACATACAACACTTACTGTAAGAACAATAAAAATATATTAACAGTGAACAGTCCAAAATCAGCATTTCCGAAGAATGACATTCAAAAACCTCTAGAATCCGAATAGAATCTTCAATAAGGGTCTCAGAATCCCTTTCTTTTCCTTGTAGATAAAGCACCTGTAACATTTTCGGGTCACTCAAGACACCAAGAATAAATAAAGTGCCTAAAAACAGATGAAAGAAGGTCCACTTTTTTAAGGGGTGCTACAATACTCATTTTTTTATGATACTTCAAAGTCATGTAAGGACACAAATAATCAATGGAGAATAAAAGAACAACGTAAAAGGTTCCCAAGCAAAAGTAAGAAAGGAGTGCTGCTTGCTTGGATACATGTTTTGTTAATCATATCAAATTAGAAGGAAAAAAAGTAAGAGATGTTCCTTCGGAAAAAGTATTACATGCATGGCTAAGTACAGTTCCAAACTAAGGTCCAAGGAGAGGATTAACAAGTGTAGAATGTGCAGTACTCAGGAAGATTCAAGTCACATGTATGTACCATAATACATTGAGTTTGACAATAAAATTTGGAGAGAATTGTTGGCAAATGATTGCAGAACAAGAAGTTTATGAAATATTACAAAATGAGAGTGAAATACTAGAAACATGCATACGTCTAGAACTAATAAGATACAATAACTAAACCGCGCATTTGAGAAGGTAAAGGTATTGGCTCACCTCCTTTGCTCAAGCTTCACAGAGCTTTTCCCAAGACTAAAATTTGCACACAGCAATATGACCTAGTGCGAGCCCAGAGGGGATTAATCCTCCACCAGAAAGGTGAGGATGCCCTTCCCAATCATATCCAGTAATAACAATAACTAGTAATAAACAGCACACAGAGAAAAAATATTTAATTATACTGTCTAACCCTACAGGTACAACTAGCAATGATCAATTCAAAATATAGCCAGTTGGTGGAAAAACAAGTTGGCCTTGTTCTTGCATAGTCTCTATATTATGAAAAATACATTTTATTAGTGTAATATATAAATCATAGACAAAATCAAATTCATTCATGGAAGAAACTTGGAAAAGGATGAAATGTTTTCACGGACAGTTTAATTGAAAGTACTCGACTGAACCCTTGACCTGGTATGAATTCACAACTCGACCTGCAGACAACCAGGGGAATGGCTAATACTACAAGGGTCAGGCAAAAGCATAACTCAGAAAATATATGGCATGCTAAAATTCGGAGACACAATGAGGAATCCTAATGTTAATGTCACTGGGGTACTATAACCTTTAGTTCAGGCATCCAAGAAAGAGGGATTGAAGATAACATAGCCTAAATAAAGCAGAGAAAGTTGAAAAATACGTAGTGAGCTGGTGCTTCCAAGGTGTTATGTGATAGCAGTTCACCATATATCAAGCAAGTTGACGAGGCTTTTAC
Organism: Cornus suecica; assembly: GCA_963922005.1. Lineage (NCBI taxonomy): Eukaryota > Viridiplantae > Streptophyta > Magnoliopsida > Cornales > Cornaceae > Cornus > Cornus suecica. The sequence continues at coordinate 6,657,571 of OY998238.1, read as the reverse complement.
AGAAAACAATAAGACCAGGCAATACAAACTGCAAGGAAGCCAACGTACAGGTATCCTCAATAGGTAATTGTTGTTTAAAATTAGGTTACACAAGAGAAGAGACCCTATTTGGGCCCTATTGGGCTTACTACACACATGTGACCCAAGAGGCCACACGCCAACACTCCCCCTCAAGTTGGAGCATAATATTTATCATGTTCAGCTTGTTACAAATATTTTCAACTCTAGTTCCCGGAAGAGATTTAGTAAATACATCAGCAAGTTGATCCCCGGTTTTCACAGGCTTCAAAAAAATATCTCCATACTGTAGCTTTTCTCTGATAAAGTGGCAGTCAACTCAATATGTTTAATGCACTCATGAAATACGGGATTGGTCACAATATGTATTGTTGTTTGATTATCACACCACAACTGAGAAGACTCTGAAGAAGGATAACCAAGTTCGTGTAATAGTTGATGCGACTTTTCCATGACACCAAATTACTACTTACAAATACACAGTATCCAGAAGTGGATTTCCTATCATAAGGAGATCCTTCCCAATCAACATTGGAGAACCCCTCAACCCGTATATGACCACGATTACTATAAAGTAATCCACGACTTGGGGTTCCTTTAATATATCTCAAAATATGTGTCACAACCTCCCAATGTAAAGTCCGAGGCTTAGACATGAATTGACTCACCACACTAACAGAGAAAGCAATATCTAGACGAGTCACCGCAAGGTAATTGAGTTTCCCTACTAGACGCCGATACCGATCTGGTTCAGGGAACTCATCATCATCCTCCATAGATAACTTGACCCCTGGAGTCATTGGAGTATCGCTTGGTTTAGCATTCATCATTCCTGTATCCTGTAGAAAATCCAAAGCATATTTTCGTTGGCAAAGATATATCCCACGTTTGCATATAGCCACCTCAATACCCAAGAAATAGCACAAATGGCCTAGATCTTTAGTTTGGAACCGACTCTAGAGAAATATTTTCAGCGAAGAAATACATGTATCATCGTTCCCTGTAATGACAATATCATCCACATAGACAATCAGAAATATGCTACCTGCAGCGGAATGGCGATAAAAGACAACATTATCTTTGCCCGCTCTCTGAAGACCAAATTCCAATACAACTTCGCTAAAGCGCCCAAACCAAGCCCGTGGAGACTATTTCAGGCCATAAAGGAATTTTTTCATACGACAAACAAGCCCAGACTCCCCCTGAGCAACAAACCCGGGAGGTTGCTCCAAATAGACTTCCTCCTGAAGATCACTATGGAGGAAGGCATTCTTGACATTCAACTGATGTAATGGCCAATAAGAAGTAGCAGTAAGAGAAATAAGAAGACGAACATAAGCCAATTTAGCAACAGGCAAGAACGTATCAGTGCAATCAACACCATAAGTCTGAGCATAACCTTTAACAACTAAACGAGCCTTGAGACGAGCAATAGTCCCATCTGGATTCATCTTAATGGCATAGACCCACTTGCACCCAATAGGTTTCTTGCTAAAAGGCAAAGGAAAAAAATCCCATGTCTGATTAGACTCAAGAGCAAACATCTCTTTTATAGCAGTCAACCAGGCTGGAAAAGAAATAGCCTCTGAGAGATTCCGAGGAACAGGTATAAAATCCAGGGCAGAGATAAAGGCCTGCAATGACTATGAGACACCTGCATAAGAAACAGTAGCAAAAACAGGATAATTGGCACAACCATGTTTACCCTTACGGAAAGCAATAGGAACATCCAAGTCTGAATTTGAAGCAGGTGTGGGAGGATCTGAAGACGGGTGTTGATACCCAAAATTTCCTACCATGTGATAGCCTATTATTCGGCCACGTGGCATGCACTTGGCAAAATTGAAGGCAACTAAGTGGAAGAAAGCAGTTCCTGATGACCTGAAAGATGGAAGAAGGCGACTGTTAAAGTTACTTGGAAGATGGAAGATGGCGGTTACAAAAGTTACGTGGAAGAAAACGGTTCCTGATGACCTGGAAGATAGCGGTTACGGAAGCTACCTAGAAGATGGCAGTTGCTGAAGTTATGTGGAAGAAAGCAGTTTCTGATGATCTGGAAGATGTAGTGGACCACTATGTGTTAGTTGCTAAAATTAAGGAATTAGTGGGAGCTGGTTGCACTTTTAAAGGAGGACACTAAGCTAAGATTAAGGATACTAATTTGGCCTAAATTAAGGCTAGTTTCATTAAATCATTTAAATATGAATGAAGAGGTGTAAAACAACCAAGAGATCATGGGACACGTGGCAATCTGGAAGATGGCAGTTGTAACCGCCAATGGAAGATGTAACTTCTACCGACACGTGGCAGAATATGAGATAATTAAGCAAAGAAGTGGGTAGTTTTATGGACACTTGGCACACTCTAGAGCAAGGTTGAAGACTACACACATATGCACACTAAGGCTAGATTCATTAAATCATTTAAATATGAATGAAGAAGTGTAAAACAACCAAGAAATCATGGGACATATGGCAATCTGGAAGATGGCAGTTGTAACCGCCAATGGAAGATGTAACTTCTACCGACACGTGGCAGAATATTAGATAATTAAGCAAAGAAGTGGGTAATTTTATGGACACTTGGCACACTCTAGAGCAAGGTTGAAGACTATACACACATGCACACTAAGGCTATAAATAGAACATATTACGTAACTTTAAGCCCCCCCCCCCCCCCCCCCCAAGGCACAACACAAATCAGTACAATGCAATTTTCTTAAATTGTCATTCACTTTATCATGTATTTTCAATTCCTTGTATTTCAATACAAGTCATTTCTTTTCAATTCTTTTACCTTCATGCACTTTAAATTCATGCAATTTATTTTGTACACTTTCAATTATGCCATTTACGTATCTTCCAGCACTCAATTTCCAGCAGTTTACTTTCTTCCAGTCATTTATCTTCCAGCACTTAAATTCCAGCAGCATTTTACTTTCTTCCATTTGCGTTTCTTCCAGCTTAAATATATTTCTGTCTTTCAACTTTAGCATTTAAGTCTTTTTGACTAAGGCAAAAAGAATCCAAAAGCAATCGCTTGATTATTCTCATCTTCCAAAGAAATAGTCTCCAGTTTCTTAGGAATTCCTCTTTGATTCAATTTGAATCTGGCATGCCTGCGCTCACTGAATTTGGAGAAGATTTGTGCAAACAACGGGAGACCAGATGTAGCAGGACCCGGCTCAGGAGCATCTACGGGAAAAGAACCAAACACCCGACATGGTCCACGGACATATGTCTGGAGGGGAGGAGCGGACGGGACAGAAGTGACCCGAATCAAGTCATACACCATAAAGTGATCAAGAGATGGAGACAAAGGTGGGTCAATGGACAACACAGAGAAGGAGAAGGGAGAGGACTCGTGGAAAACTACATTAGCAGACACAAAAAACTGCCCCAACTCTGGTGAAAAGCACCGATATCCTTTTCGTGTACGAGAATAACCAAGAAAGATGCACCGCAGAGATTTCGGATCCAGTTTGGTAACATGAGGCCTTATATCACGAACATAACAGGTGCAGCCAAATATACGCAGAGGGAGAAGGTTTTGTTTGGATTAGGGTTAGGGATGGAGAATGGTGAATAGGGTTAGGATTTTGTGAGGAGAAAGTTTCTCAAACTTCGGTATCCGGTTCTGATATCATGTTATTTAGAATAAGCTGTAGTCTCTCAAGGTAGAGAGACTTTTAATTTATAATGGTAAATTAGGTTACACAAGAGAAGAGTTCTTATTTAGGCCCTATTGGGCTTACTACACACATGTGACCCAAGAGACCACACGCCTCCACTAACATTAACAAATAGAGAGGACATAACTCTTGAAAATACTAGAAAGAAATAACAAAAGATGGGAAACCTGAAGTACTGTGAAGAGAAAACTAAATTTTAGCAGAAAAGGTATCTCTCGTTCCAGAGTTATATATGAGAAAAATACTACAAGCATCATAACTCCAGAAATCAACACTGTTACATGCACCAACTTCCCCAGATGTGTTCCAAAAGCTGGGTTGCATGGCTTCTCTTACCTCAAATCATTGTGTTGACAGAACATGACACTGGAATGAGTATCAGGCATGTCCTATAGAGATAACTAAATTCAAATACGTATGAATAGAAAGACCCAAATTCGTTAACATTGATCCTCCATGTTTGATTACAGAAAGAAAGAAAAAAATGTTACTACAATTCATGGAGAGAGATGGAAACTTATATTTCTTATTTCTTTTCACAAAATATGATTCCTGTTAAATTTAAATCAAGCATTCAGTGCTATATCTTACGATATTACATGACATATATTGTATTACATATGCTGATACGCATGATGTGTCCCCATATCAATATCTACTTTCGAACACATTTTGATGCCACCTTATTAAGAAAACACGTTCTAATAGTCATATATAGACTGAAAAGAAAATAATAAAAAAATAACAATAATAAAAAAAAAAAGAAATTGAAAAGCAAACTCAATATAGAGTAAAGGACAATGTTTGGAAAAGATTATATAGGGTTTCCTGCCCAATGTCAGCCAAGATTGGCTTCAGTACCAAATCTAAATTCAAACTTCTCAGCCGCAGCATAAGAGGTATCTCGAGGCTAAAGACTAGAACGGGGTCAAATAGGAAAGTTGCGGAAAATAAATAACAAATTTATTACGATATTACATGACATATACTGTATTACATATGCTGATACGCATGATGTGTCCCCATATCAATATCTACTTTCGAACACATTTTGATGCTACCTTATAAAGAGAACACGTTCTAATAGTCAAATATAGACTGAAAAGAAAATAATAATAATAAAAATAAAATAAAATAAAAAAAGAAATTGAAAAGCAAACTCAATTATAGCTAGTCTAAAGAGTAAAGGACAATGTTCGGAAAAGATTATATAGGGTTTCCTGCCCAATGTCAGCCAAGATTGGCTTTAGTACCAAATCTAAATTCAAACTTCTCAGCCGCAGCATAAGAGATATCTCGAGCCAAAAGAGTAGAACGGGGCCGATCGGGAGTCAAATAGAAGAGTTGTGGAAAATAAATAACAAATTGTGAAAAAAATATTGGGGTCCCCCCTTGGGTCCCAACAATACGTCACATGCCAAACCGAATCCTTGTGTGTTTGAGATGCAATTAGAGAGATCAGAACCTAGACAGATACCCATAACTATATACAACTCCCTGTACCATAAGGTTCAGTAAGAGTCAAGGCATGTAATATATCGGATCCCTAATCCAATGCAATTTTCCTACTTTTTATTATCCTTCTAGATATTGGAGTAAAATGGTTTATTTATGTGAAATATGTTCAAAATGCACACTTCACTTGTTTTGAAGCAATTATGTAACAAATGGAAAAATAAGAAGAGAGTTTATATACAATTGCATAAGAAAGTTTCGAAGTTTCAAATATGCTGCAATTATGTAACAAATGGAAAAATAAGAAGAGAGTTTATATACAATTGCAGAAGAAAGTTTCGAAGTTTCAAATATGCTTGTTATCTGCATGTCGAACTAGACATGTGAGAACATAATCTGTCTGTATATCCAAGTGTAGTGTGTCTGAAACAGGTCCGCAATACATTGCGAATTCAATGCCACGTAACTTATAAAAGAGGCACCCATCTCCAAGGCAGAAAGAATGCTCAATGCATTCATGAATATGACCAACCAATAAAGTTGCAACACTACTATAATAAAATTTAAAGTGACAAACAAAAAGCTTAGATTGAGCCAGAAGCCTCACAGAAAATGGAACTTTCTGTTGATGTTGTCAATGTATCTCAATAAGTTTCAAATAACAAATAATAAGATAAAGCACCAAACACATAAATTAAATGCAAGTGTATGTCTGAGAAATTTGCAAAGTTGGCACCATACATTGTGGATTCTTATTGGATTCGGTGAAAATTACATGGACATGTTTTGTTCTACGAATTTGCCAACTATAATTCTATAGACCTAACACATTCATGCATTAGGAACCATGGTATAAACACGACAACATTGCACACCTTCATGTGGACAAAGTATTAGAATACTCAACAACAAACTTTAGATTAGCACCTCGTGTAAGAGCATGGAAACCATAGAAACGTATATAAAAAAGACAGAGATTTTAATGTATTACTGTTCCGAGATGATACATTGTATCTGCATAGTCTGAGTGACTGGCTCCCAAAACACGCCTCTTTATCTGAATCATTATGAGGTGACAATAAATTTAGAAGTAGAAATTGATGAAGACCATACCTTTAAAGTTATATGTGTTAGAAAGAGTAAATAAATAAGGACAATACCTAGGTCATGCCCCCTCAGGACAAAGTTTGTCCTCCCCGATGATGTGGAACAATAATAAATTGACACATCTTCAAATAATTATAAAGAATCAGATATAGATTCTACCCATTTGTTAAGGGTCAACCAGGCAGAGATCTGATCTTATTTTTCAGATCTTTTCTCCATTTGGGTCATCTCTCTCTCTCTCTCTCTCTCTTTCTCTCTCTTGCATTAAAACCTATTTTATTGTCAGACCTATCAAAGCCAAGATGAGTGATAAAATCAAGCCAAGACATTCCAGATTCCATAGAAGATTAGTTCATGTGCACATTCTTGATTTTCAGGAAACTTAGGGCCCGTTTGGTAGGCGGTCCGGTCTGGTCTTATCTGGTCCGGTCTGGTCTTATCTGGGTGGTGTTCTGAAAGTCTGTTTGGTAAAGCTGTATGGTCTTATTCAAGCTGTTTGGTCTTATGTTTGGAAAATAATATATAAAATTCAAAAAATATATTAAATATGAAAAATATATAAAATTTGAAAAAATATAAAAAATTTGAAAATAATATAAGATATTCAAAAATAATATATTTTTCAAATTTTATATATTATTTCGAAGTTTTATATTATTTTTTGAATTTTTATATTATTTTCAATTTTTTTATATTTTCTCAAATATATATATATCTAATTTTGTATATTATTTTTGAATTTTATATTTTTTTCAAATTTTTTATATTATTTTTCAAAACTTATATATTATTTTTTAAATTATATATATATATTTAAAATTTTATATATTAATTTTTATTTTTATATTTTTTTTCGAATTTAATACATTATTTTAAAAAAATTATATTATTTTTCAAATTTTATATATTATTTTCGAATTTTATACATTATTTTTTATTTTTTCTATTATTTTGGAATTTTTTTATTTTCCCAAATTTTAAATATATTTTTTGCATTTTATATATTAATTTTGAATTTTATATATATATTTCAAATTTTATACATTATTTCAAATTTTTTATATTATTTTTTTAATTTTATATATTATTTTTAAATTATATATATTTTTTAATTTTATATATATTTTTCAAATTTTATGGTCTCATGTGTTAAACAATTGTATATAAGACCACTTGAGACCATCATTTTTGGTTGTCTCAAATTATTCATTTTGGTCCCAAGTGATCCTTGTTTTTTTGGAACCGTGTTGCCAAACAGTGTCCGGTCCCAAAAAAGCCATTATGAGACCGGACCACATGAGACCGGACCGCGAACCAATCAGGGCCTTAGTTAATTTGAAGACAACAATCTAAATTCCAACACAAGGATCTCTAGTCCCACTAGCACCAATACATATACATATACATATATAAATATATAAAACAGAGGCAAAGAGAGCACCGAAATACGTATATATATACATACACACATATATATATATGATATAAGATGGGAAGAGAGAGAGAGGCGCACATGAGAGGACCCATATGGAAAATAGATCAGAAAAAATAAATTAAGATCTCTATCGGGTTAGACCCATAACTGATGGATAGGATCCATGTCTGATTCCTTTAAATTATTCGAAGACGTGTCAATTTATTATTGGTCCACGTCATTGAGGAGGACAAACTTTGTCCCGAGGGGGCAGGACCTAAGTATTGTTCATAAATTAATAACAAAAACAGGGCAAGGAGAATAATAGAATAGGTATATGACTCCATAACTTTTCATCTTTTCAGGTGTCTGTTGGAGACCAGAGGATGAGAACACTAATCCAGTTTTCAGTTGGCAAATAAAGTTCATATAGCAACACAATGTAGATGCCAACATTCTACTCATACCTTTAGAGCTCTCTGCCACAATCATGAAACAAAAAACAAAAACCATAAGAGGACCAATCATTAGTACAAGGAATATCATTTTCAGCAGTATTATGTTGCAAAAGACATTTAGTATTATCCAAGAAGTTCAGTAACAGTAGTAATGTAGTACGGCAGAAGAATCCGTATTATCAGCATCAGTATATTATTTGGTTTGCTTACTCTGTGGTGGTCACATTTCATGCGCATTGTTCCGTCAACTTTTCATAAATGTTTTGTAAAGTGTAGCCACACATAGCAGTGTTTTATCTGATATAAAGTAAAATTGACAATACTAAGTTGTACTGCATCCACGGAGACTGTTTTTTTTGTACAAACAAGCTACAAACTAATTAAGTAGTGGTATTGTATCTCCTTCAGCTAGATGTGCAAAATCAAAAGAACTAAATGATGAGTTAAATTGTCTATTTTTAAACAGATGACAGCAGATTTTTTAGGCAATGATTTCATGTCTTAACTTTGTTGGAATCACTGTCAAGGTTTTTCGGTGAGACTGATTTAATCACCACAATAGTTGATGCAGCACCAAATATCACCCTTAAAATTTTGCAAATGTACTGGAGTGCTTTCCACATTTGATGGCTTTCTTGAACAACATTCTCTCGCTTAAACTTTAATCAACTAACCAACAATATTAACACATGCTTGACCGACCTCATCTGTCACAGCAATGAGGGGCCTAAAGGCTAAATTGGTTTCATTCTGTTCAGAAAGTAATCACTATAAATTCCTATTTCTTGAACCAATCTATGCTTTTTAACCTCAAAAGATGGTTGTCTGCAAGAGTGCACCAAAAGTCATTTTTCATAGTTCCTAAATTCATTTGCCTTCACTAAACAAACTCAAACACTACCATTAATAAATCCGTTCAAACTTCATGATCCAAGTCATTTACAAATAAAAAGAAAAAATGATAAGTTTAAAGTTAGTTAGTTGCCTATGATAGCAGTGAATGGTATGCCTGAAATTTGATTGTCTTAAGTTCTGTTGACTTCCATATAGATCACACTCTTTAAATAAACTACAGACCTATGCATTTAAATAAACTACACAACTGCGCATTATGCTGTTCTCTCATCGGCAACACTCCAAAAATATAACAATAACAAATTTAAACAATAAATAAACCCAGAAACCAAAAAAGAGGTGACAACAGTAACACATGCTCTGATGCTCGTTAGTTTTGATGCCTATATTATGGTGTAAAAAACATCTGGGTTGCTTGTATGTTCTGGGATGCGCTCCCCTCTTGAGCACTTTTTTATACATCTTATTTATAAATAAATAATTTGATTTCCTGAAAATAAATCAGCATTCATCAAAATTCTACAAAAAAGAACAGTAAACAGCATTACACTTCGTAACTTCTGATATTACCCATCTTAGTGGAAGAGCTATTTAATTTCAGGTAGTCACCTTTAATTCTAAAATTCATGCTCACTACAAAGTTGAACATGATAAACATATACATGCATAATAAACCCAAGAGTAATATAACTTAAAAAAAATATATATATATATATTTACCTCATAGCAGACACGAGATTCTTCTAATTTTCTCTGTACAATATAGAATTGGCCTAGGTTGTGAAGGGCAACTCCAACACTGTACAAGAAGAAGTTACATGACTTGGATGAGTAAAGTTACTTCATTATTGTGGTAACAAAATGGAAAGACAAGCAGTTCGTCCAATAGCCATTCATTTAACAAAAAATTGTAAAACCAAAGTTCTATGATCTTTTTCATAAAAAGATCATAATAATAATAATAATAAATAATTGATTACTATCTACTCATATGCATGACAGTCGAGCAAATTCACCCAAAGAAGCCAAAATGCACAAAATTTGAGGGAGGGGGGGCTAAAACATGTTATAGAGTAGCCAATAATCAATATGCAAGTTAGATAATAATGTAATGGTTAGATAATGCAAGGGAGCTATACTTTCTCCCAAAGCAAAGTGCGGACTTCAAAAATAAAATATTTGAAGGCTGACAAAGATGGTCTATAGGAAAAATCAAAAGTCAAACAATAATTACAAAGACGTGCAAACCAAGGACCTGCACCAAGATAAATTAAACATATGCTACAGATTTAAATTAACCAAAGCCCATGCAGCTGCCAAACTGCAAGCTTCAAGCTATCCCTCCCAACCACATTATAAGGATTAGTAAGACCCCAACTTTCCAACCAAATGCAACTTTAATGCCTATGAGATAATTGATATTGGGCAGGATGCCACAAATTTCATATGTTCATATCATTGCTTCCAATAGAGTTTACATTTGACACTAGCTACAGAATGAAACCCTCCTTTTGAGTCAAATATTCGAAGATGTAAACATGACAATCAGAAGGAGAACATGATTCATATAAGGTGAACCGATGCTTGTAGTCTTCATTTATGACCTTGAAATGCAGAGATTACAAGAAGGTAGGCACACAATTGATGTACCAGCCAAAAGAAATAACTAGGGTGTACTCTAAAATCAAAAACAGAAACTATAAGGACCATTAGACCAGTCTCTACACTGCCCTAAACACGGGGAATAACAAAGACGATGACAAAAATCCAACTCTTACTACCTTGAAATGCAGAGATTACAAGCTTCTGTGGTCTAGATGGGAAATTGTAAAGAATGACCAAGTTGCACAGTGGATGTAATTGTCTTCCTAGTTCCTAGGCCAAAGGGCATTGGTGGTAATATGGTGACAACCACAAACAAAGAAACAAAGCCCTTAGGAATGTGACCAAGAAACTTCATGACCAGAATATCAGATTTAGCAAGTAGTATCAGATCCGTTCAGATCAATTCCTATCCTCCCTCGGAGTTCCATATTCAATCTCTGCCCCCAAATTCTCAAATTATCGCATCATGCATTCATCTTGTGGTATTGAAAGAGCCACAATATCGTCCAATTAACCAACAATATTCTAAGGATGGTCATAATGTAAACCAATTGGCAGCAGTGTACTAAAAGGCTCAAGGCGCCAGAGATTTTCTGGAGCATAGACGCAAGGTGAGGCGCTTGCCTAAGTGAAGTGAGAACACAATCAAGAATGAAATGGGAAAGTAAAAAATATTACTAAAGCATTTACATTCCATAAAAAAATCATAAATGTTGTCTAGGGCGCACCTGCGCACACAACAGGCGCAAGTCTTGCGCCTCTATGAGCCTAGAGCATAGGCGCACGTGTAGGCGCGCCTTTAGCGACACAAATTGACAATTACAGATCAATGAATTCACATCAAAGAAGAGATGTAAAATTTATATCCAAACATGCACCATGACATGCTACACATATATGAGCGTCAATGATTGATGGACCCAGAATATTTCTTCAGTGAGGGCGACATTAAACAACAATATAATAGTTATTTTTTTAACATAACTATATAAATATTAATTGATAACATTTTCATTTCATGCATTTAAAACTAGGTTATATAGCTTTTAAAAATATTATATTAGATTTTAAATGTCATTAAATACACTTCTCATAACAAAACCTCACAATTATATAGGACACATGCCACCAATTTCTTTTAATTGTTTACAAATATATACTAACAAGAAACATAAATTATTATATGAACTTAATCACTAAATTTCGTAAACATGATTGTTATGTTGGGTTTTCAGACCAATGATATGTTTTTTTTTATTATTATTTTGCTTGAACGTCTACCATAACCAAGAAAAAAAAATGAGTGTGTATGACTTAACCATTGACACGGTAGGAGAGAAAAACTTAAATTACTCGTTATTTACATAACATACAACTTTAGGAGGGACGAGTAAATTCAAGTGGTGGGGCCAATATAATAAATACACTAAAGTGAGAGGTATATAAAAGAACGAATCAAAATTCAGTGGGGGTAATCAAAATACACTAAATTTATAGGTATATAGAACAATAAATGGAAAATCACCCGCCCCAACTGGTCCCATATACTGAATCTGTGCATGCCGTCAATCAACATGTAACTCAAATTTAAGGAAGGTTGATAGAGATAATCAGATAACACCATCGTTAGATGGCCTTAAAATTATAGTGAAAACAATGAAAATAATGTTGTACCGTATATCTTCTTGTCCAAGCGATTCCTCGAGTATTTTAATGGCATCCAAATACAATGGTTCCGCTTTTTCAAATGCCCTTTTAACTCTGTACAGCTCCGCCTACAACAGCAGTCATAGAAAACTTGGAATGAGGCTATGAAAAGAGAATTACAGGATTGCGCCCTCTTACTAAAGCACAACATCAGATCTAAAAAATAAGGACTTCTTTGGTAATAGATACATATTCTTTTATTCTGCTCAATAATAGACTGCTGGTAAAGATTGCAGGCTCCTATGTAATATGATTCTGAAATATGTACAATTAAATTGATGATTTTCTCTATAATCTATGAGATAAGAACTGGAGTCATAAGGTTGACAAATAATCCAAAAACCTCAAAATTAGACAAAGAATTTAAGTTTTGAGAGTGCTACATCAGAAAGCCTTATGGCACCACTTATTTTTTCAACAAAACTAATGTGTTACTTGATAAAAAAGAAAATTAAGTACTGAAAATTTTAAGACCTGAATTTCAAGTACTGAAGGTTTCAGTCTTCAGACTTAGGGTCTGTTTGATAACACTTATTTACCACTTAAATCTGCACTTATTCAAATAAGTGTGTTTGACAAAAAATTTGAACATCACTTAAAACATTAAGTGGCACTCAAAATTAGAGCTGACAAAATGAGACACGACACAGTAACACGACATGAATTAAAAGGGTTAGGGTTGACAATAAAAGGGTTAAAGTTATATAAGAGTCGACCCGAACACGACACGAGTAACCCGAACACGACACGTTTGACACGATTATTTTTATTTTTTTCTCTTCTCTAATTGGTCATAGGTTGAAATATATTAATAAACTATTATTGTATCGTGTCAAATTCAATTTAATTTTGTTGATAATAGGTTAAATAGTTCGTTCCGTGTTGGATTGTATCAAATTTAATTTAATATATTATAATAAATAGGCTAAATGGATTACATGAGTTGACACGTGGGTCAACACAGAAAACATGTAGGTTGGATTTGGGTTGACCATATTTGACACGTATATTAACCGGATCTTTTTCGACACGACACGATCTAAACCCGACACGAACACGACCCACATACACGAATTACCGGCCCTACTCCAAATGAGGTAAAATCGTAAGTGTCAGGGACTGAAAATTTACAAAAACATAAAAAAAGATATATAATTTTTTTAAGCACCACTTAAAACCTTTAGTACTTAAAATTCATATCTTAAAATTTTCAGTACTTAATTTTTCAATTTTATCAAACAGCACCTTAGTGATAAGTGATGACCTTATCACTTAAAATTTTACACCATTTTAAGTGGCACTTAATATTTTCAGTGATGTTCAAATTGCTTATCAAACGCACTTAATTGAATACAAGTTAAATCTATTCATATTTAAGTGTTAAATAGAGTTATCAAACAGCACCTAAATCACAAATATTATACATGTGGAACCCAACAAAATTTGTCTTTTCACATGCAAAGTTAATACACTCTAAATTACAAACAAACAAAAAGGGAAATAAAAAAACAACAAACAAACACAAAAAAGAACAAAAGCAGAAAAATGGAAAATGGAAAATCAAAAAAAACTAGAACCTTCAGAAATATGGCTAGATGAGTAAGTTTAGAAAGCTTCAGAAAATGAAAAGGATAAATCACAATTATATTACATGAACTAAATTGAGTCTTATGTCACCTTTTTACCTTGTTTTTCGTCTCTTTTGTTTCGTTGGAATTTACAATGTTTGTTGGGTCATACATTTTTGTTGCATGAATGTTGAACATTTTCAGTTATTTCACTCAATAGTGGCCAATAACACAATAGTTAAAGGCACACCCAAACACGAAAAACCCCAAACCTGTCAGGCTCAGCTATAGTGCATAGTGTTACCCTTCAATTTGGCACACTCTAAACGGAAATACATTTTCATCATCAAATAGAAACTGAAAATAGTAAAAAAATATGTAAAATACTTATCAGCCCAAACTTTCATACAATATATATGTAAATGTTATATATATTCAAAAAAATGCAGGAAACCAACAACAAACCAAGAAACAAGACAAAAAAGTAAACACATGACACAAGATTTAGCGTGGTTCGACATAAATTGTGTCTACATCCACAATGGAGATCACGCAAAAAGTTTCACTAGACAAAAATGAGAAGATTATAAGTTTCACCCCCAAACCCTAGCTCTGTCTTTCTCTGCAATTTTTAGTCTCTTCCCGTGCCAAACCCTAGATGCCCTTATATCGGGCTACAAGAGAGTACTAGAGTGGACCCACAACCCGCAAGCTAAGGTCAAAAGCTCATTGTTTGGGTCAACCAGGTTGCAACGCTACTCGAGGCTAAATTCGGGCCACGACATCACGTGTTTGTATATAGAGAGAGAGGAGAACTAAAGTAACGTAAAGAACATATATCTATAAACATCAGATTTACATAATCCTTTTATTCTCTATCACTGCAGCTTATCTTAACATATGTGCATAGGCTGCTTATCAAATCCTTGTAATGCATTAACTAACATTTCACTCTATCAGCAATTGTTTAGCTTAACTTTAAAAAAAATCCAAACATTGCCATAGAGGACATGAATATTAGCCAATTTGAAAGGTCTCATATCTCCAATCTCAAAGAATTGTTTGACATTTAGACAAGAAATATTACTGAATTTGGCAGCTAGATTAGGACACTTTATGTAACTATATATAAAGCATCCTTGTACCCACCAGATTGTTGCATGCTGATGCAACATGCGGATCCCGTTCTCCGAAGCCTTCTTTAGCTTCTTGTAAAGCAGACCGGAAGAATTTTTCTGCTTCATCCAGCTTCCCCTGGAACAAAATAGAATAGAAAATTGGGAATTCAAGAATTTATGAAACCAGGAATACGTACAAGAGCAGATAAAATAACATATAGGAATCAATCGACTATATAACAAAAACACTTGCCTGCAAAAATAAATCCCTTCCATTATCGGTGAAAACCCTCCACTTTGATGTATGTATATTTGATACCACAGAACCATCCTCTATTCTGCGTAAGCCAGTCATGCTGGCCCCACTTGTATCATTTTCACCACTTAATTCAATTGAAGCATCTTCAGCCAAGACAGGGCTGGCATTTATACCGAGGATGAGCACTGCAAAAATGATAATTGCTATATGATTAAATAAACTCAATTGACATATTGAATTAATATATGCTTCCAGAGCACTGCTCCCAACTGAGTTGACATATTCCAGAGACCCCTTCCCCAAGGGTATTCGATGTCTACTTTGAGGCTACTCTACAGAAAAGAAATCATCAAGAAGGAACAATATAGCCTCACTTCATGGTTGAGTCCTTATGAATGGAGTCAATGGACAATAGCCACACAACTCCAAGCTATAAGTACTCAAAAAAGAATAATAACTGCAAAGTACTTGTTAATGGACTATAACAGATCAATCTCAGATTATAAATCCTCCAGAACGGACAAAAATGCACAAATGAAGGAAATTGTCTTGTGAAAGGACAATAACCTCACAACCCAACTACAAGTCCTTATATGGAAGCAACAAGATTTACTTGTAGGAAAGAAGTTTCTCACAATATAAATGTCCAGCCAACATAATGGAGCCCCACGGAGATTGCTGGAGGCTCTTGAATCCATATTGAGAAGATCATCAGATTGTACATTTGTTTAGGACAAGATTCAGAAATAAAATAGTTAATCAATCACAACTTTACATCCAAAATCTTAGATATAGATAAGCTGACAAATAGGGATGTCAATTTGAACCATCCCGCCCCTAATGATACGGGTTTGGGAACATCTTAATCAGGTCAGGGGCAGGTCCAGGAAGAGAACTTATAACCTGCTATGCCCCGACCCCACCCCATTTACTAAGTACCATATAAGTAAAGATTCTTTTATTAGCTATAATTTTCTATTTTCCTTTCTATCCTATGATGATTTTGAATCTTAACAACATCAGTGTATTAGGATTGTTAAATACATCATTAGACTGGAACAATTTACACAGAATTATCTTATATTTGTTCAAGTTTTAACTTTGTACTGTTAAACAATATGCGTGTCAAGGCGCCCCGAATCAGGTTTGGGGCACTCTGAACTAGGTTGGGGAATAAAATATAATTGGGTGGGACGGGTTTAGGAAAATGGTGCCAAATCCCAAGCCCGCCCTGATTGTTGTTCTTACTGATAATATTCCATGTCACAGTACCTCAACCTTAAGGGATGACTTGATCTTTTTTCTTCTATTTTTTTTTTTTTGGTCCTAAAAAATATTACGCACATCCCCTTGGACCTCAACCTTCCAGTTTGGAATACAGAACCTTGGCACCTCAAGAGATTATGTGGTTTGAGAAAGGAGAAGGGCTGTTGTAAGATCCTTTTCCCTGGTTGATGTAACACATATGATCATCCAATTAGAAGCAATGCAAGTTATGAGGGACATGTACCCACACAACAACAAAGCAATGTTGATAAAAAATTTATCAAATGCATCCAATAATGATCATAAACATACAGTATGGACATTTCACAAATAGATTTTTGCCGCCTCTTCTCCCTAGGGCTACTCCAAGACCAATACCTTCGAAGAAGAAGCCACAAGCTTCTCATCTGCATATGACAAGTAATGTTGAGGAATTCACCAGGTACTTAGGGGCCTGATCCATGTGATATGGCTGTGATTTACAAAGAAAGCGCCTGTTGAAAAATCTCAATGTTTACTATAAACAATGATATGCGGGTTCCTTCAGAGTTCACAGTGCCGTGCAACACTGGAAGGTATTTTCACTGGTTTGTCAAGATAGATGGAGGGCCAATTCAAGTTGTTGTCATTATGAAGTTTCGTAAACAAGCTGGAATTTTGATAACAGGTGTGACGAAATCTTTGAGATGGAAACCAATAACCATCCCCTTGTAGTTGAATTACTTTTTAATTGCCAGTTTTTCAAAGAAAACAAAAAAAAAAACGGTGTCCTCTCTCCTTGCTTCAACCCTTTGCCACATCCAAATAATTCTAATCAGCTTCTCTCTTCAAACCTCATGAACATTTTTCACTTAAACTATAATTTCTAATCAACCTATAGAATAAATAAATAATCAGAAATACGACCAAGTACCAGTCATCTATCACATGCTAAGACTTGCACGTAATACAATTAGATTCTTCTTTTCCAGAAAAAGGAGGAAAAGAACACATTTGACTTTTCTTGTATTTATAGAAATTGTACATTTCTGTATAATGAAAACTTGAGAACAAACTTGATATGTATGAATACTTCACTAGTAATATTGGAAAATATTTTTAAATGATCAATTGTGATAATAATAAAAAACAGTCATTGCAGTTTGTATATGTGTATATATATATATATAGTTAATTTACCATAATAAATGTCTAAAAACTGGAATATTATAGGTAGGAAAAATGATAAGGAGAAGGCCAAAATAAAACCTCTTGGTCAGTAAAGGTATACCAGCTTGCCCAGAAAGAAAAATCTTCAGACAAAGGTCCATATGTTGTCTCGTCCTAGTAGAATGTCCAGAATGAAATTGGTAACAAGTTTTCAATTTCCCTGGAGACAACACTTGATGAGAACACGATAAAACAATCCCTATTGGAAACAGCAGATAAATATAGACATTTAAACGAAATGGATGATAAGTGTAGCATCTCTACTCAAATGTTAATGACATCTCTGCAAAATTACAGTCAGAAAAGGTATATGTAGATGTCAGCAAAAGGAATGTCGTTGATTTTGACATCATAAGCTCATACAAGAGAAGTAAATGAAGTAAACTGTCTTCCAACTTTCACAATAATATGACCACAGTCCAGCGAGAACAATATATTGATGTTCACTACTGCATCAAATGAATGAGGTCTTCATTACTGAAAAGGTCCTATAGATGAAGAAAAATTATTAAGATAACTGCAGTAAGAAAGAACGCCAAAGAGGACTTTGTTAAAAATGAATGAGGTCTTCATTGTTAAGGAACACCAGAAAAGCAAACAAAGCGGATTTTTGTCCCACATCGGATCTAGCTGGGAAGGGTCTAGGGTACAAATAGATGGGGTGTTATTCCCACCTAACAACTTAAGCTTTTGGGTCGGATCGCGAAGCACCCAACCCTTGACAAATGGTATTAGAGCAGGATCAATCCTTGATCCACCGTCACGCCAAGCGCCCACATGGAGGTGTCTGGGTCGGATCGGGTCCCCCACCAAGAGGGAGGACAGGGTTGGCAGGGTGGCCAACCACAACAAGAGTACTGCGAGTTTGGGTGGGGGGAAATGCCAAGAATTCTTATTGCACATCGGATCCGGTTGGGGAGGGTCTTGGGTATAAATGAATTGGTATTATACCCGCCAGGCCGCCACACAGCATAGGCTTTTGGGAGATTTCTAATATACTTCGTTATGAAAACATTGGCTAATTTTCAAACACGCGAGTATACATACTATCATAAAGAGTTTAAAATACATATATATACCGAATATAGAACCCAACTTTTCTTTTTTGTAAGGATCAGAGAGATAAATCAGTCAAAATAAGTGTTCCGACTCAGTAGGAATATGTGCCTTTTTATGATTTGTTGTGTATATGTGATAGAAGGATACAAGTTTTTCATACTGTTAAGTGTGACTAATCTTATACATTCAAATGTTGCCCAATTGGGCGTTTCACCCAAAGCATTTTTCAGGGCTTCGGGGAATCAGGATTCAGAAAATACTCATTCCCCGCGATTTTCATAAACATGGAGTGTAACAGGTTCTTGATACGAATGGTATTGAGAGTGTTCTTGTTACAAAAAATGTATTTAACCAAAAGGGGAAGCCGAATTAAAATTGCATGAGATCAAATAGGTATAAATTGGTATAATGTATAACATATATATATATGTGTATATATATATACGCGGCGAATACTATGGGATTGAATCAGGGGATTACCTGCATTGGGGGCTCTTCCGTAGGAAGTAGCGGTGACAGTTTGAGAATGAAAGCCAAGTCTCCTCAGAAAACCAGCCGCCGCTTGTCGGAAAGACATCTCCGATGTGAGTATGCGTATATATACGGATATATATTTATATATATATATATATATATATATATAAAGAGAGAGAGAGAGAGGAAGACACAGATGATTTCTGTGTTTCTTTGGTGTCCTTCGCCTTTCTAACACGTGAACACGTGAAACGCACGTGAAACATCTATTATAACATAATAGAATTAAGAACTGAAAAGGATTATGAAAAACAATATATAATTAAGAAAAGTATTATAACAAAATTTATTTATTTTTTTGATGTCCATAAACAGGGGATCTAACTAATAATTAATTAGTGTTATAAGATTTTAATAAAAAAAAATATTATAAAATTTCAAGAAACTTTTCGTGAGTCTTGCATGGCTTGATTTTGAAATTTATACAAAAATAATTATAGAATTTTTTAAAATATTAAGACACAATAATTTTATCAATTCTTAAACGAAATTCTGGGGCAAGTATTGTCTTTATATTGACTTTTAAATGTTCTCAGGTATACGAGGCCATGATTCATTACTTTAAATTTTTACTACCCTCTTCTATTTGCTAAAGAAAAATGATATGGTATCCTTGAAAATCTCAATCTAAATTTAACGACAGCATCCTCTCTCAAGTAACGATCATCTTAAATCTATTAATGACATGATTAATTATATATTAGTACATGATTATACTCGTATAATGTACTAGGGAATTCCCCTTCCTATTCTATTAATAAGGAGCATCCAGCAACAACTCCATGTTAGGCAATTTCGATGCATTAAATTCTTCTCAAGCTTGAAGTGGGAATTGAGAGGCACGAGATACCCAAAAAGGCGAAATCCATGAAAAAACCTCTTTAAAGAATTGTGTTTTCTCACTCCCCTAATGATTCTAAAAACAAAGAGAAGAAAGGTTTACGAATTAATCAAACGAACCGAAACATTAAAAAAATAAATAAATAAATGCAGTTGAAAAAAGATAAGTCATCTCAACCACTAAAAAGATAATGTTATTTTATAATTTAGTAGAGAAATTCTAGGAAATATTCTTTTCAGTTGAAAAAAAAAATCAAATAAATCATCTCAACCACTAAGTACTTGTTTGGTAGAGGATTTGGAGCCTTTTTTTTGGATTTGGGTTTTGGTTGAAAATTGTGCACCAAATCATGTTTGGTGTTGGAGCAATAGTGTTGCACCATTGGTACCAAATCCATCATTTTTCACATCATCTCAATAGATGGTTTTGAAGGAGTTGGTTTGGTTTTCTCACACCAAAATTATTCTTTAACACAAACCAATTCAATTTGGTGTACTATTGTTTAACTCAAACCAATTCATTTATAATATTATATATATATATAAATTCGAAACATAAAATATTTCAAAAAAATCAAACGAAAAAATATATTTCATAAAAAATAAAATATTTCGGGAAAACAAATATTTCTAGAAAAAATAAAATATATTTATTATTTTTTAAAAAATATACAAATTATATATATTTTTACTGAAATCTTTTATTTTTTTGAAATATCTTATATAAAATAATTTATCTATAAATATTTTGAAAAAATTAAATATTTATATATTTTATTTTTTAAAACATATATATTTACAAAATGTTATTTTAAATAAATAAAATGTCAAACTATTTCAGCTCATACCAACTCTACCAAACATGGTTTGGTTTTTCAGTTTCACTTTTTCTCACAGCAAAATCATCTGCACCAAACATAATTTTAGTTCAAAATAAAACCATACAAACTCCAACCAACCCAACTCTAACCCAACCAAAACAAAAATCCAATACACGGGTGGTCAAACAAGCACTAAAAAGATCATTTCACTGTGGGAAAAAAGGTAGTAATAAAGTTTTAAAAAAATCATTTCACTGCTAAAAGTCAGATGGACCACCTTTCCGGAAAGGAAAGGTGAGATGGACCACCTCAACCACCATATATACCATTCAACTTTGAAGAAAATTGAAGTAACAACTTCCTATATAAATTATTGGGTTATTTGCACTAAGACCCCCTAAACTTTGGGTCAATGTCACTCAAAACACAATAAAATATATATATATAAATGTAAATGTATATATATATATATATATTCCACACCATAAACACAATAAAATCAACCCCTTAATTCCCATATTTTATAAATGTAAATGAGCTGTTAATCATCACAGCAGGCCAATCACAAGGCAAAGGAAGTCGCCTAATATTTTGAAATACAAGGACAAATAGCGAAACACCAAGAAGAAAATAAAACAGACTACTTAAAAGGGTTGTTGTTCTGAGATGATACAATTCTACTACTTATAGAAATGTCACACCACCAAGAAACAGCAGCGAGTGCAGAATCATGGTTTCCACAGAAGTGTGGTCTCTGCTATCATGGAAGTCACGACGTATGGATCCATGTTGGAAGCCGGCCTCCTATCCTCGAAATACCCTTTGCCCTCTTTCTCTGTGTCTCGCCCAACCCGAATCGATGCACCACGGTTTGCAACCCCCTGTCGATATCATAGCGTGTGCAAATGAGTGACTTGTTCACTAAAAAGCGAATTAGTACGAAGAATAAACTACCATTATGATTCTCCAATCTAGACCCGGGAAATCTCTATCGGCTGATTGAAGGGTATTATATCTACTAGTAAATAATTAAGTTATGTTTAATGTTTTTCCAAGTGATCAACCTAAGTTAGCAATGACAAAAAGATTACGTATAATATATTTGCAATATTTATAATGAAATTTTTCTGTACCCATAAAAATGTGTTGATATCAGCGGTTTCATGTCGTCCAGTGAGACGACGTTCATTGCCTTCACCATATGCGGCAATATGTTCTTTGTGCTTCTTACCAAGCTTCTCAATAGCTTTTTTGATGATTTCATAACCGCCATCATTCCTCATAGACTTGGTGCTGCAAAATTGTAACTTCACTGTCACGAAAAATGGATAGGAGTATACATAACTATATGAATCCTACAACTGGGTCAGACTCGTATAGTACCTGTAGTTTGTGTGAGCACCAGCTCCGTTCCAATCACCCTGCAGGTGAAACACAATTAAATGATAACTAAATTAGGACCATAAGTATGGATTAAGATCATTCCGAATTGACTTATGGTACCACTGAAACGCAATCTCCTACGGGTTCGATTTATCAAAGAAAATTACAGCTGATTTGGGAGTTGGTTAAAAAAAACATTGATATAATATAGAAATCTAACAAACTAACCGGAATAGGTTTGGGGTCAAAAGAAAGCACCACACCAGCAACCTCAGTAATCCTCTGTCAATAGAAATAGAAACAACCAAAAAGTTTTAGCACATGACTCGATCCCATATGATAGACATTGTCTATTACCCATGAAGAACATCAACGGTGAGCATTTATAGCATACCTCGAGAATGTAACGAGCCACCCACAACTCATCTCCAGCTGAGATGCCAACGGAAGGTCCAACTTGAAACTCCCACTGTATTATATGAACAAAGGTTCAAGTTCAGTAATAATAAATGACAGAAAGGATATTTCGATTAAAAGGGAAGCGAAATAACAAAAAGATGACTAAAAAATGTTTATTTACCTGGCCTGGCATGACTTCTCCGTTGATGCCACTGATGTTGATGCCAGCATAAAGGCAGGCCTTGTAGTGAGAATCAACAATATCACGTCCAAAGGCTTTGTCCCCACCGATACCACAGTAATATGGTCCCTATGTCACAATAGGAAGGCAAATCACAAATACTTATTAGTAACAATGTCTACATAAGAAACACCATCATATTCAAGTAACATAAAACGAAACACGAACAAAATACAAGAATTGTCAGGTTTTACAAAATTATAGATAAACAGTGTAGGAGGATAATAAACCTTTATCACTAATTCCTTAAAAAAATATTACATCGGAGATATAGCAAACATAAACAAATATGCATTTTCCTTCTAACCAATACCAACGAGTGGTGGCCAAGCATGTTCGAAATCAGAAGCTTACAGGCACTATACCAGCAGGAAAAAAGACAAAAATAACTATCATATTGGGTAAATAGAGGGTCTTCAACACCATAAAGATTTGAGTGATTGAAATGCCGAACAGATAGAATACTATCTCTGAAACAAACATGGAGTTACACAAATTTTATGAAAAGAATGCAACCATCTTGTGTTTCATTACCTGAGGTCCGGGAAAACCTCCCACTGGCCAACCAATGGGCCACTTCACATCTTTCTGCAACAAGGTGTACTCCTGCTCAATGCCATACCTGTTTCAAAAATCAAACGTCAATTAAATTACAGACTCTCCCGAGAACTTACTAAGCGTAATCTAATCAAAATGATAACGAAATTTAAATAGATATTTAGAAATAATTTATACCAGGGTACTTCAGCAACAACATCGGGATGACTGAAAATCTTGGCAGCAGCATGCCTCTTGTTTGTTGGAATTGGCTCGCCAGCAGGGGTATAAGCATCACACATGACCTAAAACAGTTGAGAAGGAGAACGTGTGTTAGGCAAAAGAAATAAAATAAGTGGAAAAACATCCGAAGAAATTAACTTAAATTGCTCCTTGAAATTTAAGTATGTTTAACTCACTAGAATATGGTTGCCCCTCCTGAATGGATCCTTGAAAATTGCTTGGGGACTGTTTTGTTACATCACCAATACATAAAGATAAACAGTTATAATAGAAATTAAATTGAAAAAATAAAATAGAATAAAAATCATATTAACAAGACAGTAAGCCAATGCTTTTAATTGCGTAAGATAACATACTAGATAATGACTTCACTGTCCTCCCCAGGGGCTTGGCCTGTGCTAGATCCATCATAGTTCCACTTTGGGAGCTCTTTGGGATCCGAAACCGGCCCTGAAAGAGTCTGTATAACACCGACAACCACAAACAACACAAATTAGCTTACCACTAAAGAATAAAACAACAAAAAAACAAGTTTTATCGCCGTGAGGAAAAACGAAAATCTTACCCTAGCCTTGCTTCTAAGATCCATGCCAGAACCACCAATCCTGTTGAATAATTTGACAATAATTAATATATAATTAAATACGAGAACAAAACAATGACAAATACCAATACCAATTATGGAAAAAAAATATCGTCAACGGAAAACCCCATTGATCAGAAAATGGTGCCCATAAGGGCAATAACTAGGCCGAGCTCCATACAGTAGAAGAACAAAGAATTTCAGAATTAAAAAACCATTTAGATTCAATCAAACAACAATAAACAGAATAAAACCAACATCTTACTACCATGAATAAAGGTCTTAAAACTGTAAGAAGCCAGATGTCAGCACTAACTAGAGCAGGAACAAGGTCATAGCAATTAGAATATAGTAATTACTAAACCACTAACATTTTATCAAAACCCATAATTGTGAAAATATTCAGAAAATCAAAAAATAAAATCAAAAATCAAAACATTGTAAAAAATCTGGTTGACCATAAGGAGGAGAAAATAAGTACTGCAGAAACAAAATTAATAACAATGGATCAGCAAGGTTATTATTAGGCCCAAAGAAGAGAATCAAAAGAAGGCACAATTGACTAATGAAACTGAATGGAAAACAGCAAAAAAGATAAAATTAACATGAATATGTAAAAATAAAAGGTCCAAAATTAGTCAAAACAAAATGAAGATTTCACAAACCTATGAAACCCAGTATATATGTATATTGTAACAATATCACCATATATAAAGATTTCACACCAAGATATACTAGAAACTGGAATAACTGGATGACCATGAGCAAGAAAAATCAGATTACAACAGAGAAAAAAACATGATCATGGATTCCATATGATATACAGTAGAAAAATCCGCAATCAAATAGGGAAACCCCATGTACATATATACATATATCTACTAGTATATGTGGAGTAGTGAACCTTTATGGAAGCAGGCTACCATAAACATAACAAAAAGATCAAAATCAAACATAAAAACAGAGACGTGAAAAGTCCAAAAGATCAAAACAGAATGCAAATAGATCTCATAAACCCATTCATGATCTGAACCAGAGCAGCAAAAGAAAACGAAAACAAAAACAAAAACAAAGCAGACCCATTAGTGATCACTGCACCGACAACAAAAAGAAGAGAACAGACAAACACCAAAACAACAACTACTAAAAAGAAAGCAAACCCATTAAGAATAGAGAGTCACACTAAACAGAGCAAAACCATTAATCACACAGAGAGATAGAGACTGACCATATGTATTCAGCAATCACCTTCTCCGTTACATCGTTGAGGTTGAGGTTGATGAGATCTGAAAGCGTAGACATCTCTGAAAATCAATGGAAGACTTCAAAATCAAAATACAACTCACTCTCTCTCTCTCTCTCTCTCTCTCTAGTTGAGTATATGTAGAGACCATAAATGAGAGGGGTAATGAGTTCCTTATATAGTGCGGTCTTTGTGTTGATAATATAAAACTATTCAATATTATTGCGATTTTCTAAGTAAACAGTAACTACTATTTATTTTATAATCAATTTTTTAAATATATATATATATATAACCTGAGCGGATTATTTTAGTAGGAAAAGACATGTGATTTGATGCTTTAAGAAACATGAGATTTTTAGTTCAATTTTTACTAGGTGCAAACAATTCGTTAGGTTCACGATCACGACCGCGGACATAATTCGAGCTTTGCCCGATCCATGTGGGATCACCTTGTACGAGTCCTGTGAATTAGTCGAGATACGCATAAGTTGTCCCGGATCGAATGATTGAAAAAAAATATATATATATATATAAACGGGTTGTTCGGGGGAAGTAGGTGATTGATTTGCATGTGGAAAGAATCTAATCAGGATTTCCGTGTTCTTAGATGGGTTACCGGTTAACTGACGCACCAGTTGCGGGACTTAAAGTCACTCCAACTACAACAGTCAAATTTCTATATGACAATGTGAGAAATACTTTTCTTTACGCGAAGTAAACCTATTGAAACTATATAATCGAAATTTTTATTCAAGAGGGATAAGGAATCTCTCTTTTATCTTTTTTTTTTTTTTGGTAAGAGAAAAGGAGGGAAAAATAAAAGGAGAATCTTATCAAATGAAATAGATAAACAATCTTATTAAATGAAATTTATAATGTTACTAGTTATGGTCGAATTAAAAATAAAATGAAATTAATCTGATCCTAATCCTAAACATGAATTTCGTACCAGCCGAGGTAGGATGGGCTAGTCAATGCCCATTAAATTATGTGAACCAATTAATTGAATGTGCAATTACTCCAGGAAGAAGATTACATATTTGTTACCTGATTAGGAGAATTTGAGGTTATTTACCTAAGCATTAGCCACTGTGCTCTTGAGTTTTCAAGCCGTGATTAATGTTAGGAATTAATGGAATCATACGTGAGTATAATCTGATTATAATTTTTAGGAGTTTGGCTAGGGCTCATTCACTTTATAAACAAAATTATTATACCGTAGGAGTGTTAAACATGTTGGCTAATTTAATTATCAAAATTTGATATCTCTAATCTATGTCTCTACTCTCTAATTCAAGCTTAACCCAAGTTAAAAATTTCAGAAATAGATTGAACTCACACTATAGATTGGATTAAGGTAGACTTTAGCCTTTGGCATTATTGGAGCTGACCCTATAGTTTTCCATAAAAGGAGTCCTCCAATTAACAGTTTTTTTCTTTTTTGGCGCGAATAGCACTTTGAGTATTCTCTATATTTATATAACAAATTTCAATTATTTTTCATTCTTCTATGTCAAAAATTTACTTAGGGCCCGTTTGGGAACTTAGTTTTGGTTTTGGTATTGTGATTTTAGTTTTGGTGGTCTTGGGTGGTTTCAGGTAAATCTAAAACCAAAATTGGTGTTTGGTAAGGAGTTAGTCTTGATATAATTATATATATATATACTAATATGTATTAAAAATATATAAATATGAAAAATATATATATATAATTGGAAAAAAATATTAAAATGAAAAAATATATATAATTAAAAAATATTTAAAATTCCCGAAAACATTTGACATTTTTATTTTTTTTATTCCAAAAAATATATATATAATCGAAAAAAATATTTTAAAATGTGAAAATTATATATAAAAATCAAATAATATATCTTAAATTCGAAAAAATATTTATAATTCAAACAAAATATAAAATTCTGAATTTTTTTATTATATATTGAAAAAATTTAAAAATTTAGAAAAAAAGGGATATAAAATGGGGAAAAATATATAGATTTGAAATAAATATATAAAATTCAAAAATCATATAAAATTATAATATATTTGAAAGAAATATTTAAAATTAAAAAAATATATAAAAATCGGGAAAAAAAAATACTATTTGAAAATAAAATATATCAAATTTGAAAATAAATAAAAAATGAAAAAATAATATATAAAATTTGAAAAAAATACTTAAAATAAGAAAAATATATATAAAAAATTCGAGAAAACAATATTTAAATTTCTATTTTTTAAAAATTCAAAAATATATATATATAATTGATAAAAATATTTTAAAATGTGAAAATTATATATAAAATGCGAAATATTTATAATTTTTTCCAAAAAAATTTTCTCCAACTTAATTTTGCGAAAATATTGTTTTTCATAATATATTTTTTCAAAAAATATATATTTTAAGAAAATTATATTTTGAAAAAAATATTTCCAGAAAATTATAAATTTTTCGCAATTTTTTTTATATTTTTAGAAAAGTGCGAAATATTTATATTTTATTATAAATTTTCGCACTTTTTTTATACTTTTTTAAAAGTGCAAAATATTTAAAATTCAAAAAAATATATATAATTCAAAAAATATATAAAATTTTGAAAAATTATATTAAAATATGATTTTTTTCCAAAAAATATTTTTTTCAAAATATAAAATTTGAAAAATACTTTTCCGAAAATTTATTATGTCCCAAAATCGAAAATTTATTATGTCCCAAAATATAAAATTATGTCCTAAAATAAAATTTTTCAAAATATTATATATTCTTATTTTCGGCCATGTATATACATATATATATATAGAGAGAGAAAAAAAAAAAGTCAAAATTGGTAGGCCAAAACCATGATTTTAGTGGTTGATTTTAAAAATCCCAAAACCAAGTCCAAAACCCACCAACCAAACATAATTTGGTTTTGAAATCAAAGACCAAAACCAAAACCATACCCAAAACCATGTTCCCAAAGAGGCCCTTAAAGGGCAAAATACCCTCCAAACTATACTCCCTCTTCCAACTAATCCCCCTAATCTTTTAAAGTGACACAAAATCCCGAATCTATCCCCTATAATGTAGAATTCAAAAAAGTAATTTTATTAATTACACTTTCACCCCTTATTACAAAATATATATATTACTAAAATTATAATTTGATTTTTTATATATATAAAATTCTAAATAAATATATAAAATTCGAAACAAACATATAAAATTCAAATATATATATAATTCATAAAAAATATATAAAATTTGAAAAAACATATAAAATTCGAAAAATATATAAAATTTGAAACAATATATAAAATTAAAAAAAACATATAAAATTCGGAAAAAAAAACATATAAAATTTGAAAAAACATAAAAATTCTAAAAATATATATAAAATTCAAACATATATATATAAAAAGTGTGACTGAAGTTTAAGTGGACAAGTCTCAGAGTCATTAGCCACGGTAACGGATCATCTCCAGCTCTTTTTCTCTCTCTACCACTTTCCTCTCTCCATGACTATCATTTTTCCTCTCTACAAATAAATATAAAATAAAAATTATATAAATAATATTTTAATCAAAATTATATAAAATCAAAATCAAAATTAAAAAACTAATCGATTAACTATACCGATTAAAGGGTCCATTGGTACCCAAATCTAGGGGTACACACGCTCCGTTTTGTTTCCGATTCCGACCGAAACCGGAATCGAATCGATACTTTCGGTTCTTTAAAAATGAGAATCGAAACCGAACCGTTAATTTTGATTCAAATATTAATATATTTTATTCTGATTAAAATATTTTAATAAAGTATCGGTTCGATTCCAATTTCGGTCACCATCGTGGGACATGTGTCTTCATCGTGGCCCTTGAAATAGCTCTGCAAAAAACTGGAGAGGATCCGATACCTTGGCTAATGACTCTGAGGCTTGTCCACTTAAACTTCAGTCACACTTTTTATATATATATTTGAATTTTATATATTTGTTTCGAAATTTATATATTGTTTTCTAATTTTATATGTTTCTTTCGAATTTTATATATTGTTTCAAATTTTATATATTTTTTCAAATTTTATATGTTTTTCAAATTTTATATGTTTTTCAAATTTTATATATATATTCAAAATTTATATGTTTGTTTCGAATTTTATATGTTTATTTCAAATTTTATAAATAAAAAAAAATGAAATTGTAATTTTCGTAATATATATATTTTGTAATAAAGGGTGGAAGTGTAATTAATAAAATAGGAGGGGATGGGGAAGTGTAATTAATAAAATATGTTTTTAAAATTTTAGTTGGGGGGGGATTTCTTGCCCTTACCCTAAGGGTCCGTTTGGGAACTTGGTTTTGGTCTTGGTGTTGGTGATCTTGGGTGATTTTAGGTAAATCTAAAACCTATATATAATATTTGGTAATGAGTTGGTCTTGGTATAATTATATATATATATACTAATATGTATTAAAAATATATAAATATGAAAAATATATATATAAAATTGGAAAAAAATATTAAAATGAAAAAATATTTAAAATTCCCGAAAACATTTGACATTTTTATTTTTTTTATTCCAAAAAATATATATATAATCGAAAAAAATATTTTAAAATGTGAAAATTATATATAAAATTCAAAAAATATATCTTAAATTCAAAAAATATATATATAATTCAAAAAATATATAAAATTCTAAATAATTTTATTATATACTGAAAAATAATTTAAAAAATAATTTTTTTCCGAAAAAATAATTTTTTCCCGAAAAATAAATTTTTTTCCGAAAATTAATATTTTTTGGGAATAAAATTATTTTTTTCCAAATATTATATATTATTTTTTTCAAAATAATTCATATTTTCGGCCATATATATATAGAGAGAGAAAAAAAAAAGTCAAAATTGGTAGGCCAAAACCATGGTTTTAGTGGTTGGTTTTAAAAAGTCCAAAACCAAGTCCAAAACTCACCAACCAAACATAATTTGGTCTTGAAATCAAAAACTAAAATCAAAACCAGACCCAAAATCACCTATCCAAACATGCCCTAAAATATATGAATCACATCCGATGACTGGAAGACAACAAAAGAAATAAGGTAAAATTACCATAAAGTTCAAATTTTAAGTCATATAGAACAAATAGTTAGGATCAATCACCCACGTTATGTGTTTTTCTTTCTCTTTTTATTATGAGTTCTTAATCTCTTAATATTTCTTTGGTAGATTAGATGTAATATTTCGACCCAGCCTTTCATGTATACCTTAATTTTTTATTCTACTTTAGTAAGGGTATAATATGATAAGTTGATTCATGTTTTTGACAAGAAAAAAAAGAAGCAGCAAAAAGTATATATCTATATCTATACTACTATAAAAAAAATATGAAGAACTTTGATGTTTCATATTCTATAGGGTAAAATTTATACGTAATTTCTCGATTCAATTTCTATTTTAATTATTAGTACAAAATTTAATTAGATTATATAACTCCAATCAAGCTTCAACTTGAATTATAATTATCAAATTTAATTGAATTCTATAATTCCAATTCAAGTAAAATTTTATTTGGAAGCACCAATAAATTATGTATTTAAATTATGTCATTAAAATCTAATTAAATTTTAATTATATTAGATTATATTTAATATATATATAAAAAATTTGATTGTCATATAATACTAAAAATTTAAATTATTTTTTATATTTATTTCCTTCTCTTACCATAATTTAATTATGACTTAGATAAAAATAATAATAAATCACATTTACAATTGTATTTAACAATTCCAATCCTAAATCGATTGAAATACTAGATCCCATCTATCCTCGTAATTAAAAATCCTAATCCTACGGGTCCGTTTGGATACCCTATTTTTTTTTTTTTTTTTACTGTTCACAAAACTAAAAAAAAAAACACGTTTGACAAACGCGTTTACTGTTCACTGTTTTTTCCCCAAGAAAACTATTTTCTGTGAATAGTGTATAAAAGTGATGAAAACACCAAATACAACTTTTAATTATTTTTTGAGTTTTTTCATTGTTTAGGTGGTAAAAACAATGAAAACACCAAATTCATAAAATACAATTTTCACCAAATAAAAGTGGTGAAAACACCTTCATCCAAACATTTTTTTGTTTTTAGTTTTTTCCTGAAAAAACAAAGACAAATACAAAAACAATTTTTATATTTGAAAACAGAAAACAAATACAAAAAACAGGCTTTCCAAACCCACCCTACATCTTTCTTACCCTTTCCAACCCAGAAGAAGTTGACAGGTATGTTCCCTAAGATTTGGTAGAGTAGTCAATTCAATTGATTTTTTACTTTAATATTTGTTTGCCCCGAATAGAGGACACATGCCTATAGCTAAAAACTAATACAAAATTATTTTAAAAAAGTATATTTTAAAGTATATATATATTTATAGATGGATAATTTACAGTGACACCTCATGATATTTGGGTCAATTTCACTTAGTAATCAGTTAACATTTTTTTAACAGAGACACTCCTTGAAATTTGTAAAGTATAACAGACATTCCCTTAGAGGCATTAAATGACTTAAATGTCTTTTACTATGTTAATTTGCATGTTAAATATCTAACTTATCATATCCCTAATCCCTACACTTCACCCACTACACCCCAAGCTATTTTTTAAATATAGATTTATTTTTTATTTTTTACTCTGGTTACTTATTTAAATAGTTATAACTATTTATTCATTTATTTTACATTTGCACGTAATGGTTACAAAACTTTTTTGAGATTTTCAATAAAATTAGTAATCATTACTAATTTATATTTAATAATAAATATAATTATATTATTAAATTTCACTAAAATTATTGATTGACAATAGTATAGAAATAATATTTAATTTTTTTGTATACGTCCATAAAAAATAATATATGTGTTATTATATATTACTTACATAATAATGGTTATGAATTATAACTCTTTAGTTTTTTATGAAATATTTATATAATAATATATTTAGAATAAAAAAGAGTAATTAAAAATGATTTTTTATTCACCGATTTATACATTATATTGTGGGTTAACTTTAGAAAAACCTCATATGCTATAGAATTTATTCAATTAATTCCTTCTATGTCCAGATTTCCTCTTATATTTTTCAAATTCATCACATTGCCCCCTCACCCACACATTTTAGTCAAAATAGTTAGGATTAACTTCATTTACATTCCATAAAATTTTATTTATACTAATGATTTTATGGTCTAATGATATTTTCATTCCTTCCCAAAATTGGGAGAGGTATGTGATTCGTGTGGGTGTGTAGGTTCCTTAACATTAAAAAAAATAAAAAATTATTTTATCTTCAATCAAACATCTCCAAGTTTGAAAACATTTATTCAAACCCCTCAAGTTTGAAATATATATATATTTCGGACAAAATACATATATTTCTAAAAAGATATGTATATTTTGAAATATATATATACTTCAGAAGAAAAAAAATTCATTATGGCCCTGTTTGGTTTTTGTTTTTGTTTGTTATTGTGGAATTTAGAAAAACATAAAATACATGTTTGTATTTGTGGAGTGCTGAGTGTAAAATAGAAGCATATTTGGAATTGATATTTTTGCTATAAATATATACATATGTATATATGGTGTTTCGAGGTAAAGGAAAATGGTGGTGATCGTCGTCGTTGGAGGCGGCGGTGGTGGTGGTGTTTCGGGGCAAAGGGAAGTGGGGGTGGTTGTCAGAGGTGACGGTGGTGGTGGTGATAGCGATGGCGGTGGTGGTGGCGGCGATGGTCGTGGTGTAAATATATACATATATATTTTGAGTAAATAGTAAAATAAAAAATATTTGCAAAAAGGGATCAAAAAAATACAAACGTTTTTTACTATTCAAAATAAACACGAGAGTCAAACATTGTAAATGCAGAAAAGTTACACAATAGAAATTGGGGTAAAATTTCAGATCCTTTCTCATTAATCAAAGTCATCTATTTATACAAATTACGATAAATGGGTCAAGCCCATGTACCCAGGTTTATCAATCCCTTAAATCAAGGGATTTGATCAACCCTCCCCTTTTTTGGACTCTTTCTACTATAATTGGATTACTCCTTGCCTTGTGGACCACACTTTAGTTTCTAGAATTTTCCATGGGCCCATTGCTGTTTTCGGCCTGCTTGTTTTCAACCCATCCACCTTCCGGCCCATCGGTCTTTGGCCCGTCCGTCATCGGCCCATCAGTCCAGTGGCCCATCTGTCGTCGGCCCATCAGTCCAGTGGCCCATCTATAATTGGGCCAAATATTTTAACCATTACACAGGCCCCTGAGGTTATGGGCTTTGACATTCTTTCCAAAACCCATGACCTAATAAATGTAACTACCTATGTATATATATATTAATTGCTTTTATGGGAAATGAAGATAATGAGTTGGCATGTCATCATTGCCTATTTAATGACATGCCAAAAAGTGCGGCCACTACTCCCTCAAATCTTGCACCATGACGGCTGTGGCGTGTCTTTCGGTCTTCGTGCAGCCTTTTTGGCTTCCTCTTCTCCTTCTATAAAAACCCCATCTTTCATCACTTCACATCACAGTTCATATTTTGCTATTCTCTGTTCTCGCTTTTTGCTTTCTTTAGCTCTCCATTGCTGGGATTTGTTCATTTGCCATTGCCGTCATTTATTCCGTCGTTCATCTCAGAAATCATAGAAACCTGCTGCTACTCAGAGCTTCTGTAACTCTTCTTTCACTAACTAAGTAAGTCGATCGGTTTTCTTCCTTTCTTCTCTCTTTAATTTATCACCTTTACCTCCCTCTGTCTCTTCTACATTTCTTAACATTATGTCCGATAGTGACGATACCCGGTCGGTAGAGGAAGTAGTTTTACCTACTTCCTCAGGCACCGATTCCACTGGCAGTGAGTCTCCCCAGCCTGTTCCTAGAGGAACCAGAAAAACTACTCTTAAAAGTACTGACCTTCCGGGTTCCTCAACGACCGGTCCTGCGAAAACCAAGCCTTCTGAACCATTTGTAGTGGCCCCACTTAAGAGGACCCGACCTGAAGTGGACGTCAAACACCTTCGGGCTGAGACCCACGTTCCCCAGGACGTTGACGTGTCCCCCTATCCTGGCTACCTAGACTTTACCCAGAGCCAGGGCCTAGCTCCCGGTAGCATTCTGCTATCGGCATCTCATCTTAGGGTTCTGAGGTTTCCTCTTCATCCTTTTTTTCACTATGTGTTCTTCATGCTTGGGTTGCATCCCCTTCAATTGAACCCGAACAGCATTAGGATCATATCCATGCTACTGTTGTACAATAGGGATATGGATCTGAACCTAGGCCTAGCCGACCTCCTCCTTTGTTATTTTTTCCAAAATGCCAGAGCGAGTAGAGGTAGATACAACCTTTTCCCCTTTCACGGCCACAGCATCTGTACCGATACTGAAAAATCGGATAAGGGATGGAAAGAACGAATGGTCGTAGTGAGCGGCAATTGGTCGTACCCTTTTTCTCGTATTTTCCCGATCCCCAACAAATTCGGTCCCATTCGCCTGCGTGTCTACCGCCCACTTCATAAGGTTTCTTGCCTCTGTGAACATTGCTTCACCGGGGAGACTATGCCTTCAAATTTCTAGGTTATGAGGACAAGGATCTTCCCCTTACCTTTATAAAACAGCGGATAGGCCTCTTGAGAACCCATGTTTGGGGCAAGACCCGATCGGCTACTGACCTGCTGACCATGGAAAATATTGAATCGATCTCTAACTTGGGCGCTGGTGTTGACAGGATGGACTTGCCCGACAAACCTATGTCCGCCAGAATCCCTCAAGTTCCCGAAGGTATTACGCTTGTTGATGCTGTGCCATTGTCAACAGCACCGCCTTCGTCTTCGGTGCCTCCACCTGCTCAAAGCCCGGTAGCGCCAGCAGTGCCGACCCCATCGGTTCCTCCTCCGCCTCCTGCAAATGCTCCAGCTGTGAGGACCCGATCCAATGCAACTAAAAGGGCTAGGACACAAGCCGAAAATGCTTCTTCTTCAAGCAAGGCTCCAGCAGCCCCTGAATCATCCCAAGCTCTGACTCCTTGGGAGCCTAAGTTTCTGCTGCCAGACGGAACTCCAGTCTGTGCTGATCAAATCACCCTCAACCATCCGGAGGCTCTTCGGGCTATGGCCAAAGGGGTCTGGACACCAGCTGACAGGGTGGCTCAGTCAAAGATCACCAGAACTGATCTGGCTAAGAAGACTTCGATAATGGCTATGGAGGTAAAAGATTTTGTTCATCCTTTCGTGTTCTTTATTTCATTTGCTGATCATTATCTGTGTAATAATCCGACCTTCATTGTGCAGCTTCTCTACGGCATTCAGGCATACAACAGCCTCCTTGAGACTGATGTTAAGGAGATGGCCGGTATGAAGGCCCAAATAAAGCAGAATGATATCCATCGGGTCTGTCTGGTCAAGGAGACGGATGGACTCCGCCAGACTGTTTCTGAACAGAAGACTCTTCTGGAAACTGGTGAGGCGGAAAAGCAAGCCCTGATTGCCGAAAAGGTGGTTTTGGCTGCCGAGCTGGAAAAAGCGAAAGAGGCTGTCCGGAGGATGGCAGCTGAAAAAACTGAGTCTGATAGACTCTTGGCAGAATCAGAAAGGCTTCTGTCCTTTGAGCGGGAAAAGGTAGAAGTATTTCGTCTGGGAGGGCTCGACATGTTCAAAAGATACAGCGTCATCTGCGACATCCGAGCGGTCAGGGCCTGGCGGCGGAGGCATGAAATGGAGCACATCCCTCTGGAATCCCGGGAATTCAAGACCGCAGAGGAATTTGATGCTCATATGGGAATACCTTTTCCTTATGATAACCCTCCTACCTCTGAGAACGAAAAGCGCTTCGCCGCTATCCTGAAAGGGGAAGAATACCATCCCCCCGAACAGTAGCTTAGGGCAATTTTTTGTTTCCCCCAATGGGCTAATTTTCTTGTAACCTTTATTTTTAATGAATCAAGAACCTTTATTTCTTTTTCCAGCAACTATTCGTCTTTTGTGTGGGTTTTTATGAGACAATTGAGCCTTCAGACATATATGGCCCCTGAGGCTACAAATTTACTTTGATTTCACACATCCAGGAAATTTTAATGAATCACAAAGCCTTCGGGCAAAGGGCCCCTGAGGCTTGATTTTATCCTCTTGGTTGGTTCAAATCAGGTGTGAACCCGAACACTTAGGAAATTTTAGTAAATTGTGAAGCCTTCGGGCATTTGGCCCCCGAGGCTTAATTTTATCCTCTGGTTAGTTCAAATCAGGTTTGAACTCAAACACTTAGGAAAATTTCAATGAACATAAAGCCTTCGGGCATTTGGCCCCTAAGGCTTGATTTTATCCTCTGGTTAGTTCAAATCAGTTTTGAACTCAAACACTTAGGAAAATTTTAGTAAATTGTGAAGCCTTCGGGCATTTGGCCCCTGAGGCTTAATTTTATCCTCTGGTTAGTTCAAATCAGGTTTGAACTCAAACACTTAGGAAAATTTCAATGAACATAAAGCCTTCGGGCATTTGGCCCCTAAGGCTTGATTTTATCCTCTGGTTAGTTCAAATCAGTTTTGAACTCAAACACTTAGGAAAATTTTAGTAAATTGTGAAGCCTTCGGGCATTTGGCCCCCGAGGCTTAATTTTATCCTCTGGTTAGTTCAAATCAGGTTTGAACTCAAACACTTAGGAAAATTTCAATGAACATAAAGCCTTCGGGCATTTGGCCCCTAAGGCTTGATTTTATCCTCTGGTTGCTTCAAATCAGTTTTGAACTCAAACACTTAGGAAAATTTTAGTAAATTGTGAAGCCTTCGGGCATTTGGCCCCTGAGGCTTAATTTTATCCTCTGGTTAGTTCAAATCAGGTTTGAACTCAAACACTTAGGAAAATTTCAATGAACATAAAGCCTTCGGGCATTTGGCCCCTGAGGCTCGATTTTATCATGAAACCTTGTATAAAAGTAAACTCTATCTTTATTGAGATGAATTCGAAAATCATGAAGCAGAGGTGCCTATATCGGGCACAGATGCTTCGTAACAATGGTGTCAAAGTAAGACACAGTCTTATTTATCAATAAGAAAAATAACTATCTAAGGATAATACCTCTTTAACCGATAAACATTTTGGGAGTTGGATTCAAGGCGGCATGTTTCGTTCTTCCGAACCCGATAGGCCCCGCGACCGATAACCTCAACCACTGTGTAAGGTCCTTCCCATGTCTCCCGTAATTTGCCTACAATCCCAATCTTCCTTCTGAGCACCATGTCGCCTACTTGGAATTCTCTCATTTTGACTTTCTGATTGAATCGTGCTCTTACTTGCTGCTGATAGGCAGCTAGTCTTATCCCAGCAGTTTCCCTTCTTTCCTCTAGGAGATCCAGATCATGGGCTAAATGCTGATTGTTCGGTCCTTCTTCCCATGCTTGACTCCTTAGAGTAGGTACCCTTAGCTCGGTCGGGATAACTGCTTCAGCCCCATAAGCCATGGCGAAAGGGGTTTCCCCGGTTGGCTGTCTTGGAGTAGTCCGATAAGACCACAATACCTCAGGCAATTTCTCTAGCCATGCTCCTTTTGCGTCTTCAAGTTTTTTCCTCAATGTGTCAAAAATTATTCTATTCGTCCTTTCGGCTTGCCCATTTCCTTGCGGGTAGCCGACGGAAGAAGTGTTCTGATTGATCCCATGCTTTGCTAAGAATGCTTGAACCCTTCTGTTGTCCAGGTTGGTGCCATTATCCATCATTATGGTTCGGGGTAGGCCGAACCTACAGATGATGTGGCTCCAGATGAATTTTATGACATGGCTGCCTGTTATGGTGGGATATGCTTCCGCTTCCACCCATTTGGTAAAATAATCGGTAGCCAGGAGAACATGCGTTGTACATCGTATTGCCTGAGGAAGGGGCCCCACTATGTCCATCCCCCATCGGGCAAAAGGGTGAGGGACAATAGTTGGGTTTAAGAACTCGGGCGGTGGATGAATGGCATCTCCATGAAACTGGCATTTTTTGCAATGTCTGACATAAATTTCAGCATCTCTTGCCAGGTAGGGCCAGAAGTACCCCTGGGTGAGGACTTTATGAGCTAGGGACCTTCCTCCAGAGTGATTGCCACAAGCTCCAGCATGAATCTCCTCCATGACTGCCGATGCTTCTGATGGGGTGAGACATCTCAAATATGGTCCGGAAAAAGACTTCCGATATAGTTGGCCGTTGTACAGGGCATATCTGGCTGCTTTCATTCTAATCTTCCGGGCTTCTGATTTTGACTCAGGCAATGTGCCAAATCTCAGATAATCTACTACCGGATCCATCCAACTTGGTTCCCACGGGATAACCATTACTTCTTCGGGGGGTTCCAAGCTAGATCGGACGACAAAATCTATCGGTACAGTGCGAGTCATAGTTTCTCCTGCTGCGGAGGCTTGGTTAGCCAGATGATCTGCTACAGAGTTATCTCCTCTGGGAATCTGTTCAAAGTTTATTTGCTGGAACTCTTCAGCCTCCTTTAGAACCAGAGTCTTGTATGCTTCCATTTTCGGCTCTCGGGTTTCGTACTCCCCATTTAACTGTCGTACGACTAGCTGGGAATCACTTCGTACTACTGCCTTTTGGACTTGAAGGCTTCGGGCCAACCGAATTCCTGCAAGGAGGGCCTCATATTCTGCTTCGTTGTTAGAGGCTGGAAATTCCAATCTAACGGATTGTTGGATTTTAGTATCATCCGGTGTTAAGAGTACTATCCCGATCCCTACTCCGTTGACGTTGGACGATCCGTCTACGAATATGACCCATAGTCCAAGCTCACCTTCCTCTGTGGAGTCATTAGTTTCTGTTTCTAACAGGAAGTCAGCTACTGCCTGTCCTTTGATGGCCGTTCGGGGGACGTAGGTTATGTCAAAAATCCCTAGTTCAATTGCCCATTTTGAGATTCTCCCAGATAACTCAGGCT
This sequence comes from Cornus suecica, assembly GCA_963922005.1. Lineage (NCBI taxonomy): Eukaryota > Viridiplantae > Streptophyta > Magnoliopsida > Cornales > Cornaceae > Cornus > Cornus suecica. Next base: position 6,617,996 of record OY998238.1, on the reverse strand, counting down.
TTGCCATTATGGATCTTATCGGTGTTACAGTTGGAACTATGATCGGGTGCGCTTCGAAATAATGACGGAGACGCCGCTTAGCATTGATCAGTGATAGTACCAGTTTCTCCTGCTTTGAATAACGGGTCTCTGCCTCAGCAAGGGATTTGCTGGTGTAGAAAACCGGTGTCTGGTACCCTTTGCCCTCCTTGACCAGAGCGGCGCTGGTAGATGTTACTGAAACGGCCAGATATAGGTGCAACGGCTCATCGGCTTCAGGGGTTGCCAGGATCGGGGGCTTCGTCATGTAACTTTTGAGTTTGTGCAGTGCTTCCGCTTGCTCGGGCCCCCAGACTTCTCCTCGTGCCGCTCTTATTGCTTGAAAAAATGGCCTACACCGATCGGTTAACCGGGAGATGAAACGACTGAGGGCCGCTATTCTTCCGGTTAGTACCTGGATTTCTTTCCGGGACTTAGGCTCAGCAGTCTCTATGAGAGCTTTGACTTGTGCAGGGCTAGCCTGTATTCCCGTCCGGTCAACTATGTGCCCCAAAAACTGGCCTGAGGATACTCCGAAAGAACATTTGGCCGGATTGAGCTTCATATTATGCTTCCGGAGGGTGCTGAATACCTGCTGCAGATCGGCTAGATGGTCTCCTTTCTCCTTGTTTTTTACCACCGTGTCATCGATGTAGGCTTCGATGGTGGATCCCATCATCCCTTGGAACACCCTTCTGACCAACCTCTGATAGGTAGCACCTGCATTCTTTAGTCCGAAAGGCATAACAGTATAACAAAATGTACCTGACTCAGTGATGAAGGCAGTCTTTTCCTGGTCCTCCGGAGCCATTCGGATCTGGTTATAGCCAGAGTATGCATCCAGAAAGCTCAAGCGTTCGAATCCTGCGGTGGCATCCACCATCTGGTCGATCTTTGGTAAAGGGAAACAGTCTTTTGGGCACCCTTTGTTCAGATCAGTGAAGTCGATACATACCCTCCACTTGCCGTTCTTCTTTTGGACCACCACCACATTTGCCAACCAGGAAGGATACTGGACCTCTTTTATGAATCCTGCTTGCAGCAGTCGATCAACTTCTTCGGCTATGATCTGGTTTCGATGGGCACCCATTCGTCTTTGTTTCTGTCTAACGGGCTTTGCAATGAGATCCACATTGAGAGAATGCAGGGCAACTGATGGATCAATACCGGTCATGTCCATATGGCTCCACGCAAATATGTCAGCATTGGATCGGAGAAGGGATTCTATTTCCTCTTTTTCCTGTGGATTGAGGCCTGAACCAATATAGGTAAACCTCTCAGGGCGATCGTGACAAATTTGCACTTCCAGTAGTGGTTCAACTGCTACTGGTGATCCTGAACCGCCCTCCTGTAATTGCTATTTGGGATCAAGTATTGTCTTGGACTGTGACTTTTGTTCTGGTTCCGTTCTCCTTTTTAAGCTTTTCATAGTGACGGCGTAACACTCCTTTGCTGCTACCTGATCGCCCCTGATATCGACTACGTCGATTCCGTTCGGATCAATGCACCGCATGACCTGATGCATGGTAGAAGGGACTCCGTGCATACGATGGATCCATCCCCTTCCCATGAGGAGATTATAGGAAGGTTTGACATCCACCACCACGGAAGTCTCTCGGAGTGTGCGCCTTGCTGCCGTTACTGGTAGTTGGATTTCCCCTACTGGTTCTACTCTCTTTCCATCGAATCCTGCTATCGGGCTTCTGGATGGGACTATCTCCTGGGGATTGATTTCCAATTTCTCAAAGGCCCATTTGGTGATAATGTTGGCACTGCTTCCTGGATCGACCAGTACCCTCTTGATCAGGCAGTTGGAGACCATGAGGGAGATAACTAGGGGATCGTCATGAGGTGTCTGAATATCCTGCATATCCGCAGCGGTGAAAATAATTCGGGCATCCTCTTTCGGGCTTCGAAACTTGGTGACTTCTCCAACCCTTCGTAACTTCTGAGCTTGCCGCATCTGTGATCTACGAGCTTCTTCCGCTTCTGACCGACTGGGCCCTCCATGGACCATGTGAATGACTCGTACGGGTTGTCCCATAGCTCCCTTGGTAGGGGCATGCGTCGCTTGATCTGATCGGGCTCCCTCCTTGGCAACATACTCTGTTAATTCTCCCTTTGCAATCATGGCTTCCACCTGTCTTCTGAGGCTCCTGCATTCATTAGCGTGATGCCCGTACTCGCCATGGAAGGCGCAGTGTCTCGACATATCCCTTTGGTCCATTGGCTGCCTGATGGGAGGTGGCGACCGGTAGATTCCTTTGCCCTTTGTTTCCTGGTACAGTTTTGCCAAGGTCACTTTCAAGGGGGTGACCTTCTCCTCAAACCTTGGTCGTTTTTCTGAGGCTGGGGAAGGAGCAGGAGGTGCGTTCGGTCTCTTCTGGTCTGACGCCCGATCCTTTATCCTGGAATGTTCGGACGCTCTGGCCTCTACTGTTGTAAAGGCAGTCCTTCTTTGTCGTATGGCCAATTCCTCTTCTATTCGGAGGTGCCCTTGTGCCCTAGAGTTGAGCTCTCCAATATCGGCTGGCGGCCTCTTGACCAGGGACTGATGAAACTTCGTTCCAGGGATCAGGGCCATTCTAAAGGCTTCGACGGCTGAATGCTGATCGCAATTGTCAATTGAAGACATCTCCACATTGAACCGTGAGACAAAACTTTTCAGGGATTCGCCTTTCTCTTGGATCATGGTGAACAAACTGGAGATAGTTTTCTTCTGCCTTTTATTGCCAAAGTATTGGGCAATAAATAACTCGCAGAGTCTGAGCCAGCTACCGATCGATCGGGGCGGTTGCTTTCTGAACCACAGGAGGGCTGCTTCGGTCAGGCTGGTGGGGAAAACTTTGCAGAGTAAGGCCTCGTTTTCATTGTACACATTCATCTTGGTATGAACGTGGTAGATGTGCTCTGTTGGATCTTTTGTACCATCGAATAAGGTGAACTTCGGTAATCTGAACCTCTCCGGATACGGCACGCTGGTGATCGAGGTGGTGAATGGTGTCTGAACGGCGTCTATGGATGCCTCAGATGCCAGATCGATTGGGGTCTGTACCTTCAGGTCCCTAAGCACATCCCGCTGGAATCTGGACATGATTTCCTCCAGTTTTTTCATGGTCAGGACCTCCTCCGGATTATGCTCCCCAAGAACCTGTAGGGATGACTCTGCCTGCTCCTCACGATCGTTATGGGCTCTAGCGTGTAGGTCATCCATGTGTGTCTGGCGGCCTACAGACTGTTCGTGCTGTCCGGACTGCTCGTCGTCATGGATCTCCTGTGGATTCTGTAGTTGAGCCAATTTTGCCGCCAATTCAGCGTTCTACCTTTCTAACTCGGCAGTCCTCTCCTCTAGGGCTCGTCTGATCGGATCTTCTGGTTGCTGGCCTCCGTTTGGAGGTAAATCGGTATGTTGTGAACGTGTGATCGCTATTGTTGGTACGAATCTTAGCTTTTTTGCAGAGGGTGAGAAACTTTATTGAAAAAGGATTTCAATAATAGGGTTTCCCACAGACGGCGCCAATTGTGTAAATGCAGAAAAGTTACACAATAGAAATTGGGGTAAAATTTCAGATCCTTTCTCATTAATCAAAGTCATCTATTTATACAAATTACGATAAATGGGTCAAGCCCATGTACCCAGGTTTATCAATCCCTTAAATCAAGGGATTTGATCAACCCTCCCCTTTTTTGGACTCTTTCTACTATAATTGGATTACTCCTTGCCTTGTGGACCACACTTTAGTTTCTAGAATTTTCCATGGGCCCATTGCTGTTTTCGGCCTGCTTGTTTTCAACCCATCCACCTTCCGGCCCATCGGTCTTTGGCCCGTCCGTCATCGGCCCATCAGTCCAGTGGCCCATCTGTCGTCGGCCCATCAGTCCAGTGGCCCATCTATAATTGGGCCAAATATTTTAACCATTACAAACATGTTCTTGTTTGGAAAACAACTACAGTAGCAAAAAATAAATAAAAAATATCAAACAAAACAAACAAACATGGCATATACTTAGATGTTTTTGAATTTTTATATTTTAAATAAAATTATATATATTATATATCCTATATATTTAATATAGATTTCTTAATAATAAGAGTGTGTTGATAAGGATGATTGGGGTGTTAGGTTTAGGCATATGAGGGTAACAACTTTTCGCATGAAAATTAAAATAATTAAGGAGATAAAAGTTATTTCATGTCTTTGGGGATGTCATTGTAACATTTTGTAAACCTCATGAGGTGTTAGTGTCAGAATTGTGTTGACCACCATCTACGTGAAATTAACCGAATCCTCAGGTGTGTCAGTGCAATTTACCCTTTATATATTATCCGCTTAAATTGGTTAAATAATCCGAACAAAACACTAAAGAAAAAAAAATGTATAAACTTATAACAAAGAAAATCAAAATAATTAGCCAAATATTATATGAAATCATATAATAATTGATATAATCTGTGGCTCAATTTATGCTTTATAAACCCAAAAGAAGGATTAAGGACTATGATAATTTAGGGACTGACCGAATCAATCATATTCAAAAGTGGTCACCGCTTACCACACACAGGATTGGTGAATCTACCGTACGGTGGAATGACGTGGCGGGTATGGAGCTGAGGTGTCGGTGAAGAGACATCGTTATTACCGACACGTGTCGTCGCGTAGGAAAAGTCCATGAATCGACAAAGGGTTCGGAGTCTCCTATTCGGATGGCCCACACTCACCTTGAAACTCCCAATTACATATCATCGTGCTCAGCGGTTGCAGATAAGCCTTCTCACTCCATCACACGCTCAACTGGCGCGTGGAGATACGTTCCTTTAGGAGAGAGACTAACAAATTATTGCATATGATCAACCACAAATTCACCAACAAATTATTGATTTGGCTCATTTTGTGGAGTTATTGGAACCCGTTTTGTATTACAGAAATAAATAATTTACAGAAAAAAAAGGAAGAGAATAAAATTTTTACATATACCGTCTGTTATTAATTAATAAAATTTAATCATATGATGATCATCATGTTTGAGAAATAAGTTAAAGAATATATTCATGAATTTTTCTAATAAATGTTATATTCTACTACTACTTATAGAAGTACATGTCTTTTCATTATTTACAAATATTTTTAAATAAAAAATATATATTTATTATTACTTATTTAAACATCATGCATTTTTAATTTATATTTTATATCAATCACATCTCTTTATCATTTTCTTATATTATGTATCAATGGTACCTCTTCAATATATTGTTTCACTCTCAACGATCATGTTGTTTCACTCCCACCGGTCACCACTCAAACATCTCCAAATCACACTCATTCATCACTATATATATATTCCACATTATTTTTCATGCAAAAACCCACCCAACAACATACATAACCACACACAACTCTACTCCATACATGGTTTCTCCTTCATTTAGGGCCCGTTTGGAAACCCTTTGTTTTTGTATTTATTTTTTAGTTGAAATAACAAAAATTATTTTTGTATTTTTCTTTGTATTTTTTTCTAAAAAAACAAAAAACAAATATGTGTTTAGGGACAAAAATTGTATTTGGTTCTTTCACACACATATATATACATATGGACGGCGATCAATCGTCTACCTCTACTGGTGTTTACCGCCGCCGCAAAGCCATTGTGTGTTGCGGAGATGGACGACGATCAATCGCAGAGCGACGAACTCTATAGGTATAGGAACAAGAAATTGAATGATAAAATTGTGGACCAAATGAGGAATTGGGGGTTAGGGTTTAGTGGTGGTGGTTGTGTGTGTATATATATATACAATGGTGGTGGTGTGTGTATATATATATGTGTGTGTGTGTATTTGGTTGAATTGAGATAAGAGTTAGAACGAAAAGAAAAAAAAAACACCAAATAGGTGTTATTTGATTTTTGCCCAAATTTATTTTTATTCTTAACATTGTTCACAAAAACGTTTTCTCTAAAATTACACCAAAATAAGGTTTTGTTCTCATGAACAATGGAAAGAACAAGAACAAGAATAAAAATATGAGTTTCCAAACGGACCTTTAGTATCATTCTCCATTTCATTATTTTTCTTCTCTTTTTCATTGTTCCATTAATTATTAATTTTCCTTTGCCTTTCATTGTTCAATTCTTTCTTATTCCACTTTCCGCTCATCCGGAGTTATATTTTTATTGTTATGATTAATTTAAAATTTTCAATTATTATTATATATTATTTTTGTTTGTTATAGTTGCATTTTTATTGCTATTGTTAATTTTAATTTTTCATATCATATATAGTTATATATGTTTGTCCTTGTTATTTATCGTATTTGTATATTTTTATTTATTATAGGGGAGAGAGAGAAAATAACAGAGGATATTTTGTGTATAGATAATGAGAAAGTGTTTGGAATAGGATGTATCGTCCATACTATTCTGCGTAGTTATAAGCCACATATGTTACATCTATAAATATGAGTCATCAACTCCATTTTGATTTTGATATTCACACAATACAATCTCAATCAATCACACAAAACGTTTTCAGTCAAAAATTACAAACTGTTTTAAAGTGTGATAAAAATTCCTTCAATAATAGTAGTACTAATCTGCACGCTCTTTCTATAATATGATATGGGTGTATTTTGTGATTGGATTCCAACGCTATTTTAAACACTTTCTATTCGTATTATTTTATTTAAATGTATTTATAAATTTGTTTTAAATTAAAATTTACATTCGTGTACTAGTATATTGATATATACTAGGCAAAACCATGTGCTCTATGCATGTTAAAAGATTTATAATAAATGAATGAAATAAAAAAAATTAAAAATCTTACGAATAATGTATATTAAATATATTACTGCACGAAGAATGGAATACTTTATTTCCTGAACTTCTTTGTTGCCATTAAATTTTGGAACACACTTATACTTCAAAGGTTGAAAATCTTACGCTTTATTTCTCAACTTGTTAACCAGTGCAATAAGTTTGTGTTATAGTTGAACACTGCACAATTCTACTACAACCAAAACACTTTTGTAAATACAACCGATATAATATACAAGCTTAAAACACATAAGGCCTGTTTGGTAGACATGTTTTTGTGTCTCTTTATGTTTTTGTATTTATAAACTTGTTTGGTTTAGTGTTTTTGGGTTATGTGTGTTAAAAAACACTTTACTCACTTACCTAAATTTTAGGCATTTTCCAATAAACATGAATTTGGTGTTTATTTGGGTGTTTCTACTGGATCCTAAACTTAAAAGTCTGTTTGGTAAGCGGTTTGATATTACTATTTATTTATTATTTATTATAATATTTATTTATGTATTATTATTTTCTTTATTTATTATTTCTTCACTTTATAATATATTTTATTATTTTATTATTTATATTATTAAATTATTATTTATATTATTATTTATTAATTTATATATTAATTTTTAAATATATTCTATTTATTTATTTATTATTATTTCATTATTTAATTAATTTTATTTATAAATTATTTATTCATTTTTAATTATTTAAAAATATATTTCATTAATTTAATATTAATTTGTTATTATTATACTCATTTATTATTATTGTTATGAAGTATTTATTTGTTATTATATTTACTTATTATTTATTATTTTTTATTATATTTATTTACTATTATTATTCATTTCATTTTGTTTATTATTTATTATTTATTATTTTTATTATATTTTAAAATATGTTTTATGTAATTTATTATTTATTTTATTAATTTATTATTATTATTGTATTCATTTATTATTATTATTATTATATTTTATTTTATTTATTATTTATATTATTAATTATTGATTTTTAATTTTTCAATTTCGACCCAAAAAACATCCCTACCAAGCATACTTATGTTTTTGGATTAATAAACAAAAAAACAAAAAACGTATTTTTTGTTTATTTCAACACAAACACAACCCTACCAAACAAATCCATAGTGATTTTTAGAAACAAATAAATCCAATAGAGGAGTCTCCAGTTTTTCATATCCTCTTTGCATCACCTTTTTTTACATTTATATATATGTGAGAATGTATATTGATAAAAGTTATGTCTTTTGTGAAAAAATACATCAATTCACATGTACTGCATAAACATAATTCTTCATATAAACACAACTTATTATGAAGAGTTGTGTCTATTCTGAAAAAATTATCATTTTGAATTTAAGACAATCCAAAAAAAATCTATATATAATTAATTAAAAAAATATTTCCAAAAGGGGTACGAGGTTAATAAGAGAGTGAAACGGTGTGAGAAAACATTTTTTATTTATTTAAAATGTAAAAAAAAGTATTTTAAAATATTATAGATGGCTTGTAAGTAGTATAGATGCAGGGCATGTTTACTAACTGTTTCTGCTTTCTAATTCCTGAAAAAGCAGAATCAGATTCTGTTTTCTGTAGGAGAAACAAAAACTAAATTTATGTTTACTAATTTTTCAAAAACAAAGATTAAAACTGTGTTTATTAAAATAATGTTCAACAAAAGAATTACAATTTTTATTTTTCACAAACATTAAAACTATTTTGAAAAAAATATTAAGCTACCTTTTCCAAATTTTATTTTATTTTATTTATTTATCATTTATTTATTTATTTATTCAATTTTATTTATTATTACTTTATTTTATTTAATTTATGAATAATATTGTTTTATCAATTTTTATTTTATTAATTTTTTCATTTTTATTAATTATCTATTCATTTGTTTTTATTTATTTATCATTCATTCAATTAATTAATTATCTTTATTTATTATTAATTGTATTTTTAATCATTTTTTATTTATTTATTTTATTCATTTTAGTTATTTATTATTTATTTTACTTATTTTATTTTGTTTATTAATATATTATTTTTTATTAATTATCTATTCATTTTATTTTATTTCTTATTATATTTATTTTAATTTAAATAATATTTTATGTAATTATTATTTTTATTTTATTTATTTATTATTATAATTTATTTATTATTGATTTAATATTTCTTATTCTTTTTATTATTGATGATTATGGTGAGTTTGAGGAAACAAAAAGAGAAAGCACCTTTTTTTTTGCTTCCTCTTTCCTTTGTAATGAGAGGAAACGTTTTCTTAATTCAAAAAATAGAAACAAATTAAAAAATATATTTTTCATTTTATTTTCAAATTTCAAAAAATAGAAAGTAGAAACAATTAGTAAACATGCTCGTAATATCTCACCATCTTTGACAGTTTGGGTGTGACGCGCGGGCGGATACCTGTTAAAAAAACATCACTATGTATTGGAAAAGAAAGCGCCACGCAGCTATATCTTCACCGCACAAACGCTCTTTTTATAAACGAAATATCGGCCAAGATTTAACCTTGCAGTAAAAGTTGACTTTTACCAAGTCAAGCAGCCCTTATGTTGACGTCGAAAGTAGTTGATCCTCACGTGCTGAACGGACCTTGACAATCTCATACTCTAATGGCTCCATTGAGCCACTAGGCACTAGTGTTCAATCCAATTTTTTTAATGAACTCATTTTTTTATTTTGTCTTCTTTTTTATTTTATTTACTTTTTTTTTTTATTCTATTACATACTTCTACCACTAAAATTCGATTGTAGATATGGAATCTAAGTTATCTAACTCTTATTAAGTTTAAAATTATTATACAATTTAAAAATAAAAAAACTTGCAAGTAGTATAAATATAGATAAGTTATTCTTAAAAAATAAAATAAAATAGAAAAGGTATTCTAGAAGCATTATACTTTTCAATTACATATATTTGTAGCACATCCTCTACTTTATTGAAATAGAGCTAGGCTTCTTGTTCCAAAATGTACCGGTAGTAGGTAAGAAAAAGATTTACGGGGAGAAAGGGGAGGGAAAAGGAAAAGGAAAAGGAAAAGGTGAATCCTTAGTTTGGTAAGAAAAGGAGAGAATATTATTTCAACCTTTTTTAATACAATTGATTTTAAATATATTTATTCAATTGTACGTATAATTGTGGTATCATGTATATTCGTTCCTTTTAATTCTTTACTTTTTAGTTTTTTATCAATCAAACAGAGGAAAAAATATTCAACAAAAATTATGAGTATGTAGATATTGTTTTTTTTTTTTAGAGTAATTTGTAGTAAGACCTCTGAATTTTAGAACAATTGCACGTAGAAATTGGTCAACGCAATTGAAATCTAAATATTAAAACACTATACACTAGAATATAAAAATCAAAAACAAAAATATACTAAAAATATACAAAAATAAAATTTAACCATAATATACATAACAAGAAGAAAGGATAAACTCAAAATACATGTATTAAATAAATTATTTTATAGGCAAAAACGAATATAAAATTTATTTAAATAATAAAATTTTAAATCATATAAAACAATCATTGAAAGTTAAATAAACACGCTCTCAGTCGCAACAATTTTTTTCCAGATTCGTCATCTTCAATTTAAAATACTCCCCTCATCTTAAAAGTGTCCACTTTCATAACTTTATCCGTCCCAAAATAAGTTTATAGTTTCGAATCCCAATACAATATAATCTTATATTTTCTCAACTTATCTCTCTTCATTAACTTAAAAAATAATGGGTCTCACTAAAAACTAAAAATATACTTCCTCCGTCCCAAAATAAGTATTCACTTTTTCTTGTTCCAAAATAAGTCTTCACTTTTGAAAAGTCAAAACACTTTAGTCAATTTACCAATTTAACCTTCAACTATTAAAATTATAAAACATATATACTATAAATATCACATCACTATGGTGGGACCATGAGTAAAGTTGATATTTTTATTCACTAACATTATAATAAAAGTCATCATCTTAAAAAATTGGATTCCCCAAAAGGAACCTATAATTTGGAACGGAGGGACTACTACATTTTCAAATGGCGAATTTGGAAATAAAAAATATTCCTTAAATTTTTGAAAAGTCAAATGTGGACACTTATTTTGGGATAGTAGAAGTATGTGATATTGGAATTGATTAGAACTCTAAATGATTAGAAAATCATGATAATTTTGTGGTTTTATTTTATCTTTAACTTAAGTTACATTGATAAAATCATATAAAATACTTTAATCGACACTTGAGTTTAGTTGAATAAAATATTACGAACCACTTAGGTCAACTACAATTATAAGGTAGAATTTAAGTATAATTATCTTTGAAATTAAAATAGAATTTAAAAATGAAGAATAATTATATAAAACTTGTAGCAGTTTAATATTAGTATATATTTTAAGTTTTCTACTCTAATTAAGTATTTAATTTAGTTTAGATAATTAATTAAAATCATTTGGGTAAGAAGAGGGCGGTTTGGTCCTCTAATTTAACCAACAATATTTTACAATAAATAAAGGATAGAAGAGTGATTTTAAGTCCCAAAAATCCTCCAGGGGGTGTCACTGCAAGAAAATCGAAAGTTCAGGAAATTGTTGGACCGAAATTATTTTAACTAATTTTTATGTGCAATTGACCCAAAATTCAGGGATCCAGCATATTACCCATTTTTTAAAATAAGATTTTGATTTGTTGTATTGATAAATTCACATCACTTCAGAGATTAGAATGCTGCACACAAGGAAGGCAGGCAGTGAGATGCTTTCCCCCATGATAAGTCAAAAGAAAATTATATGTGGTATATATAAAGTCCACAGATTGTGTTACAGACTTTGGAATTAGCACCATCTAGAGGTCAACTTGACTTGGCCGTGAATTAAATTTTACGCCATGTCGTAGGTATGAGGTCACAATGAAGGAATAGAAGCAATACCATCTTTGTTAAATTACAAAGGTAGGTATTAGTAATTTTCAACTTAACTCCGGAATCCGGATATCACTTGTACAGTTCTACGTACTAATGATTCCAATTGAGGTATTAATTGTGATGATACGTAAAAATATGATAATGAACTCGACCTATATATATCTATATTGAAAATGAGTATCTAAGAAATATCAACTTTATAAATATTTTTTGAATAAAACCGAACTTGACGCACCGTATCACAAGATATGGTAAATCATACATGCATTATATTTATAACATCATTTACATTCCTTTAAATTTATTTTTATTTTAATCACACTCTTTTAGGTTTGAGAAATTTTATTTATACCCTTTGTGATTTGAGATTTTCATCATTTACACCCCTTAACGATGACATCATCCTAATTTTTTTTTTAAATACCTAAATTATCATCAATGGGATAACCTAGTGTTGTTTGGATACAATGATATATTATTTTATCAATTTGACCCCCTCAAATAATTTAATCATTTAATTTATATTAAATTTTAAATATATATATAAAATTCAAAAATATATATATATAAATTTCGAAAACATATATAATTTTGGAAAAATTATATAAAATTCAAAAAAATATATAAATTTTTAAAAAAACATATAAAATTCAAAACATATATTAAATTTGAATTTTTTTTATAAAATTCGAAAACAATATATAAAATTCGAAAATATATATATTAAATTTTGAAAAAAAAATATAAAATTAGTAAACAAATATAAAATTTGAAAAAAAAACATATAAAATTCAAAACAATATATATATTAAAATTTGAAAATAAATATAAAATTTACAAAAATATAAAAAATTCGAAACAAATATATAAAATTAAAAAAACATATAAAATTCGAAAAAATATATATTAAAATTTCAAAAATATTATAAAATTCAAAAACACATATAAATTTTGAAACAAATATATAAAATTCGTAAAAAATATAAAATATTCAAAAAAACATTTAATTTTTTAAAAAAGTATATAAATTTTGAAATAAATATATTAAAAATCAAAAAATATATAAATTAAAAAATATATATAAATTTTGGAAAAAATATATATTTCGAAAATATCATATTTACTAAATAGTGAGTGTTGGTACAAGTCACTCCTTGTTTGATGGACCAGCAGCCTATGACTTCCTCTGTGCATGAGCTTCTCACTGTAATAACACTGAAATGAAGTGAAGTTAGGTCCCATGAGATGCCTAAATCAGTGCATGAAATAGGAAGATTATTGTTGACAGAGAATAATCCAACCCCAAAAGTGTAACAACATTTAGGAAGATTATTTTTTATGAATTTTATATATATATTTGAAATTTATATATGTTTTTCAAAATTTATATATATATATTTTGAATTTAAATATATTTATTTCAAATTTTATATTTTTTTACCGAATATTATATATATTTTTCAAAATTTATATATATTTTTTTGAATTTTATATATATATTCGAATATTATATCTTTTTTCGGAATTTAATATATTTCTTTTGAATTTTATATATTTTTACCGAATTTATATATTTTTTCCAGAATTTATATATGTTTTTGAAATTTTATACATATTTTTTTGAATTTTATATAAGTATATTCTAATTTTATATCTTTTTTCGAAATTTAATATATTTCATTTGAATTTAATATTTTTTTCCAAAATTTATATATGTTTTCGAAATTTATATTTTTTTTGAAATTTATATATTTTTATATATATATTTTCGAATTATATATATATATTTGAATTTTATATCTTTTTTCGAAATTTATATATCATTTTCAAAATTTATATATTATGTAATGGATTGTTTGGGTATAGAGTTAGGAGTGTTCCATTATAGGGTTAGGGTTATTTGGGTATATGGTTTAGACTATCCTATGATTAAATTGATTTAAGGGGTGTTTGGTATAAGGGTGTTTTAGATATTTCATACTATGAGAGGGTGTAAATGAAGATTCTCAAACCCGAGGGGGTGTGATTGAAGTAAAAGCAAACCTGAGGGGTATAAATGAAGTTAACCCAATATATTTTAAAAAAAATTACATTTTCACCCCTTCTTGTTTGGACATTTGACCCCTATAAGTCATTTTCAACAACTGAAAACTTGAAATTACCTAAATACCCATTATATTATATTACAACATTAATTAAAAAATGTCTGACATTTAAATTTACTCATTTGACATTTACTAACTCTAACCTTACCCACCCCAAACCCTAGTCAACCCAACTTTAACCCTAATATAAACTTCATTTCATTTCATTTTACCCACACAACACAGACAGAGAGAGGGGGAGAGAGAGACTCATGTTCGTATGAGTCTTGAACCCTAACCCGATCTCTGTTCTCTCTACATTTCACGGTCAAATCTTTATCATCATCTTGGTTCACTGGATCTACATCGTTTTCTTCATCCGCTCATCATCAATATAGTTATCCCCTCTCTGTGGCAAAGGGGTTCACTTGATCTACAAATAAGGTGTGTTTTTTTGTTAGATCCAAAGCTTTTGCAGTATTTAGATATACGAAACATGCATTTTCTATTAGATACGAAGCTTTTTGAGTATTTAGATGTACAAAACATGCTTTTTTTTGTTTGATCCAAATCTTTTCAGTAGTTAGATTTACAAATCATGTGTTCTTCTTTCATACTAGTGTTTTATTTTCTTTATTTTCCAATCATGCATTGAAATCATGTGTTTTTCTGTTTGATTGGGGTTTTCTTTGCTTCTGATGATTAAATCATGTTTTATTTTCTTTATTTTCCTATCATGCTTCGAAATCAATGATATTATCATGATATGGATGTTTACCATGAGTCCTTTTATGTTATTTTTACATACAAAAATGGATGTTTTTATGGGGTTTTTTATTTTATTTTTATGTTATTTTTACAGACAAAAATGGATGTTTACCATGATATTATCATGCATTTTGGTACTATAGAGAGTACACTAAAATGTGTTGACCCAGATAGGTACTCTTTCATAGATTTGACACATGATGTGAATGAACATGGAGTAGCTCACATATCTGGAAATGTAGGGTTAGTGATGAACATCTCTCATGAGGTGCCTAGAAGTGGTTTAAAATTGATATAAACAATGATAGAGATGTGTTAAACATGTGTGAGATTTACCAGGGTATTAATGATATTGACATTTATGTGGAAACTGAATACATAGACACTGGGCCTTTATGTAGTGTGAGAGATGACAATGATATATTCCTTAATGACATATTGTCTAGTAGAGAAGTCATCGAAAAAGTAAGGGAAAAAATGGCTAATACTAATAATCTAAATAACATGGGATCAACTAAGGAAGTTAGGAAAGAACATGAAGGGTCTGGTGAGGCAGTGAGGGATGATGATAATGATGTTGTGGATTCAGAACAGGAAAGTGAGGATTCAGAAGAAGATGATGGTTATTATGGGTTCAATTATGAAGATGATGAGTGGAAGGCTAAGACATTAGACAAAGAGTGTACTGACTTTGACTTTGATGGTAGTGAGTTTAACTCTGATGGCAATTGTCATATAGTTTATGAAGGGTTAGGAAAATACAATAGTGATGATGGGTTGAGTGATTATCAATATGATGATCACTCTGATACTAATTATTCAGATGAGGAGTTGAAAGGCCATCCAAAGTATATGAGTAATGAAACTAAAGCTAAGTTGACACAACTAAAAGTTCATAAACATTGCAGATTCGGTACATTGTATAAACTAGTATAAAATGGTAAAGTCATTTTGAAAAAAGGTCAATTGTTTGAAAATATTGATAAATTTAGAGAAGTGTTGAGGGATTATGCTGTCCAATAGGGTGTTAGATTGGACAAAACTAAGAATGAAAGAACAAGGGTCACAACTAAGTGTATTGCTCCAGGTTGTCTATTTAGGGTCCATGCTTCACCTTTATCACACAATTTAACATTAAGACACTGAATGGTCAACATAATTGTGTAAGAATTAAGCATAACAAATAAGCTAATTTTACTTGGATCTCAAGAAAGTTTCAGAGTAGGCCAGGTCAGAGAATCCCCAAATATAACTATTGAGATTTTGCATAATGTGTTACATGAGAATTGTGGAGTGGAAGCTCATAAAATGTAACTCTGGAGAGCAAAGAGAAATGCACTAGATAAAATTGAGGGTAACCATGGACTGTCTTACACATATATACCTGTATATACCAATGGGATTAGAAAATTAAATAGGGGCAGTGTTGTGGAATATATGTGCACCTTTCCTGAACCAGATTACAAGTCATTGTTTTAGAGAATTTTCATATCATTAGAAGCAATGATGAATGGATTCAAGGCTAGTTGTAGGCCCTTTATAGGATTGAATGGTTGCCATTTGAAGGGGCCTAAGGGGGGGGGGGGGGGGGGGGAGTTTTGTTGGCAGCTATAGGCCTAGATTCAAACAATGGCTTGTTCCCAATTGCCTATGGAATTGTGGAGGTAGAATGCAGGGAGAGTTGGGGTTTTTTCTTGAGCAGCTCCATGGTGTCATTGGTTCAGAATGTGTTGAATACCCATGGACATTTATGTCAGACAAACAAAAAGGGTTGGAAAGGGCTCTTGGGATATTTTTCCAGTGGCAATGCACAAAAAATGTTGTAAGGCACATATATAACAATTTCAGGAAATGGTATTATGTTGAAGAAATGGTTCTGGATAGCTGCTAAGGCTTACACAGTGAGAGATTTCAAGGATGCAATGCATAATGTGAGGGAGATAAATCATGTTGCCCTTAAATGGCTCATGAACAATGCACCTATTGAACAATGGAGTAAGAGTGGGTTCAATCCAATAGTAAAAAATGATCATGTGACAGATAATTTGACTGAAAGTCTTAATCATTGGGTTGGACAGTTAAGGGATAAGCCAATATTGACTTTGTTGGATGGCATTAGACAGAAAATTATGGAGAGGATTTAAATGAGATACACTAAGGGCAGTGGGTGGATTAGGATGGTGTCTCCTAATACAAGGAAGATGTTAAATGAAGTAATGGAAGAAAACAAAACTTGTACTGTGATCTGGGCTGAGGGAAAGTAATATAAGGTACTTGAGCACAATACAACTAGATATGTGGTTCATCTTAGGCATCAGACTTGTGTTTGTAAAGCTTGGGAGATATTTGGGGTGCCTTGTAGGCATGCAGTTGCAACAATTTGTTGCAATTGGTTAAATCTTGAGAAGTTTTGTGATGCTCATTACACAAATAGGTTGTACATGAAGGCACACAATGGAATGATACATCCCATTCCAGATCAAACCATGTGGGAACCAGTGAATTAAAAGATTACCTGGCAAACCTCAAAAAGTTAGAGGAATGGAAGAAAATGAGCCTCCAACAGGAACTAGTCAAGTTAGAATGTCATTATCTCTCAAATGCAAGCGATACCAGGCCACAATAGGAGGGGGTGCAGGCAAAGGAGATGGCAACCAACAACAAAAAAAAAAAACCTTTAAAGAAGAAACAGGTGATGGTGGTAAATTCGACAAATATCATTTATATTCCAACATTTATCTCACTAACTTTTATTTTCCCTTTTATGAAGGCAAACGCTCCTCAAAGTACAAACACCAACACTCAAGATGCAGTTCTGGTATTTTTTAACATTTTATTTGAAGGGAACATGCAATATTTATCATGGTTTATGGTATTTTTTTTAATATTTTTATCATGTTTTATTTGAAGGGAACAAACTGCAGTCAATCAAATGTTAGGGTAAGTCCCAAAATAACATTTAAAGTTTCCTTACAAATTAAAAGGAATGCCTATTAATGATTGATTTTATGTATGGATTAGACTGCAAGTTCTGGTGGAGGAAGTCATGGAAGGGGCAACATAACAAGTTGCAATCAACTAACATATTTTTCAAATGCATTTGGGGAGTCAAACAATGAAAGAGGAGGATGTAGCCAACCAAATGTTAGGGTAAGATTTCAGTTTATTCAAAATTTACATTAAAATGGTAGAATACCATGTCATAAGTTTAACTTTCTGATTTTATGTATGGATTAGGTTGCAAAATTGTCAATATCAAAAGGAAGGGGAAGGCTCTGTTTATAGAGGCCTTATGGACAAATGGTGTTTTTTTGGGAATTTTTTTGTGAATCTTATAGCAGTCATTTTTTTGGACAACACTGCTTAGGTTGTGAATCTTGTGAGGGTCATTTTTTGGACAAGTTGTGAATCTTGTGAAGGGCTTCAATTCTTTTTGTAAATGCAATGGAGGGTATATGTTAACACTAGTATTTTTTTTGGACTGTTAGAACTAATGACAAACATCTCTTTTAATGCTCTGTTCTTGGGATGTAATGTCAATATTCAAGTGTTGTAATGACATTATTCAATTGAATGGGCAGATGTATTTGTTTAATTGCTTGTGAAATGGTATAATGCTTGTGACTCATAGTATTTGTTAGTTAATTGCTTGTAATTCATGTTCAGTAAATGGTGTTTTAAGTCTTGCTTCAAGATACTCATATAACATAAATGATGTTTTAAGTCATGCTTCACATTATTCAAGATACAAAATGTGCAGATTTTTTAGGTTTCAACAAACTGCTCTAGATTCAAAAACAAATAAGCATTAACAATGACAGTAAAACCATTACAAAAGAATCAGTACACTGAATTGCTTACAACAAACTGCTCCAGATTCACAATGACATATTACAAAAGCTTCTGAAGCTTACATTCTCAAAGATTCAAACACAAGTTAAACCATTACCCTAAACTAAAGTCATCATCATGAAACTTACAAATACAACAAACCATAAGACAATCAATGACAGATTCACAATTAACAAAATCTTTACAACTGAATTGCTTCCATGGAGTTCTTTCACACTTGGAGCAACCCCTACATGAACACATATGAGGTCCCTAACATCTTGCTCAAATTTATTTAGTTTCTCCATTACTCCATCAAATTGTAGCTGCCCACTCATAGTTGAATTGACACTTGAGCTAGGTTTGCACCAATCCTAAAATTCACATGCATTACACTCTTTTGGGCCCACAAAATACAACTTTCCTTTGTTCTTATCATTCTCTGTAATTCTAACTACAACCTTAAACTTACAATAACAAATCCTACTCTTGAACCTTAAAACTATCATGTCATTAACCTGTGTGTTGGAAGAACTAACCTGTGTGAATGTAAACAATTCAAACACAATTTTAGTAAAAAGAAGTATTTACATTTCAAAAACCCTAATTACCCATCAACAATAATGATATCTGAATCAAAATGTGGATGCTGAGGGAAAAAGATAGAACACGCCCAAAATCTATATCTTAAAATTAAGCAATTGAATCTCAATTTACATTTCAAAACCCTAATTTCCTATAAGCACTAGAATGTAATAACAAATATATGTGGTTTTACATTTCAAAACCCTGATTTCATAGAATCCCTGAAATTTACACCCAAAAACCCATAAATTAAAGCCATCCAATCTCAATTTCAATATCCTAAAATTTGCTTGTTAATGTAGGAAAGAATGACCATGCAGTAAAGATATGACAATTGAAAAATGATGAAGCTTATTGATCTGGAAGACATGATGCAGCTTGTTGATGAGCTTAACCTACAGCAATGGAGGAGGACGAAACTTGGAAATGGAGGAGGAAGCTTGGCTTGGCAAGAAGAAACTGATCCATTTCATTACTTTATCATATGTATATAAATATACACACATGGGCACTTTGGTTCACTAAATTGAGGGGTAAAAGAGTATTTTCAGCAGTTGAGGGTAGTATAGTCATTTCCCCCATTAAATTATCTTTGACCGGTGTTAACTACGCATGAGGTTCAGTGGAGGGGGGAAAGTGTTACCGATGTCCAAACAAGAGGGGAAACTTGAAATATGTTCAAACAAGAGGGGTTGAAAGTGTAATTTTTCATATATTTTAATCAACAACTTATATCAAGCCATTTTCTCCGATAATGTGTGAAAAACCCATGTAATATGCATGTAGTGCGTATAAAATCCTATAGTTCTTTGACACCCTATTATTCAAAAATATGTGCGTTTTGCCCCCATTGTAACATGAATTGTCTGAAATACCCTTATAATAAGTTATTTTTTAAAAACAATTACAAAAATAAATAAAAAACATAAAATATATTTAAGAAAATAATCAAAAAAATAATTACATTTTTTTTAAAAATAGTAAAATGATTTTTTTTAAAACTTTTTATTTATATTTATATAACATTTTGATTAAAAAAATTAATCGAGTTTATTTTTAAAAAAAAAAGATATAATAAAATTACAAAAACAAAAACAAAAAAACTGAAAATATTTTTATAAAAAATATATTTAATAAAATTATCAAAATAAATAAATTTTTACTTTCAAAAATATTTTTAAAAAAAAATTGAAAAAAAATATTTTTTAAAAACTTTTTTAATCATTTTATTTATTTATTATTAATTCAATATTTATTATTTTTATTAGGTTAGAAGGGGTATTTTAGGAATTTCATATCATTCTAAAGTAAGTTGCACATTTTTTAAAAATAGTGAATTTATACACATTTTATAGCAATTGGGAATTTTTCGCTAGTAGCAAATTACAGGAATTTTTTGGCAAAATAACCCTTATAATGTTGTCCTAGCTCTCTGGCTGTTACATTTAATCCTAGTTGACTTAGACTTCAGTTTAAAATTAAAACTTTATAAAACTACAATTAAGTTGGCATTAGACTATCTTGAAAATGACTTATATATAGTTGACATACACTAAAAACATCGAAACAATTATCAGTCTCATTCTAGCTGCTTAATTAATTTAATTAAATGTAATGAGCGACCATTTGCAACAACAAATCCTAGCATCACATGCTCTACATTCAACTACTCATCCAGATTGGGCATACATCCTTACCAAATGAGATGATTCAATCCTAATAACAAATGTCAACAAATACATTCACGATATATATATATATTTTTGCGTGTCTCACATTACATATAATTCGAAACCATATGCCATAAATTAAAAATTTAATGCTAAACCTTGAAGGTGAAGGTGACTTTGAAGCTGCTAGAGTGCGAGTGGGACAACATATATATGAGAAGTGGATAGATGGGGACATGATGACCAAATTTTCCCTAACATGAAAGGTACTTATTACCACTCATTAGATTAGAGGATTAATCCAACTTGTATTTTATGGATATATATATTCTTGGCCATATATTGATACATAGAGGGGGTGAATAGGGTCAATGACAAACTTTGAGACTTTTTCGGTTTGATTTTATTTAAAGAAATATATGTATCACAAGACTCTAGTCAAACACTTAGTGGTTCATATAATCTCTTAAGTGACTTTCATATTTCATACTTGTAATCATGCATTAGTAATTTATACAATTGAATACATGCATCATTGATTCAAGTAAAAGTGAATTGTTCTATTAACCAAGTAAACAATTCGACCAAACATGTTGAAGCACTTATCTCATAATGATAATACATGCATTATGGATTCAAGTAGCATACGAAACAATTCAAGCACCAAGTGAATATGTTATTCAACTAAACATGTAAATCACTTTCATCATATATAGACTTAATGTATAAAGTGTTATTTGTCATAAAAAATATATATGTAGAGTTTTTACAAAGTGATTAAATATTAAGAGCACACATAAACCATTAAAGAGAAGGTTGTGTTGAATATGCATTTTGTCAAACACTTGGTGTACATATGAAATTTCAATGCTATTGTGTTGTGGAAGATGCATTTTATCAAACACTTAGTGAACACTTATATTATAGATAAATAAGAGAATAGATAAGTTATAATATACATCTTATCTAATCAAGTTCACAATTTAATTCACTTCAACTATGCATTTTCTAACCACTTCATTAATACACTAACACAAGTAATTTCATAGCATTTATATATATAAGGCTCAAGATTATAAATGACAATTATTTTTATGTTATGGTGTGGTGAAGATACATTATATCAAACACTTGGTGTGCAACTAGATTATAGCAAACTAATGAACAAGTAGAGAATTTATAATCTAAGTTATAATCAAGTTCACATTGCAATTTACTTCAACCAAACATCTTCCCAATCCCCTCATGAATATTTAAGCACACACAATTTCCAAGCATTGATAAATAAAGCTCAAGATTGAAATGAAATTGCTTATAAAGTAAGGAGTTAAGGGATAGAGAAAATGCAAACCAAGACACCGAGTTTTTACATGGTTCAACCAAAGCTTTGGTCTACTCCATGCCTTGAGAAAACCTCTCAAGGATTCCACTATCGTGTTTTTCTTGCGGGTGAAAAACAAACCCTTACATGCTCCTCCTTCCGGGTGAAAAGCCAACCTTGCTCACTCTTGCGGGTGGAGAACCAACCTTCGAACACTCTTGCTTCCGGGTGAAGAGCCGACCTTTGCTCACACTTGCGGGTGGAGAACCAACCTAATCCTCTCTTTTTAAGGTAGAGAAAAACCTTTACAAAGCTTCAACAAACCCATCCCATGCCAAGACAACTTCTTGATCTTTCACTCACAAAGAATAAGAATGGAATTTGAGTGTACAACATTTTCTCTCAATAGATAGATATGGAAATTCAAAGCTCACTTCCTCACATACTTAAAGTCATAAATGAAATAATCAAATGAAAAACTCAACTCAATATGTGGAAGAATGAATCACAAGAAGATGATATGAGTGGTGCACAATGGTGTGATTCCTATAGGAGAATTTTCTACCCAAATATGAATTAAAAAATGAAGCACAAATGGTAGATTTCAATACAACTTCTATCCCTCTCTTTTTTTTTACCTCTTTTGGCTCATATATGACATATATATAGAGTAGCAAAAATTCTAGCCGTTTGGGGGTGTTTTGGGTAGTTTAGAAGAAGTTTGAATCAAAAAATAGCCGTTGGAAGTCGTTCTAGGCCGAGTCGGTCGACTGACCTGCTTCGTCGGTCGACTGAAAAATGTCAAAAAAATTGCCAAAACGCTCTGGTGGGTTCGGTCGACTGACCATTTAGTGTCGGTCGACTGATTCGGATCTGCTCTGTCCAGTTTCACTCTTTTGGTCATAACTCGAGTTCCGTAAGTCGGATTTAGGAGTTCTTTATCTTTTTGGAAAGAGGACTTCAAGATCTTTATTTTAGCATTTTGAATCACTCCATTTAACCCATTTTTGAGTACGATATGGTCGTTTGAATGTGACGCTTCATTTCAATCTCTTAAATCGCATAACGGTTTTTCGGGAAATCTTTTGGGATATTTCCGAAATGACTTAGAGACATTCCTATGATGTCTTATAGACTTATTAAGGTCCTTGACATTCCTAAAAATAATATTGAGATTATAAAATAATATATTCATTTAAAAAAATTCTCAATATTTGACAAAAGCTTTTCATAATTGAAACAATTTTGTTCAAAGTTTTAATACATGTCTAGAATCCATTTCAAGTTATATGAAATTAGTTTAGGTTCTAGGACAACCTCTTTGTTGAGTTCTTTCATAGCTTATGAAAGCTTGAACTAACTCAACTCTAGCAAAGACTATATATATGAATGTATCATCAATGATGTTCATAGTCTAATACTAATGGTTCAAAGACTCATGGATGACGTAAATGATATCCATGATCCTATATGCTAATTTGTCAAGAGTTGAACTTTCAAATAAGTTATTTCAAAAATAACTTTACATTTAATCTAGCACTCACCCAAGACTATTTTACTCAATTCTTTGATCTTCGATTTCTTTAAGCTTTGGGTTGATGTCTCCAACCTTGTCTCCAATGTCTTTTGAGCTTTACGCACATTTGCTTGATCTTCTCATGGATTCACTAGCTCTCTTGAGCTTTATCTTGAATCAACAACCTATTAAGCATAACTCAAGTAGACATTAAATTCACCACATTCAATGATTTGTTATCATCAAAATGTCATGTTTACCCATGGTGAAAATCCTTGGGTCAACATATACATATATATATATATATATATATATATATATATATATATAATACTTGTAAGGCATATAAGAAGTCATGCATAGCTTTCCAATATTTTGGATTAATCTATGAACAATTTCTCATCTCAATTGACAACCTATCCATCCATAATGATTCTATACCTTCCATTTTTTTTGTTTGTTGGATGGCTAGCATTATTGCATACTTTGAGTAGATATTGTTGTTTTGAATAATTAGTAACTTATTTTTCCTCTTGTTGGATCAAATTCATTGTGAACTACAAGATAAATGGATTTATATATATATATTTATATATGCGCGGCCCAAGTGCACACATACATATGAATTGTTAATAACTAAAGTTTTTTCTATTTTATCTTTGTTGATATCGAAGCATATATACAGTGTCAATTGCATAAAGGTGAGATTACCTAGTCAACAGAAAATTTCACATGTGGTTAATTTAACCACATTTCTCTTAATCCATGTGTATTAATGAAGATTTAATTTTGGTTCCTCGTATACTAATCACTTTGTTGTATTAATTATTTCTTTTTATCTATATATGGTTTCTCATAGTAAGCCAAAGAGAAAGTGATTGGCATGTGAAGAGAAAATTCCAAAACTGAAAAGACTCATTCATTTGAAGTTGGCCATTCCTTATGGTTGAGGCATCTGGTGCCAAATAGGCGGGCTTTTGTAGTTTTCATTGTATTCATAACAGATTGGTGGATGATAGTTACAAGAGCACCCATGGGGGGGTCATATATATACATATATATATATATATATATATAATGATGCTATTGTCTACATGCAGTTTTAAAGGAACATATATTTTCTGCTAGATGCTAAATTCAATGAATTGAGACTATAGATTATTTTCATTTGAAGTAAACTATGCTTTGGAGGAAAGGAAAGAACAAAGGGTGTCAATAATTAATTCCAATTTCGTGAAAATTTGAAGGTACATGTATTTGTCAGTTTCAAAAATGCTAATCTTTTTCTCACTTGGGTTAAATGGTGTAAAGATAGTGGCCTAAAAGTTTATGTTTTGCAATCCAAGTGGACACTACAAAAAAGTACACAAACGATGGGGGAGTCAAAAAGAGGGGAAATAATCTTCTCCTGCACAGCCCCTCTCCGGCTAGGGCCCACTAAAAAACGAAAGAAAAAGTGAACAAGGGCTGTTTAGGAAAAACATTATACAATATCCTATACTATTCAAAAGTCTACCCACTTGAATACCAACTCCCGAAAATTACAAACTAACTCTTCACAAAAAATTAAAATTATATAAAGGACCCCCTATACTAATTCACACAGTAAAATATAATAGCACAAATTCATCCCATAATAAATACTATTATAATATTCATTGTCAACAAAAATATTCATATGAAATAAAAAAATAAAAATATCAAAATATTATGGATCTACTATGACCTAATATCACAAATTATTCACTATCAATAATTAAATAAATAAAATTATAATCTTAAAATATTTAATTTTCAAAATATTTGAATTCAAATTTTTTTTTTTCCAATTACCATACAATAAAATAAAAAAACATTTCTATAATCATGATATTTGAATTCATTTCTGTCAATTTGTTTTCAAAATTAATATGACATTATCATATAAAAAATATATAATAAAAACCTTTAAAAAAATTAATCAAACATTCCATATAGAAATTGTAAATTTACTTTAACAAATGTTTAGTTGAAAATTTTCATTTTTTTAAGGTTATTACAACATAAAAAATATATGTTTTCAGAAAAAATTCATATTTTTGAACATAATAAATATTGATTGATTATTCATCTTCTAGTTCTTTCTAGTTTTTTGGATTATCCAATTGTGCTACAACAGTTGTGATTTTTATGCACAATTGGATGACCTAGATTAGTGGTAGCAGATTCGTACTAAGCGAACGATCGGTGGTGATTCGATCGTTTGGTGGTGTTTTAATCGATCGATGTTAGGTTATCAGTGTGTTTGTTTCAACCTTACTATAATAACCTGAATACACATTAATCATATTTTACGTATCACAATAGTGATTTTAGGACATCACTAAGTGGTTATCCACTAAATTGTTATTTTTATTAAAAGAAAATTAATTTTAATAAAACTTTATTATATTCATTCAAAATATATTTAATAATAATTTATTATTTTTATTAAGATAAAAATATTTTAATTAAAAAATCATTATTTTTATTAAAATATATCTTTCAATAATAATTTATTTTATCTCTGATAAATATTATTATTCTAGGAATTTTTTTTAATGACCTATTTATTATGATTAAATTTAAATATTCTGCAAATAATTTTTACTGGTCATTAAATTTATAAAATGCCTATTCATCCCCCCTCTAGGCTTAATTCACCATCTTCTAGATAATTTTAAGTTTAAATCAAAATAGGAATAGTTAAATAAAAGATTAATATGGTAGAGGTAAAGTGCAATTATAATTATATTTGAAATTTAAATATAATTTTAGATTTATTAGTTGTAAATGCAGAAAAGTTACACAATAGAAATTTTGTTAAAACTTTGGATCTCTTCTCATTAATCAAAGTCCTCTATTTATACAAGTTGTGATAAATGGGTCAAGCCCATGTACCCAGGTTTATCGACCCCTTAAATCAAGGGATTTGATAAACCCTAACCTTATTTGGACTCTCCATACTATAATTGGATTACTTCTTGCCTTGTGGACCACACTTTAGCTTCCAGAATTTTCCATGGGCCCATTGTTGTTTTCGGCCTCCTTGTTTTCAGCCCATCCGCCTTCCGGCTCATCGGTCTCTGGCCCATCCGTCGTCGGCCCATCAGTCCAGTGGCCCATCTATAATTGGGCCAAATATTTCAACCATTACACAGGCCCCTGAGGTTATGGGCTTGACATTCTTTCTAAAGCCCATGACCTAATAAATGTAAATACCTATGTATATATACACTAATAGTTTTTATGGGAAATGAAGATGATGAGTTGTCATGTCATTATTGTCTACTTAATGATATGCTAAAACGTGAGGCCATTTCTCCCTTAAATCTCGCACCATGACGGCTTTGGCGTGCCTTTCGGACTTCGTGCAGCCTTTTTGGCTTCCTTCTCTCCTTCTATAAAACCCCCCTTATTCTTCACTTCTCATCACATTTCATACTTTGTAACTCTATATTCTTGTCTCTGCCTTCTTTAGTTCTTCATTACTGGGATTCGTTTCTTGGTCATTGCCACCGTTCATTCCGTCGCTCATCTCAGATACTATAGAAACCTACTGTTACTCAGAGCTTTTGTAACTCTTCCTTCGTTAATTAAGTAAGTCGATCGGTCTTTCTTCTTTCTTTAATTTATCACCTTTACCCCCTTCTGTCTCTTCTATATTTCTTAACGTTATGTCCGATAGTGACGATACCCGTTCGGTAGAGGAAGTAGTTTTACCTTCTGCCTCAGGTACCGATTCTACTAGCAGTGACACTCCCCAGCCTGTTTCTAAAGGAACCGGAAAGACCACTCTCAAAAGTACTAACCTTCCGGGTTCCTCAGCGACCGGTCCTGCGAAATCCAAACCTTCTGAACCTTTCGTAGTGGCCCCACTTAAGAGGACCCGACCTGAAGTGGACGTAAAACACCTTCGGGCTGAGACCCATGTTCCCCAGGACGTTGATGTGTCCCCCTATCCTGGTTACCTAGACTTTACCCAGAGCCAGGGCCTAGCCCCTGGTAGCATTCTGCTGTCGGCATCTCATCTTAGGGTTCTAATGTTTCCTATTCATCCATTTTTTCACTATGTATTTTTCATGCTTGGGTTGCACCCTCTTCAATTGAACCCGAACAACATTAGGATCATATCCATGCTACTGTTGTACAATAGGGATATGGATCTGAACTTAGGGCTGGCCGACCTCCTCCTCTGTTATTTTTTCCAAAATGCCAGAGCGAGTAGAGGTAGATACAACCTTTTCCCCTTTCACGGCCGCAACATCTGTACCGATACTGAAAAATCGGACAAGGGATGGAAGGAACGAATGGTAGTAGTGAGTGGCAATTGGTCTTACCCTTTTTCTCATATTTTCCCGATCCCCAATAAGTTCGGTCCCATTCGCCTGCCTGTCTACCGCCCCCTTCACAAGGCTTCTTGCCTCTGTGACCATTGTGATCTTCACCGGGGGAACTATGCCTTCAAATTTCTAGGTTACGAGGACAAGGATCTTCCCCTTACCTTTATAAAACAGCGAATAGGTCTCTTGAAAACCCATGTTTGGGGCAAGACCCGATCGGCTACTGACCTGCTGACCATGGACAATCTTGAATCGATCTCTAACTTGGGCGTTGGTGTTGACAGGATGGACCTGCCTGACAAACCTATGTCCGCCAGAATCCCTCAAGTTCCCGAAGGGATTACGCTTGTTGATGTTGTGCCGTTGTCAACAGCACCGCCTTCGACTTCGGTGCCTCCTCCTGTTCGGACTCCACCAGTACCACTAGCGCAGAACCCATCGGTTCCTCCTTCGCCTCCTGTCAATGCTCCGACTGTGAGGACCCGATCCAGTACAACTGGTGGAGTGGGTACTAAAAGGTCCAGGGCACAAGCCGATGATGTTTCTTCAAGCAAGGCCCCTGCTGCCCCTGAATCATCCCAAGCTCTGATCCCTTGGGCGCCTAAGTTTTTGCTGCCAGATGGAACTCCAGTTTGTGCTGATCAAATCACCTTTAACCATCCGGAAGCTCTTCGGGCTATGGCCAAAGGGATCTGGACACCAGCTGATAGGGCGGCTCAGTCAAAAATCACCAGGACTGATTTGGCTAAGAAAACTTCGATAATGGTTATGGAGGTAAAAGACTTCAATCATCAATTTGTGTTTTCTATTCCGTTTGTTGACCGCTATTCGTGTAATAATCCAATTTTTATTGTGCAGCTTCTCTACGGCGTTCAGGCCTACAACAGCCTCCTTGAGTCTGATGTCAGAGAGATGGCCGGTATGAAGGCCCAAATAAAGCAGAATGAGATCCACCGGGTTTCTCTAGTCAAGGAGGCGGATGGTTTGCGCCAGACCGTTTCTGAACAGAAGACTCTTCTGGAAACCGGTGAGGCGGAAAAGCAAACCCTGATTGCCGAAAAGCTGGTTCTGGCTGCCGAGCTGGAAAAAACGAAAGAGGTTGCTAGGCAGATGGCAGCTGAAAAAGCTGAGTCTGATAGACTCTTGGCAGAATCAGAAAAGCTTCTTTCCCTTGAGCGGGAGAAGGTAGAGGTGTGCCGTCTGGGAGGGCTTGACATATTCAAAAGATACAGTGTCATCTGTGACCTCCGAGCGGTCAAGGCCTGGAGATGCAGGCATGAAATGGAGCATATCCCTCTGGAATCTAGGGAATTCAAGACCGCAGAGGCATTCGATGCCTATATGGGAATACCCTTTCCTTATGAAAACCCTCCTGCCTCTGAGAACGGGGAGCGTTTTGCTGCCATCCTGAAGGGGAAAGAATACCATCCTCCCGAACAGTAGCCAAGACTTTATATGTTTTTGTTTCCCCCAATGGGCTAATTTCTTGTAACTTCCTTTATTTTTAATGAACAAGAACTTTTATCCCTTTTTTTCAGTAATTATTCGTCCTTTGTGTGGGTTTTTATCGTTTCGTACTTGGCTTTTATGAAACAATCGAGCCTTCGGACACATGGCCCCTGAGGCTATTTATTGTTTATTTTTAACTTCACACATTTAGGAAATTTCAGTGAGTCACAAATCCTTCGGGCAATGAGCCCCTGAGACTTGATTTTATCCGCTGATTAGTTCAAATCATATTTGAACTCAAATACTTGGGAAATTTTAGCAAATCGTGAAGCCTTTCGGGCATTTGGCCCCTGAGGCTTGATTTCATCCTCTGGTTTGTTCAAATCAGGTTTGAACTCAAACATTTAGGAAATTTTAGCAAATTGTGAAGCCTTCCGGGCATTTGGCCCCTGAGGCTTGATTTCATCCTCTGGTTTGTTCAAATCAGGTTTGAACTCAAACACTTAGGAAATTTTAGCAAATTGTGAAGCCTTCGGGCATTTGGCCCCTGAGGCTTGGTTTCATCCTCTGGTTTGTTCAAATCGGGTTTAAACTCAAACACTTAGGAAATTTTAGCAAATTGTGAAGCCTTCGGGCATTTGGCCCCTGAGGCTTGGTTTCATCCTCTGGTTTGTTCAAATCAGGTTTGAACTCAAACACTTAGGAAATTTTAGCAAATTGTGAAGCCTTCGGGCATTTGGCCCCTGAGGCATGGTTTCATCCTCTGGTTTGTTCAAATCAGGTTTGAACTCAAACACTTAAGAAATTTTAGCAAATTGTGAAGCCTTCGGGCATTTGGCCCCTGAGGCTTGGTTTCATCCTCTGGTTTGTGTAGGGCCTCCGCTTGCTCTGGCCCCCAGACTTCTCCTTGTGCCGCTTTTATTGCCTGAAAGAACGGCCTACACCGATCGGTTAGCCGAGAGATGAAACGACTTAGGGCTGCTATTCTGCCGGTTAGCACCTGGATCTCTTTCCGGGACTTTGGCTCAGCTGTTTCTACGAGAGCTTTGACTTGCGCAGGGCTAGCTTGTATTCCCGTCCGATCAACTATGTGTCCCAAAAACTGACCTGAGGATACTCCGAAGGAGCATTTGGCTAGATTGAGCTTCATATTGTACTTCTGGCGGGTATTGAATACCTGCTGTAGGTCGGCTAGATGGTCTCCTTTTACCTTGCTTTTGACCACTGTGTCATCGATGTAGGCTTCGATGGTGGATCCGATCATCCCTTGGAACACCTTTCTGACCAACCTCTGATAGGTAGCTCCTGCATTCTTTAGTCCGAAAGGCATAACTGTATAACAAAATGTACCTGACTCAGTGATGAAGGCAGTTTTTTCCTGGTCCTCCGGATCCATTCGGACTTGGTTATAGCCAGAGTATGCGTCCAGAAAACTCAGGCGTTCGAATCCTGCGGTGGCATCTACCATCTGGTCGATCTTTGGTAAAGGGAAACAGTCTTTTGGGCATGCTTTATTCAGATCAGTGAAGTCAACACATACCCTCCACTTGCCATTTTTCTTCTGGACCACCACCACGTTTGCCAACCAGGAAGGATACTGAACCTCCTTAATGAATCCTGCTTGCAGAAGCCGATCGACTTCTTCAGCTATGATCTGATTTCGATGGGCCCCCATTCGTCTTTGTTTCTGTCTAATGGGCTTTGCGCTGGGATCCACATTGAGAGAATGCAGGGCTATTGATGGATCAATACCGGTCATGCCCATATGGCTCCACGTAAATATGTCAGCATTGGATCGGAGCAGGGATTCAATTTCCTCTTTTTCCTGTGGATTGAGGCCCGAACCAACATAGGTAAACCTTTCAGGGCGATCGTGACAAATTTAAACTTCCAGTAGTGGTTCAAATGCTACCGGTGATCCCGATCCGCCCTCCTGTAATTGCTATTTGGTATCAAGTACTGTCTTGGACTGCGACTTTTATTCCAGTTCCGTGCTCCTTTTTAGACTTTTCATCGTGACTGCGTAACACTCCTTTGCCGCTACCTGATCTCCCCTGATATCGATTACGTCAACTCCGTTCAGGTCGATACACCGCATGACCTGATGCATGGTAGAAGGGACTCCGTGCATTCGATGGATCCATCCTCTTCCCATGAGGAGATTATAGGAAGGTTTGACATCCACCACCACGAAAGTCTCTCGGAGTGTGCGCCTTGCTGCCGTCACTGGTAGCTGGATTTCCCCTATCGGCTCCACTCTCTTTCCATCGAATCCTACTACCGGGCTTCTGGATGGGACTATTTCCTGGGGGCTGATTTCCAATTTCTCAAAGGCCCATTTGGTGATAATGTTGGCGCTGCTTCCTGGATCGACCATTACCCTCTTGATCAGGCAGTTGGAGACCATGAGGGAAATAACCAGGGGGTCGTCATGAGGTGTCTGAATATTCTGCATATCCGCAGAGGTGAAAATAATCTGAGCATCCTCCTTCGGGCTTCGAAACTTGGTGACTTCTCCAACCCTTCGTAACTTCTGGGCTTGCCGCATCTGTGATCTACGAGTTTCTTCCGCTTCTGACCGACTGGGCCCTCCATGGACCATGTGAATGACCCGCACGGGTTGTCCCAAAGCCCCCTTGGTAGGGGCATGCGTCGCTTGATCTGATCAGGCTCCTTCCTTGGCAACATACTCGGTCAATTCTCCTTTGGCAATCATGGCTTCCACCTGTCTCCTGAGGCTTCTGCACTCATTAGCGTGGTGCCCGTATTCGCCATGGAAGGCGCAGTGCCTCGACATATCCCTTTGGTCCATCGGCTGTCTGATGGGAGGTGGCGAACGGTAGATTCCTTTGCTCTTTGTTTCCTGGTACAGCTTTGCCAAGGTTACTTTTAAAGGGGTGACCTTCTCCTCAAACCTTGGCCGTTTCTCTGGGGCCGGGGAATGAGCAGGAGGTGCGCTCGGTCTCTTCCGGTCTGGTGCCCGATCCTTTATCTTGGAAGGTTCGGACGCTCTGGCCTCTACTATTGCAAATGCGGTCCTTCTTTGTCGTATGGCCAACTCTTCTTCTATTCGGAGGTGCCCCTGTGCCCTAGAGTTGAGCTTTCCAATATCGGCCGGCCGGCCTTTTGACTAGGGACTGATGGAACTTGGTTCCCGGGATCAGGGCCATTCTAAAGGCTTCGACGGCTGAATGTTGATCGCAGTTGTCAATGGAAGACATCTCCACATTGAACCGTGAGACAAAAATTTTCAGGGATTCGCCCTTTTCTTGGATCATGGTGAACAGGCTGGAGATAGTCTTCTTCTGCCTTTTATTGCCAAAGTACTGCGCGATAAATAACTCGCATAGTCTGAGCCAACTACTGATCGATCGGGGCGGTTGCTTTCTGAACCACAGGAGGGCTGCTTCGGTCAGGCTGGTGGGGAAAACTTTGCAGAGTAAGGCCTCGTTTTCGTTGTAAACATTCATCTTGGTATGGACGTGATAGATGTATTCGGTTGGACCTTTTGTACCATCGAACAGGGTGAACTTCGGTAACCTGAACCTTTCCGGGTAGGGCACGCTGGTGATCGAGACGGTGAATGGTGTCTGAACGGCGTCTATGGATGCCTCGGAGGCCAGATCGATTGGGGTCTGTACTTTCAGGTCCCTGAGCACGTCTCGCTGGAATCTTGACATGATTTCCTCCAGTTTTTTCATGGTCAGGACCTCCTCAGGATTACGCGCCCCAAGAACCTGTAGGGATGACTCTGCCTGTTCCTCACGATCGTTGTGGGCTCTAGCGGGTAGGTCATCCATGTCTGTCTGGCGGTCTACAGACCGTTCGCGTTGGCCGGACTGCTCGTCGTCATGGACCTCCTGTGGATTCTGTAGTTGAGCCAATTTTGCTGTCAATTCAGCGTTTTGCCTTTCTAACTCGGCAGTCCTCTCCTCTAGGGCTCGTCTGATCGGATCTTCTGGTTGCTGGCCTCCGTTTGGAGGTAAATCGGTATGTTGTGAACGTGTGATCGCCATTGTTGGTACGAATCTTAGCTTCTTTGCAGAGGGTGAGAAACTTATTGAAAAATGATTTCAATAATAGGGATTTCCCACAGACGGCGCCAATTGTGTAAATGCAGAAAAGTTACACAATAGAAATTTTGTTAAAACTTTGGATCTCTTCTCATTAATCAAAGTCCTCTATTTATACAAGTTGTGATAAATGGGTCAAGCCCATGTACCCAGGTTTATCAACCCCTTAAATCAAGGGATTTGATAAACCCTAACCTTATTTGGACTCTCCATACTATAATTGGATTACTTCTTGCCTTGTGGACCACACTTTAGCTTCCAAAATTTTCCATGGGCCCATTGTTGTTTTCGGCCTGCTTGTTTTCAGCCCATCCGCCTTCCGGCCCATCGGTCTCTGGCCCATCCGTCGTCGGCTCATTAGTCCAGTGGCCCATCTATAATTGGGCCAAATATTTCAACCATTACATTAGTATAGATATTCTAACCACAGCTCCGTGGGTGGAAAAAC
The DNA here is from genome assembly GCA_963922005.1 of Cornus suecica. Lineage (NCBI taxonomy): Eukaryota > Viridiplantae > Streptophyta > Magnoliopsida > Cornales > Cornaceae > Cornus > Cornus suecica. The sequence continues at coordinate 6,584,095 of OY998238.1, read as the reverse complement.
ACATGCTTTCGGCTTGGTTCGGAGTCAAAATTTTGGGGATTCTGTATCTATATGTGTATATGTCTATGTATATTCAGCATGTATATACCTATTTAATATATGGAGTATGGTAAGTTTCAGATTGCAAGTGGTAAAAAAAGTTTCAATCAAGCTTTGACTTTTGTTGCACTGGGCCCACCGAATGCGTGGCTTTATCTGAACCGTAGAATGCTAATTGGAGACATTCTGTACAGTAGACGAATTTTGTTCCTAAAAGGAAACCCGATTGAAATTTTTATAATGAAATCTTAGTGCTTCTTACTACAAAACTGATGTGATCCCATTACAAATTATTTTATTTTTTACTACAAATAAAACACTTTATCTCTCTAAAAAGAAACACATTTGAAATTTTTGCAATGAAATCCCGTTAGTGTTTCTTACTACAAAACTGATGTGATCCCATTACAAATTATTGTATTTTTTACTACAAGTAAAACACATTCTCTCTCTAAAATGAAATCCATTTAAAAATTTTGTAATGAAATCCTGTAAGTGTTTCTTACTACAAAACTAATGTGATCCCATTACAAATTATTGTGTTTCTTGCTACAAATAAAAATCTATTCAATATGAAAGGAAATACTTGAATTTTGGGTGTATTTTTTATAATATATTTTGGGTAAAAACAATTTCCCATTCAAATATTGTGATTATAGAAATGGTTTTTTTTTATTGTATGGTAATTGAAAAAAAAATTTGAATTCAAATATCGTGATATTAAGTCATAAAAATGTTCTTTTTTGAAAATTAAGTATTTTAAGAAGATAATTTTATTTATTTATTTTATGGATAATGAATAATTTGTGATATTAGGTCATAGTAGGTCCATAATATTATGATATTTTTAATTTTATATGAATTTTTTTTATTGACAGTGAATATTATGATATTATTTATTATGGAATGAATTTGTGCTATTATATTTTACTGTGCAAATTAGTATAGGGGTTCTTTATGTAATTGTATATTTCTATGAATAATTGGTTTGTAATTTTTTTGCATTGGTATTCACAAATTGAAGTGGGTAGACTTTGACAAAAAGTGAGGTGGATAGAAATTTATATTTCTCTACCTATTTTAGCCTTTTGTCAATATCAATAATTGGGACCCGCAGAAGGGCCCACAGAACTAATGACTTCATCTGGACCGTCGGATGGTTGTTGGAGAGGGGCTGTGCAGGAGACGAATTTTGCTCCAAAAAGAGAGGTCAGAAGATATATTTACTCTTTTTAGCGAAGCACAATGTGGACCGAAAAAGAAAAGGTACCCATTTGTGATATATATATATAAGTTATGTATTTTGAGAATAAAACCATATAACACCTTAAACTTTTGTTTAATGACAAAGCCTGGGTCCGATCAAGGAGGACCAACATGATGTTCACCAATATAATTAAAATACATGTTCAATATCAATTAAAAATTATAATATTTTAATATTTTTTCAGCCCCTCCCACACAAGGCTTCCTCTCCTTGACATATCGAAGTGTATTTGACAAGACATTCATCTCTCTTTTACACACAGTGATATAGATATATAGGTGGTAGGGGGAATAGGTTTCGGAGGTGGTGATACCTCTTTTATACACACATACACAGTGATATAAATATTTCTCTCCAAATTTTATAAAAATATATTGCAAATATTTTAAATTCGGGTTTAATTTATGATAGTGGATAATATTCATTATTATTATTTAATTGATATTAAACATGTGTTTTAATTTTATTGGTCCAAGTAAAAACATGATGACCAAATTGATCTCCTGGTCGATACTCAAGTATTGTTTTACATTTATTATGATTTTGTTCAAATTAATAAGCTGTTTGATGAATCAATTGAGTTCAATAGTGAAAAGTTATTCAGCCATCACGTTTTCTTCTCAAAATAAAAAAGAAAAAGAACTTATTCAACTATTGGTTTGTATGTATTTTTTCATCTTATTTATTAACTATTATTCCATATCAGTGTACTAAATGTTAAAAAAAATAAAAGAATAAAAAAAAACTTGGGACCACTAAAATTATTCACCCAAAGCGACTCTTAACAAATTCAATTCCATATGAATAATCAAGTGATGGTTGACATATTTGTTCCGTAAATTGGCTTCAAATTTCAGAGTTGAAAACAATGGAAATCTGACGTGGGAGAGACAAGGCAGTGCCACAATGACACGGAATGCACCAATTTTATCGCCTTTCATTGGCCTAAACAACAGCAAAAAAAATTGTTCATAAGACAGTCAACAAAAACATATCCTAAAACGATACAATGCACTTATTCTATGCACGGATGTTATGAGGATGGAAAATGTTAATCGCATAGGGACATCAAATAAATAATAATAGTTCAATAGACAAAGATAAAAGATGGTAAGATCTCGTACCCATGGATATTGTTTCTATTTTGGTTAACTTAAAGAAATTTCCTATATTATTTAATTTAATTAATTAATTTTTATTATGTCCATTTTATTTCATATATTATCCAATTTTATCATTATGCCCCCTCCTCATCATATTAAAAGTCAAAATATCTAAAATATCCTCCCTTAATAGTATAAGGAGGTATAGTGAAATCAACCATTAAAAAAGTTATTTTTCAAAAATAAATTTATTTTTCGTAAAAACTATAAATTTCAAAATATATATATATATATATATATATATTTCCGAAAATATGATTTTTTACGAAAAATATATATTATGTTCCGAAATATGATTTTTTTACAAAAAATATTTTTTTGTGGAAAATATATATCATGTTCCAAAATATGATTTTTTTTTCCGAAAAGTATATATTATGTTCCAAAATATGATTTTTTTGCGAAAAATATATATTATGTTCCAAAATATGATTTTTTTCCGAAAAATATATATTATGCTCCAAAATATGATTTTTTTTGCGAAAAAGTATTTATTATGTTCCAAAATATAATTTTTTTTCAGAAAAATACTTTTTTTTTTTGCGAAAAATATATATTATGTTCCAAAATATGATCTTTTCCGGGAAAAAAAAAATTTGCGAAAAATATATACTATTATGTTCCAAAAATATGATATTTTCCGAAAAATAATTTTTTTGCAAAAATTTATATTATTTTTTCCGAAATAATTCATATTTTGGAAAATAATATACTCCCTCCGAAAAATATTTTTTTGTGAAAAATATATATATATATTTTTGAATTTATAATTTTTGCGAAAAATATAATTGATTTTCGAAAAATAATTTTTTTAAATGGTTGATTTCACTAAACCCCCTTATACTATTGAGGGTAGTTTAGGCATTTTGACTCAAAATGTGAGGTGAGGGGGCATAATGATGAAATTGAATAGTATAGGGGGCAAAGTGGACACAGTGGAGATTAGTTGATTAAACTAGACAGTATATGGGGATTTCTTGAAATTAACCCTTTTATCTTTTATTCCCTCGGTTCTAAATTAATTGTTCATATTTAATTTTTCAATAACTTTTTATATTTTCTATTTTGCCCTTTGATAATGTAGTATAGTTGTAATTTTTAGTCGGGCCTAGAGATGATTTGAGATAGTATATAATAATATTGTATTGAGATTGAATAATTAATTTGGGATAAAGTAGACAAAATGAACAACTAATTTGGGAGGGAAGGAATACCACATTTCATGACTATATATAATAAATGACATTCAATAAATGAGAGAGGTATGGAATGAAATATTTATAAATAAAATTAGAGTATTATATAATTGTATTCATACATTATACAAATAAAACAATGGCAAAATTACTTAACCGAAAAGAAAATAAGCAAATGAGACTAGACCTGTAAATGAGCCGAACTTTGAAATGTTCAAGCTTTGTTTATTTATTAAACAAATCTAAAAATTATGTTAAAACTTGGTTCATTTGTTAAATGAACGAGCCCAAACGCCGTTAGTTTTAGCGAGTCGAACTCGAGTTTGTTTACGAACGACTCGGTTCAGTTGTAACATATAGTACTCTTATCAATATTCACTTAAATTGGGTTATTTGTTAGAGATTATGTTTTAGTTTTATTTTTAATATAATAATACTTCATCTGTCCCAATTTATAAAATCATTTTGGGGAATCCAATTTTTCGAAGATGTTGTATTGATAAAGAATGAACTACCACATTTATCTTTTGTCCCACAATAATGATGTGATGGTTTATTGTGCAGATGCTTTATAATTTTAATGCATGAAAGGTAAATTAGTAAAGTGGTAAGATAAACTGTTTTCACTTTTCAAATGGGACACTTATTTTGGGACGAAGAAAATAATAAAAGTGAACAATTATTTTGGGACTGAGGGAGTAATATTGGCCTTAATATGTTTGTTGAGTGAGGATTTTGTCCTATATTATATTAAATTTGTGTAAAGTAAATTAGACTTTAGATATGTTAAAATTTTATATTATATATTACTAATATAATTATTTATAATACATATATATAAATATTTAAGTGAACTTTTAACAAGTCTTGTTCACGAGGACCTTCGTGAGCTTTGATCGTGAATATATTTGAGCCGAGCTCATACTTGTTTGAACTTGGTTCATCTACGAAGCGAGCTTGAAAAAATTATCCGAACTTGGTTCACTTATTAAATAAACAAATGCGAGCCGAGTTTGGTTTGTTTACAACTCTATGTGTTACATAAATTTGAGGTCCAATCATCTTTATCTATCTAATTATTATTATGTCTTCAGTGTCCTTATTTTGCCTAACCATTCGGTGTAATTAACATTTTCCTAAAAGATAAACCAAGAGTATTTGAAACAAAAGTTATTGTCGTATGATTCACTTTTGTATTGATTATTTTGGTATTGTACTTTGGTGTAAAGTATTAGAAGTGAGTACATTGTATAGACACGTATTTTTGTAAAACAATTTATTAAACGTGTCTATTGAAAAATAGAAATAACAAAAATGAAAATTTCGTGCACCTAACATTTCACAAGTTTGGGCTGGCCTTTTTCTAAGCGATTATAACTTACTTTCAGAAACCATTTTGTATCTAAGTAACCGTCTACTGCTAATCGGGCTATATCGCATTATATTTGAGAAGGCCCATAGATTGAAGCCCAATAAAGAAAAGCTCGAGTCGGCCTGTGGGCCTATGCCAAGGCGCACCCGGGCAAATCAGTCATAAGTTCATAACACTTGTACTCCATGGATTGAATAAAGAGAGACGAGAAACTTATTGTAATAATATAAAGGGTAAAATGCAATAAACCCCCTTAACTATTAAACTTTTGCAATTAACTCCCCTGAACTAAAATAAATTCCCCTCAACTATCAATTTGTAGTAATTTGCCCCAATTCTATTACAAAAGACTATCATACCCTTACTATTATGTTTGATAATTCTTTAAATTATATAAATATCATTTCTCTTAGTTAGATTATTAATCATACCATTCACCTTAAATGTATTAAAGTAAATATACTCTTAAATGCTAAAATAAATAAATTTATAAGTTGTAATTATTTTATTTTAAAATTAATTAACTTGTTATTAAAATTTAGTTTGATTTAAATAATAAAACTCATGATCCTATTTAAATTTTTTATGCCAAATGAAAACTTCTTTTCATAAATAAATCACAATTTACTTAGATAACCTTCACCTTTTGATTTTCTCATATTATATATATAAATAGTTTTAATTAAATAGCTAAGCATTTTAGAATTTTATTTAATTCTTATTTAAACAACCTAAAAAAATTATTCAAAACATAAATTTTTTAAAATAACATGTAATACTATATTAGTTTGAATGAAGAATATGCCATCAAATTATTCTTAATTATTTCATAATCTAAATTAATAAGAAAAATATTTTAAGTAACATTTATTAAAGAAAGGGCATTTAAGTCATTTATAATTTTTTATTTTTTTTTAAAAAATGGGGTATTTTGCAACAAATGTGATAATTTAGGGGGTTATTTGCAAATCTGATCATAGTTAGTTAAGGGAGTTTATTGCATTTAATCCTTATATAAATGGCAAATAAAATAAATATTAAAAATATATAAATATAAATAATTTGTTTACTTTTTCAAGGGACAATTATATAAAATATCTCTGAACTATGATCTAATTGCAGAGAGTATTCCTAATGTTTGAATAATATCAGTTACTACCCTTAGAACAACCCCAGTCAGATTTGTGCGTGAATTTACTTAAAAGCCCTTCTTTTATATTATATTTTAGGGTTAATTTCAAGAAACCCCCTATACTATCCAGTTTTATCAACTAACCCACACAGTGTCCACTTTGCCCCAAAAATTATAAATTCAAAAATATATATATATTTTTCGCAAAAAAATTATTTTTCGGAGGGAGAATATTATTTTCCAAAATATGAATTATTTTGGAAAAAATAATATATATTTTTTGAAAAAAAAATTATTTTCAGAAAAAAATCATATTTTGGAATATAGTATATATTTTTCGCAAAAAAAATATTTTTTAGAAAAGATCATATTTTGGAACATAATATATATTTTTTGCAAAAAAAAAAATTTCGGAAAAAAATTCATATTTTGGAACATAATAAGTATTTTTTTGCAAAAAAATCATATTTTGGAACATAATATATATTTTTAGGAAAAAATTCATATTTTGGAACATAATATATATTTTTCGGAAAAAAATCATATTTTGGAACATAATATATATTTTTCGGAAAAATCGAAATTATTTTTCATATTTTGGAACATTATATATAAATTCAAAAAAAATTAGGATATTTAAGTAATTTTGTATGCAAAATTGGAACATGCAATGATATGAGGGTAAAAATGGAAGTTCACTACAAAAACAGCCTTTATTGACCAATTATGGCATTGACTTTGAACAGAAGGGGCTAAGTGTTACAACGGAGGTGATTTTGAGAGTAGTTTATGATATTATTGAAACGTAAGGGGTACCGCGTGCAATTAGGTCATAGTTCAGGGGCAGTTTGTGTAATTTCCCCCTTTTTGAAAACGGAATTAAGAATGTTGGAAAGAGTCGAAGGGCAAATCGGACACATCGCATGTAGGGCACACATCCCACGCAATAAGGGATTTGAATTGATAAAGTTTCAAAAGAGATAAATGAATAATGTTGATATGGTTGAATGAGTCAGAAGGCAATTTCAGTCATAATAAAACAACTCTAAGGGCACAAATGTCATTGAACAAGCAAATTAGGGTTTTATGAATTGACCTAAGGTTCCCATATGACAGATCTGTTGAATCCAACGGCTGTGACTAAAGCCCTAAAATTGGATACAAGTCTCGTGTTTGCGGCTACAACAGGGCACAGAATTCTATATAAACAAGGGTTTGTGGAGTCAAATACATGCGTCACTCTGAAAAGGCTTTTAGCATTAATATGGTAATAGTTTGTATTGTTGTTCCTTCTTTGTGTGCCAAAGCTTAGATACGCACCTGAATCGGCCAATTTTGGTGCTAATCCATCATCATGTGTCTGCCGATTCAGGTTCGTGTCCGAGCCATGTCACACTAAAGGTCACATCGCATAACTTGCTTGAGGTAAAATAATAATTATTTTTTATATTATTTTTTGAATCTGTGTCTCGTATAAAGTTTTAATTTACTTGTTCTGGTTCGGTGTTTTTGTGCTTTCATCTATTTATGTGGGTGTAATTACAATCATATTCTTGAATATCAAAAGTTTTTTACTCATTCGAGATTACTTATTATGTGAGAATCGGTTGGCGAGATTAGATATGTATGTGAGAATTTTGACAGAGATTACTTATTAGTTTAATATTTGTGTTTTTAGTACGGCCTTTACTTTTTTTCATTCATGTTGATTAATGTCATTCATGAGATTTGTTGAATTATAGTAAAAGATTTATTGTATCTGCCATGTATTTATAATTATTTTCAGATTCAACCCTGATTGTGATACACAAGTGAAGGTTAAACTCTTAACATCGATGAAATTTAAACTAAGGGCTCGTTTTATAATTGTTTTTATAAATAAATATTATAAATTAACCTAAAATAAATAAAAATATTATATTTGTTTATAAACAATATTACAAATATTAATAAATAAAATTAAACAATAATATAAATTAAATATATTTATAAATTATTATAAATAATAAATTAAATAAAATACATGAATAAATAATATTCGACAGATGGTCTGTTTAAAGTAAGAATAATGAAGAATTTATTTTAATAATTGTAATGGTTAAAATAATTCATGGCCCAACCGAGATGGGCCATAGGACAGGCCGACGATTGATGGGCCCATCTGTCCCATGGGCCATAATATAAATTAAATATATTTATAAATTATTATAAATAATAAATTAAATAAAATACATGAATAAATAATATTAGAATAAATAAAATAAATATATTTATAAAAATTTTAAAAAATAAATAATAAATAAAATAAAATATATTTATAACTTAAATAAAATAAATGGATAAATAATTAGCAAAATAAAAAATAAAAAACAAAATAAATTAAATAATGTATATAAATAATAATAATAAATAAAAATAATAATAAATTATTTAGTTAACAAACATATTTTTTATTTATATTATTTACCCTAAAATATAGGATAATAATGCTTATGTCCCCACTCAATTTTTTTAAAAAACCCCTAAAATTTCGACTGAATTTGAAATAATATGATTCTGGCCCCACTCACCAAGATCTCTGGTCTGTTCTTGAGTGCCACCAAGCACATTTCTTGCTAGCATATTGGAATTTTTGTATTAGCTATAAATAATAACCAAGTAAATAGATGAAAAATAATCCAAGGTGATTTTGTGGAAATTTTGACACATGAGAGAGAATTGTAATTATCATAATTGTTTGTTTAGAGAAATTGACAGCCAAAATACTCCTGTCTTATAAAATTAAATATTGAAAATAGTAATGATTGAAAATTTTCCAATTATCAAAAAATTTAAGTCCCTTGCAGAATCACCAACAAATTTTGAAATTTAAAAAATGATTTGCGTGTGTCCTTTGTGAATAACATGCATTTTTGTTTGTAATCTAATGTGATTTGCAAAATTTGTGTGTTTGGATCATGTGTTTTTTTCTCTCATTTTTCACACCAAAGACATATTTAGTACCGGTGTTTTGTTTTCTACAATAAAAATATATAAAACAAATAGTGTCATATTTAAGAATATCAAAATAATTATTTTTTTGTATTTTTTGCACTGTCATAACACTCCACGTAAAAAAAAACATACACTTTTACTTTATAAAATCTACAAAAGTAAAAACACCACCAAGCGGATCCTGATTGTCGAGTTTTTTTGTGTCCACAACTTTGTATCCACCTACAAATGTAAATTAAGAATCTTTTCTTTACAGCTAAAAATCATAGGACCTTGGAAATTATTGGGTGATCATTGCCATCACCACAAAAAAACTATTGGGGTTCTCAGAATCGATTTATAGGAACACATAGTTGTGGGCCGGCTTGTGAAGAAATTGAATTTCATCTTGGAAGTTGGAAAGCAAAGTAACAATGGATTGGTCGGGTCAGGTGTTGTATAACATGGTTCATTGTGGGCCTTGTGCCAAATCGAGTCCAAGACAAACTACCATTAAACCAAAACGACACTAGTGATTGCGACGATCCATCTTCGTTACCCACCCTTCTTTCTTATGTTCCTCCGGATAGGGACGGGGATTGTAACCCTATCTTCATTTTCGTTTAATTTTGTTATATTTTTTTATATCTATTCTAAATTCGATTATAAAAAAAAGTAGGACGGGATAAGATTAGGCGAGAGCAAGACGAATTTTCACCATGACAAAAATATTTTTCTTACGCAAATAAAGATAATATTTAATTTCTTAATTAAAATTTATAATTTACTATTATTGTTGTACAAACATCAAAATAATACATGCAATTTTTTTATATAATTGAGATGAAATTAAAGTAAGAATAATGAAGAATTTATTTTAATAATTGTAATGGTTAAAATAATTCATGGCCCAACCGAGATGGGCCATAGGACAGATGGGCCGTAGGCATATGGGCTAAGGAAATAATGGGATTAAAGAAAGTTCTAGAAGATGAGTGACCCCCAAGACAAGGAGTAGTTCGGTTATGGAATAAAGAGTCCAAAAAGGGTTAGAGTTTATCAAATCCCTTGATTTAGGGGATTGATAAACCTGGGTACATGGGTTTGGCCCATTTATCACAATTGTGTATAAATAGAGGACTTTGATTAATGAGAAAAGATCCAATTTTTATCCCAATTTCTATTGTGTAACTTTTCTGCATTTACACAATTGACGCCGTATGTGGGAAACCCTATTATTGAAATCATTTTTTCAATAAGTTTCTCACCCTCTGCAAAAGAGCTAAGATTCGTGCAATCAATGGCGATCACACGTTCTCAGCAGACCGACTTACCTCCAAACGGAGGCCAACAACCAGAAGATCCGATAAGACGAGCCCTAGAGGAGAGGACTGCCGAGTTAGAAAGGCAGAACGCTGAACTGGCGACAAAATTAGCTCAACTGCAGAACCCACAGGAGGACCATGACGATGAGCAGTCCGGCCAGTGTGAACGATCTGTAGGCCACCAAACAGACATGGATGACCCGCCCGCTAGAGCCCACAACGATCGTGAGGAACAGACAGAGTCATCCCTACAGGTTCTTGGAATACATAACCCTGAGAAGGTCCTGACCATGAAAAAACTGGATGAAATCATGTCCAAATTCCAACGGAACGTACTTAGGGATCTGAAGATACAGACCCCAATCGATCTGGCATCCGAGGCATCCATAGACGCCGTTCATACACCATTCACCGTCTCGATCACCAGCGTGCCCTATTCGGAAAGGTTCAGATTACTGAAGTTCACCCTGTTCGATGGTACAAAAGATCCAACAGAACACATCCACCACGCTCATACCAAGATGAATGTTTACAACGAGAACGAGGCCTTGCTCTGCAAAGTTTTCCCCACCAGCCTGACTGAAGCAGCCCTCTTGTGGTTTAGAAAGCAACCACCCCGATCGATCGGCAGCTGGCTCAGACTCTGCGAATTATTTATTGCCCAGTACTTCGGCAATAAAAGGCAGAAGAAGACTATCTCCAGTCTGTTCACCATGATCCAAGAGAAGGGCGAATCCATGAAAAGTTTTGTCTCACAGTTCAATATGGAGATGTCTTCGATTGACAACTGCGATCAACATTCAGCTGTCGAAGCCTTCAGAATGGCCCTGATCCCTGGATCCAAGTTCCATCAGTCCCTAGTCAAGAGGCCACCAGCCAATATTGGAGAGCTCAACTCTAAGGCACAGGGGCCCCTCCGAATAGAAGAGGAGTTGGCCATACGACAAAGAAAGACCGTCTTTGCAACAGTAGAGGCCAAAACATCCGAAACTTCCAGGGTAAAAGATCGGGCACCAGACCGGAAGAGACCAAGTGCTCCTCCTGCTCCTTCCCTAGTCCCAGAGAAATGACCAAGGTTTGAGGAGAAGGTCACCCCCTTAAAAGTGACCTTGGCAAAGCTATACCAGGAGACAAAGGGCAAAGGAATCTACCGATCACCACCCCCATCAGACAGCCAATAGACCAAAGGGATATGTCAAGGCACTGCACCTTATGTGGTGAATACGGGCACCACGCTAACGAGTGCAGAAGCCTCAGGAGACAGGTGGAAGCCATGATTGCAAAAGGAGAACTGACCGAGTATGTTGCCAAGGAATGAGCCCGATCAGATCAAGCGTCGCATGTTCATACCAAGGGAGCTATGGGACAACCCGTGCGGGTCATTCATATGGTCCATGGAGGGCCCAGTCGATCAGAAGCGGAAGAAACTCGTAGATCACAGATGCGGCAAGCCCAGAAGTTGCGAAGGGTTGGTGAGGTCACCGAATTCTGAAGCCCGAAAGAGGACGCCCGGATTATTTTCACCTCTGCAGATATGCGGAATATTCAAACACCTCATGACGACCCCCTGGTTATCTCCCTCATGGTCTCCAACTGCTTGATCAAGAGGGTAATGGTTGATCCAGGAAGCAGTGCCAACATTATCACCAAGTGGGCCTTTGAGAAATTGGAAATCAGCCCCCATGAAATAGTCCCCTCCAGAAGCCCGATAGCAGGATTCGATGGAAGAAGAGTGGAACTAGTGGGGGAAATCCAGCTACCAGTAACGGCAGCAAGGCGCACACTCCGAGAAACTTTCGTGGTGGTGGATGTCAAACCTTCCTACAACCTCCTCATGGGAAGGGGATGGATCCATCGTATGCACGGAGTCCCTTATATCATACATCAGGTAATGCGGTGTATTGACCCGAACGGAGTTGACGTAATTGACATCAGGGGCGATCAGATAGCAACAAAGGAATGTTATGCAGTCACTATGAAAAGTCTAAAAAGAAGGACGAAACCGAAACAAGGGTCGCAGTCTAAGACAACACCTGATGCCAAATAGCAATTACATGAGGGTAGTTCGGGGTCATCGGTAGCAGTCGAACCACTGCTGGAAGTTCAAATTTGTCCCGATCGCCCTGAAAGGTTTACCTATGTTGGTTCAGGCCTCAGCGCACAAGAAAAAGAGGAAATGGAGTCCCTTCTTCGATCCAATGCTGACATATTTGCGTGGAGCCATATGGACATGACTGGTATTGATCCATCAGTAGCCCTGCATTCTCTCAATGTGGATCCCAGCGCAAAGCCCGTTAGACAGAAACAGAGACGAATGGGGGCCCATCGAAACCAGATCATAGCTGAAGAAGTCGATCGGCTTCTGCAAGCAGGATTCATAAAATAAATCCAGTATCCTTCCTGGTTGGCGAACGTGGCGGTGGTCCAGAAGAAAAACGGCAAGTGGAGGGTATGTGTTGACTTCGTTGATCTGAATAAAGCATGCCCAAAAGACTGTTTCCCTTTACCAAAGATCGATCAGATGGTAGATGCCACCGCAGGATTCGAACGCCTGAGCTTTTTAGAACTCTGGATATAACTAGATCCGAATGAATCCGAAGGACTAGGAAAAGACTGCCTTCATCACTGAGTCAGGTACATTTTGTTACACAGTTATGCCTTTCGGACTAAAGAATGCAGGTGCCACCTACCAGAGGTTGGTCAGAAGGGTATTCCAAGGTATGATGGGATTCACCATCGAAGCCTACATCGATGACACAGTGGTCAAAAGCAAGATGAAAGGAGACCATCTAACCGATCTACAGCAGGTGTTCAACACCCTCCGGAAGTACAATATGAAGCTCAACCCGGCCAAATGTTCTTTCAGAGTATCCTCAGGCTAGTTTTTGGGACACATAGCTGATCGGACGGGAATACAAGCTAGCCCTGCGCAAGTTAAAGCTCTCATAAAGACAGCGAAACCGAAGTCCCGGAAGGAGATCCAGGTACTAACCGGAAGAATAACGGCCCTCAGTCGTTTCATCTCTCGGTTAACCGATCGGTGTAGGCATTTCTTTCAAGCGATAAAGGCGGCGCAAGGAGAAGTCTGGGGGCCAGAGCAAGTGGAGGCCCTGAACAAACTCAAAAGTTACATGGCGAAGCCCCCGATTCTGACAACCCCTGAAGCCGATGAGTCGTTGCACCTGTATCTGGCCATTTCAGCAACATCTACCAGCGCCGCTCTGGTCAAGGAGGGCAAAGGGTACCAGACACCAGTCTTCTACACCAACAAAGCCCTTGCTGATGCGGAAACCCGTTATTCAAAGCAGGAGAAGTTGGTACTATCATTGATCAACGCTAAGCGACGTCTTCGGCATTATTTTGAAGCACACCCGATCATAGTTCCTACTGTAACTCCGATCAGATCCATAATGGCGAAGCCAGAGTTATCCGGGAGAGTATCAAAATGGGCAATTGAACTTGGGATTTTTTATATAACCTATGTCCCCCGAACGGCCATCAAAGGGCAGGCGGTAGCTGACTTCCTGTTAGAAACCGAAGTGGCAGACTCCGTAGAAGAATGTGAGCCCGAATTATGGGGCGTGTTCGTGGATGGATCATCAAACATCAACGGAGCAGGGATCGGAGTAGTACTCGTATCACCAGATGGTACTAAAATCCAGCAATCCGTTCGATTGGAATTTCCAGCCTCTAACAATGAAGCTGAGTACGAGACCTTTCTTGCAGGAATTCGGTTGGCCCGAAGCCTTCAAGTGCAGAAAGCAGAGGTTCGAAGTGATTCCCAGCTAGTCGTACGACAGTTAAAAGGGGAGTATGAAACCCGAGAGCCGAAGATGGAAGCATACAAGAATCTGGTTCTAAGAGAGGCTGAAATGTTTCAGCAAATCAACTTTGAACAGATTCCCAGAGGAGATAACTCCGTACCAGATCATCTGGCTAACCAAGCCTCCGCGGCGGGAGAAGGTATGACTCGCACTGTACCAATAAACTTCATTGTCCGATCCAGCTTGGAACCCCCCGAAGAAGTAATAGTTATCCCATGGGAACCAAGTTGGATGGATCCGATAGTAGATTATCTGAGATTTGGTACATTGCCTGAATCAAAATCAGAAGCCCGGAAGATAAGAATGAAGGCAGCCAGGTATGCCCTATACAACGGCCAACTATACCGAAAGTCTTTTTCCGGACCATACTTGAGATGTCTCACCCCATCCGAGGCATCGACAGTCATGGAAGAAATTCATGCAGGAGATTGTGGCAATCACTCTGGGGGAAGGTCCCTAGCTTATAAAGTCCTCACCCAGGGGTACTTCTGGCCCTACCTGGCAAGGGACGCTGAAATTTACGTCAGACATTGCAAAAAATGTCAGTTTCATGGAGATGCCATCCATCCACCGCCGGAGTTCTTAAACCCAACTATTGTTCCTCACCCCTTTGCCCGATGGGGTATGGACATTGTGGGTCCTCTCCCGCAAGCAATACGATGTACCACGCATGTTTTCCTGGCTACCGATTATTTTACCAAATGGGTGGAAGCAGAGGCATACCCCACCATAACAGGCAGCCATGTTATAAAATTCATCTGGAGCCACATCATCTGTAGATTCAGTCTACCCCGAACCATAATGATGGACAATGACACCAACCTGGACAACAGAAGGGTTCAAGCATTCTTAGCAAATCATGGGATCAATCAAAACACTTCTTCCGTCAACTATCCACAGGGAAATGGGCAAGCCGAAATGACGAATAGAACCATTTTTGACACACTGAGAAAAAAACTTGAAGACGCAAAAGGGGCATGGTTGGAGAAATTGCCTGAGGTGTTGTGGTCCTATCAGACTACTCCAAGACAACCAACTGGAGAAACCCCTTTCGCCATGGCTTATGGGGCCGAAGCAGTTATCCCGACCGAGCTAAAGGTACCTACTTTAAGGAGTCAAGCATGGGAAGAAGGTCCAAACAATCAGCACCTAGCCCATGATCTGGACCTCCTGGAAGGGAGAAGGGAAGCCGCCGGGATAAGACTAACTGCCTATCAGCAGCAAGTCAGGGCACGATTCAATCAGAAAGTCAAAAGAAGATAGTTCCAAGTGGGCGATATGGTGCTCAGACAGAAGATTGGGATTGTAGGCAAGTTACGAGAGACATGGGAAGGACCTTACACAGTGGTTGAGGTCATCGGACGTGGTGCTTATCGGGTTCGGAAGAACGAAACAGGCCGCCTCGAGTCCAACTCTCAGAATGCTTATCGGTTAAAGAGGTATTATCCTTAGATAGTTACTTTTCTTGTTGAGAAATAAAACTGTGTCTTACTATGGCACCCTTGTTACGAAACATCTGTGCCCGATACCGGCACCTCTGCTTCATGATTTTCAAGTTCATCTCAATAAAGATAGATTCTATTTTTATACAAGTGTTTCATGTTTGTTAAAATTTTCCTAAGTGTTTGAGTTCAAACCTGATTTGAACTAACCAGAGGAAGAAATCAAGCCTCAGGGGCCAAATGCCCGAAGGCTTCATGTTTGTTAAAATTTTCCTAAGTGTTTGAGTTCAAACCTGATTTGAACTAACCAGAGGAAGAAATCAAGCCTCAGGGGCCAAATGCCCGAAGGCTTCATGTTTGTTAAAATTTTCCTAAGTGTTTGAGTTCAAACCTGATTTGAACTAACTAGAGGATGAAATCAAGCCTCAGGGGCCAAATGCCCGAAGGCTTCATGTTTATTAAAAATTTTCTTAAGTGTTTGAGTTCAACCTGATTTGAACTGACCAGAGGATGAAATCAAGCCTCAGGGGCCAAATGCCCGAAGGCTTCATGTTTATTAAAATTTTCCTAAGTGTTTGAGTTCAAACCAGATTTGAACTAACCAGAGGATGAAATCAAGCCTCAAGGGCCAAATGCCCAAAGGCTTCATATTTATTAAAACTTTCCTAACTGTTTGAATTCAAACCCGATTTGAACTAACCGGAGGGTAGGTAGCCTCAGGGGCCAGATGTCCGAAGGCTCGATTGATTCATAAAAAGCTAAGTGCAAACGCTAAAAACCAACACGAGAGAAGAATAAATGTTGGAAAGGGGGAAAAATTCTTGTTCATTGATAAAGAACGAAGTTATAAGAAATTAGCCCTTTGAGGGGAACAAAGACATATAAAATTGCCTATACTATTGATCAGGAGGATGGTATTCTTCCCCCTTCAGGATGGCAGCAAAACGCTTCTCGTTCTCAGAGGAGGGAGGGTTTGCATAAGGCACTGACACTCCCATATGGGCATCGAATTCCTCTGCGGTCTTAAATTCCCGTGATTCTAGAGGGATATGCTCCATTTCATGCCTCCGCCACCAGGCCCTGGCCGCTCGGATGTCAGAGATAACACTGTATCTTTTATACATGTCAAGCCCTCCCAGACGGCACACTTCTACTTTTTCCCGCTCAAGGGACAAAAGCCTTTCTGATTCTGCCAGGAGTCTATCAGACTCAACTTTTTCAGCTGCCATCTTCCTGGTGGCTTCCCTCATTTTTTCCAGCTCGGCACCCAGAACCAGCTTTTCGGCAATCAGTGTTTGCTTCTCCACTTCACTGGTTTCTAGAAGAGTCTTCTGTTCAGAAATGGTCTGGCGGAGACCATCCGTCTCCTTGACCAGAGAAACCCTGTGGATATCATTCTGCTTTATTTGGGCCTTCATACCGGCCATTTCTTTGATATCAGTCTCAAGGAGGCTGTTGTATGCCTGAACGTCGTAGAGAAGCTGCACGGTAAAGAAAGGATTATTACACGAAAAAACGATCAAACAAGTAAAACTAAATGCACAAGGTTAAACAAAGTCTTTACCTACATAACCATGATTGAAGTCCTCTTAACCAGATCAGTTCTGGTGATTTTGGTTTGTGCCACCCTATCAGCTGGTGTCCAGATCCCTTTGGCCATAGCCCGAAGAGCTTCGGGATGATTAAGGGTGATTTGATCCACACAAACTGGAGTCCCATCTAGCAGCAGAAATTTTGGCTCCCAAGGAATCAAGGCTTGGGATGATTCAGGGACAGCAGGAGCTTTGCTTGAAGAAGTATTTTCAACTTGTGTCCTGGCCCTTTTAGTACCCACCTCACCAGTTGTGCTAGATCGGATCCTCACAGTTGGAGCATTAACAGGAGGCGGAGGTGGAGCCGATGGGTTTTGTGCTTGTGGCGCTGCTGTGCTATGCGTAGGTGGAGGTACCGAAGTCGAAGGCGGTGCTGTTGACAATGGCACAACGTCAACAAGGGTAAT
This sequence comes from Cornus suecica, assembly GCA_963922005.1. Lineage (NCBI taxonomy): Eukaryota > Viridiplantae > Streptophyta > Magnoliopsida > Cornales > Cornaceae > Cornus > Cornus suecica. Next base: position 6,566,363 of record OY998238.1, on the reverse strand, counting down.
CCCTTCGGGAACTTGAGGGATTCTGGCGGACATAGGTTTGTCAGGCAAGTCCATCCTGTCAACACCAACGCCCAAATTAGAAATTGACTCTAAATTCTCCAAAGTCAACAAGTCAGTTGCAGATTGGGCTTTGCCCCAGATATGGGTTTTCAGGAGGCTTATGCGTTGTTTTATGAAAGTAAGGGGGAGGTCCCTATCTTCGTAACCCAGAAATTTATAGGCATAGTCTCCCCGATGAAGATTGCAATGCTCGCAAAGACAGGAGATTTTATGAAAAGGACGATAGATGGGCATGCGAATGGCACCGAAGACTCTAGGGATCGGGAATAGGCGCGAAAAAGGGTAAGACCAGTTGCCACTCACTACTACCATTCGTTCTTTCCATCCCTTATCCGATTTTTCGGTATCGGTACATATACTACGGCCTTGAAAGGGGAACAAATTGTACCTACCCTTACTCGCTCGGGCATTCTGGAAGAAGTAGCAAAGGAGTAGGTCAGCCAAACCTAAGTTGAGGTCTAAATCCCTGTTGTACAACAAAATCATAGACATGATCCTAATGTTGTTCGGGTTCAGCTGAAGGGGATGCACGCTTAACATAAAGAACACGTAGTGGAAAAAAGGGTGAAGGGGGTAAAGATGAAAATTAAAAGAAAGGAGAAGGAAAGACCGGTCGACTTACTCAGACTGGTGAACAAAGAGTCACAGAAGCTTCGGGTAACAACAAATTTATGTCCTATTAAATAGATCTGGGACGACCGTCGGGAATGATTGCGGCAAGAACAAGGAAATAAAAACCCAGTAATGAAAAGCTAAGGAAGAAAAGAGACGGGAAGAGAGAGATTACAAAGTATGAAATGAGATGTGAAATGAAGAAGTATAGGTTTTTATAGAAAGAGAGAAGGAAACCAAAAGGTTGCACGAAGTTCGAAGGACACGCCAGAGCCGTCATGGTGCGAGATTTAAGGAGGTGATGGCCGCACGTTTCGAAATGCCATTAAATAGATAATGATGGCATGACAACTCACTGTTTTAATTCCCCATAAAAGTTATTACTGTATATATACATATGTATTTACATTTATGAGGTCATGGGATTTAGAAAGGATATCAAGTCCATAACCTCAGGGGCCTGTGTAATGGTTAAAATAATTCATGTCCCAATCGAGATGGCCCATAGGACGGATGGGCCGACGACTGATGGGCCAAAGACCGATGGGCCGTAGGCATATGGGCTGCAGACAAATGGGCTAAGGAAATAATGGGATTAAAGAAAGTTCTAGAAGATGAGTGACCCCCAAGACAAGGAGTAGTCCGGTTATGGAATAAAGAGTCCAAAAATGGTTAGAGTTTATCAAATCCCTTGATTTAGGGGATTGATAAACCTGGGTACATGGGCTTGGCCCATTTATCACAATTGTGTATAAATAGAGGACTTTGATTAATGAGAAAATATCCAATTTTTATTTTAATTTATATTGTATAACTTTTCTGCATTTATAATAATATATAATAATATTATACGGTATATTAATACAAAAATTAGTATAATCGGGATAGACTGACCACTTCCATACCCGCCTCAATAATCGACCAGGATTTCAATCAGACGCTCATAACCACCTTCATTTACTTCGGTTACTCAAACTCGTAGAAAACGGGACATGACGAGGTTTTTTGCCATAAGGCTACTCAAACTCATAGAAAACAAGAGAAAAAATGGTTCTTATTAGAAAGCCTCAAATTATTTCGTGGTCCCATATGACGTGTCACTCAACTTTGAAATTGTTACGAGGCTGAATGTCATTGGTCTAGGGATTACTGAAAACAAAGGACATTAATTTGTAACTACTTTTAGAAAATCCGTCGTTAGAAAAAAAGAAAAAAAAAAGTAGAAATTGTTACTGCTTTAAATACTCATCATGCTAGCCAAAAGTACTCCCAATGAAGGCTAATATATATATATATACATGGATATATATAACTTCCCACCCTACCGTTTAGCTCAGAACGAACGGTAGACAGTGACTCTCTCTCTCTCTCTCTCTCTCTAGAATGGCAACAACATTTCCTCCTCTTCTCTCACTTCTCCCCACTCTCCTTTCTCTCGCCTCTCTATGCATTGCAGCATCCGACAACATCGACTCGTTCGTCTACGGTGGCTGTACACAAGTCAAATACAGTCCCAACTCGCCCTACGAGTCGAACCTCAACTCACTCCTGACCTCCCTGGTCAACTCAGCCACCTACTCGTCCTACAACAACTACACCATCATGGGCTCGAGCCCACAAGACGTGGTCTACGGGCTCTACCAATGCCGCGGCGACCTCGCGATGCCGGACTGCGCCATGTGCGTGACTCGCTCAGTGAGTCAACTCGGCCCACTCTGTTCCCTCACCTGTGGAGGAGCCTTACAGTTACAAGGGTGTTTCGTCAAGTACGATAACGATACCTTTTTGGGCGCGGAGGACAAGACTGTGGTGTTGAAGAAATGTGGGCCGTCGGTGGGCTATGATACGGAGGGGATGGGCCGGAGGGATGCGGTTTTGGCTGGGCTAGCCGGGTCGGGTGGTGGTTATAGGGTTGGCGGGGCTGGGGATGTACAGGGTGTGGCACAGTGTGTGGGGGATTTGAGTGTGAGCGAGTGTCAGGATTGTGTGGCTGAGGCGATCGGACGGTTGAAGAGTGACTGTGGGACCGCGGTTTATGGGGATATGTTCCTGGCCAAGTGTTATGCGAGGTACTCGACGGGTGGGGCCCACGCGTTTGCTAAACAAGATAAGGGTAAAGCAACGACTCTCAAAATTTACTAACAAAAGGAGAGATGTTTTTTCTCTCTATAAAATACAAGCTAAATAGCAATGGCATGTTATGACTTATGAGTGTGTCTATAACATAATTATAAGTATTAAAATGGAAAAAAAAAGAATGCGAAAAAACTGTTTTCAATGGACTATCAACGATAATTTTACAAAGGAATGTTATTATTATTTTATTTTTTTTTAAGTATGTTTTTCAAAAAATAATTTTCCAATGTTGTCAATCAAAGGAAAATTTGAATATGTCATAATATAAAAGGCTATAGTTAATATGGTTGAAATATGTATATTTTTGCCCGCGTAATGCATATAACAAATGCAGTTATTTGGTTTTGTTTAAAAGTAACTGTGATTTCTATATGTCTCATGTGCTTCTCAACTCCATATTGTATAATTATTAAAATAAAAATATTCTAAACATTTTTGCCAAAATTTTAATATTTTGTGGGAAATAAAATTTAACACTCCAATTCTAACTATATTCTGCAATTTTTTATTTCATTATAGATTCGTCTAGTAATGAGGGAGAGAAGACATTTGCCATTATCATTGGATTATTAGCTGGAGTTGCTCTCATCATTATATTCCTAACTTTCCTAAGAAAGATATTTGAAGGAAATGGTAAATATTTCTCTTTGCTTTTAAATTATTATTGTAGTTTTATATCATTTGACTGAAAAAGATGTTAAAGTACCATGAATATTCACCTAGATTTCTTTTGCCTTTTTCAGGTAAATAAGTTGCAACTTTGCAAATCACTGTCCTCCACTCTCAACCCATCCTTTGATTTACTTTTGGTAGCTCTTTTGGCTTTTCTTTTTTGTTTTTAATCTTTTGTGATGTCAAATTACTTTTCTTTCTTTGTATTTTTGCTCTTTATCTGGAATTTCTTTATATTTCTATTCAAAAAAGGAAATTGTGAAGAAAAGGATGTTTCAGGGTCGGCAAATACGTACCCTAGCTATAAACAAAGGTAAATTAAAGGAGAAGAAGAAAAAGGAAGCTAAGATTCCATCTTCCTCTCCACTCAACAAAAGTTGTGTTGTCTAATGTGAAGAAAATGACATATTATTGTTTCCATGTTGTGTTTTCTTTATGATGATGTCTTAGTATGGTTGATCTTCTTTTGGCACTGAAGATATCAGTTTCACCATTTTAATTTATTTGCACATTGAATAATTAATGTTTCTTTTTCTTGTATATATGTTGAAATTTTTTTAGCTTTTGTCTGCTGCAATTCAACAACCCTAGCTCCTTCTATTTTTTCGTTTTCTTTTCATCAGAACTACAAGAATTAAATGAGTTGGTACATTTTTCAAAATATATGTATCATCTTTAATTCTTTTTATTAGGCATAATGCAGCCAAAAAATGTGGTGGAACACACATGCAATGTCTCTGTGATCGATCAATCTTTCTCATAAAGAAGAATTTGTGCAGTATATATATACCCTCATATATGCATGGATGCACATAGACATAGTCCATGTTGTATAGAATGCTTAAAGGCTAAGAAATGTATGTATATATATATGACAGAATTGAAAAGGCAGCTTTATCAAGCTTGTTATTATCATATATATGAGAAAGAAAAGGCTAGGGGGTAGGGCAGCACCCAACATGCCTAACGGCAAAACAGATTTATAATTTCAATCATGCATGGTTAGTCTCGTGTTCAAACTTTACCGCCATCATTTATTGAAATTATTGTTTTACGTGTTGTACTTGAAGGCCACACGTGAAGGGGCGTGTTCAAATATATAAATACTTATATATATGATATCACCCCGAAAACTAGCTCGAAGGATTATGCTTTCTCTCACACTTATATACTGACCATCAGTCTATTACACAACCGATGTGTGACAACCCCAACAATCTCTCCCTCACACATCGGGCTTTGGGTCAGAGCGGGGACAACCAGTTTCTCCTGAATCTCGGAGGAAACCTGTTGGTAACCTGGGCACTGATATCATTGTTGGGTGGTCTTGGGTCTCTCTCACCCCAAAAGCTAGTTCAAAGGGTGAGACTTTCCCTCATACTTATATACTGATCACCAGTCCTATCCACAACCGTTGTGTGACAACCCAACAATCAGATGCTACATTTTAATTTATTCATGAATAAGATATTAACATTATCCATTATCGTGCTCACAGTTGTAAACTTTAATCAATAATAGATCCCAAAGAGAGAGAGAGAGCTCGATATATATTTGATTAATTTATTTATGTATCAGAGATTCTATTTCGGTAAATAAATAATAAAAATAAAAAAAGAGAAAAAAACAAGAAAGGTGCTGCATTTTATTAGAATATGCGAGTAAAAGAGGTTTGCATCCTTGGAAATTAAATTACATAATGTATGCAATTGAAGTCAAGACAGAAATTTTAAAATTAAAGCAGAGCTGATCAGTTAGATCACTCAGACATGCTGTGTATGTGGTCACGCTAAACCAATTAGATCTGTGAGGTTCAACAAATTAATATATGTAGTAGGGGGAGATAATGATTCTAGCCATGAATTTTGTTAATTTGCTTGCTCGTCACAGCATATGCATGTGCAAGTGTGTGTATATATATATATATGTATATATAATGCCTGCATGATCACGACTTAGTTGATAAAGATAAAGGAAAAGGACGTCTGATAATAAAAATGAAATGATTGTCCAAAAATATAACATAAAGAAGAAGAAGAGCTTGCCTACGTGGGAAATAATTATAATATATACACACACCATGAACACAGAGAGAATAATGCCTCTGAAGCCTAACACTTCAATTGATGTGGGCCGAAAGCATCCCAATCAATTGATATTTTGGGCCTTTAACGTGGTGTCTTATTTTGGGCCGAAATGGCACAAAACAATTAGATACAATACAACAAACAAATAGGCCTACGATGCACCTCATTTTTCAGACCAGTCTAACTAATGATTTTTTTTTATTTTTTTTATTTTTGCAAAATGGGTTTTGGAGGAGAAATTATTGTATAGACTTATGCCCGACATAACTTCTGCTTCTGACTTTTCCCCGAAGAAAAAGAGAAGCAGAAGCTAGTTTTGAGAAGCTGGTACCCCCAGCTTCTTTAAAACGTTCTTCCAATGCCCAAAAGTTCTTCTAAAATTTTTGCCAAATGCCGTTCGAAATAACTTTTAGGGCATGTTTGGTAGGTGATTATGGTTCCACATGGTCTGGTATGGTCTTAGTAACTAAAATCAAAATTTTGAGACCAACGATTAAGAACACCAAAAACCAAAATTGAATAAAAAAAATAATAATAAACAAAATAAATTAAATAATACATAATAATAATAAATGAATTAAATAATAAATAATAAATTAAATAAAAATATTTAAAAATAATGAATAATAAACAAAATGAATTAAATAATACATAATAATAACAATAAATGAATATAATAATAAATAAATTAATAAAATATATTTGGAAATAATTAAAAATGAATAAATAATAATAATAAATTAATAATATAAATAATAAATTAAATAAAACATATTTAAAAATAAAAAAATAATGAATAGTAAACAAAATGAATTAAATAATACATAATAAAAATGAATAAATAATAATAATAAATTAATAATATAAATAATAAATTAAATAAAAACATATTTAAAAATAAAATAAAAATAATGAATAATAAACAAAATGAATTAAATAATACATAATAATAATAAAAATTAATAAAAATAATAATGAATAAATGAATAAATAATAAATTAATAAAATATATTTATAAATAATTTAAAATTAATAAATAAATGAATAAATAATAAATGAATAGAATATATTTATAATTTAATACATAAATGAATAAATAATAATAATAAATTAATAAAATATATTTATAAATGAAAATATAATAAATAATAAAATAAATAAATAATACATAAAAATAATAAATGAATATTAGAATAAATAATTTTATTTTTTTTAAAGCGAAAAGATCAGACCAGATCGCTTTACCAAATATGATCTGGTTCAATATTTGTGAAACCATAACCATCAGACCAAACCGCTTACCAAATAAATTTTTAAGTTCAGAATCTAAATAAAATCAAACCAGAACTGTCCGAACCAGACCACACCCCGCATATCAAACATGGCCTTATCTCTAGAAAGTCAATAATAAATTTTGAAAAATCAACCAAAAAAAGACCTTAGTCCACCACGTCATTGAGCTGATGTGATGGTCCAGACTTTATAACATATATTTATGTAAATTACCACATCAGCACCCATTGATCACACCATCTTCCTAATTGCCACCTTGGTTACCCTAAAATGTTCACCCTCATTCCCTTCATAGATCAATGTCAAATGTCACTTCAACCAAATCAGATCTCACACTACTTTTTCATCTACAATTACAATATTAATGTATATATGAATAAATATTAAACATATGAAAGAATTAAGCAATATAAAAATGGTTTGTATCTGTTTTGGGTAAGTAACCTAGTGAAAAAATATATATATATATATATATCAATCGCAAAGGAAACTGGGAGTTCGGGGTGGTTGTGGTGGCAGTGATTGTGTGTTTGCCGGTGGGTGGGTTGTGGATTCGACAGTGGTGGTGGGGAGGTTATTGGTGGTATGGTGGTGGCGGTGATGATGCGGAGGTCATTGACGGTGGTAATGGGTGTGTGGAAGATTAAGGTTGAGGGTTGGGCTTTTGGGGGTACAAAGGTAGTATGAGGTGTCCATATATTGGTGTGCTGATGTGGCAATATATTAATGTTATGTCATAATATAATTGGTCTGGTTCACCACGCTGATCTGGTGGACCAGGTCCACATAATAATTTTTCATTTTGGAAAGGGTAGTTTGGATTTTGGAATAGGCCTATTAATTTAATTTAAACCAATTGAAGATAACTATTATACAATTACTTTAATTTATATAACTATAATACAAAAAATGTAGTTTAAATTTGAAATTATAAAAGTAAGAACATTCGGTATGGTTGAGATGTGGCGAGCTCGCAACCATAGCGAGCCAAACATGCTAGTATGAGGCTCACCACAAGTGGTCCCCCACGCTCGGTGGCTATAAGGCTAGCCAAATGTGACGAGACAAGAAAGGGAGGGAGACAGTTGGGGAAGAGAAAAGAAACGGTTGGGGATAATGAAATTCATATATACATATACACAATAATATATATATAAACTCACATACAAATCAAATAAAATTGAAACACAAATCAAATCAAATCAATATATATACGTCAGATACAAATCAAAAATTAAAATCAAATCAATATATATACATCAATACAAACCCAAAATTAATACATAAACACATCAATATATATATACACATACCCAAAATTAAAACCCTTTCAAAAATGGTCCCCTTCTCTCTCTCTCGTTGATGCTGATCCCCTTTCTCTCTCTCCTGTCGATTTGTGTTTATTTAATTACATATGTATGATATATATATATATATAAATATATGTGAGTTGCACCATACGGTCCATACCGTCCTTATGAGTAGTAGCTAAGGGCTTGTTTGATTTTTAGTTTGGTTTAATCTTGTCTTGTTTTTGCTTTTTTTAAAAGATCAAATGGACTTTGGTTTTTATAATTTAATACCAAATGTTTTTTCTAGGTGGACCCCGCATTCCACTACACATCATCTTTTCTCTCTCTCTTTCTATATATATATAATTCATGGTGGACCCCGCTGGTCACTATTCTTTACTCTCTCTTTCTATATAGGATAATTTGCACTAACACCCCCAGAGGTTTGCATCTATATATATTTTCAAAAACATATAAATTCAAAATATATATATATTTCGAAAATATATATATAAAATTTGAAAAATATATAAATTCGAATATATATATATTTCAAAAAAAATAAATTCAATATATATATATTTTCAAAAACAAAATTCAAAAAATTATATAATTTCGAAAAACATATAATCATTTCAAAAAATATGTATATTTTCGAATTTATATATTTTTCAAATTATATATATATATATATATATTCGAATTATATATATATTTCAAATTTTATATATTTTTTGAAATTTATATATGTTTTTCAAAATTATATAATTTTTTGAATTTTGTTTTAGAAAATATATATATTTTGATTTTTTTTTTGAAATATATATATTCGAATTTATATATATTTCAAATTATATATATATATTTTAATTTTTTATATATATTTTTATATTTATATATGTTTTTCAAAATTATATAATGTTTTGAATTTTGTTTTTGAATATATATATATTTTGAAATTTATATATATTTTTTGAAATATATATATTCGAATTTAAATATTTTTCAATTTATATATATATTTTCGAATTTTATATATATTTTTTATTTTATATATATTTTTTGAAATCTATATATATATTTCAAAATTTATATATTTTATTCTAATTTTATATAGTTTTTGAAATTTGTATATATTTTTCGAAATTTATATATTTTATTCTAATTTTATATATTTGTTTCAAAATTTAAATATTTGTTTTCGAATTTTATACATTTTTTTGAATTTTATATATTTTTTCGAATTTATATATATGTTTTTCAAAATTTTATATATTTGGGGTTGGGGCATAAAGGTCATTTCATATTATCCTTAATATTTTGGAATTTTATGAAGGGTATTTTGGTCATTTGGGGTGTCATGGCAAACAAAACCAAACCTGAGGGGGTGTTAGTACAAATTACTCTTCTCTATATATATATAATTCATGGTGGATCCCGCTGACTACTATTCTTTACTCTCTTTTTATATATATATATATAATTCATGATGGGCCGTTCACACTCTTCTTTACAAAACTACACACGACCAAACATAACCTATATAGCTAAACCAGAAATCAAACGGCCCTAAATAATGAGCTAACAACCATTGATGACGTGGCTAGAAGATCCACAATTAAACAATCATTTTGCACGAAATTGAATGGAATGGCTTGGGCAGTCAATTCTCTCTCAACTATTTGTATTGCTCCCAATTTAGATATCCTACACGTAATAAATAATGCCTCGGGTAGTCAATTCTCTCCCCAAATAATATACAACTTATGATAGGTATTTTATCACAAGTAGAAAAACATCAAATCTTACTCAGTTGTTTCCAATATTTTTATTTTTTTATTCTGCCTTCTATAAAACAATTAAATTTTTTATCTTAAATATTAATTTGAAAAAATATTATAATAATAAAGTATTTTATTTTTCATAAATTTCAATTTTAATCGTTGCATAAGTTGTAAATCAGAATACTATTTATTTTTAATTAGTCGGTTGCAACGAAATTTTGTCACGTTGATTTTACTTCGTGACCAAGGCAACAAACACATGAATAAAGTCCCCAAATCCAATCTTTCACTACTATTCAGATTTCAGATCTTTCACTATTCACCACTGACTCCCCCAAAATCTCTCATCTGCTTCAACACCTTCTAGGGTTAGGGTTCTCTTCCTCCATCAATGGCGCTTGAGTGGGTTGTGCTAGGCTACACCGCGGGCGCAGAGGCGATCATGCTCCTCCTCCTGACCCTCCCAGGGCTCGACCCTCTCCGGAAGGGTCTGATCGCCGTGACTCGCAGCCTCCTGAAACCCTTCCTCTCGGTGGTCCCCTTCTGTCTCTTCCTGCTTATGGACATCTACTGGAAGTACGAGAATCGTCCCTCCTGCGAGGAGCACACTTGCTCGCCGACGGAGCACCTCCGCCACCAGAAGTCCATCATGAAGAGCCAGCGCAACGCCGCCCTCATCGCCGCCGCCCTCCTCTTCTACTGGCTCCTCTACTCCGTCACCGCTCTCGTTGTCCGTATCGATGTGTTGAACAAGCGATTGGAGAAATTGAAGGCTCAGGATTGATTGATGGGTCTTCGATCTGATGATCTGAGATAAGCCCCCCTTTTTTCTAATTCAATCTATATGTCGATTTGTGATTTTCTTTTTTTTTTCGTGATTTTGGTATTGTAGTGTTCTGTTGACATTGAGGGCTTCTTCTCAATTCTACTGTTTAATGGATGTTGTTGACATAAAAGAGACAGATGTAACGGGATCATATATTTTGATGGGTTGTTACTTGTGAAATTCTACGTGTTCTCGGTAATTTCAATTTCCCAATATATGTCTCCATTTTGATCTAAACCATGTTATGTTTGAGTTAATTGATGGGTTGTTACTTGTGAAATTCTACGTGTTCTCGGTAATTTCAATTTCCCAATATATGTCTCCATTTTGATCTAAACCATGTTATGTTTGAGTTAATGATCTAAATAATTACTTTTCTTCAGTTGTTCGATACTTGGCCTAAAAGTTCTGATAATGCTTTTATATATTTTTTTATCAATTTAGTTGATTCTTGCCTTTGCCCCCGATACAAGGTGTGCAACTTTGGGAAGAAAACTCCAAAACTAGGGTTCCATTATTGAGTGAATGTGTTATGGATGATCTTTGATTATGTAGATGGCTTTACTTGGCAATGGCATTTGGGAAATCAACATGTAGTGGTTTTCTGTGTGGTTGAAAGTTTCTTGTTAGATGGTTTTGTGGCATACATAGTTTATATGGCTCACGAATGATTAGTACTTCCATGGTAGCTAATTTAATGAATAGAGTAGCAGACTTATTTATTGTGTATTGTGTAAATTAATTGATAGGTTGTGTAAATGGTTTATGCTACAAGTTTTCTTCCAAATTAGAGACACTGTACATGCAAACTTTCTCATTAGGGAACTTTTTATCTGTAGTTTGGAATGGAATGGACATGATGCGGGCTTGTATTATATTAGAAGTTATGTTCCGCAGTAGTGACCAATATATTTGCAAGTATTGTCTTTAGGAAACTTTTTATTAGGGGTGCAACTTGGATGGGCGACCCGAATCCAAATGGTGACCAGTCCGATTTTCATGAGTGTGGGAAACCATTTTTAGAACTAGGGTTGGCTTGGGTTGAGGTGCTAGCAACCCGAGCCCAACTGGAACTATATATATATATATATTTTTTTTTTTTTGATTTTAAATACATTATATAGTATTTAAATTATGATCACATTTTTTATCTTCAATTTTCTATTTTTAAATCGTAATTTATTATAGGGCAACACTTTGCATAATTGTTTTCTACGAACTTCTTTGTGCATATTCAAAATCTGCAATAAGATTTTAATAGTTTTGTGTTTAGGAATAAAGTGATCTAAAACTAACTCGAGATCCATTAAATTTTCAGTGTGGAGATAGGTCATATTAATGTGTATATTCGACCTTCCAAGCTGAAATTCTAGACCTAGTTGTGCAACCGAGGTTTTTTTTTTTTTTCTTTTTTTTTTTTTAAAAAAGAGGATGTTTGAGTTTAAGGTTGGCTTAGAGTTTGGTGAGGGTGAGCATTTTATATGTCGGGTTGGGCTCGAGCTATACCTCCAACCTACTCGAGTTGCAACCCTCCTTATTGTGTATTGTGAAAACAAAGGGATATGATGTTGTGTGGATGGTTTTTCCAGAGTTCTGTTCCAAATAAGGGAGTAAAGACAGTATACATATATTCATAATTCTTCTCTTTAGGGATTAGCTCATTATTTGATACTCTTGCTTACCATTTTTTTTTACATTATGAAACAATCATGGATTGGTTCTGCTTCAATATAATGTACAGTCAGGGGAGGTGTGTGGCATAAACGTGTGGATTCTTTTGAGGATGAAAATTTGGGAAGGGCTTCTCAAATACATGTATGAGACACGGATATGACACATGAAGGATATGCTGATACTTTTAATAGTAAGAAGGAAAGATATAGGTACTGCACTGACACACCTATTTCTAAGTATTTATTTTTATCAATGTTATAGACGTTCAACTAATTTTACATTTTTGTACTGAAAGAATCTCATAATGTAGAGGATCAAGCTATGGAATAATGGAAATAGTATTACATATAATGCTAGTACTCACCTAGTTTGTTAATACTATTATTATTCTGTTTTTGAGGTGTGTTCTTGTTTCTAAAATTTTCAGACCGGCTTATCTTTGATGTTTTTGTAGTATTAAGGATTTAGGATGTGTTACACAGTTGTTTGGGATGGGCTGGCTAAGTGTCTAAGATCATTGAAGTGTTTTTAGATTGCGGGCACATTCATGAAGTGTTGGATTCATGCTCTTTTGTGTCACTTAAGTATTGGTCTTTGAGGCAGATATGGCACCTTCATATAAGTGTCCTTGCTTCTAGCCCTAGAGTGATGAGAGTCTACATGACAGTTATTTTAGTTTTTATTTTCGAGTGGTAAACTGTAATGGACGGTCTTAAATTTGAAAGCAACTCACAGCTCGTTTCAAGTTTTTCCTGTTCTCTATTGAAGGGGACTAACCAAAGAATTTTAGTCAGTCTGACAAAAATGCATATGTTATCTAATCTATAATTCAGGAAGGTGAAAGCTGGTATGAGATTTGAAAGGAATGATCTCTACCATCTACATTTTACTTCCAGAAACTTCCTTCTGGTCCTTCTCTACAATGGAACATCTAAGTTCTCAAGGGATAGGACTGGAGAGGCAGGGGCAATCCGATAGTTTCATGCTGTTCCTGCTTAAGATAGTAAACTTTGTTCTGGGATTTGTATAAATTCTTCTTAGCTTTCATATCTTTACATCCTGTCTTGTTTAAGATCTTAAAGTTATCTATATTCTCTTGTTTTTGTCAATGACATGCTCGGCATGGATGTCCTTTTATGGGGGTGTCGGTATTCATTTTTACGATAACTCATTAAAGCTTTCCCAGGGTCAGTCAAGAAGTAGGGCTCTTACTGTCTATGTTACATGGAGTGGTACATGTTTCGGACCTAAGTATGTATTCACGCGTCGGACTTGCCAAATATCGAACTATCTACACACGGACCAACTAAATATTCATTTATTGTTTATTTAGATTAAATAATGTTGTAATGTAGCATAATGATCAATATAGACATTTCAATCATTTATAGTTGTAAGTACCAGTCCAACCAATAGTGTCAGACGCATATCTCAGACCCATGTCCGAGCAGCATGTGTCTGACATGCGTATTTCACTAATCTAATAGAGTCCATGTAGCATAGCTTCTAGTGCAATAGTGGAAATTATATGGGGCTATACAGCTAATATGGAATGACCCTTTAAGAATAGCAGGCATGTCAATAACATGCATATCGTCACCATGGCAGTATATATGTGCCCCAGCCTTGCACTGGTATTTCATCTTTCCTGTTTTAGTTGGAGATCCAGTCAAATTATGTGACTTACCTGCCTTAGGAATTCCTCTCGGATCAATTCACTCGACAGAGAGCATTCAGTACCAGAGTTCAAATAATGGAAATATTAGTGCGAATATCTGTATAATCTCAGCATTTACTGGCTTCTCTGTGCTGTTTTTGCTCTCTTTCTCTCAAAGGTTTCTCTATGCTGTTATTGGTAATGTGTTGGGCTGCCTTCACAAGAAGCAGTTGAAGAGGCAGGATAGATTCACAATTCACTCGGTGATTAGTGACTATCCCATCTGTTCCTGTTTATCAGATTATTTCATATTTGAGTCTGTTCTTAATATTTTGTTCTTTGGGGTTTTAATTTATTTATACATATATACTTTTTATTTTTTTCTTTTTTTGCTAATGGTAGAATGTAGATTGATGCATGTTGTGTATGTGTATGTTGTTTTCATGGCATTACTTTTAATTGATATTTTCCCTTTTCTGTTGACATCTTCACTGAGAGATTGCTTTACATGAATACTACACGTGTGCTTGACTTTTCAAAATCTTCTGGGTAAATTGTATTGGCGGGAATTACTTAAAATAAGATAATATCAATTGTTCTACAATCTATATGGATAAATGTCCATACTACATGTATACATGGGTTTTCCTTGTATGCAGGAGGAGGCGGGGCACTAATATGTCTGACTGAATGATTTTACTTATGAGTAGCAGTGCAGTAGTTTGTCCGGCTGCTGCTTTTCTGTTTCGTGTGGCAGTTTATTATACTTATCGGACCATATTTTAAAGACTGTTTCTTATTCATGTCAAGTGAAATATTACTATGACACTTACAGCATTTTCCCTAGTAAATTAATCATAAACATGCTCAGTTCAGAATTTATAATAAATAAGATTTATCATGACAATATGATATGACCCAATCTCCTATCAGATTTAATTTGGTCAATTGGATCTCAACTGTCCAGTTTGCCTCCTACTGGACTTTGGTCTAGTTGAGATCTAACGGACCATATTATATCTGGTGGTTGATTGTGATGGGGTTCAATTTTATTGATGGGACCCAATCTCCTATCAAAATTGACAATAATCTTTCAGATCTAATTTTCATCCCAAAAAAATAAAAAAATAAAACCTGTGTTTGTAGAACTGATTTTAATAATTTACTGAAAACAAGCCTTTTCGGCATTTTGAAGAATAATAGTTTCTCTGGAGTGACAAAGCATATTAGACATTAGACAAGCAGAGAAGTGTGATTTGTGGATACAGTTTTATGTGGGCTGTGGGCTTTGGACTTTGTGCCCTTAACATTGTGGGCTGTCGACTTGCTCTGTTCACATTCTTCCTCACTTCACTTCAACATGTAAAATCCATGCTTCACTCTCTCTCACTCTCTACCATCATCCATACGTTTGAATGACCTAAAAAATTCTGAGGGAAAAAAAATAAAAAATTACAAGTTAGTCAACCTAAATTAAGCTAGACACCAAGGTCAAGGCGACGAGGACGTTGCATTAATCTAGAAAGCATCTCACTAGAAACCAAATCAAAAGTGCAAAAAGACCTAGACCCATAGACTTAAACACCCATATTCACAACTACTCAGAGAACACAACAAAGTAGAAAAAAAAAAATCAACAAAGATTGTCTCATCTATATCTATCTCTATATATAACGAGTGAAGCCTGAAAAATACTAAAGACCCAGCTGTGAAGGTGATTCTTTTTTTACTTACCGACAAAAAGAAAAGAAAAAAAAGGTGATTCTTTTCAAAGCTGAGAACAAGTTGCAATCAGACCTAACCAAATCCAAATAACAAAGAATGAGTAAGAAGCTTCTTGCATGATCGGGCCGTTGACCACCACTAGACAAGTTCACGCGGGAACAAGTATAATTTTATTTGACTAAAACCCCTTTGCACGAATTGCTCTCATATTTCTTATTTTTCGGCTCTTACTGCATTATTTTTTTCAAGGGTTCAGATAGTGACAAAATTGATAAAGACACCATGTCCTTATCTATCTATGTACAGCATTAGATACACTAGTGTAGTGTCTTTTATTTTCTCAAACTCTACTTTGATTTTGCGTCACAGTGGACCTATCTATCAAAAACCTTAATCTGATGAACCCTTTTTTCTATAATGCTTATACATGCTAATTTATGCTTTGATTTGATGTTTTTTCGAACAATTTAATTGGAAGTGCTTATTCTTCATTTGAAATTGGTTTGATATCAGTCTTCTATGTGGAATTTAACATGACTGCTCATATAATTGCAACGTAATCAAAATATTAATTCAGGAATTGGTGGTAACAAATTAAAGCACATGAAGTGTTCAATAAGGGCTTACAATGGATTATTTCTCCTGTCTCCTTGCTGGATAATTTAGCCGATGGAAAGTGAAACAAGTAAACATGTGAATTGTAGTCTCATTTTAAACTTTAATCAAATAATTGGGTTGAATCAATAGGCATTTAATTCATTACCGTGGGTATGAAAATTGCACATGTCAAAAAGACTTCATACAATTGAAATTACACATAATGTGCGTGGTTCAATGCCCCAAGTAAGCCGAGCAATCGCTTTTGCCAGCTGATGCTTCGTTTGGAATAACAAAAAGACTTCATACAATTGAAATTACACATAATGTGCGTGTAATAATGTGTATATATCAATTTACTATCATCTTTACATATATATATACATATTTATCTATATATGTCTCTGTAACTTAAGGTACCCTGTCTCTATATGTATAAATATATAGTTGAGATGAAAAATTGACTGACTTACAATATTACTATTAGATAATCAATACTTGTAGTATTAAGACATTTCTTAACTTGGCAGCCAATATAGAACTTTGTTAATCATGTTATTTAAACATGATTAGTCTAATCAATCCCATATAAATGAATCAGGACATTTTTAGTTTGAGATGTTCACTAAATCCAAATGTGCATAGTATTGTTGAAAATAATAAATTTGACAATGTGTTTTAGGAGTTACATAAGTAATATTGTGTGTTAGTAGGGGTGTTAGTGGTAGATAATAAAGTTATGCAAATTGATAGAAATGTTAGTGGAGATTACCCTATTAAGGCCCCGTTTGGATTAACTTTTCAAACGTTATTTTTGGCTTCCTGAAGGGAAAAACTATTTTGAACGGTGTTTAACAAAATTTTTAGAAGAGCTTTTTGGGCCTTGGAAGAATGTTTTAAAGAAGCCGGGGGTACCATCTTCTGATTCTCTCTTTTTTCTGCGAAAAGCCAGACGCAGAAGTTATGCCAAACACGACCTAACTATTATGTTAATGGGTTAATGTGTCTTTATTTGCATTTAGATATGATAGTTACATGTATCTTTTGAGTCCTATATAAGGCTATGTAATTTACATATTTTAATCAAGTTGAATAAGAGGAATAAAATATTTTCTCTAATTCTTCTTTATATACTCCATCCATCCCAAACTATAGGTCCATTTTGGGGAATCTAATTTTTTAAGAAGATAATTTTTGTTGTAGTATTAGTGAATTAAATATTAACTATAACTATGGTCTCACTATAGTGATGTGATGGTTTATAATATATATGTTTTATAATTTTAATGGTTGAAAGTTAAATTGGTAAATTGACCAAATAAAGTGCTTTGATTTTTCAAAAATGAATACTTATTTTGGGATAAGAAAAAAATAAAAAATGAACACTTATTTTAGAACAAGAAAAAGAAAAAAAATGAACACTTATTTTGAGACAGAGGATTCATAACATAACTCTATGCCACTATTTCCGACAAGTATATATTGTGTATATATGTTTTGTTTAACATCACTTATACGGTATGATTTGGGATTTGGGTGTGTTTTACTTCTACTTTTCCTCCATAGTAGATGAGGTGGCGCTTTCCGAAGCGGGATATCACAAAGAGACAAATGTTTGTGTTCATAGTCAAAATCTAATATATATAATAAGCGTTAATTTCAGTAAACTCCCCTATACTATTTAATTTAATCAATTAATTTCTACTGTGTCCACTTTGCCCTCTATACTATTCAATTTCATCAAATTGTCCCCTCAGCTCACATTTTGACTCAAAATGCCTAAACTACCCTCAATCAATAGTATAAGGGGGTTTGTTGATTCAACCATTTAAAAAAATTATTTTTCAAAAATCAATTATATTTTTCACAAAAATTATAAATTCAGAAATATATATATATATATTTCACAAAAAATCATATTTTGGAACATGAAAAAATCATATTTTGTGAAAAAAAAATTTCCAAAAAAAATTAATTTTTTGCCAAAAACCTGCAACATATGAAAAAAAAAAAATTCAAATTTTTTTTTCCCGAAAACTTGCAACATATGAAAAAAAAAAAAAAATTCAAAATTTTTTTTTGCAAAAAATCATTTTTTTCCGAAAACCTACAACATATGAAAAAAAAAATTCAAATTTTTTTTTCCTAAAACCCGCAACATATGAAAAAAAAAATTTCAAAAATTTTTTTGCAAAAAAACATTTTTTTTCCGAAAACCTGCAGCATATGAAAAAAAAAATTCAAATTTTTTTTTTTTCAAAAAAGTATTTATTATGTTCCAAAATATGATCTTTTCCGAAAAATAATTTTTTTGCAAAAAATATACACTATTATGTTCCAAAATATGATGTTTTCCGAAATATATATTTTTTGCAAACAATATATACTATTATGTTCCAAAATATGATTTTTTTTCAAATATTTTTTTTTTTTGCGAAAAAGTATTTATTATGTTCCAAAATATGAATTTTTTTTGCGAAAAATATATATTATGTTCCAAAATATGATCTTTTCCGAAAAATAATTTTTTTGCAAAAAATATACACTATTATGTTCAAAAATATGATGTTTTCCGAAATATATTTTTTTGCAAAAAATATATACTATTATGTTCCAAAATATGATTTTTTTTCGAAAAATAATTTTTTTGCAAAAAGTATATATATATTTTTCCGAAATAATTCATATTTTGGAAAATAATATGCTCCCTCCGAAAAAAAAAATTTCCGAAAAATATATATATATTTCTGAATTTATAATTTTTGTGAAAAATATAATTGAATTTTGAAAAATAATTTTTTTAAATGGTTGAATCAACAAACCCCCTTATACTATTGATTAAGGGTAGTTTAGGCATTTTGAGTCAAAATATGAGCTGAGGGGGCAATTTGATGAAATTGAATAGTACAAGGGCAAAGTGGATAAGGTAGGGGTTAGTTGATTAAATTGGATAGTATATGGGGTTTTACTGAAATTAACCCATATAATAATAATGATTGGACATTGGCAAAACCGTGTCCTTCTAGACTGCGACTCGTGTATATATATATATATGAAGGTGGTGGTGCTTCATGCTTCTTCACTTTCCCTACTTATCTATAATTTTCAAGTAGCTAGCTAGCTAGCAATCTCATATATATATATATATATATATATATATATTGACACACTCTCATCTTCAGCTAGTTTATACACACACACATATATATATTTATTTTTGAAGATGGGAAGACAACCTTGCTGTGACAAAGTGGGATTGAAGAAGGGGCCATGGACAAGTGAGGAGGACAAGAAACTCATCAGCTTCATCCTCACTAATGGCCAATGCTGTTGGAGAGCTGTCCCTAAACTTGCAGGTCTCTCTCTCTCTCTATTTTTTAACAATATCTATCTCTATAACCAAAGTGTGAGAGAGAAATATAGTCTTTCTACTTGATTCAATGCTGAATTCACTGTGGATTTTCCAAAAGACATGGATTGAAAGTACTTATTTCTATTTTTGCTCTTTTTCGAGAATACGAAAATGGGTGTTTTTTTACAATAGCTTAAATAAATAAATAAATAAAAGCGAAAAAGCTCTCCATAGGTCCATAGATAAAGTACATAAATTTTTTGTCATAATGGAACTAAAAGTCCAGATTCGAAATGCAAAGCAGAGAGAAAGAAGTAATTGTTTCGTTAATTACTTCTTTAAAAAACAAGTATTTATTTTGTTAATGACTCATTAATAAAGATTTTTCTAATCTATTTTGTGTATATATGTTGATTATTGCAGGATTACTAAGGTGTGGGAAGAGTTGCAGGCTAAGATGGACAAACTATCTTAGACCAGACTTGAAGAGAGGTCTTTTATCAGACCATGAAGAGAAAATGGTTATTGATCTTCATGCTCAACTTGGAAACAGGTTTGTGTTTTCTTTTAATTCTACTCTTCCTAAAGTTTCAATTTCAGAAATTCTCAGATTAATCTGCTGCATTATCGCGGATTTAATGCGTTAAAAATTAATTGTAACGCTGTCAACAAGTGTACAACACCGTTACAACAGAGGATCCACACTCATGTTTTATGTAAATGAAAAGAAACTCGAGAAAGTATTTAAAAAAGGGTAAATAGCATTAAACCCCCCTCAGCTATACTCTCTCTCCCAACTAACCCCCTCAAGTAAGTGATGGTCCCTCAAATTATGAAATTGTGACAATTCAGTCCCTACCGTTATAACGCCGTTAGTTAAATTTAGGATAATTTGCACTCAAATCCCCTGAAGTTTTGATCAATTGCACTCATCCCCTGAGATTTTATTTTCATTGCAATGACACCCCCTGAATGGGTTAAGACTCCATGAAATGACTCTTGTGCCCTTACTTTAGTGTAAAAGGCATGTTGGCTAAATTAATTGACCAAACAACCCTTATATATTAATCTCAATTTGGAAAACTTTTCAATTATTTTGGATACAAGGATTTTTGAAATAGGAATATCTACATATAGGTAAACATAAGGATCACTAATTACAAATAGGTAAACTTTTACCTTTCAATTACTAATACATCAACTGAACTAAACTAATTACAAATGGGTTAACTTTTTTGTTTAAAGACTCAAATACCTCCAAAAAAACTCCAATCTTCTTTTTCTTCTTCTCTCCCATTCCAATATCTCAAACACTCAAAAATAAAAATAAAATATTTCGAAAAAAATATAAATATTTTGAAAAAATTAAAATATTTCTGGAAAAATAAAATACTTCGAAAACAAAATGAGGAAAAAATATTTTGGAAAAATAAAATATTTCAAAAAAATGAGGAAAAAAAATATTTCGAAAATATAAAATATTTCGTGAAAAATAAAATATTTTGAAAAAATAAAATATTTCCAGAAAAATAAAATATTTTGAAATATTTTTGTTTATTTCTTTTTCACTTTTTTTTTCTTCTTTTCAACGAAATGTATTCAAGCCTTAAACCTCTTGGTGATTACAATGCAATATTTTGTAATCAAGTGTGTCAAAAAGTATCAAGAACAAGTTGATTGAGTTGAATTTGTTTTGAAATTTGGTGTCTTAAAAAATAATAAATCTTAGGTGAGTTATATTTAGATAATTTATTTCAATATGACAGTGAACATAATCTGAATTTTACTTGTTTAGTATGAATTGCTTTGAATGCATGTCATAAATATTTCGGAAAAAATATTTTATTTTTCCGGAAATATTTTATATTTTCGACATATTTTATTTCCCAAAATATTTTATATTTTCCAAAAATTTTAATTTTCTTGAAATATTTTATTTCCTAATTTTTTTTTGAAATATTTTATTTTACCCAAAATAGTTATTTTTCCCGAAATAGTTTATTTTTTCAAAATATTTTTTTTCCTCATTTTGTTTTCGAAATATTTTATTTTTCCATAAATATTTTAATTTTTTCAAAATATTTATAATTTTTCGAAAATATTTTATTTTTAGTTTTGAGTGTTTGGGGATTTTGGAATGGGAGAGAAGAATAAAAAGAAGATTGGAATTTTTTTGGGGGTATTTGAGTCTTTAAACAAAAAAGTTGACCCATTTGTAATTAGTTTAGTTAAGTTGATGTATTAATAATTGAAAAGTAAAAGTTTACCTATTTGTAATTAGTGATCCTTATGTCTACCTATATGTAGATATCCCTATTTCAAAAATCTTTATATCCAAAGTATTTGAAATTTTTTTAAAATTGATCTTAATATACAAGGGTTTTTTGGTCCATTAATTTAGCTAACATGCCTTTTACACTAAAATAAGGACACAAGAGTCATTTCATGGTATCTTAACCCCTTTAGGGGTGTCATTGCAAAGAAAATAAAATCTCAAAAGGTAAGTGCAATTGATCGAAACTTCAGAATATTTGAGTGCAAATTACCCTAAATTTAACTAACAGCGTTATGACGGGAGGGACTGAATTGTAACAATCATGATAATTTAAGGGTTTACAATCAAAAATATAGTTGAGGGGTTTAATGCTATTTACCCTTTAAAAAAAAACGCATGAATAAAGTGGCAGACAATAAGTGCAAGATGGAATGAGTCTTGTCTAAGGCACCCCATTCCTTGTAAACTTCAGGACTGGGTAGTCTTTTACAATAAAAAATAAAATGGTACGTACCTTTGTCCAACAACCTTTCTATTTTTCCCTCCTTGATGAGGACATACCTTTTTTATACCTTTAAAGTTTATAATTAATTATTTTCTAGTTGCATGTGTGATGTGTCAAAAGTTTGTAAAAAATTATTCCACGTACGATGATTCAGGACAATTACAACTTGAATTGTGATATATTATTGTTCAAAAGCAGCTAATATAAGAGCGTAAAATAATCTCTCTATACTTATGAGTGAATAATTATCTTCGAAATGAATTGCAGATGGTCGAAGATTGCGTCTCATCTTCCAGGAAGAACTGATAATGAAATCAAGAATCACTGGAATACACACATCAAGAAAAAGCTAAGAAAGATGGGAATTGATCCTCTCACCCACAATCCACTTCCCACTCCAATTGACAACTCCCAAGATCAATCAGTGCCACATCAACAAGAACCACCACCACCACCAATTCCTTTAACTTGTGATATTTTACCTAATATTGATCATAGTCATGACACCAATAAAGAACAAGTCATGAAGATCATGGAAAACACATTTGATTCATCAATTGATCAGACCAACAATGGGTTTTGCATAGATGAAGTTCCACTGATTGAACCCCATGAAATGCTAGTCCCATGTACACCTTCCACATCATCATCAACCTTGTCATTATCATCTCCTCCTTGTTGTGGTGGTTCAACCAACAATATTTGTGAAGAATTGGATTTGCCTGCTTTTGACTGGCTTTGTGACTTCACCAATGGAATGGATTTTTGGAATGATGAGTTTACCAATTTGGATTTGCTGCTTAATGGTGTGAGTGACACAGCAATGGGAAGTCTTGATATTGTTGAACCTCAATGCCCAGAGATGGTCTTGAATCAAGATTCTTGGAAATATGAGTTCTTGTCATTCTAAATGTAATTTAATTATTTGTGGTGAATTAATGTTTGTGATTTGTGTTTTTAGTTGTTAGGGTACTGAATAATTGTCAAGAATCAACTTGATTATGTGGTCTCTCTTTTTGGAAATAATGAATTCAATTGTACACATATTACATGGTACTAGTATTATTTTTTCATCATAGTATCTAAATATAGAGTCTACTTGCTTTACATATATGAGAATACTTTTCAAAATTTGTTTTAAGATAATACTAATAATTTATTATTATTATTATTATTACATGTCTATTCTCAAACTAAAAGAAAAAAAGATACTTTTAGCCTTCATAACAATTAACTTGTAAAACATACTAAACATGTTAAGGATATATTTATAAATATAATATAAACACCATAAATCATTTTCATTCAACCAAAAAAGAATAAAAAAATATTACTATTACATTCATGATTTCTATTAGTCACACAGAAGTCTTTTAAAAAAATGTACCATCCATCCATCCCACTCTGTTTTCAATCCATTATTTTCTATCTCTAACCAAACGAAACATTAGTATTACCATAATTAGTTTTTCATTTTTTTATTTTCAAAGAAGGGAAAAAGGAGAAAAAAACAAAACACTTTGATAAAAAATTGTGCCTCTTTTTTAATTGACTTTCCACTTCATGTCCTAGTTCATGCATTTTTTTTATTTTTTTATTTTTTTTATTTTTATTTTTATTTTTGGTCCAAATAAATTTATAATCGGCGAGAATCGAACATGAGACTTAATGACAGCTCCTCTTCCACGTTTCTTTTGTTATATATTAGGAAACAGTTTTCAACAACGTTAAGACAAAGTTTAAATTCTTAAAAAATTATATAATCGTCACATTTCTACCAAAGAAAAATTGCTATTCCTGTCATTTAATTAAAGTAATAGGAAATAGGAAGAGCGTCGTCCATCGTTATCAGTGACAAATTTGTGTACCTAAGACCTATTTGACGTGGATATATAAATTAATAATTGGTCCAACCTTTAAGCTCTAGTCAATTAATTTATAAATTAATCTGTACTCCATTAATTATCACTATGTCAGTATTGTTATACAAATCTTTGAATTAATAATTACTGAAAAAATGAGGATTTCACTGAATAAATCAAATTATTACTTATCAATACTTCAGTCAAAATTCTTTTTCTTACAATATTATATTTTTTGTGTTTCCTTTGTTTAATAAAATGTGGTTACTAGCTAACAAGTGGAATATGAGTTTAAATTTTAGGGCAGGAGTGAATTTGATCCTTATTTTTTATTCTTTGCTTTACTTGACTTTTCTTATCGTGCAATTTGGTAATTTAAATATTCCGAGACAAAGTTTAACTTATATGATACAGACATACAAACATGGGTCAATCGATCGCTAATAATAAGACTTGAAGGATCATCAAAATATATATAGCAATCAATGCCGAACTACTTGATAAAGACAAGTTAACTAGAATGGATATGGTTTATGGTATATATGTATACGTACTTTGTAAGTAATAGGTTTTCCTTTGCTAAGGATTACATGGATCGCTTTTCCTTTTAAGCTAAAACCATTCGTGAGTAACAATGACATGGATTCAATCGTGTATATATATATTTATTTATTGTATTAACAACAATTTGTGTGACCTTTCAAAAGGTTAAAAGAAAAAAAAAAATCTGTGTGATGTACTTAAAATTAACATGATAAAGTTCGTTCCTCCATTGAATATTTTGTCACATAAGGGTCTTTTGGTACAGAGAGGAATGAGGTACACAAAATATGTAATCCTACTTGCTTTGTGATTAGGAAACAACTTTTTATGTTTTAAAAGTTAAAACAAAAAAAATTATAAAAAGAAGAAGATCGATTCTGCTAATTAGTTTAATTTTTTTTAAAAATATTTTTCATAACTCACTTATAAAAAAAGTCCATGTTTGAGAGAAAAAAATTAAATTTTTTTTAGAGTTTTTAGAAACTGTATTAAGAAATACAGATCAAGCAGACTTATGTATATTGACTCTCAAAACTTTTTATTTTTAAGTTTTTAGTTCTTATACAAATTTAAGTTTCATATAAAATGCCGCAAAAGTATAAGAGCAAGAGCGCAGTTTAAAATTCTTACAAAGAAAATTGTATATTAAAATGTATCCAAACATGATAAAGCATACACTTGTGTACTATCTAGTACATACAATTGACATTGTCTAGATATAAAAGAGAGGTTGAAACTGGTTATAAAAGGCAGAGATATATATATATATATATATATCTACTCTGGAAGACAAATTCAATGTTCATCCAAGCTAGCTAATACGTACGGATATATATATAGATACACCAAGTCAGAGTACGTAAACTTTAGGTAGTGATCTCATGAATGTCAGAATAGCCATTTCTACGCAGCTTCTGGATCGGAGGTGGATTCTGAACTAGCATGCCATTGACTTGGACCCAAGTTTGTTTTGACAAGCAAAGGTCTAGTAAATTATATAAAGACTAGTTTTACCGAAGTGTTACATTGACTAATAGGTCTATAATTAATTTAACTTTACCTGTTGAGATTGGAAATAAATTAATGTTACGCAACTCCAGAGTCTAGACTCATTAAACGATGTGATAAT
Organism: Cornus suecica; assembly: GCA_963922005.1. Lineage (NCBI taxonomy): Eukaryota > Viridiplantae > Streptophyta > Magnoliopsida > Cornales > Cornaceae > Cornus > Cornus suecica. The sequence continues at coordinate 6,540,282 of OY998238.1, read as the reverse complement.
TAGTGGTTGATAACATGTCCATTTCTTTAATGTTCTTCGATTTCCTCCCGTGTAATGTCAAGTGAAAATTTCACTCCTTTTTCTCAATAACATAGCTTTCAATATTCGATAAATAATATATGTATCGAGGAATGTAGCTACCAACTCATCAAAATCAACTGTTTATTAACCGATTGAAAGCTAAAAAAATTTAAATAAAGTTGTTAAAACTGTTTTAAAATTTGTCTTGATCATGTCAAGTGAAAATATTACTCAACAACAAAGCTTGAAATATTTAATAAATACTATATATATCGAGGAAGCTAGCTACCACGGTACCACCTCATCAAAGTCAACCGCTTATTAACATATTTAAAGCTATTTTTTTTAAAAAAATGAAGTTGTCAAAACTGTTTTAAAATTGTGTCAATTTAGAGACGGTCCTATTTATATCAATCTCCTTTATTGAACCGTAATTTTTTAATCAAATTCAAAGCAAGACTTGACCAATTTTGATTTAGTTATATTTGTTAACTGGAAATTACTATTCCTTATAGTAACTCTATCGCACGAAGGCAGAAAATTATTAAAAGGAGGGCAAAATAATAATTTTTTATAATTTATAGGGGGCAAACGTAATTTTTCTTTAAAAAATGACATATTTTTGTTATATTATGAGGGCAATTGCCCCATGTGGATAGTGTGGCTCCGTGCTTGCTCTATCGTATACAGTGAAAGTGTAATTTATACAAGTTCGTGTTCTTACAATTGACGGTTCAAATTGGGGTGATAATTCGTGGTGCATCGTGTCAGGTTGAGATTGTGTCGTATAAAAAATAACATGGTTAATATACGTGTCAAATATGTTCAACCCAAACTCAACTCATAGGTTATCCGTGTCGATCCATGTAATCCATTTAGCCTATTTATTATAATATATTAAATTAAATTTGACACAATCCAATACGAAACGAACAATTTAACCTATTATCAGCAAAATTAAATTAAATTTAACACTATCCAGTAATAATTTATTGATATTTTTCAACCCATAATCAATTAAAGAAGAGAAAAAAATAAAAATAAAAATAATCGTGTCAAACGTGTCATGCTCGGGTCAATCCTTATACAGTTTCAATAATTTTATAGTCAACTCTAACCATTTTAATTCATATCGTGTTCGTGTCATGTCTCATTTTGTAAACTCTAATTCGAATATAGCCAATAATACCACTGACTCACCAACTTTCTGCAAACGGGTAATTATGCGTCTCAAGTTTCAAAGAAGTAAAAAGTGATTTTGCATGCATATATAATTATATACACACACTAAACGATATGATAGATTGGGTTTTAGACACTAAAGAAAAAAACATATGAACGACTATATAAAAACGCGGTTTAGGGAATCATATATGTGCGTATATGGAATTAAAGTGGTCATACGAAGACCTAGCTGTGATCATGCATGTCTCAGTAATAAAAAAAATTTAGGATTAGATAATATATGCTACATCCAAAGATGGTGACTAGTGAATGTTATTCAACACAAGTTTGAAGTCACTTTGTCTCTGTCTCCCTTAATGTGAACGCTACGTACTGCTCTTTTGGGACTAACTATCTTGTGATTCTTTCAACATTTTACAAAAATGCATTCACACTATATATATATATATATATATGTATGTATATATATATATATGTATGTATGATATCACGAGTTCGTGCAATAAAATTGTTAATTTGATTTTAATTTTTTTAAAAAAAAATTAGCAAAGAAGGACATGGTTAATTGCTTCAACGCAATCTGTTTAATCATTTACGTCCTTAAAGGTCCTTGTGAGTGCTATTAAGCATCATAATTAGTATTACTTTTGGTGGGCCTTTTACTTGATTATGGTTTGATCACGAACTAAATGATGGACAAAAATCTTTGGACACTGACAAGGAAGAGAATAAGCATGTACATGTAGGAGAAGTTAGGGGGCGCCCGGGAATGCATACACCGGTACCCAAGGCTCAAACCAATAAAATAAAGAGAATAAAATAAAGAGGTGTAATATAGATTCTATCATTTGCGCGTAGAAATTATCATTTATTTTAATTGGTTTGAAATATCACATCAGACTTATTTTTATGATATCAAATAATTTTCCGTACATGTAGACCTCTCCTCCTGATATTGAATAAATTTTTTGTCATTTTAATAATTAAATAATTTTATAACCGAGTTATCGCATTGTGTAATGAATTTTTTTTTTCCTATTCCAATTACATTATAATAGAAACATGGTACCATAGGTCGATGCTTTCAATTTATTTTATTTTGTGACAATTTTCATGACTCATGACCATGGTCTATTACCAAATGAAAAACTAAGAAACTTGTTTGTCAATTTTTATCATTACCTGGGTATGAGAGAAATTAAATCCAAGGTTAATTTTTTTCTTTGACTTCTTGTAAAATTACGAGTCTCTCTTAGATTTCACTTGTACTTATTCTATGTGTAATGATTAAATTAAGAATAAAACAAATTACAACATACATGGGATTTCACATTAAAAATGTAACAACTATATATGCCTCACTTTAAAATTATGTGTTATTTCATTTAAATTAACCGACTAAAATGATGGACAGCAAATGTTGAATTGTGTTCAGCCCATGGGATGATACTATGATGATGAATTGATGATGACTTTAAATTCGTATATAATTGCAATTGACCTTAAAAATTTCCGAGGCCAAACATTTCAATCCTTGTCAATTTGTGCACTCATTGGGTGAGGCCCAAAAAGGAACATTGATTGACTTAGTTTGGTCCCACCATCTTAGCAGATGGTGGTGGTTTAGGCACATCATTCTCAAATCCACATCACATATATATAGATTCTGTTTTCATTGTATTTATGAAAACTTGAGAATTCTGAAAATTAAAATTATTTTTTGAGAATAATATTTTTTAAAAAATATTTTTTAAAAAATTCAACCAAGCAGATTTTTGTAAAATATTCTTATATTCAGTTTTCAAAAAACAAAATTTTTAGAAATACAAACCAAACATGGCATAGATTCTACTCTCCTCATTTATTATAGGGTAATTTGCATTGACACCCTATGAGATATTGGTCAATTGCAGGTAGATGGTGGTCAACGCACTATTTTGCATTGACACCCCTTAAGTTTTGTAAATTGTTGAAATGACACCCTTTGAAGGCATAAAATAATTTTAGTCCCCTTGATTAATTTAATTTTTATGCGAAATCTCTAAGTTGTCCTCATACCTAAACCCTACACTTTATCCATTACACTAACCACCCTTATAAATAAATAAGATATATAATATATATAATTTTATTTCAAACATAAAAATTTAAAAACATCAAAAATATTTTGAAAAATATATTTAAAGGTAAATTATTCCACTAAAATTTCATCAATAATAATACTAAAAAAATTCCATTATTTAATTACCGCTCTTGATTTTTATTATATTACTATATAAATATTTCTCAAAAATATTAAAGGGTTATATCTAATAACCATTATAGGTATTATATATCTAATAAAATATATATAAATTTTTATGTACGAATAGAAAAATATATATATATTTTATATTATTGTCAATTAATAATTTTAATAAAATTTGATTATATAATGGTAGAATTTCTTAAATATATAATACCTTTAATGGAATATCTTATTTAGATATGTAATATCAAAGAAAATCTGATTCCATTATGTAATTTGATAATATAATGGTAAAATTTCTTAGATATGTAATACCTACAATGGGTAATGTGTAAGATATTTTAAATAAGATATTTTATTATATTACCAATTTTTATTTAAATTATTGATTGTCAATAGTATATATATATATATATTTTTTTTTTCCGTACATAAAAAATTATATATATTTTATTAGATATGTAATATCTATAATGGTTTTAGATATAACCCTTTAATATGTTTTTGAGAAATATTTATATAGTAATATATTAAAAATTAAGAGCATTAATTAAATAATGGAATTTTTTTAATATTATTATTGATGAAATTTTTTTAGTGATAGAATTTACCTTTAAATATGTATTTCAATTTTTTTTTATGTTTTTGAATTTTTATATTTAAAATAGAATTATATATATTGTATATTTTAGTAGTATTTATTTGTTATTGATTTTTTAATAATAAGAGTGTGATGAAAAAGGTGGTTTGTATAATGAGTAAAGTGCAGGGTTTAGGCATGAGGGTAATTTAGATATTTCACGTAAAAATTAAATTAATCAAGGGCACTGTAAACCCGTTCGAAGATACCGAATGAATCTCAACCTTTGTAATTTAAACAAAAGCTATGAAATAGATAAATGGCAAGAAGATAACAGATAATTCAAGAATCAGCAAGAATTGGAACAATTTCAGATCCCTTCCTTTTCTTTTTTCTTCCTTTTATACATGAACTTGGTCTTACCCTCATAAATGGGTTTTAATACATATTAAAGACAATATCTCTACATTAAATACAAGTTTTCAAAACTGCTATAATCAAAACCATGTCAGTTTTGATTGTGTGTATTGAAACGGTCATTTTCTTAATAACTTTTATCATGAAATGGGTTTATATCTTTGGGCTTTGTTTTCTATTTGGAATTAATAGATATGTTGATCCAGTGCTGATTTTATACGATGGGCCTGATGTGAAAATGGGCCTACACTTTGCCCCCAATTCCTAAGCCTATTTCATTTTTGAAATATGGTGGGAATTCAAAAAGTCATGTGTAACTGCCACTTCCCTTATTTCCTTCATTTCCTTCAATATTTCTTCTCCATTTACAAGAGCAGACTCATTCCCTTTGCAGACGATTCCCAGCAAGAAACTCTTGAGGTTAGTTTTTCTCTTTCGTCCTTCATCTTTCTTTCATAAATAAAAAATATCATGAATAGTGATAGCAGCCGAACCCCTTCTCTGGATGTGGTTATTGATGACACCCCTATTATTTCTTCCTCTGAGGTTGCCCCCAATTTGATTGAACCAAAATCCCAGAAACTTTTCCGAAAATAATTACGTAAATTGTCTTTAGCTGATAGATGTCGAATAGAGTTTGACATACCAAAGGATGTTTCGATTTCTGAGTATTCGTCTGATTTAGACTTCAAAACTTATGAGGAAGTTAAACCGGGCGAAGTCTTGTTCTCTGCACATCACTTGGCCGTACTTAATTAGATTTCCCTTACATCCCTTCTATCATTATATTCTTTTTTCTTTAGGACTTACCCCTTTGCAAGTAAACCTTAATTTCTTCAGGGTTATATCTGTTATGCTCGTTCTGAATCACGAACGAGGTTTGAACTTAGGTTTGGGTGATTTTCTGCTCTGTTACAAAGTCGATCAGATCATAAAAAACCCCGGTCGGTACCATTTCCACCCCCATTCAACCTTGAAACTTTGTGAAGGTAATACTTCTTCTGAGAAGGAGTGGAAAGATAAGATGGTGAAAATTGGGGGAAATTGGAAAGTGGATGCATCCGGCCCGTATCCTCTGCCAAGAACCTTCGGTATTTGTAAGAAACTGAAGTGTGGATTCAAAAATCCTGGCAAGTGTATTTTTTGTACTTTACAAATTTCGTTTGTTTTACTTGAACTGTGTATTTGTTTATTTGTTGATCGTATGCCTATGTTTGTATACAGCCGAACGTGTTGATTACCTGAACGAGAAAGTATTTGCAACTCTTCCATCCAGCAAATCACTTTTGACTTCCCACAATTTGAAGTTAATTGCTGCCAGTGCTTCAGAGGCCACTATAATGGAGATTCCGGTTACAGCCTCCAAGCGTGTTGCAGCACAAAAATCTATTCCCCCTGTCAGCTCGACATCTGATAAAGGAAAGAGCCAAATGATCAATCTGACCGAAGATCCGAAGAAGGCGAAAGGGCATCTGAAGAGGACGAACATCGATGATAGCGGTAATGCTCAGAAAAAATTGTTGTTGGGTCCCCCTTCTGAACATGCAAAAAGAAATGACTCTGAAAAGCATGAGAAGCTTGTGAAGAAGGCCAAATCTGAGAGCGGCTACACTATTCCAGACTGCTGCTTTCCTCCATCATTTGATCCTGAAGGCAAATGGATCCCCAAGTTCAAGAAAAATGATGGTAGTGTTCTGAATCGCCGATCGCTGGCAATGTCTGATCCTGACTCCTTGATGGCTCTTGCTCGTGGAATGTGGCCTCCCAAGTAGACATGTCAATGGATTGGATTTTGATCCGTATCCGATCCGATTAGTCGGATTTGGATTGCAAAAAAAATCCGATAACCCGAATATGATCCGAATCCGATAATCCGATTCCTTAACAAATTGAATTTAGATTAGCCTAATCCGATCCGATAAAATATAAATATATATATGTGTATATATTTAATATTGTACATGTATATAAATGTTAGTTGTTAATTATTTTATTATTTATTAATAATGATTAATCATAAATACAATTATTAAAAATGTAAATAATTTTAGTTTTTCAGTATTTATTGATTTTTGTATTTTTTTAATTAAATATTCGGATCAGATATTCTATAATCAAGAAATTCGAATATGAATTAATTAAGTAAAAATTTATCGAATTATCGGATTCGGATCGCGGATTGGGAGTTTTTGTTATCCTTATCAATAGACTTATCAATAATCCGATTATGATCCGAATCCGATATTAACCGGATATGGATTGAAAATAAAATCCGATAACCCGATTAGGATCCGAATCCGATAATCCGATTTCTTAACAAATTGGATTTGGATTTAACTGATCCGATCCGAATCTGATCCATTGACAGGTCTACTCCCAAGGATGAACTCTTTCAGCAGCATGTTGATCAGAACGAGCTTCTGGCTAGGGCTCTTGTCTCTATTCTAGAGGTACCAAAGTTTTCTCTTTTTTTTTTTTTTTTACTAACGTTTCTTCTCTTTTCAGTCTGTGTTTAATGTCCTAGCTCTCTGTAAGGCTGTTGAGATGGGAGAATATAAGAGAAAGAACATTGATGATGCATACCTGCGAGCTGATAAATGTGCCATGTTGGCTGAAAAACAGAAGAAAATCTTGGAGCTCGAGGTGGAGAGCTTAAAGAAACTCCATAAAAAGGAATCTGATCGGAACGTTGAACTGAAGAAGCAGATCCATAACCTTGAAACTTCCAATGTTGTTCTGAAATCAGGTTTAGAAATTTACCGAAGGGGAGGTATGGACATGCACCGGAGATATGTGAACATTTTTGACATAAAGTTCTGTGATGGGTTCAGTTTTTGTTATGACCAAATGTCATCGGAACCATCTGCATGTACTTATGATAATCCGGCCGCCCATGATGCTGCTTGCGGAGTCGTTCACCCATATAAAGAGCCTGAGTCCTCCCAAGATGAAAAAGATTTAGCTCAATTTATTTTGCATGGGATCATTCCGACCGAACGACCAGAGCCTGTTGCTGCAATCCCTCATGCTGCCAATGAAGTATCAACTGAGCCTTCTGTTCCTGCTTCAGAGAGCCATCAGCCGCCTACTGATGATATTAATCCTCCACATTCTTGATTAGAAGTTTCTATCTTTGAACAATTTTTTGGGTCTGTAAAATTATATATATTTTTTATGCTCCTGTGGTGAGCGTTTTTTGGACAAGTTTTGAAATAGTATTGGTGTGCTTTAATATTTTCGAACAGGATGGCACTAAGGTGCATAGATATTTTCTGAACAGATGGCACCGAGGTGCATAGATGTTTTCTGAACAGATGACACTGTTGTGCTTTATATATTTTTTGAACATGATGATGCGTTCTTTTGAACACAACCTTTTTTATGCGTATCTATATACGTCTTTGTGAAAACAGGAACTTGGTGCCATCTTCATGATGGTCTTTTGCCTAATTGGCTTATGTATTTTGGCCAAGTTTTTTCACTTGGGCTTTTTTTTTTTTTTTTTTTTTATAACAGTTTGAACAGAGATATGAGAAGATATGAATAATATCTTTATTGATTTTAAATGGATCTTATCATACAAACTGATCAACATAAATTTTATTGAAAATGCCTTTTCAGGTGTATAGCATTCCAAGCTCGTTCGATTTGTTTTCCATCTTGATCAGCCAATCTATAAGCACCTTTGCCGATCACTTCTGTTACTGTGTACGGCCCATCCCATGTGGGATCCAGTTTGTTTGATCTGCTAGCCAACACCCTTAGTACTTGATCGCCAACTTGAAATGATCTTGGTTTCACTTTCTTGTTATAACTCATCATCAACATTTGTTGATATTCTGCCAGTCTTATTGAGGCCATTTCCATCTTTTCATCTATGAGATCACCTTCGATTTTTAGAATTTATTCGTTCTGTTCAGGATCGAATAGATGAGTTCTTGTTGTAGGGACCTCCAACTCAATTGGGATTACCGCCTCGACTCCGTACGCCATAGCGAATTGAGTCATCCCGGTCGGCTTGCGAGGAGTCGTTCGGTAGCTCCAGAGGACTCTTGGTAATTCGTCTAACCATCGTCCTTTTCCTTCGATCCCCTCTAATTTTTGTTTTATCCCGGCAAAAATCGTTTTGTTTTTTATCTCAGCTTGTCCATTTGCTTACGGATAACTGACAGATGATAAATTCTGATTGATGTCGTACTCGTCCAGCAACGCCCGAACGTACTAATTGTCTAGATTTGTGTCGTTGTCCATCATTATGTACTTTGGTACTCCAAACTTGTAGATTATACGATTCAAAATAAAATCAATCACTTGAGAGTGAGTGATTCTTACATAAGCCTTCGCTTCCACCCATTTAGTGAAATAATCTGTGGCCAAAAACACATGCTTTTGATTTGAAGCTGCCCTTGTTAACGGTCCGATCGCATCCATTCCCCATCGTGCGAACGGAACAGGAGAGGCCATTGTTGTGAAAAGCTCTGCTGGTTAATGGATTATATGTGAGTGTCTTTGACATTTTTCACACCTTCTCGCGTATTCCTCCGTGTCTTGAATCATGTACGACTAGAAATAACCTTGTGTTATTGCTCTATGAGATAATGATCTGCCTCCAACATGGCTTCCACAAGTCCCATCGTGCAACTGCTTGAGTACCTCTTGTGCTTCAGATGGTGTCAAACATCGCAGATAGGGCCCACTCGTCGATCGACGGTATAAATAACCATCGATCACTGAATACTTGGTAGAGGTTGCTCTTACTTTCTTTGCCTCCCGTCGATCCTCAGGTAAAACACCGATCAATAAATATTCAAGGATTGGATCGATCCAACTTGGCTCGTACGGAATCACGGATATCTCCTTTTTTTTACCGATCGAGGGGGTGAATAGCTCATCCACAGGAATTATTCTGACCATATCGTCTCCAGCTGAAGATGTTTGATTTGTTACATAATCAGCCCCACGATTTTCCGCCCTCGGAATTTGTTTGAAAGTGATTACTTTAAAGTTTCGCATTTCTTCCTGAACGGCGTTTTTATACTGTAATATCCTTTCTTCACTTGTATTATAACTTCCTGTGATTTGATTTACGACTAACTGAGAGTCATTGAACACGGTTAATTCTTTGATCTGGAGCTCCTTTGTTAGCCTTAATCCTGCCAAAACGACTTCGTATTCAGCCTCATTGTTTGAACTTTCAAAGCACAGTTTGATCGACTGCTGCAACTTTGTGCCTTCTAGGGATATTAGTTCGATCCCCACACCTGGCCCCAGACTATTCAATGATCCATCTACATAAAGCAACCACCTTGGATTTACGTCGCAGGCCTCATCTTCGGTTGCTTCATACTCAAAGAGGAAATCCGCCACAGTTTGACCTTTTAAAGATGTTCGTGGCTCATAAGTAATATCGAACATGCTCAGTTCTATTGACCACTTTGTCGTTCGTCCCGAGAAGTCGGGTTTTGACAAAATTGCTTTGATCGGAAACGTAGTTGGGATTCTGATCAGATGGGACTCGAAGTAATGTCGTAGCTTTCGTTTTGCCTGGACCAATGCCAAGATGATTTTCTATGTATTCGAATATCTTCTCTCGGTGTCAAGCAATGTATTGCTCGCATAATAAATTGGGTACTGTATGTTCCCATCGTCTCTTACTAACGCTGAACTGACTGCGTTCGGAGAAACTGCTAAGTATAAAATTAAGGACTCATGATTCTTGGGTGCCGTAAGGATTGGTGGTTTCGCCATATAGAGTTTCAGCTGATCGAACGCTTCTTTTTGTTTCTCTCCCCAAGCAATCATTTTCTTAGACTTCAGGACGTCGAAGAACGGCTTACATCTATCTGACAATTTGGATATGAACCGACTCAGAGCTGCTAATCTTCCTGTGAGTACCTGGATTTCTTTTGGGGACTCAGGTGCCTTCATCTGAATCAATGCTTGAACTTGTGCTGGACTTGTTTTGATTCCATCTTTATTAACTATGTGTCCCAAGAATTGTCCGGAAGATACACCAAAAGTGCATTTTTCCGGGTTCAGCTTCATTTTATGCGATCGCAGGGATGTGAACACATCCTCCAAGTGCTTCAAATGATCATCCTTGTGTTGGCTTTTAACAACCATGTCATCAATGTATGCTTCCCCCGTATCTCCAATCTGGGTCTTGAAAATATTATCAATCAGTCGCTGATAAGTCGCACCTGCATTTTTGAGACCGAACAACATGACCTTGTAACAATAGGTTCCTAGTTCGGTGATGAACGTAGTTTTGTCTTCATCCTTTGGATTCATTGGGAATTGATTGTATCCTGAATAAACATCTTGGAAGGTGAGACGTTCGAACCCTGTAGTCGCGTCGATCATGCGATCAATCTATGGTAGAGGAAAACTGTCCTTCGGACAAGCTTTATTTAGGTTGGTGAAGTCCACACACATTCGGAACTTCCCGTTCTTCTTTTGTACAACGACAACATTGGACATCCACACGGGATAATGAACTTCTCTAATAAAACCAGCATCTAGCAATCGGCTAACCTCTTCAGCTACAAACTTTCCTCGTTCGGTTCCGATCCTTCTGGATCGTTGCCGTACGGGTTGAGCGTCGGAGTAAATATTTAATGTGTGCATCATGGTTCCTGGGTCGACCCCAGGCATGTCGCTGTGCTCCCAAGCGAAAACATCAATATTTGATCTCAGCATAGAAATCAAGTTATTTCTTTCATCAGAATTCAGTCCTCTTCCAATTCGGGTGGTCTTTCCCTTGCTCCCGTCGATCAGATCTACTGTGATGGTATCCTCTGTGGCCTTCTCATCATCGTCAGTCTGATCACGGAGGCTCGGTAATTGCTACATGTTTCGTTCGGAACTTTCGCCCTTTAAACCTTTGGTGACGATGGCATAGCATTCTTTCGCCACCACTTGATCGCCTTGAATATCAACAAATCCTTTCCTTGAAGGGTCAACACACCGTATCACCTAATGCAGAGTAAAAGGAACTCCTTATATTCGGTGAATCCAACCTCTTCCCATGATCAGATTGTAGGAAGGTTGTACGTCTACTAGTATGAAATTTTCTGTCAAAGTTCATTTTGCGGCTGTCACTGGTAAATTCAGGATCCCGATCGGGCAAATCCTCTTTCCATCAAAGCCTGCCAGCGGACTGGCGATTGGTCTGATCAACTAGCACCCTTTTAACTAAACAATTTGAAACTATGATCAAAATTACCAGTGGATCTTCATGTGGTAGTTGTACACGTCTTAAGTCCTCTTGGGTAAATGATTGTAGGCATTGGGTAGTTCCAAATGACATTCACCTCCCCAACCCTTCGGATCTTGTTGGCATTGTGCATGCGTGAATGCTGAACCGAACGACTTTCCTCATCCTCCTCGGGTTTTCCATGGATTTTGTCAATAATTTTTACCGGCTGTCCACCCACAATTTTATTGGGCTTCGGCTGATCAAAATTTTTGACTCCATTGTCCACGTACTCTTTCAAATCTCCTTTGGCTATCAAGGTCTCAACCTGCCTCCTCAATTCTTTGCACTCATTGGTTAAATGGCCAAAGTCATTGTGGAATGCACAGTGCCTCGAACGGTCCTGCAGCTTTGGTGGCGTTTTCAGCGGAAATGGTGGGCGAAAAATACCCTTCGCCTTATTCTCGTTGTACAACTTTGCTAAGGTTGTTCGGAGTGGAGTTTCAAGTATGTCATACCTTGGCCTCCTCTCCCGTTGCTTGTACGGATCCGATCGTTGGTTGCTCGTATTATCTGCCTTCTTGATTATCCTTTCCTTTGATTTGCTTTCCACACTGACTAATGTCGAACGATGACCTCTTTCTTGTTCATCTTCTTCCAATCTCAGATATCCCTGTGCCCGTGAATTCAACTAACCCATGTTGAGGGGTGTTGACTTCACCAAGGATCTATGAAAGCTGGTCCCTTATTCGATAACTACCTTGAAAGCTTCCACTGCTGCTGGTTGATCACAACTGGGTATCATTACCATTTCCAAATTGAATCTGGAAAGGAAATTCTTCAACGTTTCGGCTTTCGCTTGTCTCATCGTGAACAGATTAGAAATGGTCATCTTCTGCTTCCGGTTTTCGAAATACTGGGCCAGGAAATTTTCCATCAGCGTTTGAAAAAAATCGATCGAACTACCTGGCAGTTGCCTAAACCATAACAGAGCTGGTTCCGTTAGGCTTGTAGAAAACGCTTTGCACATTAGTGCATCATCAGCCATATCGAGAGTCATCATCTGTTCCACATGAAACAGGTGCTCAATTGGGTCCTGCATCCCATCGAACATAATGAATTTAGACATCCGGAACTTATCTGGCCTTCTCGCCTACTGTATTTCGGGGCTAAACGGAGATTTAATCATTTTGGATGTCATTTCGATGGCTAGATCGGCTAGTGACTGCGTTCTGAGATCCTTTACTTGTTCGTCTACAATCTTTTGAAGTCGGGTCACCATATCGAGTAGAACTGCTCGATTATTGATATTCGATTCATCTGCGATCGGCTGGGTACGGGTATGATTTGCTGTTCGATCTGCTGAACTTGCTTCATGCTGATTGTCCTCCTCTTCAACACCGGGGCCATTACGGCGTCCTGCTACAGGCAATTCTGGATGTTCAGACTTATCCAACCTTTGCCTTAGCTCCCGATTTTCTTTTTCAAGGGCCTCCAGACGTTGAAGGATTGCAGCTGTATCTCCTAATTGTGTAGTGGTTTCTCTCGCCATTGATCTAATATCTTCTATTTAGAAATCGAATTCCCACAGACGGCGCCAAAAAGTGTAAACCCGTTCGAAGATGCCGAACGAACCTCAACCTTTGTAATTTAAACAAAAGCTATGAAATAGATAAATGGCAAGAAGATAACAGATAATTCAAGAATCAGCAAGAATTGGAGCAATTTCGGATCCTTTCCTTTTCTTTTTTCTTCCTTTTATACATGAACTTGGTCTTACCCTCATAAATGGGTTTTAAGACATATTAAAGACAATATTTCTACATTAAATACAAGTTTTCAAAACTGCTATAATCAAAACCATGTCAGTTTTGATTGTGTGTATTGAAACGGTAATTTTCTTAATAGCTTTTATCCTGTAATGGGCTTATATCTTTGGGCTCTGTTTTCTATTTGGGCTTATGCACTATTATACTCATCTAATTCAGACATTAATAGATATGCTGATCCAGTGTTGATTTTGTACGATGGGCCTGATGTGAAAATGGGCCTACATGCACTAAAGTTATTTTATACCTCTCCAAAGAATGTCATTGTAATACTTTACAAACTTAATAGGGTGTCATTATAATACTTTACAAATCTGATTGGGATGTTAATTCATAATAGTGGGTTGACGCTCATATACTTTACCAATAACTCAAGAGTGTCAAATGCAAATTACCCTTTATATATATATATATATATATATATAATTCTATATTGATGTGAGCCTGTGAGGGTGAAAAGTGTAATAATTGAAAGGTGACACATGTACCTAAACCAAGAGTTTAGTAGTGGTGACCCTTGTAATCCACAATATACGCAAAGAGACTTGTAGTAGTACGTTTATTAGACTCCAATTAATTAATTTAGCTGTGGACATACTAGACCGCATTTAAGATTTATTTTAGACTTTTTAGTGCATTCATATCATGTCAAGAAAGTAACATTGTATCTATAAAGTGCATGACAGCTTTTTATTTTCATTTTTTCAGTAGATACTTATTGTTTTCTTGAAATAGGAAGGTGAATTGTTCGAATTTATTTTGTCAAATTTAAGTTAATGACATGGCTCAAGCCTCAAGTACATGAGAAGGTTTAAGTTAAAAAAAATTAAAATATTCTCAAGTACTGTGGTCATCTTGTAGTATTGCTTAAATTAAACGTGTGACTTCCTAGTTCCTACAGAGTGGTTGATTGTCTACGTATACATATATGATATATCATACATTAGGTTGTAGTGAGAGAGTGGTGTGTCAGCAAGTGTTCACATTTTATTTAATTTATTTCAAAATAAATAAAGTTAATATTATTTTATTTAATCAATTTATCAAATTATCCTTCAATCATTCAAGTTATAAAATATTTAAACAACAAACATCACATTATTTGGTGAAACCAATGATAAAATTGATTTTTCATTCATTATGACACCCATAAAAATCATCTCTCCAAAATAAACTTATAATTTGAGACAGAAGGAGTGTTATATTTTCGGCAAAGAATGAAGCTATGTGCAAGCAAGAGGGTAGGTGTAATGATTGAGTTATTGGCGCCAGACTAGATTAAGGATTAAGTGGTATTCTATTCACTGTAATTAAGGATTGTATGCTTAATTATTCAATTTAATTCAAAAAATTATATTGTTAGACGATACTCCCTCCATTTCATATTAATTGTCCATTTTCTTAACTTTACTTGTTCCAAAATACCTGTTCAGTTTCGAATCTCAACACAATATAATCATATATTTTCCCAAATTAATTTTTTTGATTGTCATATTCCCTACTACTTATTCTTAACCCTGGACTAGAATTGGACTCGATTTTCAATAACTTTTTAATCCCTATTCCCAGATTTCTTGTTCATTAATTTACTAGCTTAGTGTGAGATAGAGATACCCCATTTTAACGATGACTGAAACAATGAACAAAAGTGGGAGAAATGAAACTTAACCCGCCGTATTTTTTATTAATTTCAAAAAGTAAGGGGACTACTAAAAACTACAACTATATTATATTGTCAAATGATAAAATTGAAAATATAAAATGGACGATACTTAAGTCGTGCCTCATGAGGACCAAGTTGGTTCTCTCCCATGATGCAGTCCAATACAAGTTGTACACGTGGCCAAAAATTTTTTAAAAATGAATTGACCTTGATTGTATATTTTATGTCTAACTTTTTAAAAAAAAAATTTTAGCCACATGTTCAATTTGTATTGGACAATATCACGGGGGAGGATTGGTCCTCATGGGACGAGACCTAAGTATTATCCATATAAAATAACAAAACAAATGTTTAAAAGACAAATTTATTTTACTTCTCATCCAAATACAACTTTTGACATATTGAAACAGTATAATACTGTTAAACCTCATTAATGGAGAGTCCAAGATGTATAAGGGCCATTAAAACAAAAAAATCATTAGTGGTGACTATGTGTCAACATACTGATTACTGAAATCTCAAATAACACCGTCACCAAAACAATTATATATATATATATATATATATATATACACACACGAAGAGAAAAGAGAAGGAGGTTGGAAAAAAAAAAAAGAGCAGAGCAGAGCACTGTGCAAAGGGACACATGCTTCGCTGGGGCGGTTACCGAATCATAGGCCGCCCCACGCGCATCCCTTTTTCAATTGATTTCCCTAAGCGTGTGTGTGCCACTTTCATCATGAGCCAAATGAATCAATCCCTCAATGAATGCATTTGTTTTTCTACTTCAAACTCAATGTATGCAACAATTTATCTCAATTTAAAAACAACCCATTTTAAAAATATATATATATATATATATATCTTATTACATTCTTGAAACACTTAAAATTATTAAAAAGACTATAAAGCTATAGTTTGATATGGTTTACCAAAACTCATAATGTCAAATGAGTTTCATTTGGTGATGTCACTTGATCACCAAGTTAAAGTGGAATTGAATGTTTAGTTGGACAACTTTAATCACTAAAAAGACTTGGAACAATTTTCCTTAAAAATTCAGATTTAAAAATAAATTCAATTGGCTTTTGACATGGAAAAGTGGACAACAATGGAGTACATTTGATGTCCAAATGTCTAGCAAAGACGTTGCCACCACATAAAAAAATGAGAGGAGATGAAAGGTTTATAAGGCCGTTGATAAGCTCCACAACCCTCTGAGCAAATTTATATGTCCCACTTTCACTAGTGCTGAATCTGCTGATGATAGATTCACAGCTTTCTTATATGTGATCCTATTCATAGTAGCCCCATCTGGCCATCCACTTCTATACAAACCTTATCCACACTATATCTATATATATATACTATAATTCTTCTACATTGTTCTTAGCTCGTGCCATTTTGGGACCTTTTGGGAGCACTACAATATGGAGGGAGGGGACTTTTTGTTTTGGAGGGTACTTTCATATATGATCATTTCCTATCACTTATAATATGTTTTGGTGTGTAGTAAAGATGGCACGTTGCTATACTCCATTTTCAAATGTCTTTCCTTAGATTTCGCAATAAGCCACCTGTTTTTCAGTCGCTTTTCAAAAACATCATTACATTTTTATTTTCATATATGTTAACATGAAATCTGGATTGGCTCAATTTGTGTTCTTGCGGCATATCATTAAGTAAAGAAAAAGGTAATTCCAACATATAAAAATAATAATACTTGGACGAACTATGAGGATTTTTCCAAGGCTTTCCTCGTAAATCGCTTAAATGAAATGATTAGTTTTTAACTTCAAAGTAAATATTGTTCAACAAAAACATAGTAATTAAATTATCGAGAACATAATCCATTCAAAGAATTATATGCAACATATATTAGTTGATTATACTGAATTTTATATTGGTAGAAAAGGCACTTCAAATTTTTAGATAGAAATATAAATTCTTGACATGTAAACAATGAGAAGAAAAAAAAAAAGAAAAAATCCTGAGTTCTATATTCCAAAGCCATCATATGTGAACCACGTGCTATCACTACCTATAGAATAATGCGCTCTGGTAATCCTAAAAACCAAGTAAAGATGAATATGGTGATGACCTAGTGTTTTTGCTATGTGGGGGATAAAGCTTCTAAAGCATTACATAGGATTTTAAGAAGATACGAGTTATCAACAAGAGGGTGAGAATCAGGCTTTACAAAATGACATCCCTCTTCCACCAAAGCTCTTTCCACATACTACTCTACGGGCCTATTTTCGGCATGAGTTGAGGTAGGCCCAAACACAGCTCGTGATAAAGCCCAGCCCATACACCATGGAATGGGTATTATGGGTTTGGGCAGCAAAGATTATACATGAATACATATGCAGTGGATCACCTCCTATGTAAATGCTATGTGGCTCAATTTGTTTGGAAATTAAGCCCTTTTAGATTGGATTTTCATTGGACAGAGTTGATGTCATGGCAAAAATGATGGATTACCTCTCTCAAGAATGGAAGAAAGGAGAAAATTGGCAAGAATGTTCAAGTTTAGCTTCTTTTATTTGCTAGAATTTATGAAAAAATAAAAATGACTGGATTTTCAGTGGAAAACTAAAAGAACCACTAGAAATTATAGAAAAGGCTCTTAATGAATTTCATGAGTTTGTTGATGTTAGAGGATCTGAAAAGCTGTTGTCGCTAGTCACGAAAGAAGTTCATGCCCATCCAAAAGATTGGCATCTACCTTATGAAGGGACCCTCAAATTAAATTTTGATGCTTCTCTTGATACAAACAGAAATATTTCTGAAAGAGAATTTGCGTTGAGAGATCACCATGGTTATCCAATCAAGGTTGCTTCAATTTTAGTTCCTTGCTATTGGTCCGCCATTGTAGCTAAGACTGTAATATTTTACGAAGCTTTGAAGTTGATTTCCTTTTGGGGATACAATGATGTTATTATTGAAGGAGATTGTCAATCAGTTTTGAAGCTAGAGATTTCGGAAGAAGCTTTGGTTCCTATGTTTGAAGATATTAGAATATTGTCCAATCTTGCTAGGATTACATCATTGATGCAAGTGCCTCGCTCTTGTAATATGGCTACACATTTTGTTTCTAGAAGGGTTCTTCTCTTGAATATCAATGATACTGATTGGGATCTTATTCCCTCAGGTCTTGTTGATATTCTGAGTTGTGATCGGTCCTTTGTTGTTTGGTTTCTTTGTATGTTTGCTTTGTTAAAAAAAAAAAAAAATACATACATATATACATACGTACATAAAAATATATATATAAATGGGGAGATAGAGAGAGAGAGCCAATGCAAGAAATATAGAAAGAATTAACAAGCACTGTTTACTTTTTACCAATTAGAGAAAAAAATAGAAAACATCCACCCAGCTATTTGCCAAGGGTTCCTCAAGTGGTGGCAGTGAACTGTGTCAATATATACAATAATCACCACCAGGGCCTCTGGCCATTCTGGGAGTTATTGGCTAGGAAAAAGTAAATCAGTGACGAACTTCTAAATCATTTTGTAATTGCAATCCTTGATAATTGACAATTCTAGGTCTAGAGTCTCTAGACACAAAATACAGTACCTTTAAATGATGCCAATCAATTCTTCAGTCTTACCCACACATATATATATGGAAGACACTTAACTTACTACAATGACAAAACTATCTAAAAGAGTTCACTGAGTAGAAAGCATTTCATACCGCTCCCTACTTGACAAGTATTTACAAGTTCAACTGAACTAACCTCAAACTAGTACTCCAACTTGATTTGTGGGCTCCGGATGACACTTTCTATATTCTTCGGGATATCAGTTGACACAATAGTTCCACCATTATAACCGTTAATAAGCATCTTCCCGATCTTTGACCTCCATTCTGAGCTGATGAGGTTCTCATTCTTCCTGTCATGAACAACTCTGTCATAGTAGTTAAGCATAGTTCCCAAGCCAGTATTTGGTATCCAGCCATATTCCATTAACACCCGCGCTTCACCTTCACTCAAATCCTTTCCAACCTTAAATCATATAGATATGTCAGGGTAAGACAATAATTTCAACAGCACCTGCTCTCTGATAAAAGCAATAATATGTGATATAAATAAAGAGGAAATGCATGAAGTTCAACAACCATGAGCGCGGCAGTAGAGGAGGAATTGCCGCTCTCAAACTTAAACTCACATTTTCAAGGTTCGCAATCATAATAGATAGTTATACATTGCACCCAGCAAGCAATGACTCCTTTAGCTTCAATCAATATTATTGAACAATTCACATTCATACAGGATATGCAGATTTATATACTGGTAAAAGGAAAATCAAAACCAAACATATGCAAAAATGGAATAAACAACATTTAAAATTTAAAAATGAAGAAGAATATGAATTGTTAACAACTTCAGCATAAAAAGGGAAAGGGCAACCCAGTGCACAAGGATCCTGCATTGTGGGGTCTGGGGAGGATACAATCTACACCAGCCTTACCTCCTCGTGCGGAGAGGCTGTTAACAGCTTTAGCATGCTGGTCATAACCTCAATGAGTGCTCTGTATCCAATGTAATGCTTCCTACAGGCTATAAAGAATGCCGACATCATCGTTCTATCACCCGGGAAGGGGGGTCTCTTGGTTATCCAAATAATAATAAATAAATAGCCAATACATTTGGAAGTCGTGCCTAAAACGTTCCACGGAGAAAATATGATGTGGATAAAACAACGGTTTTCTGATTCGTATGGGTATCTAACACCACGCCATGTATTGCCAGGTGACCTACTCTATGACATCAAACACTGGCATCACTAGAAAATCCATGTGCTATTCATGATATTTAGTTGTGTCATCATGCAAGCACCTGAAACTCCAAAAGTGGACCTAAAATAAGCATAACTGAGTGTGTGCCTGCCACCAAGGCTCAGACGCCATATCATCCCCACCGAAACATCTCAATCCCTCTACTTTCCTGTACCCCTTATTGCCTATCACAGAACTTACCAACAACAATCAAGCCAAAAATCAGGTAATTGCATATCAATGCCACTAGCAGAAACTGAAAGCTAGTTCACCCCCAGCCATTGTTGCTTCCATATACATACCGTTGAAACAATCAATGGCTCTCATCAAAAGTTGAGGAGTTTTACAAAACAATATCCAACTTGAGCATTCTTTTTAAATGAAAATAGCAGCGCTCACAAAACATATTGAAAAGATCAAACTTCAAACACAGTCTGAAATATAGGTGACTGGTGACTTGTTACATTGCCATTTTCTTTACTGGACATCGACTGAGAGTAAGCACGAAATATCAGAAGGGAATTTGATATGGACTTGCAAATAGGGTTATATTTGGTACTGAACACGTATAAAACAGATATACATAAGGAAAATGGACAACATTCTATGTAAGACAGCAATGGAGCCAATTACAAGACCAATTAAAGGACTAGGTAGTGATCAAACTTCGTAATAACAGAATTTCATAGTGAAATAAAAAAACAACTTTGGCACATTTGATGCTCTGCCCATGTAATGGCAAGTACCAAAATGCAGCAACAGAGTAGGTCAACTAACAGAATAACAATGCAGAGAAATGGAACTTTCCGGTAAATAGCACAAAAGGTTTGAAAAACAATACCGGCAAAAATGAAAAAAGTTGGTATAAAATCATTACCACTAGTGCTTTGTTCTCAATTAGGTTAACCCGGCCACAGTTACTAAGCTTCATGGCAGTCACCAACCGCTTGACCTGCCAATGAATGGGTGAGGAATCCACAAGCTCAAAGAAGTATGTAGCATAGCCATATTCAGGCCGTTCCAAAACTATTCTGCATCAGGTGAAATGCAAGTATCTCCATCATTCAGAACAAGTAGATAAAAGTAACAAAAACACCCAGAAAAAGAAAAAAAAAAATAATAATGAAGAAAAAAAGATTCTAATATACGAGTTGTCCTATACATAATACCTGTTATGTCTTTCAAAGACAAATATAAAGGACTGGAGATCGCGACACCAACCCCATTCAACGGGCCATCTCCGAAACTGTAGATACCGTGCCTACAAGTATTGATGGAGATCAACGGAGAGCATCATGATATAAGTGAAATAAAAGCCGACAATTAATAAAAAATTACTGGTCACCCTATTTAATCACAATCAAGGAAAGCTCCAACCTGCTCCACAAGTGATACTAGACAAGCCAAGCAATAACTAGCCTTCTCACCCTTGGTACACCGTATGGGAGCAAACTTCAATAACGACTGACGGTGGGGGAAAAGCTGTACCCAAAAAATGAAAAAGTAATATCAGAAAAATGGGGAGCAAAGGTTCAATTCGAAGCATGCTTCAGAAATAATGACTGAACATATATGGTCCCTGTCAACAGAAAATTATGGAAGGGTTAAACTACATAGAAACCAACATTTGGCATTATTGAACAAAATAGATGCTCTCAAAATCAACCCACATTTTCACACTTAGGAGCCCTAGCATTTACCAGTGCAGCAAGCAACGGCCACCTAAATGATAGCAATACGTAGATATAGGGGGAAAAAACATCCACTTTCAGGTAGCATTTTGCAATTTTACAGACAACCAAATAGATACGTATTAATGGATCCTGATGACCTCCCACATAAATGGATCCTGCTAATCTTCACACTTTGCAAGCTTGCCACTTTGAGCTGGACAAATAATTTCTCCGCAGACTTTACTTCATGAATCGAACATGATTAATTGTCATGTTAAAGTCCTATTTCAAATCCCCTCAAGCTTCCAAACTACGAGAAGCCCTGATATATGATACCACCTAGAAAACACCCCCCCCCCCCCCCCCCCCCCCCCCCCCCCCCTCTTCTCTATCACAACACATAAATGAGGGGCGAAACACAACTACAAATGGGAACATGAAACAGATATAATAATCACAGTTCTGTTACCAACCCTTGATATTACTGCTTCAAGCTCTGTGAAACTGCCTTCACTGGATGAATCTTCCAAAGCATCATCACTCTCCGTTTCCCCATAAAGCTTCATTTCATCGATTGATACTCCTTTGTCAATCAGAACCTGCCAGTTGACATCTATGAAGGATACCCACCAGAAAGACTAATCCAATCCATAATGATGTACCGGAAAATACAAAAGTAATAACACAAAGGAGACATGAATAGTACCTGCAGGAGTCCAGGAGCATCTTCCTCCAGTGCTGTTTCAACTGAATCACTGCAATATACAATTAAGAAACAGGAGATCCTCAGACTAACATAGGCAGATAATAAGAATTCAGATAATAATAATAATAATAACAGAAAAAGAATGATATAATATATATATGTAGATTAAAAATAAGCAAATATTACGTGGCAGTTTTTCTCCTCTTCCGGGGACGATTGATTCTAATTGGCTCAGCAGGTTCAGACACTACAGGGCAACTGTTTATAGGAGAGGGCATAGCTTTCCTCAAGCATTCGAAATTTTGGGAAATATTGAAATCGGGAATATTTCTTGCTGACAGCAATTTCATCCGATCTCGAAGCAACATATGGTCTAGCTCATCTCCATAAGAGTCTTCAGGGGTTTTGAGTTCCTCCTTCATCACTACTATGTCTGCAAACGGGAAGTTAACTACAGCATACTTGTTTGGATTGTGCAAGTCACTGTTATCCAAAGGTTCAGCCTTCACAATTGCAAAACTTGTTAAAGCAGAACCAAACATACTATTCCAGTCACCAGATAAAGCATCATGTCTACCACATGTAGCAGACATGGTGGGAGCTTCCTTAGATGAGGAAATTCCGTCTTTTTCTTGAACTCCGATTGAGTTTTCAGATGTAATTAGTTTGATCCCGTGGCAGGACCCCTTTAAAACTGAATCAGGAGTTGTAGAGGATGATCCTGCAATAATACCTTTTGATGAACCATACTCCAGTTTATTGCACAAGTCAGAAACATCACGGGTATGAGTTCCACGAACTGAGGATTTCCCATCACTGAAATGGCTATTCTCCTTACCTATCCCAGCACAACATTGAGTTACATCTTCCACAACTGGGTTAGACAACCACGAAGAATCATCCTGTGTGAAGAAAGGGTAATAAGCTACTCGAATCAAAAAGAAAATAGCATCAACTGACAAATGTTTCAACAAGAACTTTAAATATACAAGTGTGCAATGCATACAACACATCGAAAACAAGGGAAGCCAATTCATATCACATTATGTAATAATCCTCTGAAGAAGGGAAAAAAAACAGAAGATGTGAAAATGAGATCTGAGAGATACAAGAGGTATCTCGCATGTGCATATGTTGGAGTAGAGTCAAAAGTTTTAACCAAGTTCGGCACATCATTGTAGAAGCATGTGCTCAATCATGGTTGTATGCATCTTGAAAATTTGTGGCCAGAAAGCACAGGAAATTGACGTGAATACAAGGAGACTTAAAAGTTCCAAATCGATATGTTTATGTCTTCGATTAAGCCATAAATTGTATCCTGAGATTGGTTAGACACTGAATACTATCATAACAGAACTAGCTAAATAAATACGAGCCATTACGCACAAATTATCCCAAACATATAAATCACACACTTTTCCCTTGAAAAAAACCACTTGATTTTTATCTATGGAATAAGTAAGACTTGAAATAAACCCTTGGAATCGAAACTGTAAACAGACTTTGATCTGCTGGATTTAAACCAGCAACTAAATGGAATGCACTCTGGCTTCTAAACCTATGTCAACTAGGGAGAAACCTCAATCTTCTTGAGGTTACGAATTGCCCAAATAGGAAATGACTGAGAAGACAATGATAACATGTCAACCCTGTCCTTCAAGATCCATCCAACACTCAACATTGTCGTAAGGTAGATATATGCAGGAATAACAAAAACAATTAGTTGTTGTATAAAACTCGAAAGAAAAAAATGTACACCTTGGAAAGTAAAGACACCACACGGCAGGCACAATGATACACTTATTATTTATTTTTGCACGAACTGTCTTTTGCAATGGTCTATGCCATTTTGCAGAAACTTCCACGTGAAGGCCTCATGGAAAGAAAAGCCTCAATCATTTGTCGAGACAAGCAGAACTCTGTCATCAAAAAAATTGGGCTAATCTCCATAGGCAAGACATAGTAGCAAATTAAAGCAACAATAGTTAAACCAAACCCCATAACAGAGTAGGTTAACTTACCCATTCTAAGTTTGATCTAAAAGGGTAATCAAGATGGTGACACCGAGAAATTAAAACCAATTGATGTACGAGAGAGAGAGAGAAAAAAAAGAGGGGAAGAAGAATTAAGGAGAGAGATAAAGATCAAGGGGATCTCAGAGTGGAAGAAAATATTGCCATTTATCAGTTTTCCAATATTCGTACATAAAGTGTGAAAGTCCAATTACACCAAATCTAAATTATTGGGAAGAATAGAAGTTAACTACTCCCTCTGTCCATTTTTAGTTGTCCATGTTTGAAAAGTCAATATTTTTTTATATTATTTTATTTCCTATTTTGCCCTTTATAATGTAGTATAATTGTGGTTTTTAGTGGGCCCATTGCTTTTTGAAGTTAAGAGGGATAATTTGGGAAAGTATATGATAATATTGTATTGGGATTCGAAACTAGACAACTAAAAATGGACAAGTAAAGTAGACAAAGTGGACAACTAAAAATGGACGGAGGGAGTACAATATATTCCAATCCTATTAACTACAAAAAAATATCCATAATTAAAAACCCGCGTATGCCTAAAATAGGTGACTATAGTACAAGGCACATAGGACCCATTGTGATCTCCATAAGATGATGTTCAAGCTCCTAAGTATACCCATTCTAGTTTTGGCCTACCCTATGACAATTGGCTAGAAAGACTTCGAGACAAATGTGAAATATGGAAGAAACAAGGAAAGAAGATTTTCTTCTTTTTTCTGTACTAATTTTCTTCTCATAGTGGAGAAAGAATAACAGCGGAAGAAGATATTTCGAAAGGGAAGAGATATCTTAGTCAGCATTGTTTCTCCATCAGAAAAATATCAAGTGACACAACTGAAATAGTAAAATGGACAACTTTTTAGAAACAAACTTCTTTGAAAGACAAAAATGAACAATAAATTAACAAATATATAACACGTATAATTAGTAAGATTTCCTCCAAAAGAAAAAATAAAAAGGAAAGTACCACAGCTGGTGCACTGAAACAACCACGAAAGGTGGATTGGACCATCTCAATGGTTCTTCTTTCCAAGCATTTCCAATACTTCTTAAAGGCGGATCAAGGCTCCAAAATTTTCCAACGCTGATGAAGGCTAAGCTAGAGCCCCACAACCTAGTAGAGGCACGCCCTTCAGCCAGGCTCACATAAAGCCCTCAACCTCATTCCTTTTAGTAGATTCGAGTCTACAACAAAAGCGCGCCTCTCATTTTTTAATGATTTAATCGTATCTTTTGTCCAATGACTACTGTGTTAGAATATTCAATATCATCATGATATTTTTTAATGGATTATTACAAAGTCCAAATTTATGGTTCACTACTTACTACTCACAGGTTACATTTAGTAATTGATTGTGAATAATTATTATAATATAAGTTTAAATTTTGCATGATTATAGTTCTAAATTGTATCAAATTCGTAACCACATTTATTTTGGTGAATACATATGCATATGAAATGAGTTGTGAGCATTAATTAACATGACCCTCTTAGGAGATATCTTAAAAAAAAAAACCATGTTTAAAGAATTTTCTATTGATTCCACTGCAGAGTTAAATTGTTCATATTGTACATCTGATTCTATTGAATTCATATGCAAATTTAAACCAGATATGTATATCAATTTAGCTAAATTATAGAATTGACAAGTAGAGAATGTTTCTTATTTTGATAGTGACAAGTATGTGTTGTAAGTTCATTATCTTTTGTATATTTATAATTAACAAATGTTATGATCACACACACTTCTTACCCCGACTTACATTGCGCCTAGGCTCCATAAGACCTTCAAAGCCTTAGTGTGCCTTGAGCCTTTTAACAACATTTTCATTTCCAAGACCATGCCAAACGGTTAGAATATCATATCATCACCAGTTTTGTTTGGATCAAGTTGTATATAAACCACAATAGTGGGTAGTTGCACCAGTGATGGTGTGGCATGTTTTCAACCATTGGAAGTGCATCGGAGATGCACGGAGAGAATTCACTAGAGAGGATCCAGATCCAAGAAGGATACCATAACTCCACAACCTATCAAGGTCACAAAGAATGCTTTTAAATGAGATTGCTTCTTTTGCTAAGAAATACATTTCCTCATTGGTTAACAAAGTAGCCCACACAAATAAATCTTCTCTGCTCATCAATTACTAACACTTGTACTTTTACCACAAAAGTAATAGAAAAAACCTACCTTCAGAACTGCTCTTGTAAATTCCATCGATTTCCTACAAAATAAAATAGAGAAATTGATATTCAATAACTTCTGCACACCACCAAAATTCAAAAGAAAATAGGTGGTCTGAAAACCTTATACCAAAAAATAAATAATCAACTAAATTTTTGCATTAAAGCTTCGGCTAAGAGAACCTAAGTTAGCAATTCATATAACGAACAGCAATATTTTTCGGCCCAAGGACTCAATTCAGAAGAACTACAAATCCTCAAAGACAGAAGGGCACCTTGACAGCAGCATTCTCCGCCGCTCTGTCAGAACAATGTGATCAAGATTATCATCAAAATCATCAGAAATCTCATGTTGTATCTCTTTGGCTTGTACATCAGCACCTGAAGAGCCCTTTATGCCATTTCCGGATGAACTCAATATGCTGTTATCAGCATACTCACTCTCCACTTTGACAGGATACTTTGACATCACAGAACATTGGAGTGACGTGTGTGCACAATTTTCAACTTTCTCCACTCCAACAATAGTACTATTAACATCAGGACAAGTCAAACGATCTGAGCAAATGCTATTGCCCACTAAAGTCCCTTGGCAATTAAGTTCTCCCAGCAGATCTGCACAATTTTCAAAGTAGCATGTAAACACAAATCAATTGCAACAGATTCTACTAATCTCACAGTATGGAACTTCCGGAACTAAAGAGACGTACAATATCTTACCAGTATTAGTTTTTTCTAGTGAAAATATTTCCTTCCTCCGTTCCCCAACAGAGCAAGCAGGATAGGAGCCCTGCATGGCATGCCCTTTTAATTAAGAATGTTGAGCGACAGAGAGAGAGAGGAACAAAATTACATATAATAGATGAGTTATTGATAAAAGTACATTTTACAATCGTAAACATGATTATCTAAATAAACATAAAGTGGGAAAACTGCTAAACTGCTGAGAAGACAGGAGCAGATCAAGAAGCTGAAGCATGTCAATAATCATGACCCGAAAGGTTAGTGTTAAAATTGCCTGGATTTTTTTTCCTAATATAAGTCTTCAATTTTTTTAAAAGACTACAATATTAAATATGAAAATGACAATGTATGTGCAGAAAAATGCCTCTTTGTTATAGTATACGACAATAACAACATGAAGAGTAGCAGCAGTCTTTTCAAAAAAAAAACGAAGAGTAGCAGCAGTCAGGACCATGATCACTTCAAATATTAAACAAGGGATCGGGCAGGCAAGCAAGTGACCAAACAGTCAAGAAAGCAAGCAGGACACCAAACAGGAAGTCAATCTCGGGTTTGAGATCAATCAAGGGAAGCCAGGCTTTGCTCGAGCGATAAGGAGAGGGATTTGGATGAATCTTTGCGATTACAAACGCCCTCAAACAGGCTCTCCTACGCCCTGCTCATGACTGGGCAATGGCAATCTTAAAGTTGATTCCCAATGACGGGACTTATGATCAGATGAAATTATGATCAGATGAAACCTTTAAGGTGGATATCTGGTTGTAAAGTTTTAAGGTCATATGACCTGTCGTCAGCTACGGATAGGTTTCCATTGGACTTCCATGTAATGTTTTCCTAACTCCAGATTCTGCATTCATTCTATCAAATTTTAAAAATATTCTCAAATAGTAAGTATGCAATGCAGTTGAAGAGGAAAAACTACAAAGGGAATGGGAAAATAAAAAGGAAAGAAAGAACACAAATTATGAAGCCAGTCATTGCATGCCAATATTGCTAAATATTTACACCACATTACTCTTCTAAAGAATCACAATGTTTTCTCAACCGGACTACAGCACAATTAGGACGGCACACCAGCGAAAATGACAAGGAAAAACTGAAACATAAAAAACAATAACATAACATCACCATATGGCCAGTACAATGGAAAAAAAAAGAAAAACAATACAAAAAATAAATAACCAAAATAGGAAGGGAAAAAAAACAAAAGGAGTTAAAACATGACACAAAAAACTAGGGCCCTGTTTGGTAGGTGGTCTGGTCCCAGGTGGTTTGGTCTGGTCTTGCGTTTTATGGGACCAGACCGTGTTTGGTAGCATTGGTTCCAAATTTTGGTTAGACCAAATAAGACCAAATCAGACCAAAATGGCCTCATTTCAGACCAAAAAAAAAGGTAGTTCCTGGTGGTCCGGTCTTGTTTTAGTAATAAAATATATTTATAAATAATTAAAAATGAATAAATAATAATAATAAATTAAATAAAACATATTTTAAAAATAAAATATAAATAATAAATAATAAACAAAATGAAATAAATAATACCTAATAATAATAATAAATAAATGAATAAATAATAAAATATATTTATAAATAATTAAAAATTAATAATTAATAATATAAATAATAAATTAAATAAAACATAATAATAATAAAAAATGAATATAATAAGAATAAATAAATTAATAAATAATAAAATATATTTATAAATAATTAAAAATGAATAATTAATAATATAAATAATAAATGAAATAAAACATAATAATAATAATAAATGAATACAATAATAATAAATAAATATAATAATAATAAAAAATGGACTAAATAATAAATAATAATAATAAATTACATAAAACATATTTAAAAATATAATAAAAATAATAAATAATAAACAAAATGAAATAAATAATAATAAAAAATAAATATAATAATAAATAATAAATAGATATAATAATAAATAAATATAATAGTAAATAATAAGTAAATATAATAATGAATAAATACTTCATAATAATAATAAAAAAATGAGTATAATAATAAAAAATTAATATTAAATTAATAAAATATATTTTTAAATAATTAAAAATGAATAAATAATTTATAAATAAAATGAATTAAATAATGAAATAATAATAAATAAATAGAATATATTTATAAATTAATATATAAATTAATAAATAATAATTTAATAATATAAATAATAAAATATATTATAAAGTGAAGAAATAATAAATAAAGAAATAAATAATACATAAATAAATATTATAATAAATAATAAATAAATAGTAAGACCATACCGCTTACCAAACAGACTTTTCCAGATCAGATTAGACCAGACCGGACCAGACCGAATCAGACCAGACCAGACCAGAAAGACCGCCTACCAAACATGGCCTACGACAACTCCCTAATATCAGCTAATGAAAAGACTGAAGATTTATATTGCACATTTTTGAATGAATAATAATTGTATTAAATCTAGATATATATCTCAATAATCCTTTTTTATATTGATTTTAAATTTTTCATAACAATTATCCTAGGGAAAATAATTGTTGGAAAAGGTACATTTTCATATGCAAAACTTAATAATAGTGCGCTCAGAAGTAAATAAAAAAACATCATATACACAGTAAAAGTATCAGAGAACCATTCAATACGTGTTCAAAACAAGACAAGAATGTTATAAATTAATGGATATGTTTATGAAGTATCAGACACATACTCGTAACTAAGCACAATCGGTCTGTGATACAGGTACATCCCTATTGTAAAAGTATCAGTGCTTCCCAGCAAGAGCCGTAAGCTCTCCTTAACCCTTGGGTGGAAAAATTCGTTCCATGTCCAAAATTGTCCCAATTCAGCAGTTCAATAAGGAAAGCTCATGGCTCTAGCCTCTTGTCACGAGAAGAGTCTCTTGAGAAAATAAAATAACTAAATCCATTTACTAGTTTATTACCTAGGTGGTCATCCAAATTAATTTTGGGATAAAGTCCACAACCATTCCAGTGCAACTTGACCACTTGATCATGTCCTTCTATAAATGAGTACCAAGGTAGACAACTAATATCGAGGTAGACAATGCAAGTCGGATTGCCCCTAAATCACTTCAAAGGCTTGTGATTGAGCAACAGAGTTCTCCCTGCTCTTTTTTCAAGTTTGAGGGTCAATTAGTTCCTGCTACAGATTGGTATCCATGACCACAACACGTTCTAAGCAGTGATCCTAATGGCAGATTCTCAAACATGCACAGCATCTTCCTCCCGTCTATATTTTTGTGTAAATAAAGGAAACCACCCCAAGCTTTGGGATCCAGATTCTCTTCATTTTGTTTAATTTTGCTTCTTGTCATCTTTCTCTTCATTTCTCTTAAGGAACAACCAAAATGTGTTTTGAGATGGAAAACTAACAGAACAATAGGACATAGAACTAAATATTGACGAATGGCCAACTGTAGGAGGTCCTAATCTGATAAAGTCGCAAAGCTACGGTATATTACACAGGAGAGAATAAGAGACGAGACAGCTGCCGTCGAGAGATACAACTAGACATTCTAATTTGACAACAATGTTCGCCATGCTCCTCTTCTTCTTGTCTTCCCTTTAGCCCCTCATCTTATTTTTCTTATTATAAATTGCATATTTGTTCCTTGAATGGACAAATTCAAAAGAATGATCAATGTTCAGCTGTTAGTTTACTTTACGTATTCCACTAACATGGATTTACCACCATTGAATGGGCTCAAACGTCAAAGCACCACACGTCTAACTCCACAATAAACTAGTTAAGCTGCGATCGGTAACACTTGGCTCATGATCACATATCTATCATCCATTAGCTTAAGCTACCAAGCGAATAAAATCCAAGTGTTCAAATGATATTATGATAGTATAATGTAAAGAAATCTTTTTGCACTTGATTGGAAATATTAATGTATAGAAAAAAAAATAGTGGCAATATGCTATTGAGTAGCAAAAAAAGTTTAAATGAATTAAATCTCAAAAGCAAAATCAGCATCACCTTCTGGTAAACTAATTCCTACAGGGACCAAATATAATTTAACAAAAAAACATGAGCCAATAATGCGACCACATAATTAGGCAAAATTACCTGTGAATCACAGCTCTGACCTTCCTTTGCGGCTTCAACATCGATTGAAGGTCTGCATATAGTCAGAAAAAACAGCTTCAACACTGAATTCTATAATCGCATTTAAAAATAAAACAAAAATAAATTAAGAGAAAAAATAAACTCACGTCGATGTGCTTCTACTTTCTGTTTCCAATTTAGTGCCTCCGGAATCGGAGAGACGCTTAATTGCGAGTAGTAATTTTCGGCGTTGATTCAACGGCATGAAATCGAGCTCCTCCGACCAAAAATCATCTTGAGTTTCAGTCTCAGATTTGATCAGTGAGTGGTCAGATTCAGACAATTGAGCCATTTATTGAAGCTTTCAGATCTGATTACAAATTATAATACGCGCACACTCTTCTGAAGGCAACAAAGGTACGATCGATTGAAAGAATCAATCAAATTCTTGATCTAGGGTTTTCATTGTATTACTTACAGCGATGTGTGTAGACATATATATATATACATGTATCTATATATCGAGAGAAGTCCGGAAGAATACCTATTCTTGTGTGTAGGTGCATAGATAGCGAGTTAGGGCACTTTTTGAAATCTGCGAACGTTGCGCTGCTAAGGAGAGTTGGCGCGGAATGGGAATTGAAATGGTTTTATCATCTTTGTTTTGCGAAGGAACACGGAGTGTGTGGGGACGAAACACGGAGAGAGAGAAGGGTAATTCGGATGCCCGAGGTCAAAGTACCAAAACACCCCCGATTTTTAGATGAACTCGGATTACTTGATCCTGGCTAATCAGGACATGACACGTCTCGTTTTGATTACATGGCATGATCCGAATGACAAGATTGCATGGTCCTGCATCGCTTCATATTTTTCCAAAACTTGTCAATCATATTCAATTTCACAAATGCATTTTTAAATACATTTTATGAAAAAAATACAAAAAATTCTCCACTACTACTATTTTTTATGCAACAAACCCATCTAAGCTATTTATTTATTGCAATTAACCTCAATTTCATTATAAGAGACTAATTTACCCTTATTAAATTTGTCATTCTTTAAATTATATTGATAATATTTTTTCTTATTTATAATATTACTGTATTAGAGTAAATATCTCGTAAAATGAAAATAAATAAGTTATAATTGTTTTACTTTTTAAAATAATAAAATTACTATTATAATTTAGAAAATGAAACTTGTTATCCTAAGTTCAATTTTTTTTATGATAAAATAATTTTTTTCATAAGATATATTGTAATTTTTTTAAAAATATATTGAAAAATAATTTACAAATTACTTAATTATTAACAATTTTTGTTTTTATTTAAGAAACTTAAAAGCATTATCTAATCAATTAATTATGAAAATTGTGTATAAATTTATGTAAATTTGAATAAAGATTTGACATCAAATTAGTGACAACTACTAGAAAACATATGTTATTGAGAAAAAAAAAATAAGTATAATTGACTAAGAAATGGTATTTTGGTCATTTATGAATTTTACGAAGATAATAGAGCCTTTTGCAACAAAATGTGATCGTTCGGTGAATTAGTTGCAAGAATAATAGTTCAAACAATTATTTGTAAATTTGATCATAATTCAAAAGAGTTTTTTTTGCACTTTACCTTATTATTGTTAATTAGCTTAAGGTATATTTTAAGCGTATTTTTAATAATGAATTTGTTAAGACAAGATTTTGCAACAAGACGGTGGACAAATTTCTTGTACATTACTTGAGTATCATCATTAAAAGTAGAAAAAAGAAAAGAAAGGTAAATACTACTTAAAAAGCGTTATAACTATTTTGCTCTTAAGATTTGTACCGTCCAATATGTCCCTCACTAAATAGATAAGGCATCAATGTCATTTCATAGTATTCCATTAAGAAAAAATGTCATTTCAACGTATTCAATTAAAAAAATTGGTGAAATTGGTGGACGTTAATGTAAGGGGATTTAGGTGGGAATATGAAAAAGAGACAGAGTCCTAGGTGAAATATGGACAAATTGCAGAGGGTCTTTATGGTATTTAATCAAAAAGAATATTACTTTAACTTTAAATTCAATAGTAATGATTTTTATTATCCGAAAAACAGTTAAACTCAATTTTTGTACATGATTGATGACGAATTTTATTCTTTATACCAAATTTCTTGTTTGAAATAAAAATAAAATAGTATTTCAAACCTTGAATAAGATTATACTTAGGGGTGTTCAAAATTGGTCCAGTTCCCATTTTTTCGGTTTCTTAAAAATAGAAATGGGAATCGAAACCGAAACCGAATTCCTTCTCTTTTTTTATATAAAAATAAAAACACCAAATATCAAAAGATAATATAATTATAAATTAGAGTATTTCAGATATTACAAACTCAAAATCAAATGTCTAGTTAGTGGAATGAAAATAACTATATCAAAACATTATATTCCCTAAAATTACAATTTTCGTTTAATAATCAAACAAAAATTTGCATTTAAAAGTTACCAAAAAAATAATAATAATAATATATGATATCATGTAATATAATAAAATATTAATATCTCTCATATAATGATATAACTTAAATTAATATACATATATTATATACTAGTGTATGTAGTAAACCCAGGCACGGAGCCACGTTTGTGGCTTAGGGGGCAATGGGGCAATTGACCCCATTATTATTATATATATATATATATATTTATAATAATAATAATTCAAGTTAATTTTAAGGAGTTTATTGAAAAAAAATTATATTTGACCCCTATTATTTTTTAAATTTTTTTTTGCTTATTGCCCTCAAGTTCAAAGATTTGAATAAAAAAAATTTAAGGTAAAATTATTTAGCAAAAAAATAAAAATACCTAAAAATTATATATAATATATAAATTAATTTAACAAATATTTAATGGGAACCCAGTTCCTAATCTATCTAACCCACCATACCACAATCAATTAACCCAACCAAAAATAATTTATAATTTAATTAAAGCCCATAACTCATTGCTTAGAATTAAAATTTAATTTCAATAAACCCTCATGTGGTTTAAAAAAAGATCACTTTACCCCCTTCCTATATAGAAAACCATCTTGCACTTATCAAATTGTATCAGCTTGCCCCCTTCCCTATAATTTTGGACCAAAATACCCTGAGATTTAATGAAAAATGATTTAAAATTCAAAAAAAATATAAAAATCGAAAAATATATATAAAATTCATAAAAATATATATAAAATTCGAAAAAAAACATATAAAATTTGAAAAAAACATATAAAATTCAAAATATATATATAAATTTTGAAAAAACATATAAAATTCAAAAATATATATAAAAACATATAAAATTCATAAAATGTATATATATAATTCATACAAATTTATATAAAATTCGTAAAAATATATAAAATTCATAAAACAATATATAAAATTCAAAAAAACATATAAATTTTGAAAAAACAAGTAAGAAGATGTAAAAACAAGATAATATATTAATGTTACAAGATAATACAAGTAAGAATATATAAATTTCAAATTTTATATATATGTTTCGAATTTTACATATTTTTTATGAATTATATATATATGTTTACAAGTTATATATATATTTTTATGAATTATATATATATATATATATATATTCTAATTATATATGTTTTTTTACCAATTATATATATTTTTAATTTTATATATATTTTTCGAATTTTATATATTTTTTCAAATTTTAAATCATTTTTCATTAAATTCCAGGAATATTTTGGTCCAAAATTATAAGAAAGTGGGCAAGCTGATACAATTTGATAAGTGTAGGCGGGTTTTCTGTATAGGGGGGAAATTGATCTTTTTTGAAACCACAAGGGGGTTTATTGAATTTAACCCTAAAATTAAAGCTCATCCCAAAATAATAATTTAATTATTTACTCTAACTTGTATTTTGAATGAATTATCAATGTATTTTGAACTATTTTTCTTCTTATTATTTTTTTTAATGTATTTTTCACTTTTAAAGATTGTCCCCAGTGAATTTTTTTCTGACTCCGTTCCTTAGGCCTTGTTTTGTAACTGGTGTTGGTACCAAGTTTTTGGTTTTGGTACGAAATAGTGATACCAACCCATGTTTGGTAAACTTGATGTTGGTATTACTGTAGCAAACCAAAAAACACTGTAGCGTACCATATCTCACCATTTTTTAAACTATCAAAGTGAATGGTTTTGGATGGTGCGGGTATTATAGCACCCCATGTGCGGGCACTGTAGCAACTCATGTGCGGGTACTGTAGCAACTCATTAATATTAATACTAATATATTAATATGTTAATATTAATATTATAATATTAAAATATATTAATATATTAGTATTTGATTACAAAACCAAAAAAATAATATATTAATATTAATATATTATAATATATTAATATTAAAATATATTTTTGGAAATTTAATATATTTTAATATTATAGTTTTATTATCTTTCCTAAAAATTAATATATTAATATATTAATATTAAAATATATTTTTGAAAATTTAATATATTTTAATATTATAGTTTTATTATCTTCCTAAAAATTAATATATTAATATTATAAATTTTAATATTTATAAATAAAATGTGAAACCATTCCAAGTTACCAAATATGGTTTGATTTCAGAATTTCAACCCATACCAACTATATCAAACATGGTTTAGTTTTTCAGTATAACTTTTTCTCACACCAAAATCATCTGCATCAAACATAGTTTGGAACCAAAATAAAATCACACCAAACCAAATCCAACCCAACCCAAAACCTAAAACTAACACCGCACCGCACCGTTACCAAACGCAACCTTAGTAAACCAATCCGAATTAATAATCAGGAAGTGTATGTGAACCCATCTAGCTAGCTTAATTGGGCCTAAGCTTAGTAATATTTTCCCTTATAATTCCTAGGAATTATACATCTTCAAGACTTCATTTAACTAATAATTTTTAATTTTTATTTTAAAAAAAATCAGTTTGGTTCCGCGGGATTAAAAACCGAAACCGAATAAAAAATTTTAATTCTTAAAATTTTGTAACCGAAACCCACCCAATAGAATCAAACCGGACTGTCAGTTGGTTTCGGTTCCAATTCGATTACATGAATACCCCTAATTATAAGAGGCCGGAAATAGCCAGAGCTCCGGCTGGACAGTGAAAATTGCCATCGCTACACTTTGACAATCAAGGACAGGTAATGTCTTGTGGCAAACCGAAGGATC
Organism: Cornus suecica; assembly: GCA_963922005.1. Taxonomy (NCBI): domain Eukaryota; kingdom Viridiplantae; phylum Streptophyta; class Magnoliopsida; order Cornales; family Cornaceae; genus Cornus; species Cornus suecica. The sequence goes on along the minus strand of OY998238.1, from coordinate 6,503,695 downwards.
AAATCTGAGACAAAATGTTTTACCTTGATAAATGGTTAAAATTTGATCTCACCATAGTATTAAAAGCCAAAAAGGAATAAACAAGTACAGAATATGACCGTTGAAAACCAGCAGTGAAATGTGTTGGGTGGGCCATGGTTTTCTGTAAAATCGCAAATGCCACAAACTGCAGACAAAAGCCTGTAACGGCTACCAACAAAGTGTGTTGTTCGTTTCTAGGCAAAGGGAGAGTGATGCAAAGCAGTGCTTTGCTCTAGGCTAACCATGAACCGAGAGAGAAGATGATGATGATTTCTTAGCCGTCCGATCTTCTGACAAGACTTAATCCAATCTTTCTCATAAATGCCCCAAACCCACTCTCCCCCTTTTTCTTCATTTTCACTTCCCACCTTCATCACTCACTGCCTTAAATTACAACCCCCCTCTCTCTCTCTCTCTCTCACACACACACACACACACACACACATACACAGTCACACACTAAATTTAATGGGTTTCAGAGGAATCACTGAGAGAGTTTGTTCTCAAAACTCTATGGTATTTCTTATTCTTCTACTCTTATCAGTTGTTTCTGCAGATGAAGGTTAGTATTTTTTTTTTCTTTTAAAAATAATAAATGAAGTATTGTTTCTGTACTCTCATTTGGTTGTTCTTCTGAGTTAATTCTTTCCATCTTGTATACTATTAATAACTGGGTTGCCTTTGCCTTTGGAGTAGTATTTATATTTGCGTTTGTATATATTATTTGTTTGAACTATTTACTCAGCTCCCTATTCAACTGAATCTATCAATGGCAATGCAAAACCACTCTTTTTTCTTGACCCCTTTTGCACACTAGCATTTATTTTCTTTTTTAACTGCCAAAATTTTCATTTAGAGATGAACTGATTAATATTTGTCATAACGGAAAAAAAAGGGGAGATGCTTATTATATACATGACAATGTTTGAAAGCATTTGCTTAGGACACCAAAGGAAAGGGGGAAAAAAAGTGAAAAAGAAGAGGTTTTGAATAGTAAGATTAACAATTAAGACTCTGCAAGTTTGGTGGATGGGGTTTTAATGTTGAGACATAAAGGAGGACAATAGTGGGGTAGAGAGTTCAGGTACCTTCTATTATAAACAATGCTTCTGCATTGTCACTCACTGCTATTGCAAGGGGTAGATATGTCATGTCATGTGTAATATTGGAAGACAGCTGTTTTTTATTATTATTTATTTATTATTATTATCTTACTTTGTGTTTACCAAGACTTGTGTTGACCATTCTGTCCCTTTCTCCATGGCCTCTGGAGTCTGGACCTCTGCCTTGAAAAACTAGTGGTCACATAGTAGTACACACAGTAATTTTCAACACAGTGTACCATTTCATAAGTTCACATTTTCATCATCAATGTGAGTTCTAAAACAAATTAAAAATAAATTATTAGTTGCAATTGCTTTACCTCAATACAGAGATGGTCTTAGAATAGATTCTATGAGCTGGTTGTATCTCTTGAATTCCCAGCATGACCAAAAAGATCCCTTTACATGGGTGTGCTATAAAAACTAGGAGAAGAACATAACTACTAAACGGATCAATTCCTTTGCCCAGTCGTTTCGAGCTTCCCACATAATTCGAGCTAACAAGTCCCGAAAATTTTCACTATCCAAAGTATTCCCTAGTTACACTTTCTCCAACAGTTTAAGCTTTTGGAGTAATTGGTTGTTAACATGGTATAGAGCAGGAAGTTCTGTGTTCGAACCTCATCGCCACCCCCTTTGTTGAAAAATTGTTGTTCCACGTGTTGGACCAAAAAAATTTCGCACGTGAGGGCGTGTTGAAGGATTAAATATTAAAGTTACACATTCTCTAACAGCTTTTGGAGTAGTTGGTTGTTAACAATATGCTGGTTGATTCCTTAGAAGACCGTTTGGCTCGGTCATGTAGAACTGTAAAAAGGTTATGGATTTAAGTATTTCCTGTTAGGGTTGGACCACTTGAGAGATATTATCAGACATATGGAAACATAAGGTGCTGATTTGTGATGGTACTGGGATTTTTGGGTTGATACCAGAACATGGCATGTTGTGCACTGTCTCCATATTACAATATGCATGCATCCAATTATTGCTGACTCCTCATAATGATGCATTGTGTGACTACCTTTTGTTACTGTGTGTCCTCTTTATTGTACATCGCTTTTGTTGGGTTCAAACCATAAATATATGCACATTTTGTCTTCGCTATGAAACATTTGAATGAACTCTAAATTGCATGGGCTTTAAAGTATACGAGTCTGCTGATTTGAAAAGATCGCTAGTAAATTTGTTGACTGTATTTCTATTTGGATACAATTTTACCCACTCAACAAACAGATCACTAATTTCTTGGGCCAAGGATTGGGAAAATAACTTTTGACTTTTTAAATGACATTATTCATTACAACCTTGTTGTCCAATTTTGTTTAGTTTTAAACATTTTATTCACTAACAATTGAGAAAGATCTCCTTTGAACAATTCTCCTTCATAAAGTGGATTGATATTGTGAAGATATATAATTGGCAGCTTCTCTTTTCAGAATGTAAATTTGACACACCCATGTAATGCAACAAGGAATTTAAAAACTTGCATGTGTTAAAGTGAAACATTTGCTGCATGGAATTTAGATGCAAAATTTTGTGGTTTATTATTTGCTGTAGCTCTTAAATATCTTTATACCACTCATCTTTCCGGCAGGTCATTCCTTGTCATTTTGAGAAGAGGTAGAAATTAATTGAATATTTTCATTGGAAAGTGAGATTTTAATCTTCAAATGTTATTTGTTTTTTTACCTGATAAATAGCTCATTAAGGTAGTATTGCTGTTGCCTTTCTTGTGAGAAAACCATTAATTTGTAGAATTTTAGAAATTAATTCTCAGGATTTCAATGATGTCCACTCCTTTCTTGCAGATGCATTTGTTGGTGTCAACATTGGAACAGACCTGTCAGACATGCCACACCCAACTCAAGTAGTAGCCCTCCTTAAAGCTCAACAAATACGACATGTCCGGCTATACGATGCTGACCGTGGCATGCTTCTTGCGCTTGCCAATACGGGCATTAAAGTCGCTGTCTCTGTCCCCAACGAACAGCTCTTGGGCATTGGTCAATCGAATTCCACCGCCGCTAATTGGGTTTCCCAGAACATTATAGCACACTATCCAGCTACAAACATCACTACCATTTGTGTTGGCTCAGAGGTTCTGTCCACCCTCCCCAATGCAGCTCCTGTCCTCATCAATGCACTCAAGTTCATCCACTCAGCTCTAGTGGCCTCCAATCTTGACAGCCAAGTCAAAGTGTCCACACCTCTTTCGTCCTCCATCATCCTCGACTCATTCCCGCCATCACAAGCCTTCTTTAACCACTCTTGGAATCCAGTTTTAGTCCCTATGCTTAAATTCCTGCAGTCAACAGGCTCGTATCTTATGCTAAACATATATCCTTATTATGATTACATGCAATCTAATGGTGTTATTCCATTAGATTATGCACTATTCCGACCACTTGCCTCAAACAAAGAAGCTGTTGATGCTAATACACTCCTTCACTACTCCAATGTCTTCGATGCTATGACTGACGCAGCTTACTTTGCAATGGCTTATCTCAATTTCACTAACATTCCTGTACTAGTAACCGAGTCAGGCTGGCCGTCGAAAGGCGATGCAAACGAGCCAGATGCGACTTTAGACAATGCCAATACATACAACAGCAATTTGATAAGGCATGTCCTGAACAAAACCGGGACACCTAAACACCCCGGAATTACTGTTAGCACTTATATCTATGAGCTCTATAACGAGGATCAGAAGCCCGGGCCTGTGTCGGAAAAGAACTGGGGACTGTTTGATGCAAATGGGGTGCCCATTTACACTCTACATTTGACTGGCTCAGGGTTGATGCTGGCAAATGATACCACAAACCAGACTTTCTGTGCTGCAAGGGAAGGTGCTGATCAAAAAATGTTGCAGGCTGCTTTAGATTGGGCTTGTGGACCTGGCAAGGTCGATTGTTCGCCTTTGTTGCAGGGGCAACCGTGCTATGAACCAGACAGCGTGGCTGCACATGCAACTTATGCTTTTGACACTTACTATCATTTGATGGGGAAGGCCTCAGGGACTTGTGACTTCAATGGCGTGGCTGCGATTACTACCACCGATCCAAGTAAGATTACAGCAATAGAGCAAGCACAAATTGTTTCATCTTTTCATTTCTAAAATGTTTTATATAGGAAATGGACAACTTGATTTTATAGTACTTTCTTCTGGTTTGTGGTGCAGGTCACGGCTCATGTGCATTTCTTGGAAGGTAATATTAACTTATTCAACAAACTAATAATACACTTTGAGTCACCTTCTTATACTTGTCTAAAGACATTGCTTGAAAAGCAACTGATATTTTCATATGTGTGTATGCTATGCAGTGGTGCCAGGAATGGAACATTGCTAAACAGCACAGTCCCGGCTTTGAATTCGACCGCCCCCTCAGGGGCTCATGCTCAGTACCTCCATGGTGGTGCTTTTGCAAGTGCTGCTGTTATAATCAGAGTTGTAGCATGGAATGTATTTTTCTTATAGATTTCGGAATCATTCTGGATGGTGCTCGCGGGCAGTTTTTGCCCCTTTCCCCTTGCAGAACTGCAAATTAAATCATCCAATTTTGTTCCTTCCACTGAAAATTTGTCAAGTGGGAGTGGGAAGGTGGTTGTTTGCAGGTGATCTCTTTTGGTAGTTTTGGGAAGCAGTCCAATTAGTTTTGTACAAAGCAAGTTGAAGTGCCTGGATTGTATAAGAATTTGACTGATTTATTATTCTTTTCAAGTTGAAAAGTCCATTTATAATTTTACTGATTGTAAACAATATTTTTCGTACTTCACCAAGTTCATTTATTTTGTTGTTGGCTTAGCAATGTTACCAATTTGAGAACCCCCTAAAGTCATGAAGAATGTTACCAATTTGACTGAAAATGATAGGGGATGAAACAAATTTATATTTTGGCTATGTTGTTCCATGTTTGTGATCTTCAAACCTGAACCTGTCCCTTTTCGGCACAAACAAGTTTTACAGAGACAAAAAAATAATAATAATAAAGAAGAAGAAGATAAATGTGTGTGGTTAAGTTCAAGATAGTCATCCGAAATTCAAGGAACAGAAACACACAAGTTTGATCATCTAAAACCCTTCAGTAGTTTAGAATAATAATGTGTAACAAACAAGTGTTATTTATTTTCAGTTTTATTCTATAAAATAAAATAAAAAATTAGCACTTCAAAATTCGTATTATTCTCTTTTATTTTTTATTTTATTGTTTTAACTCCCTTATTCAAGGGGATAATATGTAATTACAGGAAAGTTATTATCGACATAAAAAGTCTCCCCCTCACAAAGGGGCAGATGTGTAATTACAGAAAATATTGCGACCTACAAAATAGACTTGGGTTAACTTCATTTATACCCCTGAGGTTTGCTTTAACTTCAATTACACCTTTTTAAATTTGAATATCTTCAATCACACCCCCTCAGGTTTAAGATTCTCATCATTTACACCCCTTAACGATGACATCATCCTAAATATTTTTGTAAATACCTAAAATACTCTCAATGGGATAACTAGTGCTGCTTGGAAACAAGGATATATTATTTTATCAATTTAACCCCCTCCAATAATTTAATCATTTATTTTGTATTAAATTTTAAATATATATAGAAAATTCAAAAAAAATATATTAAATTTTGAAAAACATTATAAAATTCGAAAATAAATATAAAATTAAAACATATATATATAATTTGAAAAATATATATAAATTTAAAAAAAACATATAAAATTCAAAACAAATATATAAAAAAAAAACATAAAAAATTTGAAACAAATATATAAAATTAAAAAAATAACATATAAAATTCGAAAATATATATATATTAAATTTCAAAAAAATTTATAAAATTTGAAAATAAATATAAAATTATTTCAATTTTTACAAACACGTATTTTTTTTTGAAACTAAATTTTTGAATTTGTGAATAAAAATTAAATCCAAAAACCTCAACCACAACCCTAAATATTTAATTTTTACAAACACATTTAATTTTTTTGAAAATTAATTTTTACAAATAAATATTTAATTTTTTGAATTAAATCCAACAACTCAAACTCCAATCCCAACCCCAACCCCTCCCACCACCCACGGCCGCCACCACCACCACTTCTGTCAGCGCCGCTTTCTCCAATCCCAACCCCAACTTCTCTCTCTATCTATCTATATATATATATGAATGTATCAAGGTTTTTTCCCGAACCCATATCACCATATACATATATTATATATATGAATATTTATGTATCTAAATATGAGTTTGTTAATTTTAGGACAAATTGAATCAATATACGTATATATACAAACCCATATATATATATATATATATATATATATGTATGTGTGTGAGTAGTTGTGGGATGTGGTGGCTCGCGGCGGGGAGTGCACGGCTCGTGGTGTGGGTGGTGGCGGTGGGGTGGACTGTTTGGATATAGGGTTAATATGTGTTTGAATATGGGGTTATTTATATTCTAAGATTAAATTTATTTAGGGGTGTTTTAGATATTTCATAATGAGAGTGTGTGATTGAAAATTTGCAAACTTAAAGGGGTATGATTGAAATAAAAATAAACCTTGTAAATAAAGTTAACCAATAGACTTTCATTCATAACCCTAATTTCCAATCCCTCTATATATCTGAGGCCCTCGATCTTATTGAGCAAATCCGCCGCAATGCTTCTATAATACTCTACACTAGTTTTCTTTTCGTTTCTCTTCATACAGTTTATTTTCTCGGAAAATATGAGTCTCTTTCAGATCTAGAAATGGCATCAACCATGATTTTCTCTTCTGATAGATAGCTGAGAAAATCTGAATAGATGCGAAATCAATTTGAAATACAGGTACCTATGGACACGTATATTCCTATTCCCAGTGGATTTTTGCGTTTTCTCTTAGGTTCTATAGTCACCACTTGATATGTATATATCTATATGTATATGTAAATGTGTATTTATGTAAATATATGGATGCTCGATGATGATTGATTTGCTTTAACCACACTGAAGAGGAAACTTGGGGTTTAGGTTTGAATCCTGTTGGGATTAAGTGGAAGTGTGTGATTCGTGACCATTTGATTATGCTTGGTGGTGTTTTATGACTATTTTTTCTATGAGATTGAGGTGTTTTTATGAATGCCTCTTTCTTATAGAGAAAAGATGAAGGCATTGTCTAGCATTTTGAGTGATTGCTCTCTCACTTTGGCTTAATTTCTCTTTGTCTGGGTTTGATCTTCCCTCCAGTTTTCTCATGTGGAAAACATTGGCCTTTGTCTGAGAGCTCTACCTTCGGTTTCATATATATGCATGTATGCATGTATATATATATATTATCATTCACTGATAATTGAACTCTTCACATATGTTGATTCATATAGTAAGATCAACAATTTTCTTTAAACAAGAAAAATTATGATGAGGGACTATATTAGGTCAGATTTGATTTCCTCATATGCTTTCTGTTTTTTTATTTTTTTCTATATAAAGATTTGGTAATGCAATGATTTATATAAGTTGTGGAATTAGAAATTTAGAACAGAATTAGTGTTGGATTAATGATGGTCAACCAAATGAAACCTGTTTTGCACACATAGATGTTGTTGCAAGTCTGGTGCAATGATTCTAGTGATTTTGATTTGAAATTGTGTCAAGAATGAATAAAGTAGGTGATAGGATTTTGGTTTTAATAGCATTTAGTGGTAGTTAATCATAGTCTTGGAGGTTCATCTTTAAAGTATTACTGTATTTTACTTATTTTAGTTTTTATTTTGTGAGTCCACTAAAGTGCCTGTTGGTTCACTTAGGGCATGTTTGGTTGATGTTTGGTTGAAGGGTTTCTGTTTGTGTGTTTTGGTTTAAAACACATAACAAAAACTGTTTTTCCGTATCCAAACGGGGCCTTAGTTATTTTTTGAGTTTTTTCACTGTTTAGGGTACCACTTCCGCCACCTCCCCCATCGTCGCCGCCACCAACCACCACCACCCCCTCCACTTTCATATCCCCTTTCCGACTTAAAACAACATCGTTTTAGTATATAACTATATATATATATTTTTTTTGCCCTGAAAATACGTCGTTTGGGATGAAAAAAGTTTGGTTGGATTTTTATGTTTGTGTTTCCAAACCACATTAAACAAACACTTGCCTCTTTTAGTACAAAATGAAAAAACCAAAATTTGGTGTTTTTTCACTCCACTATTTATAAAAATGAATTTGGTCTTACTATTTATTTATTATTTATTATAATATTTATCTATGTATTATTATTTTTCTTTTTTTATTATTTCTTCATTTTATAATATATTTTATTATTTTATTATTTATATTATTAAATTATTATTTATATTATTGTTTATTAATTTATATATTAATTTATAAATATATTTTATTTATTTATTATTATTTCATTATTTAATTCATTTTATTTATAAATTATTTATTTATTTTTAATTATTTAAAAATATATTTTTATTAATTTAATATTAATTTATTATTATTATACTCATTTTTTATTATTATTATGAAGTATTTATTTGTTATTATATTTACTTATTATATTTATTTATTATTATTATATTTATTTCATTTTGTTTATTATTTATTATATTTTTAAATATGTTTTATGTAATTTATTATTTATTTTATTAATTTATTATTATTATATATATATATTTATTATTGTATTTATTTATTTTTTATTATTATTTATTTCATTTTGTTTATTATTTATTATTTTTATTATATTTTTAAATATGTTTGATGTAATTTATTATTATTTTTATTAATTTATTATTATTATTTATTATTTAGTCCATTTATTATTATTATATATATATATATTTATTATTGTATTTATTTATTTGTTATTATTATTTATATCATCTTGTTTATTATTTATTATTTTTATTATATTTTTAAATATGTTTTATGTAATTTATTATTTATTTTATTAATTTATTATTATTATTTATTGTTTAGTCCATTTTTTTATTATTATATTTATTTATTATTATTGTATTCATTTATTATTATTATTATATTATATTATTAATTATTGATTTTTAATTTTTTAATTTCAACCCAAAAAACATCCCTACCAAACATACTTATGTTTTTGGATGAATAAACAAAAAAACCAAAAACCTGTTTTTTGTTTATTTCAACACAAACACAAACACAGCTCTACCAAACAGGCCCTTAGTTGTTTTTTTCTTCTCATTTTTCACAACTAAAACATGCTTGGAACTAATTTTTTGTTTTTTACTTTAGAAAAACATAAAGCAATAGTATTTCACACAATTACAGAGTATATCGCAATGGGTAAATTACAGTTTGATCCCATGTTAATAGTGTAAATTACACTTGCATTCTCTTTAATTTTGATAATTACAATTTCACTCCTTATTTGTTTCACTTTTATCCCCTCAACTCATTCTTCGGCGAGGTCAAACCGGGTCAATCAAAATCTGAGATGCGAAATGATCAAATTACCCTTATGTGTATAAAGACTTGTTTGTCCATCTAAAATTATGTGAAATGCTTAAATTACCCCATCACTTATATATATATATGTGCATAAATATATGTATATACCTATATACATATATGTATATGTATGAATTCGGTATTTGGGCAAATTCAATCTATATTTATATAAACATAAATTGGGTCCAAGATCAACATCCTATAAAAAGCATGATTTAGACTAAAAATATCAAAAAATTAACACACCCATTTCATATGTATATAGATATATATGTATATATATGTTCTTGTATATATATAAATTGGTGTATATCTATCTATATACTTATATATGTATATATATGTGTGTGTATTTATATAGATAGTTATATATATGTTCATATATATAGATAGATATATATTGATAAATTTAATAAAATGGATTTCTATTTAAAGTCAATTCATTCAAAATTCTGTTTAATGAAAACAAGTTTTACCTGGATTTTTGAGTAGGAAAGCTTATCTATACTTATCTATGATTTACTATTTTAACCTCATTTAATATTTTATATTTTCAATACAAACCCCAAATATATTTTATTTTTATTTTTTTCACAATTGTCATCCTATTAGATAGAAACACCTTAGTTTAGGACTCTTTCTTTTTCCAAAAATATTTAGCTACTTTCTAACAATTTAAATTCTTATATAACTTTTAAAAATATCTTCTCCAAACACCTTTTTTATTTGAATTACTTTAACAATCCATTCTTAAAAGAGGACTTCACCTGTCCAAAAGGCACAAGAACTCCTTGTCATGATCATATATATATTTCCTATAAAAAATTAGGGTAAATTGCAGTAGCACCTCCTGAGGTTTAGGTCAATGCCACTAATATGCTGGTCAATATTTTTTCGGTCCCATAATCCCCTAAGGTTTCAATTTTGTTACAATGACACCTTGGGCTGGTAAAATGACTAGAATGTCCCTTTAATTGTTTCACTTATTACATTAGGATAATATATAAAGTGTGAAATTACCCATATACACAAACACTTCACCCTTCTGAAATTATTAATTATACTTCCACCCTTTATTACAAAATATATATATATTACGAAAATTACAATTTGATTTTTTTTTCTTTATAAAATTCTAAATAAATACAAAAAATTCGAAACAAACATATAAAATTTGAAAAAATATATATGATTTATAAAAAATATATAAAATTGAAAATAATATATAAAATTCAAAAAAACATGTAAAATTCGTAAACAATATATAAAATTCAAATACATATTTATAAAATACTTATTATAAGTGCAAGTTTGAATTCTTTCTATCCATTTTTTTTATTTTTAAATATGAACACAAATTTTTCTATTTCGTTAAAGGGGTCAAATTAGAGAACTAAAAGTGTTTTTCTCTTATTTTGTTTCATTTATTTTCAATACACACACATATATATATATACATACTATTATAAAAGTGTGAAGGAAAAAAAAATTCCTATACATTTTTCCGTATTTTTTATCTTTCTATTTCATCTCTTAATTATATGTTATGATAAATGTCATTATGATTTAGGATATTAAAAAATTTGATAAGGCACCTTTAATAGTCATGTAGTTTACTTAAGTGCAAATATTTTGATTCTTTCTATATATTTTTTATAATTTATAAAAATAAGCATAAAATCTTATTTCTTTAAAAGGCTTATGTTGAGTAATATATTAAGTTATAATTTTGAATATTATTAAAGTTCTATATGAGTTTTCATTATATGCCTTTTTGTTTTAATCATTATGTCCATATAATCTTTCTAATTTTTAGTACTATAAGAAGTGAAAATTTATTAATCAATTTTTTGTCAAACTTGCACTTATAATAAGTATTATATATATATATATATATATTTGAATTTTATATGTTTTTCGAATTTTATATATTGTTTACAAATTTTATATATTTGTTTCAATTTTTTTATATATTTTTTGAATTTTATATATTATTTCAATTTTTATATATTTTTTACAAATTATATATATTTTTTCTAATTTTATATGTTTGTTTTCAAATTTTTCGTGTTTATTAAGAATTTTATAAAGAAAAAAAATTAAATTGTAATTTTCGTAATATATATATTTTGTAATAAGGGGTGGAAGTGTAATTAGTAATTTCAGAGGGGTGAAGTGTTTGGGCATATGGGTAATTTCATACTTTATATATTACCCTAATGTAATAAGTGAAACAATTAAAGAGACATTCTAGTCATTAGTGGCATTGACCTAAACCTTAGGGGGTGCTACTGCAATTTACTGCACCATGGGCTTGCCCTCAATTTCTTTTACCCCTTTACCCTCCAAATTTTTTGTATTTCCACCTTACCTTTAATCTTATTCTTACTATTATATTTCTTAATTCTTTAAATTACAAAAATATAATTTCTTTTAGTTAGAATATTAATTATGTCATTTACCTTTAATATATTATACTAAATATACTCTCAAATGTTAATTTATTTTATTTGTAATTTTTAATTATTTTATTTGTAAATCTATTAACTTGTTATTAAATTTGAGTTTGATTTAAATCATAAAACTCAATCCTAATTAATATATTCATAAATAAATCACAATATATGAATATATTTTTATGAAAAGAAAGTTTCATTTGGCAAAAAAAAAAATTTAATTAGGATAATGAGTTTTATGATTTAAATCAAATTAAGTTTTATTGGAAAATGATATATATTTTGGAATATATATATATATAATTCGTCAAAAATATATATTTTACGAATTGTTTTAAAAAAATATTTTTTTTGAGAAAAATATATATTATTTTCCAAAATATGATTTTTTCCCTAAAATAATATTTTTTTTTTCCGAAATATATATATTTTAAAACAATTCGAAAAATATATACTTTTGACGAATCATATATATATATATTCCGAAATATATATCATTTTCCAATATATATATATATATATATATATATTCCAAAATATACATATTTTTTCGAAAAATAATTTTTTTGAAGGTTTGATTTCACTAAACCCTCCTATACTATTGATGGTAGTTTAGGTATTATGACTCAAAATCATATTTTGGAACATAATATATATTTTTCTCAAAACAATTATTTTCGAAAAAAATTCATATTTTTGAAAATAATATATATTTTTCTCAATAAAAATTAATTTTTGGAAAAAAATCATATTTTAGAACATAATATATATTTTTCCCAAAAAAATATTTTTCGGAAAAAAATCATATTTTTTTAAAAGAATTCGGAAAATATATATTTTTGACGAATTATATATATATTTCAAAATATATATCATTTTCCAATATATATATATATATATATATATATATTTTCCGAAATATATATATTTTGTTCAAAATATATATATTGTTTTCATAAATTGTGATTTATTTATGAATATATTAATTAGGATTGAGTTTTATGATTTAAATCAAACTAAAATTTAATACCAAGTTAATTGATTTATAAATAAAATAATTAAAACTTATAAAAAAAAAACTAACATTTGAGAGTATATTTAGTCTAATACATTAAAGGTAAATGACATAATTAATATTCTAACTAAAAGAAATAATATTTTTGTAATTTAAAGAATTAAGAAATATAATAGTAAGGATATGATTAAAGGTAATGTGGAAATATAAAAAATTTTGAGAGCAAGTCCATTGTGTAAGAAAATAAAAGTCCATGGTGTAAGAAAATAAAAGTTTAGGGGGGTATAACAGGGGAACACAGTGTTTGATCATTCAACTGCAATATATAGATTGGGAACTGGAGTCTCTTAAAGCCTTGCTTTCTGATTACACCATTTGTTTTGTGGGTGTCGGAATGAAGAATATAGGTTGTACCTTACAACAGTGGTTTCGTAGGTTTGAAACTGATGTGCCACTCGAATTCTTATCAGGGGTTGAATTGGCTGATTTGATTGCCATGGCTCTCAAGAAGCCAGAGCTTGCTGGGCATGGGTTGGCACAATTGGCAAGTGATGTTGGAGTTGAGATTGGCGCCACCACTGGAATCACACCATTATCTTCCATGATAGAACTAGGAAGGTGCCAATCAGAAGCAATCTGCCTTTTCCTCCTTGAGTTCTTTGTTTCTTGGTGAACAAAGAAAGATCACAAAGCAATACACACAAGCCTATCCTTAGTGCTAAGCCTGCTATTGACAGCAAGCCAAGTAATAAACGCATGTCTAGAAATGTGGTGTTTGAACCAAAGAGAATGGAAGGTGGGGAGAGAGCAAGAAAGGTGCTTTTAAAATTGAATTTGCCTAAGGGAGAAAGGGTCCAAGTGATGTCATAGTAAACCTGGAGGGATTCTCCATTGATTCCTCCTAATCAAAGTAAAGACTTTTAGAAGCATTAGGAGTGATGAGGCCAGAAGGTAAAGAGAACATATGGAGACCACTTGAGAGAGCATGCTCCCACATAGCAAGACCCTATTTGGTAGGTGGTTATGGTTCCACCTGGTCTAGTTTGGTCTTGATTTTTAGGGATCAAATCATATTTGTTTGGACTGATTTCAAAATTTGGAATCAGACCAAATTGAACCAAATGTGGTGTTTTTTGAACCAATTTTTTTGGTGGTTCCACATGGTCTGGTCTGGTCTTGGTAATCAAAATCAGATTTTTGAAACCAACGATTAAGACCACCAAAAACCAAATTGAATAAAAATAATAATAATATACAAAATAAATTAAATAATACATAAAAAAATAATAATAATAAATGAATTAAATAATATATAGTAATAAATAAATGAACAAATAATAAATTAATAAAATAAATTTATAAATAATTAAAAATGAATAAATAATAAATTAAATAAAAACTATTTAAAAATAAAATATAAATAAAAAATAAAAAAATGAATTAAATAATACATAATAATAATAATAAATAAAATAATACATAATAATAATAATAATAATGAATATAATAATAATTAATTAATTAATAAAATATATTTATAAAAAATAAATTAATAATATAAATAAGAAATTAAATAAAACATATTTAAAAAAAATGAATAATAAACAAAATGTATTAAATAATACATAATAAAAATAAAAATAAAATTGAATAAATGGATAATTAATCAAATATATTTATAAATAATTTAAAATGAATAAATAATAATAATATAATAATAATATTAGTAAATAATGAAATAATAATAAATGAAATGAATTAAATAATGAAATAATAGTAAATAAAATGAATTAAATAATTAAATAATAATAAATGAATAGAATATATTTATAAATTAATATATATATATATACGAATAAATAATAATATAAATAATAAATTAATAAAATATATTTATAAATGAAAAAATAAAAAAATAAAAAAATAAAAATAAAAATTTTATTTTTTTAAAGCGAAAAGATCATACTATAATGCTTTACCAAATATGGTCTGGTTCAATGTTTGTGACACCGTGATCATCAAACCAGACCGCTTTCCAAACAAATTTTTAAATTCAGAATCTAGACAAGACCAGACCAGACCGGACCGGACCACACCAGACCACCTACCAAACATGGCCCAAGGGTTTTTTTTTCCCCTGAAAAAGAGTGGAATGGCCTAATAAATTTGGTTTGGTTAGTTACTTATAGTCCTGAAACCCATCACAAAATAGCCCCTTAAGCAATGAAACTCAGGAACTAAGACAAGAACAGTAGGAGGCATGGTTCGCCAAACCGGGCCGTAATGGGTTGGCTGCCCGTAAAACTTGACCAAACATACATATTTATCATGGTCTCTTGGTATGGACTATGGATACATGGTACATTGAAGAGACCTAGAGACGTATTCTATTTATTAATGTATGAGTTTAGAATCATGATATTGGATTATGTGTTAGTTATTATACTTGGCTAGGTACATGCATACATCCATGTTGTGTAATCTATTTTACCGAAACGTTGAATAATAATTAAGGCTGTGTGTGTATATATATATACACAGAGACACACATATATAGTCCTCATAAGCGAGATAGAAAAATCAGAAACCAAGGATGCTGCCAATTTGGCTTTCATCAAGAATGGAGTCTTATGAAATCGAAATGAACGAGTCGTGCAGCTGGGGTTGACACTTGGATTGCAAAGCTCAAGGAGCTTAAAAGGCAGCTTGTAGGAATAGAATTTAAGATCTGTCCTAAAATATGCTCTTCGCCACAGATATTGGTACTCTATGCGGAAACTCGATGTTTGATGATTCAAATAATGTATTTGGATTCGAAACCGGAGTCTCTTTTCAACTTGCTTTCAGATCAAAACTTGTGTTTTGTTGGTGTTGGAATGAAAAATAAAGTTTCTAGCTTACAGTATTGAAGTCAAAACAGGGATTGAATTGGGTGATTTGGTAGCCAAGGCTGTTAAGAAACCAGAGCTTGCTGGGCTTGGGTTGTCAAAGTTGGCAAGTGAAGTTGGGGTTGATTATGGTGATTCTAAATCTGAATCTGAATCAGCCAAATTTATGCAATCACTGAAGCCTTTGCTGCTTTTCATATTGCTAAAAAGGTCGTGGACCCTCTTTAGTGCTGGGCAAGTTTATTTCTTGTTATTACAAGGTGTTAGTGCCTCAGTTGCCATTATGTACACTTTTTTTTTTTTGTTATTTTTATGAAATTAATGTTCCGTTATCTTTATGATTTCTATATGTATGTGATGAATCTGTGTCTGTATATGTATTGGAATGATATGAAATATTTTTTAAGAACATTTCTGAAAACTTAAAGCGGTCCAACAGAGCAAGGAAATTTATATCAAGGATTTCGCATTACAATGGTGTAAACTACGTTCTACAAAAGTATACATATTTAAGTTTGTAAAATAAGACTAGGAAATAATAACACATCGAGTTTTAATTCAGAAAAGTGTCAATAAAGCTTCTGTATGTAAATCTGTATATATATTTATGCATGTATGTTGGTTCAAATATCAAAGCTATCATAATTTTTTGCATCTCATGATTATCATTGGGAATTGCAAATGAGGAGATCATGTGTTCTGCTTGTTTGTCACAATACTGCAATGACGTAAGCTAAATTGGCTTAGCGAGTGTGAAATGACATGTTCAGAATATTGTCCCACATCGGTTGTATATAAGATGTTGTTAGAGTTAATATATGCTAGACTTGCATGTATAGTTCGTCCCTTCGGGGACATCCGGGGACATCCGATAAAATTGGAACGATACAGAGAAGATTAGCATGGCCCCTGCGCAAGGATGACACGCACAAATCGAGAAATGGTCCAAATTATTTTCTTTCCCTCTTTGCCCTCTAAGCATCTGATTTTACTAAAACACCCTTGCTATTTTCGTACTTTCCTACCCTACTCCTACCTTCTTTCCACGTGTCATGCTGTAATATTGAGACGCACCAGAAGCTTACGTTGGAGCGTTCTCTCCGTCTCTCTCTGCAACTCCAACTTCATCTTAGGGCTGTGTCGTCCATCAAATTCGAATACCACCCATGTATCTACATATATATATACTAGTAAAGTGCACCTAAATGCACGACATAAAAATTCAAGATATAATTTTTATTAGTAATTTTAAAAATAAATATTTATAATTTTAAATAATTTAATTTTTATGTTAAATAAAAAATTAGAATAATACGAAAAACATGGAAAGCAATGAAAAATAAAAAGTAATAATATAATAAAAAGATGAAAGAATGTAAACTATGTTGTTAATTCAGTTTTTGAAATTCAAAATGTAAATTAATAAATTTAGAAAGTAAAGTATAAAATATATATTTTTTTAAAAAAGTATCCTCCAATTATAAATAATATAGTTAAGAAAAAGTAAAGTCAATAAATACAATCTCAGCCAAGTATATTAGATTAAAAAATAGAAGGTGGAATATAATTATTCATATAGTTATAAAAGATAAAATTTATAAATGAAAATAAATCAATTCATCAAAAACCCAAAAAAAATAAAAGAAAAATCCTCGAACTCAAGTTATGAAGAGTAAAATAGATAAATAAAAGCTCAAACTAAAATATATCACATATAAGGATAGCTAAAAGGAGAAATTTAGAAAAATGATCACAAAGGAAAAATTAATATATTAAAAGTTAATATAAATAAGAGAAAGGGTTTTAATTATACATTTATGTGTCCGTGTGGAACAAATTGGAAAGAAGCGAAAAAAATACAGATTATATTGTTAAATCAATTTCTCAAACTCAAACTACTACATAAGTTATTATTATATCAAAACATAAGAATAAAAAAAAATATACTCCAACTCAAACTAATATACTTCATACAAAAGTAAGATAAATAATTATAAATCCAATCCAATGAGTTAGAATGAGAAAAATAATATATTACAAAAGATTAAAAAATATAGATTATGGGGTGAATCAATCGTCAAACTAATACATATAGATATACCAGATAAAAATAAATAAATAAGCTTTATATTTCTACATCAAAAACTAAACAAACCCAAAAAAAAAAACAGATAGATGTAAAATTAGATATATAAAAAAATAAAAATAAAAACAGATATTCCCAATACTTAATTCTAATATCAATTTAGTTGAATTAAATTCTCAAATTCAAATTAATACATATAGTCATGATAAAATAAAAATAAAAATGGGTCACGAGCTTTTAACACCCTATAATATGCATATAGTGCGTATAACTCCTCATAATTCTACTTCACCCCAAAATCTTTTAATATGGTGCGAATTGTCCCCGAAATGTGGGCAGTTTGTTCTTAATCAAAAAGGTTTAGGGTGAAGTAGAATTACATGGGGGTTAAACGCACTATATGTATATCATAAGGGGCTAAAAGCTAGCACCATTCTGGGGGAAATTAGCTCATTTATTTTTTCATTTTAGAAAAAATAAAAAATATGTGGGTTTATTTACCAAAAAACAAAAAAAAAAAGAAGTAAAAATAGGTTTGTTTAATTAATACCAAAATAATCGTTGACATCATATTTTTTGATTTTTAATGTGAAAAATCAAGGATTGCCCCTTATAAAAACATATGAATACAAAAAATAGATAATTAATTTTAATTTTTAAAAACTCGTGAAACTAAAAAAAAAAATATTCAATTTGAGTGATTCATAATAATTTAGGTGTCAATACACACATTTTTATTTGTATGGCTTAGGCATTTTCTTTCATATTATATATAAAACTACTTCCTAAAAAAAATATATATATACACATTTTTAAACTAATGGGTGTTATAAGTACAATATCTATATTGTCGGGTTTTTAAGCACTTGTCCCAAAACTTAGGTGCAAATATACACTTTTTAAAACTAATGGGTATTATACGCACACTATCTATATTAGAGGAGTGTTTTGATGAGTACTTAACCCTTAAAAAAAAAAAAAAAAAAAACAAAACCCAAACTAAAAAATCTAAAACCAAGAAAGAAGAAATAAATTTTTTCTCAAATTAAAACTATCTATATAGGAATAAAGATTTTTATTTAGAATATATATTTAAAGAAATTAAAAAATTTCCTAACCGAAATAAAAGAAAAAAATCAGATTAACATATTGAAAACAAAAACAAAAGTTGAGAAATTTCATTAAACTCAAACTAATATATAGGAAATAAAAAGTTAAAATGGAAAATAAATAAAGACCCCATCACATATATCAAAAAAGAAAAAGAAAGAATAAAGTAGTATATAACTAAATATGTTACAAGAATATAAAATTCGGTTCTAAAATTAAAATTTTCAAACTCAAATTAATACGTATAAATATAAAACATAAGATAAATATATAAAATCCAAATTTGCAGATGAACCACTAAAAAAATTATAAAAAATAAAATAAGTGAATAAGAACTCAAACTAATATCTCACTAACTATATACAACAATAAAAAAATTAAATATATATATATATATATAACTTTAATTAGAAAACTAAAATTAACCATAACAATAAAATCAACTCACGTAACAAATTCATATAATCATAATAAATTAATAAGATGAACAAGTAAATTCATACTAATATAGTGAAAATCAAAGAGAGGAGAACTTAATTTTTTTTAAAAAGTAAAATATCAAGAAGAAGAGAGAAAACATATTTATGGAGACCAGTCCCAAGAATCTATTAAAATTCCTAATATACTCAATGTTTTTCTAATTATAAGGTTTTGAGAATTTGGGATTTAGAATGAAAAACAATATATATGGTATAATTATCCTAATAAATAGGATTATTTATTAGGATAAGAGTTGAATAAATAATAGAATTATAAATAAAGTATACTACCACTTATAACATATTTATTTAACTTTTTAAAAAATTAATTAATATTTTTTAAAGAATACTAAAATATTAAAAAAAATTGTAGTTCTAATATTGAATGTTAAGTTTAGAGTTAAGCATAGTTAAATTCGGAGATTGAATAATAATAATATTTTGGAATTAAAATATAATTAAAAAATAAAAAATGAGGTTGGAAACTTATTAGGGATAGAATTATAAGTAGAGTTAAGTTCCTATAAATAATCTATCCAAAAAATATATATCTAATATAAAACAATATAGATGGTAAAATTATCCTAATAAACAAGATTGTTTATTAGGATAAGAGTTGAATAAATAATAGAATTATAAATAAGGTACACTACCTCTTATAACATATTTATTTAACTTTCTAAAAAATAAATTAATAAATTTTAAAGAATACAAAATATTAAAATTGTTTGTAGTTCTAATATTGAATGTTAAGTTTAGACTTAAACATAGTTAAATTCGGAGACTGAATAATAATAAGATTTTAGAATTAAAATATAATTAAAAAATTAAAAATGAGGTTGGAAACTTATTAGGGATAAAATTCTAAGTAGAGTTAAATTCCTATAAATAATCTATCCAAACTTATTAGGGATTAATACAATTATTAATTATTGGTAGCATTCTAATATAAAACACGGGTTCTAATATATATATAACTGAATAAAGAGAACGGAAAATTTGAAACTTTTGGATTGTTTTACGAGATTCAATAATAAAGAATGAAAAAGAAAAAGAGAGAAGAAAACACAAGGAAACAATTCTCAATAGCTAGTATTAATATTAATATCAATTTTGTAATTAAAATAAAATCAAACTAATACATTTAGTTATAAAATATAAATATATATATATATAAAAAGACCACAATAAATATAAAAAACCAGAAAAAATATTTTAAAAAGTTTAATTATATTTGAAATTGAAATATAATTATGATGGCTAGTCTTTTATTATAATTAGGATTTTAATTTTTGTAATTAAAAATAAGGTTGGAAACTCTTTGAACTTTTAATAATAGTATAGATATAGATAGATATGTGTGAATTCAATTAAGAAAAAAACCCAATTAATGACTCTTAATTTAACAACTCTTATATTTTTCTTGGATTTTCCAGACAAATAATTTTCTTTTGTCCGAAAAAATAAATAGCGGCGGCTTTTGCCCATTTTAATGGTAGGGTCCCACGTGACCCACATTTTTGGGTGTCAACTTCAACCTACCGTTTGTCATTAAAAGTTTTAACGGTGGGTTTTACCTCTTTTAATGGTAGTTTTTGTAATGACATACATTTATGAGTTGTTTATTAATCTGGACCCTATTTCCATTAAAAAAAAAGGAATATTACAAATGTATGGATTTATTTGTTGACAATTTAATACTTTATTGATGCAAAGAGGTCAAACATGAATTTGGATAAAAGATTAACGTGAACATGAAAAAAATACACCTCATTTCATTCAGAAACCAAATTATTCCTTATTATAAATCATGCATTTTAACAACTAGTAATTAATCAATATTTAGTTCATTTTTTTGTTATTTTAAATCGTGGAAATAGTAAGAATATATATATATATATATATATATATATATATATATATATATATTTGAATGTTAAAAAACTCACACATCCCAACATGAGCTCTATAGGGCTCGAACCCCAGATCTCTCCCAATTTGAGAAAGAATGGAAATATTATTAGATCACAAGGCTATTGGTCACTATAGTAAGAATACTTTGAACACTTTAATAAATAAAAAATAGGTCCTTCTATTATTTATTCTTTCATTTTAATGATAGCAACTCCAAAAATGGTAAACACAATTTTTTTTTTAAAAAGTAATTTTCCTTCACAAAAATGTAGTAGACAGCCGAAATGCTAATGTGGGCATGAAAAAAATGTTCATTTTAAAAAAATTCTCTTACTATTAACCTTCTTAAATATAAAGTATATAAAATGTGGTACCTCAGTGCACAAAAACATTACTTAATTAGTTATCAAAAGTAGTTCATGAAAATAGTTAAAAAAAATAGGGTAATTAAGAGTCATTAATTGAGTAATTAAAAGTTGTAGAGAGGGAAAGTGGTAGAGAGAAAAAGAAAGTAGTTTTGTAATATATATATATATATATATATATATATTTAGAGAGTGAAAGTGATAGAGAGATAAAAAAAAAAAACTTTTGTACAAAAATATGAGGGCAAAAGTGTTATTTTGGGTTGACTTTCAAACATGTGGTGTGAGTGAAAGTTAAAATCAAAACTTGTTTTTGGTTGAAATAATGTCAAACTTGAGGGTGTGACCAAAATTTGCCCTATTTTTAAAATTAATTTGAAAAAACTTAAAGCTGCTCCTACAACTCAAGGGAATTTAAATGAACGGTTTTGCGTTATAAATGTATAAAGGGTTAATTTCAAGAAACCCCCATATACTATACAGTTTAATCAACTAATTTTCACTGTGTCCACTTTTCCCCATATACTATTCAATTTCATCATTATGCCCCCTCACCTCACATTTTAAGTCAAAATGCCTAAATTACCCTCAATAGTATAAGGGGGTTTAGTGAAATCAACCATTTTTAAAAATTATTTTTCGAAAATTAATTATATTTTTCGCAAAAATTATAAATTCAAAAAAATATATATATTTTTCGCAAAAAAATTATTTTTCCGAGGGAGTATATTATTTTCCAAAATATGAATTATTTCAAAAAAAATAATATATATTTTTTGCAAAAAAAATCATATTTTGGAATATAATAGTTTTTTTTTTTTACAAAAAAAATATTTTTCGGAAAAGATCATATTTTGGAACATAATAGTATATATATTTTTGCAAAAAAATTATTTTTCGGAAAAGATCATATTTTGGAACATAATATATATTTTTCGCAAAAAAAGTATTTTTCGATTTTTTTTTTTCATATTTTGGAACATAATAAATAGTTTTTCACAAAAAAAATATTTTTCACAAAAAAAAAATCATATTTTGGAACATAATATATATTTTTCACAAAAAATGTATTGATTATATCATATTTTTCATAATATATAATTTATTTTTGAAAAATAATTTTTTTAAGTGTTGATTTCACTAAACCCCTTATACTATTAAGGGAAGGTAGTTTAGACATTTTGACTCAAAATATGAGAAAAATGGGGCATAATGATGAAATTGAATAATATAGATGGCAAAATAGTTGATTAAATTGAATAACATATGGGAGTTTATTAAAATAAACCCATGTATAAACCCTGTTTTACGGAAGAATATATATTGAAGTTTACAAAATAATAACAAATCGAGTTTTTAATTCAAAATAGTGTCAAAAGTTTCTGTATGCAAATCTTTATATATATGGATGTTGGTTCAAAGTTCAAAGTTCAAAGCAACGATATTTTATTGCATCTAATTATTTTTATTGACAATGCAAATGAGGAGACCCAAGTGTTCCATGCTGGTACTTTTTCGCCAAAGGCCTGTTCACCATATAGTCCCACATCGGTTATAAATAAGATATATCTAGAGTAAATATATGGTAGCGTTGTAAGGCACCCTCGTCCCTTCGGGGACATCCGATAAAATTGGAACGATACAGAGAAGATTAGCATGGCCCCTGCGCAAGGATGACACGCACAAATCGAGAAATGGTCCAAATTTTTTTCTTCCCCTTTTTGCCCTCGACCTCAGCATCTGATTTTACTAAAACACCCTTGTTATTTTCGTACTTTCCCACCCTACCCCTACCTTATTTCCACGTGTCATGCTGCAATATTGAGATGCACCAGATGGAGGGTTCTCTTCCTCTCTCTCTGCAACTCCAACTTCATCTTAGGGCCGTGTCGTCCATCAAATTTGAATACCACCCATGTATCTACATATATATATATATATGTGCGTGTCTGTATCATGCGTTTATATATATCTATCTTAAAGATGTAACCCGTATGAAGGTTCAACGATTACTCTGGTAAACTCTCTCTTTCTACAACTGCCGTTTTTGTATGTAAATGCTTGTTTTGGCTTCTTTTCGAGTAGGAGCAACAATCTCTCTATCTTTTTAATTTTTTTTTATTTCCTTTGTGGGTTAATTTTGCCATACACATATCGGTAAAGGGTTTACATATGTTAGTGATTTATATGGAAAATAGATGAACAAAAATTGATGGGTCTTTATTTTGAAGTTAGTCCTTTCTACGGTTGGAGTAAATTTACTTGGTAAAAATCAGCATAAAAGCTTTAAACATAATATCGGTATGGTTTAATTTAAAACATCTTTTCTATTTTAGTTCATATTCATATGTTCCCCATTCTCATATTCACTATGTCGAGATTGTGTTTTATATGTTTTTCAGAGCAAAATGTTTGTTGGTAAAGATGGATAAATTAATGATCCCTTGTGGTTTTATTAACTAATCAAACCTGTTTGGTTCTATTAAATATTAAAATGCCTTAATTTATTTATGGTATATAGTTTACCTTCAATTATCATGAAATGAGATGAAAAATACAAAAATAGAGTCTAATATTTTAAATTGTTAATGGACTATAGATGAAATTTCTGTTTCAATATTGTGTAGATTGGAAATAAAGCCATTCAATTTCTTAAATGTTGTTAGAACTCTGAAGACTGAATTGGAATCTTTTATGTACGTTTTTTAATATTTAGTATCACCCTTTCAACAAGTAAACTGAATGGTAGATTCATTCAAGTGGCAACTCTTCTGCATATCATGAATATTTCTAGTTATTTCATTGATAAAAAGTATGGAGTATAATCAATTGGCAAAGACTCACATGTTACACAACTTTCATTAGCATCGTTTAGTTAGTAAGTGTAATTAAGCCCTTCCTATCATTGGGTTTTGAATTTTATAATCATGCAAATTATATTTTCTAGCAGAATTGGTCACGGAGAAGGAACTGGTGCAGCGGAAGGAGATGTAAATAGGCTGGAAAAGAGTGGGTCTGCGACCACTGCATTGGCTGCATCAGAAGGATAGAAGCTGTGATTGCTGCATAGCTTTGAATTAGGTAAGCATAGCCCTCCAATGCTTGTGTTCGCATTACCACATGATGTGTTGGATACCTTAAAACCTGAATCACCCAAAGTCGTGTCTCATATGTGCTGAAATTTCACTAGACTGTGATAATGTAAAAGCTCATGCGAACCCATGCTATATAACGAGAGAAACTTTTGTTATCTAAATTAAATGAAGCTCGCCAAATTTGTGTTAAAGTTTTATTCTGTTTTACTTGTATTGATAATTTTGACCACATCATATTATTTAATTTTACGAGTTCTGAACTAATTCTTTTTTAATGAAATTATTTTAGTATCCCTAACATGATCATATAATGTGTACGTTACCTTCTTCCCTTTTCTTGTTTTCCGGGGGAGACCAAACTCAGAGTGTCATGTTATCCTAGAGTTCTGTAACAGGCAAAAGTTGCCTTAATTTAATTGCTGAATACTACGTGAGTGAAATCTGACTGTTCGTATGTATTTCATTGTCATAATATATGAGTACATGAAGAGACCTAGAGACCTTTCTTTGTTCATTAATATATGAGTTTAGAATCATCATATTGGGTTATGCGTGAGTTATAATACTTGGCTAGGTACATGCATACATTCATGTTCTGTAACCAATTGATACCGAAAAGTTGTATAGTAATTAAGGCTGTATGTATATATATATACATATGTATATCATGTTCATAAGCGAGATAAAATTCAGAAACCAAGGATGGTGCCAGTTTGGCTTTCATCCAAAATGGGAATATATGAGATTGAAATGAGTGGTGTTCAAGTTACCACTAGAGTTGCGAATCGTGCAGCTGTGGTTGACACTTGGATTTCGAAGTTCAAGTCTCAGCTACAGGGGCAACTCGTAGGAATAGACGATCAGTTCAGTAAAGATATGTATTGGTGGCCAGAGATATTGGTACTATGTGCGGGAACTTACGGTTTGATTATTCAAATGATATATTTGGATTCGAATCCGGCGGCCCTTGAAGACTTTCTTTGTGATCAAAACATCTGTTTGTGGGTGCTGGAATGAAAAATAAAGTTTGTTGCTTACAGGATAGGTTTAGATCTGTACTGGAATTCAAAACATGGGTTGAGTTGGGTGATTTTGGTAGCTATGGCTCTTAAGAAACCAGAGTTTCCTGGGCATGGGTTGGCACAGTTGGCAAGTGAGGTTGGGTTTGACATTGGTGATTTTTGTGAATCTGAATCCACCACTAGTGAAAGTTCAAATTCTTTTAGATGGGGAGCTAAAGTTTTCTCACATGAGGAGGTTCCTCATGTCAAGTATGTAATGACTGAAGCTTTTGCTGCTTTTAACATTGCTAAAAGCAGCAAAAGCATGACTTCTATTTATTAGTGTAGGTGTTTTTGCCTCAGTTTTCATTACATACACATTTTTATCAAGTAATTAAAGCATGACTTCTATTTCTAATCAGCCTACCCAATGAGTTCTTATGCTGTTTTGTTATTAGTGCCAAGCAAGTTTTGTTCTTTTTTATTAGTGTAGGTGTTATTGCCTAAACTCATTAAAGCATGACTCCTATTTCTAATCAACCGCCTATCCAATGAGTTCCAGTATCTTTATTTTTTTTTCTATGCATCCTATCCAATTGAAGGGTTGAGATCTCAATTTGCTTGGAAGTTGCAGTAAGTTAATCATCTACTCATAACTTCTCTAATTATTTCTGATATTCTCATACACCTCATAAAGTCTGCTTCCAATTAAATTCAAACTTTTATGTGTATCTTACTTTGAAATATTTTTTAACTTCATTTGAGAAAACTTAAGATGCTCCTACAGATCAAGGGAATCTATATCAACCATTCTGCGTTACAAATGTCTAAACGCGTGTTGTGTTCTACCAAAGTATAAATATTCAACTTTAAAAAATAAGACAGGTATTAAATATATGTGAATAATGACAGTCTCAATAGTACTCTTAGATTGAGCATCATTCAACAACAAAAAAGTATTGCTCTTTCTCGTTATCAGCTTAAAGAACTTGATCCACCATCTAGAACATTAAAGGTTCTGTAAGAGCTCGGGAAGGTGGGCATTGGTCAACTTGGTCCTCTTTCTTATTTCATGCTTCTTCTTGGTTTTGCGTTTGGAGCCAACACCATGAACTTTAGCCATCCCCTTCCTGTTTGCCGTGTTGGTGGCAGGTTTCATCCCATTGTTTAGGAGATACTTCTCAAGGTCTATCCATTCCCGTGGAAGTTTAAAACTCCAGAAAAACTGTTTGAGGGCATCATCAATCTTGATGGGTGTTCTTGGGTCATTTGGGTAGGCTATGTCTTCCCGTGAAACGAGGGTAGGCACCAACCATACCTGACCGGCTTCGTTAAGAGCCTAGAGAAACATATAGATACTATTAGCACAAAACTCAGGACAGGTTGTTGAAATAGTAATTTAAGACAATCATTCTAGGATGAACTTTCAACTTCTTTTGTGTAGTTTGTGCTCAAACAGAAACATGTAGTTCTGATCAAAATGCAAGTTGGGAACGTGATTGATTTTATTGTCACCACGTAAAATACCTTCGGTCTTCATTAAAAGTAAAACCTTTCAACTTTACATACTCTTGCATACAATCATGGATACGCTGACCGACCGACCTAACGTAATATCCAGATGCGTTTCTTTTTCGATATAATAGAAAAAGGAAGGTGCTCTTGTTTTTAGTTGTGTGCAACCAGAGGAGATGTCTAATTGTTAACACAGCAGAAAGCACCTTGCTATATCTCAGAAAGAAATTGATCACGCATCTATGTAGTTGTTCACTCTCTGTTATAATCACAAACTCTAGCACACTGATACATATACCCACACACATTACACACAGCACCATAGACACACAAATCAGTATATACATATATACACCGATACACAGGCACACAGCAGTGTAGACACAGAATTCTCATATATGCATCAATACACATGCACACATGCAAATGTATACAAACGCACAGATGTATCTGTGGTTAGCATACAGATTGAGTTTTTTTGGGGTTTGCAACGGAACTTGTAAAGAGGGCGGTGGTAATGATGAAACTGTGAAAAAGGATTTAGGTAGAGGGATCCCACAAGAATTTGCTGACAAGTTTCTAACAATATTTGTGTATTGGTGGGAAAAGGACTGTTTACTAGGAGAAGATTAAGATAGCAGCCAACAGTCAAACAACCGGATCACTGAAAAATTATTCAACCCCGTACAAACGGTGTTAAATGCAACCCTACATGTATTCATTACTGTGGTTTGAAACTAGAAACCTAAAAGCAGACATGGTTATCAAACCCCATTGCTAACCATGTTTTTGGCAATCTAACCAACGAACAAAGTTAAAATTTTAGTACAAGTTTATGGCATATATTAATTTTCTTCAACTTTGTATAAAATTATATTTTGCGGAGGAAAACTAAATATACCTGTAAATCCTCCATGACAGTTGGATACGCATCTTCGAGATCACAGACAGCAATGCCATCTGGATACTTACGTACCAAGTCGAGCAATTGATTCTTGTCCTTCAAATCGTGCTTGGGCTGCAACAACAAATTCAAAGACAGTAAGAAGAACATTTGCAGGAAGGATCATATAGCTAAAAAAAAATTAGTCGAAGATTGAAGTTGACCTTGTAAGAGAAGCGGTTCCCGTCATAATGTATTTTCGTATTGTTCCTCAAACTGTGAAAGACAGTTTTATTGGCTTTTGCATCAAGATGGAAAATTTCTTCCACTTGGTGTGGTGTGAAAGCTTGTCTTGTCTGCAGAAAACAGGAAATATCAATTCATCAACCCGGTAAGGTAAGGATTCTGTTTCCATGAGTTGTATAAACCTCTAAAATCTAACAAAAGCATGCATATACACAATTTACAACCAAATATAACTCAGTTAATCAACTTATGTACAAAAAACGTTGGCTTTTAAGAGCTTGTTTGTTCATTTATTTCATACACTGCATAGGGAGTTTTTTTTTTTGTTTGTTTGTTTGTTAAATCACTGCATAGAGAGTTGAGATAGACAGATGTATACCCCTCGAAGCAAATCCAGAATGTGCTTGAGGTGTACTCCAACGGGGGCAGAAGATTTGGGTGCAATCATGGTTAGGGCTGAACGGAACAAATCGTCTCTCTCTCTCTCGAAAAATCGAACCTAAATTGGGTGCTTCTGTCTCTCTATCCCTCTACTTTCCTTTTATAAGAAATATCCAAGTCTGTTAGGATTAAGGATTGAGAAGGAGGTGGTGATTTCCAACTCTCATTAATTACATGTTTGTATTTTAATATAAAATATATACTACTATATAATAGTGACCTTTATTATTATTTTTTCATGTTGTAACACGCAAGTGGTAAAGTCATAAATTGTTAAAAGTAATTCAAATAAAAAGAACTTTAAAATAAAAAATGCTTTTGGTGGAAAAAATAACATATTTTTTATATGTTATTTCATTCTCTTACTATAATTTAATTTTAATTAATAATCCTAATCCTAATGGTATAGGGGATAACTTTAGACACGGAAAAACCTAACATAATTATAATTATAATCTAATGTTTATAATTGTATTCCCGGTACCAGTCAAATTTAAAAGCAAATTCTTTTTATAAAACAACAAAACCCATCTCCATTACACATTCTTAATAGAACAATTTCTCATCCCACGTCCAAGTAATTTGGGTAACAATATTTGAATTTCAATAAAAGTAAAATTGTTTACCTTTCTCACCACGCCTCTCTCTTTTGCTTAGAGTTTTGTTATTAGAACTTGTTCTCTCCCAATTCAAATTCACAAGCAATTTATTTCTTATACATAACTCTTTCCTCCATATAGTTTGTATAAATATTTTTTATTATTTATACATCATATTACAATGGGCTATTATCAGTAAACCCTCTTATAGTTTCATTTTGCATCAACTAACCCCCCTCCAGTTCAGAAATCCCCCTGCACTTATCAAATTGTATTAGCTTGCCCTATTCCCTATAATTTATGACCAAAATACCCCTGAGATTTAATAAAAAAATAATTTTTTATGAGAAAATTATACTTTCACCCCCTCCTGTTTTACTAATTACACTTCCACCCCTTATTACAATATATATATATATATATTACGAAAATTATATTTTGAAAATATATATATAAAATTCGTAAAATATGTATAAAATTTGAAACAAATATATAAAATTCGTAAAAAATATATAATATTCGAAAAAAACATATAAAATTCAAAAATATATATATAAAATACGTAAAAATATATATAAAATTCGGAAAAAACATATAAAATTAAAAACAAAACATATAAAATTCGAAAAAAATATATAAAATTAAAAACAAAACATCAAATTTGAGAAAAATATATAAAATTTGAAAAAAACATATAAAATTCGAAACAAATATATAAAATTCGTAAAATATATAGAAAAAAACGTCAAAAATGTGTTCTAAGCAAAGCCAGGGCCGACCCTGAAATCTCAAAAATGCGTAGAGGCTCTAGGCAAGATCAAATGTGAGGGCCTTTATACATAAGGCTTCACGAACTTAAAAAGTTAGGCTTGTGCTCTTTTTTCAGTATCAATAAACTTATCGAAAAAACCCCCTTAAAAAGTGATAATTGTGAGAAAAAATATTAAAAAAATACATTAAATATACTAATATTTAAATTTTTTAAAACAACCTCCATCTTGGTGTTGTCATGAAAAGAAGTTGTGTGTGTGAATGCGAAAAACACGAAAGCTCAAATATAGCTGCGTAAAAAATTATTGTTATTGAACGAGTGTGGCAGTCGCGAGTGTAGTCGTTAAACGTTGTGCGAATGCGACAAAAAAATTCTAGCCCTAATTAAAATGATGGTTTGATTTAAATTATAATTTAGTTTGAAAAAATGGAGATTTTTTTTTTTAGTATATAGTAATAGTAAGTGAAATATAAAATTTTGGGGCCCTACCTTGTGAAATTGGTTTTAGATTTATTACAAATTGGACTTTTAAATAAAATTTGGAAAAATATTGAGATTGAGACCCTAAATTATGTAATTATATTAGACTTTATTTTGAGTTGGACTGAAAAATTAATTAATTTTCTTAAAAGCTATAAATATATTAATTTTTCTTAAAATAAAAATACTAAAAAAAAAATTGGGACCCCTTTAACGAAAGGCCTTAGGCGACCGCCTAGCCTAGGTCACCTATGGTTAGGGCCGGCCCTAAGCAAAGCTTACTCTTGTTGTTATTAGGTTTCATTGCTTCGGTTGCCATTATATGCGCGCGCATATATATATATATATATATATTTTTTTTTTTTCAGGGAAGGGGTTGGGGGTATTCAATGAGTTCCTATGCTATTTTGTAATTTGGAAATTAATATTCCAACATCTTAATTTTCAGCGCTTTGTTTGCTTGAAATTTTCAGTAGGTTAATCTTTTTTTCATAAAGATTATTTTTATTGATTCTGATTTTCTTATACAAACAGCAAAGTTCCAGCACCAATTAAATTCAAACTTTAAAGTACATTTTATTTTTACATATTTTTGAACTTCATTTGAGATAACTTAAGGTGCTCCTCAAGAGCAACTTTAATCTATATTTTTGAAGTGTGTTGTACCAAACTATAGGAATTGAAGTTTGTAAAATAAAACAAAGAAATAATAACAAATTGTCTATTAATTAAAATTTAAAAATGGATTTACTTCAAGAAACCCCCTATACTATTCAATTTAATCAACTAACCCCCACTGTATCCACTTTGCCCCCTATACTATCCAATTTCATCACTATGCCCCCTCCTCCTCAGATTTTGAGTCAAAATGTCTAAACTACCCTCACTCAATAGTATAAGGGGTTTTAGTGAAATCAATCCTTTAAAAAAATTATTTTACGAAAATAAATTATATTTTTCGTAAAAACTATAAATTTCAAAATTTATATATATATTTCAGAAAATATGATTTTTTCAAAAAAATAATTTTTTTGCGAAAAATATATATTATGTACCAAAATATGATTTTTTTACAAAAAATATTTTTTTGTGAAAAATATATATTATGTTCCAAAATATGATTTTTTTTTTTGCAAAAATATATATATTATGTTCCAAAATATGATTTTTTTTTCCGAAATATATTTTTTTTGCGAAAAAGTATATATTATGTTCCAAAATATGATTTTTTTCCGAAAAATATTTTTTTTGCAAAAAATATATATTATGTTCCAAAATATGATTTTTATTTTTTTGTGAAAAAGTATTTACTATGTTCCAAAATTTGATTTTTTTTCCGAAAAATACTTTTTTTGCGAAAAAGATATATTATGTTCCAAAATATGATCTTTTTCGAAAAATATTTTTTTTGTGAAAAATATATATTATGTTCCAAATTATGATGTTTTTTCGAAAAATATATATTATGTTCCAAAATATGATTTTTTTTTTTTGCGAAAAAGTATTTACTATGTTCCAAAATATGAATTTTTTTTCTGAAAAATACTTTTTTTTTGTGAAAAATATATATTATGTTCCAAAATATGATATTTTCTGAAAAATATGATTTTTGCAAAAATTATATATTATTTTTTCTGAAATAATTCAGATTTTGGAAAATAATATATTCCGTCCAAAAAATAATTTTTTGCTGAAAATTTATATATATATTTTTGAATTTAAAATTTTTGCGAAAAATATAATTGATTTTCGAAAAATAATTTTTTTAAATGGTTGATTTCACTAAACCCCCTTATACTATTGAGGGTAGTTTAGGTATTTTGACTCAAAATATGAGGTGAGGGGGCATAATGATGAAATTGAATAATATAGGGGGTAAAATGGACACGGTGGGTTAGTTGATTAAACTGGATATTATAGGGGGCAAATTGAATACAATGAAAATTAATTGATTAAATTGGATAGTATGGCAAAATGGACACAGTGGGTTAGTTGATTAAATTGGATAGTATAGGGGGTAAAATAAATACAGTGAAAATTAATTAATTAAATTGAATAATATTGGAGAATTTATTGAAATTAACCTTTAAAAATAGTGTAAAGTTTATAGCGTTTATATTTGTGCGTATATGTTGGTTCAAAGATCAAAGCTACAATGTCTCATGATTATCACTGACATATATATATATATATATTTTGATGTTGGTTAAAAGTTCAAAGCAACGATATTTTATTGCATCTAATGATTTTTATTGGGAATAGCAAACGAGGAGACCCAACTCTCATATTGTCCCACATCGGTTAAAAATAAGATATCTCTAGAGTAAATATATGGTAGACTTAAACGTAAAGCTTGTCCCTTCGGGGACATCCGATAAAATTGGAACGATACAGAGAAGATTAGCATGGCCCCTGCGCAAGGATGACACGCACAAATCGAGAAATGGTCCAAATTTTTTTCTTTCCCTTTTTGCCCCCAAACTCAGCTTCTGATTTTACTAAATCACCCTTCTTATTTCCACGTGTCACGCTGCTGTGTTTAGACGCACCATAAGCTTACGCTGGAGCTCTCTCTCTCTCTCTGTCTCTCTCTGTCTGTGCAACTCCAGATTCATGTTACAGAGAAGATTAGCATGCCCCTGCGCTGCAACTCCAGATTCATGTTAGGGCTCTCTTCCATCAAATTCGAATAACACCCATGTATATATATGTATATAGATATGTCTGTGTATATATATATATCGATCTTAAAAGATGTTACCTATATGAAGTTTCAACGATTACTCTGGTAAACTCTGCCTCCTTCTCTTTCTCTTTCTACAACTGCCGTTTTTGTATGTAAATGCTTGTTTTGGCTTCTGCTAGTTATTGGGTAAATTCAGCATAGAACTTTTAAACATATTTTTTTATGGTTTGATTTAAAACATCTCTTCTATTTCAGTTCATATCTAATTTTGTCATATTCATATATTCCCCTTTCTCATATTATAGGTTAAGCATATATTTTCAGAAAGAAATTTGTTGGTAAAGATGGATAATTTAAGATCCTAGTGGCCACTAACTAATCAAACCTGTTGGGTTCTATGAGCACTACCATTGAATAGTTTCAGTAAAACTGAAATAAAATATAGAAATCAGTAAAGCCGTAAAATCATTGACAAAATAATAGTAAGTCCTTTCTAAGCACTTGTTAAAGGCCTTTGAGAGCTTCCTGGAATTGAATGTTTCTATATACTTATTATTGCAAGGGCATTGAATTGAAGTAATCCATAATCATTCTCAAGGAATTCCATCGGAGAATGTGGTATGGTATAAAATTCACCTTCAATTACATGAAAGGAGATGAAAAATACAAAAATAAAATCTATTATTTTAAAATGTTAAATGGACTTGTAGATAAAGTTATTTTTCACACCACTGCAATGTTATGTAGATTGGAAATAAAGCCATTCAATTTATTAAATGTTGTTTGAACTCTGAAGATTGAATTGGAATCTTTTATGTTCGTTTATAGTATCGCCCTTTTCAACAAGTAAACTGAATTGTAGATTCATTCAAGTGGCAACACTTCTGCATATCATTGATAAAAGTATGGAGTATTATTAATTGTCAAAGACTCACATGTTACACTACTTTCTTTAGCATCGTTTAGTAAGTAGTATGTGTAAGTAGACCCTTCCTATCATTGGGTTTTGAGATTTATAATCATGCAAATTACATTTTCTAGCTGAATTGGTCACGGAGAAGGAACTGGTGCAGCGGAAGGAGATGTAAATACGCTGGAAAAGAGTTGATCTGCAAGCACTGCATTGGCTGCATCCGAAGGATGGAAGGCGTCCCAGAATACATACTCACTGCGATTGCTGCATATCTTCGAATTAGGTAAGCATAGCCCTCCAACGCTTGTGTCCACGTTACAGCATGATGTGTTGGATACCTTAAAACCTGAATCACACAAAGTCATGTCTCATATGTGTTGAAATTTCTGCATATTGTGACAATGTAAAAGATAATGTGAACCCATGCTAAATAACCCAATAAACTTTCTGAATTGAGGAAATAAGAAATGTTTTGTGGTAGACGAGAATATGTTGTTTACCATAGGTTTTAGGGTTGGTGATCAAATCTAGGACTGCTGGATAAGTATCTGCAAATGCCATTTGTGCAGTTGGGAGGCGTTGATTTAGAGACTTTATTAGCTTTTGCACTCCGGAATTGAACTGAAGCGCCCATTGATTGACTTGCTTCAAGCATTCCCCCTTTTTTGACTTCACCCTCTGCGAAGGAATGCAGCCTAGGGGACCAAGTCCGTGGAAGACTATCTTTCTTGCACCCAATTGGTAGAGCCTCTACAAAAAGACGTTGAACACACACACATCAGAAATAGTCATTCTTCTTTTCCAAAGTTGCTTTAAAATTCATTCGTTCTAAGGAAATGATGGATATCAAAAGGTAGAATTGAGTAGTCATTTTTCCACCGTAAGTTGTTTGTCTAAGGTTGAGATTAGGAGGTCGATGAACTCATCATGTGTGTACTGCTGACCGTCGGCTAAGAAGGGTTGCAAGTAATTATTGACATAGTCATTGCTACCTGAAAACATAGAGTAAAGTGTTACACAGATCATGGTCTTCTTGTGGGAGGTTTGATAAACAGAAGGAAAATGAATGTTTTGCTATCATATAGTTTGCCTGTTGAAAGCTATACTTTATAGTTTAAAAATGCTATCAATCAGAGTAGTACATATATCTTCTAGGGTTAGGAGAGTACCCATTCCAATGAAGTACACGGCTTCATTGCAGAGTTTGTCTGCAGCGTCCGCTCCAAGTTTAGTCCTGATTGTTTCCTTTGTCTTGTTGAAATTATCTATTTGATCATCGAAGGATAATCTTTGGACCTAAATGCAGATTGTAAAGAAAAAAAAAATTATTATAAAAGCATTGAAAAAATGTAATAAAAGTGCTAAAAAAGAAGCAGAAGTGAGGGTATTACAAAATAAAGCCCCGTGTCATTAAGAATTCCTGCTCCTCCAGATGCATAATTAACCCCTTTAAGGATTGCATTGTCGTTTGGTGACAAAGAGAGATAAGGTGGCGGCGGTGGGATTCCAAGCTTTGCAGCTGCAATTTGACAAGAAGAAACAGAAAATAAATGTTTAAACACTAAAAGTTACATATCCAAAATAATTATGAAAGCAGAGCAATTAATATTGGCACAAAGATTTGCTTAAACTATGCAATAGAAACAAATCATTTTGGATGATATATTACATATTATATCGCCAATAGTCCTCCCATTCGTGAATCGTCCTGTAGGTTGCCCGCCAGGATAATCAATACCATAGTAAGGAAAATTTGATTTCGCAAGCGAGAGTTGCAGGAAATTGTTGTTTCCGACCTCTGTCAACGAGTCACCAAACACAAATGTCACTATTGATGCAGATGAAGAAGGAACAGTTGCCATGGCTGTGGCAATCAAGACTGCCAAAGCTAGGCCTATCAATTTCATCTTTCAGTTCTCTTTTCTTTTCTTTTCTTTTTTTTGCTACTTGTTGTCTAGTGACCATAGGGCCATTAAGAATTTATAGTATCTTTCAGCGACTGTACATTGCATATTAAGTCATGCCCAGTTTCCCAAGTTTGCACATATTAGGTGCTTGTTATCAAATCATTGAAGATCCCAGTGTTGTGAAAAAAGGACCCTTTTGGTGGGAAATGCAAGTTTTGAGTGTGGGTAAGCTCTCTTTTAACGGTTGGCCAACTGATACCACAAGAGTCAGCATAGTTAGTGTTGTTAGGTTTTTGCCCTTTCGCATAAATGATCCCTCAAAAATAAGTATATAGTCAAACAAAACAAGAGAATCTTTTTTTGTGATTACCAAAATATAAATATAATCATAATCTCATTTCAGTTCGGGCTGTAAATGAATCCAGCTGGACGTACACAATTTATTATTAAACTCGATGAATTTATTAACTCTCGGTTACCTAAGCCGGTCAAATATGCTAAGCTCGAGTTCAAATTTAAGCATTATCCTTTAGGCAGTACAGGTCTACAAGACAAGGACTAGCAAAACATTAAGAAAAGGGTGGGGGTGTTTTTTGCTGCTTTTGCATTGGTAGTGTAACCATTTCGAAACATCTGGTAGCACTTGTTCTTTTGAGGTATAGAATATAGAAAACAAAACATAGAACAGCATGGGTTTTGGAGTATTGTTGGTTTTTGTGCATCAATAGAAAACACAAAAGAGAGCCAATTCTGATGACAGATCACATTTATTTATCCTTATTGTTTACTTGTTGTGTTGTTTTATTCAGCCCTTGTGATTTATTTAGTACCATTGTCATTGTCCTATATGTTTCTTGTTAAATCTGTTGTTTGTGTATGCAGTGCACATGCTATGTTGGATTACAAAAGGATGGTTACATATGTTAGAACCAAAACAAAATTTAATGTGCATATGTAATGCTGCGTTCGTTGACCAAATTTTATGTGAGGAGGGTTCCAATGAATAGGGGTATGTGACAAAAACAACAGTGCAATGAATAGGAGGGTTTCTTGCATTTTCTTTATTTCAATTTAAAGCGATATTCACCGGACTAGGAGCACCTCCTCGAATAAAAGCTTCCACAGTTGGTTATTATATTTTTATTAGATTAGTGTTTATTATATTAGTATTAGTTAGTCATCCCGGCTTAACAAATGAATTAATTAACTCCAAATTTTGCAAAGATGAATAAACAGGACTTATTATATCCATGTGAATTATATCATCTATCTCTAT
Source organism: Cornus suecica (assembly GCA_963922005.1). Taxonomy (NCBI): domain Eukaryota; kingdom Viridiplantae; phylum Streptophyta; class Magnoliopsida; order Cornales; family Cornaceae; genus Cornus; species Cornus suecica. The sequence continues at coordinate 6,465,966 of OY998238.1, read as the reverse complement.
GAATGTCCTTAATTTGAGTACGGTTTTAACTATTGATTTACGTAATTGGATTGAATTTTAAGTGAGATACTTGTGACTCCTCTAACCTTTCATGAGAACTTACCAACTTGGGTCCTCATCAGTGAGGACTAACTTGGTCCTCACCCCTTATTTGAGCCAATAAAATTAAGACACATGTCCAATATCAATTAAAAAATAAGATTAATTTCATTTACATCATTTTGAACCCCAAGGTTTGCATAATTGCATTTACACTCCTTACTTAAGGAAAAATAACTCACTTACACCCTGACCACTTTTGATATCTTTTCACACATAACATAATTTTGAATACCTAAACTACCCTTGCCATATCCCTATTTTAATATATCAATTTGACCCCTCAGTTTAAAAAAGACTATATTGTTCAAAATTCAGACGGTGTAAATGAAATTAACCAAAAAAATTATTTACATATTTAACTAACACAAGTATTTACATTTAAAATATTTACATTTATATTTATCAAACTTGTAAACTAACACAAGATTTCATTATTTATATTTACATTTATTTTTTACTTTAAAATATTTATACTTTTCTGGACATGGGTAATATATGATATATTATTATATGTTTTTCAATATTCAAATATGTGTGTAATTTAATATTTTTTTGGGTGAATTCAAATATTTTTTATTTTTATTTTATTTTAATTTAAAATAAAATATTTTTATTTTATTTTGTGAAGTGTGTCGAATATTATTGGAAATATGTTTCAAAATTAAAATAAACAATGAAAACTTGTGTTAGTTTACAAGTTTGATAAATATAAATATGAATATAAATATTTTTCAAAAAAATTAAATGTAATATATAAATAATAAAAACTTATGTTAGTTTACAAGTTTGATAAATATAAATATTTTAAATTAAAAAATAAATGTAAATATAAATAATGAAATCTTGTGTTAGTTTACAAGTTTGATAAATATAAATGTAAATATTTTAAATGTAAATACTTGTGTTACTTAAATATGTAAATAAATTATTTTTGTTAATTTCATTTACACCATCTGAATTTTGAACAATATAGTTTTTTTTAAACTGAGGGGTCAAATTGATATATTAAAATAGGGATATAGTAACGGTAGTTTAGGTATTCAAAATTATGTTAGGTGTGAAAAGATACCAAAAGTGGTCAGGGGGTATAAGTGAGTTATTTTTTCTTAAGTAAGGAGTGTAAATGTAATTATGCAAATCTTGGGGTTCAAAATGATATAAATGAAATTAATCTTATTTTTAATTGATATTGGACATGTGTCTTAATTTTATTGGTTCAAATAAGAGGTGAGGACCAAGTTTGTCCTCACCGGTGAGAACCCAAGCATTATCCTTTTATTTTTGCCGGTACAGTTGACCACTTTTCCATCGTGTAATGGTCCATCAAGTTATGATCATAATGAGTCTCAATTTTCAGTTGTGGGCTGTAGCATGTTATGGTGTGGTCATAGAGTTAGTCTTGATTGAACACATTATATGTATTTGAAGTATGTCCGCCACTCGTTATGTATTACCGCATGAGATAGTTGATTCAGAGAGTATTCGTGGTGTCAGTGAGCAGGTGGAGCGTGTAAAGATTCAACTAAAGGAAAATCTAGATCGATCGAATGATGAGCAAGTGCGGTTGCAGCAATTTAGTGTGGCTAGAGACAGACCCAAACCGAGGAGGGAGACTAGACCACCTCAGAAGTATGGGGTTTTTTATGTTGATTCAGTGGCTTATGCACTTAATGTGGCCGAGAGTATTGATGAGCGATAGTTATTTAATATTTTTTTTTAAGAGTTATATTATCTGAGTTTGTTACACCCGAACGATTGAAGTGAAGTTGAAATATTGCTATTTAACTATGCATTCAATATCCGACCCAATAGGCTATGTGATGTTGAAAAACTTGTCCAATACGGGTGGCTTATATATTTCTCAATACACAAATTTTATGCTTCGTGTCAACACCATTATTCTTGTGTTGATAAAAAATCAATAAAACTATTCATGAAAAAATACCTTTAGGTATCGAAAAAATATATGTACACAGACACAAACAATCAAAAGAAATAATTTAGTTTGCTATTAGCAAAACAGGTAAAAATCAATTTTGCAACTGAAATAGTGACTATTAAACTAATCGGATGGACCACTACTTTACATTAAATTCAATATTTATTTAACCGCGTCGAAAGATGAAATGGTAAAATACTTAAAATCCTATAAGGTACTACACAAAAATAATAAAAATTATTTATATAATAATTATAATGAATATTGCTATCTTCATAGAAGTTTCTTTCCATATATAACACACGTTTTTGTTTTGACGAATCTGTTACTGTCCTAATAAAATTAAAATGGAAAGAAATAAAAACAGAGCAGCCTTAATTCTCAAGAGAAGAACCAGAATAATCAGCACAATATACATATATATATATATATACACACATGACACATATACATATACATACAGTGCAGCAAATTCATTGACATAATACTAGATCCTCGCTTTCATTAGTTGCTTTACGCAACCAAATCACACACCCACGTGAACTTTCCAGCTTCTCCACTCAATCTTTCTCTCTCTAGAATACCAGTCTGTAAATTTCAATTTTCATCAATACGAGTCGTGTCTCGGTCGCCAAACCGTGACTATCATCACTTTCTCTCTCTACAACCAATACCAGCAGCTGCAACACCACCAACATGTCGGTGATGTGTGGCGCGGAGTGCGTGGTGGTGCTGGGGTGCATGCGGTGGGCGTGGAAGCGGTGCACCTACATCGGCTCCGACGACAGCGCCACCTGGACTACCGCCACCGCCGACGAGTTCGACGCCGTCCCCCGCGTTTGCCGCTTAATCCTCGCCTCCTATGAGGAGGACCTCCGCAACCCCAAGTTCCTCCCCTCCCACCGCTACGGCCTCAACCCCGACTGGGTCGTCAAGCGCGTCACCTACCAGCAAACCCAGGGTCTCGCGCCACCGTACCTCATCTACGCCGATCACGACCACCGCGAGATCGTACTCACAATTCGAGGCCTCAATTTGGCCAAAGGATGCGATTACAAGGTCTTGCTCGACAACAAATTGGGGATGCAGATGTTTGATGGCGGGTATGTCCACCACGGGCTGTTGAAATCGGCGATTTGGGTGTTGAATGAGGAATCGGAGACGCTGAAGAGGTTGTGGGTGGAGAATGGGAAGTCGTATAAGATGATTTTCGCGGGACATTCGTTGGGGTCGGGTGTCGCCGCCTTGTTGGCCGTGATCGTGGTCAACCACGGGGACCGGCTCGGCGGGGTTCCGAGGAGTCTTGTGCGGTGCTATTGTATTGCGCCGGCGAGGTGTATGTCGCTCAATTTGGCGGTGAAGTATGCTGATGTTATACACTCTGTGATCTTGCAGGTGAAGAATCTCAATTCCCCCAATTTGGTTTTTCTGATTTCAGGTTGATTTAATCAATAGAGTGAAATATTGTTATTGTGGTCTATTTTGTTTAATAGTTGCTTTGTATTTTTATGTTTTAGTTGGGTTATCTCATGCGATTGCTTCTAGTTCTTGATACAATTCATTGGGTAACTAGGAACAAATTGTGATCACCTAGGCTAATAGTATCGTGGATCTATTGCTCCCCCTCTTTCCACCATATATGTTTATATTTGTGTGTGTGAACTCGTGTATTATTTTTGTGGGTGGGTATGTGATTTCAGTTTGGGACTGTGATATTCTTTCTTTTGATTGGAGGTTGATTAGTAAACTCAAAACTCATTTGTGAAACTCGACAAGTTTAAGGAAAAGAGTTCATGTGGTTGGATGATTTTCTGGGTAGATACTGGCATGTACAATACTAGTTTTGAAATGTATTATCAATTTATCAATAACGTGTTTCATTAAAATTCTTGATTATTTGTTGTCTGAGTAGGCATTTCTTCTTTCTGTGATGTAGGAGTTTTTAAATGTTCATCATAATTCACGTGTTCTGATTTTGGAAGAATTAGTTGCGGAGACTCTCATAACCACAGCCTGTTTGTTGTCCATTAGCTAATTAAATTAGGAACAATATCAATTGACTTATTCATTTATTTGCAAAATATAAAGAAAACGTTAGGTTCGGTATTTTGGTAACCCAGACATGTTGCTTTAGGAAAGCCTCCATCCCACAGCTTTCTTGTTCAGTAAATGCTATGGACTCTGGACAGTGAGTTGTGTTTTGCTTTGTTAAGCTGATTTTGACTAATGCATCAATGATTGTTAAGAAACTGATATATACTTACAGTATTAGGTGGGAACTGATATTTAAACATAGTTTACTGAATAACATTAGGAAGTGACATTAGCAAGCATTTAAGAGAAAGCAAGAGAGAGAGTCAATAAGAGGGCAAAAACTTATTTGACCTAGCTGATAGTATGGTGTAACTGGGACCCATTAGACATGGATTTTATTTTTATTTTTGCTTTCTGGGGGGAGTGGGGGGGTGGGCGAGGGTCGGGGGAATGCTAGTGTGGCAAGATGAAGATAATGTTTTCAGTGAAAAAGGGGGTCATGTTTTCGTGTCAACAATACTAGTATGCAATTAAATAATTTAAAATATGGTTTGGCAAGTTCTTTATGATCCATTTCTGTTATTTTTCCTTCTGTTTTGAGTTCAGTCTACTGGGGATATTCTTTTCTGGACAAGTCATTTACTTATCCATCTTTCTTTATGAAAAATATTGCAGCTTCTGTTGATCCCTTTTCATCTAAAAATGTCTCGACTCTCGAGTACCTACATTTCACCATCCATATATAAACTTGGTAGAATTACTCCAAGTAATAAACTGACCATGCAACTTTATCTTATACAGGATGATTTCTTGCCAAGAACACCCACTCCCTTGGAAGATATCTTTAAATCAATGTTCTGGTTAGTTGCCTTAATTAATTATTTATTTACTATTATTATTCCACCCCCCGCCCCATATCACAGAGACTGTTTAAAGCTCTAATTATTTATTTACATTTTGGTTTTCCCTCTTGAGTTGTTACTATTATCTCTTAAACCAGGCCTTAATCCTTTGGACAGCTTGCCATGCTTGTTATTTTTGGTTTGCTTGCGGGACACCTTCATTCCGGAAGGTAGGAAGCTCAGAGATCCAAGACGGCTATATGCACCTGGACGGTTGTATCATATTGTAGAAAGAAAATTTTGCAGGTAACCGCGGATACTAGCTACTTCCAAATTTTCTCATTAATGATTATTGGGAATTAGCAAAATTATTCTTGCTCAACCAAACAAACGATTTGTGCGCCATAGATTAACAGATTTTGCCAAATCAGTTTACAGTTGCATTTTGTCCCTGCAAGTGATAGTATTTGAGTGGAGACACTTAGCTGCTCACTAGTCACTAGTGACACTTTTTTTATTCAGTTGAGAACATAGTAGGCAAAGTAGAATTAGTTGGTATGAGTCAAGTCTTGGCAATCTCGCAGTTGAAACCTTTGCTATAGCGTTGCAATATGACATGATTAATATGAGTACAACAATTGGAGGTAATACGTGCAAACATTTGAGAAGAAATGGCCGAGAAATACTCATGCATCCTCACATATAGAGAGCATAGGTAGTGACCTTAGATATGCTAATTTTGATATTGTAGAAGCTCAAAGTATTTATTTAAACTTGTTTTTGACAAATAATTTTTCAAATAACTGGTTTTTGAGTATTTTAAAGTAAAATTATTGATAAGTGGATTTTTTGCTTTCTTGGGAACCTTCTTAACGAAATTAGTATGCTTCAATGGATTTATTGAGATATTGACAACTTGGCAATAGGTGTTGATAAACTGAACCATGCAACAGAGGTTCTTTTAGGAAACTTCGTTGAAACAAAATCCAATACCTTAGTTGGCTATAAATAGAGGGTTTTAGTTAGCGAGTGTGCTTTTAAGCAAAACACAGTAAATTGGAAGTCGCGTTGAGGCTAATGATCAAACTATGGAATAGATAAATGTGTAAATCGTGTTTCATTTACATTGACCGTTGACAAATTAGTTTATGTTTACTATAGCGCTGCTTAACACCTAGGAGTCGATACATACTTCTACTAAATAAATTTACATTGTTAACGGAGACCAACTATGTGTGTCTTGATTGGGGAATTTAAACTGCTTATCAAGTGTTTTCAGATATTAAGGATCTGTGGTTCCATAATTATTTTTATATCCCTGTCAGCTTAAGTAATCTGATGTAGCTGACTTGAATTCTGACAGTTTCACTGTCAAAACATTATTCAAAGCAATCAACGAAACAACAAGAATTGATGCTCCTTACATTGTGAACTCCTTATTTGATTTTAAGTTGAATTTCCTTCACGCATCTTGAAAACTGCTAAATGTTGCTGTCATTAAATTATGGAATTGCACTGATATCCTTATGTGTCAACTTGTGATTTACTGACACACATTGCTATGACAAGTATTTTGTTGTTTCAAATCAGAATTTATGAATGTATTTTATGTTAACAACTAGAAGAGTTGTGGTAACTCTGAAACTGACTTTTGCGTGGTACAAACAGGTGTGGTAGGTACCCACCAGAGGTTAGAACTGCCATCCCCGTTGATGGAAGATTTGAACATATTGTCTTATCATGCAATGCAACATCTGATCATGCAATTATTTGGATAGAAAGAGAAGCAGAGAAGGCTTTAGAAGTAAGTGGGAAACAATTCTTTTACTTCTTATTTTCTAAATTCATCATTTACATAATTGCTTTTTTTCTCCCGAGGTAAATTAGTCACACAAAATCATTCCCCATCCCACCATGGGTGGTGAGAATGCTCAGAGTTTGTAGAAACTCCAACTAATCCATTAAATAATCGTAATAAGTATTATGACAAATTTTAAAGGAGAAAAAAATATGTTTTTGGTGAGCATATTGATGACAGTTGATACTTTTTTCTTGGAAGTGTTTTGACTTTGGCGTTGCTGATCATTTAACCAAGTCATATTGTATAAATGGGTTTGATTTGACAATTTGATCCGAGTAGTGACCTAAATTCTTTTGATGTTGATTGATCAGTTGATCAATTACAGCTTTGGTAGCTGGTGCATTTCTGATGTATTTATATATATGACCGACCATATCTATTATCAATCAGTCAAGAATTATCTCAAAGAGTAGGAACAGAATACTGATTAACAAATGAAAGTTAGTTTTTTTACACAATAATACATTTGTACCTATCTGAGACCCGCAATTGCTGTTGAACTTGGCGCTAAGCATGTTGTGATTGAATGTTTTACAAGAGAGATTAACCACTGCCACTTAAATCATGTCTTGTCTCAGAGAATGAGGAAGAGTAGCTCCGAAACTGCAACAACTCCCCCAAAAGTACAGAAACTAGAGAGGTTGCAGACCATTGAAAAAGAACATAAGGACGCGTTGAAAAAAGCGGTCAGTTTGAACATTCCTCATGCTGTGTTCACTGCTGAAGACGAATCCTTTGAAAGCCATGAGGGATCCTCAAAGCCTATGTTGCCTATTGAGAAAGAGAGTGAAGAGTCCTCCAACTCAAAAGCCAAGTCAATTTCTCGTGGGGGAAGCCCTAATTGGAATGAAGTGGTCCAGAAGCTCTTCAAGAAGAGCGACTCCGGAGAACTATTGTTGAATAGAGCTACAACTGCCCCCTGATAAAATCAATTTTTTTGGTCTTCTTATACCATTTTTTGTATGCTAGTTTGTGTTTATGCTGTGTAAATTTGACAGTTGTTGGGGTTTAGTTTATTGCAGTTTAAAAAATCAAACAACTACTAAATTCTTTTATATGGATATTGTTGACAAGAATCAGAATCCATGGTACCCGAGTTGTGGAATTTTTGTCCGGACTTTGTTAATTTTCTTGCAATGTTTACATAAAACGAACCATTCCCTGGTTACTTTTGGCCTTCCTATAAAATCATGAATATATGATATTCTTGTGCAATATCCAATATATTAATGTACTTATTATGTTAGTATAATATAACAAAAGAATTGAGTTTTCATACTCGAGTACACTTCAAAGTTGAGCAGAAACTGGGATAATTTAGCACTAAATTATTCTCTGTGATTAATCCTGAAAAACATTCAAATCCATAACTGGACAAAATTATTGAGCGCACTCACATTTATATAATTGTGAAAACAGATTTATTAAGCTACTACAGTATAAACATATAGTAAGATGAGCAAAAGAAAAATATACGGATAGTATAGCATATATTATGCTTTTATGAACACCACAAATGCAAAAAAAAAAAAAAAAAAAAAAAAAAAAAACTACGCTACTATATAGCATATACATATAGTATAATGCGCATCAGGTAGAAAAGTATTAGGAATAAAGTAGCACGAAAAGAATAACTAAAACATCGCTTGAAACTACCATATCAATGCTTCAATGACCACACTAGGATTGCATAATACGAAGAAAAACAACATATCCATCGAAAAGCAACAGAAAGATGTAACAACAGTTCCAGCAATCGCCATCTTAAGTTTTTTGTACAGCCGAAAAAGCAAACTTCTGACTATAATCTATATGTCCACATTCAATAGAAGTATAGAGGTCCCATCAGGTTTGCATTGCGTCCGCATGATAGTTCTCCAGCTCTTTGTCAAGATCATTAGCTGATACTTTGACAGCTTTCTTCCCACCACCGCGTCCACGTCCCCGTCCCCAAGCACCACCTCGGCCGCGGCCACGACCACGGCTACTCTGAAGACCACCACGGCCATGGCCATTCTGCATGCCACCACGGCCACGGCCATTCTGCATGCCACCGCGGCTCCTTTGACTATTAAAAGATAAAGCAACATGTGATTTGACTATTTTGAGTTGCAATTTCAACTTTCTATATTAATCATCACACATATCAAAGACGCAATCAGATTACAGGCGCTAGAATGCAATGGTGCAACGGGAGGTTCACATCAGTCATAATACATTCGACACAGAAGGGGTTGCTGATCTTATATTAAACTAAGATAAATTTACTTCTCCACAAAATTAAAGACCACGCGAAGACATGCATGGAAGAAAAGGGAACAACTTAATATTTGGAGCAAGACAAATATGGAAGCAAGGGAACACCTTAATATTTGCTTGAATATTCTTATAATTTTAGTCAAGTCCATAGGATTCTGACAAGTTTCATATAAATTATGAGATCCTCCACCTCCTGGATTGACAATGGTGGTGCAAGCAATACGACACAGCACCACATGACACATCATTCTTAATTTCTTACAACTACTACTTTCATATAACAGGTCCTGCTTTAAAACCAATTATTTCCTCGAAGGAATCACCATTTAGCAGGGCTACTCGGACTTGGGTCTCTTTCTTGGGCAGGGCATCAAGTACATGTATCTGTGCCGATTAACCAATTTCAAAACGCTGGCGTAGATCCTAAAAGAGATACCACTTCAAAAAAAAGCTCGTTTATATTTACTCCCAAAAAGGTTGTGCACAAACTTTTAAGCTCCTACACTGGTAATATATAAACTCAGACTGTCACAAGAAATTCTCGACAGCACCGTATAATGCTCGAAATTTTTCATTAAATATTTTCTTGAAGAAAAGTTGACTTGAAACCTCACTCAAATGATCACTTGACCTAATTTCTTTGCACCCAAACAAGAAACTTTCACTTAACTTAAACATGACAAGACATGTTTATTTCCTTTCTGATATTCAATTCTAATAAAAAGATGGTATTACCCACACAAAGAAAGGCACCACATCATCAGACACTGTTGAGAAGTGTTCAAGATAGATAGATTAACCATCCAAGGGAAATATATTGAAAATATGACGATACATATATGGGCTATAAAGACTCACCCGGAACCACGAATAACAGCAGCCGAACCGCCTCTGCCGCGACCCACTCCTGGTCTGCATGACCAAGTGGCAATATTAATATGACAAAATTTAAGAAATATAAGTAATTACCAACTCTCGTAAGCTCAGCTTTAAAAAACTTCCCAACCCGGAGCTCTAAAATTTTTCACACTAATCAAGAATAGAAATTATTATGCAAAATACCATAAGAAAAGAGGAAAAAGGGGAGTGGGGAGAACAAGCACAGAGTGTTCAGACAGCAAAAGCTGGTTGTATACAGAATACCAACATAACAGCAAACAGAAAATTATATGCTAAACCATTTCTATTCTAAAAATTCATCAGAAAATACTACATATATATTGAGAGAAGGAATACTATATCACTTCTTGAATGAAACATATAACAATAAACAGAAATTGACAAAAGAAAAAAAAAAGATAAAGAAAAAAGAGGACTTGCAGCTACTAATAAGATGAAGGTCAACCCAGAGATAAAATAATATGCAAATGACAAAATTTGAAATGAAAAAAACTTCATAGACCCCTGTTGCCTTCAAATCAACATATAAACCAATGTACTCTAGGTGATACATTATACACAGTAATGCAGTCACTAGGAGGAGAAGACTAGAGAGGGCCTAACATTTTAAATCATTTATTCAACAAAGAGCTTGCTCTCAAAATTGAGCCTATATTATCGCATAAACCATCACAACATTCAAAATTCGCAGAATATTCCAGGTTCTGGAGGATATCCTCTACTTTTTTTGAACCTAATCAATCCCAGATGCCAAGCCAGTCACTCATCGACTTACACAACCTTCACTATATTTATATCAACATGGGGAAAAAAACAAAGAAAAGAGGGAGCAAGGGAGGGGGAGATAGATTAAAATAAAAAGAGTAAGAAAACCAACTTACATAACAACTGTCCTCCTTCCATTTACTCCTCCAACTACATTGACGCGAGCCGAGACAGGAATTTCTGAATTTGTGCCTATAATTTCGATCTTCATTGGCTTTCCATCCAATTGTACATTATTATAACGCTTAAGTGCTTGAAACGCATCACTTCTTCTAGCAAACACCACTTCGGCTGAACCCTGCAACCCAGTAGGACATGAGGCAACTATTACTAGGTGACCAACCATAAAAGCACATAATAAAACTAAACTAGAAAGCAGCAGCCAGATAATCTAACAAACACAAACACACACACACACACACTTCTTGCAGCAATATATAGTAATAATACTCGTACAAAGACCACAAAAAACCTAATCACACATTCAATCATGAGCCATCACAACAAATGAAATTGAGAAAAATGCAAAGAGCTCAAAACTATAGGAAGGTGTTGTAATCCCTTCCCAATCGAAATAAACAATCATTTGGCACATGCACATATATGAAATTGCTCAGAATGCATCTTATATACCTAACTTACCTTACTTCTAAAAGTCCCCCAAAATACATCAACCAAGGGAGCTAATGTGTATTATGGACTTTATATTTCTTTAATGCCCCCAAAAGAAACATAGACAGAAATTTGAAGACAGAATTGCAAGTGAATTCATTATAGGAGCATTCTGCAAGATTTTAAAACTTTCAAGTGTTTCGATTGTGACATGTTCGTGCAATTTATCAAATCTTTAACAGAAGTATAAAAGTACACAACGCAGTTAAACATCCATTTCATTTGTGTCCTTCTATTTTTTAGGATAAAACAATATATTTATGTAAAACACGGTATTAAACCAGGCAGTTCAAAATAATCTTTAATAAAATTTCAACAAAACAAACAATAACTATGTTCAATTGCAGACTATATATATTCCAAGGATGATACGAGAAGAACATCAGCAATAAAACAATTTGTTGCTAGGCTTGCATCTCTAACTAGCACATTGAACATAGAATAGAAGCAATATACTTCAGGCATTTAAAATAATCCTTGTTCCATATAATAGCGAGTGTTGGCCCAAAAAAAAGAGAGTTCATACACCGCTAATTAAAAAGTTCACATTCCCCAGACCAAAAGAAGGAAAAAAAAAAGAGGAAAAAATGATACAAAATAGTTGAGGAGAGAGAAAGACCCTAAAGATTAAAATTATTAGCCAATTGAATATTAGGTTGACATACTTTGACATAACTATAAGTAATCCAAAAGGATTTTTGGAGCTTGTCATTAGCAATGATAAATTTTATCTTAATCCTATTGGCTCATTTATAACTCCCACCACCAGTAATCTGCTTTCTGCACCTACAGTGCCACCACAACCACCATATGAGACATGAACAATATGATTAGCAACAATGACACCACATTCACCACGTGACAAACGAGATGAAAATATGCATGGTCAGGACAGCAATTAACTGATCAAGTAAACACCAAATCATCAGATAAGAACAGCCAAGAATAGAACAATATAATTATAAGAAAATATGTACTAGGCTGAACGCTTACACTTGGGCGACCATTTGCATTAAAATGCACAGCATATCGCTTCAGTTCTCCAATCTCAGAGAATAGTTCCTGAGTCGCAAGTCAGTTTTCAGCAGAACTTCTTAAGAAATGTGTCTAATGCGAAAATATATGGCTCAAATTGTACCCTTATGTCTTCATTAGTCACTCCTACGTCCAAGTTGGAAACATATAACTTTGTGCCAATTTCTACTCCAGTTAACCCAGCAGCTCTAAGACTATCTTCAAACAAATCATGCTGCCATGAAATACCCTTGGTTCTGCGGAAAGACTGGTGCAAGCATACCAAAAAAATAATCCAGGTTGCAACTAGAGGTCAGCATAGAACCATAAAATAAGATAATTACCACTAGAAAGAGCGATTCAATTATCAGCAAATCATCCATGATAGCAGAAGTAGATACCAGATAAATTCAAATGCTCAACAAATCAACTAATGTACTAACAAGGTAAATTGAGCTATATGATAAGGATTGTAAATGGGAGTAGAGGATTTGACCCACTGCATATAAACTGGCGCTAAGCTACAGGTGAGAGCTCCAGATCTGAAGTTCAGCGAAGGAAGCCCTTTGCAAAAATGCCATGAACTACGATAGAAACTGAAAATCATGCGCCGAAGAAATTCCGCATATAGCAAGAGGATCCACCTTTAACTCCCCGTCTAAATAACCATACCCAAAGACTAATGTGATATCAAGTAAAATATAAGGATTGGTATGGGTATAGAAATTTCAACCCCACTAATTTTTAGCTGATGTTATACTGGTGAGATCTCATATTCATAAGTTCAATTAATGAAGCTCCTTTGCAAATAAATGCTAAGAAGTATAACTTAGTGAGGCCACCAAAGAACTTCGGCATACATCCACGACATCCATCGCGAAGTCCTGAATAGATCCACGATTACAAATAAACCGTGAAGATCATGGTACAACTGCACTGTGAAGCGACAGTACAATTGTGACTGAGCCAAAGTGAGCATCTCCATGAACAAAATGGGGTCAAAGATCCTCTCATTTTTGGATTATACAGCAGTGTAAGAGATCCTCGTGTTTTGAAACCTAAAGCATGTCAGATTCTCAAGCATATGCATAAGTCATCCATAGTTTCGAGCTTGCCTTGGCAATGGCAAAAGATGATTGCCGAGCATTGACCCCAAGTGGACCTCTACGAGGTGCCCCTGTCATTCTCCCTCCGAAAAATGACCTTCCTGGACCTCGCCCACGTCTCGCCCTACCTTGTCCTCTACCTCTCTCGGTAGTACGTCTGGTCTTTATCATATCATCAAGTGACATATCCAAAGAAGCCATTGAAATCAAGTTTATGCAAAACCTTTTCCAAAAAGGCCGATGAACCTGCCAATGAAACCGAACAAATAACATTAAATATCAAAGTCACACAAACATAGTAGTAAAACCTAATATAAATGATAGTTACACAAAAAGATTAAAAAAACGCCATACACACTAAAAAATATGAAAAGACAATGCGATAAAATATAATTTAAGAACCATGAGACATTAACAGTGCTAACCAATTAAAAGAAAATTGATGTTGAGAGCCGGCAGGTATCAAGACATTGCTAATACACAAAGTTATAATCCCAGTAACCATGCAATCCCCCCCACCCGATGTCTAGCCCAACAAAGAATCAATGACAAGTTGAACAGGAGCAAATGCTGTAACAACAACAAAACTTTGTGTATCCATGCACATAAATCACAGATAAAAACATTAAATTACGTAATATTTGCTTCATACTTCTGATAAGTTGGTTGCCCCATTATGTAACTTGATCAAATAACTTGAACCAAATAAATAACTAAATCAGTAGAACAACTCCTAATCAAATTCATATTGGACAAAGGAAGTAACTAAACAAATAAAGAAATAGAAACGAATTTAAATTCCGTACTATAAACTCAAATATTGATTCTCAAAACAAAAATTCAACAAAGAAAAAAAAATCGAGAATCTCGATTTTTCCGAGTTCAAATAAGCAAACTGTTCAATACACACACACACACACATATATATATATATATACTGCATACATACATATGCTAATTTCTGAAAAAAATTGAAAACAGGATCCGTAAAATGCCAGACCGAGGAAAAGACTACAAATATGCATCACACAATTTACATCTAAACCGAAAGCATAACCTACAGAACCAAATGATTACAAAATCGCAGAATCAACAAAATATATATATGATCCATATCAATATGCATAACCGTACATGAACAAGGACACGCAATGAAAAATTAAAGTAGAAAAAACAAATACCTAGGGACAATCGCAGATCTTCAAGTCACAAAAGTATGAATCGGCCGCGAGATTCAAGCTCTATTGGAAAATTAGAAAACGATATATATGTGTGTGGATATATATATAGAGAGAGAGAAGGTAGATCGGAGGGAGCAAAAGGAAAATGGAGATGAGATTTAGGTTATGAGATACGAAATTGGCATGTAAAGGAGCTTCGGAGGAGGATCTAGGGTTTGAGAAGAGAAAAGATGAGAGAAAAGGTTTGATTTATGTGTATTGTATTGTATTGGTTTGTTTCTAGGGTTTCTATTCTATTCCTTGGAAACGAATGGTGGGGACTTCTTTTTCACGTCAACGCTCCAACCCAAACCAAATATGGTTTTGGAGTTTGGACTCTACTTCTTTATTGGCCCATCACCCAAGCAATTAACCCTTTAATTGGGCTGAAAAAGAGATCCGACCCTATTCGCTGAATATAGGATTGGCTAAAATAAAAGTCTCGACCCATCCTTAATTCAAGGTTGTTGTTTTTTTTCGACCAAACTGCAAAAGAAATCCATAATATACATTGGATCCTAGTATGGTTGTTATACAATATAACATGAGTCCTCAAAATTTTAACTGATAATTTTGAAATAATTTTATTTAAAAAATTCTTGAATTTTCAATTTTTGCACTTAAGTATAAGTGATATTTCTTTCACTTATAATTTTACTTAATTTTAAGTATCATTTAATATTTTTAACAGCATTCAAATTGCGCTTATTAAACATATATCATGGGTTTATATTTTTTTCCTCTCATTACTTATTCAATTAAATAAGTTTGATGAGTAATTTGAAAATTATTAAATATCATTTAAAATGGAGTGAAATTCTAAACGACAAAATCATCACTTGTAATTGATGTATAAGGTTGAAAATTTCCAAAAATAATAGAGTATCTTTTTAAGTAAATAAAATTGAGTTCATAAAATTTTCAGTTTTCTCAAATATCTTTCCTTCGTTAAACATTTTTATGTATAAAGTTCATACAATCAATCCAACATCCGCGAAAAGTTTTAATTTAAAATTACAAAAGAAGTAACATAAAACTAACTAAACTTTAATGAAGGGGATTATCTATACATTCACCATAGTAATAACCAGGATTGCTTTCTTATATCCCAAAAATAAAAAGAGATGGCTTAATTATTTTAGTTGGGTAAAAAAGGCCTACCTTTGTTTTAGGAGTTTCTACCACCAATGATCAAACAAAATGACAGACAATTTAATGAAACCATTTGGATTTCTAAGACATGGGCAAGTGCATATAACAAAATTGAAATGATAAACTACTGTTTTGCTTATAACAACTGTGAAACATCTTTCAAACTCTTGAGCCTTCATTTTCTGCTTTAATGTGAGATTGATTATTAACGTAAACAGAGTAGACAAGTGAGGAATTGAAAGGAGTGGTCTTCCACAAAGACATGTCGTGGAGATAAAAATGGCACAAGTCTGGTATGGGAACTGACAGTTCCACACCCCAACTCTCCACCATCAACACCACATGCAAAGGTCAAGATTATCAAGTCAACGCATGCTTCAATCCAAGTCAAAAATGGCAGCTCATGGATCACGCTTGGAGATTTTCAGCCTATCCACATGCAATATCAAGATTTGCAACTCCATGCGCAAGTTGGTGTTTTGTTTGGTTTCTCTCCTTCGGCTATAAATATGGGTATTGTATGGATTGTAAACAAGAACAAGAAATACACAGAAGGAGAGTTCTGTGAAAGTGAGAGAAAAGAGTTTGAGAGATAGAGTTAAGTTCAGTGAAATTTTATTTTCCTCCTTCTTCCATTCTTCAAACGATAGTGAACTCTCTCAAAGTGGACGTAGATACCAATCGGGTCGAACCACTATAAATCTTGGTGTCTATATGTTGTTGTGTGTGTGTGTTTGGAATTGGTTCAGGTATAGCAAAGTGGTATCAGAACTTAGAGTAAAAAATAGAGTCGTTTTTACGATCCTATTTCGAACCAACCTCCTCATCAAAACACCGCACCGAACACATTTTCAGACGACCCATCTCCAGATGAAGCTTTTCCCGTCGAGAACAGCCCGAACAGCCTCCACACGCGCCACCCAAAGCTCGGTGTGTTAGAGCTTTTGGCGTCACGCGCCCCATGTGTCGTCTACCTCCAGCGCGTGTGAGCCCCACGCACCTTCAAGCTTCAGCGCCCGTGAGATCACGCGCCCACACGCTACCACATCACTGTTGACGTCATCAACACTGCCACGTCACTGCTGACGTCACCACATGCCACGTGTCATCACCTTATTGTGCCCCATGTCCTGCCACGTGTCACGCCCTTATTCTGCCACGTCATCAATACTTTACAAAATTATAATTTTGCCCATCGCCGTTAATTTGACTATTCTGGACTCATTCTAAGTCTGATTTGAGCTCAGTGAGAGGCGATCTTAAGGTTTTCAACCATTCTGAACGCAACGGTACACTTTGTTTTACATGATTCTACTCCAAACATATCAAACAAGCCAGGGAGAGCTTAAAGTTGATCCGATTCGATGGAAGATTCAATATCCAGAGCTATGATTAAATTATCGGCATCGAATTATACCATATGGAGACCCAGGATGGAGGATCTCCTTAATTGCAAGGATTTGGCGGACCCGTTAGAAAACGAAGGCACAAAACCCATGTTAATCGCAGAGAAAGATTAGACCAAGATGCACAGAAAAACTATTGGCCAAATTAGACAATGGATAGACCATAGTGTATTCCACCATGTTGTGTAAGAGACCAATGCCTATGAGCTCTGAAAGAAGCTCGAGGATATATACCAGGCCAAGACCGCTCGAAATAAAGCTCTTGTAATGATGCGACTGGTAAGCTTGAAGCTGCAGAGCGGAACCTCTGTAGCCGAGCACTCCAGCGAGTTTCAGAACTTGGTGAACCAGCTTGCAGCTGTAGAGTTAAATCTTGGCGATGAAACTCAAGCCCTACTTCTGCTCAGCGCATTACTACCCAATTGGGAGACACTGGTGGTTTCCCTCGGTAACTCAGAACGGCAAACTCACTATGGCGACAGTAAATAATGTCATATTCAGCGAGGAAGCCCGAAGGAAGGAGACCGGCATGAACCAATCACATGCCTTTATCACAGAAGGTCAAGAAAAATCTTACGGAATTGGTAGAGGCAGAAGCAGAGACAGAGGCAGAAGTAGAGGAAGGTCTCAAACCCATGGCAGACCCAATAATGAAAAAAATCAATAAAAGGGTAAATATATTTGTTTTCATTGCGGCATCGTAGGAAATTTAAAGAATAATTACCGCAAATTACAAAGGGAGCAAGGTCAAAGCAGCCATAGAAGGAAGATGGCGACTCCATGGTCACTATTATAGGAGATATCGCTATATGCTCAGTCGATGAAGAGGTATGCCTCCACATAGGAAGCAATGAAACCGAGTGGATGGTTGACACAACAGCATCTTACCAACCACTCCCCACAGTGATTTATTCACCTCATACAAAGCTAGAGACTTTGGTACAGTGAGAATGGGCAATACAAGTTTCTCGAAGATCGTGGGAATCGGCGATGTCCAGATCAGGACCAGTATTGGTTGCAGTATGGTGTTAAAAGATGTTATACATTTGCCCGACCTTCGTCTCAATCTCATTTCTGGGACAACCTTAGATCGGGAAGGCTACGACAACTACTTCAGCAATGGCACCTGGAAGTTGATAAAATGAGCCATAGTTGTCGCCCGAGGACAGGTACACGACACACTATACAAAACCCATGTGAAAGTAATTTCTAACAGTCTCAATACAGTTGAAGATGAGACTTCACCAAATTTGTGGCACAAAAGACTCGGACACATGGGGGAGAAAGGGTTGCTTACACTGGCAAGGAATAAACTAATTGCAGTATCAAAAGGTATTCCATTAAACCCTTGTGATCACTATTTATTTGGAAAACACTACAAAGTCTCTTTCAACTCAACTACCAGAAGAAGATTAGAGTTGTTGAGTTTAATACATATTGATGTTTGTGGTCCTATTGAAGTGGAGTCTTTAGGCAGTAACAAATATTTTCTCACATTCATTGATGATGTTTCACGAAAGGTGTGGGTATATTTTTTGAAAACAAAGGACTAGGTGCTCGATTACTTCAAGGCATTCCATGCCATGGTAGAGCAGGAAACCGGAAAGAAGCTAAAGTGTCTCAGATTAGACAATGGAGGCGAGTACACTTCTAACGAGTTCTGAGCATACTGCTTTAAACGAGATATTCGACATGAGAAGACGGTCCCACGTACTCCACAGCATAATGGTGTAGCCGAGAGAATGAACAGACCATTATGGACAGTCAGAAATATGATCAATATGGCTAAGTTGTCAAAGTCATTCTGGGGTGAAGCAGTTAGAGTCGTTGTCTACCTGATCAACAGATCACCATCAGTACCGTTGCAGTTTGAAGTACCAGAAAAGGTATGGACTGGAAGAGATCCCTCATATTCTCACCTGAGAGTATTTGGGTGCAAGACATTTGCACGCGTATCCAAGGAGCAAAGATAGAAGCTCGATCTGAAATCAACTCCATGCATCTTCATCGACTATGGAGACGAAGAATTCGGATACAGACTATGAGATCCAGAATCGAATAAGGTTATCAGAAACAGGGATGTTGTGTTCCAAGAGAGCCAGACATACAAAGACACTGAAAAATTCACAAAGACCGGTGGTTATAGTCCGAGTGTTACAAACATTATCCCAGATCCTGTACCAGTACAGTTGATCCCAGATAATGAAGAAATGCAGGATGAAATTTCAGAAGCAAGGGAGGAAGAAGAAGTGAGGGTGTTGAGCAAGGGGAGCCACAAACCCCTCCACCAGAAGTTATAAAACCAGAAGTAACTCCTCCAGTTAAAGAGCCTCAACCAAGAAGATCTAAAAGAGGCCGACTGTTGTTTCCGTCGAGGAGATATCCAGAGTCATACTATATTTTGCATACTGATGAAGGAGAGCCAAAATGCTTTCAGGAAGTAAAGACCCATACAGACAAAGGTAAATGGGTGCAAGTTATGAAAGAAGAGATGAGTTCCTTGCAGAAGAACCAGACTTATGATTTGGTGAGACTTCTCAAAGGCAAAAAATTATTGAAAAATAAATGGGTGTTCAAGCTGAAGAAAGATGCCAACGAAAAATCGATAAAACACAAAGCCCGATTGGTTGTAAAAGGATTCCAACAGAAGAAAGGCATCGACTTTGACGAGATATTCTCACCAGTGGTGAAAATGACCTAAATTCGAGTGATACTCAGATTGACAGTTAGTCTGAACCTAGAGCTTGAACAAATAGACATCAAGACAACATTCCTTCATGGAGATCTACAGAAGGAAATTTACATGGATCAACCAGAAGGTTTTAAAGTTACAGGGAAAAAGCATATGGTCTGCAAACTGAAGAAGAGTCTCTACGGCCTCAAGCAAACACCGAGGCAATGGTACATAAAGTTCGAGTCATTCATGATGGGTCATGGTTACAAGAGAACTGTTGCAGATCAATGCGTCTACATTCAAAAATTCCTAGTTGGTAACTTTGTTATTCTATTATTGTATGTTGATGACATGTTGATAGTTGGACAAGATGCTAGTATGATCAGCAAGCTGAAACAAAAATTGTCCAAATCCTTTGACATGAATGACCTAGGCCCAGCTCAACAGATATTGGGTATGAAGATTGCTCGTGATAGGAAAGGCAAGAAATTGTGGTTGTCACAAGAGAAGTACGTTGAACGGGTGATTGCAAGGTTCAACATGGGAAATGCCAAGCCAGTCAATACTCCGCTGGCTAATCACTTCAACCTAAGAAAGCGATCGTGTCCCTCTTCGACAAAAGAAAAGGAAGAGATGGAAACAATCCCTTACTCTTCAGTCATTGGTAGCTTGATGTATGCAATGGGTTGCACCAGACCGGATATAACTCATGATGTAGGCGTTGTAAGCATATTTCTTTTAAATACAGGCAAATACCATTGGGAAGCAGTCAAGTGGATTCTTAGGTACCTGAAGAGTACATCGAAACTATGCTTGTGCTATGGGGGAGCTGAACCAGTCTTGGAAGGCTATACAGATTCAGATATGGCCGGTGACATTGACAGCAGGAAATCTACATCAGGATTTCTATTTACTTTTGCAGGGGGAGCTGTATCATGGCAATCAAAATTACAGAAGTGTGTCGCTTTATCTACAACTGAAGCATAATACATTGCCGCAGTAGAAGCTAAAAAGGAAATGTTGTGGGTAAAGCGGTTTCTCCAAAAACTGGGTGTTAGTCAGAAATAATACGAAGTGCATTGTAACAGTTAGAGTGTTATGGACTTCAGCAAGAATTCAATGTATCATTCTCGCACGAAGCATATCGATATTCGCTATCATTGGATACGCGAAGTAATGGAGCTACAATTATTGAAGATTGTGAAGATTCACATAGACAAGAACCCGACAGACATGTTGACAAAAGTGGTTACTCGAGAAAAGCTAGAGCTATGCAGAGACATAGCTAGGATGGACATCAACTGAAGCGCAACAAAAAACGTTTTCCTCTGATTGGTATGGAATGGGGAGAATTGACAGTTCCATATCCCAACTCTCCACCATCAACACCACATGCAAAGGTCAAGATTATCAAGCCAACGCATGCTTCAATCCAAGTAAAAAATGGCAGCTCATGGATCACGCTTGGAGATTTTCAAGCTATCCACATGCAAATGTCAAGATTTGCAACTCCATGCGCAAGTTGGTGTTTTGTTTGGTTTCTCTCCTTCGGCTATAAATATGGGTATTGTATGGATTGTAAACAAGAACAAGAAATACACAAAAGGAGAGTTTTGTGAGAGTGAGAGAAAAGAGTTTGAGAGGTAGAGTTGAGTTGAGTGAAATTGCATTTTCCTCCTTCTCCCATTCTTCAAACGATAGTAAACTCTCTTACAGTGGACGTAAGTACCAATTGGGCCGAACCACTATAAATCTTGGTATCTATATTTGTTGTGTGTGTGTGTTTGGAATTGGTTCAGGTATAGCAGGAACAACAATCTATCCATGCACTGGAGAGAGTTTCGGTACACTAATTGCAGTTGCCTTTCGTTGTCTATATCAACACAAAAGGGTATATGGTTGCCCGGTGATCGGCAGGGGAGAAAGTGTAACCATTTCCATTCTCATGGATTTATACACACAAAACGGAAATTTTGAGAATTGACCGCACATAATAATAAAATATGTTTTTTTTATTTTCAATTTTTTCAAGATATCCCTACAAAGAATACACAAAATTTACATGCAAATGCAACTCGACTAGGACCACTCTGAAATAATTTATGATACACTGTATAGTCAAAGGTCAATAAATGGTTGGTTGGAGGGCGAAGCTATACTTACAGCAAAATCACCATATATATTTGGTGAATTTGACATTCCCTAATACCACATGAGATGCCCACATTGTAGGGTCTTATTTTTCCCAGCATACAGCAAATAGACTGTCCTCACATTACTTATGTCCACAATTGAGTGAAGGCTTGTTTCTTGAATCCAAATTCACCATTTCTAACTCAAATTTTGGAAATAAGAAATCCAAGCTTTGATCATTTTAGCATAACCCTTTTCCTACCCTTCCTTGGAGCTCAAAAATACAAATTCAAATTTAGTGAAAGATAAATACTACTCCATGTACATTTGATCCTGTTCAGACCTCAGACCCCACAATGTGTCTCTTGTACCCTATGCACTAGACTGCTCATTTTATGCAAGTAGATACTACCTTGTGTGCATAGCTCAAAACAGTGACTACATAAATAATAAGCTCACGGTCATATACAACATTTTATGTATATATATATACACACACACATACAATAATACAGAAGGGATCCTTCCCAATATGCTTAATTTTGGAACCAGCTAATGCATTTTCAGTTTCCAAACAAAACCACCTCACTTCATACCATCCCATCTACTAAGAAGCAAGGTCCCAACCATTTCTGCCCCCACATGCTGTGTCAAGGACGATTCCATTTCCAAGTGAGACAAAGGGCTATATTGACAATTTGACAAAAGACATCGTTAAATCAAATTTGGTCTTAATTGTGTTGCTCTTGTCAAAACAAAACTGGTTGTCGTACAAACATCTTTGCCAGGTCCCATTGTCCCTACATCTACAGACATGACTCTCTATCCAAATCTTTTGAAGCTTCCTAGTTGCCTCACTCCAAAAATCTAACCTAATCCACTTCACTCCGAGTCTATAATCGAAACCACACACAGAATCTCAACAGTGCACTCATGTTCAACACAATACATCGAACCCCGAGATCATAGATCACAAGTAATTGTGTTTGAAACATGATTTAATTACACTGAAAATACACCTAAAGTTCCAAAATATTGTGTCATGCGACTAGAGCACGCAGTGCTAAACATAGAATTGTCAAATAATAATTGACACAGGCTCTAGGCGCATGAATCAACACCCCATTTCACATAGAGCACACATTCTATTGAGCAGATAACAAAATCTCAATTTACCTCTAACATTCATATCAGTCTATGTATGCATCACCGAGTATCGGATCAGGAAAATGAGTAGCGTGTATCAACACATTCCAAAATATCAACATATTCCAAAAGCATTAAACAGGAAAATGAGTAGCGTGTATCAACACATTCCAAAATATCAACACATTCCAAAAGCATTAAACATGAAAATGAGTAGCGTATCAACACATTCCAAAAACATTAAACAGGAAAATGAGTAACGTATCAACATACACATTCTGGCAAACCACCATAATTCAAGGACAATTGAATGCATATATAGATAGCTCACACAAGTGGAAGTGACAACCACATAATAAGCATTAGAACTCTCTTCCAGTAAATATTAGAACAGGCTACAGCATAATTTACATGCAATTACACACACTCTCATGACAATGTCACAACACCCAACTAACGCAAACCAAATTAAAAGTGAATCAATTCTAGAGAAACAGAAACATCAAGGCAGACAATACCACTAAAAGTGAGGGGTCAAATCTAGTTTCCTTCCACACCAGTCTGAGCCATTTCAGGCTTCACCTTACGAGGGCGTCCCCTGGGCCTCCCGGTCTTCGACACGGCCGGCGCAACCGACGGTTCAGCAGCTCGTGGCTTCTTGGGGGCAGGAGGCGCATTGGGGTCCTTGCGTGGGCGGCCTCGGCCCCGCCTTGGCGGAGCATTTGGGTCTGGCCTCATGTAGTTGTTCTTCATGAACACAAGCTCTCCACTGTCCTTCATTTTGTTCAAATGGTCAGACAGCAAGTTGGAGTGCCCAGCTGGCAAATCTCCATACTTGGACTCGATGTGCTTTGATATTGCTGATTTGTTCAAACCCCCCTCTTCACTCCCAGAGTCAATAGCTGCCAAAATCATCTGCAAAACACCAATTTCATTCAACATAATGCAAATCATAACAAATCACACAAAACATTACACTAATTTTACTAGGACACTTCAAAAAATATTATTTATTTTCATTTGACCATAAAAAAAGTGCTGGATCCAAAAGAGGGTTTTTTTTCTTTTTTTTCTTTTTTTAGGTATTTCCCAAAAACCCACTTCTTAAATGTAACCAAAAACCTAATTGAAACAGAATCAACGAAAAAAACAGATTCCAGTGGGGAAAAAAATCAGAACTTTTCTTTTATAAAATCGAAGTACAAGTTTTGACAACTGAAAAATGCAAATAAGGGTTTCGATTTTTTTATTTTTTCCCCCTCAAAATCGAATCTTTTTGCTCTAAACAGACACAAAAATCTGAATAGTGACTAATTAGTATAACTATGCAATTGTTGTTAAAATATAAAATTTGAGATGATTTAGAGGTGTAATGAGAGGAAAATGGAAAATGAGGGGGTAAGGGGAAAAGGGAATTTTCGGGATTGTGAGTATGTTTTACCTCTGGGTATGGAGGGAGCGATTGAGGTTTGGTGACCTCTTCAGTGGCCATGGAAGTTGCAGAGAGAGAGAGACCCACAAGGAAGAGGAAGAAGAAGAAGAAGACAGCGTCAGCTTCAAAGTACAGTAGCAACTGATTGTTGGGGGCGAGGAGAGAAGGGTACTTGAGTCAGGATTTAAAAGGGGCAATGCTATGGGGGTTCTCTCTTTTGGGGGAGATGGACGGCTCTGATTTGTTGATTTAACAAGGATCGGACGGTCAGTATTTTTTGGGATGTGGTTCAACCGGATCGATGACGTGGATAGGGAGTTAATGGGTTTTTCATACTTCATACTTATCTTCATTTACTATTTTGATAGTAATCTTCAATTTTATTTATATTTTATGGTAAGTTTGTAATTGTAACATATCATAACAATAGTCCGAAGTCTCATTGAGCTTCATCTTGTATTATTTTCTAATCCGTTCATATTTATTTCAAATTCTAACACATTTTTAACCTAGTAGTTTTTGTGTTTTTATTGGATTCAAAATGTATAAACTATTTTTTTAAAAAACTACAACATATTTCTTTCAATATTTGATCTCATCTCAACACAAACTTTTTCATTATCATTATTATTATTGAGAATATATTAGAAAAATACAAAACGGAAATTGTAAAAATACTATATGAAAGTGGATTAAAAAACACAATATACCACCACTTTTGTCTTGGGTAATCTTTTTAAAAGCAATTGATCACATTAAATTTTATCAAACGAGTTCAATAAAAAGGTTTTTATGAAAATTTAGTAACAAAAATATATTTTTAGATTGCCTTTTGTTTTAGAGAGCAAACTTGTCAATCTCTAATTTTTCAAAAAATTAACCAAAGCCTATATACTAAAGCATAAACTCTATGCTGATATGTCTTCTTATCTTATACAGGATGCACACGGTTCAGTTCGGTACGATTAAAGCTAGTAAAATGAAACACAATATGAATTAAAAGAGTTAAGATTAACCATAAAAGGGTTGAAACTGTATAAGGGTTAACCCGAATACGACACATTTGACACAATTATATTTATATTTACTTTTTTCTCTTCTCTAATTGGTCATAGGTTGAAATATATCAATAAACTATTATTGGATCGTATCAAATTCAATTTAATTTTGCTAATAATAAGTTAAATAATTTATTTCGTGTTGGATTATGTTAAATTTAATTTAATGTATTATAATAAATAGGCTAAATAGATTACATGAGTCAACACGGATAACTTGTGGGTTTGGTTAGAGTTGAGCATATTTGACACATATATTAACCAGGTTTTTTTTGGCACGACACGACACGAACACGACTCACATACACGAATTGCCAGCTCTGGGTACGGTTGTTCTTTGAAATCAGAAACTAGAACCGAAACCATTAATTAAATAACCAAATCATAAAAGATCGGTTCGGTTTGATTCCGAACCACGATTCCTTAAGCTTGTGTTTTTCAAAATATATTTTACATATATCAACATAAAACGAAAAATAATCATGTCAATTTCTTAATGTTATCCATACACACCGGCCCACCTAACACATCAACTTAGTTTTCGAGAAATTGGTCCCCCCCCCCAAGTTGGTTTTCGAGTATTTAGAGATCTGTAGAGGGGGATAAGAGAAATTAAATGTTTGTTTGGTTTGTATTTATGAAAACTGAAAAATCAAAAATTTATACAAAAGTCTGTTTGATTTAGTTTTCAGAAAACTCAACATAAAAAATTTATGTTTTCAGATAACTTATTTTTATTGTTCACAGAAAACAGTTTTCTGTTCTCAGAATTTTCAATAACAGTTTCCAGATACAAACTAAGCAGACCCTAACTTTTTGTAAAAAGTATACAAGTTGATGGTAATGAGTTTTGGTGACCAGCGATAAGAGTAAATGTGAGAGATGACATGGGGTATAAAATATAGGATTTTT
Source organism: Cornus suecica (assembly GCA_963922005.1). Classification (NCBI taxonomy): domain Eukaryota; kingdom Viridiplantae; phylum Streptophyta; class Magnoliopsida; order Cornales; family Cornaceae; genus Cornus; species Cornus suecica. Next base: position 6,439,339 of record OY998238.1, on the reverse strand, counting down.
ATGAATATGCGACTAATATTTGCTTGGATGTTACAAAACTACCAAACTTTTATTTTATTTAATACACTAATTGATATTTATTTGATGTTATAAATTCATGTGAGTGTATATATATTCAACTTGGTTTGATTCCAGACAGTTTGAAACTAAAACCAACCTAGATTAGAACAGTTTTTCTTTTTGAGAACCGGAACCAAACCAATTTGAAATCCGAACCGAAGCACCTATTCAGTTCGGTTTAGACCAGTTTTACAGTTTTTTGGTGCACCCTGATCTTATAGTTCCTACCATTTTTTTCCCAGTAAATAGTGAAAAAAATTATATAATCAACAAAGGTAAACCATAAGGATCAGGAAACTCACTATCGAAGGGTAGTAGTTCAGAACACAATAAAACTTCAAATAAAAAAATTATCAAAATACGAGAGGCAGATATAGTTCTCTGTAACATTAATACTTCCTATTAGTGGATTTATAATTTCATTGTAAAGGTTACAAAGTACATGATGTCAATATCTACAATATGATCACATAAACACTTGCTTTAGTCTGTTTCATTGTTAGTTTCATCTTCTTGGTTTTCTACCTCCCCCACGGGCTTTTCATTCATCATGAACCTCCAACTGTCCCCCTCTTCTATTTCCCATTGTTTCCTGAGCTCATAGATAGCTTTAGATGCTGCTGCAGCAATCATTGGGTTGCTATCTTCCGCGAGTCTCTACACATATAATACGTATGTATATATATATATATATCAATGTTGGCAACTCAAAGATTGAGTATCAAGGATCAAAAGAGTGCATTTTTCTAAGAATCGACTAACCTGTAATGCTCCCATGCCTGCATTTCCGAGCGTCCACATGGACGGGGCTGCTGCTAATGCTTTAGCTAATGCTTTTCTGAACATGTCAATCCAAAAAAATCCACAGAGAAATTAGAAGGGGTATAAACAGCCATAAGATTGGAAATAGGTGAGAAAGCTAGTAAACCCTTGAATTCTCTGGGGCTTTCATGTCAGTCTTTAGTCATGTTACCTATTACCACCAGAGTTCAGTCCTAGGACATTCATGAATTCGAAATAAAATGAACCAATTGTCCATCTGTATTGAACTCAACTAGTAGAATGACCTTCAAAACAACAATGTAGATAATGCATATATAAAGAGCAGGAAAAAAAATAGATCTAAATCTCTTTCTCAAATAGTTCACAGATAGGTGAACCATATGAGATATAGGAACGTGCAACTCGATGATTGTGACTTCATGTATAAGCTTATCGTATAGAGATTATATATATAACCATATATTGGAAATTCAGCCTACCATTCTCCGGTGTTTACCAATTAGATCATCTTAAAGTTTCCTGTCAAATGCACAATCACAAGAAGCAGGCTGAAGAGCTACTTTTAGAAAGGCCCACTTGCTTGTACATGTTCAATCATGCCATGAAATAAAATGTTTTGAGGCATATGCTGCAGTTGTGTTGTTAATGTTGTATTATTATTATGAGATACACAGACAGAAAGCTTACCTAGTATTAACATCAGGGGAACTTGAACACTCAGCCAACAATGACACACTACTTTTACCATCCATTGCGTCAAGATCTATAAGCGTGGTAACCAATAACTCGAGCTGCTCCAGATGGGAAAGAACAAGGTAAATATATAAACATCAAACCATTACACGTAATGAAATCCAAAGATTCAAAATATGTGTTCCTTCAACTCGGACCTCTTCAGGATCAGTGTAGTCAATTCCATCAGCTTCAGAGAGTGCAGATGCCATACTCCAGTAAGCTTCCTACAAATGTAGCAGAATAAATTTCAGAATATTTAAAGGGTGAAGTGTCATGAAGAATGTCGGTAAGAACCTGAATGGCAGTAATGCGATCGGCGGACACTTCTCCGGGAAAGAAATTGTGAGTTTTCCCATTCTTTTCAATGGTTATACGCCCCATTGTGCCATCAGAAGAGAGCATGCCCTTTCTCCTGCGCAAAGGACTGAATACCAGAAATACATATAAATAAATTAGAAATTTCAGGCCTATGTAACTTCACCAATATAAAATTTTTATTTAAATGTTTCTTAGTTGGTAGATAATCCTGTATAACAGCACACTTACAACTTGTACATCTTGCTCACCATCATGTCATGGATGTCTTTTACAAACTGAAACCGTAGTACAATAAATGAATCCCTAAAGGCATAAAAGTAAAACAAAAAAATATGAATATGAGGAAAACATAGAGTCCAGTTTATCATACCTCCAAAGCCATTAGGGCATCTTCCATAGCACGCTGTTTGGCCAAAAAGTCCGCACGCCGCAAATCAGCCTGAGAATGAGTTAAAATGTGGCTTTCAGTTGTATCATATAAGATTTCGATACTTGTAACAGATAAACTGCTGAACAGTGCATCATGAACAAAGAGATAAATATATAAATACAAGCGTGATGCAAGTTTAAACATGATTCAAGCAAGTACTTCAAAGACATGTCACTCAGCTGATGACTAGAAAGGGAGCAACAACCATGACATGTCAAGCTATAGATAGCAAAGGATGCTATTCCACCTATCGGGCATTGGATCCCCTTCAAATGGCACAGCCCAACATGGAGATCCAATCACATAGTAATTGAATAAGATGCAACACACAGATTCATATGGTTCACCCAAAACACACGCTACGGCCACGAAGAGAAGAAAATTTGGCTAGTGAATCAAAAAGAGAATATACAACTGTAGAGAATGCCCGCCCACCCACTTGTTTGGGGCATCTCTCTACTCTCACCAACTCTCTTCTCTCCCCACTCACTCGTTGCGTTCTTCTTTTTCTTCTACCTTCTCCAAACATCTCCCTCACTATGTATAGAGTCTAAAACACAATTCCTTAGAGGCCAAGACATGCCTTAAATTCCTTATAGCCCCAGAAAAGAAATTCCTTGAAGACCAAGACTTGACAGACAAGAATTTATCATAAAAAATACAACGCAAACAAAATGATAGAAGTCCAGACACAAATCATAACACCGTCTCCATCAACATCACATTTCTATGCCTGTATAAGACTAATTGCTCTAATTCTCATATTTGTTTCATTGGGTGTCCTTCCCTCATTTCCCTTTGTACTCTTAAGATATTATCTATCTTCTTTTCCAATCTATTAGACTTCTTTTCTCTTTTAGCATTGATTTCTGCTTTCTTGGACTATCTGATAGTCATTGGTAGGCACCAAAATAATAGGCACTACAGTTTCCTGTGCGTATATATCTCAGGTTAAACCATTTTGTTATCTTATATTTTAAAGCCTTAGAACTCATCTTTGCAAACCATGAAATAACAAGAATAATATACAAAATAACCTCCAAAGCTCCATCACTCCAATGCTGGTCAGCGGCGCTTTTCAATCTAGATTGAGCTTTGTCTGTCAAGATCTGATAAAGATCCGTTAGAGTTATAACATCGCTCAAAGATACTCCATGAGAGACTGATTATATTATCAAAAAAATAAAATAAAATTTGAGCTTACAATACATACCGTAGCAATATGATGAAGGAGTTCAGCTTTTTTCTTCACACCATGGTCAATTTTTTCAGTATCCTCTCTTGCCCGAGCTACCAAGCAAAAAGATAGTTCAAGGAAGGAGTTAGGAAATCCACAAGTAACAAAATAAGAGTAATTTGGACACCATCCTGTTTCCATTGTTTTCCCATGAAGTGTCCCAAGAACAATCATTAGACCCTTCCGCCCCCCAAGCCAAGCCAAGCCAAAGAAGCAAAAGAAAAAAAGGTGACTACTCTATACCATGGTCAAGAAAAGACTATCATCATCAGAAATGAGCATCAAAATAGATACAATAACCTCTCCTAAATTATGAAAATGAATCACATAAACAGCAAAAAGTACCCCTTTTGTCTTCAGTAAGAATTTGTAAAAATAAAAACATAAAGTCACTAAATTTACTGCTGTAAAGGAACCCTTCTAAATGATTGATTTTGGCATATCTGTATAGTTTGGAGCTGCTTGTAGACAGAAGGAGAAAGAGCATACCATCAAGCTTAAGAAACTCTGACCCAAGAATAGCAACATCTTGACGTACACGAGCATCCAACCTCCTTATGCCGCTGGAAAACAGTTGGCAAATCAATTGTGGGATTTCAAAATTGTCAAAACAGGTAAGATGCTCCAAGAACCTAACTTTAACAGAAATATTGTTGCCAAATTTGAAATGCTTGTATTTGCACATGTTTTATTCATCATACTTAAACCAATTTGTCATTTTTATTAACAACATACCACGACTCCATCATCAAAATTTGGTGACAAACCTTGAAGTTTCAAGAAATTCCATAGTTTCCAACTCAATATAAAGGACAAAAAAAGAAAATTCTACATCAATATGAAAGCATGCACTCCCAGTGACACAACTCAATAAGGAGAATGAAGAAAATTTTGCTAGTGCAAGCGGAATTGATGACATCTTTTTGCAAATTGCAAGAGAGGCTGTAAAAAGATTAAATATTACCGAGAAAGCAAAAATATATCATTCTGAACCCTTTCATTAACGAATTTGGCATCATTGTATACAAATTTACAAGCCTCAGCTAATCCCTCACTTGAGTGGATGGTTCTCTCAGGCACGGCAGTATGCTCATCGTCCACATCTTCACATTGTGATCTGATACATGGTAGATGTTTTTACTAGTTGAAGATAAAAGATAACCATTAATACAGCTATAATAGATAATACATGTCAACTCTGGAAAGAAAAGAGCTTCTGAATTATTTGGACATACATGAGTGCTATCATAGATGCAACAAAAAGAAGTCAGAAGACATTACATCAGTAAAAATGTATCAAAAGAGGTATAAATATTGTTTAATTGACACTTGTGAATGAAATAATAATAAATAAAATTAGTGATTCATCGTACACGAAAGATCAACAGTAAATGAACCTATTTAACAAACAACAATGATGTGAACATCTTCCAAGTAAAGCAGAATTAGACATAGAATTGCCATGAGAAACAAGGATGATGCGGTTGTTTTAAAAAAATAGCTATACTGAGTGTAATTAGTATTAATGTGACCTCTTGAAATCCATACCTTGTTCACTATAAAATGTCAAAGTAGGGTTTTCTAAGCTTTTACAAAGTGCAAGGCTTGAAGCCGGTGTCTAAGGGTGATATGATTCTTGTCATCCAGATAAATTTAGACCTTGTTCAAGGTAAATCATTATTCTTGAACTAGTAATGATGAGGTAAATGCAGTTTTTTCTAAAGTCTATTGATGTAGAAAATTGATAAGAAGAGGGGGAAGAGAAAGGGAAGAGAATTGGGGAAAAACCCTATAATTCGATAATCCGATAAAGTGGTGAAGCCGATTCATAAGCCTAGGCTATATAGGCAATACAAGGAAGCTGAAAACATGAAAGAATTAAAAAATAAATAAAAAATGACTGACGTAAGCCTAATGAGACCGGTAGTCATAATGGCTGCAAATTGCAATGCATCCAACCTGTAGCCATGCATACACTTCTAGTTAGGAAATAGCTATGCCAAGTTCCAACAGGTTTCAAGACAACATTCCTTATATATAGGAAAACCTAGTACTAATACTAATTGAAAAGGAAATATTGCAAAAGCAAACTCTTATTTATTGTATGGGAAAACCCTAAGATCTATCTGTCCTTGTCCATTTTCTAAGCATAGGTGAGATTCATGTGCAACTCATGTGTAGCAATGTCGTATATCGGTAATCTAAGTTTCCTTCTTTATTATGCAATGATTATATCATTGGCCCTTCAGTAATTGTGCAGAAAAGCCATCATCTTCACATCATGACTTATGCTACATAATGGAGTCGCCTAATACCAAAGAATATCCAACATATGCTGAAAAGGTTTAAATTAGTAAACCTATAGAAGTCTCAAGAATATAACGTGGGTGAGAAGTGAGAAAAATATCACAGGTAATCCATATATAAAAAAAATACTTCCTACCTAATCCATCTTCATAACATGGAAAACAGTAATATAAAGACAAAATAATCCACAACAATGGTGTTTAAAAGTTAAAGGATCTTTACAAGTAGTCATGTTGAGCTAAAATGAAATCAGAGTAGCATCATCACTCAAATAGCCATACCTAGCTACGTCTGAACAATCATCATACTGTGGAATACATTCCTTTGCTTCGGTATTAGGCATCCCTGTTGACCAGCATATGAAAGAGGATCCTCGAGACATAATATGGTTACCACGTTTTCTGTATGTCTTGCATAAGCCCTTCTCAGAAAACTTCAACTTCAATGTCGACAGATTTCCATTGGTCTGTTGTCTAAACTCAAGTCCTTTACTAATATGTAAATCATGTAGTGATTTTCCTGATGCATAATTGACTCCATGTAATTTAGTGCTAGTTGTCCTATTAGTCACCATAGGACCACTTGAAACTTTGTTTGCATTAAGTGCCATTGGAAGGATCGAGATAAGATACAAATAATCTTAGGCAGCTTTTCCCTCACAGAAGCTCAAAGCTGAGAAAAATGAACATATTGAATTAGGAGATGAACTCTATATAAAAGTTAAAACCTCATGTATAAAATCTTGTAAGAATTAACACCACCATTATCACAAACAAATCTTATACAATTACAATATCATATACCCGAACCCATGATAATACTGGCATTACGTGTTGAAGAATTAAAATATTAAAGTTACACCATACTAACTGAGTAGTTAACATGATATTAGAGCCAAAGGTCCCGTGTTCAAAACTCACCGTCATGTGCTGGTAGATAATATTATCTTGTATCTCTCCTGTCCGCATTAAAATTTTGTAACACCTCTCTAACGGCTTAAACTTTTAGAGTATATAAAGTTACTAACATTACAGGAATTCTATTGTATGAATACTCGTTAGGAAAATACATATCTGGCAAAATCTTGAGGTTCCCCTCTGACCTACAACACAGATTAACCCAATTTGATCACAAATGCAAAGCAACATTTGACATTTCCGAAGTACCTCAATCTACATATGGTTGTAACCCAATCTACTAGTGTTTGGCACAAGGGAACGCCCTAAAATAACACTTCAGTTTGGCTACTCTAACGACTCAAATTAATCAGTTGCACTGTTAGCTAATTACCAGAAATTTTCTAGCAGGACATAAACCAAATAAATAATGGGCAGAACTAATAGTTGCCAGACTTCATACATTAAAAGTTACTGTAATTGAACACCCAGTGCATAACATCTCATCCATGCCTAAATTAATGGGCATATAATTTCTAATGCGATTTTAATAGTGAAACCCTCCTGCTCTTTAGTGGATCAACCGCCTAAAAGCCAATTTCATGATTATTTTCCAAATTTTTTTGGAGCTCATCATTTTAATCACCTTGAACTATATGATTTACTTCTCTTTTGCATCCTCTGCAACCTATAAGCACATGATTCTCACATATGAAAAATACAAAACTTTAGTAGAAACATCCTCAAATCACTCCTAAATTTTTGTTACTACAATCATGGAAATAAAACAACCATATAAATTAGTTGGAAAAAACAAAACCTAGAGTGAGTTAAAAAAGAAAAAGAAAAAAAAGAGTGATTATAAGATAATTAGAGAACACCCACAAGGGAAAAAAGTACAGAACACAAATAAAATCAGCCAATCCATAAGAACAAAATAGTTGAAAAAAATGATTCAAGAATGAAAAAAAATAAAAAGAAAACAAAATTGAAGATATCCACTAATCCATTAGAACAATGAAGCACTAACCTTCGTAGAGAGAGAGAGAGCGCAAGCCAATGTTAGAGAGGGAGAGAGGGAGAGAGACAGAGACAGAGAAATTGGAGGGGAGTGTTAAATTGTAGAGAGGCAAGTGAGGGAAGGGCCCATAACAGATGGTAATTGTAAAATAAGTGTAGTCCACAAGTTCATCTTATGGTCCTTCAATTGCCAACAGAACTAGGAACTAGGGTTATGATCTTCTACGGTTAATCTTTTTTGCACTCTGTTAAAATTGAGAAAATCAGTCGTCTCACCAATCGCCACGTGGCTATAGTGTTCTGGTGAATTGGTTGAATTGAAAGGTGTGTGTGTGTTGTCAGGGTTTTATTGGTTCAATATTGAGAAATAAAGGGAGTTGCAGTGGATTATGGCCGGAACACGTGTAGTGGATAAAGAAAGGGATAGCAAGTGGGCGAGTACCAATAGTTTTATTATGTTTGAGTACCAACACTTTGGTCCCCACTGCAATTGGATAGAAACAGTTCAAAGTATATTACTCCCTTTCTTTACTTGTCATGTTTCAAAAGTAAATAATTTTTTATTTTATTTTCTTTCTAATATTACCTCTTATATATATAATTAAGATTTACTTTTTTGCAAGATTTATTACGAATGCGTTTGGATAACTTATTTTCTATATTATTTTTTACTATTTACTTAATTTAAGAATAAAAATCGGTTTGGCAAAGAATTAAGGCATTTAAAAAATTTATTCCCAAAATTAACCCAATTTTAGATACAACTTTTTATTATTTTTGGTATTTTTTAATTATACAATACACAAAGCAAAAAAACGGGTCTGAAAATTAAAATCCAAAACACTCCTCAAAAATTCTTTCAAGAACTCCTCAAAAACGTCTTCGTCTCTCTGTTTGGATTGGTTTTAGCTTTTGGTTCCGATTGCGAATGGGACGGAGCCGTTGGAGGTAGTGATAACCGTAGATGTATTGTGAAGGGCTGGGGCTGATGTCACGGTGGCTTCGGTGGAGAAGCAGCTCGGCGTCGATGCGTGTCATGGGGTGAAGATCGTCGCCGATGCCCTAATTTCGGACTGTGCTCAGAGTGCCTTTGATCTCATCTCTTTGCCCCGTATGTTTCCTCTCTCTCTATATATATATATATGTGTGTGTGTATGTATATATGTATATGTTCGGTGTCTTATCTACCATTATACCATCTTGAAGTTGATAGGTTCTCAGTACCACTTGCCTGAAATTTGTGTCTGATACTGTAAGTTTTGACTGTGCGATGGAGATATTTTAGCTCATAATCCAAAATTTTTAGTAATTCCATAGTATAACTTGTTGAAATCTCCAAATATTTAAACAAGTTTTGAAATCTCCAAAATTTCTAATCGGATCCTGAAAGTTTTGACTGTGCAATGGATTTTTTAGCTCAGAATTGAAAATTTCGGTAACTCCCCGTCGTAAAACCCATTGCCATTGGCCAATCTGTAGATATTTGAATTTGCTGATGTTGAGTACTACATGTTGTTTGGGTAGTTCAGATTTGGAATTTGGTGTTTTGCTGTATTGTGGTACTGGCTATCTACATCTACCCCATGACACATGCTTTAAATCTGTTGTATGCATTATTAATGTCTTTGCTGTCAATTTCTCTTTATATCAGTGGCTGTTATTGCTATTATATACTCCTGTTGGACATTGCGACTACATTAGCTTTTGGAGTAGCAAAACTCATCATGGAAGCTTTTATTTGTAAATTTGTTCAAAACTGTTTTTGATCATGGAAGCTTTTATTTGCAAATTTGTTCAAAACTGTTTTTGATCTTATACAATTGCATGAAAATCACAAAGTTGAGTGTCGGTGTTGCTCATTAGATTGAAATGTTGGTTGTTATTATTGCACAGGGTGGAATGCCGGGTGCTGCTGCTCTCAGAGACTGTCAGATTTTGGAAAACATAGTCAAGAAGCAGGCTGCAGATGGACAGCTTTATGCTGCAATATGTGCAGCACCTGCAGTTGCACTCGGATCATGGGGAGTGCTGAAAGGGTTGAAGGTCAGAATCGCGACAATGACTTTTATTACTGTATAATCTCTGGGTATTGCTGTTTTGACGACCATTTACAGTTTCCAAGATTTTGGCGTTGACAGGCGACTTGTTATCCTTCATTCATGGAGCAATTATCATCTTCTGCTGCCACGGTCGAATCAAGAGTCCATCAGGATGGAAAGGTTGTGACTAGTCGTGGACCTGGCACTGCCATGGAGTACTACGTTGCTTTAGTTGAGCAATTATGTGGGAAAGAAAAAGCTGATGAAGTTTCTGGGCCCCTGGTATTTGTTTCTCCTTTATACTTGGATCTTTTTTGGCTCTGTTTTTTTCTAGGAGAAGCAAGCAAATGGAATAGGTGTCCTTTTTAATCAAGGTTCATACATGTCAAAAGTACAAGATTAGTTGTAAATGATCTTTGTTTTGACTGCACAAAAGTTGATTCTTCACATTAAAGAAAGTGATGAAAGCTGAGATTCAGAAGCAGAGAAATTAATCTTTTATGTTATTTTTGTAAAAAGGAGTGGAGTGAATTTAATCTTGTTATATCTTACAAGAACAGGGGTTACAGTCCATTGTCTTGTTTTTAAAGCTCAAATCCTCATATGAATCTTTCTTTTCAGTGGTTGAAATCTGCTTCTGAAACCATTGTTTATGATCATAAGAATGCTTCACAGACTCTCTTATGTCACTTCACATAGTTGTATCAACACGACATTAATTTGATGATGGGATTTGTGTCCACCACATGAAGCATAGGATGCCCTGATTCTCACATGTAATGAGCTAACAAGTGAAAACTCAAATTTGATATCTTTTATGTTATTTTTTTTTTCACTACATGAACCCTTTTATTCTAAATCAGAATCAAGTGTATGTTGATAGAGCAACATGATACATTATAACTTTTTTTAACACTTGAATCTATTAAATATATGGTAAGTGTCTACATACCTCTCCTCAACTTTTGGACGCATGTTCCCCATGTCTTAAGATTCGGGAGGTCTGATACTTGCACCACCGTGCTGTATACAGTATACCTGTATCCAAATCCATGCAATATAGTTCTTCCTATGCATTTGTTAATTTCAGGTCTTTACTGATATAGCTGTTCTATTAGTTTGTTTGTTCATTTTGATGTATAATATTATTTTTATGCTAAGAATCTGATGCCTGCATTATCTGATATCAATATTCTTGCGAGGGAGGTTTCCTAAACCGCCACTACGTAAATACATATGTTCAAAACATATATGGTGTGTTTATTTCAAATGATAATTTAGTATCCTATTCTAATATATTGAATTTTATTATGTAAATAGGAAAATATTTAGTATTGTCAAGCGTCCGTACAACTTCCCCACTCAAGTTCAAATTGTCATGTCTTGTTGTGCTCTGCACAACTACATAAATATACTTGGACAATTGAATAACATATTTTATGGGAGAGAATTCGAGAGTTCGGGTGAAGGGGATGGGGCCGATGAAAATGATGATGATGATGTCGAGGTATTACAAGGTCAACTCGGCACCCAATATATGCAGGCGTTTCACAATAATATAGCTGAGGCAGTTTGGGCCAATCGACACGCTTAGGATATGTTATTTTGTATGACTCTTAGTATTTGTAGCATGTACCATATTTATATGCGATCTATTTATTTTTCTTCCTTTACTAGTATTGGATGACTCTAATATAATTTCTGATGGATTGTGAAAAAATAAATAAATAGACATGTACGGAGTTCATGGCCATGGGCCACCTTGTTGTTGTGGCAAGGGACCGATGATTCTTTATCAGGCCCACACAAAGGGCGAATTATGGATGATACTTCTACCGATGTCCAGATTGGGAGATATGATTTAAGGTTACCATATATCTCAAAATTTCAATTATATATTTTGAAGTTTATAATTGGTCTCATTTCATGTGCAATTGTAGGATCACCGTGATTGTTTTATATGGCTGGATAGACTAAATGCCGAACAACAAATCAATCATGAACCAGAGGATAGTAACAATGATTTGGGCAATGTTGTTGCTAATATACAACATGAACAGAATCGGCAAAAGTACATGTTATATGCTGGTTGTATCTGCCTCAGTTCGTTGTTAGTTCTTATGTGCATTCTCATTTTAATTGTATTTCTTGTTATTATATTGAAATGAAGAGAACTTAGTTGTATGAGATGATGTTGTAAAATATTGTTGACATTTATGGGGTAATATATGTAGAATATGTTGGGTATTTATATGTATAAGCGTGTCAATATTTTTTATGCCATCATATATTTATTGGTATTAATTTTATCAAAATCAATATCTAAACATAATTCTATAATAATAATAATAAAAAAAACTATTAATAATCAATTTTTTAGTAAACTTTTTTTAAAAAAAAAATTCAACTTGCCAAACGTGTTTTTCTGTTTCTGTTCTCAAAAATCCAGAAAACATAGACGCTGCCTAACGTGTTTTTCTGTTTCTCTTCTCAGATTTTCTGAAAAAACAAGGTCTGCCAAACGTGTTTTTATATTTTTTTTCCAGAAAATTTTTCGGATAAAATTTCGAACCAAATATGTTTTTGTATCCGGACTACCCTAAATACAAAAACAAAAAGAGTATTGATTTTCAAGAGGAAAAAAACAAAAACAAAAACACTGGTATCCAAACGCACCCTATATCTTGAATTTAGTGGAGAAAGGTAATTTGGGAAAATATATTATAATATTGTATTAAGATTCAAAACTGAACAACTAATTTGGGATAAGTAAAATAGGTAAAGTATACAATTAAATTGGGACGAAGGGAGTATATGTTTTTCCTTTGCCGCAAGTACTCGATTTAATTAATTTATTTTCCGAGCATTTTTTAGTTAAGGGCGTTCAATAATAAATTTGAACATCACTTAAACAATTAAATACTTTTAAAAATAAAATAAAATAAAATTTTAAATGATAAAATCATCATTTAACACTAAAGGGTGAAAATTAAAAATTTACAAAAATATAATTTTTTAAGCATCACTTAAAATTTTTGGTATATAAAATTCAGATTTTAAAATTTCCAATACTTAAATTTTTAATTTTATCAAACGTAAATTCAATTGATTTGTTCTCATTGATCTTGCATTAGCAGCATTACTATTCTTTATGGGATGGAGGGTTTGAATATTATTTTATCCAACTATTACAAGTATATTTTTTTACTAAGGCTGAAAACGTACTAATTTGGTCATAAATAATTCAGGTTTAACATGGACAACATGGTTAAATAAATATATTGAATGAATTCAAATTTAATTTTTAAGCTCTTTTAATTAAGGAGAAAGTTCTCAATAATATAAAATTTACGTTGTTTAGACTTGTTAACATATGTTCATATATGTTCAGACATTCAAAGAGATAGTTTATATGATCGTGTGAATCGGTTCAATAAGGTAGTAATATAATTTGTAATTATACTGAAACTTGCATAGACAAATTATATTAACACCGTATCAAGGATATTTAAGCTTTTATAAGAGAAGCTCGAATATATTCGTGAATTATATTAACACCTTATCAAGGAAATATAACCGTGGATTATATTTGTGGACTACTAAGTGCATGCTTGACAGAAGGGTTTGGTGCCAAATTTTTTATTTTGGGATGAAAAAATTAGCCCAATCCATGTTTTGTAGTTTTGGTTCAGGTGCAACAGTATCAATCATTGACACCAAATGAAGTAAATTAGGAACTGTAAATAGTGAAAATTACAGGCCCAGGTCCATGGATTAGGCCCAAAGAGTATTGAGCCCATGTAGTATATGAATAATAAATAGCCCATATATTGTACCCACCAAATATACGTGGGACCATCAACGTGGGTCCATTCCCTTGAAAAATGGATCAACAACCCACTACCAAAAAGGGAGTGGGTAGTTATTAAGAAAGTGGATCATGACCCCATGAACTTAGGCCATGACCCAAGAGCATAAAAATGTATAAATATGGCCATTTGAGCCTAAATAAAATATTCTTTTGATGTGAGTGAAATTTGACACTTACATTTGGCGCCGTCTGTGGGAAAGATTATATATTTTTCCACTTGCAAGTTTTATTTTTACAAAAAAAATGGTGTCCACACGGTCAACAAACAATGAAAGCAGATTCGAAGAAGTCATGAGGAGGTTGGAGGCTGTAGAACAGAGGAACGCGGCCCTCGAGCAGCAGAATGCCGAACTGCTCCATCGAGTGACTCGGGGCCCATTTCCTCTCCAAAATTCCGACCCAGCAGAATGCGCAGATGAGCCAGAGCACTTCAACTCTCGTCACGAGGAAGATGCATATGCTGCCAGAGGAGATAAAGTCCCGAGGGAAGAAGAAGAATCCTCTCACCCCACTACAGGAGGAATGCCAAGGACGCAGGTCCCGACCCAGAACGACCTGCACGAAATGGCTGCCAAAATCCAGAGAGAAGTAATGAAAGATTTGAAATTGCAGATCCCTGACGATCTGGCGATCCACGCGACAACGGATATGACTCAGTCTCCTTTCACAGAAGAAATTGAAGCAGTAGAATTCCCGAGGAAGTTTGTACTGCCAACTTTTATGCTGTATGATGGTACGAAAGACCCACTTGATCACATCTACCAGGTGCAGACCAAAATGACTGTTTACGGGAGAAACCAAGCGCTCTTGTGCAAAGTCTTTTCAACCAGTCTGACGGAGGCACCACTTCTGTGGTTCAGGAAGCAGACGCCTGGATCCATCAGCAGTTGGAATGACCTCTGCAGACGCTTTATCGGTCAATACTTCAGCAACCGGAGGCAGAGGAAAACGATATCAAGCCTTTTCACCATGACCCAAGAAAAAGGAGAAAGCCTCAAGAACTTCTTATCCAGATTCAACGTCGAAATGTCTTCTATCGACGACTGCGATCAGTTGTCAGCGGTAGAAGCATTCCGTATGGCGGTCATCCCTGGCACGAAATTCCATTCTTCACTAGTGAAAAGACCCCCTGTCAACATTGGTGAACTCAACTCCAGAGCACAAGGGTATCTCAGAATAGAAGAGGAGAAAGCTATCAGACACAGAAGAGTCTCTCTGGTAACGGTAGAGGCAAAATCCAAAGAAAGGATGAGGGATCAGAGGCCTCAACGACAAGATCCACCTCGACAAACCTCATCATCCAGAAATTCAGACAAGCGTCAACGGACGGAAGAAAGAACTACTCCGCTCAAAACCAGCCTGGGAAAGCTCTTCCAAGAAAACAAAAACAAAGGTATTTTCAGACCGCCTCCACCGATGAGACAACCGATGGAGCAGAGGGATATGACCAAGCACTGTGCCTTTCACAGCGAGTATGGTCATCATACAAATGACTGCAGAAACCTCCGAAGGCAGGTAGAGGCAATGATCGCCAAAGGAGAGCTTGCAGATTACGTAATAAGGGATCAACCGAGACCAGACAAACCGCACAAGACACAGCCGAACAGCACCACATCAGGGCAACCGGTGAGGGTTATCCACATGATCCAAGGGGGTGAAGAGGCGTTGGAGGCCGAAGGAAGCAGAAGGTCAAAGCTAAGAAAAACACACAAACTCAGGCGAGTCGGGGAAGTCTGCCAGACAACCCTCCTACAGGGAGAATCGAAGATCATGTTCTCAAAAGCTGACATGCAGAATATTCAGATGCCTCACGAAGACCCTCTGGTAATCACTCTTCTGGTAGCTAATTGTCTGATCAAACGCGTAATGATTGACCCAGGAAGCAGCACCAATATCATGACAAAATGGGCCTTCGACAAAATCGGAATTGATGTATCACAGCTTCACCCCGCTCGGATTCCTTTGGCCGGCTTTGACGGACGACGCGTAGAGCCAATAGGCGTAGTCCATTTGTCGGTATCAGCAGCACGCCGAACCCTGAGAGAAGCCTTCATCGTGGTGGATGTCAAGCCATCGTACAATCTGCTGATGGGACGAGGGTGGATCCATCGGATGCAAGGTGTTCCTTCGACACTCCATCAGGTCATGCGTTGTCTTGAACCGAATGGAGTGGACGTGACAGATATTCCTGGAGACCAAGTAGCAGCGAATGAATGCTACTCAGTATGCATGAAGGACCTGAACCAGAGAAATAAACAAGTGTTGGAAGCACCAGAAGAGTCCCTGTACAACGAGAAATAGCAATTACAGTCAGACCCTACCTCAGAGGGTCAGGAGACTCAGTCAACAACGGAACCACTGGAAGAGGTGGAAGTTTGTCAGACGGATCACACCAGAGTTACGTTCATCGGATCATATCTCCAGAAAGAAGAAAAGGACAGGCTGATTCATTTCCTCAAAACAAATTCAGACGTGTTCGCCTGGTCTCATCTCGACATGCCGGGCATCGATCCTTTGATCGCTCAGCATAACCTGAATGTTGATCCAAATGTCAGACCGGTAAGGCAGAAGCAGAGGAGGTTCGGGATAGAAAGGAACCAGATCATATCCGAAGAAGTGGGAAAGCTGCTAGAAGCTGGATTCATAAGGGAAGTGAAGTACCCATCATGGTTATCAAACGTGGTGGTAGTCAGAAAGAAGAATGGGAAATGGAGAGTCTGCGTTGACTTCACAAACTTAAACAAGGCCTGCCCGAAGGATTGCTTCCCTCTGCCGAAAATTGATCAGATGGTAGATGCCACCTCGGGATATGAAAGGCTCTCTTTTCTTGATGCATACTCCAGCTATAACCAGATTCCGATGAGCCAGGCTGATGAGGAGAAAACAGCCTTCATTACCGAAGAAGGTACGTACTGTTATAAAGTAATGCCTTTCGGACTTAAAAATGCAGGTGCCACCTATCAAAGGCTTGTCAGAGGAATATTCAAAGGTCAGATGGGCAAAACGGTTGAAGCCTACATAGATGACACGGTGGTAAAAAGCAGGAGGAAAGGCGATCATCTCAAGCACTTGGAAGAAGTGTTCGATGCACTCCGAAGGTACAAGATGAAGCTCAATCCAGCCAAGTGTTCTTTCGGAGTCTCATCCGGACAGTTCCTCGGACATATAGTCAACCGAAGAGGAATCGAAGCCAGCCCATCGCAAGTCAAGACTCTGGTAAGCTGCGAAGAGCCAAAAACGCAAAAGGAGGTCCAAATTCTGACAGGAAGGGTAGCCGCCCTGAGCAGGTTCGTATCCCGACTGACAGACCGATGCAGACCATTTTTCCAGGCAATTAAAGGCGGAAAAGAAAACATATGGGGGCCAGAACAGGCAGAGGCCCTCCAGAAGTTGAAACAGTATCTCCAAAGTCCACCGATCCTCGCCTCACCAAATCCAGGAGAACCATTGCATCTGTACCTCGCCATGTCAACAACCTCAACCAGCGCAACGCTAATAAAAGATGACAAAAAGTGCCAGAAACCAGTCTTCTTCAGCAGCAAGTCCCTATCTGATGCGGAAACCAGATACACTATGGCGGAGCGAGCTGTTCTTTCTCTAATCAACGCAAAGAGACGACTGAGGCACTATTTCGAAACTCATCCAATCGTGGTGCCAACCACCATGCCGATGAGATCTATCATGTCCAAACCCGATATGACTGGAAGAATAACCAGATGGGCGTTGGAACTCGGGACATTTGACATTACGTATGTGCCACGAACAGCTATCAAAGGTCAAGCCTTAGCTGATTTTCTCCTAGAAGCAGAGCCAGAGTCCATCCTCCAAGATCCAGATGAACCCGAATGGACTCTCTATGTAGACGAAACAGTTGGTTCAGCTGGCTCGGGAATTGGGCTCGAAATTATAACACCAGATGGGACCCGAATCCAGCAGTCAGTGCGTCTGGAGTTCCCCGCCACCAATAACGAAGCAGAGTACGAGGCACTCCTAGCTGGGCTGCGACTAGCTCAGAGCCTCCGTATTAAGAAGCTCCGTATTTTTAGTGACTCACAGCTGGTGGTGAAACAAGTTCAAGACGAGTACGACGCAGGAGAAAAGCTGCAGCCCTATAAGAAGTTGGCTCAGATGGAGCTAGACAGACTGGAGCAGTATTCCCTCAGTCAGATCCCAAGGGAGGAAAATGAAAATGCGGATCGATTGGCCAACATGGCTTCAATCAATGATCAAGACCTGACCAGAATCGCCCCGATCGACTATCTTGATGTCCCAAGCATCCATCAGTCAGATGTGGTGTGCGCAATACCTTAGGAGCCGAGCTGGATGGACCCCATAGCAGAATACCTCAGAAATGGTACACTCCCTGATGATAAAACAGAGGCTCGGAAAATCCGCATGAAGTCGGCCAGATATGCCTTGCTACACGGCCAGCTGTATAGAAGATCTTTTGGTGGACCCTACCTTCGATGCCTCACACCTTCAGAGGCATCGGCCGTAATGAAAGAAATCCATGAAGGGTCATGCGGAAATCACTCAGGGGGACGAGCTTTGGCCCATAAAGTACTAAGCCAAGGATATTTTTGGCCTTATCTTTCCCATGATACTGAAGCCTTTGTCAGAAGGTGCAGAAAGTGTCAGTTCCATGTGGATTTCATCCATCCGCCACCAGAACTGCTTAACCCCATATTCAGCCCACACCCATTTGCACAATGGGGGATTGATGCAGTTGGACCACTTCCCATGGCCCTCAGATCAGTGAATCAAGCACTGATAGCAACTGATTATTTCACCAAGTGGGTCGAGGCAGAAGCTTATTCCAGCATCACTCATAGGCACGTGATCAAATTCATATGGACCAATATCATCTGTAGGTTCGGAGTACCGAGGGCGATAGTGATTGACAACGGATTAAATCTGGATAATCAGTGGACCAGACAATTCTGTAACGAACATGGGATCCAGTTGAGAACGTCATCGGTCGCATACCCTCAAGGAAATGGCCAGGCCGAAAGATCCAACAGAACCATATTGAATACCCTAAAGAAGAAGCTAGAAGAGCATAAGGGAGTGTGGCCAGACAAACTTCCAGAGGTACTGTGGTCTTACAGAACAACATCAAGAATCCCTACAGGAGAAACACCATTCTCAATGGCGTATGGGACAGAAGCAGTCATTCCAACAGAACAAATAGTGCCAACAGCCAGGACAGAGCTGTATCAGGAAGAACTGAACGACCAACAGCTGGTTGATGGACTCGATCTGCTCGAAGAGAAGCGAGAACAAGCTGTCATCAGGCTAGCAGCCTACCATCAGAGGGTCAGGAACACCTTCAACAAAAAAGTCAAAAGACGAGAATTCCAGGTGGGCGATATGGTACTACGAAAGAAGATCGGGCTAATCGGAAAACTCAGGGAAAATTGGGAAGGACCATACACAGTCACAGAGGTCATAGGACGTGGGGCTTACCGCCTCAGGAAAAGTGACGGCAATATGGAACCCAATTCACAGAATGTCTCACGACTGAAGAGGTATTATCCCTAATATTTATTTCGTTCTCAGAATAATTAAACAGAGGCATCTGAGCCCAGCTTTATCTCTCTAAAATTTCCATTTTTGTTGTCCTGACTCAGTCAGATATTGTTATCTTTGTAATTTCACGGTTATAATAAAAAGATGGTCATCCTTCTTGCAAACAGATAGCCAAAAATTAATCATAATCCTAAGTAATGAGATGACAGAGGCTCATATGCCTGACTCACTCTTTCAGAGGAATAAGTTTAAGGAATAATTCCTAATTAGTGAGGTGCCAGAGGCTTATATGCCTGACTCACTCTTTCAGAGGAATAAATTCTAGAAGGTGACAGAGGCTCATATGCCTGACTCACTCTTTCAGAGGAATAAGTTTACAAAATAATTCCTAATTAGTGAGGTGCCAGAGGCTTATATGCCTGACTCACTCTTTCAGGGGAATAAATTCTAGAAGGTGACAGAGGCTCATATGCCTGACTCACTCTTTCAGAGGAATAAGTTTACAAAATAATTCCTAATTAGTGAGGTGCCAGAGGCTTATATGCCTGACTCACTCTTTCAGAGGAATAAATTCTAGAAGGTGACAGAGGCTCATATGCCTGACTCACTCTTTCAGAGGAATAAGTTTAAGGAATAAATCCTAATTAGTGAGGTGCCAGAGGCTTATATGCCTGACTCACTCTTTCAGAGGAATAAATTATAGAAGGTGACAAAGGCTCATATGCCTGATTCACTCTTTCAGAGGAATAAGTTTAAGGAATAATTCCTAATTAGTGAGGTATTAGAGGCATATATGCCTGATCCACTCTTTCAGAGGAATAAATTCTAGAAGGTGCCAGAGGCTTATATGCCTGACTCACTCTTTCAGAGGAATATATTCTAAAAGGTGACAAAGGCTCACAAGCCTGACTCACCCTTTCAGAGGAATAAGTTTTAAAAAAAATTATTCCAAAGTAATGAGATGACAGAGGCTTATAAGCCTGACTAAAAAAAAAAAAAAAAAAAAAAAAAAATGACTCGTACCATATAAAAAGTGCATATTCCATTAAGTAAGCAAAAATTGCTGTTTTGTATTACAAAATTGCCTGAAAGGCCTGTTACAAAAAACAGCACTACAAAAGGAATATAAATTAACCTAAGCATGGCCTGTACCACCAAGATCCTTTCCTAAGGAATCTACATGTGTGGTCGGGGGGAAGAATTCTATGGAAGGGTTGAGAGGGTCAGCAGGGAGATATCCCTTAAGAAATTCTGTGAAAAGAGTCTGAGCATGACTAGGCTCGGGGCTGGAATATGGCCTCTGCACCCCTAACACCTTATCCATGGCATCAGGGTCTTTGATCTTCCTCCTTGCTGGATCCTTCTCCCCAACAACAAAGCCCTTCCTCCAGAATTCACCAGCCACAATCCTATTCATCTGTGAATAGTGCTGGTGCATGTCAAGCCCTCATTTCTTACACATCTCCAGGGCTGACTGAGAGATGCCGAATTGGTGTTGAAGAGTCTCATGGTCGGATGCCAGCTTCTCCTTCTCACTGGACAGTTTGGCATTTTGCTCTTTTGCTTGAGCTATCTCTTTTTCCAATTTAGCAACCCGGGATGGGAGATCTCCTAGCTGAGCCTTCAGCTCTTTCTCCTGATCGTCCTTCTCAGCTAGGTCAGCTCTCAGGCGTTCAAGCTCCTTCAGACTCTCCTCGTGAGCGAGGCATAACGCATTAACACTGAAGAGAGCCTAAGAATAAAGATGCAAGGCAAAGTGGGTCAGTAATGTATACAAACGTAAGAATGAGACATGGAATCAAGCAAATACATACCCCCAGTAACAACCCCGGAGTTTTGCGCACAAGGCGGTCAGGATCAGCATGCCTCTGTGCCTCAAGCTCCTCCGGCGTCCAGAGTGCCTGCGCCCGAGTCATCATGGCAGACATAGAAGTAAGGCTGGAGGTGGATTGGTCAGAAGAAGCAGAACTCTTCTCCTTACCCTTATGCTTCCTCTTCTTACTGGGCCTTTCTTCCCCCGTCGGTCTGGTTCGGGCGGAAGAAGGTTGAAGCAGCTCAGGGATGGTGGTCTGCACAAGTGCAGACCCAGAAGCATCGCCCGCCAGGTTGACATTCGCAGCCTGAAGACTAGAATCCAGAGGCACTTGCCCTTGATCGGTCGAAGGAGCAGCCATCTCCTCCATGTCATCATCATCCTCAATCACTGGTCTGATCGGATCCATAATGATCTTGTACTTGGCTCCTAACCTGGATATACCCTGCAAATTGGCAGGAGTAAGCAGGTCAGTGCATGATAAACGGTCCGACCAGACCTTGGATTTTAACAAAGAAATACGGGCTTCTACATCCTGAGCCACTATCTCTGTATCCCTATAACCTAAAGACTTATAAACAAAATCCGCCCTGAGCTGGTCGCATCCGGAACAGAGGCAGGATTCCTTATGGATAAAAGAAAAGGGAAGAATGGCTAAATGCTTGAAAACACATGGGATCGGCCATCTCCTAGAATAGGGGTAAAACCAAGCCCCCTTCACCAAAACCATCTTCTCCTTCCAGTACTTCTCTGTTTTCTCAGTCCTTTGGCAGATCGCCCGACCCTTGAATGGGTAGAAGTTGTACCTCCCTTCACAGTCTTTCAGACCCACAATCTTGTAGCTGAGCAGAAGATCTGTCAGACCCAAGGATAGCCTTTTCTTTCTGTTGATCAAGATTAACATGGAAATTATCCTGAAGAAGTTTGGATTGACTTGCAGAGGGGCTATTCCTAGGGTGAAGAAAATAAAATGAAAAAGAGGATGGAGAGGAAATCGAAGCATTTTTATCTGAAGGGCCGACAACAACACCTCGTCCGGACTCACTCCGTCGCCCAATCTGAAGTCGAAAGAAGGATCGTACTCCATCAAGATCACCTCTTTTGGGATCCTACAATCCCTCCTCAGACTTTTAAGGTTCACAGATTTTCTTTTGTGAGCTTCAAGTGGTTCTGCCACGAAAGGAGCTGGTTCGGTGGAGGGTCCAACGGGAGCACCTCCAGGAGCATCGGTCCCAACCGGGTCAGATATTACAGGAATTCCAATCGGAACTACATCAGCAATATCTGCCTGGTTGTTTATCTCCGAAACAGTTGCTCCCAAGCCAGATAGGTCCGGACGACTTGGTATGGACAAAGAAGGAGGAGAAGATGAAGAAGATGGATTTGCAGAAGGGGGGCTCGGAACCTCAGATTCCCCATATTCTTGATGGGTCATCTCTTCGGTAGATCTTGTGGCGCTACTATCAGACATGATGAGAATGACAAACTTACACAGATAACCGGCGAGAAGAAAGAAGAACCTCCGGTAATCAAAGTACAATCGGCGGTCAAAGCTTGAACACTGCTAAAGATTGCTTGCAAGATTTGAAAGCGATAAAGAGTGAAAATGAGATCACACAAGGGTTTATATACACACTGCATACCAACAGACACCATTAAGGCTGAAGAGATGCGTCGATTCCCTATGCCTCGAGTACAGCGAACCGGCGGCTGCCATTATGAACTTCGAAAGCACACGTCTCTCCACAATAATGACACTGACGTCATCAAAAAAACGGCTGGCATCAATCAATTCAAATAAATTCGGGCCAAGCCCACGAACCGTATGCCCGACCCGAATGGGGCTAGTGTAAATAGTGAAAATTACAGGCCCAGGTCCATGTATTAGGCCCAAAGAGTATTGAGCCCATGTAGTATGTGAATAATAAATAGCCCATATATTGTACCCACCAAATATACGTGGGACCATCAACGTGGGTCCATTCCCTTGAAAAATGGATCAACAACCCACTACCAAAAAGGGAGTGGGTAGTTATTAAGAAAGTGGATCATGACCCCATGAACTTAGGCCATGACCCAAGAGCATAAAAATGTATAAATATGGCCATTTGAGCCTAAATAAAATATTCTTTTGATGTGAGTGAAATTTGACACTTACAGGAACCATATGAAGACATGATTTTGCGGTTACTATTCACAACTCATAACCCCAAATTCATTATTAGTGTACCATTTCATTCTCAATAAAAGTCAAAATTGTCATGTTTGTCATTTTATTAAATAAATAAAATATAATTAAGTAAAATCAATAAATAATAAACAAAAATAATAATTAATAAATTTTTAGTAATTAATAATAAATAAATAAAAATTGAGTAAAATATTAAATAAATAATATAGGAATAATTAATAATTAATAATAAATAAATAAAAATTGAGTAATAAAAATTTAAAAATAATAAATAAATAAATAATGATAAATATAATAGAATTAATAATAAATAAATAAATAAAAATTGAGTAAAAAATATTTTAAAATAATAAATAAAGTAAAACTAAATAAATAATAAACAAAAATAAAATGAATAAATAATTAATAATTAATAATAAATAGTTAAATATTAAATAAATTTGTACAAAAAATAGTTAAATATACATATATATTTATTTAATTAATAGAATAATAAATATTGTAAAACCAAATAAATAATAAACAAAAATAATATGAATAAATAATTAATAAAAATTGAGTAATAAATATTTAAAAATAATAAATTGGTAAAAGAACATTGAAATTTCAAATGAAAAAGGATTATAAATTTTCAAAACTACATATACGAACCAATTGAATAATTCTTGCAATATGGTAAAATATTATTATCCAATATTAATATTTTTTGTAAAAAAAAATTCATCCATAATGTATTTTTATTTTTTAAAATATATATATTTAGAAAATATTATTATAAATAAATAAAATGTCAAATCAATTCAAGTTACCAAATATGGTTTGGTTTTAGAATTTCAGCTTATACCAACTCTACCAAATATGGTTTGGTTTTTCAGCTTCACTTTTTCTCACACCAAAACCATTTGCACCAAACATGATTTCAGTTCAGAATAAAACCATACCAAATCCAACCCAAATCAAACCAAAATAAAAAATCAACACTGCATCTGTTGCCAAACATGCACTGCGCATTAGGTGCACAAATTAAAATGAAATTGGTTTGGCTTTCTTTAGCCTTACATGAGTTGCTAATTATGGCAATAGATTATATATATATATATATATATAAAAGACAAGATCGTGGTTTAGGTTGCTGTCTGGCCTATATGTAAATAACGGCATCACCTGCCAATTAGCGTCACTTCATAGAGAAAACCGCTAACCCCACTGCCATGTACGGATGTGAAATCATTTTTCCTGCTTGCTAATGGCTTTCACTTTTCTGACTTTTCACTCATCATTTTAAAAATTACTCAACTAATCTTCCTAATTATTCAAAAGGAGCTCTATTAGTCGTAGCACAATAAGGATATTTTTCTACGATTAGGAAACTAGTGTTCTTTCACCTAAATTATAGTCTTACCTATTTTTGAACTAATCATATAGAAATAAATGTTTCTATGTTTACTTTTACACATAAAAATTGAATCAAAAACGCTTTTTTAAAAATTGGTACACATGAACTTCTTCAAAAAAAATTCAAAAAGCTTTTCCAAAATTTAAAAGCTTCACCATTCAAAACATTTTTCACTTTAAGAATTAAAAGCAGAATATGAAAAGTCGATACATTTTAAAAACGTTATAAATCGGATATAGTAATCTCTAAGATGATATGGCAAACCACGCCTCTCACGTAATATTTGTATCTCTAGCCTTTTTAGTCCATAATCCTCTCTTACACTATGACTAGCAGCATAATCCATTAATACAAAGAAATGTAGAAGAAAAAAGCAGTGAAAACACTTGCCTTGAAAAATTACGACAAAGTATTATTATGCATTGATTTCCTCTGTTCGTGGGAACATATAAGAACTACAGAAACTTTTTAGAAACAAAGTAGAAACCCACCTTAAAACAAAGCTTGAAATCCCATCCAGCAACACTACATTACTTGACGTAGGCAGTGGATAACACTAGACCAAAAGGCCCATGATTATACCACTAGTTAAAAGTAATTGAATTAATACAAATCTTAAACATAATAATATATTGAACTAATTTAGTAGCTCAAATAAATGAAATCTAAGGGCATTTTGGACCGCCTTGCTGGGTCTTCCAGTTGTTGTAGCAAGGGCAGGTCTGTTTGTTCCCATAAGTCCCCGGAGGCACACACTGGCACTTGGCGCAGCACTTTTGGCAGAAGAACATGCACGGCTTCTTGTGCGACGTTGCCGAGCACCGATATGTACACCTTGGCTTGCAATCTGCATTAATGCAATGCAAAACACCAATTTTGTACAATCAAATTTTGATACACAAAATACATACACACCTATAGCCCTATTTTTCGAACTGTACTTTAGATTTTTTGAATAGAAAAGCTCCATGTTTCGAATGGTGTTTGACTAATTTCTTAAAAGATGTTTGGAATCTTGGAATAACGTTTCGAAGAAATTACTGACTTTTTGTAAAAAGTTTTTGTTTATGTGTAAAGACAGAAATAAAAGTTATACCAAATAAGGTTTAGTCATCTTAAAATGAATCAAGTATATACCTTGAGGACGGAGCTTATTGTAAGCCTGTAATTCCAAGAATGAGCATAGAAAGAAAAGAGAGATATTAGGAAAAATGCGAGCATAATTCAAGTAGAAATGAAGCAATTAAGTGTGGGTAACTGGTGTAGTATTTAATTACCTCAGCCACATCGGAGAACGTAATCAAGAGGAGGAGAGACACAAGCAACAAGATAGAGGTGTACGGACTTCTTGCCATTTTTCTTTCTTTCTCTCTATATATATATATGTATGTATGTATATATGTATAGAAAATAAGACTAAACACATAAAAAGGGAATGAGGGAATGAAAGTGGAAAGGAGATGAATTTATAGAGGATATGTGATGCTATGTTTGAGGCGTGAAGATAGGGAGGGTTATTAAGCCGCGCCAAAAGTCCTTTGCATCATATGGGCTCATGAAAAAAGTAGCGCTAAAAGCGCCGTGTCTCATGTGTGCCATTGTCAACTTTATCATGTTACTCAATTTCTTTTCTTTCACTTCACCGCATTGTTTATTTTTTTATTTTATTTTTTTTGTTTCTGTCTCTCAGAAAAGGCAGTTAAAACTGTTGCGATTCGTATCATATCATCATCATGTGCGCACGTATCATCTTTTCTTCTATGCATGTGTATAGATACGGTTATGCTTTTCAAATTAGAATATTGGATGGCGGGGTACTAGTTGGAACATGTGAGGGTGTACCATTTCTGTGTGTTTGTTACATATATATATATATATATATATTGTCGTAAATTTGTAATCAATCACCTGACTCATATATTAAGCAAATAATAAAATTGACTGTATAACACAGCCACAAAAAGCACTAGTAAATAAATGCTCAGACTGGAACCAAAATCCATAACTATGAGCAGGGAATTATAAGATCATCCATTTCCAGCTGAGGAAAAAAAGAAAACGAAAATACCATATATATATATATATATATAGCTAAAGTCATTGTAACATGTTCTGGTATATGGCTGCAGCAGCACCGGCCAATGCAACACCTACGAATGCCCTGTCCGGTGCCCTAGTCTTATGGTGAATTGTAACATGTTCTGGTATATTGCCAACTCCACTGTCCGACGCCCTAATCTTATTGTGAATTTGTGAACTCCAGTGTCCGGTGACAATCTTCTTGAGATCAAATTGCAATACTTCTCTGCCTCTTCAAAGGAAGCACAATGTCACGGACTTGGTGTTTCCAAGGAACCGTGCGGCCTTAGACACCTCTAAGATGCTTGAGAAGTGCTAAGTAAGCCTTTGTGGATCTCTAGCTTAGTGGGCAACTAAAGTTAGGTAGATGCGGAAGCTAGTGTGTAAGAAGAGAAAGCTAGGCAAGAGAGCTTAGAAGACAATTGAACTCAAGAGAACTTGTATTGCTTGAGAACTTGTGTGATTGCTTGGATGGTGAGCAAATGAGCTCCCTCCTCTATTTATAGGCCAAGGGCCTTATAAGGAAAAGTGGAGAGATTTCTAGAATTCTCCATGTCTAGTCTACTCTAGAATGTTCTATACAATTCAAGTATAGTCTATACAATTCTATACAAGTCTAGACAACTCTACAATACTCTAGCGAATTCCGGAGAAGTGTGGAGAAGTCTAGAATATTCCGGGTGCCAAGTAGGATCCTACGAAGCGTCTGCGTGGCGCCTGCGTGGCGTAACCTCATAATGCAGGACGTGACATTCTCCCCCACCTAAGCTCGTGATGTCCTCGTCGCGTTCTGCTTGAACTGTTGGATGTGCTTTGCAAACTGCCAAAGTGTGTCTTCATGTTCCCAGCTTGCTTCGCTATCCGGCAGGTTCTTCCATTTCACCAAGTACTCTGTGTACTTGGGTACTCCTCTTCTCCTCGCCTGTCGGTCGGCAAGGATGCACTCTACTTCCTTGTCAAAGGAAGTGACCACGACAGTAGGAGCTCGGTGTGATATGCCTCGAGTTGGATCATCCTTGTCTTCATGGTAGGGCTTGAGCATGCTGACATGGAAAACTGGATGAATCTTGAGCTTTGGTGGTAGCTCCACCATATAGGAGACCTTTCCAACTCGTTTGATGATTGGGAAGGGACCCTCGTAGCGTCGTACTAACCCCTTGTGCACTGCTCGTAGAGACTTGAACTGTTGGGGTAACAGCTTGACTATGACCAAGTCTCTTTCCATGAATTCTAGGGGCCTTCTCTTGGAGTCAGCCCACTTCTTCATTTTCTTGCCCGCCTTATCTAGGTAGGCTCTAGCCAAGTCGGATTGATCATGTCATCCCTTGGCGAATCTGTATGTTGCCGGGCTCTTGCCATCTCCACTTGATGCCATAGCGTTAGGCGTCATGGGTTGTCGCCCGGTCACTATCTCGAAAGGACTGTGGTTGGTAGCCTCACTCCGCTGCAAGTTGTAGGCAAACTGTGCTACTCCAAGGAGCTTGGCTCAGTCCCGCTTGTTGGCACTAACATAGTGCCTCAAGTATAGCTCTAGGAGCGCGTTGATACACTCCGTCTGTCCGACGGATTGGGGGTGAAAGCTAGTAGAGAAGTTGACACCCGTACCCATCTTCTGAAAGAGTCCCGTCCAGAAGCGGCCTGTGAAGCGTGGGTCTCTGTCACTCACTATGTTTTGTGGCCCCCATTGCTTGACCACATGGTCAAAGAAGAGCTCTGTTGTCTGCTCGACCGTGCAATCTGCAGGGGCAGGTATGAAGGTGACATACTTGCTGAATCGATCTACCACTACGATGATGTTGCCACAACCATTAGACTTGGGTAGGCACGTGATGAAGTCCATTGAGACACTCGGCCATAGACCCTCTGGGATAGGTAGTGGCTCTAGTAGACCGGCCGACTGCTGCTGCTCTATCTTGCCTTGTTGGCAAACAAGACAAGTGTGTGCATAGGCCTCGACGTCGTCACGCATCCGGGGCCAGTAGTACGAATCCTCAAGGATTGCCTATGTGCGCCTCAATCCTGGGTGTCCAGCCCACAGGGTGTTATGGCACTCCTTGATGAGTTCCTTTCGTAGGTTCCCCCACTTAGGCACAAATAGTTTGTCGCCCGTAGTGAGGAGAAGATCATCCCTAAGCCAAAAGCGTCAGTTGAATGAGACTCTTGGCTAGGGGGTCATGCTGTAGTCCCTCTTTGATGCGATCCATAAGAGGGTGTTGTGGTCGACTAATGGCCGCGAGTTCTGCCTTGCGGCTAAGTGTATCCGCGAGTTCTGCCTTGCGGCTAAATGCATCCGCTACGCCATTGGCTTTGTCTGGCTTGTACTCCAAGTGATAAGTGAACTCGGCCAAGTAATCTTGCTACCGTGCTTGCTTGGGGCTAAGTTTCTTCTGTGTCTGGAAGTAGCTAGTGGCAACATTGTCCGTCATGATCACGAACCGTGCCCCAAGTAGGTAGTGTCTCCAAGTGCGTAGATAGTGGATGATTGCGGTCATCTCCTTCTCTTGCACCGTGTAGCGCTGCTCGGCATCATTGAGCTTGCGGCTCTCATAGGTTATGAGGTGTCCCTCTTGCATGAGAACTCCCCCAATGGCAAAGTTCGAGGCATCGGTGTGTACCTCGTAAGGCTTAGAGTGGTCTGGTAGGCTAAGTATGGGCTCCTCCATTACTGCCTTCTTCAAGTCATCGAATGAAGTTTGGCATTCCTCTGTCCAGCTCCAAGTGCGTCCCTTTTTCAGCATGTCCGTCAAAGGGGCGGCTCGTGCTGAGTAGTGCTTGATAAAACGGCGGTAGTAGTTGACAAGGCCCAAGAATGATCGCAATTCGGGCACCTTGGTGGGCGGCTCCCAATCTCGTATGGCTTGCACTTTGCTTTCATCCATCAAGAGCTTCCCATCATTTATCTTGTGACCTAGGAACATCACCTCTTGTTGGGCAAAAGAGCATTTCTCCCTCTTCACATAGAGGTCATTTTCCCGAAGAACTTGGAAGACGGTCTTCAAGTGTTGCACGTGTTCTTCCAAGGTGGTGTTATAGATGACGATGTCGTCCAAGTATACCACCACAAAGCGATCCAAGTAGGGATGGAATAGGTTGTTCATCAAGGTACAAAATGTAGCCGGTGCATTGGTGAGACCAAATGGCATGACTAGGAATTCATAAGAGCCATACCTTGTCACGCATGTGGTCTTGGGCTCGTCTCCTGCCGCAATTCGCACTTGATAGTACCCCGAGCGCAAGTCCATCTTGGTGAAGTAGCGTGCTCCTCCAAGTTGGTCGAACAAGTCTGCGATGAGAGGAATGGGGTACTTGTTCTTTATGGTCACCTTGTTGAGAGCTCTATAGTCGATGCACATCCGTAATGACTCATCCTTCTTGCGTTGAAACAGGACCGGTGCGACATAAGGGGCCTTGGATGGTCGAATATAGCCTGCATCGAGTAAGTCGTTGAGATGTTTCCGCAATTCCTCCAACTCTGGTGGTGCCATGCGGTAAGGTGCCATGAATGGTGGCTTGGAACCTGGTTCCAGCTCAATCTTGTGATCTACCTCCCTTCTGGGTGGTAGTCTCTTCGGTAGCTCCGAGGGCATGACATCATTGTACTCCAGTAGTACTGAGTGGATCTCTGTGGACATGTCCCATGTGGGGAAGACTCTGAGGGGTCTTCTGGTGAGTCGAGTAGGGTGACTAAGTAGCTAACTTCTCCCTTCTTGTACCCCTTATTGAATTGTATGGCAGATAGGGAGCGAGACTCAATCTTAGCACCTCGTTCAACTGGCACCATGCATGTGGTATTGCCTTCCATGATGCACATGGTGTTGGTGTAGGGGATGAGAAAGGCCTTTACCTTGTCCAAGAATTCTATGCCAAAGACTAAGGCAAAGTCATCCATGGGTACCACCGAGAGATCGATGAGGCCATTCCATTGGCCTATGCAGGCATGTATGCCTCGGGCAGTGCCGTATATGGCCTTAGTTGCTGAGTTGACGGCCTTCATGGAACCGTCCTCCTTGGTGTACTTGAGGCCTAGTCGCTTGGCCTCGTCGATGCTTATGAAGTTATGGGAGGCGCCGGTGTCTACCAATGCTCTAGTAGACGTCCCTCTTATGGCTGCTTCAACGAACATGAGCC
This sequence comes from Cornus suecica, assembly GCA_963922005.1. Lineage (NCBI taxonomy): Eukaryota > Viridiplantae > Streptophyta > Magnoliopsida > Cornales > Cornaceae > Cornus > Cornus suecica. The sequence goes on along the minus strand of OY998238.1, from coordinate 6,408,507 downwards.
CTTTTGGAGCTTCCTTGGGGGCCTCCATCTTAGCCTTGATAGCGTTGAGGATCTGAAGCGAACCCATGTGTGCCTCCTGCGTTTCTGGGTGCTCAAGCGTCATGGCATTGGCAGTTTTCTTCTTTGGGCAAAACTGTGTCCAATGCATCTCACCACATATGAAGCAGGGCGATGGCGGTTGTCTCTGGGTCTTATTGCCTCCATCTTTCCGGAATCCTTCCTTGTGAGGGGCAGTGTTGGTGGCATTAGAAGTGCTGCCCTTGTCTCCCCCACCTTTGCCGAAGTTTCGGTTCTTGTCCTTGGGCTTGGCAAAGTCTTTCTTGGAGCTGAAATCGATCAATGCCTCCGCTTCCGTGATGGCAGTGGCAAGGTCCTTCACTCCACGTCGCCTTAGCTCCGTCTTGGCCCATTGTTGTAGGCCATCCATGAAGAAGAAGATAGACTCCTTATCTAAGAGCTCAGGGATCTCAAGGGTGAGCGAAATGTACTCCTTGACATAGTCTCGGATGGTCCCTATTTGCTTAACATAACTTCTTCCTCGGCATTCTCAGGATAGAAGTGCCTCTTAAATTATTTACAGAAGTCTGCCCAAGTATCAATGGAAAACGTACCTCTATCGATGTCACCGTGTCTATGCCTCCACCATAGCATAGCATCGTCCACTAGGTAGAGTGTGGTGGTGTTGATTTTTGTCGCCTCGTCCACTATTCATTTGGCGTCAAAGTACCGCTCCATGCCAAATAAGAAGTTTTCTACCTCCTTGGCCACACGTTCCCCCTTGTAGCACTTAGGCTTGGGGACGTCGATTCTGGGAGCTCCGGCCTCCCGAGTAGCAGTGGCGCCGTTTGCTACGGCTTGCTTGCAAATGGCCCAATCGGCACGCATGTCCTCTATGAATGTCCGAATGTTGCCAAGCTCATGATCCATGTAACCACGTAGGGTGGCTATCTCATCATGAAGAGAGCGTAGCTCCTTGCGATGGTCTCCATCAAGGACATTGAGTTGCCCCGTCATGGTGTCTTGGAAGTCGGCGTCATCGGACTCCAATTCTTCCAAGCGTTAGTGAGTATCCACTATACGCTCCTGCATGATGGTCATAGTTCCTTCTATGTCATCAATGCGTGTCTCAAGGCTTGGTTGAACGTCCTTGGTCTTGGACTTCGACCTTGCCTTGGTGTTAGTGGGTGGGCGTTGTTTCTCCCTGCCGCGTTCTTCCTCCTCCATGGCTGGGGTGATGGTTAAATCTATCTCTGCCATACTCTCTTGCAAGTAGGTTGTGATCCCTCACGAACCGTGCTCTGATACCAACTGTCACGGACTTGGTGTTTCCAAGGAACCGTGCGGCCTTAGACACATCTAAGATGCTTAAGAAGTGCTAAGTATGCATTTGTGGGTCTCTAGCTTAGTGGGCAACTAAAGCTACGTGGATGCGGAAGCTAGTGTGTAAGAAGAGAAAGCTAGGCAAGAGAGCTTAGAAGGCAATTGAACTCAAGAGAACTTGTATTGCTTGAGAACTTGTGTGATTGCTTGGATGGTGAGCAAATGAGCTCCCTCCTCTATTTATAGGCCAAGGGCCTTACAAGGAAAAGTGGAGAGATTTCTAGAATCCTCCATGTCTAGTCTACTCTAGAATGTTCTATACAATTCAAGTATAGTCTATACAATTCTATACAAGTCTAGACAACTCTACAATACTCTAGAGAATTCCGGAAAGGTGTGGAGAAGTCTAGAATATTCCGGGTGCCAAGTAGGATCCTACGAAGCGTCTGCGTGACGCCTGTGTGGCGCCCGCGTGGCGTAACCTCATAATGCAGGACGTGACAACAAGCTTCCTTGTTCTGTCCCATCTCCCATTGTTTATTATTCTACAGGACAAGAGACAGAACCAGTTAGTATTGATTTCATTTGCAGCTCTGATTTAAAAACTATAATTGAAATGCATTAATTATATAGATTGTTGTGACACATTAGTATCTGAAGAAATTAACTATAATGTAATGGCGATTCTAATTCTAGCAAATTGGTTAATATGATAACAATCGGAAATGTTTACCTTCTTACTGAAGCTCTTTACGTCGGTCTTTAAAGATTGAAGGTTAGAATGTTCAACAGAGTGCTCGTTCCATTCATCATGCAACTTCTTCAGAATAACTACACTTGATTTGATGTCATACAAATAAAGGTCGTCCTGTTTCAAAATGTTCATTCTATATATGAATGTTAACAATATTATTTAAATCACTCAACCCGTTAGTTCAACTCGTGTTCCAATGAAAATTGAATGACAATAAGTTTGAACACGAGATATTTGACTCGTTCTGATACCATGTTAAAAAAAAAACTTTAATGTGCAAAATTTTGTGCATGAGAAGTAGAGGATCAGCTTTACACACCCAATGTTGGTAATATTTTTGCTTTTGAGTCAAGCACCTTATGAATATATTGCTTGCCTCCCTTGATAAGTCAGGTAAACCTGCAAATAATTAATCAAGCCATTAAAATTAAAGTAGTCTCTTCTAATTATTAAGTTTGCCCTCCTTAATTAATTACCTTTTCCAATAGCTTCAATGGCAAATTTCATTATCAACTTCATTCTGCTTGCATCAGAGGGGCTAGCAAGAGCAACCTCCTTTAATGTGGGATACACTGCTTCAAACCTTCCCGTATCCTGCATAAAATACAACGAAAATTCATGACTCGAAACCAAATTTTGAAATAATCCAAATCAATTTTTTAAAATTTATTTTAGATAGGGCAAAGTGCGGGTAACACTTAGTATGCATGTTGGAGCACTTGCACCCTGAGACCTCTGAGTCATGCATTATGTAGAGAATATATGCATTAATCCATAATGCATATATATATATATATACACTACCTAAGAATACACACCTCACTTCTAGTTCTAGCTGAATGTTCCGGGAAGGTAACTATCATCAGATAATTAAGAGCCCATGGTGGCACAACGCGCTCTCCTCTCCAGTGTACTCTATTTAATAGAATAGAGGGAGCATTTGGGGCAGATACAATGCTGCAAATTGAAAAAACAAAAATTGATAATTGAGATTTCACTATTTATAAATAAATACAAAAAGTGTTATATACATATAGATGTGTGTACTGAGTAGTGTTGAATTAATTGTGAGGATTTCCAACCTCTCCACAAGCTTCAAAATAAAGTCTCTGGACTTGTGATCACTACTGATAAATTTGCTGCTCATAAGCTTTGGCAAGAGTTCATGTACCCACACATAGAGTCCAACACTCAAATTCCCTTGGCATGCCTACAAATATTGAAGATTGGCTTAATACATTCAATTTATTACTAGAAAAACAATTACCCAACAAAATAATTTCGATTATCTGCAGAGAAGTAGAGTAAAGATTGTTTCAGTTTCTACCTGGACCATCAACCATATTGTGAATGGAAAATTATATATTCTTCCATATTTCATGCACCCTAAGTTACGAGGACAGAGGCTGATCAACACCTCGGGTTTTTGGCGTAGCACCATTGCTAAAACCACAAACATCGCAAACTGCAATTTTGAATTTTAAACAAATGAAAGTGAACCATAAAGTTAAAGGAAAATACATGGAATTAAAAGTAAAATTGTCATCATGATTCTAACATAAATGTTTCAACCACAAATGAAGATAATATGAAGGGAAATGAAAATTTTACCCGCGACTTTAGTGGTTGCTTAATCATCTCTTTTAATTTCTTGTCATTTCTATGATCGATAGGTATGCTATAAAGAATGCCTTCCAATAACCGATCTACAAAGCTAACCAGTTTTCCAACAGATATCTGGTTAAGCCACTTAACCGATATCTCATAAACGTCTTTTGATATGTGAGAAATAGGAATCTGTCGAGAACAAAATAAGTGTTGAAATAAAATTATTCTGGAATAAGGTGCACAAACACACACAACAACATATATAATATACCACATGCATGCATTCACAAACTACACTTCGTTTTAGTGTATTATTGATAATAAAAACTTCACTAATGAAAATGAGAGAAATTAATTCACATCAACCAACTTCTCAAAGGAGGACGTTCTGAGTAGCTTTCCCCGTAGAAAATGAGTGTCGCTAAGTGAAGTAAACGCGCCACCAAAATATTTCGCAAATTCCACCAGCTGAAAATACTTTCCTCCACAAGCCTAAATAATACACAAAGAAACTCAATTGTTTTTTTTTCCAAGGCAATGAATGCATAGTTCAATCCAATTCCATCTTGAAGAAAACAACCGAAAACAGAAACCAATTTCCTGCCTCAAGAAGTGTAACAAATTTCATTCAACTGTTAGATTAAAAAGAATAGAAGAAAAAATGACACTATATATTTGCTTTACATTTTTCAATTGTAGCAAATAAAATATTGGTGTCAAACATGTTTTTATTGTGAAAAATGAGAAGAAGAAAAAAACACAATAAAAAACAAAAAGGTGAACCCAACATGCCCTTAATTATTGGTGACTTGGATTCTCCAAACCTAGCTCGTGAGAGAAGAACATGCATACAAAGAAGAGTAAAAAGATGTTAAAAACATTCTACCTTCGAAATTCGAAACTCACTCCTATACGAGCAAGGAAAGCAGCAAGATCAGACGCATTGATGTTGGCGGCAGCATCGGCCACAGTGATGGGATACTTTGCTTGCTTTGGTCTCGGATCGCCGTCACCGGAACTCTTTGGAGGCTCCGTCGACACTTTCTTATCGCGGTTGGTGTAATTTATTATTACTATTCTCTTGCCTCCTATGGTTTCCACATCCGTTTCAGTCTTTGTATCAACGTTTGAGCCATTATTAGCCATTGTTAATTAGCTCTTTCCCACTCTCCAAGAAATATATATATGAATAAAAGAAATCACCCTTTGCCTATGCAGTAGAATATTATATATAGATAGAGTGAGTTTATATTCCAAAAATAACTTCATTTATAACTATATATATGTATATATATACAAAGTGACGTTACATTCCAAAGTTGCATCCCAAATCCTTCTAGGAAACTTCATGTCTCTCATTTGGAGTCTCGCTAGGTCATTTCATTGATACGGTATAATATAATTTCGACCCGTAGTCAAAAAAAAAATTTTAAAAAAAAACCTAAATTTTGTACCATGAATTTCTTTCCAGGCCAAATCTTAGGGCCCGATTCAGTGATTCCAAACATAGGATAATTTAATTTGGACGAAATGAGTAACAACACACTTGGGCCTTACTGGATATATACTTCAATATCCAAACTGAGATGAGGTCAAATTTGATTAATCTATTTAATTAAAATTGCATACATTAACCATCTTATTATTTAGCAATTGATTTTTAGTGTCAATAAAAGTCAATACAACATTTTGTTTAGCAACATGATCACGTAAGAAATGATGCATAATCTCAATGTGCTTGGTTCGTGAATGATGAATAGGATTCTTTGATATGCAAATAGCGCTTGTATTATCGCATTTAATGGGCACATGATTGAAAACAAGTAAAGCAAACTACCGATCATGCCTCTATAGTTAGTAATGTCAACACATTTATCATGTTCATCATTATCAAGCTTAATAGAGGAACTCATAGGAGTTACGGCATGTTTGGTTTCCTCCATACCAAAACACTTTAGTAAATCTTTAGTATACTTGGATTGGCTAATAAATAAGTCATTCGAGCTTTGCTTGATTTGCAATCCTAAAAAGAAATTCAACTCACTCATTATGCTCATTTCAAATTCATTTTACATACTTGTGACAAATTATTTACATAAAGAATCGTTTGTTGAGTCGAATATAATGTCGTCAACATATATTTGGACAATCAACAAATTATTCTTAATGATTTTTGTAAAAAGTGTGTTGTCAACTTTCCCTCTTGTAAAACCATTTTGAGTCAAAAAATCCGCTAAGTCTCTTATACCAAGCTCGAGGAGCTTGCTTTAAACCATATAGAGCTTTAGCCAATTTGAAAACATGATTTGAAAAAAGCTAACTTTCAAAGCCGGGTGGTTGCTCTTCCTCTAAAGTACCATTCAGAAAAACACTTTTGATATTCATTTGATAAAGAATAAAATTTTTAGATGATGCAAATGCAATAAACATTCTAATTGCTTCTAATTTAGCTACGAGTGCAAAAGTCTCATCGTAGTTAATACCTTCCTCTTGATTGTAACATTGAGCTACCAATCTTGCTTTGTTTCGAATAATCACTCCATTTTCATATAATAAGTACATGTATCAAGTGAATGACTCAAATGAAAAGTAACTTAATGTTCAAGTGTTCAAGTGTGTGTGTGAATAAAAGTTTAAATCATAAGTATACTATATGCAAACAAGAAACACTAAATCACTAAATCATTTAAAATCACATAATCATGAATGTAGATTCACTTAAAATCACATATGAGCACTTAAGAATAAGTCAACAACACCTCCATCTTAACCACATGAAAATCAATAAACACATATGCAACATCTAATCATAGAATATAATGTGAATAGAGTAAAAATCATGATAATGACTAAGAAATGAACATTCTAAAATAAACAAGTGAAAAATACACAAGACAAATGCTAACACCTTAATATTCAAAGGTATTTTCATTTCTCTATGAATTTTACACAATGAGTTCTTTTGGAGAAAAATGGTGAGAATATTAACGAAGAAAATTATAATTATGAAAATAAGTTCAATATCTCTCATAAATGCACGTCATTGAAAATTTTAATGTAATGACAATGATATGTATTTTTCTCAAGTGCATAAAATATATCCCTTATATATATGGTAAAAATACTTATCTAAAATAATAAGAGATGAACCAAGATAATGAACAAATAACACATAATATATACTCTTATTTATGTTACTAATCATCTAAGTCCAAGAGTAGTCAACCATGGAAACCATATAATCCCAAAATCAAAGTGTCAAAAAGTATTTGAAATTATGTTCATGACACTTAAATGGATTTTACCAAATAAGGAAATAAGTTCATTTATCATGCTCATTTTGAAATAGTTTGTATGTTTGTGATAAACTTCTTTACACAACACATCACATATTGGTAAAAATAATGTTTATCAATAAAGTTTTAAAATAACTTTCATCCATAAGAAAATCACTTAAAGTCATTCAAAATACCCTCTTGGAACATATTTTAAGTTAAGCACGACTTATGATAGTTTTAAAACCCATTGTCTAAAACTTATACATTTCAAAGCATTGTGATTCTCTACATGAAAATTTCATTTTAAAATCATATAAGAATGCATTAGATAAAAACATTCTTAGAAATTTAATTTCATTCACATGTGCAAAGAATAATCTATATCCTTCTTGGTTAAGATTATGGGATAATAATGGTCAAAACCTTGGGTCACCACTATTAGACATAAATTGCAACATTAATATGCATTATAAAATATACAAGAGTATGCATGTATGATAATGATATAAAATTTTAAGATATAGAAAATATTATATATCATTGAGAAAATAATAATAATACAAAAATAATAAAAACGCATGTCTTTCATGATATGTGCACATAAAACTCATGATTCATATTTTTCAATAAACATTCAAGATAACAACATTTGAACACAATATCTCCATCTTTTCAACATGCTTCCTTCAAAGAGGAACCTATAGTTTCTTTTCATAATAGAGATTCAAGCATATATTAAATAGCTTCAACCAAGGTTTCAATTTGAAACAACAAAGGCTAAGCATCATGAATATATCATTTTTATGAAAGTCTTTATGCAAGAAGTTATATAATAGAGGATGATGAATCATTTAACCACATAGAATTTCATCACATATTCCTTATCCTCATTTTCATTAGATAGATCATTCAAAGAAATTTTGTTCTCTTGAGGTTTACTAGTGTGAACTTATTTGATTAAACATATATCCCAAGTCCGTCTTAATTTCACTTCAAAATCAAACACCTCAATTTCATGTGCAATAAGTCATATCAAGATATTTAGATAAAACACAAAAATCATGGAAGCACATAGACAAATATAAAGAAATAGCTACTCAAGAAATCAACCAAATTCAAGTAAAATAGTTTTGATGGTATAGAGGTGGTCATGACAATATTCTTTAAATTTCATGCATGATCAAAATATTTCATTCATAAGACTAGTCTTTGAAAAATATTGCATCAAATGTACTTGAAAGGACAAGAGACTAATATTATGACATCATATATCCAACTCTCATTTCAAAGTAAGCTACTATCAAGAAATCATCAAAATCATATTCAATTGCATGCTCCAAGTAGTCAATCACCCTCATTACCAATCATCAAATTTATTTCATGACATATCAATAATGATTCAACATACTTTAATAAACATATGTATGTCATGTTAAATCTCATCAATGAAAGCACATTAGTAGTGGAGGTTAGAAAATATGTACCATGGTGCTAGCTTTACCCATTTTACCTAGAGTTGCTTGTAGATGATTTGTATTGTCCACTCATTTTTGTGAGAGACCTTGATTCCATATCCCCTTTTGAGTTATAGCATCACAAATGAAGAATCAATAGATTACATCTTCCTTCTTGAGTAAGGAATCAATCCACACCTACAAAACACACTCAAGTAGCTTTTTTTGGTACCCTTTTTGCTCTAGGGTCCATTTCTGTTAGCACATTTATAAGTCATTATAAGAACATTAGCACAAAATGAATGATCTTCTACAACCACTATGCTTCAATTGAATTTATCATTCAAGAGCATTATCATGAAGTGCATTTGTCAATTCAAATAGTAAGATATGCTCATGGTTATTTAACAAGTAAATGAACCAATATGAAATTAATAATAGGAATGAAACTTTATTTCATATATGATCATAGTAAACAACCATATGCATGATTCATGTTCAATTGTCAAGAATTGACAAGAAAACCAATATAACTTTCCTTGATTAGCAAAAATAAATTATATGCCCTTTTTCAAGATTTATAAAGCTATAGCACAGAGGAAGAAATATTTCTTTTTAATTTCAAAATTATTTGAACATTTGAAAGCACAATGAAAAGATATTTTCATAAGAGTCACCATTTTGAAATAATTTCTCTCTAAATCAATGTGTCACTCTTCCCATGCAATTTCAAGATAATCAAAAGAATGTGATACATGAACAATGATTATTCATCAATCAATGAATACATTCATAAAGCAATATAGTATACAAATTTCCGTTTCTTTTAGCATTGAACAATTGTTTTCCATCTTTCTCAACTAAACATGCATTGGTCCAAAAAATAACATCATAGTCATTGTCACACAATTTACTAATGCTAAATAAGTTATGCTTCAAACCATCAACCAAAAACACATTATCTATAGAAAGAAAGGAAAATATACCAATTGAGGCAATCCCTATAATTTTGCCTTTAGAGTTGTCTCCAAAAGTTACATTTCCTCCTTCATAAGATTTTAGAGAAATGTACTTTGATTTGTCTCCCGTCATATGCCTTGAGCATCCGCTATCAAGAAGCCATTTCCTTTAAGGCGGACTTTAAGCATACCTACATAACAAATTTATGTAATTGGTACCCAATTTATCTTGGGTCCACTAGGGTTAGAGAGAGATGCGATGGTTCCTTTCGGAAGCCAAATCATTTTTGGTATAACATTCTCCTTTCTACGTAAGCATGCAATGGTTCCTTTTGGAACCCAAATCATTTTTGTTATCACTTTCTTATTTCTAAGTAAACATGCATTTGCCTTATGTCCATTTTTCTTGCAATAATAACATGTAACATGCTTATAATCACTTGAAGGTGTATGAGATGATTGTCTTGTAAATGTAGAACTAAATGTTTTTCTCTTTTTCAAAATAAGAGCATCTTTGTCAAAGGCATCATACGCTAGACCACATTTATCAAATGAACATCTTTGTCTTCCTAACATAATACTAAGGTTCTATTTTCCTTTTGTAAATTTAGCTAAGACATTTATTTGATCATTTATAGTATTTTTCAACTGATTATTTTCCTTTTCTAGCTCAATGCTTTTGTCATTGCTTGGAGTTTCTAAGTTGGAACTAGTAGAGCTACATGAAGATTTAGCTTTCTTAAGAAGAATATGTTTTCTAGCTAATTTTTTCATCATGTAATTCTTCAAACGCATCTTGCAATTCATTATAATCAAAGAGAAGTTCATCATACGACAATTTAGATTTATCTATTGCATATGAATTTAAATGTACCTCTTCTTCATTTGCCATGAGGCAAATATTTACCGTTTCCTTGCCATTTTCCTCCTCATCCGAGTCACATGAGTCGTAGTCATCCCATGTGGCATTCATAGCCATCTTGCTTGGTCTTTTCTCGTTTTGCTTCTTGAACTTGAAGCAATCACTTTTGTAGTATCCCGGCTTTCCACAATTGAAACACGTTAGAGGTTCCCTTTTGCTAGGCTCACCTTTTGGTTCAATTTTCCTCATGAATCTTCCACCATTGGCTTTCTTTCTTTGAAGGTATTTCTTGAACTTTTTAGTGAACAATGCAATGTCCTCATCCACTTCTTCTTCACTCGGCTCAATGGCTTCATTTTTGGTAGAGGCTTGCAAAGCTATACCTTTTCTTGGCTTGATGTTGTCTTCATGAGATTTCAACGTGATTTTCCAAGTGAGTAGAGAGCTGAAAATCTCATCAAGATGGTGTTGAGATCATGAGCTTCTTTGATTGTTGTTAACTTTGTATCCCATTTGGCCGGAAGACTTTTAAGCACTTTGCGTGACACATCGGATCTAGGAACAATTCTACCAAGATGCTTTAGTCCATTCAAAATATTTGTAAAACGAGACATCATAGAATTTACATTTTCATCATCTTTCATAGCAAACAACAATTCATATTCATGCATGAGTAAGTCAATTTTGGATTCACGTACTTGAGAGGTACCTTCATAAGTCACCTCAAGCTTATCCCACATTTCTTTACCCATTGAACAAGTAGATACACGATTAAATTCATTTGGACTCAATGCACAATTTAAATTAACTTTGGCTTTAGCATTGTATGACATGATCTTACGGTCATCGTTATCCCACTCATTTGGTAATTTGGGAGCGGTTTTTCCATCAACGACTTTGGTTATTACAAATGGTCCTTCAATGACTACTTGCCATATTTGATAGTCAATAGCTTGAAGAAAATCTATCATTCTAGTCTTGCAATAACTATAGTTTGATTCATCAAACCATGGGGGTCTATTATTAGATTGTCCTTCAACGTGAGTGACTAAATATGAGGCCATGATCGTTCTCTAAGACGGTTAAGTCTAAAATTAATAGAGATTAGACTCTGATACCAATTGTTAGTCACTAATTAACCCTAGATGGGGGGTGAATAGGGTGTTCAAAAATATTTCTAACTCTTTTCGAAAGTTGAACAAGTTATACAAATATTCAATTACTTCAATAGTCAAGTGAAAGATTCAATTCAATTGATCAAATAAATTATCACAAGACTAATTATAGCATACAAGATTTTGAAGTAAATATAACATGAAAAATAATGAAGTAAAGAGTAAGAGATGGAGAGATTGACACCGTGATTTTTACGAGGTTCGGTAACTCCTAGTCCTCGGCTCAAGAACCCCTTCTTGAGACTTTTTTCGATTCTTTCACTATGACCCTTCCTTCACAGGTGGAATGACAAACCTTTACAACACAAGCCTCACGAGCTTGCCTCACAATCAAGAGAACAATCCTCTCTTGAAAAATCGTTGGACTTCACTTATCCGAGATCACAAAATTTGTATGTAATCAATTGAATCACTCAAGAACAAAAACACTTAAAAACCCAAAGGTTTTTATGAAAGATAAATCAATATAAGCTCAAGTGTTTTTGGTGATTTTTCAATAACTCTAGATATGTATTCTCAAGGAATATATCAATGAATAATGTTTGGAGAATAAGAAGAAATGCTAGAGTTTGAAACTTCTGAGATTTTTGCAGAAAATCAAATTTTTGCTTACTTCCTTTCAATGGCTTTTTCAGAAAATCTGTGTATGAAAAATAATGGCTTCTTCTTTCTCTCAAGTTCAATCTCTTGAATACAAACTACACATCTCATTCTATATATATGAATGTTTTAGGGTTTTGAGAGTGAATATTGTAATAGAGAAGACAAGAGCCGTTTAAAGACCATTAAACATGTTGCTCAAAACAGGGAAAATATTTTCTGTTGAATCTGCAGAAAACATGGATCATTTAGTCGACTACTTGGAGTCTTTAGTCGACTAGATGGACTCTCTTAGTCGACTAGATGGGCTGCCTTAGTCAACTAGTTGATGCTTTAGTAAACTAGATGAAGTGGTTTAGTCGACTATAACAAGGCTTTAGTCGACTCAATGAACTGATGAAAAACTTGTTGCTTCTGATTGGTTTAGTCGACTACTTGAGATGGTCTAGTCAACTAGGTCATAGTTTAGTCAACTACATGGTTCTTTTAGTCGACTACAACTCAATAAAATTATTATTTTTCTTTCATTTGAGTTCGGTTCATTTAATACTTGAGTTTATACGATATTATCGACACATAAAATTACCTTATTACAATGATCGCACCCTGACCTATCTACCCCGAGTCTTGAGTCTTCGACTTTCACCTTTTCCGTTAAATATTTGATTTTCCGTTTCCGCGCTTCAATTTCTCTCTTGGCCTTTTGCTTTTATTCAAGTTTTCTTTCCGAGCTTGTTTACCGAGTCTTTCACCTGTCTTTTGCTGAAAACATAAACTCAATAATTCATTAGTATCAAACACACTTTAAATATTTTGTTAATATCAAAATAAGATTTCTTAACCAAGAAATAAATTTCAAGGCCAACAGTTACCAACAAAATGGGTCATGACTTCATATAATTAGAAGCATAGCCCTACAAAAGAGAGAGAAAATTCATGAGCTTGAGCTATATATTGAGTCATTGGAGCCTCAATAAAATTATCTTTGATATAAGAAAAAAATATACACTTACACAATGGAAGCATCTGTTCTAGTAACAGACTTTGAATATTATTATATTTAAATTGCTTAAATACCTTCACGTCCGACGCCGTGGGTGAAGATTTTACCGCCGCGATCGATGACGGAGCTGGTTTCTTCCACCAACACGTCGACGGCCTGTTGGGTAGCGTTGGTTTGGGTGAAAACGGAGTTTATTTGATTGCAGATCTCGGAAGCCATATCCGCCACCGGAACACTAGCCATTGGAATTAACTATTTTGCTTAATTGTATGTATAGGTTTTTGAATACGTACCATGTATTTGTTGATAGAAATATATATACATGTATTTTGCAAGAAGTATACTATGATATCTAGTTATCTACTGCATTGGTAGAAAGCCGACATGTGTCGCCAGGTGTCATTCTAGTAGCAAGTGGGCGATGAGTAATTGATTTGTAATGATCAATTCTGGATAAAGTTGGGAGTTTCAAAATTTTAACCAGTTTGTTTTATATTTTTTACTTCTCAATTTAATTGAATTATACAAATAATTCGATAAATTTGAAGAGTTATCTAAAAAAAAATTATTTCTTTTTTACATCTAAAATGTTCTCTAAACGCTTATTTCAACTTATCAAAATGCTTTACTCAATCTAATAACTCCTATTTAATTATCCTAAGTGACAGTTCGGCAGTTATGTTTTAATTTGTATTATATACTTTTTGCCTTCTTTATGTTAAATTTTTTTAAAAAAATTCATTTTATTGATTGGTAAAATTTATTATAAAGTAAATAATTTGATATTTTGAAATAAAAATTTAAAAGGCTGCAACCAAATGTCTTATAATGATACTCTCTGTCACATTTTAAGTGTCCATTTTGGAAAATCCAACATTTTAAGAGAATGGTTTTTAGTAATTTTTATTGTATGGATAATATGTGAATTGTCAACTTTATCCATATTAGGGTCCATGACGATGTGATGATAGACTTTTATTATTTTAATGAATGAATGTTAAATTGGTAAATTGACAAAATAAAGTACTTTAATTTTTCAAAGTTTGACACTTATTTTGGGACGGAGAAAAACATGAAAGTGGACATTTAAATTGGGACGGAGGGAGTATCACATTTCCTTCCCAAATGAGGTTAGGGGTTCGAGTCCCATGTGGCTCAAGTGTTTGAGTGTATGCATTTTTTACCATTCAAAAATAAATAAAAAATGATACTGCATTCAAATTTATTTCGTAACTAATTAGTAATTATTTTATATTTTGTGTCTAATTGCTCTAAATATCTTTTCGGCCTTGGATTCAATCCGCAGTTATACTGGGTCATATAACCCAAGGTCAGGCCTGTTGATTAAATACGATACCATCTACTATCAATACAGCCCAGCTGAAATTTGGTTATAATCAGGGCCCAAATAAAATTTTGAAACCATGACCAATGAAACCTTTTCTAGGTGACCGGTAATAAATTTTAATTGCAAAATGTACTAGTGTTAAACGAATTACATTAAAAATAAATAATAAAAACAACAACAACAACAACATTTTATAATTACTAAACACAATTTTATTTTCTATCTTCCACTGAAAAACTAAAATCACAATTTTACTTTTGGAGAAATTAATAGACAACCCTTTAAATCTCATAAAAGGTTAAAGTAATAATCACTGAATGATTGATGTTAAATGTTGATTTTTGCTTACAACCCAAAATGTCCTATTTCAAATATCAATGTCTTATTTATACAAGTTTTTGGATAACTTACACCCCTCAATCCTAGTGGTCATGCCCCTCTATATGTGGGATCATGACCCACGTTCTAAAATGACTTCTCACTTTGTTGGAGTGATGGGTTTTGACTTTCAATACACGTGAGAAATATCTCATGAGCCTCAAACTTTGCATGGGCATTTCAACTGAATTCATGGGCTTGTTGGTATAATTCCTTGGGCTTGGGCCCGGTTGTTTTGCTATTTACGTTGGCCCCATTCAGGTATGGTTCATGGGTTCGTGGTCTTGACCCGAATCTTCATGAGTTGACAGGTTGGTGGCAATTGTCATCCTATGACGTCAACGTCATAGTTTGATTAGTTGCGTGTGACTCTTGAATTTTGAAAAAAAGGTTGTTTGTCCTCTTTTTTCGTAATCGATGTATGGGGAGTTGAGGCGCCCCCCTCCTCATTCATTGAACCACTTTCTCCCTTGTTTATTTAAACTCACTTAATGCATAATTTTGTACTTTCTATCTTGCAAACTCTCTTTTATCTCATCTAATTCACTGTTTGAAGTTTCACCGGATCTTCGTCATTTTCTGGATTCATTCCACCGGAGTTCCTAGAGTATTCGTAGGATCTTTGTGTAAGTGTCTCATATTCTTATCATGTCTAATAGTAGTAAGACCATTTCTGTCTCTAAACGAATTCCTCGTGAATATGGTGGATCTGAGAGTCTGAGTCTTCCATTAGTCAACCCTTCTTCCTCAAGCCAACATCCATTAATCCAACATCCCTTGCATGTGGGAGGAGAAAGGACATCTATCTCTTTCGTTCCTCCTGAGAGAACGTCCTCTGCACCTGAGCCCTTCAGTGCTGAGCCTCTTGAGGCCGCTAAGAGAAAGTCTATCAATATTAGAAAACTTAGGAAGGAGTGCAGAGTACCTAGGGAAGTGATTATGGAGGAATACGATCACTCCCTGGACTTCAGAAGTGGAGATGGTGTAGATCTGAACGAGGTGTTGATGTCTGAGCTTCAAATCAAACTGATCTGATTTCCCCTTCACCCACTATTTCATTTTATTTTCTTTACCTTCAGGATAGCCCCTTTGCAGGTCAACCCGAATTTCTTCAGGATTGTTTCCATGTTGATCTTGAAGAACCACGACAAAAGATTGGATTTGGGTCTGGCAGATCTGCTTCTGAGATACAGAATTAAAAATCGAATTAAAGACTGGATGTGAGGGGATGTACCACTTATACCCTTTCAAGGGTCGATCCATCTGCTCCGAGACATTAAAGACAGAAAAATATTGGAAGGAGAAGATGGTTTTGGTGAAAGGGGCTTGGTTTCACCCTCTTTCTCAGAAATGGTCGATCCTTCGGTATTTCAGGCCAATTGTTCTTCAACCTTTTTCTTTTTTGCATAAGGAAACCTGTTGATTCCCTGGGTGTGATCAGCTCTTAGGGGATTTTGTGTATAAGTTTCTAGGTTTTGACAGTAGGGAAATAGTGGCTCGGGATGTAAAGGCTCGATTTAATTTGTTGAGGTCCCAAGTCTGGTCTGATCGTCGACTATGCGCTGACCCTACTCCTGTCAATTTGTAGGGTATTTCAAGGTTAGGTGCCAGATTCAAGATGATGAACTCCATCGTACCAGTTATTGTTGTTGTTGATGATGATGATGTTGAGGAGGTTGCGGCTCCTACTTTGGTCAATTAGGATATTGCCCAGGCATTAGAGACTCCCACTGTTACTGTCACTATTCCGGGAGCTGCATCTGGGTCTGCCTTTGTGCAAACCACCATTCCTGAATTGATTCAGCCATCTTCTGCTCGTACCAGACCAGCAGGTGATAACAGACCCTCAAAGTGGAGGATAAATCAGAGTCCCCCGGATCAAGCTGCCTCAAACATTATTTCAATGGGTATCATGATAGCAAGGGCTCGAGATATGTGGACTCCTGAGGAACTTGAGGCTCAGAGGACAACTGACACGACTAAGCTGATGGCTAGGACCCCTGGCCTTTTGATGAGGGTAAATATATGTATCTTCCTTTTGTATTTTTTGTTCACCCTTTCGTTTTTACTGATGTATTTTGACTTTAATTTTTTAGGCTCTCTTCAGCGCAAATGCATTGTGTCTAATCCATGAGACTGATGCTGAGGAAATCAAACACCTCAGGGCTGACCTGGCCCTTAGTGGGGAGAGGGAGGAAGCATTGAAGGCTCAGTTGAGGGAGTTTTCTTCCCGAGTTGCTAAATTGGAGAGCGAGCTTGCTTGGGAAAAGGACCAGAAGGCCCAATTATCTAGTGAGAATGCAAAACTGGCCTGTGACTATGAAAAGCTGGAGCACAACCATGACATTTCCCAGTCTGCTTTGGAGATGTGTAAGGTTGGTGGTTCCAGCATGACCAATCGCTATAAGGATCATGCAAAGAGGAAATTTGTTGACCCGAGTGCTATAGATGACTACCTGGGGGTGAAGCAGTCTTATGCTAATCCTGAACCTAACCATGCCAAAAACCTCTTCATCGATTTTATCAAGGGATAGCTGCCAGCTATTCCTCTTGATTCCTCAGTTCAATTCTTCCCTCAAACAGAGCTGGTTGACTCACTTGGGAAGGGGACCAGTGACCCCAGTCAGACTTAAGATATGTTTGTATATTTTCTTGTGTAAGACCCATCGGGCATTTTTGTACTAGCCCTTTAGGGTGTTTTTGTTAATGAATAGTTATTGGTTGCACCATTCATGTTGTGTGTATCTATTGCTTCTTGCTTAGGATTTTATTTCATTTTAATTCTCTATGAGTATGGGTCAGGCCATTGGGGCCTCTGCCAATCCCATACTTAGGATTTTACTTTCATTTTAATCATTTGTTATTGTGTCTCTATCAATCCCATACATAGGATTTTATTTTTATTTTAATCCTCTGTTAGTATGGGTCAGGCTATTGTGCCTCTGTCAATCTCATACATAGGATTTTATTTCATTATGTATTTTTAATTTACAATTCTGACTCATTATGAAGTAAAGGCAGATGATTTTTTATTATGCGTCTGAAGGCATTACAAAATAACATGAACTGGTATGGCCAACTAACAAACTCGGAAATTCAAACTCAAAAACAAAGCTAGGTCTGGATGCTTCAACCTATTTATTTAATTCAAAAATAATAAAGGCCCGTTAAAGATAATACCTCTTCAGCAGTGAAGCGTTCTATGAGTTGGTATCCAGATAGCCATCGTTGTGCTTGAGTCTGTAAGCCCCACGCCCTATGACTTCTGTGACTGTGTATGGTCCTTCCTAATTCTCTCTGAGTTTGCCGACTAGTCCGATCTTTTTTCTTATAACCATATCGCTCACCTGAAATTCGCGCCTTCTGATGGTAGGTTGTCAATCTGATCATGACTCGATCTTAGTTTTCTTCAAGCAGATCCAGTTCATCAACTAGTTATTGGTTGTTCTGCTCTTCTTGATATAACTCTGTTCTAGCAGTCGATATTACTTGTTCTATTGGAATTACCGCATCTGTACCATAGGCCAATTAGAATAAAGTTTCACCGGTGGGGAGTCTTGGTGTGGTCTTATAGGACCAGAGTACCTCTGGAAGCTTATCTGACCACGCACCTTTAAGATCTTCCAACTTTTTCTTTAGGGTATTTAGTATCGTCCTGTTAGATCTCTCGGCTTGATCGTTGCCTTGAGGATATGCTACCGATGAAGTCCTCAATTGAATTCCATGTTGATTGTAGAACTGCCTGGTTCATTGATTGTCCGGATTCCTTCCATTATCGATGATTATTAACTTAGGCACCCCGAATTAGTAGATGATGTTCATCCATATAAACTTGATCACATGTTTTGTGGGTGATGGTGGAGTAGGATTCTGCCTCTACCCATTTTATGAAATAATCAGTTGTTATCATCGTTTGATTTACTGATCCGAGGGCCATTGGCAGAGGCCCTACCTCATCGATCCCCCATTATACGAATGGATATGGGCTGAACATGGGATTCAACAATTTTTGGGGTGGATGGATACTATCTCCGTGGATCTAACATTTTTTTCACCTTCTGACATAAACTTCGGTATCTTAAGAAAGGTAAGGTCAGAAGTATCATTGATTGAGAACCTTTTGAGCTACTGCTCTTCCTCCGGAATGATTTTCGCATGACCCTTCATGGATCTCCTTCATTATTGTTGATGTTTCCAAAGGGATAAGACACCGAAGATAGGGGACACCAAAGGATCTTTAGTAGAGTTGCCCATGTAGTAAGGCATATATGGCTGACTTCATGCGGATCTTCCGAGATTCTGTTTTGTCATTTGGGAAGATCCCATTCATCAGGTATTCGACTATGGGGTACATCCAACTCAGCTCCCGCGGTATTACATACACGATATCTTTATATTGGATACTGGGGATATCAAGATAGTCGATCAGATCGACTCTAGTCAAATTATGGTCATTGATTGATGCCATATTAGCCAGTCGATCCGCATTTTCATTTTTTCCTCTGGAAATCTGGTTTAAGGTATATTAATGCAATCGGTCCAACTCCATCTAAGCCAGCTTCTTGTAGGGCTGCAACTTTTCTCCTACTTCGTACTCGCCTTGGATTTGTTTGACTACTAGCTGTGAGTCACTGTATATTCGAAGTCGTCGGATATAGAGGCTATGAGCTAGTCTTAGGGCTGCTAAGAGTTTTTCGTATTCAGCCTCATTGTTGGTGGCTGGAAATTCCAGACGGATCGATTGCTGGATGCGGGTTCCATCAGAGGTTATAATCTCGAGCCCAATTCCCGTCCCTCCAGATCTGACTAAACCATCCACAAAAAGCGTACACTCGGGTTCGTCTGGCTCGATCAAAGTTGTTTCAGGTTCGGCTTCATGCAAAAAATCAACGAAGGCTTGAACTTTAATGGCTGTTATCGGGTACGTATATGATGTCGAATGTCCCGAGCTCTAGTGCCCATATGGTGATTCTCCTAATCAGGGCTGATTTAGTAATGATGGCTTTTATGGGTAGAGTAGTTGGCACCATTATTGGATGAGTCTCGAAATAGTGCCTCAGTCATTTCTTTGCATTAATCAATGATCAAACGACTTGTTTCGCCGTAGTATATCTTGTTTCAACATCGGACAAAGACTTACTGCTGAAGAAGATCGACCTCTGGAATTTTTTGTCATTTTTCACCAATGTCGCGCTAGTTGAAGTTGTTAATACCGCCAGATAGAGATGTAATGGTTCTCCTTGATCTGGAGACACCAGGATTGGTGGGCTTTGGAGGTATTGCTTTAATTTCTGAAGAGCCTCCGCTTGTTCTGGTCCCCATATGTTTTATTTTCCCCTTTCGATTGCCTGAAATAATGGCTTGCATCTATCTGTCAATCAGGAGACGAATCGACTCAGTGCTACTACTCTTCCCGTCAAGATTTGGATTTCCTTCTACGTTTTTGGCTTTCCACAACTTATTAGAGCTTTTACTTATGAGGGACTGGCCTCTATTCCTGTTCGATTGACGATATGATCGAGGAATTGCCCTGATTATACTCCAAATGAATAGTTTGCGGGATTGAGCTTCATCCCGTATTTTCGGAATGCATCAAATACTTCCTTAAGGTGCTGGAGGTGCTCCTCATCCCTTATGTTTTTTTACCACCGTGTCATCTATATACGCCTCGACTGTATTCCCTATCTAACTTTTGAATATCTTTCTTACCAGCCTCTGATAAGTGGCACCTGCATTTTTAAGTCTGAAGGGCATTATTTTATAACAATACGTACATTCTTCAATGATGAAGGAAGTCTTCTCCCCATCAGCCCCATTCATCAGAATTTGATTATAGCCGGAATATGCATCAAGGAATGAAAGTCTCTCGTATCCTACTGTGACGTCTACCATCTAATCTATATTTGGCAGAGAAAAAGAGTCCTTCGGGCAGGCTTTATTTAGATTGGTGAAGTCTACGCAAACTCTCCATTTTTAGTTATTCTTCCTGAACACCACTACATTCGACAACCATGATGGATATTTGACTTATCTTATGAATCCAGCCTCTAGCAATTTCCCCACCTCCTCGGATATAATTTGATTATTTTCCACACCGAATCGCCTATGTTTATGCTTCACTAGCCTGACCTCTGGATCCACATTCAAGTTATGTTGAGCGACTGAGGGGTTTATACCTGGCATATCAAGGTGTGACTAGGCGAAGACGTCTGAATTTATTCAGAGGAAGTGGATCAACTTGTCCTTCTCTTCCTTCTGAAGGAAAGATCCAATAAAGGTGAATTTGGTATGATATGTCTAACTGATATTCACCTCTTCCAATGGCTCGGTAGCCGCCTGAGTTTCCTGACCCTCGTCGGAAGGGTCTAACTGTAATTATTATTTTTTATTGTATAGGGGCCTCTCTGGCTCTTCCATGGTCTGTTTTTTTTAGGATGTAGATTCTTAAGAGTCACTACATAACACTCATTTGTTGCTACTTGATCTCCAGGGATGTTTGTCACATCTATTCCATTTGGGTCAAGGCACTGCATAACTTTATACAGAGTTGAAGGAAGTCTTGCATTCGATGGATCCAACCTCGGGCCCTCAGCAGGTTGTATGATGGCTTGACGTCCACCACCACAAAGCTTTCCTGGAGGGTTCATCGTGCGGCTGATACTAACAGCTAGACTACTCCTATTGGTTCCACGCGTCGTCCGTAAAAACCAGCAAGAGGGATCTGAGCTAGACATAATTGTGAAACATCAATCCCAATCTTGTCAAAAGCCCACTTGGTCAAGATGTTGGTGATGCTTCCCGGATCTATCATGATATATTTGATCAAACAGTTAACCACCAAGAGAGTGATTACCAGAGGATCTTCGTGGGGTGTCTAAACATTCTACATATCGGCCTCTGAGAATGTGATTGTTGACTCTTCTTGCCTGATGGATGTTTGGAAAATTTCACTGACACACCTGAATTTGTATGCCTAACGTAGTTTTGACCTCCTACTTTCCTTGGGCTCAACGTCTTCTTCATCTTTTTGGACCATGTGAATAAATCTGACCGATTTCCCTACTGCGGGGTTATTTTGTGGTGCTCGATTTGCTCTGTTTGACCTTGTCTGGTCCTTTACCAGGTAGTCTGCAAGCTCCCTTTTAGCGATCATTGCCTCCACCTGCCTTTGGAGGTTCCTGCAATAATTAGTATGATGTCCTTATTCACTGTGGAAGGTGTAGTGCTTAGTCATGTCTCTCTGCTCTATCGGTTGCCTGATCGGTAGAGGGGGCCTAAAGATACCTTTACTTTTGTTCTCCTGGTAGAGCTTCCCTAGACTGGTCTTGAGCGGAGTTACCCTTTCCTTAGTTTGTTGGCGCTTGTCGAGCTGTTTGGAAGATGAGGTTGACTAGGATGATCCGGTGCGCTAAGGCTTCTGATCTTTCTTTGGATTTTGCCTCTATAGTTACTAGGAAGGCCCTATTATGTCTGATTGTTTTCTCTTCTTCTATTATGAGATAACCCTGCGCTTTGGAATTGAGTTCATCGATATTGCCAGGAGGGCATTTTACCAACGAAGAGTGGAATTTAGTGCCGGGGATGATCGCCATACGGAACGCCTCCACTGCTGACAATTGGTCGCACTCATCAATAGAGGACATCTCCACATTGAATCTGGATAGAAAACTCTTGAGGATCTTTCATTTTTCCTGCGTCATGGTAAAAAGGATTGATATCTGACGGTTGGTGAATTGATGTTTCTTTTGTCGTTGCTTCACCAAACTCCGGTCAACAAAATTTATAATACCTACAAATACTTTACTTAAAATAGTATAGCAATAAGTAGGGTCGAACCACTCTCAACTTAGAAATCGGTTTGAGACTAGGATCCAAAACTATATTTTTCGAGATAAAAAGAAATTACTTAAAACAATTCTTGAATTTTTGAATAGTAAACTAAAATAACTAGATAATTATCAAATGATGGAAGAAATCTCAAGGGAAGAGAATCCACCACCCGGGTCTATATGAATAATATTATATATTTCTATTGCAAATTCTCCTCCAACCTATTAAACATAAACATAGATATTGGTAGGCATTCCCCGTATTTCCATTAATTGGTAATCACGAAAAATCTTCCCTCTAATGTTTTGGTTTAAAAATAAATAAATATAAATAGTGGTAGGCATTCCCCGTATTTCCATTGATTGGTAATCACGGAGAATCCTTCCTCTATTTTCAACCTCTATTGTAGGTTTTGTCACTTGAAAGAATTAATTCGGGAAGAGAATTAAACAATAAGAAATAAAATAAAATTATGTATATCTTACCCAAGGTGGCTTCATCACTCCCTTGAGAAGATGTTTAAGCTAGCATAATGATATAGGAATAAAACATGATGATAGAAGAAATTTTCATTAACTAAGAAAAAGATTACAACAAAATAAAAACTTGATACAAGACTAAATTCTCTCTACAATTTCTCACTCTCTACCATCTAACTCTATACAATTTCCAACTACTCTCCTATTTATAGAGAAAATTGGAATATAATGACATCTTGTAAAGTGAAGTTAGATCTACTTTTCTTTTCTTTTTCTTTGAATATTGATGTTTTCCAAGTCATTTTCTTCTTTCTTCATGTGCATTATATTCTTCATCTTTCATCCATGTGAATTATATTATTTCTTCCATCCATGTGCATTCCTTTCTTCACTTTAATATATTTTCTTCATCTTTTCCAATTCAAACCAATAAGAAATAAAAAGATATATATAAGAACATTTATGCAATAAAATGGTGAATTAAATATTTATTTTTGACATTTAAAATAGTGATTTTGTGAACTTATCAAATTACCCCCAAACAAGCTCTTGCTAGTCCTCTAGCAAATAAGGGCAAAATAGATTAGTTCGCAAAATTAGACTCTTATTAATTTTAACTAAAGATGTGCCACTTTCGCAGGTTGTTTTCGATTGCATTTACCATATGCAATAAGGCCTTAAACCCCTAGGTTACCCCAGTGGACGAGCAATAGCCTCGTGAGGGTTGGATATATTACCCACAACTTTTTCATTCTTCATTTTCATGCATTCATGCATTCACATATTCCTTAATCAAACCATGATACAATATATAAGATAATATGAATACAAATACTACTACTCACTACCGAACAATAACTATCTCAAGCTAATGATATGAATTATCCCCACTGAAGTAAATAATTTCGTTACTTTCTACTCCCAATCTAGACAACCTTCCGTGTTTTTGTGAACATTCTACTATGGTATGTCAATCTCTCTTCTTCTACTTCATTGATCAAACTTTGCCATATTTTTCGTAAAAACTCATTATTTCCATCATTTCACTTCCATCCCTTTTTGTATTTATAAGCTCTGGACTTTCCAGCGATGACTTTTAGTCCCGACCAACTGGGCCCGAACTTCTTCCATGGGATTTATGCTCATTAGTTTTCTCCCCTTTTTACGCGAACAATGATATTGGTGATACCAAGGTCCGGTTACTCAGATAGAATAACTACTTTTTGCATTTCTTTGAAAATATTTTTATTTTTTTAAAATTTTCTTCATTCAATCTCCCCTTCTCCCCTTTTATAGCGGCAAAGCTAATTTTTCAACTCCATAGTCAAAGATCAATTTTTTTTCCCATAGTGAATGTGTGCATGTGCTTATAGGTCAAAGATGTCCTTTTCGGTTTCAATTTCACTAATTTATTTACCTATGTAAAACCACATCATTTCACTAACTCAATCTAATCATTACTCTCATGAGCGGGAATATCGCATCACATACTACGGATATATCATAAACATAAACTTAATCAACTTATAATGCAAAACACTCATGCATAAAAACAAAAAACTTTTCCAAACGAAATCAATTTTTCAAATTTTTTTTTTTTTTTTATTTATTTTTTTAATAATGAAATTCTATTTTGATTAAATAGATATCCACCCCCAAACAAAAATAACACTGTCCCTAGTGTTTAAAAATACATCTAAGAAACAAATTGGAACAAATTACCGCAATTGAGGTGGTGTTTTTGGAGTATAGTCCCTGCAAAGATTCTTGGCAAAAGAAAAGTCAAGTGATTGAAAATATTATGACAGACTTTACCCCCAAACAAAATCTAAACATATCCAAATAGAGTGAAAAAAATAAAATTGATAGAAAAATTTACACAACTGACTGGGCTGCCTCCCAGTAGCGCTAAGTTTAACGTCTTCAACCAGACTCAACAGATGTGCTACCCCTAAACAGATCAGTCCGAATAAATCGGATCAATGAGGAGAATTTCCTCATTTTCAGAAGTTTCAAGTTCTAGGAAAGGCTTTAGACGATGAGCATTAACTTTAAACAACTGTCCATTCTTAGGGTCTTGTAACTCAATGGCACCATGACTAGAAATGTGATGGATATAGTACGGGCCTGACCAACGTGACCTTAACTTCCCAGGAAACAATTGAAGCCGGGAGTTATACAAAAGAACATTTTGTCCTATGAAAAACTCCTTTTTGAGAATGTGTTTGTCATGTTCCAACTTAGTCTTGGCTTTATAATTTCTTGAACTCTCATAGGCATCATTTCTGATTTCTTCTAACTCATTAAGTTGAAGGGTCCTACGTTGACCGGCTTTATCATAGTCAAAGTTCATGGCCTTGATGGCCCAATAAGCACAGTGTTCGAGTTCAACAGGCAAATGACATGCTTTGCCATAGACCAATCGATATGGGGACATTCCTATAGGGGTCTTGTAAGTAGTACGGTATGCCCATAAAGCATCCTGGAGACGAAGACTCCAGTCCTTCCTTGTGGGGTTAACTGTTTTCTCTAAGATCTGTTTAATCTCCCTATTAGATACCTCAGCTTGACAATTGGTTTGAGGGTGATATGATAGGGCCACTTTGTGATTGATTCCATATTTGGACAACAACTTTTCAAAGACTTTGTTGCAAAAATGTGAACCATTGTCACTGATTATGGCTCGAGGTGTTCCAAACCCAAAACCTGGTCTTTGAAAAAACGCACCACAACTCTATGGTCAGCTGTTTTGGTGGCTAAAGCTTCTACCCATTTTGACACATAATCAACTGCTAAAAGGATGTAGAGATTTCCAAACGAGGATGGAAATGGTCCCATGAAATCAATACCCCATACGTCAAAGATTTCAATGATGAGAATCGATTGTTGAGGCCATTCGTTTCTTTTGATAATCTTACCTAGCAATTGGCATCTATGACAAGCTAGACAGTATGTGTGGGTGTCTTTGAAAATGGTTGGCCAATAGAATCCTGATTGCAAGATTTTTGCAGCTGTTCGTTTGGAACTGAAATGGCCACCACATGCCTGGTCATGACAGAAAGAAATGACAGACTTTTGATCTACCTCGGGAACACACCTACGAATGATCTGATCTGGACAATATTTAAAAAAGTAGGGGTCATCCCAGAAATATTCCTTAGCCTTGGCCAAAAATTTATCTTTCTCTTGTTTGGACCAGTTGGAAGGAATTTGACTAGTCACAATATAATTGACAATATCTGCATACCATGGTGCATGAGATATTTCAAATAATTGTTCATCAGGAAAATAATCAAAAATGGGAATGGAGTCACTAGTGGATTCAATAACAAGACGGGACAAATGATCAGCGACTACATTCTCGGAACCTTTCTTATCTCGAATCTCAAGGTCAAATTCTTGAAGAAGTAAGATCCAGCGTATCAACCTAGGTTTTGCATCAGATTTGGACAAAAGATGTCTTAACGCTGCATGATCTGTATACATGATGACCTTAGATCCAACCAAATAAGATCTAAACTTCTCAAAGGAGAACACGACTGTTAGCAACTCTTTCTCAGTGGTTGAGTAGTTGATTTGGGCATCATTTAAGGTTTTGCTAGCATAGTATATGACATGTCGTGCTTTATCCACTTTTTGGCCTAAAACAGCACCTACTGCATAATCAGACGCATCACACATAATTTCAAAAGGCAAGTTCCAATCAGGTGAGCGAATGATAGGTGCAGTAGTGAGTGCTGACTTTAAGTACTCAAAGGCGGACTTAGAGGCATCAGTAAACTCAAATTGTGCATCTTTAGCTAGAAGATTGGTCAAAGGTCTAGCTATCTTACTGAAATCTTTGATGAAACGCCTGTAGAAACCAGCATGACCTAGGAATGCTTTAATATCTCGAACAGATTTGGGGATAGGTAGATTGGAGATTAGATCAATTTTTGTTTTGTCTACCTCAATTCCTGCACTGGAGATATTATGACCTAGGACGATTCCCTTTTGGACCATGAAATGACACTTTTCCCAGTTAAGTACCAAGTTACTGTCACGACAACGTTGAAGTACGAGAGAAAGATGGTCTAGACATTGCTCAAATGATGACCCAAAGACAGAGAAGTCATCCATGAAGATTTCTAGAAACTTTTCAACCATGTCACTAAATATACTCATCATACATCGCTGAAATGTAGCTGGTGCATTACACAAGCCGAATAGCATGCGACGATAGGCGAATGTACCGAATGGACAGGTGAAAGTAGTTTGGGCCTTTCAATTGAATTCATGGGCTTGTAGGTATAATTTCTTGGGCTTGGGCTCGGTTATTTTGCTATTTACAATTGATTATGTGATTTTTGAATTTCAAGAGGAGTTTTCCGAGTAATTTACCCAAATATTAGAGGGTAATTTTTTATTATACTGTTACAATGCAATATAATGATGATTAGCAAAATATGGTGGGTTCTCTCAATTGAAACTCTACAACCAAAAGTTGTGCACCTTAAATAACTTTATGTTACTTGCCCATTAAAAAAAGTAACAACAATGATTATTTCATGTCCTTTAAAAAGACTCAGAAAAATTTAAAATCCCCCACCATAGTAAAAAAATTTTTGAAAAGACACCATAGGTCCATAGTAAAATTTGCTTTTGGGCTTTTACACCAACCTTGATGGATTGGGACCTCTTTGTCTAAAATCACGTGTAATGACATGTGGGGGATGTTTGGGATAAGCAACAAACAATAGAGCCCACAACCCATTCCTCTTCTACATTGCCCAAAACTTAAACTGCCTTAACAACACTAAAGCATAGGGTACATGTCCAACATATTTGGGGACCCCTAATTTATACAACTAATAGGAATTGGCCATATTGGGAACTACGTTTTCCAAATTATGGTTCATGTTTGGGAGAGATGATGAGTTGCGGGAACATGGTGCACATGGAAGGGCATGTGCTCTCATCAATTCATTGTCCCATGGTCCAGCCAGAGCCATGTGTTACTCCCAGTTTTGGAGTAATTTGCAAGATAGATCGTAATCATGGTATTAGTAAGGTAAGGGTGTAATGAATTTGGATCATATCAATTTTAAAAATTTGTATAAGCGAATATTAATGTTATGTAACAATATCGTTATTTTTTAAATCATTACAAACTAAACAAATCATGATTAGAAAGGATGAACATTTTTTTATTTGAATAATTAAGTTACATATGGAAGATTATTATAATGTTTGTGGCTTCCTTCAAGGAAATTAACTACTTGAAAAATGAAAATTCGTCCTAATGCATGAGAATTTGACATTAGGAAACATGATTAAATGAAATGTTGATTTTTTTGGTTCAAATTCAGCCAAATTTTGTTTAAGTAGTTGGAGAAATATGTAGTGGAATAGGAAAATGATGGAGCATCTATAACAAATTCATGATTTAAAAAGTCTATTCGGACATTCTTTGAATTTTAGTCGTCTACTCAAAGTTCACATCTAGTTTAAATAAAGAGGTCTAATTTCTAAAATGGTGTTGTCAGGAAAGTTATGGGAGTTCATCATGCTTTTTCTACTTTATGATTCTTTTTAAGAAATAACTAATTTTAAAAGTTTAGACATTGACATCAGTAGTCTTCTTACCTTTCTTTTTTCCTTTTCCTTTTTTATTTTCAAATAACTAAAATCTTCTAGATTCCATTCAAGATGAGTTCTACTAATTTTTTTCTTTAAGTAGTTTGGATTCATTAAAATAAATTGCTTTGAAACATCCAAAAAGAGAGAAATAAATTAGATTGGAGACTTTTGATAGAATTGTATAGGATGCCTTGCAACTTTATCGGAAGGTATACGGTAAATGACAATTATTCTCTTATTTATTTGTTTATTTTTCATCCACTTTGTTTTTCTATTTAATGACTCAAGGACATTTGTGGGTTTAGATTTTAGTTGATTATACTACTTTACAAGTTATAGGTAAAAATATTTATTTTATTTATTTTAAATTCAGCAAAATCTTTGAAATAATAAATTGCTAAAAAATTTGTAAAGAAAATATCACGATTCGTCATTGCAGTATTGAGACAAAAGACCATAATTCGTTGTTGAAACATCGGTTTTATTATAGTCGCTATTACAATGTAACAAATTCAGATAATATTAATTTTAAAACTGAATGTCGATTGGATCAAATGTTGGTTACTAACGTATCTGTCCTTTTTAAAAGCATTAATAACAGGAAATACCAAATTCCTAATAGGATAAATTACAGTTAAATTCCTTTGAGATATGATATATTATACCCGCATTCTATATTATTTGAATAATTATAGTTTCACCCCCTCTAATTGTGAAATGACTTGTGGCAATTATTCATGGGCTTAAATGTCTTTACATCTAGTTGAGGGTATTATAAACATTTCATATTTGAAAAAGAGATGACTAGGAGAATATTTATTACAACTTACAAACTTGAGAAGGTATAATTGTAATTTTTTAAACAACAAGGGATATGGATGTAATATACCATATCTTGAGGGGGTGTAATTGTAATTTACCCTTCCTAATAAATAACATTAGCATATAAAAATGAAGTAAGAAGTAAGACCATCTCTAGTTAATGAGTACCTCCACACGTGTAACTTTAATGAACATGCCCAACCTATCCTATTATGCTTTTGGATAAATTGTATAGTAATCTATCATTTAATCACTTTCTGTACAAAGAAAGAGGAAACAATTTAATTGATTGCAGATTAGTGCCCACATAGCATAATATGGGGTTAGTTAAGTTGTGCTTTCTATCTCCAACACAGTGAAAGACTCATCACTGTCAATATCACATCATTTCTCTAATTCTTATCCATTCGATCCGATCCATTCCATCCATCTCCTATAAAAAATCTTGAAACGTAGACACCATTATTGTAAAACTCGATCAATTTGAGCATCCAGATCAAATTAGGTACATTTATACTACATACCTCATAATTTCAATAAATTTTCTAGCTAGTTGCCTAAGATCATCCTATCATCCTGCTGTAGTAGCACATGTATTGCACGAATCGTTGTGAGTTTTCCCTTTCAATAGATTTTTTGTCCGAGGACCCAAGATTATTATTTTAACCGTGATAAAAATAGGATTGAAATTTATAATTCATTCGGTTTGTAACAGGTTGAATATGGAAATAGTCAAAACAGAGGAAGTCAATCCGCTTAACTCATTTACCCGTTTGCAAATGGTAAACCAAACAAGAAACATTGAATAATTTCAGTAACTTGGATTCAACCCGGTTACAAAAATTCAACTTCTTTTTTAAAAAGAATCAATCCGGAACTCATTCCATTTGGAAGGAATTCATTTGCTAGGACCCTGACCTTCGAAATCCGTAGATCATGTTTTTTTCACTAAAATCATTCACAAATCAAATTATAATTGCATATTTCTGATCAAAAATTATGTTGAGAGTTTTAATTCGGATTAATCAAGTTGAAAAGTCAAATGAAGATCAACGAATGGTATAAATCAAATTTAAAGTGGTGAATATACAAAAGAATTGAAGTGGAACAACGAGTGGAAGCAAAACGTGACAAAATTATATTTTTATATTTTCGCAATTTTGTTTCACTGAGTACTCGGTGAGAATTTTACTGAGTACTCGGTAAGTTCTGTATTGGCGCACAATGGCATGGATTTCAAAAGGTTTTGCGCTTTAGCGCATGTTGGCGCGCAATGGGGTTTTCATTGAGTACTCGGTGGAACAATTACCGAGTACTCGGTAAGTGGCTACGCAGATTAATTTTTGAAAAACTTTGTCTTGCTATGTAATTAACTTCTAACCACTTTGGGACATGATTAAAAATTATTATTGATATATTGGACTATCATTGGTATATTAGTCTATATTTTGAAGACTTAATGGTGGAAATACAAATCCCGAAAGGAAAATGATTATTATCATTAATTGAAGACTCTTCTCTATTTATATGAGTTTAACCTAAGAGAAAGGTGTGACTTTTGAGAGATCTCTGCAATTCTTCTACAGTTCATATACTTTTGCAAATAGATATATATAGAGAGAAAATTATTAAGTGATCATATATATTATAGTTCTTTCTTGTTTTGAGTTTCTCCAATTGTGCTTCTACCCATGATATCTTTATGCATAATTGGATGATTCGTTGTTGAAAAATCATCAGACCACCTTATGCAACGTGGATGCATTGATTAGTTGAGAAGTTGAGCCGTCAGAGTACGGAAATCAGAGATCGGAGCGAGAGCTTCATGGTAGCGCAAGTGATTCAAGACTTTCACACATCGAGTGATAACGACAAGTCAAGGTGATTTTGTAAGTCCTAACTTCATAGAGTTTGTGTACTTCTTGATTCATAGTGCATCGATACCCAAGCGTAGCCGTGATTTTTTACTTGGAGTCTTTCCAAGGTTTTCCACATAAAAAATATTTGTGTCTGTCTCTGATTTATTTTTTGCACTCATATTTATTATTGTTTGGATTATATTGTGATAGACTTGAATTAAAATTGACTATTCCGTAATTAAAATTTTAATTTATCAATTAATTCATAAAAAACATATTCACCCCCGGGTAAGATCATTGTCTTCTATGTAATTTCAAAAATGATTATGTTTACTTCTTCAAATATGATCTAAACATGAATTTTCTTCGAGAGTAGAGAAAACTAAATAGAATAGAGAGAGTGCCAAAATTTCATTTGAAAACAAAATTATAATCGAAAATTATAGAAAGAGAGACATAGAAGTCGGTGATTTAAAAATGCTCAATAAGTACAATCACTTAATAATAATTAATCAGGAACGGAATTTAATTAATAAAGCAGATTCCTAATCCTACTATTTTTCATTTTGTGGAATAAATTTTCTTCTACAAAGCCCTTTGTTGAAATCTGCAAAGCTAAAGGTGTTACCAACTTATAAAGAATCGACCATGCATTCCATCTCATTAAATAGTCGCATATTGTTGTAACAGCACATGTACGTCAGAACCATATACGATGATTGCTCATGAAACCAAATACAATAATTAATCAAGAACCGAATTAGATAATTATATGAATTCCCGAACCATTTTTGTAAAATATTAGTATTGTTTTTTTTCTTTTAAAACCATTTATAAAACAATTGCAGAGTTAGGAATTTACGGACTGATCAAAAACCATGCTCACCACTTTATTCAAGAGACACATATGAATACACAAAACATTGGCATTGACCACTCTCATCATAGTAAAAGTAAATAAGGTACATGAACATGAGAAACTGAAGATAAGGAGCAAAAAATATAATAAAAGGAGCTGACTAGAAGAGGTAAACTGTAAAATGACAGAATTTGACTGCTTGTGATTTGTCACTTTCACCTGTTTCTCAACACACCCAACTCGGCAAATCCCATTCCATGAGTTGAGTTGGCTTTCCATGGTTTGCCGAGTTGGCTTGATCCTTCGATCAGAATTTAGGTAAAAACCGAGTCAACTCGTTTTCACTCGCCGGAACCGAGTTTCCAAGCCGAGGTGGCAATGAGTGGCCGAGTGTGCCAACCCAGCATCAAACACCCATTGTTTTCTTCGACCCGGTACCCATCCCCACCCGCAAACAAAGCCAGCAACATACTGGCTTGTTTAAACGCGTTGGATCCGAGATGAGCCGGTTCGAACCCGGACGTACCCATCCGGTCCCTCCACTGAGTCAGCGTCTCGTGTCGCTCGACTCGGTCCGTGCCTTCACAGGCCACCACGTTACAAATCTGTCGACCCAGATAGAGCTCCGACATGGCCAAATCATGCGTGTTGGGCTGAGTCAACCCGGACCCCTCCAGCGAGTCGAACATGGTGGAGAAGTAATGCAGAGCCTCGTTGAACCGGTTCACGAAAACCGGTTCGTTGTGATTCGCTTCTTGCTCAACTATGGTGACGATCTTGGGATTCACCGCCTTGATCGACGACAGCACCTTCTCGATTGCCCCCGGCCGCGCCAAAAGGCGGTGGAGCTCGAACACCGAGTTCACCGCCACCGCCTCCACCTCCGGCGGCCGGATTTCTAACATCCCGGCGTCGAGATCCGCCAAACTATTTGTCACAAACCCGCGAAATTCAAACTCAACGCCGATCGTCTCCGCCAATTGCGCCAATTTCCAACCCACCTGTTGCAGAGCGTCGCTGTTGTCCGGCTGTGGCGGCCCAATTCCAGTCAAACGAAACGCCGGTGGACCGCCGGGACGCAATGCAAGCGCCTGCATCAACGCCGGCCACTGCATCCCCTGTTTCAAGCTGAAATCGATGACGTGAACCCTATTCGCTCCGGCGAACGCTTCTAGAATCGCTTGATTCGCTGTGAAGTGAGCGAATTTGAGATAGGGACAAGTTTCATAGAAGTGCATCTGAAGAACATCGGTGTAAGACGAGTCCAGTGGTGGTTGTGGGTAGATTTTGTAAATTCGACGAGCTAGGGCTTGCGCGAAATAGTTAGCTACCTTCCTCATCGCTCCGGCTTGCGAAACCGCCAATAACCCTATGTGCTTCACCAGCGCGTCGGCGAGCTTCAGATTGTCCTCTTGCACCGCCTCCGCACAGGCCATCAAGCTGTGGACCAGTTGGACTCCGGTCTCCTGCGAATCGACCAACACCACCGGTCGCGGCGGCTCCGCCGTGGACGAGCCAATCTCAGATCCAATCGACGATTTCATCCGTTTGGTTCCATTTTCACTCTCCGATTCCGGCGATTCCCTGTTCTTGAATATGGCGCCGCCGGGGATTGCTCTGAGGTCGTACTCGGAATTGTCCTCGAAAATCCTACCCTGATTGTCTATGGAGTTTGTGTAGAAATCGAAATCGTTGATAATCGTTGAGGATTCACCTGGAATCAAGAGAGGGTCGTCGAAGGCGGTGGAGTTCTGGGTTTGAATCGGGTCGAAGCTGAACTCCGACAACATGCTCTGAACCCACCCGGATAGATCAGACGGGTTGTAGTGAACCGTATCGGACGATAGATGCGATATTCCATCTTCCTGAGCTGAGGATATGAACATCTCGAGCTGCTCGATCTTCTGAGCAACGTCAGCCATGTCCGACGAGCGGACCTTGTAACCCAAGACGGCGAGGAGCTCGTCCATTCCGGCGCCGGCGGTGGCGTTGTCCTCCCATAGCTTGGACTTTCCGGGGGCGGAGGAGGCCATTGACGGGGAAGAAGAAAAGGTCTGACCCTTGTCACCACGTTCTCGCTTCATTGTTGTCGATGTTTTCAGTGAAGAAATAATTGGGGGTTCAATCAATCTCTCATGACCATGTGTTGTTTCACAACTTGTTGTGATTGATCAAATCTATTTAAGTGTAAAGATCTGGAAGGAGAGTTTGGGTGGTTTGATTTGCTTGGTTTTTTGGGATGGGAACACTTTCTCTCTCACTTTCCTTTTTTCTTTATCTCAGAGAAAATAATGGGAAGTGCTCGTGATGAGGCGCGAGCTCCAAGAGAGGAACAACAGGAGGTGGAACTGGAGGGGATAAGGAGGAACGGACGCCATAATAATGTTCTTATATATATATATATATTTATTTATTTATTTACTAGTTTATTACTTATATGTATATATAAATATATATTTGTATATAGAGGGGGTTTGGCCCGGCAATAACTTAAAGGCATCAGAGAGCCGTAGCAGCACCGCAATGCTAAAAAGATGCGCCACTCCACTCCACTCTGATACCATACAACTCTGCGTATTCACCAGACCCATGCATTTGGGAATCATCAAACGGGTCGTAGTGGCTCAATTCATTTGCATTTTTCAGATAAAATATGGAATGCTGTGGGGTCCATCTTGGGAAATGGACATTTCTCATTTCTTTTTTGGGTTTTGACAGTTTAACCATCACTACTTGCTCCGTTAATCTGAGATTATTGAAAATTTACTGCTTTAATTATATTTTCTGTTAACTTTCTCTGTATTACCCATGATCCTCATAAAATAAGATAAAATCTCCATTATGAAAATGTCACTTTGGCTTGCATTATTGATTTACTTAACAAATGTGGTTCGAGAAATGAATGAACAAGAGTTTTATTTTATCAAATGATAAAATAATACTTAAACCATTATTAGAGTAAAGTTGTGTTTTTCTTCTCGTGTTGTATTAGTAATGATAATAATAATTGGGAGACAGTTATTGAATATAAACATTTTTACGCCTTATTTGACTCAACTAGTATGATCAGTAACATCAAAAGTAAGAATGTAAAATCACTTAAGAGTTCCAGTTGCTTACTAAATGGTGTTATTTTGTGAAAAAAAATCAATAAAGTTATTTAACTATTAGCTAAAATGTATCATGCATGTTAGAATTTTATCTTAATTTTTTGATTTAAAATATATGTTTTAGTTGCTCTCTTGATATATTTACAAAATTTGAAGATCATCAAAGACATGCATATCATATCATTGCTCGTCATCGTGCTTGTATTTGTCTACAAGTGATGCAAGAAAATTCAAATGTCTAAAGGTTATCCGATAACAAGTTATTAACCTTTTTTTAGAATTGATGATATTACAATTTTGGTCTTGCAATGAGAATAGCTCAGGTTTTGTGCAAACTTGCTTTGCAGGAGAAAGTTGTAAATCTTCACCGGAATGTGTGGCCTAAGCGGTTATGTGCAAATTCCCAAAATTGTCGTCTTGTTTTTTCTCTTACAAATTAATTTAATTTTCTTTGCTTTTCCAAATAAATAATTAAGCCAATATTTGAGTTAGAAAAAGGCAGCCAAAAAGTAAGTATTCTATGTCAGGGATGTCAATTTGTCCCACCTCATCCCACCCCGTTTATTTTGGATGTTTCGTTTATACTATATGAATGATGATGAGATTGGAGAAAAAAATTCGCACATAAACTGGACGGGGACGATTTTAGGTGTCCTCGCATCCCGCCCCTTTTAGACATATTATAATATATAGATATATATAATAAAAAATAAATATAATCCACTAATCTTAAACTCTATTTTTTTTATTGTCTATATTGAAGTGACCCTAATATTTGATAATCTTCTTTTTTGTTATTCTTTTCTGTAAAATGTATTATAATATGAATTGTTGGATAATTTGGTGGTTTATTTAGTTTTTATAATATTGAATTTTGTGTTTTAAGTATTTGATTTAGTGGGACTAAATCCTAAATATCCTAGGGACTGATCTAGGAATGGAGGTAAGTGGGGGCTAATATTAGATATTTTAAATTTAAGGGTAAAAAATGAAAGAAAAAAAATTTTCGTGGGACTAAATGCTAAATATCCAAACTTGTAGGATAAAAAATGTAAAAAAAAAAATTTTTAAAAATCAGTGAGGCCTATGTAAAACCTGAGCTCGAGACTTTTAGCATAAAAGTCTACAGTTTTCTTTAGAAAAAATAAACAAAAACATTTAAAAAATTATTCTATTTTTACTTTATCGCCTCATAACACCTATTACATATGAACAAAACGTAATAAAATTATCGTATGATAAACGAAGAGACTATACAAAAACATGATGAATTATAAATTATGAAGTGATTAAAGAGGATCATGGCACCAGAGTCATAGAAAAATAAAAAATAATTACTCTCACGATGAATTTGTCTGTGTGGTGAAGACAATATGCAATTGTTCAGGGAGCTTTTTGTTTTTTAGTCTATATAATGCAAAGGTTTTGATTTTAAGATATTTTTAGATAAAAAAAAATGATTTTTTAAAAGTTTGATCTAAAAAAATGGTTGTTAATGCGTCCAATTAAACAGTACAAAATAACAAAAATATTAAATCAATATCTCCATTTTTTTAAAAGCTTTTTTTTTTTTTTCAAATTATTGCACCTAGACCACATAAAACATGCTACAACTTCTAAATCATGTTTGGTTGGTGGGTTTTGGACTTGATTTTAAGCTTTTTAAAACCAATCACTAAAACCATGGTTTTGGCCTACCAATTTTGACTTTTCTCTTTCTCTCTCGTTATATATATATATATAGCCGAAAATATGAATTATTTTGAAAAAAATAATTTTATTCCCAAAAAAAATTAATTTTCGGGAAAAAATTATTTTTTGAGAATAAAATTATTTTTTCGGAATAAAATAATTTTTCGGGAAAAAAATTTGATTTTCGGAAAAAAATTATTTTTTCCCATTTTATATCTTTTTTTTTTCTAAATTTTTAAATTTTTTCAGTATATAATAAAATTATTCAGAATTTTATATTTTTTTTGAATTATATATATTTTTTTGAATTTAAGATATATTATTTGAATTTTATATATAATTTTCACATTTTAAAATATTTTTTTCGATTATATATATATTTTTTGGAATAAAAATATCAAATATTTTCAGGAATTTTAAATATTTTTTAATTATATATATATTTTCATTTTAATATTTTTTTCCAATTTTATATATATATTTTTAATACATATTAGTATATATATATAATTATACCAAGACCAAGACTAATTCCTCATCAAATATTATATATAAGTTTTAGACTTACCTAACATCCTAATATCACCAAAATCAAAATCACACCAAAATCAAGTTCCCAAATCCAGAAAGAAAGTGCAAGTCAAATGGGACATTAACCACGTATCTTGTAAAAAAAAAAACTAACTGTTATACTTCACATCCCTGATCTTATCCATTTTACTCCAATTCCATAGTTACACATACTCAGTGGTAAAGGGCAGAGACATAGAATAATAACCTTTTATTGGTGCATGCCCCACGTGACCAACATAGATGGGTCAACTTTTGTTCCCAACGCACAGTCGTAGCACGTGAACCTCACGCTCTTCAAAAGAATGATGGATATTCATCAAAGGTGTTGTACACGAACATGACAGTCGACGTGGATCATACATCAAGACGGTTCCTCTGGGACCCACACTCAACAGATCAATGGTCTCACACGTCAACATCGGTTTCGAGGACCAAATGGGTCCCACCAAACAACTTACGGTATAACCAGTGTTTTAACGGAGTTATAAAACGGCAAACGGAGACCACCTCTTTACAAGTACACGCGCGACAAGTAATGCGCGTGTTACACGGCTTAGGATAGCCCACGTGAAGGGATGTCGAATGAGGATGATAGTATGAGGAGGGTTGTTTCAGAAGTGGCGTAGAGTTTTTGTGTCCATATTATATATGAATACTTCATGTATATTGTATAGTTGTGAATGCATGTTACTTTGCTTGTATTGGATACATCAACATAGATATGTTTGATATATTTTGGAAGGTATCTATTATATTACTCCCTTCATTCTAGTGTCAATTTTGAAAAGTTAAAGTATTTTATTTGATCAATTTAACCTTCAAGTATTAAAGTTATAAAACATATATATTATAAATCATCACATTATTATGGTGGACTCATGAATAAAGTTGGTATTTCATTAACTAAATCTACAATAAAAATCATTCTCTTAAAAAATTGAATTTCCCAAAAAGAACTTATAATTTAAAACTGAGGGAGCATAATGATATCGTTTATTAATTAATTAAGTAACTATCTATATTTCAAAAATATTTGGATAATGTCTCAAATCTCAATATACATGTATACATGTACACACCATTTTGTCACAGAGTTGTTTGTAAAATTTAATTCTCTTGAGGTCATTATATAAATTTTTTGAAACTGATTTTAGTAGAATTATTTTAAAAAATATAATTGAATTCTAAATGGGAACTATACTTATTTTTAGTTGTGTTTAGAGGGTGTGCTCTCCACCGCTCCACAAAATATGAATTCGGAATTGCAAATTATTGTTTTTACTTCAAAATACAAAATACATACTTGACAAACATATATTAGAATATAAGTTTTTCAGAATAATATTATTATACATTAATAGTTAAAAATAAATAAAATTCTTCAAGAGAAATTATTGTTTATTCGCAAAATTAGATATATATAACGTTTGTAGTA
Organism: Cornus suecica; assembly: GCA_963922005.1. NCBI lineage: Eukaryota > Viridiplantae > Streptophyta > Magnoliopsida > Cornales > Cornaceae > Cornus > Cornus suecica. The sequence goes on along the minus strand of OY998238.1, from coordinate 6,369,490 downwards.
CATACCTCTGTTCATATGATGTACAAATATTATGAGTCCTTACTTTATCCTAATTTTGTATAAATATGTAGTATTGTTGTATCTATATGAATTACATACCTATGGCGATATTATATACAAATATATTTGAGTCCTTCATTTATCTATGAATTTGTAGTATTGCTTTATTTATATTCCTCTTTACCAAAATATATGTTTATTTTGGGGAATCTAATCTTTTGAGATGATGATTTTTATTGGTGCGATAGTGAATGAAAAATTAATTTTACTCTTGGTCCCACCAAGTGATATGATATTTGTAGTTTGAATGTTTTATAATTTGAATAATTGATGGGTAAATTGATCAAATAAAATAACATTGATTTTTTTTATTTTGGAATGAGTTGAATAGTAAATGTGGACATTAAAATTGGGACAAGGAAGTATTATTTATTTCTGTACTTTTTATTCATGTCTGTACTTGGGGGTATTTTTAGAAATGAGTAAAAAGAACTTAAAATAGAAGTGTGTTAAAGTGATTATATTGTCATTGCTTTCTCATTTGTTTAAGAATGATAAATTACATTGATGCTGTAAAGTATAACCATACAAACTAATTATTTGAACAATTGGAATATAAAAATAGATTTTATAGAAAGTAAATCTTAAACCATGAGTAAAACCATGGTTCGCCGGGCATAATGGTTTTTTGATGGCCCGTTACTGTTATACACCGATATATTGGTGTGGGCCAATTTTCATAGTAGAACCAGTCGTTACAGGCTTTTACGGTGACCCTAACTCCGATTCTGACCGCTTCTCAAAATACCGTAACGGCTGAAGACACAGTTATAAGCTTTTGTAGGAACTTGGGTTAAGAAGTTTGAGATATTGAATATATATATATATGTATATTGTATATGGACAATGAGAGTATGTGAGCTAATTTTGAAGCTTTTTTCTGCTTATTAATCACAAAGAGAAGATGATTTACTAATGATAAATCAAATATCCATTGAAGATACAGCTCAAAATTGACAATCATTTCATGAACCCCAATCAGAGCAACAAGATCCACTACAAAATTCATTTTGGTGGTTACCATGTACCTTTTTTAAATTATTTTGCATTGAGTTGGAAATAAATTATATCTTTTATAATTTGATTTTTTATTCATTTAAATTTAAAATTAATTCAATAATATTGTAACAAGTATAACATAAGTATTGAAATAACGGCGACATCATTAGATTAATTAATAATTCATTTTTTATATATTCATTTATGTTGTCAAAAGTATTCAATTAGTACATTTTGGATAACATGTGCAAGATTTAAAAAAATTCATAATTGTCATAACCGAGTCCGTTATACCGTTACCGTTATTACGAACCTTGAGTAAAACACACAATTTCTTGGAACAATAAATTGTAATAACTATGTCATCTATATGTGAATATATATTCTCCTTAACCATGGATTATTTTATAAGTAAAACACACAATTTCTTGCTGTATCTCACCATTCAAAACTATGGAATCTAATCATGCATCACATACAACTAATACAATTACTAATTTCAATAATTTGGTCGACTATTTCTTATATCAAGATTTTAGTATTTTTGTTATATCAATATTTTAGTATTTTCAGAAAGTTTCATAATTGAGAGCAGCACTCTACAATTTATTACTATAACAATATATATCTAAAGCAACAACAACTAAGAATTAAATTTTCTTTTTATTTAGCAAATTTGGTTTAGTAAGGCATAAAATATAAAAAAAGCTAGGGTCGGGTGGTCCCCATTCAGAAAATGACGTCCGCACGATTGGCATGGTTTCCAACATGAATAAGGTAGGCACTGACACCTCTGCCTTCGCATCGGTCTCTCACCATGTGATTATGCCACGTTTCCAGATTCCTTTGTCATTGTGGTCCCTACCTTTTCTTATCTTTATAATATACTACTTCTTTATACTTCTTATTTTTTAAAGGATTATTAACAAATAATCCTTGAGATTTTTAAATTTAATCAAATAATTCTCCCAGGTTCGAAAACCCACTCAGTTTTTTAATTTGTATTAATTACCCTCTCATCCTTAATTTCAGTAAAAATGGTTATGATTAATTTTATTTACACCCCAAATTTTTTTTTAAAATTTAAAAAACTACATTCAGTCCACTTAGGTTTGAAAAAATTATATATTTCAGAAAAAATTAATATATATATTTCAAAATATATATATCTTAGAAATATATATATTTTGAGGAAAAATATTTATTTTGGAAAAATATATATTTCAAAAAATAATTAAAATGTTTCGAAAAAAATAAAAAATATATATTATAAGAAATAGTAAAATAACTCTAACCTTTACTTTTTAGGATTGATTTTAATAATTCGGTAGAAGCACATCTTATCATGAGATGAGAAATATTTGTAAAAAAATAATATAAGAAATATTTAAAATAAAAACTATAATTTACTATATATAAATTAAATTAATTGACCCTAATCTTGTTGAAGAATAAATTTGAAATTTTTGTAAAAAGTTTTAAACAACTTTTTCGCAAAATGAAAATTTAAATCAACATAATAGAAAGCATTCATTTATTTTTTTCTTGAATTTAACATGGTGGTGAATGTATAAGAATAATAAAAATTTATAATAAATTTTGTTTGTGTTTTCTCTTTTCATATAGAGAAATAGTTGCATGCTTTAATTATAATTTTTGTTAATAGTGATTAGTGTATAAAACTACTATTAATGATACACTTTGATTTATAATTTTATCATTATAAGAATTATTATTATTTCTTATATTTAGCATGTTGATGAATTGATCAAAATATTAGAAAATTAATATATTTTGTTATATTTAATATGATAATGAATGCTTAAGAATATAATTTTTTTAAAATATATATATGTTTTCAAATTTAAGGGATTTGAATGTAATTTTCAAACTTTAAGAAGTTTGATTGAAAATAAAATAATTTTTATAGGATGTAAATGAAATTAATCCTAACTATATTAAAATGTGAGAGTGAGGGAGTAATGGAGAGGAATCGGAAAATTGAGAGGATTCTTTGAATACGAGGGTTATTTGATTAAATTTGCAAAAGTCATAACCCTTTTTTTAAAAAAATACAACCATTTTTCTAATTTTTATATACTATATTATATTGACATACTGGTTTGTGATCTAGTGCTTCCAGGTGTACATTTACTGACGGTCAGTCTTGGTAAGTACTATCCTTTTTAAGGGGAACTGGATTTATTAATAGTTCTAACTCAAGGTTTTATATTTGGAGAAAAATATAACACTACGTGTGTGTGTGAGAGAGGATATATATATATATATATGTCGCCGGAGTGAATGCCATCCTTGGTTTGGCCGCCGTTAAATGTCAGCACGTGGTTGGCAGCTTCCGTTACTTGATTTCAAAGAATATGTCTCTCAACACGACACAAAGGATTATAGGAAGTTAAAGCAAATTCTGTTTTAAAATTATAAAATATTGTCCTCTTATTATAAATTAAAGGGTTATTTGCAAAAAAATCCCTGTAGTGTCATAGGTGTGTAAAATTTTCATTTGTTACCAACTGTGTCTATAAATTCATTATATTTTTAAAATATTGTAAGTTATCCCTTTTTAATTTTAGGGTAATTTGCACTAACACCCCCTGAAATTTCAATCAAACTCACTTTTCGGTTGACTTTCGAAATTTCAGCACTAACACCCCCTGAGCTGTGGTTCCTTTTGCAATGACACCCCCTGGGCCAATAAAATGATCAAAATACCCTTGATCAAATTCAAAAATATTATATGAAATGCGAAATGACCTTTATGCCCCAACCCCAAATATATACAATTTCGAAAAACATATATATAAATTTAAAAATATATATAAAATTCGAAAACAAATATTTAAATTTTGAAAAAAATATATAAAATTAGAAAAATAAATATATAAATTTCGAAAAACATATATAAATTTCAAAAAATATATATAAAATTCAAAAAAATATATAAAATTTGAAATATATATATAATTCGAAAATATATATAAATTTTGAAAAATATTTTAATTCGAATATATATATTTCAAAAATATATATAAAATTCAAAAAATATATATTTTCAAAAACAAATTTCAAAAAATTACATAATTTCGAAAAACATATATAAATTTCAAAAACTATATATAAAATTCAAAAAAATATAAAAAATTTGAAATATATATAATTCGAAAAAATATATATATATAATTCAAAATATATATATATATTCAAAAAAAAATTCAAAAAATTATATAATTTCGAAAAACATATATAAAATTCAAAACATATATATAAAATTCAAAAAAATATATAAAATTTGAAATACATATATTATTCGAAAATATATATAAATTTTGAAAAATATTTTAATTCGAATATATATATTTCAAAAAACAATATAAAATTCAAAAAATATATATTTTCAAAAACAAAATTCAAAAATTTATATAATTTCGAAAAACATATATAAATTTCAAAAAAATATATAATTTCAAAAAATTATATAATTTCAAAAAACATATATAAATTTCAAAAAATATATATATAATTCGAATATATATATATATTCAAAAAATAAATTCAAAAAATTATATAATTTCCAAAAACATATATAAATTTCAAAACATATATATATAATTCAAAATTTATATATATATTTCGAATTTTAGATAATTTTTTGAATTTTGTTTTTGAAAATATATATATTTTGAATATTATATATATTTTTTGAAATATATATATATTTTTGAATTATATATTTTTCAAATTTTATATAGATATTCTAATTATATATATATATTTTCAAATTATATATATATTTCAAATTTTTTATATTTTTTTGAATTTTATATATAGTTTTTGAAATTTATATATGTTTTTCGAAATTATATAATTTTTTGAATTTTGTTTTTGAAAATATATATTTTTTTAATTTTATATATATTTTTGAAATATATATATTCGAATTAAAATATTTTTCAAAATTTATATATATTTTCGAATTATATATAGATTTCAAATTTTATATATATTTTTTTGAATTTTATATATATTTTTTGAAATTTATATATTTATTTTTCTAATTTTATATATTTTTTTCAAAATTTAAATATTTGTTTTCGAATTTTATATATTTTTTTGAATTTATATATATGTTTTTCGAAATTGTATATATTTGGGGTTGGGGCATAAAGGTCATTTCGCATTTTATATAATATTTTCGAATTTGATCAAGGGTATTTTGGTCATTTTATTGGCCCAGGAGATGTCATTGCAAAAGGAACCACAGCTCAGGGGGTGTTAATGCTGAAATTTCGAAAGTCAACCGGAAAGTGGGTTTGACTGAAACCTCAGAGGGTGTTAGTGCAAATTTCCCTTGATTTTAAATAATATGAAATCCCTAAAATACCCCTTCTAACATAATAAAAATAACAAATATTGAATTAAGAATGTATAATAAAATGATAAAGAAATAAAAAAAGATTGAAAGAAACTGGCTTATTTTTTATGATCATAAATAAATAAATAATAAATAAAAAGTTTTTTAAAAATATTTATTTTTTAATTTTTTTTAATTGTTTTGAAAATAAAATTGTAATTATTTTGTTGATGATTTTTTTAAATATATTTTTTATAAACATATTTTCAGTTTTTTGTTTTGTTTTTGTAATTTTGTTTTATTTTTTCAAAAAGAAAAGTAAACTGGATTAATTTTTTTAATGAAATGTTAAATAAATAAAAATATATTTTTTTAAAAAAATAGGCTTATTTTTTTTTCAAAATTATATTAATACTTTTGAAAAAAAATGTAATTATTTTGTTGATGATTTTCTTAAATATATTTTTTATAAACATATTTTTGTAATTTTGTTTTATTTAAAAAAAAGTAAACTGGATTAATTTTTTTAATCAAATGTTAAATAAATAAAAATATTTTTTTAAAAAAAAATAGGCTTATTTTTTTTCAAAATTATATTAATATTTTTGAAAAAAATGTAATTATTTTGTTGATGTTTTTCTTAAATATATTTTTTATAAAACATATTATCTTTTTTTGTAATTTTTTTTAATTAATTTTTTTAAAAAAACTTATACTAAAAGTATTTCAGACAATTTATGTCATAATAAGGGTAAAACACACTTATTTTTGAATGATTGGGTCTCAAAGAACCACATGAGTATTATACACACTATATGTATATTACAGAATGTTAAATGCTCCCGACCCTAAATTAAAATGCGTTTGGTCGTATGCAAATTTTACAATAAAAACTAGTGAAAATTCAAGGGCTCCTAAACTTTTCAACAAAAATAATTGATAAAATAACTTAGTACCCTTGTTTCAGTGGGGGGGGGGGGGGGGGGGGAGTCAGAGGTTAGCTGATTATAGAGAATAATTTTACCTCAAAATCCCTTGTTACTTGTTATTAAATCTCTGGAAATAACTAAAGCAATTTCTGTTGGGTTGGTTTGTAATTGTGAAAATATTATTTAGCTTTTGAAAAAGAAAAGTGAAAAAACTGTATAAAGAATGAGTTTGTAGTTTTTTAAAAACTGTTTTGGAATAATCAGTTATGAAATATATTGTTTTGGGAGAATTGTCTTTTATAATTATCTACAAATAAATTTTTACAGTTACAAATCAAATACGCATTCTTTTGATATATACTTTGGTTACTTCAAAAGTCACTTTATTAAACTATATGAACATTAATGCTCTATAAATTTATATAAAAACTCTCATTCCCTTTTTTTTAATGAATCAAACAAGACATAATTAAAATATGGCAACAGCTATATTTTCTATTATTAACTTCACTTAACCAAGCTTCTATTCAATCAAACTAAAAAATAAAATTGCACTTTTGCATTCTTTTTAACCATGTTTATATCCTCATTACTTCTTACTATTTCCATCTAATCAAACTAAACTTATTGTCTAGGACATACTATTTTGGATTTTTATTTTTTATTCAGTTTTGATACACTAGTCTCCATAAATCTTACCATAAAAGTAATCCCTATAAAGAATTAGTCAATAATCTTTGGACAAGTACCATATTGTCCCATTACTTACACTAACTCTTTGTTTAATGGTAAATCACATTCAATCACCAATCTCAATGCAACAGCACATACTATAAGCCAATAAAACTTTGTTTTAAAATGCATAAAAAAATGTACACTATTTGATAATTATTCCTTAAGTATTTGAGCCGGCAGTGAATACTAATGTAAACCAACTACAAACCACCAAGAAATTAAGTCATATTTTATTTAAACGTTTATATCTAGGATTCAATTATTTAGTACCACTTGGTCCTATATATGTTTATATACAAATTGCCATGGTTGATGATATCACATTGAATACAATGGGAGACCTGACCAAAAGTAGCAATATCAACAATAATTACTAGATAATGATCATAATAGACAATGATACTGTTCCTGAATCACTGAGTAAGCCACTTTGGTAGCTCATTATTATTCTCATAACTCACAATTTGGAATAAACACACTTGTATCTGTAAGTAAATTTTTTTTTATAATTGTGATGTCTAGACCAACTTACGTGAATCTATATTAAATCACGGAACTGTATAAAATACCCAATACGTGTATCTTTATATGCAAGGATTACAATATTTTGTTATTATGTGTCCAAATTTGAAGTGGTGTTGACATAATGACAATATTATGATCTCTATGGACATATATAGTATATCTTATTTTCTTTGGACTTTAGAATTATAATCTCTTTAATAAACTTACAAAGGCTCATTGGCAGGGATGGCAAAATGATCCGACCCGAGTGGAGCGGGTTTGAATTTTCTGTAAAATTCATTGGTAATCCAAACCTGATCCGACCCATTTATGATTTTTTTCCACATATATTAAGTTAGACACAATCTAACTACAAAATTCTATATGCCTAAGATAAAATATATTGATAAATTTTATACGCCTAATTAAGACACAAAAATATATAATCACACTTTTTATAAAAAAATAAAAATAAAGTGTGAGATAAGATAAAATATATTGATAAATTTGTTTAAATTTTAAAGTAATTATTCTAAAAGCATCTTATAAAAATAAATGTCCACTAAAATTTTTATCTAGTGTGATTTCATCTGTGTACATGTATCTATCTTGACATTTATTCCATGTCTATGGGTTTTTATGTTATTTCCCTAATTCTCTCTTTGTATATGAAATAGGGTTGGTTATGATTTTGATTTATTCTATATTCATATATATGTCATTATACTATTAGATTTTGGTTTTGATTGACGGAGGACTAAACTCACAAGTCGCAAACATCATCATTATTTCTTATATTACGAGAAAGTTCATAATTTCGTAGAAATAATTTAGTAAAATCGACGGTAACCTGTTGGGTTATGACTCATAATCCAGGAAGGAAGGCCCTGGGTTCAAAGGCTCGACCGGCCCAACTAGGGCATTGATTAACTTGTTGAGGGGGGGTGGCCCCAGCAGTACGGTAAAGAGTGATTTTGATATTTTACCTGTACATATGAATTATGTCTATATATACATCATTATAACCATAATTCATTGATAAGCGAAATACAAAGACTGCTCTGGTAGACATAAGTCAAATTGACTGAACCATGATAAATCATGTGTTCTTGATTTTTTACTATTTTATTGTTTACGATTAATATTTTGTTTCAACATAATCCGATGGAACCCGATTACAACCCGGCGCGGGTTTGTGGTGAATTTGATATTAGTAATTTATAAATGAGGCGGTAACGATATTAGTCAAACTCGTCCCAAACCTGATCCGTTGTCATTCCTACTCACTTGAACTTCATTAGGGGTCGTTTGCAAGTTTTCTCGGAATCTATTTTTAAAAAAAATATATATATATATATTGAAAGGAAGTTGTTCTAGCACTTACAATGGCACTACCACCACTATTGACCATTGTCATTGCTCAGCCATGTCTTTACAGCACCGCAATCACAATATGCTATCACAAATACAAATTTTTTACATGGAAATAGTAATTTAAGATCACAGAGAAACTAAAAAGTAATATCATAAAAGTAGAAACCATTTCAGTTATACATCAATATCCATGCCTTGAACAGCACATGTGATACCCGACCATATATCAAAACACACTACTTTATTCAAAGCAAGCTTGAGTGTGTTGCCTCATTAATATGCAAAATTTTAGTTATAAATTATACTAAGTTTGTATTCATATTCATTCAAATTACACCAAATTTTCACAAATTTTGAATTTTAGTTATAATGCTTGCTTAATTTCTCACACACACAAAAAAATCAATAATGCTTTCCTATTATGATAATTAATTAAAGAGTAAAGTGCAACAAACCCCCTCAACTATCTCAGTTTTGCAACTAACCCCCCTTAACTAAAAATCACCCCCCTAAACTACCAATTTGGTGCATAAGCCCCCATTCCCTTGTAAAAGACCATCCTACCCTTTTAATATAAAAAAATTCATTCTTCTAATTATACCACTATATTTTTTATCTTTTGAGATTTTAATTTTATCATTCACCTTTATCGTATTCGCGTTAAGTATATTCTCAAAAATAATAATATAAAAGTTCATAGGAGGTAATTATTGAATTTTTAATTAATAAACTTGATATTAGAATTTTGTTTGATTTAATGTATAAAACTTCTCACCCTAAATTTAAAATTTTTAAATGCTAAAATAAAACCTTTTTTCCTAAGATATAAAAATTACTTGAATAACAAAAAAACAAATTTTTGTTATATATAAATAGACCATTTTAATAAAAAAAATTCATACTTCTAATTATGCCATTATATTTTTTTGATCTTTTGAGATGTTAATTCTACCGGTTTTTTTTGTTCCAGTTCCGGCCGCAACCAGTTTTTTCGGTTTTAAAATAATAATAATAATAATAATAATAACACAAAATATAAAAAAATATATATAATTATAAACTAAATTAAAGAGAGTATTTCAAAATTTTAATTATTACAAACCTAAAGTTAATTATAACTAATAATTTTAAATATAATATAAAAAATATATATAAAGTTAAAAATATAACACTAATAAAAAAAAAGTATATATAAAACAACCGGTTCGGTTCCGGTTCCATTTGGTTCCAACGGGGTAAGAACCGGAACCGAACCTAATATTTCGGTTCTTTTATTTTTTGAACCGGAATCGGAACGAACACCCCGGTTCCGGTTCCGGTTCCGGTTTGGTTCTTGAACACCCCTAATTCTACCATTCACTTTAATTGAATTCACATTAAGTATATTCTCAAAAATAATAAAAAATTGTATAAGTTGTAATTATTAATTTTTAAAATTTGTTTGATTTAATGTATAAAACTTCTCACCCTAAATTTAAACTTTTTCGTGGAGTATATTATCAAATTTGTATAAATTATTCCATAATGTATGTTAATAAGAAAAATGCATAAATATAATTCAATAAGAAAGGCATTATGGTCATTAATGAAATAATTTGGGCAACTTGCAACTTCATGTCATAGTTAAGGAATTTTTTGCCATTTTCAAAGTTTAGGGGTATTTTTTTGGAGAGAGGGTATAGTTCAAGGGTTTATTGCACTTAACCCTTAATTAAAGGGTAATTTACACAAAACCCCCTATCGTTCGCCAAATCAATTGACATTTCAGATTTTAATCAAATACCCCCCTCAAGCTAATTTTCATGCCAAAATGACTTCAATTCCCCTCACATAAATTACACTTTCACCCCTCTTGTTTGGATAATTACACTTTCCCCCCTCTATAAAAAAAATATATAAAAATTCAAAAACATTATTTAAAATTTGAACGAATATATAAAATTTGAAATATATATATATATAATTCGAATATATATAGATAATTCGAACCGAATATATAAATTTTGAAACATATATATATAAAATTCGTAAACTATATATTAAATTTCAAAAAAATATATAAATTTTGAAATATATATATAATTCAAAACAAATATATAAAATTTGGAATATATATATAAATTCAAAAATATATATATAATTCTAAACAAATATATAAAATTCAAAATATATATATATAATTCATAAATAATATATTAAATTTTGAAAAATATATAAAATTAGAAAACAAAAATATGACATTTTGAAAAATATATAAAATTCAAATATATATATATATATATATAAATTTCTAAAAAGATATATATATTTATCCCCATAAAAAATAGAAAGGAAATAAAAAGAAAATGATGATGCTAGTATTCAAGATGAGACAAGCAATCAACCAACCATCTTACCCTATTCCACTTCTTCTTGTCCAACTTTCGCACATTTACCTCTTTTTCCTTTAATTATTTGTTCGTTTAAAACAATACAATAAAAAATAAAGATTTAAGTACACAACATAACATGGATCCCCATTCAACCTCACGTGCTACTCACGTGGTGACATAAAAAAATAAAATTCATTTTTTGAAATATATATATTTTTTTCAAATTTTATATATATATATATATTTCAAATTTATATATTTTTTCGAAATTTAATATAATTTTTTCAAATTTTATATATATTTTCGAAACTTAATATATTATTTACGAATTTTATATATACATATATTTAGAATTATATATATATGCTTTTGAATTTATATATATATATTTTGAATTTTATATAGTTTTTTCAAATTTTATATATTTGTTTTGAATTTTATATATATATTTCAAAATTTATATATTTATATATTTTTTTCAAATTTTAATATATTGTTTATGAATTGTATATATATATATTTCAAAATTTATATATTTGTTTTGAATTATATATATATTTTTCTAATTAAAATCTATATTTCAAATTTTATATATATATTTTTTTGGGTAATTTGCATTGACGCCCCTGTGGTTTGGGTCAATTGCAACCAGATGACGGTCAACGAAAAGTTTGCAAAGACACCCCTTTGGGCCATCAAAAGTCAGGTTTGCCCTTTATTATAAATATGGTTAATATTGAATTTAATCAACTAACCCCTCTTATACTCGGATTGTCTCTTATACTTTTCAATTTCAATCACATTACCCCCACCCTTAAACAATATATATATATATATATATATATAATTCAAAAAATATATATAAAATTTCAAAAAATATATATAAAATTCAAAAATATATATATAAAATTTAAAACAATTATATAAAATATATATATATATATATATATATATATATTTCAAAAATAATATATTAAATTCGAAAAAAGTATATAAATTTGAAAAATATATACTCCATCTGTCCTAAATTATAGGTCCACTTTGGGGAATCCAACTTTTTAAGAGAATGACTTTTATTGTAGTGTTAGTGAATGAAATACCAACTTTATCTATAATCCCACCATAGTGATGTGATGGTTTATAGTGTATATGTTTTATAACTTTAATGGTTGTAGGTTAAATTGATAAATTGATCAAATAAAGTGTTTTGACTTTTCAAAAGTGGACACTTATTTTGGGACAAGGTAAAGAGAATAAGTGGACCTATAATTTTGGGACTGAAGGAGTCTAAAATTTGAAAAAAATATAAAATTCAAAAAGAAATATATATATATATATATATATAATTTAGAAGAAATATATAAATTTAGAAATAATATATAAAGTTAAAAAATAGATATATAAATTTCAAAAAATATATATTTTGAAAAACAAAATTAGAACAAATAAATAAATTTAGAAGAAAAAAATATATATTGGTAAAATATCATATATTTTCTAATGAAGTGAATCAAACTACTTACACCAATAACAATTAGTGGTCTTTTTATATATATTTTTTTCAAAATATAAATATACATATTTGAATTATATATATATATTTCAAAATTTATATGACGTTTTCGAAATTTATATGATGTTTTCGAAAGTTATATGATAATTTCAAATTTTATAAAAAAAATCGAAATTTATATATTTGTTTCAAATTTTATATATGTTTTGAATTTTATATATTATTTTCAATATATATATATTTATAATTTTATATAATTGTTTTGAATTATATATATATATTTGAAATTTGATATATATTTTTTGAATTATATATATATTGTTTGAGGGTAGGGGGTAATGTGATTGAAATTGAAAAGTATAGGAGGTAATCCGGATATAGAAGGGGTTAGTTGATTAAATTGTAAAGCATAGAGAGCCATCCAGATATAAGAGAAGTTAGTTAATTAAATTCAATAGTAGATGGAAGTTTATTGAAATTAAATAAGGACAAATCTGACTTTTCACGGCCTAAAGAGTGTTACTGCAAGACTTTTGAAAATTTATGGGGTGTCTCTGCAAACTTGTGCATTAATCGTCATCTTGCTGCAATTGACCCAAACCTCAAGAGATATCAATGCAAATACCCATATTTTTTTATAGATGGGAAAGTGTAATATGTCCAAATAAAAGAGGTAAAACTGTAACTTATGTGACGATATTTAAGTCATTTTGATATAAAAATTGATTAAAGAAAAGTATTTGATTAAAATATAAAATGTGGGTTTCACGAACTATAAGGAATTTGCTGAATAAATCTGAAACCTCAAGAATTTTTGTGTAAATTACCCTTAATTAAATAAAGATGTACGCCTATATATATTACACATAAAGAGAGTGGGGTGGTACATTGGTGGTGAAGGGGAGGCGACAAGTGGGTGTCAAATCGAAGTGTACTATCACTGAATACCTAAGGCCATTGGTTGGTACTTGGTACTGGTTTTTGGTGTGGAGAGTTGAAACACAGAAGACCCTATGTGGTCCCATAACGGAACATCTATGACCGTCAATCCATATGGGTTTACCCGTATATTATGATGACGTGTTGTGCAGCACTATGGGGTATGGTGAAGCCTCCTCCTACTACTATAATTGTGCTAACATGGGGGGTGAAAATGCGTTACCACTTTTATGGTAAGTCTGACATGTGAGAAGTAAGATTAAAATACCTCCCTTTTTTTATCTTTTCTTTTTACAGATAAATATTTCATGCCCCATTTTTGAGATTCATGCACATTTATTGGCAAATGCTTTCATGCCATTTTTTTAAATGTATATAATAAAATATCTACTTAATAGAATCTTCAAATATTTATTGTTTAAAAACCAAAATTCCTAATATTTAAAAAAATATTGGATTAACTATGTGTTGTATGTAATTAAAAAAAATCATATAATTTTTTTTAATTATTTAATATTATTTAAAAGATTTCACTCTGTTTTTAACCAAGTTTGTATGAATATATTGAAAATTTTATTAATATTCTATTCTATTTGACGTTACACAACAAATACTATCCCATTTCAAACTGAATCCGGACCCAAAAAAAAAAGAAGAAGAGAAAATTTTAAAAAATATTCCTTCTAGTTTTAACAATTTTGGTACAAAAAACAATCAGTTACAAATCCCTAAACACCAAATTGAATAACAAATTTTTTCCCTCTTTTTTGGTACTATTTGAAGAGAACTCTACCATCCAAGTGTTCCGTTACTTTTGCAATTTGCTACTAATGTCTAGCATTTATATTACTTGGTACTTCTTTGACCACGTGTTACAGTATACTGATAGATTTTCAGTATTAGAGTCTTTACTGTAGTAAAACTTGTCAGCGTCGATATTCACTATTCTATTATTCTATCGTATCAAAATAAGTCTATAGTTAAAAAGTTAATGCATTTTATTTAATTAATTTATTAATTTAATTTTTAAATTATAAACAATCATATCATTTGATGGGATTAAGGATTAAATTAATTTTTTATTCATTATCACAATAATAAAAGTCACCATTTTAAAAAGTTAGGCCTTGCTTGGTATAAAACTTTAAAAATTATTCTGGAAAATAATTTTTTAAGAATGAGAACAATTTTTTTAATTCAAAATTTCACTTGACTAGTAAAATTACAAAATAATTTTCAAAAAATAAGAATTCAAAAATCTGTTTGGTTTGCATTTATTATGTAAATAAAATAATTCTAAAGTACAATATAATCAAACATTCTCAAGTTATAGGATGTTATATTATTTTCATAATACTGAGAGCAAGAAACATATAACATACATTTAATAAAACATTTGTTTCACAAGTTTCCTATAATAAATTATATATTTTGTCTAATATATATAATTTTATATATTAAAAATTATCTTATATTAATTCAAAATAATTTATTATTTAATATAATATATTATTAATATCAAATAATATATAAATAAAATTAAATATAATAAATTATATATTTTTATCTCACAAAATTAAACTAATAAAATTTTATTATTTAATATAATATATTATTAATATCAATTAATAAATTAATAAATTATATATAATAAATTATATATTTTTGTCTCATAAATTTGAACTAATATATAAAATTTTATGTATTAAAAGTTATTTTATATTAATTAAAAATATTTTTTTATTTAATACAATATGTTATATATTTAATAATATTATTATATATAATAAATTATACATTTAAATATGAAACGTTCCATATTAGTGAACACATCATTGTTTTCTTATTTATGAGAACAACTTAAAGTTGTTCTCCAAAAATTGTTTTACAAAATAACTTGCCGAGTGGAAAATTTTAGTTGTTTTTTGTTTTTTGCAACTTAAAATATAAAAAACTGTTTTCATAGTTTCATACCAAACAAATCCTTAGATTTTCCTAAAGGGACTTATAATTTGGGACATGGGGAAAGAAGATATATATTGAAACTCCAAATTTCTATTCTTACATTCAAATAACTTCTAACAACAAATTAATGCCACTTTAGGCTTTTTATAGTGTATTACTGTATAACCCTATATAATATGTTTGTATATCAGCATACATATGACCCTGCTTGGTATAAAATTTTGAAAACTATTATGGGAAATAGTTTTTTAAGAACGAGAACAAAGAATAAAAAATAATTTTTTCAGTTTAAAATTTCACTTGGCTAGTAACATTACAAAACAATTTTCAAAAAATAAAATTAAAAAAATATGCTTGGTTTCATTAATTATGTAAATAAAATAATTATAAAGTAGAATATAATAAGTTATGAAATATCAAACATTCTCAAATTATAGGATATTATCGTATTCTCAAAATACTAAGAACAAGAAACAAATAACAAATGTTTAATAAAATATTTGTTTCACAATTTTCGTATAATAAATTATATTTTTTTGTCTCATAAATTTAAACTAATATATAAAATTTTATATATTAAAATTTATCTTATATTAATTAAAAATATTTTATTATTAAATAATATTTTATTATTTAATATAATATGTTACTAATATCAAGTAATATATTAATAAAATTATATATTTTTATCTCATAAAATTTTATTATATAATATAATATATTATTAATATCAATTAATATATTAATAAAGCTATATATAATAAATTATATATTTGTCTCATAAATTCAAACTAATATATAAAATTTTATATTAATTAAAAATATTTTAATATTAAATAATGTTTTATTATTTAATATAATATTATATATCTAATAATAGTATTATATATAATAAATTATATATTTTTGTTTCATAAATTCGAACTAATATATAACATTTTATATTATTTTATATAACATATTATTTAATATAATATGTTATATATTTAATTATAATATTATATATAATAAATTATACATTTAAACATGAAACGTTCTATGTTAGTGAAAATACCATTGTTTTCTTGTTTCTGATAATAACTTAAAGTTGTTCTACAAAATTTGATATTATTGAACTTGAGTTTCAAAAAACTGTTTTACAAAACAACTTGTCAAATAGGAAATTTTATCTGTTTTTTATTATTTGCAACTTAGAGTACAGAAAACTGTTTTCATAGTTTCACACCAATCAAACCCTAAACTTCCAAGTAATCGTAAAATAAATTATAGAAACTACCAATTATAGTGATTTTTGTACAATCTTGTTCTCAACATACTGAAAAACATTTTAAAATTATTCAAGTCATAGTTATTAAAGACTCAAGACCGACTAAGGCGTTAAAGGTCCTATAAAGTCTAGACGTGAATCGTTAGGCTAGGCTCGTGCCGAGTGAATTGAGACTCACAATAAAAACTCCAAAAAAAAAAATTTATTACTAAAATATTCATAATCCATAATAAATGCGCAAATATTGTTAAATGCGTTCTTGCCCACACTTGAGACGCAAGTCTTGCGTCTTAAGGAATCTGGGGCCTAGGCGCGTCTTTAACAACACTGATTCAAACACCAATTGATTTATTACTCTTGAAATAGTTATTGAAAAAATAAAAAAATAATTTTAGAGAATTATAAAAGTGAAAATAAAATTTTGTTTTGAACTGAGTTTTCCGACAATCAAACCAAGCAACCCTTTAAAATTTTAAATTAATTTAAAAAAAATGAGTTATAGGATTAAAAAGAAAAATCATTGGAATTTACATATTGGCCACATAATATGTGCGGAACCTAGGCTCTGATACCAGTATTGTGTGATTTTGGACCTCTCTCACCAAAAAAATTAACTTAAAAGGTGAGACTTTTTCTCACATTTATATATTGATCACCAACTCCTTCCACAACTGATGTGGGACAGCTTCCAACAATATCTTGAGTTTCCACTTGCGGACTTATGTGTGGTAATTGGATGTGCCATCACATCCAACAGGTAAGAATGCACATGAAGAAGAAAGAGTGACCCCTTTCAGTCCTAGTAATGGATTCCAATGGAGCTTTCAACACAGAGATGATTTCAAAGGCCATTTGAAAGAAGCCAAGTCAAAATTAAATATTAGTGTGTTTTTTTATAAGCTTTTACACTGAAGATTATGATTGTTGACTATGAAATGGTTATGATTTAATCAAACTTTTAATCTCATCTAAATTGATTATATTATAACTATTAATTTGATTGGGCAAAGTGTCAATATCTTCAAGTAAAGCTTGGAAACAATTTTATTGGAAATAGACAGGTTGATCCTTGAATTTGACAACTCTCCACTAGCAACTAATTCCTTTCCTTTTTGAACAGACAAAGGGGACCCTCATATCATCAGAGCTTCTTGACACTCCTACATCAAATTAATCACTAACTACTACTAAAGTCTACTTTTTAATAAGAATATATATATATATATACATATTCAAGTGTGTGTGTAATGTGTATATATATCTACATATATATATACATATTCAAGTGTGTGTGTAATGTGTATATATATCTACAGCTTTGCTAATCATTGTTGTTAACTATTTGATGATCAAGATAAGCGCATCAAAATCTTCTCTTACAATTTATATTCATCTTGCTGATATATGCTTGGAATTAGAGACTCAGGATTGAAAGAGAAAAAAAGCGGTGGGTGTTTTCACATTGAAGTGGTGTATTCTAGAAGGTTGGATATATATTGTGTTCACCATGCTGACTATAAGAGTATTGATTGCTCCACCAGCGAACCAATGTTGTGGAATACTTTTCAGTTAAGCAGTTGGACATTCTTTGCCTTCCTTTTGACTATCGCAGTAGACTATGTACCACTCTTAGCCTATACTTGCCTAACTTGCTTAAATCAAATTTTTTTTTTTTTATCTTTTATTTGAAACCCACTCGCTAGTTTGTGATGAGACTACACTTTTTACTCTTCTCCATCTTCTCTTTTCACCCATCTTTGCTTGAGATTTTGACTCATATGTTTTAATTTACTAGTGGAACCTTCTCTCCGATTTTTTTCTCATTTTACAGTTTTTCACCCACAACATATAATCTACTTCATATATTACATATTAATATGCATGGGATATGATTTAAAAGCTGATACAATACTATGGGTCCGTTTGGATACCTGTTTTTTGTTTTTGTTTTTTTACTGTTCACAAGACTAAAAAAAAAAACACGTTTGGCAAACGCGTTTACTGTTCACTGTTTTTTCCCCAAGAAAACTGTTTTATGTGAATAGTGTGTAAAAGTGATGAAAACACCAAATACAACTTTTAGTTGTTTTTTGAGTTTTTTCACTGTTTAGGTGGTAAAAATAATGAAAACACCAAATTCATAAAATACAATTTTCACCAAATAAAAGTGGTGAAAACACCTTCATCCAAACGCTTTTTTGTTTTTAATTTTTTCCTGAAAAAACAAAGACAAATACAAAAACAGTTTTTATATTTGAAGACAGAAAACAAATACAAAAAACAGGTTTTCCAAACGCACCCTATATATATATATATATATATTTTTTTTTTGAGCTATATAAATCAAGTCAAGCCTATAGATAATAGAATGCCATGTGACATCTCTAAATGGGCCATATTTAGATAAAGGATTTCTCAGAATGGAGCAGCATCTCTACTGAATTAGCCGGTAGAGTCCGGTTAGATTTGGGCTGAGCTCAACCAGACCCAGTGAAAGCCCATTGTACCTCAAGTGTAAATCTCTTGTTTTAGAGATTCCAAATATGTATGTGGGAGCAAAAGGACGATCGGCCCAATCCAGAAACAAGCATATAAATTGTAACCTTATACTTATAGTATCTGATAAAATACAAAAAAACTAATACTCCCTCGATTCCATTTTAAGTGTCCATTTTGGAGAATTCAACTTTTTAAGAGAATGAATTTTAATATTTTTTATTGTATGGGTAGTGTATGAATTGTCAATTTTACCCATAATGGGGTCCATGATGATATGATAGTTTGTAGTATAGGCTTTTATTATTTTAATGCATGAAGGTTAAATTGGTAAATTGACAAAATAAAGTATTTTGAATTTTTAAAAATAAATATTTATTTTGAAACGGACAAAAACATGAAAATGAACATTTAAATTGGGACGAGGGAGTATATAAAAAAACTTTTGCATTCGTCTTGAAGGCCCATTTTCTGTGCAAGCCTATCAGAAGAGAGAAAACAAGCCCAGCACCGCTGGCCCATTAGAACTCTTGTATAAATAGGGGGCAAAACCTCATTAGAAGAGCATCGAAAAATACATACAATTTCTCCCCTGCTTCATACTTATTTCCCAAGTTCTTAATATTTTCTTTAGCTTTTTGTCGTTATCTTTGGTATTCCATTTGAAAGTTGTTTGCTTCCTTCAATTGCTACGAATGGGCTCACAATTGCTACGGGCTCACACTTCTCTTCTGCGTTTTTTTAATACATTATTTTGTTTTTAAATGCTTCTCTTTGCAATATTCCTCTTATAATATATTTTTAATGCTTTTTTTTCTCTTTCGTTCTCTTATTTGACTGTTGAGATTGTTTAGGCTTGTACCACAAATAAGAAAGTTTACCTAGAGTAATTTTTTTTAGGGTTAATTTCATTTACACCCCTGAAGTTTGTCCTATCTTCATTTTGACCCTCTCAGGTTTGCATATCTTCATTTACACCCCATCCCATTAGTTTTTATTTGATTTTGGTCAAAATATTAGTGAAATGTCTAAATTACCCTTCAAGTAAAACCTGATTTAAAACCAGAATGGGAATTGACTTGTACCCAAACACTCCTTATAACCCTAGATATAAAAGCCACACTAAACCCATTTTAGGGTTCAAACTTGAGCCACGAACGCATCACTCTCTCTCTTCAACCCTCTCTCTGCAACCGGTCTCTCTCTCTTCAACCCTCTCTCTGCAACACACGATCGGTCACTTTCTTTCTTCAACCCTCTTCTGCAACACATAACCGATTCAAGCTTTGTTCGTCTGGATCTGCGATAACATCACTAATCACTGTTCATCTTGGATGCGAGTGATTTAGAAGCAAAGAGGTATGTCAATACACCATCGCTGTTAGTTTAATTTGGGGGTTTTGCCCTAATTTTTGCAATTAGTGCTACTGTGATAGTACACAAAAGAACCACTTTGGCTTCTATTTACGAAAAGCTGGATAAAATTCATGAGGAGATTTCTAATCTTCAACACTGAAAAATAGTCAATCCGGAAGAACTTTCATCTTTTTGATAATTTTCTCAATGATGTATCAGTAATTCAGTATTAACTCCCTGAAGTATTATTGTTTTCTGTTCATGAGAAAATCTGTCATGCATTAATTCAGAAATTCAGTCAAAAAGTGCTCTCTTAACCAACCACCCTTTCCTGGCCACACACACCCACACAAATATATATATATATATATATATATATATCCGAAATGTTATTGGAGAAATTTTAGATTATCCTCATCCATGCTATCAAACATAGCTTGTGAGCAATTAATAAAAAAAAGAAAACCATCAAAACATCACTCTGTTTCAATCATATTCAAAATTTTGCAATTAGGGCAATAACAGTGAATTTTTTGTAATTATAATGGTAAGTTCCATTTTTGTATTGTTGTGCTCTGCTTTTATATTCACTATGGCAAATCCTTGTGTTCAGTTTACACAGAAAATTAGACTCATTTTTTGTATACAAAAATTAGCTTTACTTGTACTATCAATCAAACAGGTTTTCTCAACAGTTTTTCCCTTGGGCTTCAATAATACCTTGTGGTACTTGAGGTGTGCAGTGCCCAATTGCAGTTGTTTAGATACCAAATTCAGTATTAAATGATGTCGTTTTGAGTGTTATGGTATTTTGTGTGGTTGCGTACTCTATTCAAAAGGAGTTCGATCTTAAACATAATAATAATATCTCCACTTCAATTGAACCAATTCTTGAAATAGTGCTGTTTTTTCATTTCCCCAACCAATAATATCGTTCCGAGTCTATTTAATAATTAATTGTTAACTAATAGATTCCAAAGAAAAAAATGTAAATAAATAATAAATTTGTGGAGAAGTACTGTAATCCATGTTATACAATTCCTTGTTACAAGATTGCACATAGTGGGATCATACATCCCATACTTGATGACAAGTTGTGGCCCAAAACACCTGGTATTGCATTGTATCCTCCATTGGCAAGAAGGCAGCCTGGGAGGCCAAGGGTTTATAGGAGGAGAGAAGAATGTGAGGCAGGAAGGTCTTTGGTTCTTAGGTGCAAGTATTGCAACAAAACAGGGCATAATAGGAGGACTTGCCAAAGAGCTCAAACTGCAAGGGAGGTGGTTGCAGAAGCAAAGCAACAGAGAGCTAGAAATCCAGTGAGTTAATTTTAATGTAATTTAATTAATTTAAATTACATTAATTAATTTATTTTGTTTGTTCAATTAGGAGGCAGCAGGTGGATCTAGAGGAGTAGAAGCTGGAAATAGCATTGTGGCTTGTGGATCTTCTCTGACACAACATGTATATGACTTGGTATAATGTTAAATGATTTATGTAAAGTTTTGTACATGTTTAGAATGATTTAGTAATATGTTTTTTTGTTTTTGTTTTTGAAGTCTCAAACTGGTTCAAATGTGGCTGGAACCAATAGGCCTGCCAGAGCAGAATGAAGGCATGAAGAAGGTTTTTTTGGTTTTTTGAAGTCTCAAATTGGTTCATAACTTTTTGATTTGTTCACAACTTTTGGGGGGTACATGATAGTAGGGCTGGCAATTGGTTTTTTTGGTGGGTATATGCTAACTTGGATTTTCATACTTTTGGTTGGTAAAGTTGAAAATTGACCAATTTTTTTGGGGGTACATGATGCTGCGAACAAATATGGACATTTGGTTATTGTGATACATTGATCTGAATTTGGGATATGTAACAGATATTTAAATTTTCAATTGCAAATGTTGAATATTTGTATTGTGATGTATTGTATTTAAACATCACAGTTGTTTGTGATGCTTTGATCCGAATTGTTTGTATTGTATTTAAACTTTCAGTTGCAACTTTTTTGATGTTTTTCGATTTTAATAATTTTGACAATAGCAATATTTTGTAGTCTTGAGACATGAGCAAATTTGGGGAGAGAGAATTGAGCAGAGGGATAAAATGAGTGTGTGAAAAATGATTTTGTTTTACAAAATACAACTTTTTTTAAAGCCAAAATTATTTTTAAAATATTGCAATTAAAAAAAAAAATTATTATAAGAGGTCAAATTGAAAAAATAAAGTAGAAAAATGGTGGCAAAAATGAAGAAATTGGCGCGAAAAAACCATGAGCTAAATTACTTAAAGAGGGGGTGAAATTGATATATAAAAGAGGGGTGAAATTGATATATAAAAATAAGCCATTGCTATCCTTGCATCCAAACAACATCTTGAGGGTAGAATAGGAATTAATAGAAATTATTGGAAGGGTTAAACTGATAAACTAAAGCAGGGGGTGTAAATGAGTTGAGTTAGGTAAAACAAGGGGGTGTAAATGAAGATATGCAAATCTGAGAGGTCAAAATGAAGATAGGACAAACCTCAGAGGGTGTAAATGAAGTTAACCCTTTTAATGAGTGATTAGAGTTAAATTAGTAGATACGTCGCTTGAACCCTGTCTCCACTATCAACCGTAGCGCACTTTACCAATAACTTCGTTTGACTGAGATATTTCAAGCATTTTTGAGGCAAGTCAAGTTTGGGAACATTAGCAGAAGATAACA
The DNA here is from genome assembly GCA_963922005.1 of Cornus suecica. Classification (NCBI taxonomy): domain Eukaryota; kingdom Viridiplantae; phylum Streptophyta; class Magnoliopsida; order Cornales; family Cornaceae; genus Cornus; species Cornus suecica. Next base: position 6,345,910 of record OY998238.1, on the reverse strand, counting down.
GGAATAAAATAATATCTAATAAAATCCCAAAGCTCTATCTTTTACGTCGACAAGCATTGCTGTCTCTCCCTCCAAAGTCTATGCTTGCCAAACAACACTGGAGACTTTTTAGCCTAAAGCTCATATATATATATATAATATAATAAAGAGTATGGTCTCACCTCTTCAAATTCACTCATCCCCAGGTTTTTTGAAGACTAATCAATGGTTAACAAACAATATTCACCCATCCCTAGGTTTATGGATGACTAATTAATGGTTAACGTAAAAGAAAGATTTTAATCAAATACCCCCACCTCCCAAAATCAGCTAATTTTTAGGTCAAAATGACTTAAATGCCCATGACATAAAAATTATAGTAATTTGCACCAAAATCCATTGAGTTTCAAATTTTAATTAAATAACCCATTGAGTTTCAATATATATTCGAAAAAATATACATTAAAATTTGAATTCTTTTTATAAAATTTGAAAATAAATATAAAATTAAAAATATATATATATAATTCGAACAAATATATTAAATTTTGATTTTTTTTTATAAAATTTGTAAATATATATATAATTTGAAAAAACATATAGAATTTGAAAAAAATATATAAAATTAAATATATATATAATTCGAAAAAAATATAATTTCAAAAAATATATCTAAATTTTGAAAAAACAAATATTTCAAAAATATCATATTAAAATAAAAAATACAGTATATATTTCAAAGTTATATAGCATCATCAGTTCCATTGGTACAACTTTTCATCCATAAATAAAAAAACTACAAATTATGTAGATTTGCAGAAATAATTGTTTTGTATTTTGTAGTTCAAAATGAAAAAAAGCAAGCTGGTACTAGGCAATTAGTTGTGCAAATAGAAGTATAAAAAACACAAATAACCAAAGTATAATATGCCAAAACAACATTTAGGCATAAACATATTTGTTTTGAATTTTATATTTGTTTTATCAAAATATATATATTTTTCGAATTCATATATTTGTTTTTGAATTTTATATATTTTTTTCCAAAATTTATATATATATTTTTAATTTATATATTTTTTTCCGAATTTTATATAATTTTTCAAAATTTATATATATTTTTTCTGAATTTTATATTTTTATTGAAATTTAATAAATATTTTTTTCCAAATTTTATATTTTTTTTTTCCAAAATTTCTATATATTTTCGGGAATTTTTTAAAACATATATGAAATTTTTAGAGACTTTTTGAATTCGAGAGGTTATTTGATTAAAAATTGAAACTCGAGGGGTTTTGGTGCAAATTACTCATAAATGATAGTTTTTATGTCATGGACATTTAAGTCATTTTGACCTAAAAATTGGCTGATTTTGGGAGGAGGGGGTATTTGATTAAAATCTGAAACGTCAAGGGATTTGGCGAACGACAAGAGATTTGGTGATTAAATTCTGAAACTTCAAGGGTTTTGTGTAAATTACCCATGAATAAATGGAGATATCACTAAAAAAAACGTGTCATCTATTGATATTAGAGGATGGTGCGACTTATTTATGCATTTCCATTATATTCTATCAGAATTGTTGGAACATAAAGATTATTATCACACTAGAATTTATGGAGAACAAAATATAAATGAGGAAAAGAGAGAACTAAGGAAATAATTCCTTGTAAGATTACTTGATTTGAAACTAATGATTACATATGCCTTTTATAGGCTTACAAATCATAAACACACAATAAACTAATACACACATATTACATGAGTTTCATTTTTGTCAAAAATGACAATACACCTAATAAAGTTGTCAAACCTTATTTGACTAGAAAGAAGCATCCATGACAACCACATGAATAACACATGGGTTGCTTGGGTTTTATTTGACCAATTTACCTAACTTTCAACAGCCTCCCTTAAATTGGTCTTTAACAACCCCCAACATATTCTTCAGTTTTCAAACACTTTAGATTTTAACGGTTTAGTCAAAATATTTGCCGCTTAATCTTCTAACCTACAAAAATCTAGTTCGATTTCTCTATATTTGACCAAATCTCGAATGTAATGATATTTGATCCCAATATGCTTGCTTCGACCATGAAACACTAGATTTTTAGCAAGTGTGATTGCTGACTTATTATCGCACATGATTTTGGTTGGACCTTCATGTTCATAGTGTAACTCATCCAGCATGCGGCGTAACCATACAACTTGACATGTTGCTGATGTAGCTGCCATGTATTCCGCTTCCGCTGTTGACAATGCAACAACTTGTTGCTTCTTCGAGGACCAAGAGAACACTCCTTCTCCCAAATAGAAAACATACCCGGAAGTGCTTTTCCGAGTCTCCACATCTCCTGCCCAATCAATGTCTATATAGCCTACTAGACTGAAATCGTCAGAATAGGTATAAAAATTCCATGATCCCGAGTACCACTCACATACTGTAAGATCCGTTTTGCTGCTTGTAGATGTGATTGTCGAGGTGTTTCCATGAACTGACTGATAAGCCCCACACCATAAACAATATCTGGTCTAGTGGAAGTCAAATAACGTAGACTACCGACTATACTTTTGAAATATGTTGGGTTTACCAGTTCACCGTTTCTTTCTTTCCTCATCTCCAGACGTTCTGCCACTGAAGTCCGAATTGGCGTCCCTGAATCCATATGAAACTTCTTGAGAATATCATTTGCATATTTATTTTGTGAAATAAATATGCCATTTTCAGTTTGATGCACTTCGATGCCTAAGAAATGTGACATCAATCCCATATCCATCATTTTGAACTCGCGAGTCATCGCCTCCCTTAATTCAGTAAACATTGTCTCGCAATTTCCTGTAAATATCAAATCATCAACATAAAGGCATACAATCATTATATCGCCATTAGCCTTTGATTTGATATAAAAGGTGTGCTCATGAGGACATTTTTAGAATCCATCTTCCAGCATGTATGTGTTGATCTGTATGTATCAGGCACGTGATGCCTGCTTTAGTCCGTACAACGCCTTCTTCAACCTGTACACTTGTTTTTCATGACCTCTTTTAAGAAAACCAGGTGGTTGGTCAACATATACTTCCTCCTCAAGAACGTCATTCAGAAAGGCGGACTTGACATCCATATGATGAATCTTCCACTTGTTTTGAGTTGCAAGTGCTATAGTCATTCGGACCGTATCTATCCTTGCCACTGGCATAAATACTTTGTAGTAATCAATTCATGGCTTCTGCTTATAGCCTTTGACTACCAATCTCGCCTTTAATCGGTCCACCTGACCATTTGGTCTATACTTCGTCTTGTACACCCATTTGACACCAATTGACTTCTTTTCGACAAGTAAAGAAGTTAGCTCCGAAGTATCATTTTTCTCAATTGCATGAATCTCTTCGTTCATTGCATGGATCCACCGCTCATCGTTTCCTACTTACTTATATGAAACTGGATCACAATCTGTAAATAAGCAAAAATTTACTAGAGTTTCATCAGTAAAATCCTCATCATTATCATTTGTGACCACATTATCCTAGAGACGTGCAGGCATCAGGTGTGTTCGCTTTGGATGGCCTACGGGTTTCGGTGAAGGTGCTGGTGAAGGTGATGAACTGCCTGGTGAAGAGCGATCACTTATTTATTATGTTTCATTTTCAATGATGACACGTTGTTCCGTATGTGGTGTTTGATTACATGCCCAAGTATCATCCTCGATGAATTGGACATCTCGGCTTACAATAACATATTTTGTGAGATTATTATAAAGCTTATAACCTTTAGTTACCTCACTATAGCCGATGAAGATACACTTTTGGCTTTTGTCATCGAGTTTCTTTCTCCTTTGTTCTGGTATATGAGTGTATGCGACGCACCCAAATACTCGTAGGAGTGAAACATCCGGTTTGCTACCGCTCCATGCTCCATGTGGAGTTTTCCCCAAAATACTCTTCGTTGGACACATGTTCAATAGATATATAGCACATGCAACAACTTCTGCCCAAAAGACTTTGACAAACTTTTGGCTTTCAACATGCTTCTAACCATTTCAAAAATGGTTATGTTTTTCCATTCAGCTATACCGTTCTGTTGAGGTGTATAACTGGCGGTTAACTGACGTTTTATCTCTTGAGATTTGCAATAATTGTTGAATTCGCTAGAGGTGAATTCTTCTCCTTTGTTCGATCTCAATGTCTTGAGATTAAAGCCACTTTGTTTTTCAACAAAAGCTTTAAACTCTTTGAATTTTCCAAACGCCTCTGATTTTTGTTCTAGAAAATACACCCAACTTTTTCTAGAAAAATCATATACAAAAAGTAGAACATACCACTTGTGCCTGATAGATTCTACCTCAATTGGTCCACATATGTCTGTGTGAACCAACTCCAACGGTTGTTTGGCTCTCCGCATTTTTCCAACTGGAAAAGATTCTCAGTGATGTTTTCCGAGAAGACATCCTTCGCATAGGTGATTAGGAGCATCAATTAGTGGTAACCCCGTTACCATGTTTTTCTGCACCAGGAGTCTCAAGCCTCGAAAGTTTAGATGACCAAACCGAATGTGCCATAGCCAATTGATATCTTTTGACCTCGCCATCATATTCACCTCGGTTTTTGTATAAATATCCAATGGGAACATTTTATTCTTTGTCATCTGCACCTTTGCCACTTGTTTCCCGCTTTTGCTATGAACGATACACATACCATCCAAAATATGAATGTCATGCCTTTTTTCTGAAAGTTGTCCCATACTCAACAAAATCCAGAACATCGGTGCCATTTTTTGATAGAATTTTTTACGTCACCTTTGCCCATTACAGGAACTTTGGATCGATTTCCAAAATTCACTTCACCGCGAAACGATTCGTCCAAGTGTGAGAATATCTCCTTCCTCCCACACATGTGGTTGCTACATCCGGTATCCAAATACCATATATTTGTGCATACGCCATTGACGGTTGGTGATTTGATAATATTTGTCGTTGCTTCACCAAACTCCGGTCAACAAAATTTATAATACCTACAAATACTTTACTTAAAAATAATATAGCAATAAGTAGGGTCGAACCACTCTCAACTTGTAACTCGTTTTAAGACTAGGATCCAAAACTTTAATTTTCGAGATTAAAAAGAAATTACTTAAAACAATTCTTGAATTTTTGAATAGTAAACTAAAATAACTAGATAATTATCAAATGGTGGAAGAAATCTCAAGGGAAGAGAATCCACCACCCGGGTCTATATAAATAATATTATATATTTCTATTACAAAATTCTCCTCCAACCTATTAAACATAAACATAGATATTGGTAGGCATTCCCCGTATTTCCATTAATTGGTAATCACGAAAAATCTTCCCTCTAATGTTTTGGTTTAAAAATAAATAAATATAAATAGTGGTAGGCATTCCCCGTATTTCCATTGATTGGTAATCACGGAGAATCCTTTCTCTATTTTTAACCTCTATTGTAGGTTTTGTCACTTGAAAGAATTAATTCGGGAAGAGAATTAAACAATAAGAAATAAAATAAAATTATGTATATCTTACCCAATGTGACTTCATCACTCCCTTGAGAAGATGTTTAAGCTAGCATAATGATATAGAAATAAAACATAATGATAGAAGAAATTTTCATTAACTAAGAAAAAGATTACAACAAAATAAAAGCTTGATACAAGACTAAAGTCTCTCTACAATTTCTCACTCTCTACCATCTAACTCCATACAATTTCCAACTACTCTCCTATTTATAGAGAAAATTGGAATATAATGACATCTTGTAAAGTGAAGTTAAATCTACTTTTCTTTTTTTTTTCTTTGAATATTGATCCTTTCCAAGTCATTTTCTTCTTTCTTCATGTGCATTATATTCTTCATCTTCCATCCATGTGCATTATATTCTTTCTTCCATCCATGTGCATTCCTTTCTTCACTTTAATATATTTTCTTCATCTTTTCCAATTCAAACCTATAAGAAATAAAAAGATATATATAAGAACATTTATGCAATAAAATGGTGAATTAAAGATTTATTTTTGACATTTAAAATAGTGATTTTGTGAACTTATCAAATTACCCCCAAACAAGCTCTTGCTAGTTCTCTAGTAAATAAGGGCAAAATAGATTAGTTCACAAAATTAGACTTTTATTAATTTTAACTAAAAATGTGTCACTTTCGCAGGCTGCTTTCGATTGCATTTACCATATGCAATAAGGCCTTAAACCCCTAGGTTACCCTAGTGGACGAGCAATAGCCTCGTGAGGGTTGGATATATTACCCACAACTTCTTCATTCTTCATTTTGATGCATTTATGCATTCACATACTCATTAATCAAGCCATGATACAATATATAAGATAATATGAATGCAAATACTACCACTCACTACTGAACAATAACTATCTCAAGCTAATGATATGAATGATCCCCACTGAAATAAATAATTTCATTACTTTCTACTCACAATCTAGACAATCTTCCGTGTTTTTGTGAACATTCTACTATGGTATGTCAATCTCTTTTCTTCTACTTCATTGATCAAACTTTGCCATATTTTTCGTAAAAACTCATTATTTCCATCATTTCACTTCCATCCCTTTTTGTATTTATAAGCTCTAGACTTTCCAACGAGGATTTTTAGTCCCAACCAACTGGGCCCGAACTTCTTCCATGGGATTTATGCTCATTATTTTTCTCCCCTTTTTACGCGAACAATGATATTGGTGATACCAATGTCCGGTTACTCAGATCGAAGAACTACTTTTTGCATTTCTTTGAAAATATTTTTTTTTTAAAATTTTCTCCATTCTATCTCCCCTTCTCCCCTTTTATAGCGGCAAAGCTAATTTTTCGACTCCATAGTTAAAGATCAACTGTTTTTCCCATAGTGAATGTGTGCATGTGCTTATAGGTCAAAGTTGTCCTTTTCGGTTTCAATTTCACTAATTTATTTACCTATGTAAAACCACATCATTTCACTAACTCAATCTAATTATTACTCTCATGAGTGGGAATATCGCATCACATACTACTGATATATCATAAACACAAACTTAATCAACTTATAATGCAAAACACTCATGCATAAAAACAAAAAACTTTTCCAAACAAAATCAATTTTTCAAATTTTATTTTTTTAATAATGAAATTCTATTTTGATTAAATAGATATCCACCCCCAAACAAAAATAACATTATCCATAGTGTTAAAAAATACATCTAAGAGACAAAATCTAAACATATCCAAATAGAGTGAAAAAATAAAATTGATAGAAGAATTTACACAACTAACTGGGCTGCCTCCCAGTAGCGCTAAATTTAACGTCTTCAGCCAGACTCAACTGATGTGCTACCCCTAAATAGACCAGTCCGAATAAATTGGATCAATGAGGAGAGTTTCCTCATTTTCAGAAGTTTCAAGTTTTAGGAAAGGCTTTAGACGATGAGCATTAACTTTAAACAACTGTCCATTCTTAGGGTCTTGTAACTCGATGGCACCATGACTAGAAATGTGATGGACATAGTACGGGCCTGACCAACGTGACCTTAACTTCCCAGGAAACAATTGAAGACGGAAATTATACAAAAGAACCTTTTGTCCTATGAAAAACTCCTTTTTGAGAATGTGTTTGTCATGTTCCAACTTAGTCTTGGCTTTATAAGTTCTTGAACTCTCATAGGCATCATTTATGATTTCTTCTAACTCATCAAGTTGAAGGGTCCTACGTTGACCGGCTTTATCATAGTCAAAGTTTATGGCCTTGATGGCCCAATAAGCACGGTGTTCGAGTTCAACAGGCAAGTGACAGGCTTTGCCATAGACCAATCGATATGGGGACATTCCTATAGGGGTCTTGTAAGAAATACGGTATGCCCATAAAGCATCCTGGAGACGAAGACTCCAGTCCTTCCTTGTGGGGTTAACTGTTTTCTCTAAGATTTGTTTAATCTCCCTATTAAATACCTCAGCTTGACCATTGGTTTGAGGGTGATATGATAGGGTCACTTTGTGATTGATTCCATATTTGGACAACAAGTTTCCAAAGACTTTGTTGCCAAAATGTGAACCATTGTCACTGATTATGGCTCGAGGTGTTCCAAACCGAGGCAAAACCTGGTCTTTGAAAAAACGCACCACAACTCTATGGTCAGCTGTTTTGGTGGCTAAAGCTTCTACCCATTTTGACACATAATCAACTGCTAAAAGGATGTAGAGATTGCCAAACGAGGATGGAAATGGTCCCATGAAATCAATACCCCATATGTCAAAGATTTCAACGACGAGAATCGATTGTTGAGGCCATTCATTTCTTTTGGTAATCTTACCTAGCAATTGGCATCTATGACAAGTTAGACAGTACGTGTGGGTGTCTTTGAAAATGGTTGGCCAATAGAATCCTGATTGCAAGATTTTTGCAGCTGTTCGTTTGGAACTGAAATGACCACCACATGCCTGGTCATGACAGAAGGAAATGACAAACTTTTGATCTACCTCGGGAACACACCTACGAATGATCTGATCTGGACAATATTTAAATAAGTAGGGGTCATCCCAGAAATATTCCTTAGCCTTGGCCAAAAATTTATCTTTCTCTTGTTTGGACCAGTTGGAAGGAATTTGACTAGTCACAATATAATTGACAATATCTGCATACCATGGTGCATGAGATATTTCAAATAATTGTTCATCAGGAAAATAATCAGAAATGGGAATGGAGTCACTAGTGGATTCAATAACAAGACGGGACAAATGATCAGCAACTACATTCTCGGAACCTTTTTTATCTCGAATCTCAAGGTCAAACTCTTGAAGGAGTAAGATCCAGCATATCAACCTAGGTTTTGCATCAGATTTGGACAAAAGATGTCTTAACGCTGCATGATCTGTATAGATGATGACCTTAGATCCAACCAAATAAGATCTAAACTTCTCAAAGGAGAACACGACTGTTAGCAACTCTTTCTCAGTGGTTGAGTAGTTGATTTGGGCATCATTTAAGGTTTTGCTAGCATAGTATATGACATGTCGTGCTTTATCCACTTTCTGGCCTAAAACAACACCTACTGCATAATCAGACGCATCACACATAATTTCAAAAGGCAAGTTCCAATCAGGTGAGCGAATGATATGTGCAGTAGTGAGTGCTGACTTTAAGTACTCAAAGGCGGACATACAGGCATCAGTAAACTCAAATTGTGCATCTTTAGCTAGAAGATGGATCAAAGGTCTAGCTATTTTACTGAAATATTTGATGAAACGCCTGTAGAAACCGGCATGACCTAGGAATGCTCTAATATCTTGAACAGATTTGGGGATAGGTAGATTGGAGATTAGATTAATTTTTGCTTTGTCTACCTCAATTCCTACACTGGAGATATTATGACCTAGGACAATTCCCTTTTGGACCATGAAATGACACTTTTCCCAGTTAAGTACCAAGTTATTGTCACGACAACGTTGAAGTACGAGAGAAAGATGGTCTAGACATTGCTCAAATGATGACCCAAAGACAGAGAAGTCATCCATGAAGATTTCTAGAAACTTTTCAACCATGTCACTAAATATACTCATCATACATCGCTGAAATGTAGCTGGTGCATTACACAAGCTGAATGGCATGCGACGATAACCGAATGTACCGAATGGACAGGTGAAGGTAGTTTTGTCTTGGTCATCAGGGTGGACAGGAATTTGATTGTAACCAGAATAACCATCTAAAAAGCAATAGAAGGCCTGACCAGCTAATCTTTCTAACATTTGGTCGATGAAGGGAAGTGGAAAATGGTCTTTTCTAGTCACGCTATTCAGTTTCCTGTAGTCTATGCAAACTCGCCATCCAGTTTGAATGCGAGTAGGAACAAGCTCATTATGGGCATTGGACACAACAGTGATGCCAGACTTTTTAGGAATTACCTGGATTGGACTCACCCATTGACTATCAGAAATCGGGTAGATGATATCAGCGTCAAGAAGTTTGATAACTTCTCCGCGGACAACTTCTTTCATATTGGGGTTAAGTCTCCTTTGAGGTTGTCTACAGGTTTTCACATTATCTTCTAAGTGAATGCGATGTTGCACCACTAGAGGATTAATGCCCTTGATATCATCAATGGACCATGCTATGGCTTCCCTATTTGTCTTAAGAACCTCAATTAATTGGGACTCTTGTTGCTCAGTTAACTCAGAAGATATTACTATTGGAAAAGTCTCAGATTCACCAAGATACGAATATTTTAAAGTCTTGGGTAAAGGCTTTAATTCAATATTAGGTGGTTTCTTTGCATTTTCAGATTCAGTGTTAACTGGCAAGGACAATGATTCGAATTTGGATTTATACTTGGGTGCTTCAAAGGGTGGGGCAGAGTCTAGAAAATCATTTACTTGGCTAATGTTATTAGCTTCGTCCAAATTTTCATCAAAATGGGCTAGACAATGCTGGAGTGGATCCTCAGGATATGAGTGGTTAAATGTGTGGTTGGTCAATGAATCAATGAGACAAACATCTTCAACAGACTCTGATTCAATGGGTTGTTTCATCAAATTGAACACATTGACTTCCACTTTCATGTTCCCAAAGGTTAAGGTCATGCTACCATTTCTACAATTGATCAATGCATTGGCTGTGGCTAAAAATGGTCGACCTAAAATGATTGGAATTTATTTACCTTGGGTTGGTTGAGTGTCTAGCACAATAAAGTCTACGGGGTAATAAAAATTATTAACTTTTACTATCACATCCTCAATGATACCCTTTGGAATTTTGATGGATCGGTCAGCTAACTGAATTCTAACATCATTTTTCTTCAAATCAGTTAATCCAAATCCAAGTAGACTGAATATGGTAGCACATTGACACTGGCACCAAGGTCCAATAAAGCTTGACCTTCAAAATTTTCTCCTATCCTACAAGTGATAGTTGGACTACCAGGGTCTTTGTGTTTAACCACAACTTGGTTTTGTAGGAAGGAGGAACAATGTTGGGCTATGAAGGCTTCCTTAGGGATATTGGTTTTCCTCTTGACTAAGTCTTTAATGAATTTTACATAAGAAGGAATTTGTTTAATAACAGTGAGAAATGGAATGTTAATCTGGAGATTTTGAAAAATCTCTAAAATTTCACTGTATTGAGAATCCTTCTTATTATTGACTAGTCTAGAGGGAAAAGGTGCACGTGGAATAAACGGCTTTGGAATGACCTCATCAAGCTTAGGACCTTGGTCCTTTTTGGATTTTTGGGAATTGGGTGGAAGAGATTTGGATGGTTCAATTTCATCACTGATGGGTAGCTCAACCTTATTATCAATTTTGTTTCCTGACCTGAGGGTAATTATGGAATTTACATTGGCATTTGATTGGTTAGAATTGGAAGAAGTCCCTACAAGATTAACTCCTTGTCCTTTTGGATTGATTTCGGGTTGGCTAGGCAATGTACCCCTTTGTCTTTCAGACAGAGTTGCAGTGAGTTGACTCAACTGATTTTGGAGAGACTGCTGAAATTGCAGTTGATTTTGAGTCAAGAGATCAAAGTTATTTTCTAACTTTTGAAATCTCTGATTGGAATGCTTATTGGATTGATCAAGATTAAGGGCAAACATTTTCAAAGTGTCCTCATAATTGGAAGTATTATTGACCGGTGGGATATAAGCAACATAGTTGTTCATGGGATCAACTGCTAAATCTCGGCTTGGATTGAACTGGTTATTTCTAGGGAATTGATTTTGAGGAATTATTGGTCCTTGAGTTTGAGGTTGCCTATTGGAGTTACCTTGAAAACCAGACTGACCACTTAAGTTTTGTGGAGGTAAATTTTGCCTCCATGAAAAATTAGGGTGGTTTCTAGTATCAGGATGGTAACTTTGGCTAAATGTATTAGGCAATGGTCTCCTAAAGGTATTGAAAGCACAAACTTGCGCATCCGAAGGTTCAGATGTACAAGAGACAGGACATTCCTCTGTTGGATGGGATAAATCAGAACAAACATTGCATTGTGCAGGGGTAGATATTAGGGCAAATGCATCAAACTTTTTGCCTAAGTTTTTCACTCCCTCAGCAAGACTTTTCATCACAGACTTTAACTCATTTTCAGGTTTGATGTCATAAAAACCAGATGTTCTATTCATTTGATCATTCCTAGAAAATTCATTATCATTTTGGTTCCAATTCCAATTTTGGGCATTTTCAGCTAGTTCCTCCAAAAATATATATGCTTGGTCAGGGGTTTGGGCATTGAACTTTCCTTGGTGCATTGACTCAATCATGGTTCGGTTCATAGGTGAAAGTCCCTTATAGAAGAAATGAACTAGTTGTGCTTTATCAAAGCCATGGTGTGGGCATTTGAGTAGCAAGTCATGAAATCGGTCCCAAGTTTGATGGAATTGTTCCTCAATTTTCCCTCTAAAAGTACTAATGGCATCTCTCATTGATTCGGTCTTTTGCATGGGATAAAACTTACTCATGAATTTCCTTGCAAGTTCATCCCATGATCGAATGAAGTCGGGTGGAATGGAGTTTAGCCATGATGCAGCTCTATCTTCTAAGGACAGGGGGAAAAGACGCAGTTTGACACCCTCTTCATTCAAATTTTGATTTTTGAATGTGTTGCATATTGTTAAAAACTTCCCTAAATGGATATAGGGTTGTTCGCTTTCAAGTCCATGAAATTTTGGCAACATATTGATTATGGCGGGTCTAATTTCAAACTGGGGTGCATCATTCTCAGGTAGAACAATGCAATTGGGTGGGTTGGCTGTGATTGGGGCAAAGTAGTCATTAAGAGTTCTCGGTGCAGCCATTGATGAATTATTGGTGTTTGACAGATTTAACAAGGTAGTTGATTTTTCTTCTAAATCAAAGAGTGAGAGATCACTATGAAACCTAACTAAACGCTTGTTAACTTGTAACCACTGGGGCATAAACAAAAAAAAACTAGATGATGGGCAAATCACACAAATTTTTTGGCTTTGTTATCTTGAGCTTAAATTCAAGGGTGATGAATTTTTAAATCTAATCTTATATAGAATTAATAGGATGGTGTCCAAATTAATTCTCTCCTAATTAGACAGCTCATACTCTATTTCAGATTAAGTCAATAGATTACCAGTTAAGGATCATCAAACTAACAACGGAGTAGTTCCCAGGAAAGTGTGGCGAGGCACGTGGCCTGCTTAATGGTGCGTCAACCACACTCCTAGACAGAATTTCCTACCGTTTATCAATTTGATAATGACTCACTGGAGTGACTACCAACCGCTTCCTTCCTAGAGGGCCTATGAACTCGTAACCCTAAATTGGATTATTGCTAATGAATTTTAAAATTAGGCTCATGGTATAACAAATGCAAGGATTTTTGTGATTTGTGGGCCACGGAAACGGGTGATGAAATCCCGACCGTATCTTGTGGGAATTTTGCCCTTAAGTATCTTATGCAAAATGCTAATTAAAATATGCACAAACAAGAGAAAAAGAAATCAAAATTAAAACACGGGAGCTTAGGGGAATTTCTAATGTTATACTATCCTAGAATTCGCATGCAAAATTTGTGTCTAGAAAAAAAAACTAAAAAAAATAAAAATAAAATAGAAATAAACTAAATACAAAGGATGGGAAATTAGGGTAATTTCTAATGTTATTTTATCCTAGAATTCGCATGCAAATTTTTCATCTAATCTAGGAAAAAAATAACAAGGGTTTAGAGATATGGAACCTGACTGACGAACCGGTACAGTACCTCCTGCAAAAGAAACAACAGAAATAAACAAGTAAGTAAATAAATAAAATGAAAACAAAATTGAGTGAATAATAAAAATAATAATAATTAAACTAATCGGTTTTTATTTTTTATTATTATTTTTAATCTTGAAAGTTGACTTGTCAAATGCAAATTTGGAAATATGGAAAGAAAATGAAACTGCAATTTCGAAACTGCAGTTTTTTTTTTTTTGTTTTTTTTTTTAACAAAAACTTCAATAACCTACTGTTGTTGGAGTCTACTGTAGTTTTTTTTTTTTTTGAAAGAACCTACAAAGAAAATTTGGAAAGTCCAAAGTGTAGGCTTTGAAAGTCCAAGCTGTAGATTGCCTTTTTTTTATTTTTTTATTTATTTATTTTTTAAAATATCGGATACAATCTTCAAACTCAAGCAAAAGCCCAACCCCACTATCTAATGGAATCTACAATCTAATGGATATATATATATATATATATATATATATATAATATACGGAAATGATAACAGAATACAAAACACACTGTTAGAAACTAGAGTTTACAATTTTTTTTTTAATAATGAAATACAAAAAATAAAAATAAAATAAAGATAAAGAGAGGGATAGAAAGTTTGGGTGGGTTCCCAAAAAATTTAAGTTGAGGATCTTTGACTCCGAATTCAATGTTGATGCGACAACGGCGCCATTTGACGGTTGGTGATTTGATAATATTTGTCGTTGCTTCACCAAACTCCGGTCAACAAAATTTATAATACCTACAAATACTTTACTTAAAAATAGTATAGCAATAAGTAGGGTCGAACCACTCTCAACTTGGAACTCGTTTTAAGACTAGGATCCAAAACTTTAATTTTCTAGATTAAAAAGAAATTACTTAAAACAATTCTTGAATTTTTGAATAGTAAACTAAAATAACTAGATAATTATCAAATGGTGGAAGAAATTTCAAGGGAAGAGAATCCACCACCCGGGTCTATATAAATAATATTATATATTTCTATTGCAAAATTCTCCTCCAACCTATTAAACATAAACATAGATATTGGTAGGCATTCCCCGTATTTCCATTAATTGGTAATCACGAAAAATCCTCCCTCTAATGTTTTAGTTTAAAAATAAATAAATATAAATAGTGGTAGGCATTCCCCGTATTTTCATTAATTGGTAATCACGGAGAATATTTATTTCTGTGTCAGCAAGATTTACATACTCACTATTTTCGTCCGGCATATGGGTTTGACATTCATTTTTGTAATGTCCGAACCGTTGACATCGATGACATTTGACGTTAGTTTTGTCATGTGTTTCGGTATTACCACTGCGACCTCCATAGTCATTTCTTCCTTTGCCACGACTGCGTCCGCGACCTCGCCGTTCTAAACTGCTCGCTCGATTTGTCGAAACAAATCTGCTCTGCAACGCCTGCTCCGTGCTAAAGTTGTTGGCCTTCTGGTTCATTATTTGCTTGTGGGAGCCTAATGAACCCATCAACCGTTCGATGGACATGGTTGATCTGTTTTGCCCTTTTTCAATCGCCGCCACTACATAATCAAATTTTGTGGTCAAAGATCTTAAAACCTTTTCCACGATCTTTTGATCATCAATCGTTTCTCTATTAACCTTCAATTGATTAATGATGGATTGCACCCGATCGATGTACGCTGAGGTTGATTCTGAATCACCCATGGTTAGAGATTCAAAATCACCTCTCAAAGTTTATAGTCGAACTCGTCTGACCCCGATCATCGCCTCTGTAGAATTTTTGCAAAATATCCCACGCCATGTATGCCGTTTCTGCTGCTACTATTTTTTCAAATACCAACTCGTCTACGGCTTGAAAAATGGCATATAATGTCTTTTGATCCTTTTTCCGGATCTCGATCAGCGCATCTTTCTCCTCATTCTTCAACGCCTCAAATACTTTTGAGTCCGCTACTTTGATGTATCCGGTCTCCACTAAATTCCACAAATATTGGGACTGAAAAAATACTTTCAATTGGACGGACCAACTGTTGTAATTTTTTCCGGTGAGCTTTGGAAGTTGTAAATGAATCGAATTGTTTGCAGACATGATTCAATTTGAAACTTTGGGATCGTTGGCTCTGATACCACTTGTTGGAACACAAAGATTATTATCATACTATAATTTATGGAGAACAAAATATAAATGAGGAAAAGAAAGAACTAAGGAAAAAATTTCTTGTAAGATTGCTTGATTTGAAACTAATGGTTACATATGTCTTTTATAGGCTTATAAATCATAAATACACAATAAACTAATACACACACATTACATGAGTTTCATTTTTGTCAAAAATGATTATACACCTACTAAAGTTGTCAAACCTTATTTGACTAGAAAGAAACATTCATGACAACCACATGAATAACACATGGGTTTTTTATGTTTTATTTGACCAATTTACCTAACTTTCAACAAGAACCACATTCCACCAATCAGTCACAAATGTATTAAGGGATGATTTTTTTTTTTACTTTATATACCCTAAAAGTTAGAGATTTTATCATTTAAGCCCCCATTGAAATTAATTTTTTACCTTAAATACTACAGAATTTAAATTTCTTTACAACTAAGCTCCCACTGAGTTCAACCTCTAGATCCATTAATGCCACCAATGATCTTCTCATATGAAGGAAACTTAAATCCCAAACATAGTTATTAAAAGCGCAAAGTGCACTATGACATTAGAGCTCCTCTGGTGCTAGACCTGTAAATGGGTCGGATTCGGATCGGATCTGTCCTGATCCGATCCGAATCCAATTAACATATATCCGATCCGATCCGACCCGATAACCCGATGGATTTTCACTTAATTGATCCAAATCCGAATTTGTTTATTTTCGGATATCCGATCCGATAACCCGATCCGATTAGGTAAAAAAAAATTACAAAAAAACTATTAATTTTTTATTTATTTTTATGTTATTTTTTAAGAATACTTATAATACATGACTATAAAAACATAAAAATGAAAAAGCGAAAAAAAATTTTGAAACATAATTTAGTATACTATTTAATATTATCGGATTATCGGGTTTTTTTTTTAATCCAAATTCGGCTAATCGGATCGGATTCGGGTCAAAATCCAATCCATTGACAGGTTTATCTGGCGCCCAGACGAGTGAAGTGAGATGCACAATGAAAAATATAATAAAAAAATAAAATTATTACTAAAATATTTATTCTCTATAAAAATACGTAAATATTGTCAAAGATGCTCTTAAGCGCACACCTTTAACCACACTGATTCCAAAGAAGTTCTAAATGTGAGTGAACCAACCATTCAAAATGAAAATGAATACGAAAAAACCTCAAATACTTGGTTTATCCCGCCATTACTATTGGGTTACTAAAACCAATATCAGAATGGACAAACATAGTTAGATGCTCTAAAAACTCCTTTTAAAAAGAAGTTTCGCAAATAAAGTGAAATGCGAATGGCATTTGAAACTAAATTAGAGTCCTTTATTCTAAAGGGGTTGGAGTCTGTATAAGAATTCTGTTTCTCATTACTCCTAATAGCAGGACCTTGAAAGTTGAAAGCTCTAACCATCCATAGGAGGAGTATTGAAATAATTGCGTAATACTATTCCAATTTCTTATTAAAGAATCTAAGATGCCCTAAGACACCTTTTCAAGTGTAAATATGAGCCTTTGCTTTCAAAAGTCAATAAACAGAAGCAAAAGCAGATACACCGAACACGCTTCTCACCTTCCTCAAGTAATTTTATCCAACAAAATATACCAATAAAACTGTAAAAGCAAGTCAAAGAAGGAACGAATCAAGTTCGAACGCCAAAGTGTTATTATACAGTATTAAGGCAATTATTTATTTATGTAAAATGTTTATAGATTGCTTAATGTTTCATACAACATAAGCATCATATACAAGCACAATGACATTAATTTGAGAGCACACATGATCATGATCATAGTAATTCGGAAACCAAAAGACGAACTGACTTCTTAAAATGAGAGAGATGAGTCAGTGAGATGATATCTTGAAGCTAAACCAAGCCCTCCATTTAATGCCTCCTCCCTTGCGCGAAATCATATCGGACCTTGATTCTGTCATCTGTGGATGCTTCTCGCTCTGCTTCTTGCACATCACAAAGTTTCTAGCCCCAGATGACCCTATCATTTCAGATGCCTTCAGGGCTGCAACAAAACCCAGACCAAAAATAATTTAAATAAATTGTTAGAAAAACAAATAATGAGAAAAAAAAAATTCATCAAAATTGCAATATTTTACAAAGGGGGGTATGTAAATAAAATAGAAGGCTCCTTGGATCAACTTATAGTCTGGATGAATATTGATAAAATTCGAGAAAGGGTAACCTTAAAATTAGCAACTCTCATTTGAAAATTCACTAAAATTGCAAATGGGTTATTTTCAAATAAATAAGAGTGGCTCGGAATTAACACAAAACTATTGGAAGAATTCAAAATTCAAACAATCGGTAACTACATATGTATATATATGTATGTATGTATGTATGTATGTACGTATGCATGTATGTAAATGAAAATGCAGAAAAGGGTGAGATTGAATACCATCCATTCCAGCATTGGCCGGATAAAGGAGGAAATTGTTGACATCGGAGCCGAGAACCGGAAGGCGACCTGCGCGAGCATACAATTTGAGAGCTGTATCTATAACCCCCGAAACATTGTCTCCTTCATTCACCACAAACCTTATCGGCCCTGCACTTCCCAGAACATTCACAGTCACCAAGAATCGCTTCTTCCTCACACTCTCGCTCTCATTACTCTCCTTCTTCTTCTGCTTCAACACCTTCTCAGACCCACCCTTCATTTCAATTCCCCAATTTCAAAAACACCCAATTCACAAAAACAAAAAATAGAAAAAGGGTTTATTCCAAAATTAGAGAGGGGTTTAGGGGTTTAGGGATCGAGGCCGAGGCAGCGATAGTACCAAGCATTTTTGGATGAACCGAAGGAGGAAGAAAGGGATTGAAGAAGATGAGAGAGAGAGAGCATGAAATTACAGAGAGACCTAACCATCCAATACGTCTGTGAGTGGTGAAGAAGAAGGTGATGAGGATTGATCTGATTTGGGTCCGGTCTGGTCTTGTGTGGATTGGGCTTTTCAGTGCTGTTGGACGCAAGTGTTACATGACAAGTATAGCATCTATGCTATATATATATATATATATGGGTATTAAAGAAAGTGGGGATGAGTGGACAACTGAGCATGCAGATCTTGCTTTGTGTAGTTCTTTTCACACGTCCAGGTCTCGTGTGGTTGTTTGTTATTGTTGTTGCAAGGAAAAGACGACTATTTTTTATACTTGGTACAAAAGAATTATCTGTACTATTCCATTTTTTCACATTGGATTGTGACCTCCCCAGGTCCCAACTAATTTAATTACCGACAAATCAAATATAAAATTTGATGAACACCGGTATGGTAAATGAGTTATCTTGAACTAATCGAAAAAAAATTTAAAAAAATGAACAAGGTGAAGTTAGTGAGCTCATTGGCTTCTACCCTTCTATGATGAATGACTATTTTAAATAATATTCAACATAACTAAACTATAAATTCACTTAAATTATGACGAAACAATTCATATTGGACCCAAAACATATATTATTATACCGTGGGTTAGATCGTAGTGTGACAGTTTAATAGCAGAATCATGATCAGAAGTGTGCGAATGTAGATAAGGATTCCTAGAAGGGATGATTGTGATGCCCTACATTACCTGGTATGGTGATGGTGAAGCCTCCCAAGAAGAGGGTGATTATGAGATCCAATTGTATAAATTTGATCCAAAACAAAAAAATCATACCGAACCCAAATAAAGTGATTTATTTGAGCTTACAAAATAAAAATCCCAAATAAATTCAAGCTCGGATCATTCTACTCACTTTGCAACTCTACAAATATAACAAACATTATTAGCATTTGCAATTTTATTTTTATACTAATTCAATCTAAGTCTTTATTTTATTAACTATTTATTTACCCATCAAAGCAAGGCATGCATCTCACCACATAGTAGAAAAACATTTGGATGTGGCATGTGACAGAAAAATAAAGAATTCTTTTTATTATTATTATTATTTCCCCAGGAAAAAAATATTAATTAAATTTTTGCCATTGTAGAAGGGACAGTTGAATCGTAGTTATTCTATTTTAGGGTTACTTCAAGACTAAATCCATTCGATAACTTATAGTATTTGTGTGTATGTATATGTTGGTCGTTTCTTCATCATGCTTTTTTTATGAGTAATTCTTTATGGGTAAAACAAAGGGCGTGATCCGATAAAGGAATACAGTGAAATAAGCTGCTGATTCACTCTTTATTTAAAAAATAAAATTTTATTTATACATGGTTTTAAATCAATACAATTAATATTGATACATGATTTTAAAATTTTAAATCAATACAATTGGCAATTAATTATTTCCATGCCTCTTGTCATCAGCTAGTTGACTCTCGTATTCTGATGCGCTCTGCCTCCAAGTCTTGGTATTTATTTATTTTTAGGGTTTCATATAGAGCATGAACATGTAGCCAACCCTCGGTATGGACTGGATCAGTCTCAATTCAATACATTTTGAAAATTAACTATGGAAAATAAAACCACTAGAGTAAAAAGGGTTAATTTACAGGCACTCTCTTGAGATTTGCCAAAAAACCACAGACCTCTCCTACTGTTTGAAAATTGTCAGTTATCTCCCCTATGATTTGCAACCGTTTGCACATACCTTTTCTGTCGTTAAATTGCCTAACGGAAGTGAAGTGAAAGTACGAAAATACTCCAAAACATATGTTTTTATATTTCAAACTTAATTTTTTATTTCGGCATAAATATTTCGGCATTAATTTTTTATTTTGGCATAAATAGAAAAATAATCGTTATATAAAAAAAAATTAAAAAACATTTTTATATATATATATTTTACTATAAACGGATTCTTTTTTATTTATGCCAAAATCAAAGTTTAAAATTGAAATTTTTTTCTGAACTACCAATTATAGTATATTATTTTCTCACTTTTAATATTATTATTTAGTTATATAGATAAGAATATATATTTTTTTAATTACCAATTATAATAAAATGTAAAAACATTTAAGTCCAAAATTTAGAAAAATATTTCGAACTACCAATTAGATTTTTTTTTAAAAAAATATTTTTTATATAACGATTAGTTTTCAATTCATGCCAAAATAAATAATTACTGCCGAAATATTTATTTTCGAACTACCAATTATAGTAAAATATATAAAAAAATAAGTTTGAAATATAAAACATATGTTTGGGAATATCTTCGTACTTTCACTTCACTTCTGTTAGACAATATGTGCAAATGATTGCAAATCACAAGGGAGGTAGCTAACAATTTTCAAACAGTATGGAAGATCCTTGGTTTTTTGGCAAACCTGATACTTGTAAATTACCCGAGTAAAAAAATAATCGTCATCAAACATTTTTAACATTGTGATGATAAAACAGTATAGTAATTTGAAAAAAACATAAGTTGTGTATAATATATTACACTGAATTGGATTGGCTTAGCCGTAATTCATTTTTATTTTTTTTTATCTTAGTTATCAAACCTCTAAACCGGTTATAATAATATAACCATCATAATCAAATAGCTA
The DNA here is from genome assembly GCA_963922005.1 of Cornus suecica. Lineage (NCBI taxonomy): Eukaryota > Viridiplantae > Streptophyta > Magnoliopsida > Cornales > Cornaceae > Cornus > Cornus suecica. Next base: position 6,324,554 of record OY998238.1, on the reverse strand, counting down.
ACAAGTTATCAATTTGAAATGTTCATGTGACCTGTCAAATTAAATCTCAGACAACTTCGCATCAAATGTAACCTGTTGACATACCTACTTGACCCTATTATTTTATTTAAACACCATCATGAAAAATATATTTATACACTAATCATCAATGTAACCTGTTAACATACCAACTTGAACCTATTATTTTATTTAAACACCATCATGAAAGATATATTTATACACTAATCAAAGTATTTCACAGTACGAGTCTAAACCAATCTTCCTTCGATTCTAATTCCAAGACATCGCTTTCACTGTAGTTGTCACCTCTGTTTTTTCCTTTCGAATGCCACACCAATGTCAAACCATTAGACCTCAATGCCTGTTGAATAGAAAGTGATGATAAGTTCAGAGATTACAAATATTAAGAGCCGACTGATAAAGAGTAATTTTATCTGTTTCAACAGCTAAAAGTCACATTAAAAAGTAGGAAAATGCAATTTCAATATAAACAAAGTTCAAAAACACCCAACAAAACACACAGACACAGTGTAACGGATAATATTGGTTTCGGTATCGGTATAACGGACTCGAATAATATCAATTTCTAAAATGAGTATCGGTATTAAATAACGATATCGGCACTTTTTACGCGAATCGGGCGTTACGTAACGGTTTCAGACAATACCGCAAACTATGAGACACACCAGATGTATACTGAACGAAATTGTTCAAAGCTTTCTGCATGACCACACGCGCATACAGATAAAACACACACAAGATGTATACTGAACAAAATTGTTCAAAGCTTTCTGCATCACCCTAGGATTCCAATCTTGGTCATAGTAGCCTATAATAATTGAAAACAATTTACTAGTGCACTGCTGGGTTTTTCTAGACACACCTAGGTACAAACAAATGAAAATGTATTCAAAATAATTTAGTTTGCTGGGCCCTCTTGCTTCAAGGCACATGGAGGGTATCTTACTCCAAGATAGAATTAGTTTATATATCAGAACAGAAAACAAAACAACACATGCGATCAAGTTCTAGCTATTGTTAAATCAAACTTTTCAATAAGATTCATATGCAGATAATATGAAGGACATACTGCTCAGATATGAACCTGTTGAATACTAAAGAAAGAATTCAACATTCTACCTTACTAAGTATCTCTCTCTATATATGTATATATATATATATATATATATATATATATATATATGTATATATATATATATATATATATATATATATATATATGTATATATAGGAGAACATTATCAAAATAGATGATGAATGGGGATTAGCCAAGCAATCAGCAACCAAACAAACAGTAACTAATAACTTAAAGGTAACTGCCAAATACCTTGCACAAGTATGTTTGTTTACCATAGGAAGACATTAAGCAGCTCTATGCAACACACCAACATCAAATTTTAACTATGAAAAAACCTGAAGCTCTTTCTTTGCTTCTATGACATAATTACAACAATTTCCTTCAACTCAGTATCACCGGCTGCAAATGTTGATAAATACAGATTTTTCATAAAAATAAAAATAAAAATAAAAAAATAAATATTTACTGCCCATATTTGCACATGCATCTATTTTTCATCAAGATAACATATTCTGAAACTGATTTGCCAACTCTATCAATGTTTCGCTTCTCTTGTCCCCCGGAGAAGGAAATAAGTATCTTGTAATTAATCAGACATGAATGGTTTTAGTAACAAAGCATGGCAGAAAATAAAGCATCAGGCAACATATCATGGCAAAAGGCCCATCATATTGTTCCTCCTGTATTTTCCTAATATTATTTCCGTATTGATCAACTTCCTTGCCAGGAGAAGAATACATGACCCTCTCATTCGACATGGGGTGAAGGGAAGGAGGTTATTAAGGGTCTGTATTGGTTCAGTTCTCAGAAAATAGTTTTCAGAAACTAATAAAACATAACTATTTTCAGAACTAAACAGATAGTTCTCTGAGAACGGAGTTATTTTATCTTGTTTTCAGACAATTGAAACCGAACAAGTTTCTGTACATTTTTATTTTTTCTTTTATATTCTCAATTTCATGTAAACAGAAAACTGGACTAAAAAGGCCTAGATTATATGTAAGAATCCATGTACATAGTTTGCCATGTTTTTAGTTACCTGATTTGAACATGGAGAACTCATTAGCTGTCTCAAAAAATCTTAAACTCCATTCACAGCCAAGGCAAGGGGCATGGGTCAATCTCCCCATGGAAATAAAGTATCAACATTCACAATAAAATAACAATTATAGTGATTCAACTCCAGTTACGCATAAACTCACTCGGAGAATAAAAAGACATTCTACCATTTTCATAAACTACTAGGCTTTGATGCTCAATCTGACATCAATAATATCCATGTTGAAAGATAAAAAGAAATCCAATATCACAGAAATGAGAAACTAATGAGCATTACCAAGGGAGGAAAGTAAATTGAATTAATAGATATTTTCATCCCAAAATAATTAAAAAGAGTTATGTATGTCATGATTCTACAAACATAAATTTTTAACCATCAGCCAAGTCAACATACCAGGTTGTATAGAATTTGGATATGTCAAGGATAATCTACTGAGACTCTGAGAGAGATACCAAAAGTTAATGAGCACACAAATAAACACAAAACTCGGTGCAATTCTCACAATGTCTTCCCATAATGGGGGAAATATGTCCATCAGGAGGGAGATAGAGGTTGAAAGGAAGTCAAATATTGCAACAACAATAGTAGATGGAAGAGTCATGGTTACAGACAATGAGAACCATCTTAACTTCAAAATATTTAAAAGGTTTTTTATTAGATATTATTTGATTCTGAAGTCCACAAACAACTTAAAGCTTAGTTATAATCAAAATCACAAGCCAGTATTAATACTGAAGTAAACCAAATTCTATTTTATATTGTAGTCTAAGTTGGATCTTGTAGCAATATTGAAATGACGAGGCCTGGAAAGCCAGGATACTAGAAACAAATTCTCTATCCGTTTTGAATAACAATTTAGAATTCAAAACCTTGAAGGTAACTCACTTGAAATAGACAAGTGGAAATTATTTTCAGAATTTTAATATGTAATGCAAACCAGCATGTCATGCTTTCAATTTAAGTTGATCTAAGTTCTTGGAATCTGCGAGTTTGCAAAAGCTTCTAGTGCTTATATATTAGATACAACAATATAAGCTCAAAGAATTAGGTGTTTTACGTAATAGGAATTCATACTGCGGCACTTGGCCCAAAAAATAAAACAAAGAAAACAAAGAAACAAAAAGAAATTATACCGAGGCTCAACATCAATTGCTCTGCACTATAAACATGACCTGGTCGGTGAATCCCAAGCTATTATACAATCAACAAGTTGTTTAGCAATAATCCTTCGCCCACAGTAGGAAATTCTGGTGATAGCTTCCACTCTCCATCAACCAAGAACTTGATTTCATACCTTCGAAAAAGAAAAGAATGATTTGTAAAATCGCAGCATAAACAATAGTTTAAAGAAGATGACGAAGTTTAGTGGCCAAAGATATTGGTACCGTCCAGGTCTAAGCATTAATGTTGTCGAGAACATTGTGTAAGAACCAGTATACTTTGGTGATAAGTACTCTCCTAGACTCCAGCCATCAAAGCTGCCCATTACTTGCACGCTCTGACACCAAAATGTGAAAACAGAAAATACTTCCTCAAAATTTATCATGCATGCTTCAGTGAAAGACAATCAGGATTGTCAAAGTTATTACTCTATGGTACTTGGACAAAAATTCAGAATGGAATAATTCTATTGCTAGATCCTTATGCAGAGTGGAGACATCCCTGGCCACAAGGATTCACCAGCAGAGAGTGATACAAAACAATCAAATTGTAATGGTCTCTTTAGAGATTATAATTACCCCATATTTGATGAAACGACTCACTTAAAGGGCATCTAGAGAAAAAATAGAATTTTAAAGGCCATGTAAAATCAGCAAAATTTCTTCAGTTCCATTTGGTGTCCAAATTATAATTTGAAACTTGACAGCACTGCAATTGCCAACAGTAATATGCATACCCTGCCTGCCTATTACATAAGAAATGCATTTACATAAATTTAATAAGACATCCTACTTCAGCTGTGGTATAGTAAACTCAAAAGATACAACATATGTATTAGATTTTGATAACACTCGTGGTTCATTTTGCATAGTGATGTTCAAGGTACACAAAGACTCATTAAATTGGTATGAGTATATCATTGATCTTATTATCTCTTGTTCTATAGGGAAAAGGTGTTTCAACCCAACTATAGTACATTTTTAGAGATATTGAAAGAGCTTTGGATTCTTCTTTCTGATCAATATTAGCTTTAGCATTCTTATCATTTGCGGACGCCATAATATCACAGAAAATTTCTGTGTAAACACTTCCCGTAAATAGATTTGTTGATCATAATCCTATGATCTGTTGTTTAGGATCAATTTGTCTATCTTTCGTGGCTTTATCCACCTTCCAGATGAATAAGTGGATCGACAAAATGAAAGGGAAGATTTCTACGAAAGAAATCAAGAAGCCATCTTATCAGATCTACGATAAGATAACCATCCAGGAAGTTGATGACGTAAGCAATTACTCAATGTCAAATCTCCCGGAAAGTATTCTCTATGAAACTAAGAGACTTAGAGAAAGAAAAATCCTAAGATTCTATAAGACTACTAGTAGAGACTATGCCTTTGATAGTATGATTAGAATTCATGCCCTGCAAAAGGATGACATAACCCAGCAGGAAGGATACTACCACCTTTTCCCTATAGAACAAGAGATAATAAGATCAATGCTAATAACAAGCTTCAAGGAGAAACTGTTATTATCAAATCAAGTCATATCGATGGAAGTCTTATTCCTCAACCGATTCCAGTGGAAAAGCTAAGATCTATGTTATTCGGACTCGGGTACATGTCTAGAGATCGGATCCGGCTATATATCCAATTATTGGACACGGGAACACGGAATAAAAGTGTCCAAAAAACAAACACGAGTACATGGATACGGCTGATAAATATATATATGTATAAATAATAATTTAATTGTGCAAGAGAATTGAGAAAGTATTTTAGTTAAGTAGAATATCTCTTTAACTAGTGATTTGTTAAAAAGGCCCATATATGTGTTAGTCCATTGAAGAATTAAAAAACCCATGTTAATATTGGGTCAATCCATCAATAATTTAATGTTATTTAACAAATTTGGCCCACATCAATTTTTTAACTCCTAACTAAAATTTGGGCCGAAGGTTTTCCAAGCCTAAAAGTAACTCCTATTTAAAAATTTGGGTCCAAGATTTTTCTAGCCCAAAAGTCATTCATATATATTTATATATATATGAGATATAGTGGTGGTTCAAGATACCCAAAAGTCAATGTATTATATTTATATATATATATATGAGATAAAGTGGACTCACGTGGCTCAAGATAATATTCAAATAAATTTTGACTAAATTAATTAGAGAGGGTAGATCTGGGTAGGTGAAAAAAGAGAGATGAGAGAGACACAGAGAAGAGCCCAATAGATGGAAGGAAAGAGAGAGCCCGACAATCATGGATGATGGAAAGAGAGAGCCGACAACCATGGCTGACTGAAGAAAGCCGTGTCCGATCTGAAATACAAGGGTCCGACCCGTATTCCGCGTCCGCGTCGTGTCGTGTCGCGTCAACACGGGTACTTTACCCTAAGGTGCCGAGTCCACGTAACACATGCTAAGATATGATCTTGAATTTAACTTCACAAAGGAAGAAACTCCTTTGAAAGTTAAACAATCAGTCGAACTTGAGTATGTCTTAAAAGGCAGAAATAGTGTGTCGATAAGATTAAGAAGAACCACAATCAAGTATTGGACCGGGTACTTTACCCTAAGGTGCCGAGTCCACGTAACACATGCTAAGATATGATCTTGAATTTAACTTCACAAAGGAAGAAACTCCTTTGAAAGTTAAACAATCAGTCGAACTTGAGTATGTCTTAAAAGGCAGAAATAGTGTGTCGATAAGATTAAGAAGAACCACAATCAAGTATTGGACCATTAACTAAATGGAAGAACAATAACTAAATGGAAGAACAATACAGGACTCCAACATCACCTTGATAATGATGAAGATTCAGAATGAATTATAAGTTGATCAACGGAATGATTAATTACGCTTACATGCGAATGAATTGGTTTGGCTTCTGATCGAATCAGCTTGAAAATAGGCTGATGGACCAACATACCTGAGTTTCAAGTAAAAGTAATGGAAGAAAGAAGCCATTTCCTTTTTTCTTAGAGGTGAACTGTCTGAAATTAATACTTCTATTTAATTGCTCAACGTTCTATGGCAGTAATCACACCCCAGTGAAAAGAAAGTCAACATGAGATACTCACAAAAATTGAACCAGTCATTTAACGAGTGGAAAACAAATGAAGAGGTGAAGAAGGTGATTACTTGCTAGCTCACCTCAGCCATACCATACCAGAATATGGGCACCTCCTTCGACTGAGCAGCATCTACATCTTTTATCTGCTCCTTCATTTTTCCATGTACAGCTTTATAGAAAGAAGAAAAAGGAAAAGGTAAAGGAAAAATAAGATTTCTTGCAAGTAGCACACGCGGAACTTTCACAAGTACTTAAGCATAGTTTAAAATTCGATAAAATTGAGTCAAATCAAATATTAGAGCATTGGACTGGAAAGGAACTAAAAAAGACCGATTTCACCCATAAAACTCATCAAAACCAGGAACTTCAAGCCTACATAGCAGCATTGAAATCTGGAGGCATGCATTCATAGTCAAGTCCAGGGGATACACCAGAAACTAGGAAAATCAAATTCAACATGATCTTTAAGTGCCTGCAGTTTGCCTTGACTACCATTAAGGCCTATATAAAGGGCCAGCAATCTTATATTGTCATATTCATATGGGTGCACGTCACTAATTTGAAAGGCTTGATTACAAGAAAAGAGTATTTGGTAAGAAGATAAGCATGACAAAATAATCAGACCTTGTAACCGTGAAAGAAGGTGAGACTGGATGTATTTCCCATTAATCTTTCTTGAACCTTTGGGAATTTCATATTTAGAAATTTCCTCTGCCATTATGACCAAAGCCTGTCCATGAACATAGATAAGAACATTATGTGGCTGTTTTGCTTTCAAATATTTTCTATCTTACATATGCATCTATTAGCATAACTTCAAAATATTACTCGTGCTACCGTTTCCCTGCCCCTACAACAACTGAAGTATTTTCTTCAAATGTGCTGTATTTTCCCACTTTCAACTAGGATAAATTTGGAAAGGCAACAAAATATGAGATGAACTGCAACATCTATCTTTCTATAATTTGAGCCTTTTTCAAAAGAGAGTTACAATTTGGGAGAGGGAGTAGCGGTAGAAATTAAGGAGCAAATTTGATCAGTTTGATGAATGAAATCCACATTTCACCTTTACAGTCAAAATGTAGTAACTGAATCCAAAACATAAGGCCAAGCATCAAGTACTCTCTCTGAAATTAAAATCATGTGGTGCTTGACCATGGCATCATGTTAGTAATAGGCCATTAGGCCCACATGCTTAACAAGCATATGTATTTGGTAATCATTCACGCTGATAGCTTATGGACAAGGGAAACCAGCTTGTGTGCAGATCTTTAATTAGCACCCAAAAAAAAAAAAATCTCTTTCTTAAAACTAATGCAGAACGTATTAGAAAAAGATTATTGTCAATATCACCAATCTCCCAGCCAGAGTTTACTGAGCAATATGATCTACGGAATTTGCCTTCGGATGTTTACAATTTTAACTTTGAAACAAACTTTAGATTATTATTATCCTTGTTTCTACTTCTTTCAGATTTGTTTAAACTCTACTGAACAATTGATAAAGTTATATAATAATTCAGCTTTTCGTTTTTCCAGTTTCTACTGATTAGAATAGTGTGCATTATTATCTACCTACCACATCTTGTAGACAAGTAGGCATTTTCAATTGTAATGTTGAGGATCTTACATTATTAGCTTAAGAGTGTGAACGATTAATATTTTGCCAAACTGATATAAGAACGTGCACATTAGTGACTTCTCAGTGGTTTACAGCAGTGGTAAGTGATCTATGTTATGTCTTACTACATAATCCCCATGGTGCCTACTATGTAGCCCGATACAATGATACAGAACCATTGTTTTAGACTTGCAGTCTTGATTTTAACAATCAAGCAATATCACGACAGCGGCCTTGTGGTCCATCAAAGCAAACCCCTAAATATACCCTTTTTTGGGTTTCAAAGAACACGCTGATAACTCTGACAAATCCAATCTGGGAACCTTATAACCCCCCATTACTACTTGCAAGGACTTATATCTTCACTACATTTTAGAGTATTATACTAAAACAGGTATATCATATTAAATTTGACCGTGCAGCCAAAGACTCCATAGTTATAATGGAAATGCTAGGAAATTTTGTTTACTTCTAGTCTTGATTGCTGGAAAACAAAAATACAATAGTAAAACAGAATAGACATATACCTGAACTTCAAGTTCAATAACAGCAAGTTCACTCTTGAAATTAACCAATGCATCGTCCTTCACGTGCAACTGTGTATAAGAAGATGGTTGAAAATCCAAAAAAGTTATTCCCACAGAAATCCACAGATCTGTTATCTCATGTGCTAAGTGTTTAGTTTTTTAAAGAATAAAATTGCTATTCTAGGGACACAAAAAGGCAAAGATTGCACCGCTTCTTCCTTTGTTTCTCTAAGAATCTTAAAAGTCATTAAAAAAATATCTTACACGGATGTGCCAGGATCCTTTGCAGATAGGGATGTGGCATAAACTTGTGTCCCACTCAGAACAGTTATGGGGGTGGGTAAATAGTTTTGGGGTAGGTGTAGGATTCAAAGCTCCCATGATTGTGGTAAATACAAACTTGCCCTGCTTATAGTGATAGAGTACAGTTTCAACCGTATACTTTACTATTATGCTATAAAATATTAGGTATATATTAAGCAAACTGTGATCGCCTATTCCAATCACTAAATATCATATATATTGTTCCTATTTCAAAACTTTTATGTATTGTTCTGATCTTCATACAATAATAATAAGTCTCAAGTTCCAATTCAGGTTTTATGTCTTGTATTTCTCCGCATAAAGAGACAACAAATTATTACAATGCTTAAAGAATTATCTCATTATTTACCTTCATTAAATTCCTAATTTACTCTCACAATCTGTAACGCCCTGCTCCACTAATAAATAGTTTTGGGTGGGCATAGGGGAATGCTAAAGACGTGAATGGGGTTGAAATACCCCCCCCCCCCCCCCCCCCCCCCCCTATATCTGGGTTGTTGCCATCCCTATATGCATTGCAAGATTCAAAATGTACTGCTTTGGACGGCCAAGATCATTACTGTGTGAAACAATCTGGGCCGTCCAACTCAATACAGAACACGTGTTGTATCGTGGAGGATTCCCTATCTACACAAATATGCCAGTGCCTTGGCGGAACTTTATTCCCAAAAATTCTAAAAACCCTATTCAATAGGGTCCTATAACTAGTTGAAACTATATAAGAATGTAAAATTAGATAGATTTTTGTACACAGGTTATGAAATGTTTTTTGTTCAGAAATGAAATTTCTTAGTTGTTTTCAATATCATCAAATTATTTGTTTTAAATTCGATTTCAATCTACATGTTCACAACCCCACTACCCGCAAAAGTAAATAATTTGTCTCCCAGTTATGGCATATAAATTTACATATAATATTCTTAACAGAAAAGATGTATATATTTGTTGTCTATATGTAAATATATAAACTAGAAAAATAAATATCTTTCATCTCACATCTCATATACATATGATGACTACAGTTACTTTTTATTTTGAAAAAGCTTTTACTTAAAAAGATAATTTGCGTAATTTTTTAAACGAGTTTTGTAGAATCATACAATCCTCAATCCAATTCTATGATGCTCAGTAAACACACAATTAAACATCAACTCAAATGAAAATTTTATTCACTTCACTTTGTCATTCCCTAAAAACGTTAAAAAGAAAGAAAAAAAATGATCTTGTCAAGAACCATAATCGAAAGCAATACAGAAAGAATCAAATCTTCAAGATAAGGTCTACTTTTGAATTCAGACAAAACAAATGAAAATCAAATAATAAAAAACAATAATAATAATATATATTTAGATATATCTAAAAATAAATTTCTTGAAAGGATAAGCCTGACGGTGGCGTGTCGGGAGAACTTTATTGTATCTGCTTTTAGACTATGAATCATAGCTTTTGTGCAAAACGAAAATCAAAGGTTAGACCATTCACATCTTTTGAGTAAGGGAACATAATACTATATCATTGTTTCTAAAAAAAATATGTTTTCTCTTGTAGTAAAAATGAAATTTATTGATTGCTGAGGGAATGCTGTACCAAGTAGGACATATCCATTTGAGATTACAAGAAGAAAGAGAAACTCATCAGAAGAGTAGCAAAATTATTAGCAAAGCTAGCAACCATGTAGATAGTAAAAACAATTTTTTTAAAACAGATAAGAAGCTGGATAAGGATTTATAGTTCAGGAATCATTAACAGAATTAAGAGTTTGAGAATGCATATGTAATAACCTGTCGCTTGAGGAACCGATTCTGTTGATTGGCTTCACTCAGTTTCTTGATAAGCTTATTTCTTTCAGAGTCCGCCAGCAATGCCTTCAACTGTTAAGGAATTTCAGTTTATGAAGAATTATACATTAACCAGTTCCCTGTCCAGATTGCAGATCGTGCACCAAAAGCATAAAATCGAGAAAAAAACATTCGGTGAAGCTACACTAAAATTAAGTATTATAATACATATAGTCAGGAGAATAACATAGCTTAGTTATGTTATTGGAAAAAACTGAAAGTTAAGTGCTGAAACATTTAAGAACTGAATTTTAAGTGATGAGGTTTTTTATTGGTAATTGGAAAATAATGCTTTTTACTATCGTTGTAGATTTTCAGTGTTAACCTTGAGTGATAAGTACTGTCCCTATCACTTAAATTTTACTACCTTTTAAGTGGCACTTACCGTTTTCAGTGTTGTTCAAAGTGCGAAATTAAACTCACAGAGCCAAGGTAATCAAGAATATAATGACATGTAACATAAAATAAAGAAATTGCAAATGCCTAAAGAGGGGCTGGAGAAAACAAATTAATCACATACTATTTTGTATCTTGCATTCATTTCGCCTAAAAAAAACAACTCCTTATTGAACAACAATAGTGCTACGAAGCAGAATTCTTACTCTTAGTTGTAAGAGGAAAGTTTCTGCATCTGCATCTGTCATAAGAGGAATGCGCCAGATACAGTGTAAAAAGTAAAAGAAGGAAAGAAAAAACCACAGGCAACCGGCTTATTAAATTAACAAATGACCGTAGTAGATATTCCAATTATAATGATTGGACAACATGGGACAAAATCCCACTACTCACACAATCCGTAGGTGTTAATGCTTCCAGCTCACTCACGCCAAACACATTCGAATGAGAAAAAAGTACGAAAAAATAGGATCAACAATAATTGAAAAAAAAACTTCAAATTTTGTACTACGAACTACGTAAACACATTCGAATGAGAACAAGTAAGAAAAATCAGGATCAACAACAATTAAATTGCTATGTGTTTTGTAACTATAGTCCTCCAAATCAGGACTAGTTCTGACGTATTATTAACCAAGTTCCCCCATATGAAATATTTAAAATATGATTTAAGATCACATGATATGAGAACCATATGAGTGATCACGTTTAAATCGCTATGTCTTTGTTTAACTCCAGTTTTCTGGATCCATGGCTAGATCTGATATATTACTGTCCGAATAGTTTATTCTAGCAATTAAAAATTGAATGATTTTGTAACGTGGGTGATTAAATGGTGATATCAGTGCATAAGGGCTTTAATAACATGTCAGCCATTTTATTGACATCTGTTTTCTTTAATAAGGGCAAGTTCAAAATATATATGTCGGCAAACTCGAATCTATTACATCCATACACTAGGCGAAAAGTAGTTGTCCAATGTGACATGTAATTACATATATGATTAATTAGAAAAACAAAGAAAAGAAATGGAACATAGAAAGAAATAACATAAATTCTTATCACTATGACATATGGAGGTACTAATGGAAGGTGAAGATAAGCTTACCGCATCATTTTTAAAAGGTTGTTCTAGAAGCTCCTCAGAGAGAGCCTCAGGGGTACACGCATCATCATTTGAGTACTCTTCTACTTGTGATGATAATTCCTCCTCCAAACCTGAAGGTGAGGAAAATGTTCTCCAAGACACGCACTCCACCGAATTCTTTCCAATAGAAGCTTGATTTGTGCAGCCTAACCTTTGAGATCTCATTCTTGGACTCCGTGCAGTCATACTACATGGAAGTCTATGGATATTCTCCAGATAAAACCTTTTTGAATGCCTTGGAAACCATGCATGGTTCTCAAGACAACAGCTGTCCAAGTTGTAGTGCAGTGGAAGTGAGCACAATACATCCAAGATCATATGCACTAAACTTTAAAGAGTTGAGAGTGAAAATTAAACAACAATATCATGTAATAGTTCTAAAAAAAGTTGGCAATGTTGAGATGGTAGAATATCATGAGTGAATTACAACATAATTTCTCTATAATCTTAAGTGTGCAAGTCACATGACCTTGGTGCCTCATGAAACATCAAGTCTAAACTTCAACTCCTCGTGAATGTAAGCCCTTTCTTGAGAAGAGAGGGGGGTTAATCAACTAGGAAAAATCAAAAACTTTTATTTTTAAAATGTCTAAAGACTATTGTTGGCCAAAAATATTCTCAATATTATACATATGTGTGTCTGTGTTTTTCGTCTGCATGTGACAAACCAAACAAATTTGTTGTAAAATGTATGCAATGATAAAGAAAAAAGAAATCAACAAAAGAAAAAAGACTGCCATTATTTAACGAAGTTAAACCCTAAAGTAAAGAATTGCCTTATTAAGGAAGAAATGGAAACAAATACTTTCACAAAAAACATGTGAGACAACAACATTACCTTGATATGCCTATCATATGACAATCCGTGGTAAAGACTTCCTTCCGGCAAAACCAAAAAAAAATTGGAGATCAGGAACAACATTTTCCACAGCAATAGCATCTAATCTAATTGAATTGTTACAAGGACACAGCCACTGAATTATAAAGCCCACAGAATAAGAAGATTGGGAAATCACTCATGAGTAGGCAGTGAAATATCAAAACTGCACTTCAGTGAATAGCGGAAATAGTAAACCAGAAATCTTATTATAACTTTTCACAATATGTAATCAGTATCAAATTAAATCGGGCCCCAATGTCAAATATAAATTATATGTGTGAGTTTTTAAAGACAATATGAGCCGCAACAGGGTGTGAAATGCATATATAAGTTCATTGGCAGTCTCCAAGCCTTTCACAAACACGGTGCATTCCTTTGTCAATGGTCTTACCCTCGCTATAAAAATATTTTCAACAGGATTAGCTTCAGATCAGGACCTATAACCCAAAGGAATGTTAAAAAAAATTGATTCATATTCTATTTTCTCACTAATCTGGAATCCTATTTCATAACCCAGTCAACTGTATGATTTTTTGTTAAAAATTTGTGAAAACGCATTGTCAAACACTGATTAGAAAAAGAAAAAAAAAAGTGAGAAATGATGGAGAAAGCAAATAAAATATGGAGAAAGTAACTAGAAGAATAAATTTTTTTACTCTTTTGTTAAAAAAAAAAGTGATAGAAAAATGAGAGAAGAGTAGAAAATATTAGATCATAGAATTATTTGATAATATAATAATATATTATATAATATCATAAAACATATCTATATATATCTATCTATTATGTTGCATCAGGTTGAGCATAATTCCTATATGATTGTTTAACTAAACTTGACATTCTTTGACTCTTTTTCCTATTCAAACTTGTCTTACTAATACTTGGTTACAAGCTCTTACTAATACTTGATTAAATATTCAATTCATATCAAAGTGATCAAAACGGATTCAGATCAAAGTTCATGCGACTAGCACGTATAACTATTATGCACTACAATCATGTCCTCACGCTAAACCATACATCATCAAAATATGAAGTAGAACTCCCCCACATCATTTCATAAAAAATAAAAATAACATTCTCAACCCATGGGGAATAATCTCAACTGCATAGATCATTGCAGCAACCCTAGAAACTATAATTAAATCAGCATCAGTAATTCCAAGTAAAGATTTGATTGAAGAAGCTAAACCCTAGAAACTGTAATTAAATCAGCATCAGTAATTCCAAGTAAAGATTTGATTGAAGAAACTAAACCCTAGAAACTGTAATTAAATCAGCACCACTAATTCCAATCTTCAACCAAATGAACCCACTAACAACGAACTATAAATGGGTATCTTCTGAAACTAATATATAGCTACAATAAGACTCATTTCAATGAACTTATGATTCTTCACTTGAGTCCGAACTGAAGTCCGAACGAGTTGGGCTAGTACCAAAATTTTCGCATAGGCATTTATTCAAACACATAGATTTCACTCAAATTTTGAATACGATTATACAGAAAATCAACATCAAAATCATTCTAATCTACAACAATAACAGCAATCAATGTATAAGAGCGTATGAATCATAGGGATTTAGAGAGAGAACTTACAAGGGGTCGGTACAGAATCGATGTTGCCGCGTGTGTCTCTTGAGGGTAGGAGGAGAGTTCTTCAGTTGCAGACAACCAGCAACGGGACACGTGTTAGGAGGTCATTCTGCCCCGTGGACCCTCTGGACTGGGATGTGGAAATTCGGAAGAAAAACACTTCCAGAATTGGGAATCTTAAGAAATATACTAGAGTATATATATATATAATTCGTAAACTATATATTCAATTTCGAAAAAATATATAAATTTTGAAATATATATAATTCAAAACAAATATATAAAATTTGAAAATATATATATATAATTAGAAAAACTATATAAAATTCGTATAATATATATATAATTCGAAACAAATATATAAAATTTGAAATTATATATATATAATTCATAAATAATATATTAAATTTTGAAAAAAATATATAAATTTACCCCCAAAAAAAATAGAAATGAAAGAAAAAGAAAATGATGATGTTTCATCCAAGAAGAGACAAGCAATAAGCTCATCATCTTACTCTATCCCACTTCTTCTTGTCTAACTTTCGCATTTTTACCCTTTTTTCTTTAATTTTTTGTCTATTTAAAACAATTTAATCAAAAATAAAGATTTAAGTACACAACATGACATGGGTCCCCATTCAACCTCACGTGCCTAGTCCGAACGATACACCCTGTCACATGCCACTCACGTGGTGACAAAAAAAAAATCAAATTCATTTTTTGAAATATATATATTTTTTTCAAATTTATATATAGTTTATGAATTTTATATTTTTTTATAATTTTTTATATATTTTTTGAATTATATATATATTTTTTAAATTTAATATATATATTTTTGAATTTTATATATATTTTTGAAATTTAATATATTATTTATGAATTTATATATATTTTTAGAATTTTATATATTTGTTTTGAATTATATGTATATTTTTTTGAATTTATATATTTTTTCTGAATTTTATATAGTTTTTCTAATTTTATATATTTATATTTCAAAATTTATATATATGTTTTCGAATTATATATATTTTTAAAATTTTAATATATTTTTTATGAATTATATATATATATATTTCAAAATTTATATATTTGTTTCGAATTATATATATATATATTTTGAATTTTATAAATATTTTTTTTTATAGATGGGAAAAGTGTAATTATCCAAATAAGATGGGGGAAAGTATAATATGTCCAAATAAGAGGGGTGAAACTGTAATTTATGTGAGGGACTTTTAAATCATTTTGACATAAAAATTGACTGGAGGGGGATATTTGATTAAAATATGAAATGTGAGGGGGTTTAGCAAATAATAGGGAGTTTGGTGATTAAATCATGAAACCTCGGGGAATTTTGTATAAATTATCCTATATATATATAATATACATTAGGGTAAAGTGCACAAAACCCCCCTCAACTATCGCCTAGGAGCACAAAAACTCCATCAGCTATCAATTGGGTGCAATGTACCCCCTCAATTCGTAAATGACACATTTACCCCTAAATTAAATTTTGAAAAAGTATATAAAATTCAAAAAAAAATATTAATTCTGAAAATATATATCAAATTAGAAACAAATATATAAATTTCAAAAAAATATTTTAAATTTCAAAAAAAATATATAAAATTCGAAAAAAATATAAAATTAGAAAAAGTATATAAATTTTGAAAAACATATAGAAAATTCGAAAAAAATATATACATTTCGAAAAAAAATATAAAATTCGAAAAAGTATATAAATTTTGAAAAACATATAGAAAATTCGAAAAAAATATAAAATTCAAAAAAATATATATAAATTTTGAAAGACATATATAAAATTCAAAAATATATATATATTTCAAAAAATAAAATTTGAAAATATATATATATTGGTAGAATGTCATATCTTTTATAATAAAGTGAATCAAATTACTTACCACCAACATCAATTAGTAGTCTTCTTTTATATATATATTTCCAAAATATATATATTTGTTTCAAAATTTATGTATTTTTGAATTTTATATATTATTTTTGAATTTTATATATTGTTTTTGGATTATATATATATATTTCGAATTTTATATATTGTTTTTAAAAAAATTATATTTTTTTCGAATTTTATATATTTTTTCAAAATTTAATATATTATTTTCGAATTTTCTATATGTTTTTTTGAATTTTATATATTTGTTTCGAATTTTAATTTTTTTCAAAATTTAATATATTGTTTTTGAATTTTATAAATATATTTTTCGAAATTTTTTTTTTCAAAATTTAATATATTATTTTTTGAATTTTATATTTATTAATTAACCCTTAAAATAATTTATTTTATTTTTGTAAGGGTAAAATTATAATTTTGCAATGGAGATGGGGTAAATTGTACCCAATTGGGATAGTTGACGGATTTTTTTTGCTCCTTTTATAATTGAGTGGGGTTTTGTGCTCATAGGATAATAGTTGAGGGGGTTTTATACATTTTACCCTATATATTACGGGTCCGTTTGGATACCCTGTTTTTTGTTTTTGTTTTTTTACTGTTCACAAGACTAAAAAAAAAAACACGTTTGGCAAACGCGTTTACTGTTCATTGTTTTTTCCCCAAAAAAACTGTTTTCTGTGAATAGTGTGTAAAAGTGATGAAAACACCAAATACAACTTTTAGTTGTTTTTTGAGTTTTTTCACTGTTTAGGTGGTAAAAACAATGAAAACACCAAATTCATAAAATACAATTTTCACCAAATAAAAGTGGTGAAAACACCTTCATCCAAACGTTTTTTTGTTTTTAGTTTTTTCCTGAAAAAACAAAGACAAATACAAAAACAGTTTTTATATTTAAAGACAGAAAACAAATACAAAAAACAGGCTTTCCAAACGCACCCTACATATATCGAAGTACAAGAGAGTGACGACGAGCCCAGCCCAATAGACGTGTGAAGAATTTTTATGTAGCATTCAATGCCACTCTAGGTCAAGCCCAGCCCAATATACTCGGGTCGAACTTTTATTTACCATTAAAAGCCCGAGTTTAACAATTATTGCTAGGGGTGTTCAAAAATCGAACCGAAATCATGGTGTTCGGTTCCGGTTCAGGTTCCAAAAATTAAAGAATCGAAATTTTAGGTTCAGTTCCAGTTTTTATCCTTTCAGAACCGAACCGAACCGGATCCAAATCGTTTTTATATATATATTTTTTATTAGTGTTATATTCTTACCTTTATATACATATATATTATATTTAAAATTATAAGTTATAATTTAATATGTGTTAATTAATTTTGGATTTGTGATAATTGAAATTTTGAAATACTATCTTTAATTTAGTTTATAATTATATTATTTTTTATATTTGGTATTTTTATTATTATTTTTTAAAAAATAGAATGAACCAAGGAACCGAACCGATTTTGAACACCACTAGTTATTGCCCATTTCGCCTCTTATTTTTCATATATATATATATCATTATATGTAAAGCCTATGGCTGTGACTCTGTACCAACTTATTTTACATATTATAAGCCTTCTATATTATTATTTATTATTTATGTTTGACGAGATCACAAGAAACACTCTTATTTTTGCTCAAGTATTAGAGGGCACCTTGTTCTTAGTTTAAAGAGGATACGTCCATATCCAGCCTATTAAAGATTTTAAAATATTAGTACATTTTTCTATCGAATAATTGTATTAACTTTTCTTAAATTTCATATTAAATATTTATCGAATAATTGAGAACTCTCCAAGTGAAAGTTAAATATCATTAATTTTTTATTTGGTGCTTAATCCAAACAACAGAATATTAATCATGCAATTATATAGAACGGCTGAAGATGTTGATGGGGGATAAGAACAACTGCAGTTTGCATTTTATAATTTTAAAAACCAAGACCTTATGTGAGTGAGAGCTTCAATTATTTAATTAACATAATTTAAACAAAAACCGTCAATTAGTACTTGAATTATTGTGGGCAGTGGGACTGATGTGCATAATCCTCTGTCTTGTTTTTATAGAGAAGTTAAAATATAAAAAAATACTCCCGCAATTGATTTTTTAGTCATATATGTGTCCATATATATATATCGAAAAATAAGAATTTAAATATCCTAGTCAGTCCTCCGCTTCTATGTTATTAGTGCTTGCTTGGCCACCAGTATGGTGTTGGTTTTTTATTTTAGTTTGGTTGGAATTAGGTTGAGTTGGGTTTGGTGTGGTTTTATTTTGAACTGAAATCATGTTTGGTGTGAGAAAAAGTAAAACTGAAAACCAAAGCATGTTTGGTAGAGTTGGTATGAGCTGAAATTCTAAAACCAATCATATTTGGTAACTTGGAATAGTTTGACATTTTATTTATTTAAAATAACATTTTGTAAATATATATGTTTTAAAAAATAAAATATATAAATATTTAATTTTTTTGAAATATTTATAGATAAAATATTTTATATAAGATATTTCAAAAAAATTAAATATTTAAGTAAAAATACATATAATTTTTATATATTTTAAAAAATAATAAATATATTTTTATTATATTTTATTTTTTCTAGAAATATTTGTTTTCCCGAAATATTTTATTTTTTATGAAATATATTTTTTCGTTTGATTTTTTTGAAATATTTTATTTTTTCATAAATATTTTATTTTTTGAATTTATATATATATATATATATATATATATATAATATTATAAATAAATTAATTTGGGTTAAACAATAGTACACCAAATTGAATTGGTTTGGGTTAAAGAATAGTTTTGGTATTGAGTATTGAGTATTGTGTATGAAACAGTTTTTTTCTTCTTCTTTTTTATATGGGTAATTTGCAGTGACACCCCCTGAGGTTTAAATCAATTCTATCTAGTATTCGGTTAACGTACAAGTTTACAATGACACCCCCTGAATTTTAAATTTTTTTGCAGTGACACCCCTTTGAGACGTAAAAAGTCAGGTTTTCCTTTATTATAAAAACAGGTTAATTTCAATAAACCCCCTTCTACTATTGAATTTCAATCACATTGCCCAACCCTTAAATAATATATTTATAAAATTCAAAATATATATATAAAATTAGAAATATATATATCAAATTTGAAAAAATATATATCAAATTTGAAACAAATATATAAATTTCAAAAAATAAAAAATCAAAAACAATATATTAAAATTCAAAAACAAAAATACAAAATTCGAAAAAATATATATACAATTTGAAATATATATAAATTTTGAAAAATATATATATAATTCAAAAAAATTATATAAAATTCAAAAAATATATATAACATTCAAAAATATATATATAATTCAAAAATATCATATAACTTTCGAAAACATCATATAAATTTTGAAAACGTCATATAAATTTTGAAAACGTCATATAAATTTCAAAATATATATATATATATATATAAAGAAAGACCACTAATTGTTGCTGGATATATTTTTTGAAATTTATATATATTTTTTCTAAATTTATATTTTTTTGAATTTATATTATTTTTTCAAATTATATATATATATATTAATTTTATATATATATTTCGAATTTTATATATTTGTTTAGAATTGACCTAAACCTCAGGGGGTGTCACTGTAATTTTTTATAAAATTTAAAAATATCATATAACTTTTGAAAAACATCATATTGTAAGGGTTCGCAGGATTTAAGTGATATGAAGATAGTTTCTACACAAGTTCGTCAGCTAAAACTACAGTATTGATGCTCTTATTACTTTTGACTTTCTTTTACAGAGAAAAATGAAAGAGAAATGGAGGAAAAGACAACAAGTACAAGTAATTGAAGTATTTTCTCTCTCTAGGATTTTCTCTCTACCGGTCTCTGAAAAGTTGTCCCTCCTTCCTCCTCAAGTGAATCATCGCACCTCTATTTATAGACGCGACCGCTAAGTAATTATCGCGGATTATATTGCCACGTCAGCACTTGTCTCGCGGTATGGTTCTATCATTCTCGCGGATTCTATTGCCACGTCAGCACCTGTCTCGCGACATGGTTCCTACGTACTTAATCCGTGATATAAATACCTTGTTCAGTATTATTCTACGCCCATGACTACACAAAACGGATTCGCGTACTCTTATGCGTAACTAATACTGCACACCATAAATACCTTTGCACATATCATCCGCGAAACGAATTCGCGGATCATATTATGCACCAAACCCTGTGATCCGCGCCTATTGCATCGCGGATCCGATTTATCCTTAGCCAAGGATGCCTTTATAGCTTTGCTGGGCCATAACCAATCATGCATGCCTTGGTCATGTTCCTGAATACTAGCGGCCTCTCTAAGGTATTTTTACTTAGGATGGTGTAAATAAGGTCGCGACCCACTACTTACTCATCCCAAGCATTTCCCTTAGATTCCGCATAGTACTCGCCACGCGAGCAGCATATAGGGTTATGAGTTACTGATGCGAGCTATAAAACACACCAGTTCCTCATACTTCCCTCTGTGTAATGCAAGCTCTCGCGTAAAAAGAACCATATTTGGGCTAGTTCCCCAAGTAATCGATTACTTGGGCCAATCTCCCAAATCATCTTTTACTTGGGTCGGTTTCCCCAAATATACCAAACCTGGGCCATATCCCAAATAAATACAGGTTGGGCCATATCCCAGATAAATACAAGTTGGGCCATATCCCAATGAGTTTTTTAGTCGTTATGTTATTTCGCGAATCGTTACTCTTTACACATATAAATTTTGAAAACGACATATAAATTTCAAAAAATATATATATTTTGGAAAAATATATATAAAAAATACCACTAATTGTTATTATTGGTAAGTAGTTTGATTCACTTCATTAGAAAAGATATGATATTTTACCAATATTTGTTTTTCTAAATTTATTTATTTTTTCACATTTTGTTTTTTGAAATATATATTTTTTGAAAAATATATATATAACTTTTGAAAACATCATATAAATTTCTAAAACGACATATAAATTTTGAAATATATATATAATTCAAAAAATATATATTTTGGAAAAATATATATATAAAAAGATCACTAATTGTTGTTGTTGGTAAGTAGTTTGATTCACTTCATTAGAAAAGATATGATATTTTACCAATATATATATTTTTTCCTAAATTTATTTATTTATTCACATTTTGTTTTTCAACAAAATATATATTTTTTGAAATTTATAAAAAAGAATTGAATTATATATATATATTTTTATAAATTTATATATTTTTTAATTATATATATATATGAAATTTATATTTTGTTTTTGAAATTTATATATTTTTTCGAATGTTATATATTTGTTTTAAATTTTATATAATTTTTTCGAATTTGAAATATATTTTTTGAATTTTATAAATATATTGTTTGAGGGTGGGGGAAATGTGATTGAAATTCAACAGTAGATAGATTAATTGATTAAATTCAATAGTAAAGGGGTATTTATTGAAATTAACTCTATTTATAATAAGAGCAAACCTGACTTTTCATGGCTCAAAGGGGTGTCACTGCAAGACTTTTTAAAGCTCAAGAGGTGTCATTGTAAACTTGCGCGTTGACTGAAGGCTAGGTGGAATTGACCTAAACCTCAGGGGGTGTCACTGCAAATTACCTTTTTTATATAAAACAACTGTTTACTTCTTGAGATATGACATTTTTCTATATTTCAATACATGGTGCCCGTATAAAAAAACCTTAATATATCAATAATAAAAACAAATTTGATCAAGAGTGAATAAACAAATTTAGAAAGGGAGCATAACCAAGTTAGAGTGCTGATCTTTTCTATCTAGCATGATTATATAGATATATACGCAAACATTAATAGATGTATTTGGTGTAGGTGAAACAATTATAAATAAATAAGAGTCTCCTTCATTTATATAATGAAAACGATTTTTTCAAATGTTTAAAAAATGAAAAACAATTTTACAAAAATAATTATTAGTTTTTGTTTGTGTGTATAAGAGGGTGGAAGCTAGTCTCAACTATGAATTTAATTTTTTGATTTGAACTGCAAAGCTTTTAATCTGTTATAGTGGATATCACAGTCAGTCTAATCCTTGATCTATTACCACACTAAATGTTGGTTTGGGTGTGTCCCATCCATCCAAAATTGGGTATAAAGGATGGCCCGATTACAAAATAGGGATAATTATACAAACTTTTCATGAACTAAGGTATAATTGTATGCAGTTCTCCTAACGTTTTAATAATATCAAAAACTTTCTTTAGTATAATCGAAATATTTGCCCGTAAGAAATGATAGTGAAATAACATATATACACTCCTATCTTTAGAGATATTTAGAGAAACTTGTAGAAGACGGTGAATTTACTACCTTGCACTCAACTATATTGGCAGGAATTATGTGTACCGAGCAACTGTCATTTCATATGCGTCCCTTATCTTTCCCAAGTCATGGCAAAAGGCTTGTAGAGAGGGAATGAGTGATTTTAGAAAAAAAGTAGGTATAAACAACCACTCAAGTGAATTTATATAGAATACATATAAGAGCAATTTGGTAAAAAAAGTTGGGATATTCTAGTAATTTTGAATGCAAAAGTAAGAGTTCAAATGTAATTACAAGAATAACAAGGGTAAAATAGGAATTTTGGTCCATAATATCCCATTATTGACCAATAAAGTAAATTTTTAGCGTTAACTTTGAACAAAAGGGGTTGAATGTTACAATTGATGTGCAATTAAAGGAGGTTTCTAATATTATTAAAATATTAGAAGAATCGCATGCAATTATATCATAATTTGAGGGAGGTTTGTGTAATTATCCCTTATAAAATATTATAAAACTCTATCCATAAATAAAAGGGTTAATTTCACTAAACCTCTTTATATTATTCAATTTAATCAACTAACCTCCACTGTATCCACTTTGCCCCCTGTACTATTCAATTTCATCACTATGTCCCATTTTCTCACATTTTGAGTTAAAATACCTAAACTATCCTCAATAGTATAGGGGGCTTAGTGAAATAAATCCTTTAAAAAAATTATTTTTCGAAAATCAATTATATTTTTTGTAAAAACTATAAATTTCAAAATATATATATATATATATATTTTTCGAAAAAAATTTATATTTCGGAAAAAATATATATATTTCAGAAAATATATATATTTCGGGAAAAACATAGCGTTAAGTAACACTACTAGAATCATTGAATATGATAGCTTAACTTATGGAAATATCATTAATCTTATCCAAAAAGGTTGGGCTAAAAATGTGCATTGATGTGAAGATAAATAATCAACTCAATAAAGATAAAAAGAAAACCAAATATGAAATAGAATCATTCTGTGAGCAATATGACTTACCACCTATCGCACCTTCCCGACAAACAAAAAAGTATAAACATTTAAATCCCTTCTCAAAACGTCATACTAGTCATCATAAAAAATATATTCATAAATTCTAACATAATGAATTCTATAACAAACATAAAAAGAAAGGAAAATACAATAAACAAACAAAACTCTTCAACAAAAATAATAAACTTGATAATTCTAAAATCACTTGTTACAAATGTAGGGTGCGTTTGGAAACTAGTGTTTTCGTTTTCGTTTTTTATCTCTTGAGAACAAAAAGTTTTCTTGTTCTTGTCCTAAGGGTAATCCGAAAACAAAAACACGTTTGGTTGGAAATTTTGTCTAAAAACTTTTCGGGAACAAAAAAAAAAAAATTTTTTGGAGGTTAGGGTTTGGATGTTGAAGATGGAAGTTAGGGTTTGGAGGTTGAAGATGAAGGTTAGGGAATCTGCAATAATTAATTTTTTTTTTGCTAAGAACAAACAGTGCGGAAAACAAAAAAACACCATTTTGGTGTTCTCAAATTTTGAACTATGGGTGAGAAAATGTTTTTTTACTGTTCACGAAAACAAAAACCATCAAAGGCTCCCAAACGCATTTTTGTTCCCGTAAACAGTGAAAAAAACAAGAACAAAAACGGAAACACCCCTATCCAAACGCACCCGTAACAAAAAAGGTCATTATGCTAGAAATTGTCCTATGAAAAACAAAATTAGTCAATTAAATATTCCCGACGATACTAAACAACAAATCTATACTATTCTGGAATTAAAAAATACAAGTGAAAGTAATATAAATGAAATAGAATCCATTTCCTCATCAGAATCCTCTAATGAGTGTCTCAGCTCACCTGACATTAGTTTTGGTTATAAAGACAGTTGTTGTACTAAAACAATTAACATTTTAAATAACAATAAAATTAAAACTATTAATATCCTCACTAAATCCAAAGAACAATAACACGTACTTCTTGATCTCATTAGTAAAGTTGAAGACTCGGAATTAAAGAATTCTTACTTAAAAAAACTAACAAAATTGATTACACCAAATAAAGAAACCCAATCACCTAAGGTCAACAAACCTAATTTTAGCCTTCATAAAACTCTTGAGCATTTTGTCCTTAAAAAATATATTTCTTTGCAAGATCTCCAATATGAGATCAATCAAGTTAAAGAAGATATTAAAACTCTAAAAAATGAAAACCAATATATCAAAACTCTCTTCAATACGCAACTCAAAGATCTGGTTTAAACTTCACACCAATTCTTAGTTTCTGATTCATCTTCCTCTGACGATAATGAAGAAGATGACAACAGGAATCATTTTAACGAAAACGATTAAGACACCAATGATCTAAATCTAATCAATCGAATTTCATTCAAAAAATGAAAAATAAAAGTCAACTTAATCATTAACAAGGAATACCAAAATACTGTCATCGTTCTAGTTAACTTTGAAGCTGATTTAAACTATATACAAAAAGGCTTAATTCCTAGCAAATATTATGAAAAAAAATAAATGAAAAACTTAGTTCCGTTAATGGTAGTGAAATGCAAATCAAGTTTGAGTTATCCAAAGCTCATATTTGTCAGAACAATGTATGTTTTAAAACTACATTTGTCATAGTAAAAAACATGACTGATATAGTAATCATTGACCTTCCATTCTTATATCTCATTTACCCATTTACAATAAATAATGAGGGTCTCTCTATAACTCATTTTGGTCAAAATATAACATTTCTTTTTTTACAAAAATCTTCCCATAGTAAACTCAAAATTATCATTGATTGCTCAAATTCAAAAAATATTTGTAGCCTCCACCATAAAGAACAACATTTTAAATCTTTAAAAGAATAAGTAATTCACAAAAGAACTGAAACCCAATTAAAAAATTCTATCATTCAATGACAGATAATAAACTATGAAAATAAACTTATTCAAGATATGTTCTAATCTAGCTAATGCATTTTGGCTCAGAAAGCAACATATTGTCAATCTCCCTTATATAAAATATTTCACTAATAAAAATATTCCAACTAAAGCACGCCCAATCCAAATGAATCTTGAAGTTCTACAATTTTGTAAAAAAAATATTCAGGACCTTCTTCAAAATAAAATCATTCGTCACAGTAAATCACCCTGGTCTTGTTCTGCATTTTATGTACAAAAAAATTCAGAAATCGAATGAGGTGTACCACGTCTAGTCATTAATTACAAACCCCTTAGCCAAGTTCTTGAATGGATTAGGTACCCCATCCCTAATAAAAGAGATTTAATTAATATATTAGGCCAAACAACCATTTATTTTAAATTTGACCTCAAGTCAGGTTTCTGACAAATACAAATTGCCGAAAAAGATAAATACAAAACTGAATTCACCACATCCTTTGGCTATTACGAATGGAATGTAATGTCATTTGGCCTTGAAAATGCTCCAAGTGAATTCCAAAATATCATAAATGATATTTTCAATCTTTTTAGTCATTTCTCTATAGTCTATATTAATGATGTCCTTATCTTTTCCAATAACATTGAAGCTCATTAAAAACATCTTAATTCCTTATTCCACACCATCAAACAAAATGGTCTAGTCATCTATGCTTCAAAAATAAAACTTTTTCAAACAAAAGTTAGGTTTCTCGGTTATGAGAATTCCACCCAATCAGTCGCTCCATAGAATTTACAGGCAAATTTTCAGATCAAATTATTGATAAAACTCAGTTACAATGTTTTCTCGGTTCCTTAAATTACATTGCTGAATTTTATAAAGACCTTCGAAAGCAATGTAAACCATTATTCGATCGTTTACAATCAAATCCCCCTCCATGGACTAATATTCATACAGTTATCGTCAGTGACATTAAAAAATATGTAAAAATTCTTCCTTACTTAGGAATTCCTTCAGTCAACTCTTTCAAAATAATTGAAATCGATGCCTCTAATATTGGTTACGAAGGTATTTTAAAACAAAAGGTCAACCCCATTTCTCCCGAACAACTTGTTCGTTACCATTCTGGAGCTTGGAACAAAACATAAAGTAATTACAGTACTATTAAACAAGAGATTCTTGCGATTGTTTTATGTATTAGTAAATTTTAAATAAAAACAATTTACTTCGAGTTTATTGTAAAAGTGCTAAGTATATTTTAAAAAAGGATGTCAAAAATATAGCTGCTAAGCATATTTTTACCCGTTGACAGCCAATTTTAAGCATATTTCAATTTAATATCAAATATATTCGTGGATGTGACAATTCAATCCAAGATTTTCTCACCAGATAATTCTTGCAGAATCTTGATGGTAAACATACAGCCACAACCACAACCCAAATGAGGGCTCCCTTCAGTCCTCCCCCCTCCTATAGTTAAAACTGAGATTTCTACTTCATTAGCCTTAGTAAACAAATTCACAAGCTTAGGGACCCCCTTAGGTCCTCGTCCTACCTTTAATTTAGCACTAACTACTCCTCATGATCATTTTACAGTTCATGCCCCAATCACCAATACTCCACATCTCACTAGATATAACCCTCTAGGAATATCAGAATATCTTCAAAAAACTTACCATACTATTTTCTTCATCGAACCTCATTTCTCCCACACTAATGATTCAATTTCCCCAGTTAAACAGTTTTGTCCTCCAAATTCTCATTGGATATCACGCACCACTAGTCACACTTTGCAATACTACAGAGACATCATTTACTAAACAAAATCTATCTTCATTAAACCTGTCCATGATCGAAATGATCAAACCAAAGTCATTTACCACTCCCTATACATCTTGAGGGTTATCTTCCTTAAAGAATGGGGAAAACATCCCTCTGAGCCCAAAAAGCTATAAAACTCACTTCCATTTACTTATTATGACTATATAGATGCTTGGTTCAAAATTCTTATTTTTCAAACTGAAACCTTTAGTCATTCTTGGTTCGTCAATTTCGATAGTAAATTTAACAATCAACTCCCATCTTGGTTTATTGAATGGTGGAACGATTATGGTCTAGATGATGATGTTATTCCGGAAATCCTCTAAGAACAAATCCTTTATTTTGAAACTAAGTTCAAAGTCCCTTCTTATGACCACCAATTCCCCGTACTACTAATCTTCGCCAAAAAATACAAGATCCCTTGGATTTTCAAGTGGCATTACAGTTTTAAAGGCGACACCGGCATAGTAAGTAAAGTCCATTATACTAAATGGTGGGATCCTTTCAAAGTAGAACGAATCATTCAACAAGTCCAATTAGAATTCCCAAAAGAAGTTTCTCTGCCCCTCAAGGCTAACCCAATCACACAAGTCCTGGAAACAACACAGTCAAGTTCCTCTACGAAAACTGCAGTCAACAAATCAGTCTCTAATAAGTCAACTTTCAATGCTAAGCTCAAATAAAAAAATGGAAAAGCTCGTTGCCCAAATAGAAGGTACTTCCAGCAGTGACGAAAATGATGAGTCATCTACATAATCCAAATACAGGTCATACCAGGATGCTCAGGATTCCTTCGATCTATCTAAAGATTGAGTGGAAGGGAAAAGTTAAAAGTAAAAAATTTACCAAAGGCACAAGAAGACAAGAATAGTGAATAGTGACCTTTTGCTACAACAAACCTTTGGCACAAATGACAAGAACAATACTCAACAGTACCAACAAACTACTGTTACAAACAGTAAAAGAAAACAATACTCTGACCCAACAGTAAAAAAATCAACAGTGCAAAAGCCCACAGTAACTTTGTTGTATTCTCTATATAAACAGCCAAATGTAATGGTTTAATCAAGTTTTAGTTTCCAATTTTATTTATACTTTTTAATCTCTCTCTCCCTCTATTCTCTTCTCAAAGCATACTAAACCTCCGAACCCATATGAATTGTTACACATCCACTTGTAAGTTCGTCTATCATAGTCAATTGTATTTTCGAATCTACGAAGTAATATTCAATTATAATTTTCAATCAATTAAAATTAACATTTTGTATTAAATTATCAACGATCTTTAGTGATTGTCCATGTGATGCCATTCTTATGGCTACAAACCATCACCGAACGATTTGTTTAATGTTTTCGAAAAATATATATATTTCGGGATAATATATATATATTTGAAAATGATATATATTTTGGAATATATATATAATTCGTCAAAAATATATATTTTCCAAGTTATTTTAAAAAAATATGAATTTTTTTATGAAAAATATTTTTTTTGTGAAAAATATATATTATATTCCAAAATATGATTTTTTCCCGAAACATAATTTTGTTGCGAAAAATATACTCCATTCGTCCCAATTTAGTTGTCCACTTTTGACTTTTCAACAATTTTTTTGATATTTTGTGTTTACTCTTTTGCCCTTTGGTAATGTAGTATAGTTGTAGTTTTTAGTGAAACCCATTACTTTTTGAAGTTAATGAAGAGAGATAATTTATGAAAGTATATGATAATATTGTATTGAGATTTGAACTGGACAACTAATTTGGGACAAGTAAAGTACGCAAAATGGACAACTAAATTATGATGGAGCTCCCTTCGTCCATTTTTAGTTGTCCACTTTGCCTAATTTACTTGTCCAAAATTAGTTGTCCAGTTTTGAATCCCAATACAATATTATCATATATTTTTCCAAATTATCCCTCTTCATTAACTTAAAAAAGCAATGGGCTCCACTAAAATCACAACTATACTACATTATCAAGTGCAAAGTATGAAAGAAAATAATAATAAAAAATTATTGACTTTTCAAACATGAACAACTAAAAATGGACGGAGGGAGTATATTATTTTCCAAAATATGAATTTTTTTCGAAAAATATATATTATTTTCCAAAATATAAATACATATTTTCTGAAATATATATTGTTTTCGAAAAATACTTTTTTTTTTTTTATGAAATATACATATATATATATTAGAAATTTATAGTTTTTACGAAAAATATAATTGATTTTTGAAAAATAATTTTTTTAAATGGTTGATTTCACTAACCCCTATACAATTGAGGATAGTTTAGATATTTTGATTCAAAATATGAGGGAGAGGGAGTATAAAGATGAAATTGAATAGTATAAATGACAAAATAAATATAATAAAGATTAGTTGATTAAATTGAATAATATAAGGGATTTAGTGAAATTAACCCTAAATAAAAATATCTCAGGAGCATTCGACCCGAGTCCGGAACAAACTTTTGAGTCAACGTCAACTTTATTTTTCTCTCATATTTCAATTCACCCACTAGTGGTGAGAAAAATCCAAAACTCACGGTAGTAGTGGGAATCAACAAGCAAGTTAAATGCTCCACTAGAACAGTGTATGTGATTTGTTTTGGTCAAAGGAAGGAGGTGAGACCTAGGAATCAAAAGCACTTTTACTGGCTATAATAAAACCAAGCTCTGTTTCTTAATTCATCTAACAAAAATGGAGAACTTGTTGGGCCTTCTCAGAATTCACGTCCACAGGGGTGTCAATCTTGCCGTCAGAGATTACGCAACCAGCGATCCTTACCTCGTTGTCCAAATGGGCAAACAGGTATTTTTTTTATTCTTCTTACTACCTTAATTTAATTTAATTTAATTCTTTGATTCAGTTCATATGGGTTTTGCTGCTTTCTTGATTAGATATATATATATATATATATATATATATTTGCTTTTTGATGCAACTTATATTTTTTTTGGTTTTTATGGATTAATTAGTTGATGTTAATCAAGTTGTGCTGATAAATTTACTTGGTTTCAAATAGGATCAAATTTATCACATAAATAAGATTTATATATGGAATCCTTTTACTAGTGAAGGTGTCTTTGAGATCTGTCAAAAATCATATAAAATTTTCCCTCCCTGTTATCACCCTAATTGAAGTTAAATAAAGTATAAATGATCTTTGTTAAGTGAGGAAAGAGTAATATGTTAGACTCCTTTTATTGTAAAATGTTAAATAAATAAATAAATTAGATCCAAAGGGTGAGGCTTATCATCCTTTGTCCCCTGGGTTTCACTACAAAGCTGGCCTAGATTTTTGGGTTATTTACTCACACAAATCACACACACAGAACACCAAAATTTTTTACGTGGAAAACCCTTTGGGCAAAGGGAAAAACCACGGGATTGTTAGTCCGACAAAACTTCCACTATATGAAAATAATGGGATTACAAATTTTCAATTTGTGGCTACAATCTCACTCTCACAAATTGGATATCACTTACTATATCTCTTCTCTGCAATTTGCTATTGCAAGATCTCTCGTGTTTGTTTCTCTCATTGATTTGTGTTTTTCCTTGATCTAATTTACAACCAAAGCTCACTCATATATATAGGGGAGGAGTAGAGGAGAAGACAAACACAACTTGCCCAACTTGTAGCTACAAAAATTGACATTTGAGGAGGTGGTGTGCTGCAACGTGGGTGGCACAACTTTCCTTGACAATGGTAGGAAACATGCATGTGATGAGATGGGTGCATGAATGTGGTGATGCAGAGGTATGGAATCTTCAATTCTCCCCCTTCCATACCTATCAGAGGAGAATGTATTCTGATTGATCTTCCCCTCACTGCCAATTTGGGGCTGCTGTTAAACCAACTTCTTTTCTACAAACTTCTAGCTTTTCTTTGGGTAGGCTCTTGGTCATCATATCTGATCCATTATCATCTGTGTGAATCTTTTCTAGCTATAGAAGTTTCTTTTCTAGCACATCACGGATCCAGTGATACTTGACATCGATGTGTTTGGACATTGAGTGGAAGGTTGAATTTTTGCTAAGATGAATAACACTTTGACTGTCACAATATATGACATATTTTTCCTGCTCTTGACTCAATTCTTGAAGGAATTTTTTCATCCACAAGATCTCTTTGCATCCTTCTATTACGGCAATGTATTCAGCTTCTGTAGTGGACAAAGCAACACACTTTTGCAATCGGGATTGCCATGAGACTGCTCCCCCTACAAAAGTGACTAGGTATCCTGATGTGGATTTTCTTGAGTCACTGTCACCCGCCATGTCTGCATCTGTGAAACCTTTTAATAAAGGTTTACCACTACCAAATCATAAACAAATATTGGTAGTTCATCTAAGATACTTGAGGATTCATTTTATTGCTGCCCAATGGTCATTTCCAGGATTTGACATAAACCGATTGACAACTCCAACTGCATGAGTAATATCAGGCCTCGTGCATACCATAACGTACATTAAGCTGCCAACCGCTGAAGCATAAGGCACTTTCTTCATTTCTGCCTTTTCCGTCTCACTTGAAGGACACTACTTAATGCTAAGCTTGAAGTGGCTTGCAAGTGGAACACTGACTGGTTTTGCTTTGCTCATGTTGAATCTTTCAAGAACTTTGCCAATATATCTTTCTTGAGATAACCAGAGCTTGTGTTTCTGTCTGTCTCGAGAGATCTGCATTCCCAAGATTTGTTTTGCTGGTCCCAAGTCCTTCATAGCAAATGACTTGCTCAATTCCTTCTTCAACTTGCTAATCTTACTACTGTCATGGCCAACGATTTACATATCATCGACATATAGCAAGAGGATGATAAAATCTCCGTCAGGAAATTTCCTGACAAATACACAGTGATCTGCAATGGTTCTGTTGTACCCATTCTGGTCCATGAATGAGTCAAACATTTTGTACCACTGTCTTGGTGATTGTTTGAGCCCATAAAGACTTTTCCTCAACCTGCATACAAGATTTTCTTTTCCCCTGGTTCTGAATCCTTCAGGCTGCTCCATGTAGATTTCTCCATCCAAATCACCATGTAAAAATGTGGTCTTTACATCCAGTTGTTCAATCTCCAGGTTCAAGCTAGCTACCAAGCCAAGAACAACTCGGATGGAGGACATTTTCACCACAAGTGAAAATATTTCTTCAAAATCGATGCCCTTCTTCTGGCCGAATCCCTTCACAACCAGTCTTGCCTTATACCTTGGTTGTGGATTATTTTCTGCAGTCTTTAGTTTGAACACCCATTTATTCTCGAGAGCTTTCCTTCCCTGCGGTAGCTTGACCAAGTCATATGTGTGGTTCTCATGCAACAATTTCATCTCTTCCTGCATGGCTTCCATCTACTTCGTCTTTTTAATATTTGCAACAGCTTCCTAGTAGCTCTCTGGTTCTCCCCCGTCACTAAGCATCACATATTCCGTGGGAGAATATCTGCGACTTGGGTGTCGCTCTCTAGTGGATCTCCTCATTTGATGGTCAGCAGGGTTATCTTCTGCAACTGGTTCTAGTTCTGCACCGTCATAAGCTGGATCTCCTTGAATAACTCCCCCATCATTTTGTGCTCTCGGTGGAGGAACCGGGTCTAGATTAGCTGGTAACTCTGCAGGTGAATCTGATTTCTTCTGTTTTTCAAGATCTTCAATGGTCTGATCTTTGAAAAACACCACATCTCTGCTTCTGATGACCTTTTTGTTGATAGGATCCCAGAGTCTGTAACCAAACTCTTTATGGGCATATCCTAAGAAAATGCACTGTTTGACCTTTCTGTCAAGCTTGGATCTTTCATCTCTGGGGATGTGGACAAATGCTCTGCAGCCAAACACCTTTAAGTGTTTATAGGAAAAATATTTCCCTCTTCATACTTTCTCTGGAACATCACCGTTTAATGGAACTGAGGGAGATAGGTTGATTAAGTCAACCGTTATTCTCATTGCTTTACCCTAGAAATAAGTTGGCAACTTGGCATTAGATAGTATGCACCTGATTCTTTCGCATATGATTTTGTTCATTCTTTCTGCAAGGCCATTATGTTGAGGAGTTTTCGGCACTGATTTTTCAAGTATGATGCCGAAGCTTCTGTAATACTCCTCGAATGATCCTTTATACTCGCCACCATTGTCTGCACGTACGCACTTCAGCCTTTTCCTAGTTTCTCTTTCAACCTTTGCATGAAACTGCTTGAAAACTTCCAGCACCTGGTCTTTAGTTTTCAAGGCAAAGGTCCATAATTTCCTGGAATGATCATCAATAAATGTGACAAAATAGAGGGCACCTCCAAGAGTTCTGGTTTGCATGGTGCAAACATCCGTGTGTACGAGATCTAGAATGTCTAGTTTTCTAGATGGAGGGGAACTGCGGAATGTAATTGTGTTGTTTCCCCATGATGCAGTCGACACAAGTGTGTAATGGAGAACTTTTCATTCCAGGTAAGAGCTCTTTTCTGGCAAGGATCTTGAGCCCTTTCTCACTCCTATGACCGAGTCTTTTGTGCCATAACTCGGTGGGGACTTTTTTCTCCATCGTATTCACCTCAACTCTGCAAAGTTTTGCTTGCGTTGTGTAGAGAGAGTTGATCCTCTTTCCTCTGGCCACCACAAGATTGCTTTTGGTGAGCTTCCACTTACCATCACCAAAGTGACTGTTGTAGCCTTCATCATCGAGCTTGCTAGTGTAGATCAGGTTGAGATGAATATCTGGGACATGTCTCACATCTTTGAGGAGTAGTTTGCATCCATTGCTGCTTTCCAAAAGAATATCACATCTGCCGATAATTTTGGATGCTCCGTGGTTCCCCATCTTCATAAGTCCGAAGTCGCCACTGGTGTAGGATGTGAACATATCATTCCTTGAAGTGACGTGACATGAAGCACCTGAGTCAATAACCCAGGTAAAATCTTCGGATGTGAGGTAGACACAATCATCATCTTGAACGATGACGATCTCTTCTCCGGCTGTTGCTGCTACTTCTGAGGTACTTTCTTCACCTTTATTTTTGGTCTGTTGTCTGGACTGTTCGGCTTTTAGTTTCCTACAATCTCTGATAAAATGGTCTGGCTTGCTGCAGTGGTGACATGTTTTGTCTCTTCTGAAAGTGGACTTTGATCGCCCACGATGCTGCGTCTGATTGCGATGGTTTCTGTTTTTGCTTATGCCGAGCCATTCTTTTCTTTCTCGTCTTTCAGTGACAAGAGCTTCAGACTCCGGATTATACCCTTCTTTCTTTCTTCTTGTTTCCTCATTCAACATTCTGTCTTTTGCCATTTCCATGGTAATTATACCGTTTGGAGCCTGATTGCTTACAGAGATAACTAGCGTTTCCCAACTTTTAGGAAGGGAGTGTAATAGAAATATTGCTTGCATCTCATCTTCTATAATCATTTTCATAGAGTTGAATTGGTTCAACAACCCCTTATTTTGAGATGTCTTATGCGCATACATCTTCTCCAATTTTTGCCAAAGAGCATAAGCATCATTGTCGTTGGCAAAATTTTGATAAATGTTTTTGTCGATCCATTAGCTGATTTGGGCAACACATTTTCGGTTTAGTATCGTCCAGTATTCGTCGGTCATGTCCTTCGGTTTGCCGTCAGGTGTGTCGTCAATCCTTTTGATCGGCTTCCACAGATCTTTAATATACAAAAGATCATCCATTTTTTACTTCCACAATGAATAGTTAGTTGCGGTCAATTTGATCATGTTGCCGGATGTCTCCTCCATTTAATCTCCACAAAAATTTTCGTATGAACAGTTCCCGTGAATAGTACCGTATATGGGAATAATGTCGTGTACAGGAATACTTCCCTGTATGTTACAACAATATCCGTATATATATATATATATACTCTCCTTTCTTCAACTCTCCAACCACTCCACCATAAAACACTAGGACCCACTCACTTTTTCCCCCCAAAGTTTCCATTTCTTTTTCAAACCCCCACTTTATCAACACACTCCACTATCTCTCCACTCACACTCCCACCGAAAGACCACACACAAATGTATATATTTATTTTACTTTTGTCTATACTTTCAAACCGACACCTCTTTTTTCTTTTATTTTGAATTTTTTTCTGTTTAAAGGCTTAAGATTGCCTTTCTCCAAGTTGTCGCCATTCTCTTTGATCTGTTAATACACCGAATAAGAAATCATTATTTGCAACTCTCTTTGCAGAAGAAAACTTCACCTTCACTCACAGATTATATATATATGTATATGTAATCTGTGATGGTTGTTACACCGACGACGGGAGACAGACAGAAGGCTGGTCCGTCTTGTTGAAATTCAAAGGTTGTCACACGGAGCGGTGGTGGAGGCGCAGCTGTCGTCGAACACTGGTGGTGCAGATGGTGGCGTAACACAACCGAACCTGGATTCTCTGATACCACTTTGTTGGAATTTTTGGGTTATTTACTCACATAAACAATTTCACACACAAATCACACACACACAACACCAAGATTTTTTACGTGGAAAACCCTTTGGGCGAAGGGAAAAACCACGGGACTGTTAGTCCGACAAAACTCCACTATATGAAAATAATGGGATTACAAGCCTTCAATTTGTGGCTACAAACTCACTCTCACAAATTGGATATCACTTGCTATATCTCTTCTGCAATTTGCTATTGCAGGATCTCTTGTGTTTGTTTCTCTCATTGATTTGTGTTTTTCCTTGATCTAATTTACAACCAAAGCTCCCCCATATATATAGGGGAGGAGTAGAGGAGAAGACAAACACAACTTACCCAACTTGTAGCTGCAAAACTTGACATTTAAGGAGATGGTGTGCTGGAACGTGGGTGGTGCAGCTTTCCTTGACAATGGTAGGAAGCATGCATGTGATGAGCTGGGTGCATGAATGTGGTGATGCAGAGGTATGGAGCCTTCAATTTTAAGGTTGCCCTCTTGTCTTTTGTTGGGTGATCTTGATTTCTTAGCCACAAACTCACTTGTCAACTGCTTGTTTTCCTTTGTGGACTATATCATTGATATATATTATATATTATAACATTTATATATATAATTTATTTTTTCACTTTTAGAGAAATTGTTGCTTGTGAAATACTTCATTCTACTATTTGAATTGATGTACTATATATAAGTCTATAACCATGGTTTATATTATTATTGTATTTAACCCTCCGGCTTTACTTAATTTAGCTGATGTGATTTGTATGTCACATTTGAATATTTGATGCAGAAACTAAAGACTAGTGTTGTGAAAAAGATGCCAATCCGGAGTGGAATGAAGATTTAACTCTGACTATTGCAG
This sequence comes from Cornus suecica, assembly GCA_963922005.1. Classification (NCBI taxonomy): domain Eukaryota; kingdom Viridiplantae; phylum Streptophyta; class Magnoliopsida; order Cornales; family Cornaceae; genus Cornus; species Cornus suecica. Next base: position 6,287,510 of record OY998238.1, on the reverse strand, counting down.
AACCTAATCTTCCAGTTAAACTGGTAAGTGTTCAGTTATTGCAGTGTGGTGGTGGACTTAATTGCAACTGTAAAACATTTAGAGAGGGTTAAAAAAAAAATATAAATAAAGGAAAAATGTATTTTTTCTACATGCCTTGACAGATTGTATGCAAAATAGTTACGTAACTAGAATATTTCTTTTTATGAGTTTTGGTATCTAAACAGTTATTGCAGTGTGGTGGTGAACTTAATTGCAACTGTAAAACATTTAGAGAGGGTACATATATAATGAGCTCATAAGGGGGGGAAAAAAAGAAGGAAAAATGTATTTTTTCTACATGCCTTGACAGATTGTATGCAAAATAGATACGTAACTAGAATATTTCTTTTTATGAGTTTTGGTATCTAAACATTAGGTATATAAGTAATTTGTATAGATCAGTTTGGAACATCTTTTATAAGTCTGTAGCAGTGATATGGTTAAAGTCCGGCATGAAATTTTTTTAACTTCATGTTAACCGGCATGAAATTGTCCTTTTCCCTACTGATGCTATATTTTTTTAACTTCATGTTAACCGGCATGAAATTGTCCTTTTCCCTACTGATGCTATATTTTTTTAACTTCATGGAAACATCTTCCATCCATTAAATATGATCACGAAGGAGCTACACAAACATAAATTGTGTAATGAAGGTTCGTATTTGTATATGTATCTGCGTTCACACAGTGCCTTAAATGTATCTGCGTTGAATTTAAAAAGCTTGTGTTGCGTCCAGTTTAGAAATGGGGCATACCATATACCTCACTTGGTCATGGTCACTATTGTTAAAGATGTGCCTAGGTACGCGTTTAAGCTCCAGGCTCCTTGAGGAGCGGGACTTGCACATTTGACAACATTTGCGCCTTTATTGTGGAATATGAAGGCTTTAGTAATAGTAGTTTTTTTTTTTGTATCTCACCTCACTAAGGCACACGCTTCGCCTTCCGCCTACAATCTAGAGGAGCTCAAGCGCCTTGAGTCTTTAAAAACACTGGCCGTGGTGTTTAAATCACGAATTGAAGTTTTGAACCTAATCATTAATTTTGATTAAAAAAAAAATACTTACTCCATTTAATTCTGTCATTGCAGTCTGTTTACGACAAGGACACATTCACCGTTGATGACAAAATGGGAGATGCAGAGTTTAACATCAAACCATTTCTTGAAGCAGTGAAGATGCGGTTGGGAAATGTCCCTAACGGAACCATCATCACGAGAGTGATGCCAAGCTGCGAAAATTGCTTGGCGGGCGAGAGCCGCATTATGTGGATGGATGGCAAGGTGGTCCAGAATATGTTCATCAGACTCCAAAATGTGGAGAGTGGGGAGATTGAACTCCAGTTGCAGTGGATAGATGTTCCTGGTTCTAGGGGCTTGCACATCTGATATGAACTTAATTTCTGTATGGTATAAAAACTGGTTTGGTGTGTGCACTCTAGTAGTATTTTGAGCAGAGAATGTAAAAGTGAGTAATGCTTAATTTGTGTATTAATCCAGACTATATATATATGTGTGTAATAATTGTAATTTGGGATTCTATGTATCAATATATTGTTATAATTATATGAGATCAGCCTGAGTCCTCGGTTCTTAATTTACTATCTAATTTTCGAAATAGTAAAGCAGATGAATGATGATGGCATGTTAAATGGAGATCATATTAATTTACCAATGTGGTGAAACAGTAGTATGTGAAACACAAGAAACTCCTCCAAGAATTGAAATTACCTAGATGAGAGTGCAAACAGCCTAAAAGGGTGGTGAATAGGTTTTTTATCGATTTTATGATCAATTAAAATTATTTAGAGAAGATTCAATTTTAAATAGTCACAAACTCTAATTTCCCAATTCAAATATCAAAACAGATCAATCAAGCAAATATGAATATAAGTGCAAAAATTTAAATCATGAGAAGACATAGATTTTACGTGGAAAACCTTGGAAATACTCCAAGTAAAAACCACAGATACGCTATGAATGAGATAATTTGTACAGATTCTATGAAAACAGAACTTACAACCGCTGTAATTTGTTGTTCTTCACTCGACATCTGAAAGTCTAGATTCACGCGCTCCACGAAGCTCTTGCTCCGATCTCCGTACTCTGACTGCTCTGCTTCTCAACAGATCGAATAACCACGAAGCCTCCTGCTCTGATCTCCGCACTCAGACGGCTCCGCTCTTCAACGGATCAAAGCAACCAAGTTGCAATCAGCAGTGTGTAGATTTTTCAGAATCTAGATGATTCAATCGTGCATAAGATCGTCGATGTAGAAACATAATATAATCAACTCCAAAACAAGAGAGAACAAGAAGAATCACTCAATAATATTTTTTTCTTTCTGTATCAATATCTCTGTAGAAGAATGAATGATAGAATACTGCTGAAAATCTCTCTTCAAAGCCTCCTCAATTATGCCCTAATGTTGCCATTTCTCATAATTTCACACCAAATTGAGTAAAACCCTTATATTCTGATGAATATAATGTATATGACACGTATCCCAATGTATAAAGTCGTAGTTACAATGTAATTGGGGTAGATAGACCATTACAACAAACATACAAAAAATCTTGCCACACCTGCGCTTGAAGCGTAGGTCCAAGCGTAGCTTGGAGCGTACAAATCCACTTTCCAGCCATATTTTGAAACCGAAAGCATATGCATTTTTGTTAAAATCACTTTTCTCCGTAACTGCGTCAAACTATGACATATGGAGATACTAATGGAAGGTGAAGATAAGCTTTACCGCATCATTTTTAAAAGGTCGTTCTAGAAGCTCCTCAGAGAGAGCCTCAGGGGTACACGCATCATCGTTTGAGTACTCTTCTACTTGTGATGATAATTCCTCCTCCAAACCTGAAGGTGAGGAAAATGTTCTGCAGTCATACTACGTGGAAGTCTATGGATATTCTCCAGATAAAACCTTTTTGAATGCCTTGGAAACCATGCATGGTTCTCAAGACAACAGCTGTCCAAGTTGTAGTGCAGTGGAAGTGAGCACAATACATCCAAGGTCATATGCACTAAACTTTAAAGAGTTGAGAGTGAAAATTAAACAACAATATCATGTAATAGTTCTAAAAAACAGTTGGCAATGTTGAGATGGTAGAATATCATGAGTGAATTACAACACAATTTCTCTATAATCTTAAGTGTGCAAGTCACATGACCTTGGTGCCTTATGAAACATCAAGTATAAACTTCAACTCCTCGTGAATGTAAGCCCTTTCTTGAGAAGAGAGGGGGGTTAATCAACTAGGAAAAAACAAGAACTTTTATTTTTAAAATGTCAAAAGACTATTGTTGGCCAAAAATATTCTCAATATTATACATATGTGTGTCTGTGTTTTTCGTCTGCATGTGACAAACCAAACAAATTTGTTGTAAAATGTATGCAATGATAAAGAAAAAAGAAATCAACAAAAGAAAAAATACTGCCATTATTTAACGAAGTTAAACCCTAAAGTAAAGAATTGCCTTATTAAGGAAGAAATGGAAACAAATACATTCACAAAAAACATGTGAGACAACAACATTACCTTGATATGCCTATCATATGACAATCCATGGTAAAGACTTCCTTCCGGCAAAACCAAAAAGAAATTGGAGATCAGGAACAACATTTTCCACAGCAATAGCATCTAATCTAATTGAATTGTTACAATGACACAGCCACTGAATTATAAAGCCCACAGAATAAGAAGATTGGGAAATCACTTATGAGTAGGCAGTGAAATATCAAAACTGCACTTCAGTGAACAGCGGAAATAGTAAACCAGAAATCTTATTATAACTTTTCACAATATGTAATCAGTATCAAATTAAATCAGGCCCCAATGTCAAATATAAATTATATGTGTGAGTTTTTAAAGACAATATGAGCCGCAACAGGGTGTGAAATGCATACATAAGTTCATTGGCAGTCTCCAAGCCTTTCACAAACACGGTGCATTCCTTTGTCAATAGTCTTACCCTCGCTATAAAAATATTTTCAACAGGATTAGCTTCAGATCAGGACCTATAACCCAAAGGAATGTTAAAAAAAAATTGGATTCATATTCTATTTTCTCACTAATCTGGTATCCTATTTCATAACCCAGTCCACTGTAGGATTTTTTGTTAAAAAATTGTGAAAACGAATTGTCAAACAATGATTAGAAAAAGAAAAGAAAAAAGTGAGAAATGACGGAGAAAGCAAATAAAATATGGAGAAAGTAACTAGAAGAATAAAAATTTGAATAGTTTGACATTTTATTTATTTAAAATAATATTTTGTAAATATATATGTTTTAAAAAATAAAATATATAAATATTTAATTTTTTCAAAATATTTAATTTTTCATAAATATTTAATTTTTTCGAAATATTTATAGATAAAATATTTTATATAAGATATTTCAAAAAAATAAAATATTTTGAAAAAATAAAAGATTTCAGTAAAAATACATATAATTTGTATATTTTTTTAAAAATAATAAATATATTTTTATTATATTTTATTTTTTCTAGAAATATTTGTTTTCCCGAAATATTTTATTTTTTATGAAATATATTTTTTCGTTTGATTTTTTTGAAATATTTTATTTTTTCATAAATATTTTATTTTTCGAATTTATATATATATATAATGTTATAAATGAATTAGTTTGAGTTAAACAATGGTACACCAAATTGAATTGGTTTGGGTTAAAGAATAGTTTTGGTGTGAGAAAATCAAACCAACTCCATCCAAACCATCTATTGAGATGGTATGAAAAATGATGGATTTGGTACCAATGGTGCAACACGATTGCACCAACACCAAATTGCCAAACATGAATTGGACCACAAATTACATCCCAAAACCATATTTTTCACTCCAACTCCCTCTACCAAACACTACCTTAGTATTGTGTATGAAAAAGTTTTTTTTTCTTCTTTTTTCTATGGGTAATTTGCAGTGGCACCCCCTGAGGTTTAGGTCAATTCCATCTAGCCTTCGGTTAACGCACAAGTTTACAATGACACCTCCTGAGCTTTAAAAAGTCTTGTAGTGACACTCCTTTGAGCCGTGAAAAGTCAGGTTTGCCTTTATTATAAATAAGGTTAATTTCAATAAACCTCCTTCTACTATTGAATTTCAATCACATTGCCCCACCCTCAAACAATATATTTATAAAATTCAAAAAATATATATATAATTAGAAATATATATATCAAATTCGAAACAAATATATAAATTTCAAAAAAAAAAAATATAAATTCGAAAACAATATATTAAATTTCAAAAAATATATAAAATTTAAAAACAAAAATACAAAATTTGAAAATATATATATATAATTTGAAAAATATATATAAAATTCAAATATATATATATATATATATATATATAATTCAAAAATATCATATAAATTTCAAAAAATATATATATAATTCGAAAAATATATATATAAAGAAAGACCACTAATTGTTGTTGGATATATTTTTTTGAATTTATATATTTTTTCAAATTTTATATATTTGTTTGGAATTGACCTAAACCTCAGGGGGTGTCACCGTAATTTTTTATAAAATTTGAAAATATCATATAACTTTCGAAAAATGTCATATAAATTTCGAAAACGACATATAAATTTCAAAAAATATATATTTTTTGGAAAAATATATATATAAAAAAGACCACTAATTGTTGTTGATGATAAGTAGTTTGATTCACTTCATTAGAAAATATATGATATTTTACCAATATTTTATTTTCTAAATTTATTTATTTATTCACATTTTGTTTTTCGAAATATATATATAACTTTTGAAAACTTCATATAAATTTCGAAAACGACATATAAATTTTGAAATATATATATAATTCGAATATATATATATATTTTGGAAAAATATATATAAAAAAAGACCACTAATTGTTGTTGTTGGTAAGTAGTTTGATTCGCTTCATTAGAAAATATATGATATTTTACCAATATATATATATTTTTCTAAATTTCTTTATTTTTTCAAATTTTGTTTTTCAAAATATATATATTTTTAAATTTATATATATATTTTTAAATTTTATATATTTTTTCTAAATTTATATATTTTTGAATTATATATATATTTGAAATTTATATATATTTTTTGAATTTTATATATTTTTTCGAATGTTATATATTTGTTTTGAATTTTATATAATTTTTTCGAATTTGATATATATATTTTTAATTTTATAAATATATTGTTTGAGGGTAGAGGGAATGTGATTGAAATTCAATAGTAGAGAGGTTAGTTGATTAAATTCAATAGTAGAGGGGTGTTTATTGAAATTAACTCTATTTATAATAAGGGCAAACCTGACTTTTCATGGCTCAAAGGAGTGTCACTGCAAGACTTTTTAAAGCTCAAGGGGTGTCATTGTAAACTTGTGCGTTGATCGGAGGCTAGGTGTAATTGACCTAAACCTCATGGGGTGTCACTGCAAATTACCCTTTTTATATAAAACAACTGTTTACTTATTGAGATATGACATTTTTCTATATTTTAATACATGGTGCCCGTATAAAAAAACCTTAATATATCAATAATAAAAACTAATTTGATCAAGAGTGAATAAACAAATTTAGCATAAACAAGTTAGAGTGTTGATCTTTTCTATCTAGCATGATTATATAGATATATACGCAAATATTAATAGATGTATTTGGTGTAGGTGAAACAATTATAAATAAATAAGAGTCTCCTTAATTTATATAATGAAAACGATTTTTTCAAATGTTTAAAAAATGAAAAACAATTTTACAAAAATAATTAGTACTTTTTGTTTGTGTGTATAAGAGGGTGGAAGTTAGTCTCAACTATGAATTTAATTTTTTGAGTTGAATTGCAAAACTTTTAATTTGTTATAGTGGATATCAGAGCCAGTCTAATCCTTGATCCATTGTCACGCTAAACGTTGGTTTGGGTGTGTCCCAGCCCATAAGCTGATCCAAAATTGGGTATAAAGGATGGCTCGATTACAAAATAGGAATAATAATAATAACTTTTTATGAACTAAGGTATAATTGCATGCGATTCTCCTAATGTTTTAATAATATCAAAAATTTTATTTAGTATCATCGAAATATTTGCCCCCAAGAAATGATAGTGAAATAACATATATACACTCCTATCTCTAGAGATATATAGAAAAACTTTTAGAGGACGGTGAATTTACTACCTTACACTCAACTATATTGGCAGGAATTATGTGTACCAAGCAACTGTCAATTCATATGCGCCCCTTATCTTTCCCAAGTCATGGCAAAAGGCTTGTAGAGAGAGAATGAGTGATTTCAGAGAGAAAGTAGATATACACAACCACCCAAATGAGTTTATATTGTAAAGGTGGTAACTCGCGATAAAAACTAATCCGCAAGGCTTATTTATTTGGGATATGACCCAAGCTTTAATTATCTGGGAAATGGCCCAGGATTGGAATCTTTGGGGAAACCGGCCCAAGTAAAAGATTATTTGGGAGATTGGCCTAAATAATTGATTACTTGGGGAAATAACCCAGATATGGTTTTACGCGAGAGCTTACATTATACAAAGGGAGGCATGAGGGGTTGATGTGTTTTATACCTCGCATCAGAAACTCATAACCCTATATGTTGCTCGCGTAGGGAGTACTACTCGGAATCTAGGGGAAATGCTGGGGATGAGTAAATAGTGGGTCGTGACCTTATTTACACCATCCTAAGCAAGAGTACCTTAGAGAGGCCGATAGTATTCAGGGACATGACCAAGACATGCATGATTGGTCATGACCCATCAAAGCTATAACGGCATCCTTGGCTAAGGATAAATTAGATCCGCGATGAAATAGGTGCGGATCACGGGGCATGGCGCACAATATGAACCATGCATGAGATTACGCGAATCCGTTTCGCATAGTCGAATGCGAGATAACACTGTGCAAGGTATTTATGGCGCACTGTATAAATCCGCGCATGAGATTACGCGAATCTGTTTCGCGTAGGCAAGTGCGCGAGATGATACTGTGCAAGGTACTTATATCGCAGATTGGTACGCATGAGCCATGTCGCGAGACAGGTGCTGACGTGGCAATACAAATCCGCGAGAATTACTGAGCACTCACGTCTATAAATAGAGGTGCGAGAGCTCATTTGAAGGGACTTTTTCGGAGACTAAGAGAGAGAAATTCCTAGAGAGAGAGAGCATTTCTCAATCACTTGTACTTGCTATCTTTTCCTCCATTTTGTCTGTAAAGCAAATCAAAAGCAGTAAAAGCATCATTGCCGTTATTTTACTGACGAACTTGTGTAGAAACTATCTTCGCATCATCTAAAACTTGCGAACCCCTACATATATAGAATACATATAAGAGCAATTTGGTAAAAAAAAATGGGATATTCTAGTAATTTTGAATGCAAAAGTAAGGGTTCAAATGTAATTGTAAGGATAACAAGGATACAATAAGGATTTTGGTCTATAATATGTCATTATTGACCAATAAAGTAAATTTCTGGCGTTAACTTTGAACAAAAGGGGTTGAATGTTATAACGGATGTGCAATTAAAGGAGGTTTCTAATATTATTAAAATATTAGGAGAATCGCATGCAATTATATCATAGTTTGAGAGAGGTTTGTGTAATTATCCCTTACAAAATATTATAAAACTCATCTTAAAAACTCCATCCATAAATAAAAGGGTTAATTTCACTAAACCCCCTATACTATCCAATTTAATCAATTAATATCCATTGTGTCCACTTTGCCCCATGTACTATTCAATTTCATCACTATACCCCATCCCCTCACATTTTGAGTTAAAATACCTAAACTACCCTCAATAGTATAGGGGGTTTAGTGAAATAAATCCTTTAAAAAAATTATTTTTCAAAAATCAATTATATTTTTCGTAAAAACTATAAATTTCAATATATATATATATATATTTCGGAAAAAATATATATTTTTCGAAAACAATATATATTTCGGAAAATATATATATATTTTGGAAAATATATATATTTCGGGAAAAATATAAAGCTAAATAACACTACTCGAGTCATTGAATATGATAGCTTAACTTATGAAAATATCATTAATCTTATCCAAAAGGTTGGACTAAAAATGTGCGTTGATATGAAGATAAATAATCAACTCAATAAAGATAAAAAGAAAACCAAATATGAAATAGGATCATTCTGTGAGCAATATGGCTTACCACCTATCGCACCTTCTCGACAAACAAAAAAGTATAAACATTCAAATCCCTTCTCAAAACGTCATACCAGTCATCATAAAAAATATACTCATAAATTCCAACATAATGAATTCTATAACAAATATAAAAATAAAGGAAAATACAATAAACAAACAAAACTCTTCAACAAAAATAATAAACTTTATATTTCTAAAATCATTTGTTACAAATGTAACAAAAAAGGTCATTATGCTATAAATTATCTTGTGAAAAACAAAATTAGTCAATTAAATATTCCTGACGATACTAAACAACAAATCTATATTATTCTGGAATTAAAAAATACAGATGAAAGTGATGTAAATGAAATAGAATCTATTTCCTCATCAGAATCCTCTAGTGAGTGTCTCAGCTCACCTGATATTAGTTTTGGTTATAAAGATAGTTGTTGTACTAAAACAATTAACATGTTAAATAGCAATAAAATTAAAATTATTAATGTCCTCACTAAATCCGAAGAACAACACCACCTACTTCTTGATCTCATCAGTAAAGTTGAAGACCCCGAATTAAAGAATTATTACTTTAAAAAACTAACAAAATTGATTACACAAAATAAAGAAACCCAACCACCTAAGGTCAACAAACCTAATTTTAGCCTTCATAAAACTTTTGAGCGTTTCGTCCCTAAACAAGATATTACTTTGCAAGATCTCCAATATGATATCAATCAAGTTAAACAAGAGATTAAAACTCTAAAAAATGAAAACTAAGATATCAAAACTCTCTTTCATACGCAACTCAAAGATCTGGTTCAAACTTCACACCAATTCTCAGTTTTTGATTCATCTTCTTCTGACGGTAATGAAAAAGATGACAACACGAATCCTTTTAACGAAAACGATGAAGACAACAATGGTCTAAATCTAATCAATTGAATTTCATTCAAAAATGGAAAATAAAAGTCAACTTAGTCATTAACAAGGAATACCAAAATACTGTCATCGCTCTAGTTAACTCTGGAGTTGATTTAAACTGTATACAAAAAGGCTTAATTCCTAGCAAATATTATGAAAAAACAAATGAAAAACTTAGTTCCGCCAATGGTAGTGAAATGCAAATCAAGTTTGAGTTACCCAAAGCCCATATTTGTCAGAACAATGTTTGTTTTAAAACTACATTTGTCCTAGTAAAAAAATGACTAATACAATAGTCATTGACCTTCCCTTCTTATATCTCCTTTACCGTTTATAATAAATAATGAGGGTATTTCTACAACTCATTTTGGTCAAAATTTAACGTTTCTTTTTTTACAAAAATCTTACCATAGTAAACTCAAAAGTATCATTGATTGCTCAATTTCAAAAAATATTTGCAGCCTCCACCATAAAGAACAACATTTAAAATCTTTAAAAGATTAAGTAATTCACAAAAGAACTGAAACCCAATTAAAAAATTCTATCATTCAAGATCAAATAAAAAACTATGGGTGCATTTTTTATCTTTTGAGAACAAAAAATTTTCTTGTTCTTGTCCTAAGGGTAATCCGGAAACAAAAACATGTTTGGTTGGAAATTTTGTCTAAAAAAATTTCGGGAACAAAAAAAAAAATACGTTTTTGATATTTATTTGGAATAAAAAGTAGAAAACAAATTGTCAAATGGTGAGATTAAGTTTGACTTGATTGTCATCCCTTGTACAAACCAACTACAATGTACACTTCCAAGTCTTTTATACAACAATGAACAAGTTCACTCTGCTGCTGTTCAGAAGATTAGCATACAGGAATATATATATATATATATATATATATATAAATATATAAGTAGTAGCATGTATAAAAACCACATCACCCCAATTCGATTGGGGGTGTCAAGTTGCAGAGGTAAGGGTTTGTGTTGGTGGTGGTGTCGATTTGCAGTGGTGGGGGTTTGCGGTGGTGGTGGTGGTGGGATGGCGGCTGGTGACGGTGATGGGGGTTAGGGTTTGGAGGTTGAAGATGGAGGTTAGGGTTTGGAGGTTGAAGATGGAGGTTAGGGTTTAGAAGTTGAAGATGGCGGTTAGGGAATCTGCAACAATTAATTTTTTTTTTGCTGAGAACAAACAGTGCCGAAAACAAAAAAAAACACCATTTTTGTGTTCTCAAAATTTGAACTAAGGGTGAGAAAACGTTTTTTTACTGTTCACAAAAACAAAAACCATCAAAGGCTCCCAAACGCGTTTTTATTCCCGTGAACAATGGAAAAAACAAGAACAAAAACGAAAACACCAGTTTTCAAACGCACCCTATGAAAACAAACTTATTCAAGATATATGTTTTGATCTACCCAATGCATTTTGGCACAGAAAGCAACATATTGTCAATCTCCCTTATATAAAATATTTCACTAATAAGAGTATTCCAACTAAAGCACGCCCAATCCAAATGAATCTTGAAGTTCTACAATTTTATAAAAAAAATATTCAAGACCTTCTTCAAAAGAAAATCATTCATTACAGTAAATCACCCTGGTTTTGTTCTGCATTTTATGTACAACAAAATTCAGAAATCGAACGAGGTGTACCATGTCTAGTCATTAATTACAAACCCCTTAACCAAGTTCTTGAATGGATTAGGTACCACATCCTTAATAAAAGAGATTTAATTAATATATTAGGTCAAACAACCATTTATTTTAAATTTGACCTCAAGTCAGGTTTATGGCAAATACAAATTGCCGAAAAATATAAGTAGAAAACTGCATTCATCACACCCTTTGGCCATTACGAATGAAATGTAATGTCATTTGGTCTTAAAAATGCTCCAAGTGAATTCCAAAATATCATGAATGATATTTTCAATCCTTTTACTCATTTCTCTATAGTCTATATTGATGATGTCCTTATCTTTTCCAATAACATTGAAGCTCAATGGAAACATCTTAATTTCTTCTCCACACCATCAAACAAAATGGTCTAGACACCTCTACTTCAAAAATAAAACTTTTTCAAACGAAAGTCAGGTTTCTCGATTATGAGATATCTCAAGGGCAATTCCACCAAATCAGTCGCCCCATAGAATTTGCAGGCAAATTCCCAAATCAAATTCTTGATAAAATTACAACGTTTTCTCAGTTCCTTAAATTACATTGCTGAATTTTACAAAGACCTTCGAAAGCAATGTAAACCACTATTCGATCGTTTACAGTCAAATCCCCCTCCATGGACTAATATTCATAAAGCTATCATCCGTGACATTAAAAAATATGTAAATTTTTTTTCTTGCTTAGGAATTCCTTCAGTCAACTCTTTCAAGATAATTAAAACCGATGCCTCTAATATTGGTTACAGAGGTATTTTAAAACAAAAAGTCCACCCCACTTCTCCCGAACAACTTGTTCGTTACCATTCTGGAGCTTGGAACAAAACACAAAGTAATTACAGTATTATTAAACAAGAGATTCTTGCGATTGTTTTATATATTAGTAAATTTCAAGATGACATTTTAAATAAAAAAAATTTACTTCGAGTTGATTGTAAAAGTGCTAAGTATGTTTTAAAAAAGGATGTCAAAAATATAGTTGCTAAGCATATTTTTGCCCGTTGGCAGTCAAATTTAAGCATATTTCAATTTGATATCAAATAAATTCGTGGATGTGACAATTCAATCTGAGATTTTCTTACCAGATAATTCTTGCAAAATCCTGATGGCAAACAGACAACCACAACCACGACCCAAAGGAAGGCTCCCTCCAGTCCGCCCCCTTCCTATAGTTAAAACTGAGCCTTCTACTTCACTAGCCTTAGTAACACAAATTCACAAGCTTAGGGACCCCCTTAGGTCATCGTCCTACCTTTAATTTAACACTAACTACTCCTCATGATCCTTTTACAGTTCATGCCCCAGTCACCAATACTCAACCTCTCACTAGATATAACCCTTCAGGAATGTCATAATATCTTCAAAAAACTTACCATACTATTTTCTTCATCGAACCTCATTTCTCCCACACTAATGATCCAATTGCCCCAATCAAACAGTTTTGTCCTCCAAATTCTCATTGGATACCACTCACCCCTAGTCACACTTTGCAATATTACAAAGACATTATTTACCGAACAAAATTTGTCTTCATTAAACCTGTCCATGATCGAAATGATCAGACCAAAGTCATTTACCACTCCCTATACATCTTAAAGGTTATATCCCTTAAAGAATGGGGAAAACATCCCTCTGAGCCCAAAAAGCTAGAAAACTCACTTTCATTTACTTACTGTGACTACATAGATGCTTGGTTCAAAATTCTTTTTTTTCAAACTGAAACCTTTAATCATTTTTGGTTCGTCAATTTCGATAGTAAATTTAACAGTCAACTCTCGTTTTGGTTTATTGAATGATGGAACGATTATGGTCCAAATGATGATATTATTCCGAAAATCCTTTGGGAACAAATAATTTATTTTGAAAATAAGTTCAAAGTCCCTTCTTATGACCACCAATTCCCCCTACTACTAATTTTCGCCAAAAAATACAAGATCCCTTGGATTTTAAAGTGGCATTACAGTCTTAAAGGCGACACCGACACAATAATTAGAGTCCATTATACTAAATGGTGAGATCTTTTCAAAGTAGAACGGATCATTCAACAAGTCCAACTAGAATTCCCAAAAGAAGTTTCTCCGCCCCTCAAGGCTAACCTAGTCACACAAGTCCTGGAAACGGCACAGTCAAGTTTCTCTACAGAAACTGCAGTCAACAAAATCAGTCTCCAAGAAGTCAACTTCCAAAGCTAAGCTCAAATAAAAAATGGAAAAGCTCCTTGCCCAAATAGAAGGTACTTCTAGCAGTGATGAAGACGATGAGTCATCTACAGAATCCAAATACAAGTCATACTAGGATGCTCAGGATCCTTTCGATCTATCTAAAGACTGAAAGGAAGGGAAAAGTAAAAAATACACCAAAGGCACAAGAAGACAAGAATAGTGAATAGTGACTTTTTGCTACAACAAACCTTCGACACAAATGACAAGAACAGTACTCAACAGTACCGACAGACTACTGTTACAAACAGTAAAAGAAAATAGTACTCTGCCCTGAAAGTCAAAAAATAACAGTGCAAAAGCCCACAGTAACTTTGTTGTATTCTCTATATAAACAACCAAATGTAATGGTTTAATCAGATTTTAGTTTCCAATTTTCTTTATACTTTGTAATCTCTCTCTCCCTCTCTTCTCTTCTCAAAGCATACTAAGCCTTCGAACCCACATGGATTGTCGCACATCCACTTATAAGTTCGTCTATCATAGTCAATTGTATTTTCGAATCTATCTTTGTAATATTCAGTTACAATTTCCAGTCAATTAAAATTAATATTTTGTATTAAATTATCAACGATCTTTAGTGATTGTCCCTGTGATGTCATTCTTATGGCTATAAACCATTACTAAATGATTTGTCTAATGTTTTCGGAAAATATATATATTTCGGGAAATATATATATATATATTTGAAAATGATATATATTTTGGAGAATATATATAATTCGTCAAAAATATATGTTTTCCAAATTATTTTTAAAAAATATGAATTTTTTAATGAAAAATATATATTATATTCCAAAATATGAATTTTTTCCAAAAAATATTTTTTTTGCGATAAATATACTCCCCCCGTCCCAATTTAGTTGTCCACTTTTGACTTTTCAACATTTGTTTTTATATTTTGTGTTCACTCTTTTGCCCTTTGATAGTGTAGTATATTGTAGTTTTTAGTGGGGCCCATTACCTTTTGAAGTTAATGAAGAAGGAAAATTTGAGAAAGTATGTGATAATATTGTATTGAGATTCGAAACTGGACAACTAATTTATGACAAGTAATGTAGGCAAAATGGACAACTAAATTGGGATGGAGCTCCCTCCGTCCATTTTTAGTTGTCTACTTTGCCTAATTTACTTGTCCAAAATTAATTGTCCAGTTTCGAATCTCAATACAATATTATCATATACTTTCTCAAATTACCCATCTTCATTAACTTTAAAAAATAATGGGCCACACTAAAACCACAACTGTACTACATTATCAAGGGCAAAATATGAAAGAAAATAATATAAAAAAATTATTGAATTTTCAAACATGGATAACTAAAAATGGACGAAGGGAGTATATTATTTTCCAAAATATGATTTTTTTTCGAAAAATATTTTTTTTCAAAAAATATATATTATTTTCCAAAATATAAATACATATTTTCCGAAATATATATTGTTTTCGAAAAAAAAAATTTTTTATGAAATATATATATATTTGAAATTTATAGTTTTTACGAAAAATATAATTGATTTTTGAAAAATATATTTTTTAAATGGTTGATTTCACTAAACCCCCCTATAATATTGAGGATAATTTAAATATTTTGACTCAAAATGTAAGGGAGATGGGGTATAGTGATGAAATTGAATAATATAAGAGACAAAATAAACATAATGAGAGTTAATTGATTAAATTAAATAATATAAAGGGTTTAGTAAAATTAACCCTAAATAAAAATATCTCATGAGCATTCGACCCGAGTCCGGAACAGACTTTTGAGTCAGAGTCAACGTCAACTTTATTTTTCTCTCATATTTCACCCACTAGTGGTGAGAAAAATCCAAAACTCAAGGTAGTAGTGGGAATCAACAAGCAAGTTAAATGCTCCACTAGAACAGTGTATGTGATTTGTTTTGGTCCAAGGAAGGAGGTGAGACCTAGGAATCAAAAGCACTTTCACTGGCTATAATTAAACCAAGCTCTGTTTCTTAATTCATCTAACAAAAATGGAGAACTTGTTGGGCCTTCTCAGAATTCACGTCCACAGGGGTGTCAATCTTGCCGTCAGAGATTACGCAACCAGCGATCCTTACCTCGTTGTCCAAATGGGCAAACAGGTATTTTTTTTATTCTTATTACTACCTTAATTTAATTCTTTGATTCAGTTCATGTGGGTTTTGCTGCTTTCTTGATTAGATATATATATATATATATATTTTTGCTTTTTGATGCAACTCTTTTTTTTTTTGGTTTGTATGGATTAATTAGTTGATGTTAATCAAGTTGTGCTGATAAATTTACTTGGTTTCAAATAGGATCAAATTTATCACATAAGATTTATATATGGAATCCTTTTACTAGTGAAGGTGTCTTTGAGATCTGTCAAAAATCATATAAAATTTTCCCTCCCTGTTATCACCCTAATTGAAGTTAAATGAAGTAGATTTTTGTTGGGATTTTTGGGTTATTTACTCACACAAACAATTTCACACACAAATCACACACACAGAACACCAAAAATTTTTACGTGGAAAACCCTTGGGCGAAGGGAAAAACCACGGGACTGGTAGTCCGGCAAAACTTCCACTATATGAGAATAATGGGATTACAAGCCTTCAATTTGTGGCTACAAACTCACTCTCACAAATTGGATATCACTTACTATATCTCTTCTGCAATTTGCTATTGCAGGATCTCTCGTATTTGTTTCACTCACTGATTTGTGTTTTTCCTTGATCTAATTTACAACCAAAGCTCACCCATATATATTGGGGAGGAGTAGAGGAGAAGACAAACACAACTTGCCCAACTTGTAGCTGCAAAACTTGACATTTGAGGAGGTGGTGTGCTGGAACGTGGGTGGTGCAGCTTTCCTTGACAATGGTAGGAAATATGTATGTGATGAGCTGGGTGCATGAATATGGTGATGCAGAGGTATGGAACCTTCAATTCTCCCCCTTCCATACCTATCAGAGGAGAACGTCTTCTGATTGATCTTCCCCTCACTGCCAATTTGGGGTTGTTGTTAAACCAACTTCTTCTCTGCAAACTTCTAGCTTTTCTTTGGTTAGGCTCTTTGTCATCATATCTAATCCATTATCATCTGTGTGAATCTTCTTTAGCTGTAGAAGTTTCTTTTCTAGCACGTCACGGATCCAGTGATACCTGACGTCGATGTGTTTGGACCTTGAGTGGAAGGTTGAATTTTTGCTAAGATGAATAGCACTTTGACTGTCACAATATATAACATATTTTCCTGCTCTTGACTCAATTCTTGAAGGAATTTCTTCATTCACAAGGTCTCTTTGCATCCTTCTGTTATGGCAATGTATTCAGCTTCTGTGGTGGACAAAGCAACATACTTTTGCAATCGGGATTGCCATGAGACTGCTCCCCCTGCAAAAGTGATTAGGTATCCTGATGTGGATTTTCTTGAGTCACTGTCACCCGCCATGTCTGCATCTGTGAAACCTTCCAATAAAGGTTTACCACTACCAAAGCATAAACAAATATTGTTAGTTCCTCTAAGATACCTGAGGATCCATTTTACTGCTGTCCAATGGTCCTTTCAAGGATTTGACAGAAACCGACTGACAACTCCAACTGCATGAGTAATATCAGGCCTTATGCATACCATAACGTACATTAAGCTGCCAACCACTGAAGAAGCATAAGGCACTTTCTTCATTTCTGCTTTTTCCGTCTCACTTGAAGGACACCGCTTAATGCTAAGCTTGAAGTGGCTTGCAAGTGGAACACTGACTGGTTTTGCTTTGCTCATGTTGAATCTTTCAAGAACTTTGTCAATATATCTTTCTTGAGATAACCAGAGCTTGTGTTTCTGTCTGTCTCGAGAGATCTGCATTCCGAAGATTTGTTTTGTCGGTCCCAAGTCCTTCATAGCAATTGACTTGCTCAATTCCTTCTTCAACTTGCTAATCTTGCTACTGTCATAGCCAACGATCAACATATCATCGACATATAGCAAGAGGATGATAAAATCTCCGTCAGAAAATTTCTTGACAAATACACAGTGATCTGCAGTGGTTCCGTTGTACCCATTCTAGTCCATGAATAAGTCAAACTTTTTGTACCACTGTCTTGGTGCTTGTTTGAGCCGATAAAGACTTTTCCTCAATCTGCATACAAGATTTTCTTTTCCTCTGGTTCTGAATCCTTCAGGCTGCTCCATGTAGATTTGTTCATCCAGATCACCATGTAAAAATGCGGTCTTTACATCCAGTTGTTCAATCTCCAGGTTCAAGCTGTCAAGCCAAGAACAACTCGGATGGAGGACATTTTCACCACAGGTGAAAATATTTCTTCAAAATCGATGCCCTTCTTCAGGCCGAATCCCTTCACAACCAGTCTTGCCTTGTACATTGGTTGTGGATTATTTTCTTCAGTCTTCAGTTTGAACACCCATTTATTCTTGAGAGCTTTCCTTCCCTACGGTAGCTTGACCAAGTCATATGTGTGGTTCTCATGCAGCGATTTCATCTCTTCCTGCATGGCTTTCATCCACTCCGTATTTTTACTATCTGCAACAGCTTCCTGGTATCTCTTTGGTTCTCCCCCGTCACTAAGCATCACATATTATGTGGGAGAATATCTCCGACTTGGGTGTCGTTCTTTGGTGAATCTCCTTGTTTGATGGTCAACAGGGTTTTCTTCTGCAACTGGTTCTGGTTCTACATCGTCATCAGCTGGATCTCCTTGAATAACTCCCCCATCATTTTGTGCTCTCGGTGGAGGAACCGGGTCTAGATTAGCTGGTAACTCTTCAGGTGAATCTGATATCTTCTGTTTTTCAAGATCTTCAATGGTCTGATCTTTGAAAAACACAACATCTCTGTTTCTGATGACCTTTTTGTTGATAGGATCCCAGAGTCTGTAACCAAACTCTTCATGGGCATATCCCAGGAAGATGCATTGTTTGGCCTTTCCGTCAAGCTTGGATCTTTCATCTCTAAGGATGTGGACAAATACTCTGCAGCCAAACACCTTTAAGTGTTTATAGGAAACATCTTTCCCTCTCCATACTTTCTCTGGAACATCACCGTTTAATGGAACTGAGGGAGATAAGTTGATTAAGTCAACCGTTGTTCTCATTGCTTCACCCCAGAAAGGAGTTGGCAACTTGGCATTAGATAGTATGTACCTGATTCTTTCGCAAATGGTTTTGTTCATTTTTTCTGCAAGGTTGTTATATTAAGGAGTTTTTGGCACTGATTTTTCGAGTTTGATGCCGAAGCTTCTGCAGTATTCCTCGAATGATCCTCTATACTCGCCACCATTGTCTGCACATACGCACTTCAGCCTTTTCCTAGTTTCTCTTTCAACCTTTGCATGAAACTACTTGAAAACTTCCAGCACCTGGTCTTTAGTTTTCAAGGCAAAGGTCCATAATTTCCTGGAATGATCATCAATAAATGTGACAAAATAAAGGGCACCTCTAAGAGTTCTGGTTTTCATGGTGCAAACATCCGTGTGTACGAGATCTAGAATGTCTGATTTTCTAGATGGAGGGGAACTGCGGAATGTAACTCTGTGTTGTTTCCCTATGATGTAGTCGACACAAGTGTGTAATGGAGTACTTTTCATTCCAGGTAAGAGCTTCTGGCAAGGATCTTGAGCCCTTTCTCACTCATATGACCGAGTCTTTTTTGTCATAACTCGGTGGGGACTTGTTTCTCCATTGTATTCACCTCAACTCTGCACAGTTTTGCTTGCGTTGTGTAGAGAGAGTTGATCATCTTTCCTCTTGCCACCACAAGATTGCTTTTGGTGAGCTTTCACTTACCATCACCAAAGTGATTGTTGTAGTCTTCATCATCGAGCTTGCCGGTGGAAATCAGGTTGAGACGAATATCTAGGACATGTCTTACATCTTTGAGGAATAGGTTGCATCCATTGCTGCTTTCCAAAAAAATATCACCCCTGCTGACAATTTTGGATGCTCCGTGGTTCCTTATCTTCATAAGTCCGAAGTCGCCATTGGTGTAGGATGTGAACATATCCTTCCTTGAAGTGATATGACATGAAACACCTGAGTCAATAACCCAGGTAGAATCTTCGGATGTGAGGTGGACACAATCATCATCTTGAACGATGACGATCTTTTCTCCGGCTGTTGCTGCTACTTCTGAGGTACTTTCTTCACCTCTATTTCTGGTATGTTGTCTGGACTGTTCGGCTTGTAGTTTCCTGTAATCTCTGATAAAATGGTTTGTTTTGCCACAGTGGTGACATGTTTTGTCTCTTCTGAAAGTGGACTTTGATCACCCACGATACTGCGTCTGATTGCGATGGTTTCTGCTTTTGCTTCTGTCGCGCCATTATTTTCTTTCTCGTTTTTCAGTGACAAGAGCTCCCGACTCCGGATTATACCCTTTTTCTTTTCTTCTTGTTTCCTCATTCAGCATTCTGTCTTTTGCTATTTTCATGGTAATTATACCTTTTGGAGCCTGATTGCTTACAGAGACAACTAGTGTTTCCCAACTTTTAGGAAGGGAGTGTAATAGAAATACTGCTTGCATCTCATCTTCTATAATCATTTTTCATAGAGTTGAATTGGTCCAACAACCCTTTATTTTGAGATGTCTTCCGCGCGTACATCTTCTCCAATTTTTGCCAAAGAGCATAAGCATCATTGTCGTTAACAAAATTTTGATAAATGTTTTTGTCGATCCATTGTCTGATTTGGGCAACACATTTTCGGTTTAGTATCGTCCAGTCTCCGTCGGTCATGTCCTTCGGTTTGCCGTCAGGTGCGTCGTCGGTCCTTTTGATCGGCTTCCACAGATTTTTAATATACAAAAGATCCTCCATTTTTTACTTTCATAATGAATAGTTGGTTGCGGTCAATTTGATCATGTTGTCGGATGTCTCCTCCATTTAATCTGCACAAAAATTTTCGTGTGAACAGTACCCGTGAATAATACCGTATCTGAGAATAGTGCCGTGTACAGGAATACTTCCCTGTATGTTACAACAGTATCCATATATATATATATATACTCTTTTTTTCTTCAACTCTCCAACCACTCCACCATAAAACACTAGGACCCACTCATTTTTTTTTTCCAAAAGTTTTCCTTTCTTTTTCAAACCCCCACTTTATCAACACACTCCACTATCTCTCCACTCACACTCCCACCAGAAAACCACACACAAATGTATATATTTATTTTACTTTTCTCTACACTTTCAAATCGACACCTCTCTTTTCTTTTACTTTGAATTTTTTTCTCTTTAAAGGCTCAAGATTGCCTTTCTCCAAGTTGTCGCCACTCTCTTTGATATGTCAATACACCAAATAAGAAAGCATTATTTGCAACTCTCTTTGCAGAAGAAAACTTCACCTTCACTCACAGATTATATATATATGTATATGTAATATGTGATGGCTGCTACACCGATGGTGGGAGACGGACAGAAGGCTGGTCCGTCTTGTTGAAATTCAGAGGCTGTCACACAGAGCGGTGGTGGAGGCACAATTGTCGTCGAACACTAGTGGTGCGGATGGTGGCATTGCACTTCAAGGAGCAGTGGTGAAAATTCTGGTGAGTAACACAACCGAACTTGGATGCTCTGATACCACTTTGTTGGGATTTTTGGATTATTTACTCACACAAACAATTTCACACACAAATCACACACACAGAACACCAAGATTTTTTACATGGAAAATCCTTTGGGCGAAGGGAAAAACCACAGGATTGTTAGTCCGACAAAACTTCCACTATATGAAAATAATGGGATTACAAGCCTTCAATTTGTGGCTACAAACTCACTCTCACAAATTGGATATCACTTGCTATATCTCTTCTGCAATTTGCTATTGCAGGATCTCTTGTGTTTGTTTCTCTCACTGATTTGTGTTTTTCCTTGATCTAATTTACAACCAAAGCTCCCCCATATATATAGGGGAGGAGTAGAGGAGAAGACAAACACAACTTGCCCAACTTGTAGCTGCAAAACTTGACATTTGAGGAGATGGTGTGCTGGAACGTGGGTGGCGCAACTTTCCTTGACAATGGTAGGAAGCATGCATGTGATGAGCTGGGTGTATGAATGTGGTGATGCAGAGGTATGGAGCCTTCAATTTTAAGGTTGCCCTCTTGTCTTTTGTTGGGTGATCTTGATTTCTTAGCCACAAACTCACTTATCAACTGCTTGTTTTCCTTTGTGGACTATATCATTGATATATACTATATATATTATAACATATATATATATATATGTATATAATTTCTTTTTTCACTTTTAGAGAAATTGTTGCTTGTGAAATACTTCATTCTACTATTTGAATTGATGTACTATATATATACAAGTCTATAACCATGGTTTATATTCTTATTGCATTTAACCCTCCGGCTTTACTTTATTTAGCTGATGTGATTTGTATGTCACATTTGAATATTTGATGCAGAAACTAAAGACTCGTGTTGTGAAAAAAGATGTCAATCCGGAGTGGAATGAAGATTTAACTCTGTCTATTGCAGAACCTAATCTTCCAGTTAAACTGGTAAGTGATCAGTTATTGCAGTGTGGTGGTGAACTTAATTGCAACTGTAAAACATTTAGAGAGGGTACATATATAGTGAGCTCATACAAGGGGAAAAAAAAAGAAAAAAAAGAAGGAAAAATGTTTGCTGCATTTATTCTACATGCCTTGACAGATTGTATGCAAAATAGATACGTTACTAGAATATTTCTTTTTATGAGTTTTGGTATCTAAACATTAGGTATATAAGTAATTTGTATAGATCAGTTTGGAACATCTTTTATAAGTCTGTAGCAGTGATATGGTTAAAGTCCGGCATGAAATTGTCCATTTCCCTACTGATGCTATATTTTTTTAACTTCATGGAAACATCTTCCATCCATTAAATATGGTCACGAAGGAGC
Source organism: Cornus suecica (assembly GCA_963922005.1). Lineage (NCBI taxonomy): Eukaryota > Viridiplantae > Streptophyta > Magnoliopsida > Cornales > Cornaceae > Cornus > Cornus suecica. Next base: position 6,264,598 of record OY998238.1, on the reverse strand, counting down.
TACACAAACATAAATTGTGTAATGAAGGTTCGTATTTGTATATGTATCTGCGTTCACACAATGCCTTACAGGTATCTGAGTTGAATTTAAAAAGCTTGTGTTGCGTCCAGTTTAGAAATGGGGCATACCATATACCTCACTTGGTCATGGTCACTATTGTTAAAGATGTGCCTAGGTACGCATTTAAGCTCCAGGCTCCTTGAAGAGCGGGACTTCCGCCTTTATTGTGGAATATGAAGGCTTTAGTAATAGTAGTTTTTTTTTTGTATCTCACCTCACTAAGGCACACGCCTCTCCTTCCGCCTACAATCCAGAGGACCTTAAGCGCCATGAGTCTTTAAAAACACTGGTTGTGGTGTTTAAATCACGAATTGAAGTTTTGAACCTAATCATTAATTTTGATTAAAAAAAAAATACTTACTCCATTTAATTCTGTCATTGCAGTCTGTTTACGACAAGGACACATTCACCATTGATGACAAAATGGGAGATGCAGAGTTTGACATTAAACCATTTCTCGAAGCAGTGAAGATGCGGTTGGGAAATGTCCCTAACGGAACCATCATCACGAGAGTGATGCCAAGCCGCGAAAATTGCTTGGCGGGCGAGAGCCGCATTATGTGGATGGATGGCAAGGTGGTCCAGAATATGTTCATCAGACTCCAAAATGTGGAGAGTGGGGAGATTGAACTCCAGTTGCAGTGGATAGATGTTCCTGGTTCTAGGGGCTTGCACATCTGATATGAACTTAATTTCTGTATGGTATAAAAACTGGTTTGGTGTGTGCACTAGTAGTATTTTGAGCAGAGAATGTAAAAGTGAGTAATGCTTAATTTGTGTATTAATCCAGACTATATATATGTGTGTGTAATAATTGTAATTTGGGATTCTATGTATCAATATATTGTTATAATTATATGAGATCAACCCAAGTGCTCAGTTCTTAATTTACTATCTAATTTTCGAAATAGTAAAGCAGATGAATGATGATGGCATGTTAAATGGAGATCATATTAATTTACCAATGTGGTGAAACAGTAGTATGTGAAACACAAGAAACTCCTCCAAGAATTGAAATTACCTAGATGAGAGTGCAAACAGCCTAAAAGGGGTGAATAGGTTTTTTGTTGATTTTATGATCAATTAAAATTATTTAGAGAAGATTCAATTTTAAACAGTCACAAACTCTAATTTCCTAATTCAAATCTCAAAACAGATCAATCAAGCAAATATGAATATAAGTGCAAAAATTTAAATCATGAGAAGACATAGATTTTACGTGAAAAACCTTGGAAAGACTCCAAGTAAAAACCACGGATACACTATGAATCAGAGAATTTGTACAGATTCTATGAAAACAGAACTTACAACCGTTGTAATTTGTTATTCTTCACTCGACGTCTGAAAGTCTAGATTCACGCGCTCCACGAAGCTCTCGCTCCGATCTCCGTACTCTAACGGTTTTGTTTATCAACATATCAAATAACCATGAAACCTCTTGCTCCGATCTCCGCACTTAGACAACTTCGCTCTTCAATGGATCAAAGCAACCAAGTTGCAATCAGTAGTGTGTAGATTCTCCGCACTCAGACAACACCGCTCTTCAATGGATCAAAGCAACCAAGTTGCAATCAGCAGTGTGTAGATTTTTCAGAATCTAGATGATTCAATCGTGCATAAGATCGTCGATGTAGAAGTACGATAGAATCAACTCCAAAACAAGAGAGAACAAGAAGAATCATTCAATGATACTTTTTTCTCTCTATATCAATATCTCTATAGAAAAATACGAACGATAGAATACTGCTGAAAATCTCTCTTCAAAGCCCCCTCAATTATGCCTTAATGTTGCTCTTTCTCGTAATTTCACACCAAATTGAGTAAAACCCTTATATTCTGATGAATATAATGTATATGGCACGTATCCCAATGTATAAAGTTGTAGCCACAATGTAATTGGGGTAGATAGACCATTGCAACAAACATACAAAAAAATCTTGTTGTCCCTACGCTTAAATCGTAGGTCCAAGCGTAGCTTGGAGCGTACCTTCAAGCGTACAAATCCACTTTCCAGCAATATTTTGAAACTAAAAGCATAGACATTTTTGTTAAAACCACTTTTCTTCGTAACTGCGCCAAAATAACCCTCTTGACTCCCCAAAATTTTTTGCTTGAATTGACGATTTTGGGAAATACCATTTTTGCCTTCCGAGAGACATTTTTACTCATGCTCTTCTTTTGTATTTGACTTGTATTCTTCACTATTGTCTTTTGTTGTAGCTTGTAGATGTCGTTGAAACCAACAACCTATCTAATACTCAACATGGTTATTGTCTAGAACATGTCATAAATAAACAATACACAAAAGTGTTCTTACAACAACTATTAAAAACTTTTGAACATTTTGATTCAATTGTTTTGAAAATATATTTTATTTTTTAGAGAATTTTAAACTTATTTTCCTTTAAAACAAGAAAAGACAAAACTAATTTAGTGTAATATCAGGGAAGGAATTCTGGATTGATATAAAATGTATGAATGTGGCTGAGCCCACAAGGCTCAAAAAGGCCAAGTCCAATGGGCTTTGGACACTCAATGAGACAAAAAAACGTTGGAATTATAATGTGTGGGCCAAATTCAAAATGTCCAATCCAAATCCCTTTTTACTTGTCACGATTTTAATAATCCAAAATTTTGAATGGGTCATACAGGTCCAATTTAGTTTTGAATACGACTATGCTTTATAGTTGAAAGTCATCTGACTTAAACCCAAGAAGAAGAAAGAAAAAGCCCACCCTAGGCATCTGATTTAAAGTTGTTTGGATATAAATTGTCCATACAAAAATATATTAGATATTATATATACTATATAGGAATTAATCTGCCCAAATCATACATACAATTAGGGTTGCACACAGTTCGGTTTGATACAATTCTTAATAAATTTGTAACCAAAATATTATCAATATTTTTTTTTAAATCAATAATCAGAACTAGAATCATTAGTTAAGAAACCAAACCAAACCAAATCATAAATGATGGGTTCGGTTAAGTTCCAAACAACGGTTCCATATGCCAATTTCTTAATGTTATACATACACACCATCCCACCCACACGCACCAACATATACACGGCCCGATGAAAGTAGATGTGAGAGATGAAAAGGGCTATAAAATATAGGATTTTTATATATATGCGTCTAATATTTGTTTGGATGTTATAAAACTACTATGCTAAACTTATTATTTTATTTAATACACTAATATGTATTTATTTGATTTTATAAATTTATATGAAGCTATAATTTTATTAAATACATATTTTTGTATAATTGAGTTATATATAAATATATCGGTTCGGTTTTGTTTCAGACAGTCTGAAATTGAAACCAAACCAAAATAGAACGGTCCGCTTGTTGAGAACCAAAACCAAACCAAACCAATTTAAAATCCGAACGGAAGCATCGCTTCGGTTTGGACCGGTTCTGAGTTTTTTTTGTGCACCCCTACCTACAATAACATGAAAAGAAAAGAAAAGAAAAGGTATGAAAGTAACTCACAATGAATAAGCAAAGTTATTTAATTGGGTTTTTTTTGAAAATAATAAAAAATTACAACACTCAATAATCTACCGGAATATGTTGCACTAGGCCTTGTTTGTTTCCTGCTGTAACTATTTTCCAAGTAAAAATATGTTTGACTCTCGTATTTTATTTTGAATAATAAACAACGTTTGTATTTTTTTACCCCTTTTTGCAAACAAAAAAAAAAGGTATTTTTTTTTGTTTTGTTTTTTACTATTCACTCAATATATATATGTATATATTTTCACCACTGCCATCACCATATATTTATATTTTTTAAAATTTTACATTAACAAACCCAAACAAAAATCAAATAAGGGCCTAATAAGATGAGCATACTTTTGCTTTTTATCTTAAATGAGCTTTTATCTTTCATTTTTGGCCAACACACAATTATATAGCCAAACGTGTCCAAAGTGACTTTCTATAAATAGGTAGATTTAAACTTTCTTTCTATATGACCTGGTCAATTTTATCCGGCACTCATGCATCATTTAATTTCTTATTCAACTCCTTACAACATGAAGAAATTGTTGTTCAACTTTTTGATAATAATGAAATTTTAAGAGTTTCTAAGGACATTTATGATTAACCTAGTGGTTCTAAAATTTATCCGCTACTTATTAGACTGGGACATGGTTTGCGGTATTGTTTTGTTAAGTTGTGTATTGTTCGGTTCGTAATATTTATTGATATAATTATTTAATATTGATATTCATTTTTAAAATTAATATTATCATATTCTTTTATACCGGTACCACAACCGTAATCGAAATCAATATCACGACCGCGAATCATGAAGCGGGGCAGAGCCCTTCATTGGCTAGTGGGTCATGCCCCCTCCCAACAAAATTTCCAAAATTATTTTTGGCCCCAAAAAATTTATATTATAGATATGTTTATATAAATTGCATATGATCCCTCTACATTTTTTTTTAAAAAAAATGTAGTAGACTAAAAAAATATAAATTTTATTAATAAATTTATAAAAAGTTGCATTGCATTTGCCCCACCCAGTTTTTAAAACAATTCTTTTAATAATCTAAAAAACTAAAAAATTTTATCAATAAATTTATAAAAAGTTGCATTAGACCCCTGATAATTTTCCCTGCCCCTGATTGGACTAGTGAACAAAATTCTGAGCTGAAATGCATGTTTAATAATAATAGGTTTATTAGGTTAGCATGTGAGATGATGTGATGTGATTTGATGTGACTTTGTGGACCCAAAAGGTTCCAGCTATATAGAACATTATCATTTGTTTGTGAAGGAAAATGAGTTAGTATCAGGTTTTCCAGATTTGTGGAACCCATATTTTTATTGAACTGCATACATGTATAGATGGATTCCGGATTTGTGGAACCCATATCAATAAAAAAAACACTTCTTGACTTGGATTCTTGCATTAATTTTTTTTCATTTAATAAAACAAACACAAAACAGTAGAACATTTAAATTAAGGGTTAATTTCATTTACACATTAGAATTGTCCTAACATCAATCACACCTCTTCAAATTTGTTAAAATTTATTTACACCCCCTATTTTCATTTACACACATCATCTACACCCCTAATCCATGACATCATCTTAAAATTTTAATTTAATACCTAAACTACTCTTAATGCTAAAATGGATAATGTTTGAAAACAAGTACTATCTATTTTATTAATTTGACCCCTCCCAATCCCAAATCCTCAACCAAACACTCGTCAAGGAATCCAATCCCAATCCAAATCATCATCCACCAATATTCACCAGGGTGTTCATCATATAATATTCAGTTTTTGGTGATTCTTCATCGCCATTTCATATAATACATACACATATATATACACACATATTATATTGATTTGATTACTTTGATCTTTTTACCCAAACTTCAATCTGGGTTTTGTTAATGGTGATGATGATGGTGGGAGTGGGACTGGGGGTGAGGGTTTTCTCCACAGATGCAAAAACGGAGAGTGTCTCCAAAAATAGAGAATCAAAACCCAAAATAGTTTTCTGGTTTTTAAGGTTGAAAAAATTAAAAAAATGATTTTTCGAGAAAGAAAAAAACACAACCTAATTGATGTGGTTTGATTGTAGAGATGGTGTTTAGATATGGTTTAGGGTTAAATATATGTAGATATATATGTGTATGTACAGATATATATACACACAAAGTCGGCAAGATGGTGTTGGTGGTCTGATTTTAGATATGATGTGTATATACATATATATATAGATATGATTGTAGAGATGGTGTTTAGGTTAATTATATGGCAAATTAAATTGAAGACGTGTGTAGGATGCTGGGCTTCCGAGACATATGCTAGTGTGTGTGTTGACATCACTTTTGAGCCAATACAGTGAAGAATAAGGAGTTGATGACGTAGCCGAAATCCAAGTAAAGCGAAACTTAATGCCGAATCTGAGCTGGAAGTGTATGAGGTAATGGGCCAAGAAATGAAGGAAAGCTTGGGCCATGTGATGACTAGTTGGGCTGAAAATATGGGTTTTGTTAAATGGTTTCGGCCCGAAGTAAGAAATCCAAGTTTGAAATAGTCTTGTTGATCAAGTTTGGCCAATCAAGACAATAAATTTATAAAGTGCTAGGAGACTACTGTTTGAGTTGTATTATAAGTCTATGATGATGTTTTGATAGGATTAAAATAGAGAAGTAGTTATCTTTTTATTTTTAAGTAAATTAGTTCAATTATATTTAGTATAAATAAGGAACAAGACCTCTGTTTTAGAGGTCCTGCACCAAATACAAAAAATTATCTTTTTGCTTCAATCGCATCGTCTATTTTACTTTCTTGCAATATTTATTTTATCAGTCCATTTAAATTTGTGTCTTGCAAATTTCATTCTTTTATTCCAGTTTATCATAGTTAATTTCTTGGTTACCGAAAATCCTCTTAATTGAGGCAGAAGAAATCCTTACACATGAGTTTCGTTCTCTCTCGTGTATTTCGCCTGATTTGCAAATCTGTTCAAAAGAAACGATAATTTGTTTATCTTGAATCGTTTGAGCCACGTTACCAGTTCTGGCACGCCCACGATTTACGAAAAATATATTCGGCTTAATTCTCCGGCCGATTTATTTTTAGTGCGAAAATTTTTTGCACGCTCAGTGGGACCCACTAGGTGATTGAGAAATTTCACAGTAGCCATGCCGCTGAAAACAAGAAGTTTCCAGAATGATGATTTGAGTTTGGTGAATCTTGATGGAAGTGAACAACGGGATGACAAGTTTATCGGCGATGAGGAAGAGATTGATGTTACCAACCCATCCATTATTAAAAAACAAATGGATTTGGTAACCAAATATATGCGTAGGATGGAGGTATTGGAAACAGAGTTGGCCCAGGTAAAGGAACGAGAGGCTCATTCTCAAGAGCAGAACGTTCAAAGTCAGGGCCTTATTTATGAACTGATGGTCAGACTATCGACTGTGGAAAAAGAGTCGGCCGACGGATCACATGCTACCTTAGTTCCCCGTTTGCCTATTAATACTGGCGCATTAGTGTCGGTATCGCAGCCGGGTTTTGCGAGGAATTTAGAATTTGGTAAGGCGCTTGCGTTCAATGGTGTGCCACTATTGGCTGGAAATGGTGTTCCGCATAAAGATAGTTTGAACTTGGGGGGAAACAATAACAGAAGGCCTCATTATGTAGGCCACACTGATGGGATAAGAGTAAATCCAACACCGATATATCCAATGATTGGAGGTACGCCACTGCCGACTAGGAATGCCCCTGTTTGGGATGATCCTCGAGGTGCGATAGACCGGGGGCAAATAATTGATTTAATACAATAGGAGATGGGGCAAGGGTATCACCGTGCGCAACAACCGGTTTATAGGAAGCCATACCCGGAGCAGATTGATTCAGTTGACTTCCCAAGGAATTTTAAATTTCCAGAGTTTGTGACTTTCAGTGGAGAAGGTATACAATCCACTATTGAACATATTGGTCGTTTTACAGTGCAATGCGGCGAGGCAAGTAGTAACCCTTCTCTCAAGTTGCGTTTGTTTCCCAATTCTTTAACATGACCAACATTTTCATGGTATATAAAATTACAACCAAATTTTATATTCACATGGGAACAAATGGAGGAGCAATTTCATGCTCAATTTTACTGTACTGAAGTTGAGGTGACTTTAGCAGATATCTCACGGCTTTGTCAATTACCAAGCAAGTCGGTGGAGACATTTGTAACACGTTTTCGAAAGGCTCGGATGCGCTGTAGAGTGGCTTTACCCGAAACCGAGTATGTTCATTTGACATTAAATGGTTTAGACTTGGAGCTAAGGAAAAGGTTCGAGGGTATGGAATTTTGGAATTTGTTTGAATTAGCCGATCGAGCCACTCGATACGAGTCTTTGTTGGAGGAGGAGAAGGAGCGCAAAACGTCTTCTAAAGGGACTTATTTTAGAGACTCAAATTATGAAGTATTCGCAATAGAACCGGACTGTGAGGAGTTGGAAGTGAATGTGACAGAGATAGTCTTTAAGAAATCTTATACATGTGAAGCTCTTACAAAACTTAATCCAACTACAAATTCTCAAAAGATTCCTTCAACAGTGGGAAAGAGAGAAGTAGCAGAAACGGGAAAAAGTTATAGTTTCGATATAACTAAAATGGAGCAGATATTTGATCACTTGGTTGCGGATAAGTAAGTTACATTTCCCAAAAGGCATAAAATTCCTACTATAAGAGAAATTAAAGGGAAAGAATATTGTAAGTATCACAACTCTTGGAATCATTCTACTAATAATTGCATTCTGTTTCGAAACGTTTTGCAGAAAGCGATCGACGACGGGACTCTGAAATTTCCAGATCAGAAAAAGCAACCAAAGGTGATGGGTATTGATGGTGATCCGTTTCCGAAAATCATGAGTTCTAACATGATTACGTTGACTGACAAGAATGCACAACCTCCACAAGACGCAATTAACTCATTGTGTGCCGAATTGGAGAGTTTGAAGCAATAACTCAAAGAGACACAAGAACAGATTTGAAAACCAGAGGAGTTTTCAGAGCCAAAAAAACCGTCGAGGAAAGTCTTTGTAAAGAAAGAAGCCATGATGCCTGGGCCATCAGTTCATGAGCAATTTAGAGAAAGGAAAATTCCGGTTCGTGAACAGTTTGAAAGGAACCCAGCTCGTGGATTTTTTGGAGAAAGATGAATTTTGATGCATGATCGGCTTGTAGAAAGGCGAGTTCTCAGCCGATATGTAGAAAGTAGGAGATTGCCCATAGAGTAATGTTCGGCTAATTGAGCCAAGCTCTGTTTAAAAGAGCTCCTCCTTTTCGAGCTCAGATATGGGTTGAAAGCAACAAATTAAATGAATGGCATGTTCGGATGGTTCGACTGCCTTTGGTGCAAGTTAATAGGTGAACTAGAGTGGTTCATCCAAATTTTCCAGCCCCATCTATCCAAAGAGAAGCTATTGGGGGGTAAGAAACAAAGACTCAGAAGTGTAGGAAGCAAAGAAAAGAAACTGAAGCCCGTTGTCGAAATTTACGAATTCCTCAGAAAGAAATAAGAGAAGTGACGCCCGAGGTAGATGTTTCTTTTGGGAAAGGAATGCACAAAAAATCAGATAACAAAAGTAGCGATTCGGATAAAGAGCCCCGACATGCAGCGAAATACAGGATAAGATTTGGGAGTTTTTCGGAGACAACGGTTTGTAATATGGTTTGTGTTCTCCCTAAAGAGTTCCAAGCCCCGAAAGAACAGCTCAAAGAGGAAGAGGCGAACATTAATATGAGTGGCTTGGGAAGTAATGTGATGAATGAAGTCTCGGCTAGTGCAAAAAAAGCAGCTGAAAATGTGCTTGAGGTAGCCAAGTTAGTTTTTGAAGTAAGTAGTAATACTGAAAATAGTATAAAAGGGCCCAAAAGGGTTTCAACGACGTTGGAAGAAGTTGCTGAGACTCAAGTGGGTATTGAGAAATCAGTTTATGTTGTGTCAGAAGGAGGCACCAAAACTAACCTTCAAATTGTTGGAGTAGGTGAAAGTGAAGTCTGAAAAAGAAACAAGTTATTAGTTCAGATGAATTAGTTTAGCCTTCTCAAAAGGACAAACGCTAAAAGATTTTTTCTTTCAAATTTAGACTAAAGATGAAATCACGCAGTTTTAGCCATCAAAGTAATGAAGGCTGAAATTGTGGAGCATAAAGTAGAAATGGCCGAAGTTTGTTGAAATGGGAATGAAGTTACCATCTGAAGCAATGTCGTGGTTGCAGAGGAGCTTGGATTTGACAAACCAGCTGTTATAGTAAGATTAATTGACAATTTAGAATATGGAGTAGTGGCATCCTGTTAAGTTCAAAATTTGAGAATCACAAGTTAGTTGGACAAACTTTAGGGGAAGTAAAAATCTAAGTAGTGGAAATTACCGGAAGGATGTGAATCTCAGTAATCACGACCAATTTAGAAGGAGAAGGAATTTTTGTTCGAAGGTCGCTCGAAGTGATAGAAAAATCTTCAACAGAGTCAGGTGTGGGCATTGGATCAAAGCCGACTCTAGAAGGGGATGATTGAAAAGATTCATTTTTTGCTTCAACGACGAATATATCGGAATACTCAAGAGAATGGTCAGAAGATGATGTTGAATTCACCGAGGCCTGAAAAAGAAAATATTTGTGTAAGTATGATAGATAAGGAAATGAGAATGCTTAATGATAAATTTACCTCATGAGTTTGAACCATTTTTGAAGAGCTTCTGAGTATCCGAGAGCTTGTGGGAGTGAGACCCTGAGATTGTTTTTGTTTTAGCTTTGGAGTTCCGGGATTTTTCCTTTTTGGTTAAAATAAATGTTAAACTGTGAAAATTAAGTTTTGAAGCATAAAAATAAAGGAAACGAGACTGAAGGGGTTTTATTTTTACCTTGGGAGGTTTAATGGGAAAAGCTTTCGAACGTTCGCCAGACGTGTCATCAGAAAGATTATCGCCATCATCAAGGTAAATGATTTATGAAGAAACTTTAGTTTGAAAATTGGCCAAGAGGTGGGTAGAGCGACGACGAGCAGTAACAGGAATCACGGGGGTGGAACGATGGCGAGTCGTGGTAGGAACCACATGTGATGAAGCTGTTGAAACCGGCAAATCAATGCTTGGTACCTGTCAAGAGATGATTAGTCATGAATTGGAATTTTAATTAAAAAAAATGGTTGAATAAAATCAACAGGAGTGAATTTACCAGAGGTTGACGACTCCGGGCAATGTATGCTTCCCACCAAGAAATGAAATTAGAGGATGAAGACGGGAACGATGGCGAGAACCGGGAAAATTTTGCCTTGGCTTCTTGAAAAATATATGTAACCCTCAATACTTGCTCTTTTGAATCAAAGATCACGCGCTTATCAAAGTGTTTATTGAAGTAAAAAGAAGGTGGAATCGGCACCAGTTGTACAAAACCAAATTGCCGAGCCCACTAACTCAGGTTGTAGTGCTCAATACCGGAATGACAATTTTTGGCATCAATTTTGGCTAAGCCGAAGTGAAGATCATGAGCAATCAAGCAACAGGCCCAACAATCCCAAAAGGCATCGTGCTCTTCAGGGGTAGAGGAAACAGTGGGCGTTTTAAGCCATTCAGGGCATTGGTTGCAGTATAAAAATGACATTTATTGGGCCGGAGTACGTTTTCGGCATTTTGAGTAAAAGAAAGAAAAACAAGCTTGGGGTGAGTGATCTTTGGGTTCAACAGTGGCATATGCAAAAGAGATCAAAGGAAAGTTGGGATTATTTTCAATTGGTGGGCTTAGTTCGGGGAAATAAATTTGTAGCCACATTTAAAGCAGCCACATTGGACCCCCGAAACGTGTAAATGATGAAAAAATAAGATCATTAAGGCCGCGATAAGTGTAAGCAAGAACAAAAGGTGCAAGAGTCATCTTGCGGCCTTGTGATAATGCGATAGCTAAAGGGATTAAATCCTTCATTACCTGAATGGCGGGAATGCACAACAGACATCGCGTCAGCCATAAGAGAAGAAATGCAATGTGTTCGGACTCGTGTACGGCCCCAGTTTTCTTTTGCGAATCGATAAAACTGAAATAGGTCGCCCCTGCTAATTTGGCGCCAACGGTTTTGTCGAAGCAAAATAAGGAAGAGGATTCAGAATCGGGAATAAGACAATTGATTTCTTCGCCAGAAGTGGGAAGACCTGTAAGGAAGCGGACATCGCGAAGAGTTGGATAAATCATCCTGCACTCGAGATGGAAATAATTCGTTGTCGGTGACCACATCATCACAGCTGAACCGATTAAGTTTTTGTTTGGTTCAGGATCCATGGTGAGCTTGCTCAACTGGATGGCGTCAAAAATTTCTTGGGCATGCCACTGGTGCTAAAAAATAGGAGTTAATCGGTCGACCCATTATTGTCATATTTTCCAAGGTTGTTTTCGCAGGTTGAAGCTAGGAGGGTTTCGAATAGTGGAAGAGTCAACTAATTTGAGAAGTGAGAGTTGTTTCTCTGCCATTGGGTAACAATGATCCAATTCGGCCGAAAAAGAGCTCGTGAAGGAAAGCCCTATACCGGTAGCGCCATTGAAAGGTACAAAGGTCACAAGGTGTCTATTGTCAAGGCGGGATAGAGCATCTCGAATGCGGGCATTGTTAGAATCGACCTCTGGCTTAGGGGTTTCATAGAATTGGCCAATTTTAGGAGCCATGGGAGAGTGGATGAGTTAGGGTTTCGATTGTTTGAAAGAGGAAAAGGAAATTTGGGGTTTAGGTTTTGTGGCGTTTTAAGAGGATGAAGTTATATGCACACACATATATATAAGTGTATATATATATATGAATATGGTTTTATGGTAGTGAAATTCGAAATATTGAAGTGGATTTGAGAAGAGGAAATTTGGGATTTCATTTGGAGAAGAAAAAGTATATATGGGTGTATATATATATTCGTATGTATATATATATATATGCAGGTATATGTATGTGTTTAAGTGTTGGAATTGGGAATTGATAATGGAGTAGTAGGAGTTGTGGATGATGAATGAGCGCCAAAAACGAGGGGGAAGTGAAGAGTCTCCCAGTTAAGCCTTGTTTGGTTTTTCCAATGTTTAAAGAAAACAATATTATTGGCATCAATTCAAGCGCGGAAATTATTCCAACTGCCATAATTCGAAAACATGTTGTTGAAATTAGGGGGCAAATGTTGACACCAATTTTGAGCCAATACAGTGAAGAACAAGGAGTTAATGACGTAGCCGAAATCCAAGTAAACTGAAACTCAAGGTCGAATTTGAGCTGGAAGTGTATAAGGTAATGGGTCAAGAAATGAAGGAAAGTTTGGGCCATGGGATGACTAGTTGGGCCGAAAATATGGGTTTTGTTAAATGGTTTCAGCCCGAAGTAAGAAGCCATAGTTTGAAATAGTCTTGCTAATCAAGTTTGGTTGATCAAGACAATGAATTTATGAAGTGCTAGGAGACTACTGTTTGAGTTGTATTATAAGTCTATGATGGTGTTTTGATATGATTATTAGAGAAGTAGTTATCTTTTTATTTTAAAGTAAATTAGTTCAATTATATTTAGTATAAATAAGGAACAAGACCTCTGTTTTAGAGGTCCTGCACCAAATACAAAAATTTATCTTTTTGTTTCAATAGCATCGTTTATTTTAGTTTCTTACAATATTTATTTTATCAGTCCATTTAAATTCGTGTCTTGCAAATTTCATTCTTTTATTCCTGTTTATCGTAGTTAATTTCTTGGTTACCGAAAGTCCTCTTAATTGAGGTAGAAGAATCCTTACACACGAGTTTCGTTCTCTCTTGTGTATTTCGCCTGATTTGTAAATCTGTTAAAAAAAGACGATAATTTGTTCGTCTTGAACCGTTTGAGCCACGTCACCGGTTCTGGCACACCCGTGATTTACGAAAAATATATTTGGCTTAATTCTTCGGTCGATTTATTTTTAGTGCGAACAATGTGTTTTTTTGGTGTGTTTGATGGGTTTTTGGAGGGGGTGATAATTTAAATTGAAATTACATTGAAAATTTTTCATTGCTTCAACAAAGAACCCGAATATGAAAAATCAGATACAGAGAGAGAAAGACTGAACCCTTGATGGGTTTTCAGTGTTGGTTCAGACCGCGGTTGTGAGATGAGTTGGCGGTGGATACAGTGTAAGTGGTCGGGCGGCTCGGTGGCGGTGCAAGGTTGGCGGCGCCATTGCGTTGGGAGGTTAGGGTGACTGTTGGTGAAACTAGGATTAAGGTTAGAGGTGGGGTTGAGGGGTTGAGGAAGATGGGTTGGGTGTTTGGGTATAAGATTAATATGATGTTTAGAGGTATTTGGATATATGATTTAAGGTTGAATATATATTTGGATATAAGGTTAACAATATTTTAGGATTAAATTAATTTAACGAGTGTTTAGTTTAAGGGTTTTTAAGATATTTCATACTATGAGGGGGTGTAAATTAATTTTGACAAACCTAAAGGAATGTGATTAATGTTAGAACAAACCTCAGGGGGTATAAATAAAATTAACCCTTAAATTGGTTGACCATAAGAACCATGGGGTGAGCAATGAGAATATGCTACGGCCGGATACATTTTATAACTGAAAGGGCTTTTTTGAAAAAATGTATGAATATGAAATTATGATTTGGTTAATCGAATATGGATTGAAAATAAAATTCGATAATTTGATTAAGATCCGAATCCAATGATTTAATTTTTTAACAAATCAGATATAGTTTTATATCCGATCCGTTGACAGGTCTTGATGGACTCTCAAGCATAGTATGAAAAAACGCCCGATATGAACTGGAACTGTCCGGTTAGTAATGGTTTCTTGGGCCGCTGTTACCGGTTCGGACCGGTATATCGGTCGGTTCCGGTTTACCCATCCGAACCGGTCGATACTCACCGAAACGACCGGTTCCGAGGTCGTAACGCCGGTTCCGGACCGGTTCCGAATGGTTCTAAACTTTACGTATTGGATTTTTTTTAAAATGAATCAAATTGTAATTTTTCAATTAAATTATGCAATAATAAAACACTCTTGAATTTAATATAATTCACACCTAAAATAAAATAAAATAAAAATCTTTTTTGGAATCTCTTTCAAAAAATTATAAATGTTGTGCATTGAAGTGCTTTAAGGACAAAATTTAATACTATGGAATAGTTTCATAAGAAGATCAACGACACATTTAATTTCATTAATAAATTATTTCGTGTACTAAATGTCTTTAAAAATTAAACAAAATTCACTTAAAATTATCAAAAAACCATCAAACTTTAGTTGTGTTATCATAAGTATCATATCAATTGCGATAGTTAAAACTGTTACGTAATCCCATTTTTGCAAACCATGATCTCAAGAACAAAAAAGAATACGAAATCAAGATAAGTGTGATTAAAACAGATTATATTCAATACAATGGTTGAAGAGTTTCTCATTCGCGTTTCTTTCTTTATATTTTATTCTTTCACTCTTTTATCTAGAAAATTTAAAATCAATACGCATGCAAATATAGAACTACACTAAAAAAAACTAACAAAGCAAATTCATTAAATTTAAGTTAAAATACAAACATACACCGTAGGCATGTACTTTTTAACCTAACTAGTAAAAAACACGTGCGTTGCACGTAATTTAAAGTCTAGATAAAATTAAAAAAATATACAACTAAAACAAAATTAGTATAATTGCAAAATAAGATTAATCATATCACAAATACTCAAATTATAAATATTAAATAAAATAGTACCTTAAGAAGAATGGTTAATACAACTTTATTGTGATAATATTGTAAAGGAATTCATATAAATTCAGGCATTAAAAAATAAAAAAAAATAATATTGATCAAACCACAATACCTATCAACATATACAAAACTAATAAATAAATATTGAATTACAATAAAAACAAAAGAGATGAAAAAAGATATAATTGCCCTGAAACAGAGTGACGGAAAAATAATGGAACAACATAAATACAATCAATGCACAACATAATTACAATAAATACAACATAGATAAAATTAAAATATAATAGAAGAATCTTAGGGCCTTAAAAAGAGAGAGGGTGTAGAATTATATACAGGGTTAGATTGTATTATAGTCAATTTAGGATTCGGATTGTTAAATACAATAGTAGATGAGATTGTCCATTTAGGATTATGATTATTAAATACAATTATAGATGAAATTCATGATTATTTTTATAGGATTCATTATTATAGTCCATTTAGGATTATAATTGTATTTTGAGAATATAATTATTAATTACAATTAAATCATAGTAAGAAAATGGAATAAAATATAACGAAAAATTAAAATTTAAGTATACTATCACAAGCAAATTTGTAATATGTATATATTTATATAGTTTAATACAATTAAAATTCAATTAATTCTTAGAGATAGAATTCATACATAAATAAGTGTTTGCTTCCAAATAGGATTTTACTTGAATTAAAGTTATAGAATTCAATAAAATATTGTAGTTATAATCCAAGTATAAATTGGATTGGAATTATAGAATTCAATTTAATTTTGTAGTTATAATTTGAGTAAAAATTGGATTGAAAAATCTCATATAAAATTTTGACTATAAATACTGAAACCAAAACTTCTTCAATAGTATAGATAAATATAGATTATATACTTACACGCACAATGGGAGCAAATTACTCCACAGTACACACCAACACCATAGGCTAACTCGTGTGATGATTTCTCCAACGGTCAATGCTACCGAAACAGTACAGATATCTCCTTTTTGGAAGACAAATTTAGGTGTAAAATTTATTTTTCAAAGCTGAACAAGAAGTAATATAATTATATATGGGTTCAGTTTTCTGTTTTTTGAAAAATCCCAAATAATAAAGAATTTCACAAAAATCTGTTTAGCTAAGTTATTTACTAAAATGTTTTAATTTTTCATTCAATGTATTTTATGAGTTTGACCATGACATGATTTGTGCAAGCAGTGGCTTTTTAGTTTTTACGAATCCAACAGATTAAGTGACATGAAACCCCAACCATAAAATAGGAAATAATAATAATAATAAAATAAATAAATTCGATGCTCTCAAACTGATTTTTGTGATGCTAAGTGACAAATGTGTATCGGTGTCTAACAAAACGGCAAAACCTAAGATTTTCTTCCATGGATGTACTGACATGTGTTGTAACGTGTAGAGTAATCTCAATATGTTTGTAAGTATGTAAATTCACGAAAAATAGATATACACACACAATATATCCTATCTAACCACACTGTATAGATATAAATGTATGGTGATATGTAATATATAAAATAGAAATATACTTGGTCATCTATTGTACAAGTCGCATACTTCCATTGTCTCTTCTATATCTATTTCAATATGTTTGAAAACCTGTAAATTATGACATGTTATGAATTCGTAGAACAAATAAATTACAAATTATAAAAACGAACAAGAATAATAACACTAATATCACAAAAAATAACTATATAAAAAAAATGAAGATATCAATAATCACAAAAGCAAAAAACAAAAATGTCAACAACAAAATAACCTAATCTTGACACTGAAAAATTGCTACAAAGAAAAAAATATGTTGTGGACATAGGTAGACCCGTACATATATGTATGACAAAATTGATTAAATCCTATATGACAAAAAAAATAAGAGTTTGTGTGCATCTCTAATTGACTAAAGTGTTGTTTAATTAAAATAAAATTCTTATATATTTTGTTAATAAGTGATTGAGAATGTCCTAATCTTAGGGGATTAAGTATATTCTTTTATGGGTGGAGTGTGTACATGGGGTACATACTTATCAACCTAGTTGATAATTTTAAGAAATTCACGTGGAAATAGTTTTGTAAATAGAATGGAATTTTAGAGTTGGAGTCTTCAACTATCATTATGTCTTTTGTTTAGGATAGATTATTGAAATTAAGTGATAGATATAGAATTTAATTATAATTACATTTTGAAATTAAAATATAATTTAAAATAAAAAAATGGGACTTTAATTAGTCAAATAAAATTCTAATTTAATTGGTGTACAAATAGAATCATACTTCAATAAAAATTTTAAAGATAAACATTAACAAAAATAATGTTTGTTTTGTGTTTTAATTTATCGGGTTTACTTCAAGAAAGTCTCCTATGTTATTCAATTTAATCAACTAACCCTCATTGTGTCCACTTTGCCCCCTATACTATCTAATTTCATCATTATACCCCTTTCTCCTCATATTTTGAGTCAAAATGTCTAAACTACCTACCTTTAATAGTATAAGGGGGTTTAGTGAAATCATCCCTTAAAAAAATTATTTTTCGAAAATAAATTATATTTTTCGTAAAAACTATAAATTTCAAAATATATATATATATATTTCGGAAAATATGATTTTTTCCGAAAAATAATTTTTTTGCAAAAAATATAAATTATGTTCCAAAATATGATTTTTTTATGAAAAATAATTTTTTTGTGAAAAATATATATTATGTTCCAAAATATGATTTTTTTCCCGAATAATATGAATTTTGCGAAAAAGTATATATTATGTTCCAAAATATGAATTTTTTCCAAAAAATATTTTTTTTGAGAAAAATATATATTATGTTCCAAAATATGATTTGTTTTGCAAAAAATATATACTATTATGTTCCAAAATATGATCTTTTCCAAAAAATAATTTTTTTGCGAAAAATATATACTATTATGTTCCAAAATATTATTTTTTTTCCGAAAAATATTTTTTTTGCAAAAAATATATATTATTTTTTACGAAATAATTCATATTTTGAAAAATAATATACTCCCTCCGAAAAAATAATTTTTTTGCGAAAAAATATATATATTTTTGAATTTATAATTTTTGCGAAAAATATAATTGATTTTCGAAAAATAATTTTTTTAAATGGTTGATTTCACTAAACCCCCTTATACTATTGAGGGTAGTTTACGTATTTTGACTCAAAATATGAGGTGAAGGGGCATAATGATGAAATTGAATAGTATAAGGGGCAAAATGGACACAGTGTAAGTTGGTTGATTAAATTGGATAGTATAGGAGGTTTTCTTGAAATTAACCCTAATTTATATAACTTGTTTATAATTCTATTTTCCATGTTTTTTAGGATAAACTAGAATAATATAATTATTATCTTGGTATTTTTTAATTGGTCCAAATAGAATCCAAGTTAGTGAATTATTTTAAATTTTGGAGATAATTTTTTTTTTAAAAAAATAGGACTTTAATTAGTCAAATAAAATTCTAATCTAATTGGTGTACAAATAGAATCCTAATTTAATAGGTTTTTTAAAGATAAACTTTAACAAAAGTAGTGTTTGTTTTGTGTTTTAATTTATATAACTTATTTATAATTCTACTTTCTATGTTTTGTTAGGATAACCTCGAATAATATAATTATTATTTTGGTATTTTTTAATTGGTTCAAATAGAATCCAAGTTGGTGAATTATTTTAAATTCTGGAGATAAAATTATACTTTAATTATAATTTTAATACTGAAATACTTCACACTTTTAATAGTAATATAGATATATATATTTACTGTGTTGGTTTCGATTTATTTTTAGTTCTGAAATTTCACACACATACGGAATATACTATTTCATGCATATCATATATATATACTGCACTGTTTGTTATATATAAACATATATATACTGAAGTTTCATATATATATATATATATATACTGTTTTGATTATATAGTTAATATACTGTTATATATATATATAGTGTTGTTATATTATATACGCATATATATATATATATATATTTATATTCATTTATGTGGTGTAATATTTATATATGGTGTCCGATTCTACATATATATATATATATATATATATATATAAACAATAGTTCTCTTGCTTCCAAGGAGCAAGATAAGTTATACTCACTTTTAATATTAACCTTTAAATTTAATCCAAGGGTCATAATTTAAAATTACTAAATCTTTTCGAAACCACTAATCTATATCTAATTTCCAAATTTAGTTTCCTTAATACCACTCGTACAAATTTTAAAAAGGTAATTCCTTAAACAAAAATGGCAACCAAACATATACTCTACTTATTCTTTTATTGAATTTTATTTTAGTATTTTTATACGTATTCATAAAGAAGAAATCAATACATAATATGATGGTGTATACAAAGACTAAAATCAATCCATAATATAATTAATATATTTTTTCGGTAAATATTATGGATTGATTTTTAGTGTATAAAAAGACTAAAATCAATTAAATTTATTGAAAACAGTTTTTACTTGTTTTTTCCACTTGCATGCCTTAAATATTGAAGAATAGAAGTTGTAGGATAGAAAGAAAAAAAAAAGTGGTTATCTCTCTCATGCTAATATACTATCTCACATTATAGACAAAGCTAGTGATAAAAAAAATAAAAGGATTAAATCTATCAAAAATAGTTTTTTGTTTTTTATTTAAATATTGAAGAATAGAACTTTGAGGAAGGAAAACAAAATTTGGTTGTTTCTCTCATGCCATATAACATTATAGACAAAGCTAGCGAGTTTTCAAGTCAAAATCCTTCTCAATTTCAAATGAAAAAAAAATAACAATAAGAATAATAATTATAATTTAAGGAATCATATAAATTTCTACTTATTTGTGGCTGATATATTACATACATGGGTTGAGATGTCATGAATATATTGTTTGGTTGAGTAGATATTTTTTTAAGAAAAATGCAATTAATGTATTATTGCTTTGAAAATTTTGATGACTTATTCCTGTAAAAACTTGATTAAGAAGTTCCAATTTTATTTAATTTTTTAATTGGAATTTCTGAGGCATATATAGGAAATGTGCAGTATATTGTTTGACAAAATAAAATAAAACAAAGGAGTACGTGTATATATTTGGTTGCTATTTTTGTTTAAGGAATTTTCTTTTTAAAACTTGTACGAGTGGTATTAAGGAAATTAAATTTAAAAATTAGATATAAATTGAGTGGTTTTGAAAAGATTTATTGGTTTCAAATTATGACCCTTAGATTTAATCTAAGGGTTAATATTGAAAGTGAATATAGTTTCTCTTGCTCCTGGGAGCAAGAGAACACTATATCATGTTATGTATAAATATATATATATCTTTTGTTAACTATCAACTTCATTCTTATATATAGGGTAAATTGCACAAATCATCTCTGAACTTTGACCTAATTATAGACACTACCCCTAACGTTTCATTAATATCAGTTACCCCCCTGAACTGCATCGGAACAGTGATCCAGCTGTTAGTAGTAGGGAAATGTAAGAGTGGAAATGTCCAAGCCTAATTAAGCTCATCAGGCATCAGACCCATCGGGCTGATGGCCCAATAAGATTTTTACAAGTCCAATTTCTAGGCCCATTTCATTTTTTGTATTTCTTTGGCAAGTAGAATTAATGATATGATGGTGATGTAATCAAGAGGGTATTACCCTAATGGGCCTAAAGCCCAAAAGGACAGTGTATATAAGGAAAATCAAGGGTTGATAAAGGCATGCTTTTAGTGTTATGCAAATTTAGACATTTACACTTTGGCGCCGTCTGTGGAAAGTCTTGTTCAAGGAGTTCCTGATTTTCCGAATTTACCCTTCGGGATCTGTAAAATCGTCTCCTTCTTCCCATCTCATTAAGCTGAGTTCGTTTGTAGAACCAAAAGATCTTTCACCACTTTCTAAAACCTTCACTCACTACATATCGGGCAAGGATGCCAGTCACTCATTCGCAAGCAGACGTTCCAACCACTGCAGACAGTCGTACGGGAGGTCCCCAGTCCATGGAGCAAATCCTTCAACGCTTGGTAGCTGTTGAGGAACACAGCCTAGCCCTGGAAAAAGAGAATGCGGAGCTCATGGCGAGGTTGGCTCCACCAGCAACTGCCCCACCGGTAGTTGCACCCGACTCTCTGGTAGTGGCGCTCGACCATTCTCTAAACCAACAAGATAGCGACAGACCGGAAGAGCTTGTTGAGTCTTCCCAGCACTCGGGAAAAGCTCCCGCAGCCGACGAGTCCATGACCCCCCAAAAGATTCAGGCGATGATGGATGAATTCCAAAGGAAAGTCCTCGGGGACTTGAGAGCCCGATCTACCGATGACATGGCCATCCAAGTGTCGACCGAACTGATACAATCACCTTTCATCCCCAAAATAACCCAAGAGCCTTTCCCTAAGAAATTTGTTATGCCTCATTTCACCCCATACGATGGCACTAAGGACCCCGAATAGCACATTTATCAGATCCACTAGAAGATGACCATGTATACCGAAAATGAGTCCTTGCTCTGCAAGATGTTTTCCACTAGTTTTGCTGATGTTGCTCTATTATGGTTCAGGAAACAACCATCCCAATCCATCGCCAGTTGGCAACAATTGACCAGGCTCTTCGTTGCCCAGTATTATGGGAACAAAAGAAAAAAAAAGACCATATTCTGCCTCTTCACCATGATCCAGGAGAAAGAAGAGTCACTGAAGAGCTTTCTATCCCAATTCAACATCAAATCTTCCTCTGTTGATCACTGTGACCAACACTCTACTGTTGAGGCCTTCCGGATGGCCCTCATTCCAGGGACCAAGTCCCACCAATCTCTGGTGAAGCGCCCTCCATCGGGCATTGGGAACTTAAACTCTAGAGCTAAGGGGTACTTGAGGATTGAAGAAGAGGAGATCGTTAGACAGAAAAGGGCGACCTTGGTCAACGTTGAAACCCAATCAAGGGATCGAATGATCGATCGAAAGCGTTCGACTTCTTCAGGATCTTCGATTCCACCGGGATCATCAGCCCCGAAACCGTTCAAGCGTTCCAAATTTGAAGAAAGGATGACGCCCCTGAAGGTCAGCCTTGCGAAGCTCTATCAGGAGAACAAAACTAAGGGAATTTTCCAACAACCCCCAACCATCAGACAACCACTTGACCAAAGGGACAAGTCAAATCACTGTGCTTTCCACGGCGATTTCGGGCACATCACCAATGAGTGTCATAATCTCAGACAACAGGTGGAGGCATTACTACTTTGTGGAGAACTTCGGGATTACGTCCAACGGGATAAACCAATGACCGATCAACGCGCCCCTAACGCCCCTCGGAACTCATCAGACGCCCAGCCGTTTAGGATCATTAACATGATTTATGGTGGCCCCTCCTCCAAGGAGACGGAAGGATCACGCCGGATTCACACACGGAGAGCCCATAAGATGAGAATAATCAAAGAAATCAATGAGATCCACCACCAGACGGGAGAAGCGCAAATCATTTTTTCGACATCGGACTTTCGAGGTGTTCAGACCCCACATGATGACCCTCTGGTTGTAACCTTAATACTAGCCAACTGCCTTGTGATGAGAGTTATGAAAGATCCCGGAAGCAGTGCCAACATAATCACCAAGTGGGCTTTTGAAAAGCTCGAGATCAACCCATTTGAAATTATGGCACCCCGGTGCCCCATTGCAGGTTTTGACGGAAGGCAAATCGAGCCTATTGGGGAAGTCCAGTTACCGATATCTGCTGCTCAAAGAACCCTGACTGAGACATTCGTTGTGGTGGATGTCAAACCTTCATATAATCTGCTCATGGGAAGGGGGTGGATTCGCCGAATGCAAGGTGTACCCTCAATTCTTCACCAGGTCATGAGGTGCATAAGCCCCGATAGTCTAGGTACCATTGACATCAAAGGCGACCAGGTGGCCACCAAAGAATGCTACGCGGTTACCCTGAAGGAGATCCGGAAGGGGAAAGTCCCAATGGCACCCCACTCCAAGGAGCAGAGTCCAGGCTCCAAATAATAATTAAATGAGGGGGATCTGGGTACCCCAAGTGTGGTCGAACCGTTGCAGCGAGTCTATGTTATGCCCGACAACCCAGAAAAAATTATTTTTACAGGTACAAACCTCACCGACCATGAATTTAAGGAATTAACACAATTGCTGCAAAACAACTTCGATGTCTTCGCATGGGAACATACGGACATGCCGGGGATCGATCCTGATATTTCCCAACACTCGTTGCATGTTGACCCGAACGTCAGACCCATCAGGCAAAGGCAGAGGCGCATGGGGGCACATCGGAACCAAATTATAGCAGATGAGGTATCCAGGTTACTCCAAGCTGATTTTATCAGAGAGGTCAGGTACCCCGAATGGCTTGCCAACGTAGTGGTCGTGCAGAAGAAGAATGGCAAATGGAGGGTTTGTGTTGATTTCACCGACCTGAACAAGGCATGCCCGAAGGACAGCTTTCTACTGCCAAAGATCGACCAGATGGTTGATGCTACAGCTGGTTACAATAGTCTGACGTTTGTGGATGTTTATTCAGGTTACAACCAGATAAAAATGAACCCGATGGATGAGGAAAATACCTCTTTCATTACCGAGACAGGTATTTATTGCTTTAAAGTTATGCCCTTCGGACTAAAAAATGCAGGTGTTACTTTCCAGAGGTTGGTCAATAGGATCTTTAAAGGGATGATGGGTACAGTAATTGAGGCTTATATCGATGACACTGTGGTCAAGAGCAGGAAGAAGGGAGACCATCTTACCCACCCACGTCAAGTTTTTGACACCCTCAGGTCACATGGCATGAAGCTTAATCCAGAGAAATGTTCTTTTGGTGTATCATCCGAGCAGTTCCTGGGGCACATCATGGACCGAACCGGGATCCAGGCCAGCCCGGTATAGGTCAAAGCCCTGATGGAAATGAATGAGCCCCAGACACATAAAGACGTTCAAGTCTTGACGGGAAGAGTGGTTGCACTTAACATATTCATTTCATGACTCACTGACCAGTGCAGACCATTCTTTCAAGCAATCAAGGCAAAGAATGGAGAAATCTGGGGTCCTGAATAGTCCAAAGCCCTGGCGAGGTTAAAAGAGTATATGGCCAAACCCCCGATCCTATCCACACCGACTCCCGATGAAGTCTTGCATCTGTACTTAGCAGTATCCTCTGTGTCGACCAGCGCAACCCTCGTCAGAGAGGATGGGAACCTTCAGATACCCGTCTTCTACACCAGCAAATCATTGGCTGAGGCAGAAACCAGATATAGCAGGCAGGAAAAATTGGTTCTATCACTGGTGAATGCCAAGAGACGACTAAGGCATTATTTTGAAGCTCACCCAATCATTATCCCGACAGCCACGCCTCTACGGGTTATTATATCAAAGCCTGACCTCTCAGGTAGAATCTCCAAATGGGTCATCGAATTAGGCATATACGACTTGATGTACATACCCCAGGTCTCTATCAAAGGACAGGCAGTGGGAGACTTTTTACTTAAAATGTGAAACTGAAGAGCCATACCAGAAAATTGAACCTGACACCTGAAAGCTTTTTGTGGACGGGTCGACCAGCATTGCCGGGTCCGGAATCGGTTTGAAGATCTTGACGTCCGATGGGACACGCTTTCATATGTTAGTACAACTACAATTCCTGGCCACGAACAACGAGGTTGAGTATGAAGCCGTTGTATCTGGCTTGAGGTTAGCCCGAAGCCTCCAATTCCAGTCCCTAGCAGTCCCCAACGACTCTCATGAGGAATTCAGCCAGATACTCAGTCATAAACGTGTAACTCTATCGGAAATCCTTTTCAGGTCCTTATTTGAAATGTATTACGCTATCAGAATCAAGGGCAGTGATGCAGGATGTTGGTTTTGAAATTCTATTTCAAACAATAAATCTTATTTTTATATTAACAAAATATTTAAAACCGTGTTTGGTACTAATATGACTTTGAGCTAAGTGTTTCAGTAAGTACATGTAAATGATTCGGAAAGATTATTAAAGCAACAAGCGATAAGGAAACTCAAGCGCAAACTCGAAGAAGGACAAAAAGATCAAAGAAAGAACAAAAGCTGGACTCAAGACCTGGGGTAGATAGGTCGGGGTGAGAATATTGTAACAAGGTATCTAATGCTTTGATTGGTCTTATAAGCTCAAGTAATAAATCAAACGAACTCAAACGGATCAGAAATGGACCTTGAAAACTTTTCTTCGAGTCACCCAGTCGACTGGCCATGAAATGACAGCCGACTGACTGTGACCCAGTCGACTGGCCAATAAGGACCCAGCCGACTGGATGAACCAGTGAGCTATAAACGTTTTGACTGTATGAGGCAGTCGACTGGCCTGTCCAAGGCAGTCGACTGACTGTGCCCAGTTGACTGGCAGTTAAGGACCCAGCCGACTGACTGAACCAGAGAGTTTTGAACATTTTTTATTGCCTGAGGCAGTCGACTGGCCTATCCAAGGCAGGCGACTAACTCATGAGACAGTCGACTGACCCTAGCCGTTGGGGAAAATATTTTAAATCTAAGCATGGAGGCAGTCGACTGGGTGCTTCAGGATTCTAAGGAAAAGTATTTCTAAACAATATTTTTGCCCAAAAAGAAATGATTTTGCTTGCTGATTTTCAGGTCCTACTCTCCATATTGTATAGGGTGAGATACCCTCTCCAAACCCTGGTATTACACTATATAAAGAAAGAGATATTGATTGAAATCTTAAGGTTCTTGTGTGAGAAATTTTCCAAATATTATTCATCTCTAATTTTCTCTCAAACATCTTATGAAAAATCTTTTGATAGCAAGAAAGATCAAAATCTCGTTTTTCACTCTTATCATTTTGAAGATTTAAACTCAAGCTTTGTGCTTATTCTCTTATTCAAAATATATTGTGAGAATATATATATCTCGAGTTCTTGAAATATCACCTAAAAACACTTCAGCTTATATTGATCTATCTTCCATAAAAACCTTAGGATTTTGAGTGTTTTTGTTTCTTGAGTGATATATTGATTGCATACACAAATTTGTGATCTTGGGTGAGTGAAGCCCATTGTATCAAGGGAGGATTGTTCTCTTGATTGTGTGAAGAGCTAGTTAGCTCTTTTGTAAAGGTTTTTCTATTCCACCTATTGAAGGAAGAGCCATAGTGTGAGGATCAGGAAAGTCTCAAGGAAGGGGATTATTTGAGGTAAGGAGTAGGAGTTACTGAACCTCGTAAAAATCACGGTGTCAATATCTCTATCTCTATCTCCTTACTTTATGTTCATGCATGCTTAATTTATATTGTGGTAAATAGCTTGTTGAATTTAAGTGAAATTATTCATTGCATATTTTACCTTGTAAATTAATATTGAACCTTGTTGCATGTTCTAGTAAGAATAAAAAGAAGTTAGAAATTATTTTTAAACCCTATTCACCCCCTTCTAGGGTAATTTAGTAACTTACACAGGAGATTCACAGTGGAGCTTGTGGGAACCACTCCGGGGGTAGATCCCTTGCCCATAAGATACTATCCCAAGGATACTTCTGGCCTTACCTGTCGCGAGACGCCGAAGA
Organism: Cornus suecica; assembly: GCA_963922005.1. Taxonomy (NCBI): domain Eukaryota; kingdom Viridiplantae; phylum Streptophyta; class Magnoliopsida; order Cornales; family Cornaceae; genus Cornus; species Cornus suecica. The sequence continues at coordinate 6,237,670 of OY998238.1, read as the reverse complement.
ATACGTCTGAAAGTGCAAGCCATGTCAGATGCATGGATACGCTATCCATCGGCCACCTGAGTTCTTACACCCCACCATAGTACCATACCCATTCGCCCGATGGGGAATGGATATAGTGGGACCTCTCCCGAAGGCAATCCAGTCAAATGCCTACGTCCTTTTGGCCACTGATTATTTCACTAAATGGATGGAAGCGGAAGCCTATCCCACCATCAAGGGTAGCCACGTCATCAAATTCATATGGACCCACATAATATGCAGATTCGAGCTACCAAGGACTGTCATGATGGATAATGGGACGAATCTTGACAACAAAGAAGTAAGAGCATTCTTTGCCGAACATGGTATCAACCAGAATACCTCTTCGGTCGGGTACCCGCAAGGGAACGGGCAGGCGGAAAGGACAAATCGAACCATATTCAACACCTTGGCAAAAAAACTTGAGGAAGCCAAAGGGGCCTGGCTAGAGAAACTACCTGAAGTGTTCTAGTCATACAGAACGACCCCCAGGCAACCCACTGGGAGACCCCCTTTGCCATGGTGTACGACGCCGAGGCTGTGATCCCAACAGAATTCAGGGTTCGAACCCTCCAGAGCCAGGCCTGGATTGAAGGACCAAATAACCAGCACTTGGCTCAAAATGTTGATCTACTAGATGAAAGAAGGGAAGCCGCCGGGATTAGGTTGGCCGCCTACCAACAACACGTCTGGAATTACTTCAATAAAAAAGTTAGAAGAATATAGTTCCAGGTCAGAGATATGGTCCTGAAGGAGCCTTGGGAGGGCCCGTACACCATTACCGAAGTCATCGGTCACGGGGCATACCGTGTTTGAAGAAATATTGATGCCGGAATGGAACCAAACTCCCAGAACGCCTCTCGCCTGAAGAGGTACTACCCTTAAAGGGCCAAATTCTGTTTTTACTTTGATCTTTTTTGTAAAAAGGCTATAACACCTGATCAGTAGAAAATCTTTTTTATGACAAAATAACTTGTAAATATCTACTAAAACAAAAAATAAACCAAGTGTTGCATTGTCTATCGCATGGCCTGAAGTGCCCGAAGACACAACACTGATCCTGAAGTGATCACAAAATTTTGCAAAAAATAAACCAAGTGTTGCATTGTCTATCGCATGGTCTAAAGTGCCCGAAGACACAACAATGATCCTGAAGTGATCACAAAAATTTGCAAAAAATAAACCAAGTGTTGCATTGTCTATCACATGGCCTGAAGTGCTCGAAGACACAACACTGATCCTGAAGTGATCACAAAATTTTGCAAAAAATAAATCAAGTGTTGCATTGTCTATCACATGGCCTGAAGTACCCAAAGACACAACACTGATCCTGAAGTGATCACAAAATTTTGCAAAAAATAAACCAAGTGTTGCATTGTCTATCGGATGGCCTGAAGTGCCCGAAGACATAACACTGATCCTGAAGTGATCACAAAATTTTCCAAAAAATAAACCAAATGTTGCATTGTCCATCACATGGCCTGAAGAGATTATAATATTGCTTATCAATATATTATAAACATTAAAAAAATCAACTGGACAAAAACTATGATCTTTCATTCAAAATGGGCCCCAGTGGCCAAGGCTTATAATATGTTTTACAAATGAAAAATCCTAAGGGCCAACATCGGTGCCCGCCTCATTGGAGTTCACTAGAACGATGGCCCCATCAGGAGCTAGAGGATTAGAGTGGGCCGCGATACTCATCCTCGGGAGAGGCTTGGTCAGGAACTCACAGAAACGAACATCATCTGGACCGTTGACTGGATCATCGTTAGGTGGGGCAATGCCCAAGTTCTCATCCAACTCTTCCACTGAAGCGAAGTCCCTCTCCTGAGCGGGTTTCTGCATGTCATTGAAGCATGACCTCCATCCGAACCCGATTCAGTATTGGGAGGTGTCACAGAAGCGTTTGTACGTCTCATTATCACCCCGGTGACAAATCTCCATAATCGACCTCTCCATTACAAGGAGGTTCTCGATTTCAGCCTTCTCCTCCAGAAGTTTCGCCTTGGAAGCCTTCAGTCCCTCACTTTCAGCCTTCAGGCTTGCATTCTCAGCTTTCAGGGCCTCCGTTTTCGAAAATAGGGCCCGTCGTACCTCCTCCATCTCCTGGATTTGATCACGGGCAACCCGAAGATATTGCTCTGTAGTGATTTCCCTCGTTGCCTGGACCTCCAATTTCTCATTGGCTATCAGCAACAGGGAGGCAGCCTTTTGCCTAACATCTTCCTTCGCCTTGAGGAGCTCGTTAGATTTATAAAAAAGCCTAGCGTCCTCCTCTATCTTCGCATTGTAGGCTTGTCTCAAATAGAGCATCTGCCAAAAGAACAAGTGTTAGCTTGATCAAAGAACAAAGGAGAAAAATACCAAGTATAACTGATGAGACAATATATTGAAAAAGTACCTTCATGGCAATTTCAGGACCGGTTAGGGTCAGTTATGCCCGGTCGATCTATCTCAATTTCTTTCTGTCAGCTGGAGTCTAAATCTAGGTACCCATTGCCCGAAGGGCTTCATCATTGTCGACGGTCTCACTCCCCCTGACCAAAAAACCACCACCGGGAAGTGTTATTTTTGGCGCCCAGGGGATGGGTCGCTCCTCTTCAGTTGCAGCCCTAGTGTCCTATACTACGATTGGGGATGACGTTGTGGTCAGACGGGGTCTGACCAATCGGTCGGGTATAACCTCCTCTGATCGGGGATGACGTGCCCCCGACAAAATAGCTTCTCCCTTAATCAGTCGGGATTCAGGGACGGGAATGTCTCCTGAATGAGGAGCAAAGGGCGCCGCAGCAGTACCAGCCCCTAAAGCAGGGGGCGGAGTGACCTGAACATTTCCCATCGGGGGCGGTGAAGTAACAGGAATGTTTTCCACCGATGGTGGAGGAACGATCCCAGATGAAGGAGTTGGATCACTTTGCATCCCCTGACCACTTTGAACCTCACTCGGTGCTGGAGGGATCACTTGAGGGCCAGGTGCCCATTTGTTCTTCTTCTTAAGCACAACTTGAGGGATTCTCAACATTTCTGATGTGAGCACCTACAAAGTAGAATTCGTCAGGAAAACACTACACATCCTTAGGGGTTGCCCCCAAATATTTTATTTAAGTATGTCAAATTGGGACTTTATATATCTTAGAGTTTTAAACTGGTCGGGAACTCCAAGAAACTCTAGCACATGATGACCCAACTTATCATCACACTGTTCACAGTAGCAGGACCCTTTTTGGAAAGGTTTGAAAGAGGGGAACAAGGATCTGTCAAACTCGCTGGGGACTTTGAATCCTGATGAGCCAGGAAGCCTCCAATTCCCGCTCACTAAGATCATTCTCTCCTTCCACCCCTTATTGGACTTCTCGACGCCGTCACAAATCTTTCTCCCACTTAAGGGAAAAAGATTGTACCGACCCCTACAGTCCTTTTGGTCTTGTATCTTGTAACAGAACAAAAGTTCGGCTAAACCTAGGTCAAGACCCAGCTCCCGATTGATTATCAGGAGCATGGCCACGATCCTAAAGAAGTTAGGCCCCACTTAAAGGGGGGCCAGACCCAAAGTAGCTAAGGTGTAGAGGAAAAAAAGGTGGATCGGGAATTTGAGAACCTGAATATGGAAGGCTGACAATAAAATCTGATGGTCCATGACCCCCTCACCCCTCCTAAAGTCATATTTTTGGGGGTAATTCTTAATGATAACCCCATCGGGTATCCCACATTTGACCCTTAGTCTTTTTAGTACTGTTTCTACCTTATGTGTAGGAGGAAGGGGGTCGGCATAAAATTGGTCGCTCGAACTCCCTGCAGCCGGATCCCCAACCGCTACGACGTTTTGATTGACTTCTGGTGGGCTAGACCCGACTGTCCTAATCACCTCTACTGAGGGAGTACTAATGGAAGCATCTGGGTCTACAGAAGAGGGGAAGTGGTCGTTACCCGACCGAGTGTCATCACTATCGGACATATTGAAATAGAAGTAGGAAAGCTGAAAGAAAAGCACTTACTCTAAGATGAATCCCGAAGTAGTTTCGGGCGCTTTCTAGGAAAAAAAGAATGGATTATGGCAATGAAAAGCAAGCAGCTCAAGTGCAGAGAGTTTTCTGAGAGTTATAAGTTTTGAAATGCAATGAACATTCGACATAGGCAGTGGGTATTTATAGAAGTTTTTGAAACGCTTGGAGGGTCGTGCGCTCGGGAATCGAAGCATCGTATCATTTCACGTGTACCTCCTCAGCCGCCTTCTCGCTAATCGAGGCCACCCGGACCGTGGGTTTCAAATATTCGAAGGACGATATAGCCGTCGCATTAATTGCATCAGCCACGTCACCCCGACAAGGGTGATGTATCTTGCTCTCCACTCTATCTCCTTTCTAATGAGCCTGACCGATCGACGACCCATCACAAAGAATCGAGCATGTGTAAGAGTGAAAATGTCCAAGCCCAATTAAGCCCATCAGGCATCAGACCCATCGGGCTGATGGCCCAATAAGATTTTTACAAGTCCAATTTCTAGGCCCATTTCATTTTTTGTATTTATTTGGCAAGTAGAATTAATGATATGATGGTGATGTAATCAAATGGGTATTGCCCTAATTGTAACACCCTGTGTTATTTTCCCTTTTCCTGAAATTATATTTAATTTAATTTCGGTTATGACGTCACTTATTCATGACGTTTATATTATTCTTGGTATTTAGCGTGTAAATTTTTCGTGTTTACTTTTAAAGTCGACTGGACGACATTACAGTTTCTCTTTGATGACTACGTGGTTTCTCGTTATCGACTACGCGGTATCGTTTCGATATTTAAATGTTTAGTACTTCGACTAGGCAACGACGCATTTTAATTGGATCGGGCTTGTTTAGTGTTCCGACGTTTGGGTTTTTACCCCGGTATATTTAATTGGGTGTCCCGTTATTATTTCGGGCTTACGATATTATGTTTGGGCGTTCCCGATAATTATTGGGATTTACTGTATATATATATATTTAATTGTAATTATAGATATATAGTTTTGGGGGTTATTTCGTGATTATGGATAACTGGAGGGTTGCTTTTGCAATTAGGTTATATATGAGCATATGTATGTACAGACTTGCGTATCTGCTCTCTTCATTCTCTCTAGACAAACGACTGATCTTCTTCTCCTCTCCTTGTGCGGACGACCACGCCTTATACCTCCATCACCATCATCTTCATCTTGAGAGAGAGAGATGTCGGCTGGAGCAAGGAGTCATCGACTGGTTGCAGGTGGTTGCCGTGCGTAACAGGTGGCGACGCAGCTGGGGTCGACGGCGGCTACGGCGTGGCAGTCTGGTGGTGCTGCGCAGGTGGTGGCGCAGGGCGGAGCTGGTCGCACGGCTGGGCAGCAGAGGTGGCGCGCGAGAAAGGGCGTGTCTGGCCGAAACTTCGACCATTTTTTCGGTCGACTTCCCGACCTCGGTTTGGACTGATTTTCGGAGGGTAGCTTCGCCTATATGTTAGGTACGACGTGTAAACATTTCGTAATTTTACGTTGAACGGTTTGTCGGGAAATTTGATTTGAAGTTTTGAATTTTTGTTTGGGGTATATTAGATTTAACGAAATAAATTAACCTATTGCTAATGGGCTTCGTATATATTGTATAGGTTGTCGAGGCGGACGTTTCGATATATACGAAATATTTTTCAGACGACTTTGGTCGGCGGGCGTCATATTCGAGCGCCGGTACTGTTCACGGTGGACCCGAAACGGCTGTTCTGTAAGCGTATTTCAGGTGGGAAATTATATTTCTCACTCCGCATTATTGACGTAGTTTAGGATGTGCAAACCCTTAATTATTTTAATATAGATATATTAAATTATTAATTTAAATATCTATAATTGGTTTAGGAGCGAAACAAGGCTTAGGAATTAATTTAAGAAAATTAATTAAATTATTTCCTATGTAATTAAATAATTTCCTATCTAAATCGAATAGGAATAGACGGCTTAGAAATTCCCTTAAGAATTAAATGGGCTAGAGGATTTTGTGAACGTTGGACGTGAGAAACTTAGACGCTATGCTAGGTTCCTTTCATTATACGTGGATTATCTGTTTAAATTAATTAAAGGCATGTCAAGAGAAATTGAAAGTATTTTCTATAGAATTAAAGAAAATATATTTTTGAAAACATGAATTGTATATGAAAATGTTTTCATATGATTTAAATGTTTTATGGTATTTTAAAGCATGTAAAGAGATTTTGAGATTTATGTTGATATTACCATGTGAGTATTTACATAAATATGATGCATTACATATTTATGTTGAGACATGATTGTCATTTGGACCTGGATGCATATTGAGAATATCATGTAGTGTCAAATCATGGTATTGGTATATGTGGGTTGTGAAATCATGTGGGGTGTCTTTGTGTCGAATCGTCGCAACAACTGGCCAGGGGGTGTTCCCATCCTATGGAATAATGAGCCGTGAATGGGGTATAGGGTGATTCATCTCATTCTCGAAGTCGCGGGTCGTCTCGTGCATCCGTTATACGGATCTTTGGTCAAGGGTCGTCTCGTGCAACCGTCTTCCTTGTTGAAAGTGTAGTGTCAAAAACACTTGGGAAGAATCGGTGCGGTACTCTTTCTCCTTGTAAATGGGTGGAGTGCGTATTCGTTAACCACGTGATGTGGGCAAAGGGTGGTGTATGAGTCACATTGTATATGCATGGCATTTATGTGATTTCATTTGACATGTATACGTGATATTATTACATGTGATGTTGGAGCAGGTTTAATATATGTTATTATTGCCTGTTAGATTTTGGAGCATGTTATGTATGAATATTGTGAAATTAAATTCATATCTTTATAAAATGCTCAGTTGAAAGTGATAAATGCGAAAACAGGAATTAAATGAGAAAATTGTTAAAGTATAAATGCAAAGTGTATCTTTATACTTGTGATTATCTACCTTGTGCCCTTGGGGGAGGTTAGGTATATTGGCATAGTGACCTCTGTGGTTAGTTATGTGTTATCTGTAGAGATTTGAGGTTAGGGATTGATTGAGTATCAATTGTGATTTGAGGCCTTAGAGAAGGCGTTGATAGTTTTGTGGTTTCAGTTGGTTGCATATTACTGACCCTGGATGTTTCTTTCCCACTTAGGGGGAGGTATCCTTCATCGTGTTTTGATGTTTTGAGTGCGGTTAGAAGTGGTTGTGATTGAGCCTGTCTACTTGAGTGGAAATGACTCTTGATTCTGTTAATTATCAATTGTGAAATTGGAGTCATGATGAATTGGAAGAGGTATTGATTGAGACTAGTTATTCCCGTAGTATAGGCCACTAGTTCTCCCTTTTCATGATATTAGGGGATTTAAGTGATTTTATTAAGTATTCGAGGTACTGTAGCTTGACAATCTTGTTTCTAGTGCTTAGTTCATTCCTCTAAGCATTTCTTTTATTGTACTCTATATACTAGTACATGTCTTTGACTTACACGTCATTCCTTGAGTTGTCGGTTACGGCGTGGTGCCGAACCTTTTCCAGGTGTTGTCATTTGATCTCGTGAGGTTGGGAACGGATAGTTGTGTTCCGTGAACCCAATGTAGTACTCTTCCTTCCTTGTCCTCTTGGACATTATAGGAATCCGTGGAGTTGTGTTTACTCTTATTTGGTTGTCCTTCGGAAACGGTGTTTTCTAAACTCTTTATATTTAAAAGGAAAAACCCGTTTTCGCCTACCCCCGTAGCAACTAAAAGTTTTAGTACTTGTAAAATGATCTTAGGATCTTCTTTAAAAAGAGTTTCAACTTTTAAAAGTCGGTGATGGCAACTGACGGAGACCGGGGGCAAGACGGTCATTTTTACTATGTGGTTTCTTAAAAGGAAAACTATTTTATTACTTTTCTGGGGATTCTGAAATTTCGAGACTTCTTTCTCAATATCTCATCCTGCAGAGTTTTGAAAGGTGTTCCATTGTTTCACCTTTGTTTCCTATCATTTCTAGGTCTCTGTATGAGGCTTTATGTTGTTCAGTGCACACATATAGTGTTGCCTTTCACTTTTTTATTGTTGATGTCACCACTTAGGTGATTTGAGTTGTCACACGTGTTAGGGGCATGGATACCGAGTGGATTGGTTTCTTTTTTCTGGGTGTTCTCACTAAACACTTGTGGTGTTTTAACCTTGACATTGTTGTCTCGTTTATCTGTTGGTTTAGCGTTGGGACTTCTTTCCCCTTGCTTTGGTTTCCTTGTTCGGGTGTTTTCACTAAACACTTGTGGTGTTCTTAACCTTGACATTGTTGTCTCGGTTATCTGTTGGTTTAGCATTGGGAAGTCTTTTCCTTTGCTTTGCTTTGGTGACCCTGAGGTGGTCGTTCTTGTGAGTTGAGTTTGTGTACTCTTAGTGATTTGATTGGGTGGTTTTTCTCGCTTACAGTGAGAGTGTTAGTGATGAGATTGACCCTATTAATGATAATATTATGAGGTCGATATGATTTATTGTATGGTGATATGATTGAGCTGATCTAGCCTTTGAGAGGTAGATTTTCCTTAGGAATGGGATGAGGTTTGTTATATATATATATATTGTACACATATATATATATATATATAGACGATGATTGTGTTAGTATGCAAGGACGTGAGTACTTTTCCTCCTGTGTTCTCGGGGAGTGAGTTATGAGTATTCCTTGGTACTAGTGGTGTGTTTCGATCCTTGTGGATATTGGAGGTGAGTGTGATTCCCTCTGTTTGGAGTTTCTTGTTAGCGTCGTGAACGCTTGATGATTTGTTAAGTTTGATTTGGGTTGTCGTGTACTTAGTGTACGTTGGTGAGAGTAGTGTAGACTACTGGTGTTGGTACTTGGAGTACGAGTCTTAGTCGTATCTTATAGACTCATGTTGTGTATATATATATATATATATATATATATCCCTTATATACTTATGTACACTCGTTTACGGTAACATGTGAGCGCGTGCCTTGGGTTTACGTGGATGAGATTTGTTGGGCTATGTTTATCTTATTAGATAGTTTAGCATTACCTAAACTGCCAGAGGATGTGGTAGTTAGAGTATCTTTTCCCACTGAGCTTATTTGCTCACGGAGGGAATTTCATTTGCTCCCCTGGTATTCCACGCCAGGTTGCAGGAAATATACGGCTATGAGCAGGATGCAGTGCAACGACAGTTTTCTTTAGTTTCTTGTTACAGGTTTTGGAGTTGTGCAGGGTGATGTGGTTACGAATACAGCACGACTGGGTTTGGGGACGCTAGATCTCTGCTGTCAGTTTCCTTACCCATTGGTTATGGGATTGTTATATATTTCTTTTGGGAGCCAGCCTGTTGGCATATCCCTGTTGATGTATCTTTTATTTCCTGTGTTTATTATTTCAGGATGTCGTTGTATTTATTCGGCACTGCTATGTGAGTTCTGTATTCTTATTTGAGCATTTGTGGCTCTGTTGATTTTAGAGGGTTTGGAAAGGTCTTGGTTTCTTTCCACTACCTCGGCCCTAGTAGGATTGATGAATGTGGGGCTTGGAAGCCATTGCTATTATCGAATTGTTATTGGCAGGTTATTGTGTTGTGGTTGGTTGTCCGGATGTTCCATTTACAAACGGAACTTTGCCGGATTTTCGTTAGATTCCGCTGCTTTGTTTATTATTCATTTGGGTATGAAATATACCATTCTATCATTATTCCATATGTTTTCATGGCTAATGATATCTTAGTTGGTTGCTCATCATAATGATCACATCCTGGATCCCTTGGATGTCCCAGTTCGGGAGTCTTAGGAATTTAGGGACGTGTCAACATGGTATTAGAGCATTTTTACCCTTTTTTTGGGTGTTTGATGACTGAAAGTCATTTGTTCTCATTTCTTTTCACTTCCGCATTCACTCTCTTTGCTCTTAGGCTCGGCTTTCGGAGTCATAGGAATTTGGGGCGTGACACTAATGGGCCTAAAGCCCAAAAGGAAAGTGTATATAAGGAAAATCAAGGGTTGATAAAGGCATGTTTTTAGTGTTGTGCAAATTTAGGCATTTACAGGAAATGACTGATATACCCTCATATATGTGAAAATATTTCAAGAGTTTTCTAGAGCCACGTGAATTTACATAATTACCCTCAAAAATTTATCTTTTGGATAATACAAAATATAAATTTTATCAAATTTGTTCCCACTACTAATAGCTTTCAAATTTATAATAACAGTAATGCAATTAACATATATAATAAATAGTGAATAAATATATAATTTCTGAAAAAATATATAAATTCGGAAAAATATATAAAATTATAAAAAGTATTTAAAATTCAGAAAATATATAAATTCGGAAAAAATATAAAATTATAAAAAGTATTTAAAATTCGGAAAATATATAATTTTGGAAAAAATATATAAATTCAAAAAAATATATAAAATTATAAAAAGTATATAAAATTCGGAAAAATATATAAATTCAAAAAATAATTTTATATTTTTATATTTTTTCCCGAATTTATATATATTTTTATATTTGTTTCCAGAATTTATATATTTTTTCCGATATTATATATTTTTATATATTCGGAAAAAAATATTCGGAAATTTCCGGAATTTATATATTCGGAAAAAAAAATATTCGGAAATATTTTTTTTCGAATATATAAAAATACTTTTATATTTTTTTCTGAAATTATATATTTTTATAAAAAGTATTTTTTTCCGAATTATAAATATATAATTTAAATATTTTTATACATTATTTTTGTTTTATCAAATTAACAAATTAAGTAGGGGTATTTTAGTAATTATCATTACAAAAGTAATGGTTAAAATGTAAATGTATGGGTAGTAAGGGTTAAATAGGGTTTTCAGTTCCAAAAAATAGTACTTTGACCAATATTCTCATTTTTCGGCGTTGACCTCTACCGGAGGGGGGAAAATGTTACAAAGGAACAAAAGTTAAGGGTGGTAATTGATATTAATGAAACGTTAGGGGTATCGCCTGTAATTAGGACAAAATTGAGGGATGGTTTGTGTAATTTACCCATATATATATATCAGTATTGGTTTACTATGAAGACGTAAATATTATAATTAGCTTTACTATATATATATAAATTGGAGTTTCAATATAAGGATATTATTATTAAACCCCCCTATAGTTTTAATTTTGATCAACTAACCCCCGTTCAGTTCATAAAACCCCCATATGGTTATCAAAATGTATCAACTTGCCCCCCTCCCTATAATTTTGGACCAAAATACCCCTGGAGTTTAATTAAATTAAAATATATATATATAAAATTCAAAAAATATATATACATAATTCGTAAAAAAATATATAAAAATTAAAAAAACATATAAAAATAAAATATATATATATATATAATTCAAAAAAAATATAAAATTAGGAAAAAAACATATAAAATTCAAAAAATATATATAAATAATTCGTAAAATAATATATAAAAATATATAAAAAAACAAAACATATAAAATTCGAAAATATATATAAAATTCGAAAAAAATATATAAAATAAAAAAATCATATAAAATTTGAAACAAATATATAAAATTTGAAAAAAAAAACATATAAAATTCTTAAAAAATATATAAAATCAAAAAATCAAATAAAATTCGAAAAAAAACATATAAAATTCTAAAAAAAGCAAATAAAATTCATAAAAAATATATAAAATTCAATATATATATATAATCCTTTGGCACACTACAATAGTATATTCAAACAAAATTATCCAATAAAAAGGGGTAGGTTAAAAGTGTTCTTCCACTATATTTGAGAAAATCATGATACAATCCAAGAAAGTGTTCTTCCACTATATTTGATTTTTTTTTTTCAAACAAAATTAGATGTCACAATTGAGTATAGTCATAGTTTTAAAATAATTTGTGGTGTTAAAAGTGTTTTTATAGAAGGCAATTGCTTTTTTTCATTTCCATGCAATAAACAAAATGCGGATTGAACTAACCTTTTTTTAATATGGAGGGTCCAACATAATCTACCCATTCATGTGATTTAATAAGAAAGTTATATGATTTTATTCCTAATTAAAATTAAAATGATGTTTATGTTTTCGAGATATTTTATTTGATTGGTAATATGGTTTTTTCGAATTTTATATATTTTTTATGAATTTTATATATTTTTTACGAATTTTATATGTTTTTTCGAATTTTATATATATTTTTACGAATTTTAAATATTTTTTCTAATTTTTTATGTTTTTAAATTTTATATATTTGTTTCAAATTTTATATATTTGTTTCAAATTTTATATATTTTTTACGAATTTTATATGTTGTTTTTACGAATTTTATATATTTTTCGAATTTTATATATATTTTTTACGAATTTTAATTTTTTTTTCAAATTTATGTGTTTTTTAATTTTATATATATATATTTTCAAATTTTATATATTTCTTTATGAATGTTATATATATATTCGAATTTTATATGTTTTTTCAAATTTTTATATATTTTTTACTAATTATGTACATATTTTTTTGAGTTTTATATGTTTTTTTTTAATTTAATAAAAGTTCATTGGTATTTTGGTCCAAAATTATAAGGAGGAAGGCAAGTTGATACATTTTGCTAACCATAAAGGGAGTTTTCTGAACTGGAGGGGATTAGTTGATCAAAAATTTTACTATAGAGAGTTTAGTGATAATATCCCTTGAATATAACACTATCATTCTGTTGATTTGGTATTCTATGTTACTTGAAATATGGAATAATATACGTTAGCATGTGTTTGGTATGAATCAATGTTAATATGTTTCTGATTACTTCTGCATAACAATACATGCGTACTAGATATATAATCAGAAAGTATATTGTTTTATATTGTCTTATATATACATGTTTGGCCATTGTCTTTTATTTAATATCAAGACGTAAATTATTTTATGCATTATTATTTTAACATGTATTATATTTTACAAGTGTTGAATTTTAGATTACCTGGTTGAAATAAACTATGACACTGTTCAATGTATATATATACATTTATTTTATGCAATATGGATAAGAAACATATACATCTTGTGTCGTGTAAGTATGAATATATATTATAATTTGAAAACTAATATATATATATATATATATATATATATATATATATTTATTTATTTATTCCGTTATATATAAGTTTATTTAATTAGATATATAATTGGTTTATGGTAATAAGAAAATTCATAGCTAAGCGGTTTTGCGATTGTTTTAAAGATGATAGAATTACCTGTTATTACTTTGGGAAAAGACAAAATTTTGATTCTGAAAAGTTGAACTTCTGTTTGTGTAACAGAAATGACTACTAGTAATCATACTACTGTGATTGTGCCTCATGGGGAGAAGTCTGAAAAATTTAATGGTTCAGACTTCAAGTGTTGGCAACAGAAAATGTTATTTTATCTCACCACTTTGAATTTGACAAAGGATTTGATGGAAGAAGTTCCAACGGTAACTGAGGGTGAAACTGATAAAGATAAGTTGGTTGCAGTGGATGCTTGGAAGCATTTTGATTTCATGTGCAGAAATTATATCCTAATTGGTTTGGATAACACATTATACAATGTGTATATTGTTGTGAAGACTGCAATGGAATTATGGGAGTCTTTGGATAAAAAGTATAAAACTGAGGATGTCGGCACGAAGAAATTTATTGTTGGCAAATTCTTGGATTTTAAAATGGTGGATTCAAAGACAGTGCTCAACCAAGTTCAAGAGCTTCAAGTGCTTTTTCATGACATTCATGCGGAAGGTATGTCTCTTAGTGAGTCATTCCAAGTGGTGGCTATAGTTGAAAAACTACCACCACTCTGGAAGGATTTTAAGAACTACCTGAAGCATAAACGCAAGGAGATGAAACTTGAAGAGTTGATAGCTCACCTTCGAATTGAAGAGGACAATCATAAGTCCGAAAAGAAATTTGATGCATCGCATCCTATGGAATCAAAGGCCAACATAATGGAGGAAGGATCGAAAACTAAAAAGAGAAAGTTTAGGGGAGAAGGTCCAAGTCAATGATCTAAGAAATTTAATGACCAGTGTTTCAATTGTGGAAAGACAGGACATCGGTCCAAGGATTGTCGAAAACCAAGGAACTTCAAGAAACCTAATGTTCAAGCAAATATAACTGAGGCAGATTATCTATCTTATGATATCTAAAATATAGACCTTTTTGTCTGACATTCGCAAAGAGCTTAGTTACTGGATCTTTGTTAAACAATAATGGTTTTAAATTTAGTTTTTGTTCTTGATAAGTTTGTACACACTAAAAATGAGTTGTATGTAGAAAATGATTATTTGTGTAATGAGCTTTTGAAGCTCAATGTTGTACTCAAAGTTAGTATTAATACAATCACAGTTTCTTATGTTTGAGTATTATTGATATATGTTATATTAAGACATGTTAACTAGCATTAATGAATTGCCTAAATGCAATATTGATTATAAATGTGAGACTTTTGTAGAATCAAAGTTAAGAATAATATTCTTTTAAAAATAGTTGAAAGATGTATTGAATTCTATAATTAATTCACAATGATATTTGTGATTTAAAGTTTTGTAAGCTAGAGGTGGTAAAAGTATATAGATGATTGCACGAAATACTGTTATGTATATTTGCTAAGAAGTAAAGATGAGGCGGTTGATGTTTTTAAACATTATAAAATTGATGTTAAGAATCAACTTAGCATAAAAGATAAAAGCTTTAAAAATTATTGTTATGATGCTAAGTTCAGGTGTACCACAAACTTATGGGGGGAAGCTATATTTTATGTTAATGCCTCATGAAATCCCGTATGACTTATGGAAATGTCATAAGTCTTCCTGTAAATACTTAAAAGTGTGGGGGTGCTTAGAAAAAGTGGAAGTTCCTAAACCTAAAAGGTAAAGATAAGACCAAAAACCATTAATTGTGTATTCATTGGTTATAACAGTAGTGCATATTGATTTATTGTTAAGTCTCAAGAACGAGGCATGTTGATGCTACAACTAATGATAGTCAAGTTAATATAGACATATGGTCTATAGAAAATGAACTTAGATGTAGCAAAAAGACAAGGACCTCAACGTCATTTGGGCCAGATTTCATTACTAATCTGTTGGATAAAGAGGCCATGTTTTATTTTAAAGCATTCTATAAAAAGACACTGTCAATGGTGAAATTGAATTCCAAAATTTACACTTGGGAGCGATATGTTTAAGTCTCCCATGGAAAATGTTACCCAATAAATTCGATAATATTTATTTCGTGTGGGGGTAATGTGTAACTTATTAGTTACATATAAAGTTACCAATATGGATTCATATTGAAATTATAGACGAGAAGCCTAAGTGATTGGTAACTGGAAAGTTGATATTGAGCTAAGGATTGCACAACTTATGAATATTGGAGCAAAGTTAATATAATATCTATGATATAGATTGCGAAAGTTGGCAAATAAATTGATTGGCTGAAATTATTAAAAAATATAAAGTTGTGGCCACAACTGGTGTTATCTTATTATTTGCATTTCGCTAGTAAAATGATAAGTCTAGACATATTTGTCGTAGACATCATATCATGAAACATTTGCTCTCGAATGGTATACCATCCATTGACTATGTGAAGTAAAAGGATAATATTGCGAAACTGCTAACTAAATGTTTGACAAGAGAGCAAGTGGAAAGGTCATCGAGGGGAATGGGCTTGAAGCCTCTAGGTTAAAAGACACCATAATGGCAACCCAACCTAGTTGACTAGAGATCCCAAGATCTAAGTTCAAAGGGACAACCGAATTATGTGTGACTTAGTAAAAACATTGTGGAGATTATTAACTCCTTCACATTCCTATGATGAGACAGTGCATCTTTTAGTGTTTGAATGATTTCTATGACTTGGACATATCCAAGTGAGAATGTATAGAAATTCCTAATAGAATCACCTATGTGAGTAGAAGGGGCTGCTTCTAGGAGAATTTTTTAAGGCGTAATTCTCTGATAGATACTCATGAAACCAAATGGTGTCCAAGGCCAAAATGGACACGAACGTGAGAACCAAGTGTGTTTGAATGAGAACTATGTGAATTATATTGTCTTGGTTTACACAAACAGCTGACAGTTTAAGGCATCACGTCCACTGATTAGCTAATAAATCCGATAATCTTTCACAAGGGAAAGTTTAAGATTCAAAGGCTACTTATCCTGATACAATAACCTTTCATTGTACTCGAACTAGTGTTTGCATATTCATTTGCATACTAGGAAACTAATTTCCATTTATGTGGGGGATTGTTGGAAATATTGAATGAAAATTAGATTATAACCTAATATGGATATGGGAATTGTAACAACGGTGTTTGTGATACACCTATAGTGTGAAAAGACACTCCTACAGTTTTAGTGTCGTTTCTTCTCCAAACAACACCATTACAGTTTCAACACCTTTTCCAACCAATGTGTCTACAATTTGAATACCCTTTTGAGGCTATGTGTCTTTTCATTCGTGGTTGTTCATGTCTATAAATAGCCCATCCCGCATGTTATTTTATATACATTTCCAGAGGACTTCTCCTCTTCATCTTCTTCTCCCTCTGCATATACATATATATATTAGGGTTATATACGGTTCGAGTACAAACACATATTTGTGTTTGTCGGTCTGTGGAGATTGAAGTGTTACTTCTCTAGAGGCGAAATCCGTTATATCTTATGAGATAATTGCTCGTACACCTTAAGCACTGGAGAAGGAATAAAATTGTCTTAAGGACACTGTGATACACGGGCTTGAGTTTTTTTTTTATTACAATTCATTTCAGTCAACTTCATTGTGAGTTTATTGTTTTTTATCTATTCTCTGTTATTACAAGTCTATACATATACATTTATCAGTTTATATTTCATCTATATATATATAACAGTGCATATTATAGTTCTACATATTGATATAATAATATTATTACTTTTGTGTTTTAAATTTTGGTGACAAAGTATTTATAAGAACATTTATTTATGTAATGGCATGTTATGATCAAAAATTATGTTAAGAGTTGTGTGTTTTATATCGAATTGGTAAAATATTGTATGGTAAGAAGTGTATGCGTCAAATCAAGTACAAAGTGGTGAAGATATAGTGGTGAAGATACAGGAGTGGAACAACGATTGGAAGCGACAACGTATTAAAACTAAGTTTGCACAAATGGTTTGTTCCATCGAGTACTCGGTGGGGATATTACCGAGTACTCGGTAAGATGCAAAGTTGCGTAAAATTCCAGAGAGTTGTGAGAGCTCTCGCATACTTAATTGCAATTGGGTGTTTACCGAGTACTCAATAGAACAACCACCAAGTACTCCATAAATGGGTACGCAAAATTATTTTTGAGAATGTTTAGTTTGCTATGTAATTGATTCATAACCACTTTGCACATGATTAGAAACTATTATCAGTATATTGAACTATTATTGACATATTAGTATATATTTGAAATACTTAATGGTAGAAATACGAATCCTGATTGGAAAAAGATTTTTACCATTAATTGAAAACGCTTCTCTCTATATATAATCTAAACCTAAGAGAAGATGGTGACTTTTTGAGAGATTTCTGCAATTCTTCTACAGATTCATAATATTCTACAGAGATATATAGATAGAGAAAATTATTGAGTAATTATTTATTTTCTAGTTCTCTCTTGGTTTGAATTTTTTCAATTGTGCTTCTACACCGAATATCGTTATGCATAATTGGATGATCTAGTTATTGAAAAATCATTACACCACCATGATCGAAGCAGGAGGCTTCATGATTCTTTGATCCATTAAGAAGTGGAACCGTCAGAATACGGAGATCGGAGTGAGAGCTTCATGGAGCGCGAGTGATTTAAGACTTTCAGACGTCGAGTGGAGAAAGACAGATCAAGAGTGATTTGTAAGTCTAAAACTTCATAGAGTCTTGTACTTCTTGATTCATAGTGTATCGATACCCGAACGTATCCGTGGTTTTATACTTGGAGTCTTTTCAATGTGTTTTTACGTAAAAAATATTGGTGTCGTCTCTGATTTATTTTCTGCACTTATATTTATTATTGTGTGGTTTATATTGTGATTGAATTGAATTAAAATTGACTATTCTGTAATTAAAATTTTAATTTGTCAATTAATTCATAAAAAACCTATTCACCCTCCTTTAGGCTTAATTTATCGTCTTCTAGGTAATTTCAGTATTAAAACAAAAACTATTACAACTTGTAATAGATTAGAGAAAGAAGATGTGAGAGAAAGATGGGTTATGATAGAGGATATTCAAAAGGAAACAATATCATATATAAATATGGTTCATACCCATATTATAATATATTTAATAGTTTGTATATGTGGCAATTTTTTATTGGTCCACCTCATGGGAAAAAAACAAACTTTGTCATCATGGGACACGACCTAAACATTGTCCTTATTTATTAAGTGAGTATTTATACTAGTTCGAGTTCAAACTCCTTTCTATGTTTTGCGGGGAACTAGGGAGATACTATTGCGTTAATTAGAGTTGTATAAATTTAATGCTCCTTATGTCCCAAATTATAAGTTTTTTTTGGGATTTTTTTTTTTATTATTGGTGTGATAGTGAATGAAAAATTAATTTTACCATTGGTCCCACCAAGTTATGTGATGTTTGAAGTTTATATATTGGGTAAAGTGCATTAAACCCCCCTGGACTATTTTCTATCTCTCAACTAACCCCCCAAACTACACTTTTTACACAAAACAATCCTTGTGTCTTAAGTTCAATTTGGAAAACTTTTCAAGTACTTTGGATACAATGATTTTTGAAATATTACCACATTTCTTTAGATTATTTTTTTAAAATTGTTATTTAATTTTTCCCTAAAACTAATACTGTGACATCTTACATTAAATAATAATAATACACTTTATTTATGATTATAATTTTTTTTGTATTTTAGAAGGTGATACATGTATAAAATATTTGTGAGCTCATATAATTTAATTTATTTTGTAAATAAATAATATACAACTCCTACAATTTAAACAAGTAGAAATACATTTTAATTATAATTTTTGTTGTATTGTAAGATGTGATAAATGTATAAAAATGTTACAAATGATTTATTATTTATTATTCTTTGTGTAAAATTAATTTAAGCTCTTATACTATAAAATAATAACAAACTTTACTTATTGTAATTTTTTATATTTTTATAAAAATATGACAAATGGTTTATTATTTATTAATTTTTTTGTAAAGTTAATTTAAGTCTTTACACTTTAAATAATATCAAATTTTACTTATTATAATTTTTTATATTGTAAAAGGTGATAATGAATCGAAATATTAGACAGTCCTTATGTTTTTATTAGTAGTATATATAGATAGATAGATAAATATATAGATTTATGTATTTTAAGTTATATTATTTTTTCTTACCGAAATATATTTGTCTTATATCTTTACTTTATATCTTATGAAATATCCATTAGAATTACAATTCAATTAATGTATATTAATTCTTTTTTATTTTTTAAAAAAATATGAAAATATTTATAACCCCTTATCGTATATCTTTACTCTATATCTTTTGAAATATTCATTAGAGTTACACTTTAAGTAATGCATATTAATTAATTATTATTATTTTTTAAAAGTATTGAAATATTTCCAACCCCTTTTCTTTTACTCTATATTGTTTTGACATAATCCTTAGAGTTGCATTTCAACTAATACATATTAATTCATTAAGTTTTATTTTGAAGAAAATATTTGGAAATATTTTCAACCCCTCACATTTTAGAATAGTTGTTATAAATATATATACATTATAAGGTTTTTATCTTGGGGCATGAAGGTAATTTCACCACCTAGATATTTGTCTCATGAAATAAGAGAGACAACATAAGGGCATTCTGGTCATTTCTCCCCTTCAGGAGATGTCATTCTAAGGAAAATGAAATCTCAGGGGGCGAGTGCAATTGATCGAAACCTTAGGGGATCTGAGTGCAAATAATCATAATTTAACTAATGATGTTATATCGGAATGTAGTGAATTATAAAAGTTGAGATAGTTTAGGGAGTTTTGTGTAAAAAGTGTAGTTTATGGGGGTTAGTTGAAAGAGAGAAAATAGTCAGGGGGTTAATGCATTTTACCCTATATATAATTATATATGTGTATATATATATATATATATATATATGATGTTATGTATTAAAAATTAAAATAGTACTCCCTCCGTCCTAAATTATAAGTCCATTTTGAAAAATTCAACTTTTTAAGAAGATAATTTTTATTGTAGTATTAGTGAATGAAATATCAACTTTATCTATGGTCTCACCATAGTGATGTAATAGTTTATAGTGTATATGTTTTATAATTTTTATGATTGAAGGTTAAATTGATAAATTGATCAAATAAAATATTTTAATTTTAAAAAAATAAATACTTATTTTGAAACAGGTAAATAGAAAAAGTCAACCTCTAATGCGTGACGAAGGGAGAACTATATATATGTCATTCATGCACATGCACCCCAAAAGTGAGCACCACTTTGGACAATTACAGCGCTGTTAGTTACTTTTGTCGTATACTAAAGGTTCATGAATCGGAATCCCCTCTCTTATGGTAATGAAGTCCTCCTCGTGGAGTCCTCACAATGGTTAAAACTTATGCTAATTATTTTAAGGAAAAATTATGTCTATTTTAAAAAAAAAAAATTAACTTATATTTTCTTTTAATAACCTGTTCAGAGTTTTTACCTCAAATAATTTAAAAAAACTTGTACAAAGCGATTGAACACATGAATCAAAAAAGATTTCAACTTAAGAATATAATATTTCAAAAGACATCAAATTACAGGTTCTTTTCAAATAAGACAACCGATTTGCGTTAAAAAAAAATTAACATGAATTATACTCTGAACACATATACAATTTTAACTTTATTTTTAATTAAAAATTTCAAACTTTTTCAGTTTATAAGCAGAACACATATACAATGAGTCACAACTATGACACTCTCATTGTAGTAGAAGTTGAATTCTCACTAACTTTACATGTCAAATAAGGAGGATGGACTGCTAATTAACAAAATCTAAGTTTTAAATTGGTTTTATATATGCAGAATACACCATATCATATATTTTTATTTTAAGAAAATCACAAATAAACAGTGGTACGAATATTCTTATTTTTTTACTTTTCCTCAATGTGTACCCGCAGTATCGTGATTTGACTTGACCGTTATTATATTTTTGCCATTGGCAAACATCCACGTACTGTGGTCTATCGTATAAGGTGAGAATTATAGAATGAAGTAGTTGGAGAAATTGTGAGAGCTCTTAAAGTAATTGGGAGGATATATATAAATTAATATAGGGTTAACATCATTTATACCTATTATTTTTTTAAATTCCCATTATTTATATTTTTAATGCCACTTAATATCTAAATTACCCTCAATGTTGAGATAATAGGTGTTTGAAAATAAGGTTTACTATCGTCAAATTTTATTATCCAAGCAAGACATTAATTTTTTATTTTGGCATAAATAAAAAAATAAATTCATTTATAGTGAAATATATAAAAATTATTTAAAAAATAAAAAAAAAATATCTAATTGGTATTTTGATTTATTATTTTATATTTTAGACTTATTTTACAATAATTGGTAGTTCGGAAAAAATATTTCAGCATTAATTTTTTATTTTATCATAAAAAAAAAATTAATGTCAAAATATTTTTGGTAAGTTCCGTGATGTTTTTAACAGTCGAATTAAAAAGCACCCCTAGCATGTTATTTACAATTTAATTTGATTCAATAATTAGAATTGAGTTTTTGATCATACTAAACAACCCTAGATTTTATCATAGGTCAATGAAGGGATGATAATGGGGCGAGTACGAAACAGGTTGACCTATATCCATTTTCGTTCCGTTTAATTTTTTAATATATCATACCCATCACGGGTTACCTTTCTATAAATCATACCTGTCACATTAATAGTTTATTATACCCGTGTCTGTCCCACCCCATTAACATCTAATTCTTAATGTCATTTTCATCTTAGATAAAAGAAATTGACAAAAAAATAAACAAACAAACTAACATATGAACTTTTTTTAACTCATCCAACAATCGAATTCACTTTTTTTTCTTTGTATATGGTTGACAACTCGCATTTTCTTGATCTTAGATGTCTAACTCCATGAAAAAAAATAAGTAATAACTAATAAAGTATTTAAAATTCATTTGTAAATGGGGCGGGGCAGATCATGGCGAGTATTTAACAAAACCCTTCCCTGCCCCCATAACCCTGACGGATTCAATTTCTTTTAACAAACCCGACCCTATGAAACAAATGGGTTTTCCAAACCCTTAAATAAAGGGACATAACGGAGCGATACAAATTATCATCCTTATAGGTCATGATTGAGTTTTATGTTAATTTCTTAATTCAATTCATTACGTATTAATTTAAAGTACTTACTTATAGGAATCATATATTAATGTTAGGATTAATTTTACTAAACCCTATATTATTGAATTTAATGAACTAACCACTCATATGTCCAAATCACCCTTGTACTATTCAACTTCATCAAATTGCCCCATCACTGTTTGATGTCTGTCAATTTCATTAACAATAAAGTAAAATGACATAAATACCCTTTTAACAAAACAACATGATTTAGATTATAGTACTTTTGACATATTTTTTAATAGGGTCATTATTATAAAACTCCCTCAAGTTTTTAAAAATCATTAAATACCCCTTTGGTCGGTCAAGTAACCCCATATACTTTCTAGTTTAATCAATCACCCCCTCCACCGTGAATTGAGTCATTTCTCATAATCTATACCCATTTCCCCTTGAAGCATATCAGTAAGATATTCTAATATTTTTTATCCATATTGCCCTTGATAATAATGTAATATTAATTGATAAAATTATAATTATAGTTAATACTAATTAAAAATATACATTAATATATAAAAACCAAAATATTGAATGGAAAATAATTTTATTAGAGTTTATTTTTAATTAAGTTAAATAAAAATAGATAAATATATTCAAAATGCCACACACTATATATATTACTCAAGTATTAAATTAAAAAAACAAAAATTAAATAGATTTGGGTGTCTATTCATATTGCTTTAAAAAATAAATTTATCAAAATTTATACTTTAATATGCTTTTATTATATTTTAATAGTAGTTCATTGAGTGTACTTTTTACACTTTGACAATAATACACTTTAATTATTATTATTATTTTATTTTTTTAATATATTTATTCTTTTAATACATCTATTTTTTAAAAATAATTAAAGTGTATTATTGTCAAGTGTAACTATTACACTCAATGAACTATTATTAAAATATAATAAAAGTATATTAAAGTATAAGTTTTTGATAAATTAATTTTTTAATTTATGTTATTTTATTTTATACTTAAATAATATCTATATATGTAGTATATATAATTATATATATACTACTTCCTCGGTCCCAAATTAATTGTCAAAGTTTGACTTTTCAATATTCTTTTGGATATTTTGTGCTTCCAATTTTGCCCATTAATAAAATAATATATTTGTAGTTTTTAGTGGGGACCATTGTTTTTTGAAGCTAATGAAGATGAATAACTTGGAAAAATATAAAATTATATTGTATTGGATTCAAAACTCGACAAGTATTTTGAGACAAGTAAAGTTGAGAAAGTGGACAACTAATAGGGGACGGAGGGAGTAAATATAAAAGTGTGAGATTTTTTTATTTAACTTAATTAAAAAATATAATATAATAAAATTACCTCCAATTTAATATGTTGATTTTTATACATTAATGTATATTTTTAATTAGTATTAACTATAGTTATAATAATTGTATGAATTAATATAGGATTATTATCATATGGATGTAAAATAATTAGAATATTATGGTAATATGCTTTAAGGAAAAAGTGGATATAAATTATGAGAATTGACTTCACGGTGGAGGGGGGTAATTGATTAAATTAAAAAATATAGGGATTAGTTGATAGGGCAAGAGGGTATTTGATGATTTTCAAAATTTTGAAGGGTTTTTATGATAATAACCCTATTAAAAATATGTCAAAAGAATTTTAATCTAAACGACTTCATTTTATTAAAAGGATATTTCAATCATTTTACTTTGTCAATAATGAAATTGACGGATATGAGACAGAGATGGGGCAAATTGATGAAATTAAATAATACAGGTACAATATGAACATAAAAGGAATTAATTAATTAAATTAAATAATATAGAGAATTTAGTGAAATTAACCCATAATATTATCACTGCTTAAAAAAACTTCACTTATATAGTAAATGTATCTCTCAGTTCTTTCTTTGGTGTGTGCAAAAATGTCCCTACAAAGCTACAAACCTATAACACAGTTTTTATATACTTTCCCGTTCTATATTGGTTGTTTATTTTTTTAATTTTATTTATTTTAAAATAATTGTCTCGTTTGAATCCACAATACAATATATTTTATATATTTTTAATTTATTCCTTTTTATTAATTTCAAAAAATAATGAGTCACACTAAAAATTATAATTATATTATATTATAAAGAGCAAAATAAAAAACACAAAATAAAAAAAAAATTAAAAACTTGAGCAACTCATTTAAAACAGAGATAATATATAACTCTCCTGCAATATTAAATAATGTTAGCTCAAGTGAGTAATACTTTTAGCCTACTGCCTAGGACATATCAGAGGTTGAACAAACAATTTTCTATAGGAAACAAGCAGGGTCAGAGCCACTCTTTTAACTGGGGGATCATGACCCCACCCCCCACCCCACCCCATTTTAATTTTTTCTGTTTTTAGCCCCAAATATATATATATATATTATAAATATATTTATAAAAATTGCATATGACTCTCCAAGTTTTTTCAAAATTTTATTTGGTAGTTTAAAAAAATATAGGGTGCGTTTGGAAACTGGTATTTCCGTTTTTGTTCTTGTTTTTTTCACTGTTCACAGGACCAAAAACGTGTTTGGGAGCCTTTGATGGTTTTTGTTTTCGTGAACAGTAAAAAAATGTTTTCTCACCCTTAGTTCAAAATTTGAGAACACCAAAATTGTGTTTTTTGTTTTGTTTTCAGCACTGTTTGTTCTCAGCCAAAAATAATAATAATTGTTACAGATTCCCTAACCGTCATCTTTAACCTCCAAACCCTAACCCCCACCCCCATCACCTGCCGCCATCCCACCACCACCACCACCACCACCACCACCAATGTGCGTTTGGAAGTGTACATTGTAGCTGGTTTGTACAAGGGATGACAATCAAGTCAAACTTAATATCATCCTTTGACAATTTGTTTTATACTTTTTATTCCAAATAAATCTCAAAAATGTGTTTTTTTTTTGTTCCCGAAAATATTTTAGACAAAATTTTCAACCAAACATGTTTTTGTTTCCGGATTACCCTTAGGACAAGAACAAATTTTTTTTTTTGTTAACAAGAGATAAAAAATAAAAAACGAAAACACTAGTTTCCAAACGCACCTATAATTTTTACCAATAAATTTATAAAAAAAGTGCATTGTCCCTTCCAATTTTATTTAAAAATTCCTTAGGTAATCCAAAAAATTAAAAATTTACTAATAAATTTTTATAAAAAAATTACATTGCCCCTGAGATATTTTTCCTCGCTCCGCCCGGGAAACAAGTGCTATCAAGTGTATTTCTTGTAGAGCTAAAAAAAGAAAGAAAGAAACCACTAATTAGTTCCGGTCATGATTCGGTATCGACCGATACATTACATATAACTTAGTTTGTAATTTTTTTAAAATGTGCTGATATTATTACATAACATTAATATTCATTTTTAATAATAATTTCTGAAATTATTACACGTTATGCAACCACAATCAAAATCAAAATAGATACCATCATGGCGAATTATGACTTGCGTAAAACTTGCATTACTTATCTAAATATGCAGTATGTTCTCCTCTCTTGTTGGCCTTGCTAATATGCTGTTCCATCGTATACACTAATTTGGAAAGAATCAAATTAACACGATGATTCATCCATTTATTATTTTCCAACTACATATCATCTTCTTGTCACCTCAATATATATAACGTGTCCAAGACTCCAAATCGAAAAAATAAACACATTAGAAACACACCATTATTAACGGTAACAGCTACTGTAAGCTCATTATCGAAGATCTATCAAGAATGGTCAACAAGAAACTTGATTTTTTTTTTCTTGATTATTTATGGTGAAGGAGACTACTGAACCACTGAAATATATATGCGGCCTGCATGCAAGCAAATGCAATAACGAATTTCGTTTAGGGTTCGTTTGGGTGCGCGAATTTGGAATTAAATTGGAACTGTATTAAAATTGGAATGTCATGATATCTCAATTCCACAAATACAATTCCAAATACATTGTTTGGAAGTGTCTTGGAATTCAATTTCGAAGCAACCCAATTTAAATGTAAAAGATCATAACTTTAAAATTAAAATAAATAATATATTTATATAGATATATAAGTATACAAGTATAGGTATTCATATACATATATGTATATACATATATGTATGTGAATGTGTATATATGCGTAAATTTATATGTATGTATTTATGTGTATATATATATGTGTGTGGCTATATATTTGTTTGTAGGAATATTCATATTTGTATATATATGTGTCTATGAATTCATATATATATGCATACGTATATATAAATGTGTATATATATTTTTATATATAAGCGTGTTTATATATATTTGTATATATATATAGGTGTGTGTGTATATATATAAACATATGTATATATATAGATATTTATGTATATGTATGTATGTTGGTGGTTGTGAAAAATTTGTTGTTAGAGAGAGAATAATTAGTGGGTAAATGTTTGGAGAAGATGTGGAATTGGTGTCCTTGAAATTGTATTTCAATTTCAATTCTAAAATATTTTGTTACATCTAAACAATAGATTTGTAATTGGAGTCCCCAATCCAAATTTCAAGACTCCAATCTATGATCTCAAACATACTCTTAGTGTCTGTTTGGCAACCGATGCGTTACGGTGATGGTTTTTTGTTTTGGTTTGGATTGAGTTGAGTTGAGTTTGGTGTGATTTTATTTTTAAATAAAATCATGTTTGATGTAGATGATTTTTGTGTAAAAAAAAATAAAGCTGAAAAACCAAATCATGTTTGGTAGAATTGATATGGAATGAAATTTTGTAGAGTTGATATTATTTTTATTAATTATTTATTTATAATATTTTTCTTTATTATTTACTTGATTTTATTTTATTTATTATTTTTAAATATTTATTATTATTCATTAATTATAATATTTTTGTTTTTATTTATTTGGTATTAATTTATTTATTATTTTTAAATATTTATTACTCAATATTTATTAATTATATTATTATTTATTTGGTTTTACTTTATTTATTATTTTTAAATATTTATTTATAATATTTTTGTTTATTATTTATTTGGTTTTAATTAATTTATTATTTAAAAATATTTATTATATTTTTAATAATTATTTATTATAATATTTTTGTTTATTATTTATTTGGTTTTACTTTATTTATTATTTTTAAATATTTATTACTCAATATTTATTTATTTATTATTAATTAATAATTATAATATTTTTGTTTGTTATTTATTTAATTTTACTTTATTTATTATTTTTAAATATTTATTTATTATTAATTAAAAATTAATTTTTATTGTTTGGTAACTTTTATTTAGTTATTTAATTTAATTAAATGATATTTTTAATTAAATAAATATATATGTAATATGGTTATGTGTGTATGTATATATATATAACACAACACACTCACACACACCAGATTTAATATTTTGGCTCCAAACCATGTCAAGAGATGGTGTGGAAAATTAATCATTTGGTACACCATGGTTTCACATTTTGGCTCAAAAACCAAGCCACTAAATAAGGATTGGGCTAAACTTTTCATACCAAAATCATAAATTTAGCATTAAAACCATGTGTTAAACAACACCTTAAAATCTTTTACATTACTTCAAGTCTTCAATGGTTTCAAATTGGAAAAATTACAGATTAAGACGGTTACAATTGAATTGACTCCATAAGACGGAGAACTTTCATCTATATAAGCATGATATATGAGGTGCTATTTATTTATATTTTTTTATTATTATAATTATTTAACAGATCAAGTTAATTAATCTACAACACGAGTACCCATCCGGGCAAGAGAGGATATTACACACATTAAGAAAGAAGGATGTTTTTTTTTAGTAACCGTGGATCCAAGCCGGCTTACGCATGTACCTCGATTAATTTTGGAGCCCTAAAATTAATGACCGAATAAACTTTTAATGATTCAAACAAAATTATTGCCAACAAAAATTGAACCTGAAAGACTGAGATACTATGTCCCTATCTTTTTTTAACTCTACCACTCATTGGGGTTTGAAAGAAAGAATAATTTTAGCGTGGTGGGTGGGAAATAAAAAACAAAATTATAATTTTTTAGTGTAGCGTTAATTGTGTAAATTGTCACATGAGTCCTGACATAAATATTTAGAGGCAATTGTGCCGGTGAAAATCATTGTTACATCTTAAGGCCCCGTTTGGATACGGAAAAACAGTTTTTGTTTTTTTACTAATCACCAAGTTCAAAAAGAAAAACACGTTTGGCAAACGCGTTTACTGTTCACTTTTTTTTTTCCCAAGAAAACTGTTTTCTGTGAATAGTGTGTAAAAGTGGTAAAAACACCAAATACAACTTTTAATTGTTTTTTGAGTTTTTTCACTGTTTAGGTGGTAAAAATAGTGAAAACACCAATTTCATAAAATACAACTTTCACCAAATAAAAGTGGTGAAAACACTTTCATCCAAACGTTTTTTTATTTTTAGTTTTTCGCTGAAAAAAACAAAGACAAATACAAAAACAGTTTTTATATTTGAAGACAGAAAACAAATACAAAAAACAGGCTTTCCAAACGCACCCTAAACCTTCTAGACGAAAAAATTAAAGATGTTTCTGATAATAGTGGAGGACACTTTTATCCAACCGGCCAATTAATTTTTGTCAATGTTAACAAATTTGAAATTACCGAAAAAAAAAAATGTTAACAATTTTGTCCATAAACTTTAGGCACATTATATTTTATTAAAATATCATTTTCTGAAATTCTTGAATTTGAACTCGCATTTTCTTCCACTTAAACGACACATGTTAATTATTACATGATCGGTGCTTTAGAACAAGTAAAATTAAATTATCGAAAAAAAATTAAATTATAAAAAAAAACAAGTAAAATTATTAGCCTCTATTATTACACGTTCATGGAAATGAACCACCGGTTCCGGTTCCCAAATTTCAAGAAGAAAATTTTGGTTTGGTTTCGGTTCTTAATCCCGCGGAACCGAACTGAACCGGATTTTTTTTTCATTGTTAGTTTTTTGCTTATAATTATAAATTAATATATATATATTAATTTTATATGTTATATGAGAGATATTTTATCATATATGTATATAGTATATACAGTCACAGTTCTGAATTAACAAGGGCCAAGGGTTATAAATTATATATATAAATTAACAATATTGTCATTTTATAGTGTCTTTGACATCAATAACCCATCTCAAGTTTGATTAGTTTGTTCATTTTTTTAAAATTTTATTTTTAACTTTCAATTGGATTTTTTTTTCATTATTAGATGCAAGTGTAACTTCTGATTTTTTGTTTCATTATTAGATGCAAATGTAACTTTGGATTTGTAATAGTTGAAAACTTGAAATACTCTTTATAGGAGCCGGATGTCATACATTCTAGGCCCCTAATTATATATTATTAAGTCTACATACATCATTATCTTGATGCTTTTATTCGGTTTGCGTGTTTTGAGACCTTTCAGGACCATGTTATGTAAAGTGAGTTAATTTTGGTCAAATAACTGAAATAATGATTCAAGATCGTTTGAGAGCCGAAATCGAGGATAGATGCCCATAATAGACCAAAAACAAGTTAAAGATGCAATACAAGTGAAGTGGAATGAAGCTGAACGGAGAAATGAAACAAAGAAGTCAAAACATGAAAAAATAGCATGAAGAACTACCTACTTTGAGTATTCGGTAGGCCAAAGTTCGCGCCTTAGCACAAATGATAGTGCAAAAACAAAACCTTTTTCACGCCATGGCCGTGCCATGGTGCGCCATCAGACA
Organism: Cornus suecica; assembly: GCA_963922005.1. Classification (NCBI taxonomy): domain Eukaryota; kingdom Viridiplantae; phylum Streptophyta; class Magnoliopsida; order Cornales; family Cornaceae; genus Cornus; species Cornus suecica. The sequence continues at coordinate 6,207,418 of OY998238.1, read as the reverse complement.
ATCACCAAGTACTCGAGATTTAAACTTCGAGTACTTGAGATTTCAACTTCAAGAACTTGAGATTACTACTGAGTTCTCGAACACTTAAAGAGTTGAACATGTTCAAACCACCATAACCTGATCAAAACAACTTTAAATGGAGTTATTCAAAAACCAAAACTCATCCTCATGAAGCCAGTCTTCCAACGCACTTTGAATCATGCAAAAACTCCTCCCGTAGCTCAAGCTATGATCAAAATAGTGCAGCAGGGACGAAGCTGATTTTCAGCTTCGAGTACTCGAGATTAACCGACTTCAACTTCATGGGTGGACCCCGTTTCAGACTCGTTTGACTTGTTTTGCACTTCAGGCTATCTTGGGACGTATTTTAGGCATATTATAGTCAGATTTGACATTCCTTTCTCAACGAAAACACGCATGGAAAGATTCACTTACTAGGAAAGCAATCCACATTCACACCGAACTTGCTCAACCTCTATAAAATAAAGGGTTGGGTTCATAGTTCTATATCTATCTATCTATTTATCCTTCATATTCTTCATCTTTCATATTTTCAATGAGAGATCATAGATTGAAGATCAGGGAATAAAGACACAAAATTGAGGGCCTCAGCAAAGGAAAACAACTGATCATGGAGGCAGTGTCTATATCAACAATGGAGATCACCATAACAATGAGCGGCTAAACTGGTATCTAGGGTTTTGTTAGCCAAGTAATGTAGACCTTTTATTTATTTTAATTGTAAAAGGGGAAATTGAATGACACATATGTGATGATTAATTACATAGATGAGTGAACAAGTTTGATTTAATACAAGATTCTATATTTATTCTATGTCTTGTCTTAACTTGAATGAATATTTAATCTTACTTAATCATGATTATTTAATATGAGCTAGAACTCGGTTACTTAATTTATAATTTTTTACACGATGGTGGTCATTAACATACAATCTAGGTTTGTACAGGTCATGCTAAGGGGAGATGAAATTGACATGCTTTAGTTTATTTTATCGTACTGTATGAATAGTTTAGAGTAATATAGATAAAATGCACAAGTCATGCTCTTCCAAAGATGGGTTGTAGTCGAGTCGGATGAATTGTTCATTTTTAGGGATTAGGGTTTGCCAATATTGCAACCTTATATCTGATTCACATATGATGGACCGCGCGCCCTTTACAATTGAATGAATATAAATCTATATTATGCGGCTAGTGGTGGCGTTACAAATACCCTAGAATCTATCTCTATTATTTTTATCTCAAATCTATCTTTATTTGTTTTATTTAATATTAGTTGTTTATTAATTTATAACCGAAACCCAAATCAAAACTATTTTAGCAATTCAAGAATATTATTTTGCTAGACTTTAGAATACGACTTAGTTCCCTTGAATTTGATAACCCTATATTAAGTATACTATACTATAATATGATTCGTGCACTTGCGATAGGTAAAATTAGGTTAATATTTAGGTCTTATTTTTAATCATTATTTTTACCGACACAGTTAGCCGATCAACTCTATTTAATTTAGTTTACAATTATACTATCTTTTGATATTTGATATTTTTTACTTTTTAAGAAAATGATAGTAGGAATTGGAACCCAACAAAAATTTCGATTCCGGTTTGATTCGGTTCCTTACACGGTTCGGTTCAGTTCCGGTTCCTATATTTAAGGAATAAAAAAAATGGTTCCGCTCCGGTCCCGACCGGTAACCGAACAGGTTTTGAACACCCCTAATTACACCAACATTTAGGACAATACTGATTTGACCTAATAACATTTGAACACATCACTAATAAAAAAATTAAAAAAAAATTGAGATCAAGTATGATTTTATGGTTTTTATGTCCCCCTTCCTTTTCTAAAAATATATTAGCTACCACATCAACGGGTTCATCATTCCCGGAAAAGACCCAAGTATTATTTGTACTAATATTACGAGTTAATTGTTTATAATACAACTAATAATAATTACACAAATTAACTAACCAAAAATAATCATTTGCCTATGCATGATATGTAATACCACTATAACAAGTATTCATAAACCATTCAAACACTGTAGCGAAATTGTGCATCTATGCTCTCATGAACGTAGATATATTAATTATATAAGTAGTAATTACTCCAATAATATTGTGATGTGTATAGTGTCATAAAATTTTAAGTTTCAAAATTGAAAATTCAATTGAAGATATGAAATTACATTATTCAAGTCAAAATAGTAGATATTTTGAGTGATAAATACAACCCCGTACACCTACACAATAATTTCAAGGATATTTTTTAATTAATTGATATTTTTAGTTTTACTAATATCACGAGTTAATTGTTTTTCCTTGTTTAAGGATAAGAATATAATTCAAACACTTATTTTCCTAGTCTTCACGTTGAAATTTAAATGGTAGTTACTACTCAAAAATGAAATTGTCCACAATGTATAAAGAGACTACTGGCGGCTTGAAATGGTTGGAATGGTAGGTGATTGAGAAATGAGGGTTTGGCCTGTTATTATGTCTCTCAACAGTGCACGTAAAAGTTAAAATTTTGTGGTGGGCAAATAAGCACGTCAAGCTATGCTATGTCCTACTCTGATTGGAAGAGATTGCAGAATTGAAGCCATAAGTTTATACATGTGTCTATATATATATACATATATGGGAGCTTTAATGGTGAGTACAAGGCACTGAAGTTATAACTGAATAATTTAGTGCCATGAAGCTGAGTAGTGCTACAACACTAGGAGTGAGAAAAGGTGCATGGACTGAAGAAGAAGATCATCTTCTTAGGAAGTGCATAGAAAAGAATGGAGAAGGAAAGTGGCACCTAGTTCCTCACATGGCTGGTATATATATATATATACATGTATATATTATTTGTAGTGTTGTAGTACTGCATAGGTCATAGAGTACTTAACATGAGAAGATATTAAATAGTATAGATATTTTACTTATAGTATAGATGTTATATATTATATACTTACTATATATGTGTTATATTTGCAGGGTTGAATAGGTGCAGGAAAAGCTGTAGATTGAGATGGTTGAACTATTTGAGGCCGAACATAAAGAGAGGAGTGTTTACAGCTGATGAGATTGATCTCATTGTCAGACTTCATAAGCTCTTAGGCAATAGGCAAGTGACACTATAGTTTATGAGTCTTTTTTTTGTATGTGTGTAATACAGGATTAAATTAGATTATAACCTAGCTGCTATAAAATGAATTATTTACTCACTCTTATTAAAAACGCTGGGTACTAGGAAATTAAAAAGGAAAAGTGGGTCTTTTTTATTGTAAGAAAATGGATTAAAATATCTAATTTCAGGAAATTAATTATTTTATTTTTCAAATAATATTTAAGAACTATCAAAAAAGTAAATTATTTAATATACTAAACCTCATGACTCGAAAGGTCTATATATAATATTATTAGTGTTGCAGATACCAAGGGAAAAATGACTACTAAAAACACGAAACATATTAGTAATTTATTTTATTCAAATATATATATTTTTATTTATATGAAGTAATATAACTAGTTGTAGCATAATTTGTTTTTCCCATATCTCATAATAATCGTGTCGAGTCTGTCTCTCTGTCTCTCTGTCTCCAATAAAGTTTAAAGAGAGGAAAAGGTCAGTTCTCACCCAATCATTGTCTCGTGGACACCTGTTTTCAGTTACTTTTTGAGGAATAAAAAGCAAATCATTTATTATATTAATTGCAAGTAATTAATGAAACTTATTTGGTAGTAAGTTTAGCCCTAATTTATATCCAGCTTAACCTAACCAAAAATTATTATTATTCAAATATTGTTATTTTAATTTCGAACTGTATAAAACTTTACAACGTCTCCATATACTTACTTACCACGTCTATATATATATATATATATGTATATATGTATAAGCAGATGGTCACTCATTGCGGGTAGACTTCCGGATAGAACTGCAAATGATGTGAAGAACTATTGGAATACCCATCTGCAGAAGAAGCTAGTTGGCAGCAAGAAACTAGAGGCCATGAACAAAACACAGAAGTTGATCACAAAAGACAACATTCTAAGGCCTCGACCTCGAACCTTCACCAAAAAACCAACTCGGTTAATGGGAAATTTTTCTCCGGTTCGATTAGAAGAAACTGGCGCCAAATCATCTCCGCGGTCTTCTCCTAACTACCAAGGAGTTGATCACGGAGTGACATGGTGGGACAAGATTGAATTCGACAATAATAACGAAAACACATTGACACCCATAGATGGAGGATTTGAGCATGAGGAGCCCGATATTACAGGGCTATGGGGTAACACTCTTACTAGTTGTGTTCAGGAAGGCCACAACAACAATTGGAATGACTTTTCTGTGGATGTGGACCTCTGGGATCTTTTAGGTCATAAGCATGGGATCGAAATTAAGTAAATCATCTCATGAGCCTAAATGAATTCGTGCATATTATTGTGTTTTTACTTTTTTTTTTTTTTAATCAAGATCATATTAAATAAATTAATGATGAATTCATGGCTTCATCTGATGTAGGTGTTTTTCGTTTTCTTTAATTCATATGTACGTGTTTTATTATTTGATTTGTTTTAAACTCAGATCATTCACCGTCAACTGATTTAAATATAATATTAAGAATAAAGTTATTATAATTAATATTAAAAAAAAACTAAATATATTACCAAGCATATATATATATACAAGCAACATACCGTTAAAAGGTGTTTTGTTGCTCATTGAAATTTCCAAAAAGAGGAAGGTTTACGGTGTGGTCATTTAAAGCTATACATGTGCGTCATAACTCATGCATGCATATTATTAATTGTGACTTTTGTTTTTGGGTAGTAGTTGAACAATGACCCCTCGTGTAAATACACAGTCCCTTAAATCGACATCGTAGTACAAGTCATCTTCAGTGGAAGGATAGGGTAGAGCGGAGCTAAGACACGGCCTGGCCTTTCCTCCAATCCATTAACGACACCCACCAGCTTCAAAACACACACACATACTCAATATATATATATATATATATATATATATATATATATGCATGACACGCTTAAATTGCATTTTGTCATCTACTCTTGACCTGTGCACATCGCACCATCCCCACCTTGCATGCTTCTGTAGCTTTCACCTATTTGTCACAACGGTCGACCATTTGGTTATTCCATTCAATCACATGCTCTAATTTCAATATTTCAAATTATTTAATAATGTTATCACTATCTTAGTACTTAGTATTATAATTTTTTAACAGTTTCAAAAATAAAATTAAAAAAAAATCACCTTTTTAATCCTTGGAAACTAGTAGTAAAGTTTGAAGTTTTGAATCCTTAATTTGTCTATCGCGTTTATGTTTGATGTCAAATATCACACTTTTAGAATGTCTTGGTGATTTCAAGTAAATTTTGAGGTAGGTATGTATAAGAGTCTTGTGATACTTAGGTCCTTTTTGGCATACCTTCTGCTTCTGGCTTCCCGCAGAAGAAAAAGAGAAGCAGAAGCTGGTACCCCAACTTCTTTAAAACGCTCTTCCAAGGTCCAGAAGCTCTTCTAAAATTTTTGTCAAACACCGTTCAAAACAATTTTTACCTCCAGGAAACCAAAAACAGCGTTTGAAAAACCAATCCAAACAGAACCTTAATATGCCGTACAAAAATGGCAAAACAATATGGAGAAATAATGATGGCTTTCTTGGTTTGTAATTTTTAAAACAGTTTTATGTTTTTTGAAAGCTGAGAAAATTATGAAAAAAATTGGTTTGGTTCAGTTTTCTAAAAATATTTATTTTTAAATAACTCATTTTTATTATTCTCATAAAACTGTTTTATGTTATGAAAAATTTCGAGAACAGTTTTGGAAAAAAAATCACTTTAGTTTCAATTGAGAAAGGAGGTGGTCGGTGGTCCTTCATCAATTAATAGTTGGGTTTGGGTTTTGAAAGAGTTGGTTGGGTTTGGGTTTTGAAAGAGTTGGATGGGCGTCACTTCAGGTATCTTATTTAAAGCCCAATAACAGCATTTTCTAAAAGGCCCACGCAAAAAGTAGCAAAATACTTTCCCTACATTTCAAAATACATCGTAAAACCGCACACAGTATTAACATCAAATAAAATAGGCCCGTTCTGTTCGTACAAAAAATTAAAAAATTGAATATAGTCCTCTTAAAATGAAAAATAAAAGTTGTCAAAACTAGTACTATATGTTTTAAATTAAGAACCACATAATTATATCATTAAACTGAGTAAAAATAAAAGAGACCAAGAACCTCAATACCAAGATATATTATTATTATTATTACATTTTGTTTTTTTTGCATATATTCATATTTATTTTGTAGAAAGAATATTATGTAGACATTAAATAGATAATGAGAAGTAAAGACAACTCCTTTTGAATCCGACCTATAATTTTTTATACTACTAGATAATCTAAAGATTGGACCTTCTTCACTCCATCGAAAAAATAAAAACTTGGAAGTTTAGCAAGATGCAATACTATTTTCCTTTGGATAGTAATACGTTTCAAATCTAATTATAACAATAGAAATTTCCGATAAAAGGAATGTATAATCATATTCACAAAATATATGATAAAATAAGAAATATTGGGCAGCGTCTAATTAAAGAATTACTAAAATTTCAGAATCAAAATTTGTGCTCCAACAAGTATTTTAAATTGAATTGAAAACGAGTTGGACTTAACTGGAAGAGTTTTGGGTTGGATTGGGCTAAAATTGGGCCTTGGCATACCCGTGAGTCAGCCCAATTCACTAAACCCGTAAATCGAGCCATGGGCCCAAACAACTGAACACTTGATAAGAAATCTCTTACCTTCTTCTCCATCCAAAGCTAGGGTTTCTGATTTTCCCCTAAAAATCATCCCAAGTACTCCTTGATTTCTAGGGTTTTCTCTGCGTTTCATCACCAAACAAATCATGACCAGGACGCAGCCGCGGAGGAGGAATCGGTCCCACTTCCGAAATTCTCCATCGCCATCTTCAAGGTTCGACCAAAACAACAAGAGACCCCGATCTTCACCAACCCCAAACCCTCCATCAATACACTCAGATCAGAAGCAACAACACCAACAACAAAAGGGTAAGTGTCCAATCTTCAATTCGTATCTAGATACCCCCAATTTGCCGCCAAAAGTCAAATTACTCTGTGAAATCATAGCCAAGACTCATGCTCTGGGCATTGAGGAGGTTCTTGAGAAAACCCACATTAGGGTTTCTCAAGAAGAGGTCGAAGAAGTCCTCAAATTGTCATATGGGTTTCCCGGCGCCGCCGTGAAGTTTTTCCGGTGGTGCGGGTTTCAACTCATGGACAAGCATAGTCCGTATGCTTGGAACTTGGTGGTTGATTTGTTGGGCAAGAATGGTTTGTTTGAGCCTATGTGGGATGCGATTAAGTCGATGAGGAAGGAGTGTTTGCTTTCTTTGGCTACATTTGCATCTGTTTTTGGTAGTTATGTGAGTGCTGATCGCGTTCAAGAAGCTATAATGACATTTGAGGTTATGGGTCAATATGGATGTCCACAGGACATTATGGCATTGAATTCTCTTCTTAGTGCCATTTGCAGGAATGGGAAGACAGCAAAAGCGAGGGAGTTTTTGAGTGTTGCCAAGTATAAGATTGTTCCGGACGTGGACACTTATGCAATTTTGTTAGAGGGGTGGGAGACTGAAGGGAATGTAGATGGTGCTAGGAAAACCTTTCAAGAAATGGTGGTTGAGATTGGGTGGAACCCTTCAAATGTGCCTGCGTACGATTCGTTTTTGATTACTTTGCTTAGGGATCCAGATGGTACGCATGAGGTTATGAGGTTCTTCGAAACAATGCAGGACAGGAGGTGTTTTCCGGGGATGAAATTCTTCAAGACGGCGCTTGAGAACTGTGTGAAGACAGGTGATGCAAGGTTTGCTGAGTTTCTTTGGGATGCGATGGTTGGGAGGAATGATTTTAGACCCAATACTGAGATGTATAATTCGATGCTTGCATTACACTGTTATCCTAAGGAGCCTGAAGCCCTTGAGAAGTTGTTGGATGAGATGGTTCGTTATGGTGCTTTCCCAAATTCTCAAACTTATAATGTGTTGTTTCAGTTCTTGGTTAAGAATAGGAGGTTAAAGGAAGCTTCACCATTATTTAACGAGATGATAAAAAATGAGTGTGTTCCAACCCACTCAAATTGTGGATCAGCAGTTAGGATATATATGGACAATAAGGACCCATATTTGGCCATAAAAATTTGGAAATGCATGATCGACAATTATGATTCCGACTTGGAGGAGACTGGGAATCTGTTGGTTACGGGGCTTCGTGATATAAATAGAGTCCCGGAAGCTGTTAAATATGCTGAGGATATGATTGATCGAGGCATCAAGTTGAGGTCTTCCACATTGGCAAAGTTGAAGCAAAGCTTAACAGAAGGAAAGAAGATTTGGGTCTATGATGAGCTTTTGAGAAAGTGGAAAAATCGCTAGGTATATTTGAGCTTTTCTAAATTATATTCTCAATTGAGATACGTGCTTAGGCTTATTGTCTTTTTTCGTTCCTTGTGTATCTACTGCTGGTCCTCCTTTTTCCCCTTACTCCAGATAACAAAATGGGTATATTTGTTGGATGTGGGTATCTGGAATGCTTATTACTTATAAACAGTAGTTGTAAGCACCAAATAGGTTCATATTTTATCAATGTTTTGTGCATTCAGTTTGCTAGTATATTTTGATTTATTTTTCTTCTATTTTGTTTATTCAAGTACTTCTACCAGCATATTCGTAATGAAGTATTTGACTTGCTATCAAAACACTTGTGGGTTATTTATTTGTCATGTGAAACAAAGATAAGCTTTTAGACTATATTCTGTATCATAACGTATATTTTGGGAAACAACACTTGTGTAGAAGCAGTTTTACATCTGGTAATGATGAAAGTGCTGTTTCTCTGATATTTTTGGATGCTTTCTATGAGTGAAAATTGTTGTTAAAAATGCTTAAAGAGATATTCAATATGAATTGTCAGTTTAAATGTTGGCAAGACAATGTACACTGAATGAAACTTTGGGAAGACCAAAATCAGGATGCTGTGATAGTTTATATTGGGTTTTTTTTTTTTACAGATACCTCCCCTGAGTTTAGGCCTTATATCAGGGGCCTCCCATTGGGTTTCAAATTTAACACTTACCTCCCTTAAAAATAGAACGTTTCATCACTGACACCCCAAACTAGCAGTCAACGCGAGTCAATGACGGTTTTTGCTGATGTCACCAGGATATTTTTCAAAAACCCCAAAACCCCTGAGATAGGAGAGTGTAATTCTAGGGTTAGGGTTTGCGAAAGTAATTGTAGATACAAGTGTTTTATTTCTTCTATTATTATTATTATTATTATTGTTTTTTCTTTAAATTTACTTTTCCTTTTTCGTCTGTTTCCAAGCACTTTCCTTTGATAATTATGTTTTCGGGGGTTTTCCTACTAACCAAACAGAAAGTAGTGTGTGGTGTATTTGTTTTTTATTATAATCAATTTCAATATCGGTTGTGATTAGGGTTTGAGTTTGTGCAGGTTAAGGCTTAAAAAGAAATAGTGGTAACAATATATATATATATATATATATATATATAGAGAGAGAGAGAGAGAGAGAGAGAGAGAGCCAATTGTCATACTTAATAACAGTAAATGAAACAAAAGTTATTTAGATTTTCAGTGTAAAAAAATGAAGAAGATATCCTTAAAAATTCAAATGCTCTTGTCCGTTCTCGAGTTTGCCAACTACCCCATAATTCAAAATTAAGGCACTCCTTTCCTGATTTGGCGCCTTACATTCAAATGGTAAATTATGGTGATCAGATCTTGGTAAAATGGCCTAAACATCACTCTGATGAAGATTTTGACATTTGGGAGATTTTATATATATTTGGTATTTATATATACACTGATATGTCATAATGATTCCATTCAACATACACACACACATATATATGTGTGTGTATATATTTATATATATATATATATAGAGAGAGAGAGAGAGAAAGATGGGATCATTCAGATATCAGGTTTGGACTGAGGGCACATTAGGAATTTCACATGCTCTGTTAGGGGACTTGATGGTCCGTTAGCCCCAGGGGAGGTCTGTGATAAAATGTTTAGTTTTTAAGGGAGGTAAGTGTTAAATTTGAAACTCCAAGGAAGGTCCCTGATATAAGGGCAAACCTTAGGGGAGGTATATGTAAAAAAAACCTTTATATTGGGGCAAAAAGATACATTGACATTTGTACAGACAAATTTCGTTTTGGAAAGAAAACTTCAATCACAAATGTTTGTCCAGTGAATACACCAAGAATTTGCGACACAATCTCTAGAAAAAGGGATCATGGAGACAAATGAATGTGAAACCATGACGTGTTAAGGAATTTGTTTTGGGGATGTTCAGACTGAAATATAACCACCATTAAAAAAGGTCCTCAACACAAATTTTGTTGTCATTCTTTCTTGTCGGCCTCTTCATCTGCCATTATGGGACTCTTGAGAAGGCATCATGTCTTAATAGTTGTGTTATTTAACCTACAATCAGAATGCAAGGAGCGAAAATAGAAGGAAGAAGTAGGGATGACAATGGGGCGGGTCGGGGCGGGTATCACCCGCCCCGTTCCCGATTAATTTTTTATTTCCCCGACCCGCCCCGCCCCGCACCCGCGAACTCCCCGCCCCGCCCCAATTACGTTTTTTTTTTTTTTTTGAATGGTAAGAAACTCACACACCACACCCACAAATGCCTCCTAAGAGGCTCGAACTCTTCACCTTCCTAATTTGGGAGTGAGATTATACCATTGCAACACATGTGCACTGCTTTACGTATTATTTTTCCTCCAAATAACAATAAAATCCCAAAATCAAACCTAACTATAAGAGATCAAAATCAAACAATAAATCTATATGAAATCAAAATCAAAGATTTCAAAAGTATAATAAACAATCCGTCAATACATGTTTATTCATATATATAGATAATTATATATATATATAGATAAAAATATATATATTATATAGCTAATCGGGGCGGATTCGGGGCGGAGTGAGGGTGCCCCATACCCGCCCCAGTTAGCTAAACGGGGCGGGGCAGGGCGGGATAAACGGGGCGGGTTCGGGGCGGGGCGGGTTTTTTTGCCACCCCTAGGAATAAGTACATGAAAGGATTGCTGCAGGCAATAAATATCTCTCTTTGTTCCAAGTGTTGTGTGTGTGTGTGTGTGTGTAAGTTGAGGTTTTAATGTTCTTCCATATTTTTATTGGGTTTCTAACTTCATTTTAATATTCTGTGCTATTGAAGCTAAAATCCAAATGTAAGTAGCGAAAATAGAATAAGCACATGAAAGGATTCTAATGTAGATTTTGGTCATACAATGGAGATGTCCCTTTGTTCAAGGCCTTTTTTCCCCCTGTTGTCTGTGTGTATGTCTGAGTGAGTGTGAGTGTATGTGTATGTAATTTGAGTTCCTGTCCATAGGTTTGCGAGATTTATTTCCTACTCCTGTCTGTGTTCTGAGTCTCTGACAATTGAAGATCATCGTATATAGTGACTATAGTCATCAATCTTTGTGTTCGCCCATTTCAGCCATCATGATTCATTTGTTATTATGATTCTCTCCATGCCTATATGTGTTTGGTGATTCAAAAGGCCTAAGCTGTCACATGGTGAAGGCAACAGTGACAAATTAAGCCTTGGATCTTCTCCGGCTTAATTTCTATATTTAGATCAGTGGCAGCTAGCTTGGGTTTGTCAGGTTACCATTTTGCAAGTGTCAGTTGCAGAATGGTTAATTTTAAAGTGCTGAGTAAGGTTTATCATTTCCTGAGAACTAATGTAGCTTACATTGCATTCCCCATCTTATTTGTAATTTTTTCCTTCACAGTTTGTGGCTTTGATATATGATTCCTCGTTATGAAGATAGTTCAGAAATATCTAAAGATCCATTTATATATATACCAATGCAGGATTATGCGACTTGGTGGAAAGTGGAAAAGGTGAAGCAAATGAACCTTGGGATGGAGATGACGAAGAAAAGTGAGAGCATGCTGCAATTAAATGCATCAAGAGTGAAGAATGGGTTATTGTACACATATAGAGGAGAAAGTTGATTTTTTTGTGATCCTTGGGTCTTTAGGCCTTGCATGGGCTTTCTTGTGTTCTTTTGATGCTCACCCCGTTTGTTATACAATATTACTTATAGAAAATAAAATGAGTTGAAGAGAGGAATCAAGAAACATCACCGTTTGACAATGTCTCAGGAGCCGCCTACAAGAAGGATGAAGGGTGCCCGTTAAGAAGCACTTGGTGGAGAAACTTTTTCTTAAAGTTTTGGCAAGAGATGAGGTGGTTTTTTTGGAGTCCCATTATGTCGTACATTCTGAATGCAAGTCGATGACAGTTTGAAAGAAAAGCTTCCGCAATGATTCATATATATAGAGGTCCAGATACAAGAGTCCAGGCTGCAAATGGATGGCATGATGTTGTCTGCCTCAAACAGATGAGCCTTTTGTAGACTAAGGCCAGCCATTCTGTAAATGAACTCGTGACTCGAGCTTGCTGCATATATTCAGAAGATTGAGACAACGGGAATCGCCATCACTGTCTCATTATTTATGCTTTTGTCTTAATACAGCTTTACCCGATATTGGTTCAAATTCTGCAGACACAGGTGTTGCTGATTAAACTCTATATACTTCAGGGATTATTTCAGCCGTCCTTATAATTTTAGTATGGCTTGGTGAAATGGAGTTGGTTGCCTCTTCTTCTGTATGACCTTGCTCCTCAAGTTCTCCAATGAAAAAGCTCTAGACTTGTATAATTATTCTCAGTGTTTTGAATGAATCTGTTTTTTTTTTCGTTGGAATATGATGCTTTATGTATGGACATAACTAATTTGACCTAATCTTACATGCAAAGTCACAATGAAAGGGCAAAATGGGTAAAAAATGGTGAAATGTTTCTTCCTAGATGATTTGCGGATAATGCATGAGAGATTAATTTTCATGCTCCTAAATAAAATCAAGCAACATTTTTCTAGTTGAAGTGGTTATTCTGAGTTACTCATTAAGAAGATGTATATTCTATTGAAACCTTTGTGTATTGAGGACTTATTTTAAAACTATCGTATGGTCGTATTGAATTTGCAATATATCCTTATTCCATGGTCATATTGACGAATGCAACTGAAAAATAAACCCAATGAATTTATGGTTTATTATAAATCGCAAACTTCAGAAATTTGTAGATAGAAAAAAATATGTATATAATTTATATATAAAGGGTAAAAAATAGTATGATCTTACAAAAATAAGTACAAAGCACATAACGTGGACGGCAGGATTCGAACCTGCGCGGGCAAAGCCCACATGATTTCTAGTCATGCCCGATAACCACTCCGGCACGTCCACCCTGATGAAGAGGATATCTCACAAAATAAGTACTAACCTTCTCAAGATTATGCAGTATGTGATTGACAACATTTTTTTGTTTTGTTAATTTTTTTTTAACGAAATAAAATTAATTTTCATCATGTTCTTAGTGTACTATTATACTTTTCTCAAAAAATATTTCTATTAGTATAATGTATCCTATATTTGTCCTAAAAAAAAAAAACACCCAATAAAAGAAACATACATAAGATTCCATTACCTATCAAAATTATAATTTCATAAGGTGCCGATCATGCTGAGATATGCCTAATTTATATTAGATGGTTATATTTTCATGGGTGTGGACTTCTAATAAAATATCTCATTCCATGTAGGAAAAAAAATAAAAATAAAATAAAAGCATGAATGATGAATCAACATGTTTATGTCAGTCTTAAATACTTATACTATACTTCCCAATTCAGTGACCTTGCAACATCACCAAACAAATAAATAAAAACTTAACTGAAAGAGTAGGTCTTCTCTACATTCCTAGATTATTCTTGAACAAACTAAATGATAATAGAAAATATATATATATATATATAATATAATATTGGATGATGCAACGGAAAGAAACAAAATTCGGACTAATGAGAGTTAGTTGTCACATGTGATCCAATTTTTAAGTTGATTTTGGAAATAATTTAATCTAACATTTTTCAACTTGAAATTTTAAAGGAGTCTTACTTGTAAAAAATAAAATTTGTACGTGGCATTTATGAAACCTCGTGCGGTTGTATCGTGAGACACGGATTTAGTTTAGTACTTATTTGTGTAATTAAATCCCGTGCGGTTGTATCGTGAGACACGGATTTAGTTTAGTACTTATTTGTGTAATTAAATCCCAATGGCATGTAGAACTGTCAATGGATCGGATTTTGATTCGAATTCGATCCAATTAGTCGGATATGGATTGAAAATAAAATCCGATAATCCAATTAAGATCTGAATCCGATAATCCGATTTCTTAACAAATTGGATTTGGATTTATGTCAATCCGATCCGATAATAATCCGATCCAATATAAAATATATTTATATATATATAAATATATATTTCATATTTTTATGTGTATATATTTAATACTGTACATGTATATAAATGTTAGTTATTAATTATTTTATTATTTATTAATAATGATTGATCATAAATACAATTATTAAAAATGTGAATAATTTTAGTGTTTCAGTATTTATTGATTTTTGTATTTTTGTATTTTTTTAATTAAATATTCGGATCAGATATTCTATAATGAAGAAATTCGAATATGAATTAACTAAGTGAAACTCCGTCGTATTATTGGATTCGGATCGCGGATTGCGGATCGGGAGTTTTTATCATTCTTATCAATAATCCGATTATGATCCGAATCCGATATTAACCGGATATGGATTGAAAATAAAATCCGATAACTCAATTAAGATCCGAATCCGATAATCCGATTTCTTAACAAATTGGATTTGAATTTAACTGATCCGATCCGAATCCGATTCATTGACAGGTCTAATGGCATGTGTTGTGCTTGTCAATTAAGCAAACAGTGCCCATAATAAGACTCGTCCATGTGGCATAAGTCAATGCAATTACATTTTAGAATCGTATATATATATATATACATGTATTTTGATCCAGCGGCTCATGCCACTACTTAGCACGTGTTTCGTCTTCTGTGGTGGTGTTCTAAAGCAGCAAAAGGAAAATTGACAAACTGTTAACCGTGAACAAGGGTCCCAAATGTTCACCTGTCATCCAGCATTACCCATTGGAATTTTTTCCTTTTCCCTTCATATTATTTATATATATGTGTGTGTATATATATATATATATGGTGGTAGTGGTGAGGATGTTATAATTGTATTTGAAGAGAGAATAGAAATTAATAAGAGGAAAAAGAGATGTTATAAGTTTGATGAAATGGATGTGAATAAATAAATAAAGCGGGAAGAAGGAATTTTCTTTCTCCTGATTCCTAATAATTCATTCTTTAATTTTCACCAAATAAAGTGTACTTTTACTTTTGTCACAAAAGTTTACATACCTTTTTGTCTCTAAACTTGCACTCCCATTTTGCATTTTAAAGAACAACAGAAGCAATAATGAAAAATTTTAGTTTAAATACTGGATTATTTACTTCTCTCTAATATCCATAGTTGTTGAAAATTAAATCTTAATTTCTTATAACAAAGGAATTATTCATCCAATAAGTTAGCACAAATTCAATTTTGAATGGTTCATTCAAATTATCTAAGAGTTGATATGTCCATCTCCAATTCTACCCAAAAAAAAAATGGCTTAATTCTGTACAACTTTTTTCTCAAATTCTTTAGACTTACTCCCAAGTCTTCATGCTCCTAAAAAAAAAAAAAAATTTGTTGTTTATACATATCAGAACAAGTGTAACAAGTTGTCAATTTTAAAAATTTATTTGTTTTATTGTCAAAATGCAATGAATTTCACTTAAAAAAATTTAAAGCAAAAAACCCAACATCACAAAGTTCTTCTTCTGAAAAATGAGCATATTTGCATAGTCAACAGCAATTTTCTGTTTCAACTTCACCATCTTGATGGTTAATCCTCAAATTGCTAAAATGCACTTGTTGACCTGACAACTGTTATAACACATCACTCAACAAAACAAAGGCCCACTTTAAGTTGATATTTTTCCAGAAAACATACTCAAGAGTCTCAGTTGCCATTGCTTATCAACAATCAAATACTATAATAATTATAGCAATTAATATGACAAATGCAAGTTAATTTCATTATTAAAGGTGGGATGGTCTTTTCATACCAACATTTTCCTTTCTTAATTATGCATGTAGGCCCCTATTGATTTATGGTCCTGCTTGGCTAAACTGGATATGCAACATTTCAGTCTCATAAACCACCAACAAAATTAGAAAAATACACACAGAGATATGTATATAATTTTAGGTTGCTCTTTGAAAGTTATTCCAGAATGGAATCCGGTATGAGAAAGCAATGTGGTAGTGGTGAGGGTATTTTAGACTTTAAACAAATAAATTTGATCAATTTGTAATTAGTTTAAGGGTAAATTACAGTTTGACCCCCTGTTGATAGTGTAAATTACACATGCACCCCCTCTATTTTTGATAATTACAGTTTCACTCCCTAAATCTCATATCCGGCGACCGGATATGTGAAATTACTCTTATACCCATTTTTTTATATTTATTTTAAATAATCAAATATTATTTTATGTTAAATTACCTATTTACCCTTCCATCATCTTCTTCATCTCACCCCTACTCTCTCCTAAAACCCCTCAAATCAAACCCTAACCCTAAAATGAACTACCAATTATCAAACCTCAATTCCTACCCATATTCAATTAATTATCCATTTTCAATGACAGAAAAATTAAAACAAAATGACATATATATCTATATATATCTCTATTTCTATATCTATCTATCTATATATATACGCACATATACCTATATATATAACTATCTATATATACACACACATATATATACATATATAACTATATAGATAGATATACACCAATCTATATATATACACGCACATATATATACATATATAACTATATATATATAGATATAGATATATATATATATACGCACATATATATATATCTACATATATATGAAATGGGTGTGTTGATTTTTTGATATTTTTAGTCCAAATCATGCATTTTATAGGACGTATTTGTTAATCTTAGACCCAATTTATGTTTCTATGAATATAGATTGAATTTGCCCAATACCCAATACCCAATTCATACATACATATATGTATATGGGTATATACATATATTTATGCACATATATATATAAGTGATGAGGGTAGTTTAGGCATTTTACATTATTTTAGATGGGTAAACAAGTCTTTACACGCATATAAGGGTAATTTGGTCATTTCGCATCTCAGATTTTGGTTGACCCGGTTTGACCTCGCCGGAGAATGAGTTGAGGGGGTGAAAGTGAAACAAATAAGGGGTGAAACTATAATTATCGAAAATAGAGGGGGTGCGGGTGTAATTTACACTATCAATAGGGGTCAAACTATAATTTACCCTTAGTTTAATGTGATTAAATTAGAAATTAAAATTTAAAAATTGATCAATTTGTAATTTATTCTTCCCAAATTAACTTATACGTAGTTTTTCCTAATTTTTATGTACATTTGCTTGAAGATCAGTTTGAACAACCAACCCAGCTATTTCCTTGGTCTCTAAAACCATCCTATACCCAAATAATATATCTATATATATTTGATTTCAATATATGATACTTAGTGCAATTGCCTGGTGTTGGGGTTCTTATTTAATGTGATTTGAAAATAGTATCTACACACTTTAATACTCACTAAAAATGATATTTTTATTGAATACCTTTGATGATCACAAAATTATAGAAAGAGAAGGGAAGAGAAGAGCAATTACACCATAAAAGATCTAGAAAATCATTTTTTCTCTCTCTAGGAATTTCTCTCTCTAAGTCTCTGAAAAGTCCCCTTGATTGAGTCCCTAACCCCTTATTTATAGGCACTGGTACAACATAAGTTATTACCACATCATCATGATTATCTGCAATATAGATCTGCGGTTAGCCTCCATAATTTACCTAGGTCACGGTATTCAATTCGCGACATTACCAATCCGCGGATTCCTTTAATTGATGTCATAGTTTCTTGAGTCATGTCCTTTATGCATATTTTCCATTTACATGACCCTGAGCATTATTTGACGCATTCCAGGTACTTTACTTTGAATGATTTTGATGAATAAGGTCGCGACCCACTATTCACCATCTCAAAGTATTTCCCTAGGTCAGTCAAATAGCACTCCCTACATGATAAGCTCATAGGGTCGCAAGGTTGACTTTTGGCTATGACCCCCTTTGTCAGCCCTCAACGATTGTCTATTTGTAGAGTTTTATCGCGTGCCCGATCTCATCCAAAGATACCCTGTTGGCCTTTTTTCCAACTTTCCCTTATTGGACCTCTGGATTCGCGGATTATATTAACGCGAATCCCCCTTGATAAGTCCATTTTACATACATATTTTATCCCCAAATGTATATTTGTTAGTAGGTAAAACTATTTATTTTAACTAATTTAGAAGTGTAATAATGATAAATGCACAAAACTTAATTTATGTAATAAAATTGTTGAATAAATCATTTTCAATGTCATTAAATTACATCTACGTGTGTGTCTTTCATTTATAGGTGTAAAGTGAGAAATGAATCAAATGCACATGGATAAAAGTTGAAAGATTCAAATGCACATGGAGAAATAACAAAATGTGATGGAAAGTTATGTATATTCAAAGAAAAAGAAAAGAAAAGAATATTTCATTTCTCTTTACAAGTTGTAATTTGATTCCAATATTTCTCTATAAATATGGATACATTTTGAGGAAGAAAGGAAGAGAAGAAGGAGGAGAGCAAGAAGAACACCAAATAGGAAAATAATTTATCTTCAATTCTGGGTTTTATTGTTCTTACTTTGTTATTATCTTTTTAAGCATGTGTAACTAAATCCTCAACTAAGGTTGAGGATGAAACCACCATTTATGAAATAAATTCTTTTTAGTCTTTTATCAATTTCCATGTGTATGGTTTAAATGTTTATGATTTTCGTTTCATAGTATTAATTGTTTTAAATTCCTTTCACTATAGATATCATGTATTTATAGTAATTAAGAATTCTTATCACAATTAATCAAGCTTGGATTTGATGAGTTTATAAGTAAAAATCTTTGATCTTATGTGATTCATTAAATTGCATACATAAGATGCTTATAATTTTACACTTTAAAGCGAAGGAAAATCTATTTCTTGAAAATCTATTTTATTAGTGCGTTATTGTTAAATCTTGATAAAGTAATAAGATTGCTTTCTAATTACTACTCTAAAATTGGAATTGATAAATGAATAATTAGAATTTTATGGATTAGTGGTGGTGGATTTCGATACCTTAGTATTTTCTCCCGATTATTCTCGTTTTAATTATTTGTATTTCGATATTGCATGTTTAGTATAAAAATCACTTCAACAAACAAACTTTGAGAAACTAGGTTAGTTTTAGATTAATTTGAGTTTAATTAAGTTATCTTTAAAGCATTCCCTTGGGTTCGACCTCGTTCTTGCATAACCTAAACTACAATTGATTTTTGCACTTGCGAGTAATATTTTAAAGCACTCCCTGTTAGCCTTTTTCCCAACTTTCCCTTGCCAGACCCTAGGATTCGCATATTATATTAACGCGAATCCCCCCTTTACATTTTTTCACTTTTACATTTTAGTACTTAGCCAAATACTAAAGAGTAAACCTCAAAAAATCTCTTTTAAATTTCGCAGAAGCACTTATATATGTATTTTCACATACCTTATTTTAGCCTTTTGGACCATTTTTATGATTCTCCTCATTTTTCCCTTTTGGAATCTATCCCTGATTTACCAAAATTCATCTTCTATCATGACCCGCGACATTTTATTTTGCGGAAGCCTTGGCGTCGGTTCGGCTTCTACGGTCATTTAATGCACTTCTTAGAAATCTATGCCTCCACCCATATATATACTCTTCCTACTTCATTTCTTTCATTTTCCTACTTTTTTCATTGCATCCTCTTATTTCTTCTTTCCTCTTTCCCTAACTTATCTTGTCATATATTTTACTCATACACTCATACTTTTGCACATGTATCCTCTTCTTTACTTCGCGGTACCAAATCCCTTAATTTTTACTTCCCTTATTTAACTATCCTTATGGCAAAGTCTTCATCTTCCACTCCCAAGCTTTTAGCTCCTCCCTTTGGGACTGTTCCGTCTGTTCCATTGCCAGCAGAATGAAGGAAAACTCCATTTTTTGAGACTTCACATGACCATTTCTGGAATTCTATTGAAAACCTTCCTCATGCGGGGGATATTACTGAGGATCCTATGCTTATTCACTTTGACGGCAAAACCCCTTTAGCCAATATTTCATCCTCTTCTATTCTGCGATTACTTATCGAAAGAGGAGATGTTCCCCACTCTTTCGTGGAGTATAAAGGACATGTTGCCCCTATCACTCACTGGAGTATGTGGTCTAGTCACATACTTAGCTAAGATAGACACCGTGAAACCCTTAGAAAGGCTGGCTTGCTAGATTCAATAGAGTTATTCTCTGACCTGTCTGTTCGTCGCGACGCGGATGCCCTTACCCTTTTAGTGTCGCATTGGAGTTCCTTCTCCCATACCTTCATAACAGCTTGAGGAGAGTTTACCCCTACTTTGGAGGACGTCTATATTTTATTTAGACTCCCCGTTTTTTATTCACGGCCCCATGATGCACGTCCTTTTGATGAAGAAGACCAAAAGATTCATTTGCATCTTTAGCCTTGTGCTGCCTACGCCGCGAAAAGGGGTAGTCGCTTCAATGATGGTGTCATACTTAATGAAACTCATCTTATTAAAAGTGCAAAGCTCAAATACTCCAATTGGTGTCATCATTTCTTCAGAGAGTACGAGCCGAAGCTGCCTCTTCTCCACGGTCAAGACCGCGAGTCTGTGCCTAGCCCATAATTTAACAATGATTATGAGTTGGCAGGGTTTTTGGCCTATTGGTTGGATCGGTATATCTTTTAAGGGCGTCCCAATGATGGTCCAAATAAGCTAGTATTTTTAATGGTATTCATTGCATCGCGAGACATTCGTCTTCCTCTGACTCCTCTCTTTTTGGGCACTCTTTACTCCCAATTAGACACTTTGGCGAATGATTTTTCCAGATCAGTAGGCATGTATGATATTAGTACCCACATTCCATGCCTCTTCCTAATGTTATTTATTTTCGAGAGATTCCCAAAGTATGCTCCAAAACCTCTCTCTTTCCCTTCGACCTCTTCAGACCCTAATAATGCCAATCATTTGTATCCTAAGTCGCGAGCTGCTCGTTGGTCTGGCTTACTTTCTACCAAAAGACTTTAAGACTTTATTAACTTCAATCGTCACTTCTTATAGAGACCTTACTCGGTTCCTATAGAATGTATCCATTTTCCTTCATTCTATCCAAACCAGGAGAAGTCCTCTTATGGTTATCAATATCATAAAGAGCTTATTTTTGCCATTGCTGCATTCGAGTGTTTCCTACCCATTTTTGACGAGTCATTCTCGCGGGTTACAGTTTACAACCCCTCGCGCGTTGCTCGTTAATTGGGTTTTGACCAAGCAGTTCTCGTCTATGTTGTTCCTTTTCCAGGCAGTTTTCCTGATGCTTATGATGAAGCTCTAGTGGGTTTCCGCGAGGAACATGAAAAAAAACATCAAGAATTTTCATTTGTTATCTTCATTCCTTCACGATCACGGGCAGGTGGTCGGACTATGGCTTATGTGGATTTCTGGCTACAAGTTACTATAGACTTCCAAACTTTCATGATGGGGCCTCCTAAGCCTATTGAACCCACATATATACTCACTGGATATTCTTCCCTTAAGCTTCACAAACCTCATAGTAAACTAGATTTCCAAACTTATGATCAACTCGGAGAGCGTCATGAAGTACCAGAGCCTTCAAATCCGCTTCCTAAGAAAAAGAAAACCTCCAAAGATCCAAAAGGAAAATCAAAGGTTCCTCCTCCTACTCCTAAACGAAGACACTCTAAGCGCATTGAAGTTCCTGCTGCCATTTCTTTTCGCGAGGAACCCATTTCAAAAAGATTGGTAATAATATCTCTCATTTCTTACATTGCATTTTTATCATTTCCTTACTATCTTCATCATCATTGGTACTAATATTTCCAATCCTTTATTTGCTTTCAAAGATTTGCGAACTCTTCCGCAAGATCATCCCAAAATGTTCGGGTTCCTCTTCCATCAAATGATAACTTGAACAATATTTCTTTGGCTCCTCTAAGAGATACAATCGGGAATGATGCTTTGGACCACATTCATCTGTCTCAAAGAAGAGGCGCTCAAAGCGAGACCACCGCGAATGATGTTTTAGACTACATTCTTTTATCTCAAAGAAGAGGCGCTCAAAGAGCTCAAATCCTAGCGTCTATTACACAGACTTTTTCTAAAGATGACGAGGTAGACGTCATTCCTTTAATTCGCAAAAGGTCGAATCCTCATACTTTGGTCCCTTCTCATGATAGATTCAAAGCTGACCCCACCGTTTCCCAGGCGGATCAAAATGAAGATGAAACTTCTGACCACCATGTTTTGGGCGAAAACATCGCCTCTCCGCGAATAGAGGAGTCTCCACAGAAGGTTAAATCTCCGTGAAAATGGAAACTAGTCCATGTCGCTTCTTCCTCGCCTAGTAAAAACAACTTTTTCCTTGATACTGTTGCGTGGGCCACGGGGGACATTCATGCTTCAGATCCTCTATTCTCAGGTAGCTTCCAACTGAGAAAACAACTATAGTTTCCAACTTTCCATGATTTTTCTCTCATGCTTATTACTTTACTTTACCTCTTCTTCTTTTTTTACAATGTTTCAGGCTGTGAGACCGTGGAAGGTGCTACTTTGTTAGGTCACTCCATGAACCAGGACACTGATCCTTCTATTGATGCCTCTGATCGCAAGGTAACTGTTATCCTTTCAGATTTTCCAGATCATGGAAAAGAGAAGGCACAAGATCTCTCTAGAGCCACGAGAAGGGTTATGTTGTATGACTCATACGAAGAAGACAATCTTCCCATCTCTACTCTTATCCGCGATGATCCCACATATCATGATGAAAATAGGATCCTTCTTGAGGGTACTCAAACTGTTGAAAAAACAAATCTCTACATATAAATTATAGACATAGTTGAGAATACCCAAATCGTGGATACAACTGCGCTTCTTACAACAGACCCTCGTTCCGCGGAGCTAATAGAAACTACGATAGTGACAGAGATTTCCAAAGGAAATGATGTCAACCCCACTCCAGAGGGAGACATCATGGAGGTGACTGATCCTCTAGTTTCAAATCTTGAGAGTGATGCAACTCTTGAGATACCTGATGGTGAGGACGCAGATACTCAACACATGCAACCTCTCGGTGGTGATATCACTGTAGAGATAGCTTCTACCTTAGAAGATGGACCACGAATCCAAAGGTCACTCTTTTGAGGCCTTGTTACCGATATAGAGACGGTTGTTGAATCCTCAATTGACACAGATCGTGAGCCTATTGCTAATCAAGGTCAATCTTCTACCTTTATCAGTTAAAAAAGAAGTGTAAATATGACTTTGAATAGAATTTTTTGTATTTATAGAACTGATAATCCATCTTTTGTTGTAGGCAACTTGAACAGGAATTCTGACTTTCAAACAGTTGGTGAGTCTGCTCATGTCGCGGATACTAATCTTCATGGCCCACTATTTCCAGAATCCGCGTTTCAAGACCCAGAAACCCTGGTTAATGAGTTCTCTTCTCCCCCAAATAGTTTACAAAATATTTTATTTCCTAACTCTGAGTCATTTTTCCTTCCTATTCATCCTCAACAACCACATATGCAAACTCCTCACCCATCCCAAACACATCTATTTCAGCAAATTTCTTCAAGCCATCCTCCTCAGAGCACAAGCTCACCATTTTTGTCTCCGCACCAATCAGTTCCAGGGTCATCATCAATACTAGCCATGTCAAATCTTCCCAATCAGGGCTTAGGGTATTGGCATGACCTTTTATGTTATCCTCGTGACATGGCCATTTTAGATCGTGTTCACAACTATCATCCAGAAACTTTTGCACGCATGGAGCTCTATGACCCGCTTCTTCAACCAACCTTTCTTCACATTATCGCGAAGACTTTTTCTTCTTTGATATCTACCTTCATTCAAGACCTTACCCCAGAGATTTTATCTCTCAGTTGTGCTCAGATTAAGGATTGGAAAAACATGAAAATGGATGTATCCTTGTGGGAAGCTCACTTGGAACAAGTACAACGTCTTCATCTCAAACTTTGTGCCAAAGTGAAGGCTCATGATGAGTATCAAGTGAGTATCGCGAGGTTGAAGAGGTTAAAGTTGGCTGCTGCGGAAAAAATTAGTAAAAAATTAAAAGATTTCGCGGATCACTTTACTCGTTCTCACGAGCTACAAGAGGAGCATGAGAGCCTTCACGTCTCTTCTCCTGTTGGTAAAGACTTGTACTAGTGTTTTGATGTACTCATTTTACTAATTTTCACACATTTTGTACTGATATAAGACATTTTTTTATCAATACTCATTCCTTTATAGTGTACATATTGTGTATGAATTTATCTTTCCTCTTAAGATTGATACAACTTTATCCATTTTACATTTAGTGGCCTTGTTCTTTTACGAGTAATCTTATGCTCCAATTTATAGTACCCACTGTTGTTTTGATTGGTGATTATATAAGGGTCTTCCCATTTTGCTTCAAATTTTCTCACCCTTTGTCCCCGCATTATTGTTGGTACTGTCTTTAACACTCTATCCCCTTCTTTAAACCATCGGTGCCGTACTTTCTTATTGTACCCCTTTACTTGTTGAGTATTATAGGCCATTTGATTCATAAACATTTCATCCCTTTTCTCTTCCAAACTTTCAACTTATAGCATTTTGTCCTCCAATTTGCTTTTTGCGGTCAATGTTTTAGCCACGATTGTTATCTCTAGTGGTAATACTGCCTCTGCTCCATAGACTAGTGAGTACAGGGCCATTCCTGTAGCAGTTCGGTAGGATATCTGGTGTGCCCATACAACTATGGGCAGTTCTTCCATCCATTTCTTCTGATTACTATGCACCAAACGAATCAATATTCTGATTAAAGCTTTGTTTGAAGTTTCTGCCTATCCATTCCTTTTAGGGTAGTATGGTGTTGACTTGTGATGAATTACTGAATATCATTCAAGCAGATCTGCGACCTTAGTATTGACAAAAGGAGTTCCATTATCTGATAGTATAACCTTTGGTATTCCAAACCAATAAATAATGTTCTATTTTATGAACCTGACGGTTGTTGTTCATCGTAATGGGACAACTTCCACCCATTTTGTAAACAATTCAGTTGCAACTAACACCCATGTATGTCCCTGAGCTTGTGGCGTAATTGGCCCAATTATATCCAAAGGCCAAGGAGTAGATAAACTATGTAGCTCCGCTGCTGGGGTGTGAATAAGATCCCCATGTACCTGACAAGTATGACATTTTATGATAAAATCTCCAGTATCTGTTTCCATTGTAGGCTAGTAATATCCAGACAACAAAAGCTGCTGAAATACTTTTCTTTAGCCCTGATGTCCAAACTTATGAGTTTACCTTAGCACTTCTCATGCTTCCTCTTTATCAATGCATCCCAGCAGCCTTCCTTCGAAGCTTTTTCGAAACAATTTCCCATTATGAAAAACATACCACGAAACCAGTCTTTTAAATTGTGACTTGTCTTTTTTAGGTAGAATTCCCTCATTTAGATAAAACACATACATATCCCGCCAGTCAATAATATCCGTGAAGTTCCCCTCATTAGCGGATGGGTAACCACTGCAATTCTGACACTTGCTTTGCAATTTCGTGGCATCATTTTTCATACTTGGCCAAAAGTATCCTTCTCGTTGTATACTTCGGTAAAGACTTATATCCACTTGTCCACATATTTTCTTATGAGCTTTGTGCAACAACTCCTGTGCTTCCTTTATTGGTATACATTTAGCTAGCATCCCCTTTGCGGCCTTATGATACAATGTTCCCTTTATAATTTGATATCCCCGCCTCAAAGCAGTATTGTCATTGTTAATCAAGGCTTGAACTATATCCCTTCTCTAGTCTGCATAAGGCTGTGGCTCTGCTTCATGACTGATTATCGAACTAGTTCTCCGCAGTATTTACAAATTGGAGTCTATCCCTTAAAATTGTAGTCGCGAACCTAATGTTGCTAACACATCAAAACATCTATTGCTTTCTCGCGGCTTATGTTGAAAGCTTACAGACTCAAAAGTTCCCAACATCTGTCTAATGAAAGTTCTGTAAGGCACAAGATGGGGTTCATTCATAGCATACTCCCATTTAACTTGTTTTATGACAAGTTTTGAATCCCCTTTTACGTGGAGTACCTTTACCTTCAATTGCTGGGTCATTTGTACCCCTAGTGCCAAACCTTCGTACTCTGCTACATTGTTGGTGCAAGGAAAGTCAAGCTTGTAGGCCATCACCACTTCTTCTTTTGTTTTCTCATTTTTTAACACAAAACCAGTTCCTCCTCCTTGTTATGTGGAAGAGCCATCTAATTCTAACGTATACTATGTGTTTCCCACCATTCCTACTTCCTCACCTTTGGGCTCAGAACCTCCTGGAAATAAAGCTAATAGATTTGACAACGCCTGACTTTTCACTATCTTTGGCCTAGAACATGTGATCTTGTACTCAGATAATGCCAATGGCCAACGTGTCATTCTTCTACTCACAATGGTTTTCGTGAGCAGATATCGAATATGATCACTTTTAGTTACCAATTCCAAAGGATGAGCTAACAGATAATGTCGAAATTTCTGAGTCACAAATACTAAAGCCAAACAATATTTCTCCAAGGATGTGTACAGCGACTCAGGCCCTTTGAGTACGCGACTAATATAATAAATTGGTTTTCCCTCTCCCTCGTTCTCCTGAGCTAAAAGTGCTCATATCAACTTACTGGTAGAAGTGAGATACATTATCAGCGGTTTTCCTGACTGTGGTGCCATCATTGTTTTTGGACATGTCAAAATCTGCTTGATTTTTTCAAAAGCCTCTTGGTGTTCCTTCCCCCAATCATATTCAATTTTTTCCTTTAACAATGGCATGAACGGGTGAGCGACCTCTGCCAGCGCTGAAATAAATCTTCTAAGATATGAAATTTTCCCTAAAAATGTTTTCAACAACTTGCGAGTCTTTGAAGGTGTCATTTCTAATATTGCTTTAGCCTTTGTGGGGTCCAAGTCTATTCCATGTCGATGTACAACATATCCCAAAAACTTTCCTTTTGGAACCCCAAAAGCGCACTTCAAAGGATTCTTCTTTAAATTGTAGTCACAACATCGCTGCAACACCTTTCTTAAATCATCTACATGATTGTATGCTATTTTGGACTTGACCACCAAATCATCCACATAGTCTTCCACTGTCTTGTGCATTAGATCAAGAAAAATGGTTGTCATGGAACGCTGATACATGGCTCCGGCATTTTTGAGTCCAAATGGCATTACTGTATAATGGAAATTTCCCATTAGGGTTTGAAATACTATTTTCTCAGCATCCTCTGGTACCATTTTAATCTGATTGCAGCCATTGAAACCATCCATAAGTGAAAACATCTTGTGCCCTGCAGTCGTGTCCACCATAGTATCAATGTTGAGCAAAGTAAAATCGTCATTTGGGCAGGCCTTGTTAAGATCGCGGTAATCCAAGCAAACTCGAATTTGCTCATTCTTCTTCTTCACATGTACTATATTTGCGAGCCATGTTGGATGCTGAGTAGGTTTAATAATACATGTTTTCAACAATTTTTCCACTTCTGCTTTGATCTGTATTTCCAAGTTTGGGTTAAATACCCATTGTTTTTGCTTCTTTGGTTATGACGTCGGGTGCACATTAAAATGATGACTGATTAGTCCAGTACTGAGCTCTGGTATTTGGCCGTACTCCTAGGCAAATACATCATGATACTCTTTGAGCAGACTTACCAAGGATTCCTTGGTTTCTTTGCTCAGACTATGACTCATGAAGGTTGGTCGCGAAATGATTCTATCTGTCAACTTTGCATAAGCCATGCTCTGGTCGCGAATTTGATTTTGGTGTCTCAGGGCCAGTGCCAACTGTACAAGCCTCTAAACCCCAACCCCGTCACAACTTGTATACTACACGTCCGTGGGGCATTTTTACTCGCGATCAACTTACTTCCTTTGACTTTATTTTATGCATGCCTTCAGCTTCCAATTCTTCCCATTTTGGCAAGAGTGTGGCATAGACACCCGAACCACTTTCTTTTCCGTATTCAGAAAAGTAAACTGCATCTGCGAAGTGAGCCTTAGAAGCACAAAAGGAGTTCTTGGTAGCTTTAAGCGTCATTATTCCTTATCCTTAATTGGTTTTCATCACTTGATGATATGATGAAGGCACTACACCATATGCATGTAACCATAATCTTCCTAGTAGTAGTTGATATGACGGCTCACCTTTAATGACATGAAACTTAGTAGGAGCCCTGATTTTCCCAACCTTGAGATCCAATGTCGCGAAACCCATAGTCGATTGTTGGTCTCCATTGAAATCAATAACTGAGATAACATAGGCCGCAATCTTGATTTCAGGAAAATTAATCATTCGTAGGGTCCCGATAGGTACTAAATTGATAGATGTTCCACCATCCAAAAAAGCTCATTTTATTTCGCGACCATTGACAGTAGGAGGTACATACAAAGGGCGGTTGTGAGGAAACAAGACCTTCCTGTCATTTTCCGAGAATGTAATTTCTCCTGTAGCCTTTGTCTACTATGGGATAATAATAGTATGATTAAGAGTAGCGATCATCTGTTCTTTCAAAAACTCTTTCACATGCTCTTGAATTGGGAGTTCATTAAACAAAGCTTCGAACTTAGAAGACTCATTTATTTCACGAGCTGGAGCATTCTTGGACTTGTTAACATTCACCATTTCAATATCATCATGACCACATACTACTACCACATGTGCTAGAAAAGGCTCATTAGTCACGTTTTTAGCCACATCAAGGTCTCTTGACTCTATCTTCCTGTGTACTAACCCGCGAAATGCCCAACTCCCTGTTAAAGAATGTCGAATGGACCTGTGATAAGGGCAGTAATTACTCCTCATCTTTTCCTCTCTTGTTGGCATCCTTTGGGTGGTAGATAGTGTTATAACTTGGTCAGCAATCCACTGATTAAGCAAAGCAATTGCTTCCTTTTCACCAAAAGGAAAAGGAGGTAGCTCAGATCTTTTGGTGCGATCCCCACGGTTTCCCCTTGTCCTCTCATTCTGTGCATCTGCCACCATCACTACTCGCCTCGTGATAATGCTGGGATGTGTCAGAGGTGCTAAGAACTCTCTCAATCTTCGCGCATTATCCACTAGTGCTGAAAAAGTTTTGACCTCATGATTGACCAAATGCACTTTATATTCACGCAACATTCCTTCTATGCAAATTTTGATTAACTGAAGCTCAGAGAGAAGCTCATGGCACGTAAAGCAGTCTCACGAAATCTCCTAACATAAGCAACGACTTCTTCTCCAAGGCGCTGTCTTTGCCTGGTGAGCGAAAGTATTGATATTTCTTCATCTGCTTGGAAGAATTTTGTGTAAAATTTTACCACCAAATTTGTCTAGCTTGTTACCGAAGTAGGAACCAAGATAATATACCACATGTATGCGGTGCCTGTCAGGGATTTAGAGAATTCCCTAAGTTTTAAGTGCTCGTTATTTCTATGAGGCCCTAAAGCATCAACAAATCTGGAAACATGCTCTCTTGCATTCCTCAGGATAAGGCAAGGCCATAATACTCGGATGATATGGTGGTGATATCTCAACTTCTTCCTTATAGATTTTTTTACTTAAAATGACTCGCAGTTGATCCTTAGTGATATAGATCTCATTCTCTAGGGACTCTGTTTGTACACGTGGCACCTCTCGTGAAACTTCTAGTGTGGCAACTCTCGACGGAGCTCGATTTTCAGTTCATGGTACTTTTGAGCCTGGTGCTGCTGTCTGAGACACTTTCATCATGGCGAGAAGAGCCTTTTGAGTCTCCTGAATGCTGAGCAAAACTTGTAACAAAACTGGTGTCACTTCCAGTGTTTTTGGTGTTGGATTTTCCATCGGAGGAACCTCTGTTTGCGTGTCTCTTGCAGTTGTACGCCGGTGCTGCCTTTGTGGTGGCAAAGCTGGTTCAGTTTCCTGAACTGGCTCCTCTTTTTGTTTCTCAGTTTGTTCGGCATGCCGGGTAGGTGGATGTCCTCTCCAGCAAGTTTTTCGAGGATTAGCTTGTGCATATGACATTTCATCCCCATCAGAGTCGCCTTAATGTTGGGGTTCTTATTTAATGTGATTTAGAAATAGTATTTACACACTTTAATACTCACTAAAAATAATATCTTTATTGAATACATTTTATGATCACATAATTATAGAAAGAGAATGGAAGAAAAGAGAAATTACACCATAAAATATCTAGAAAATCATTTTTTCTCTCTCTAGGAATTTATCTCTCTAAGTCTCTGAAAAGTCCCCTTGATTGAGTCCCTGGCCCCTTATTTATAGGCACTAGTGCAGCATAAGTTATTACCACGTCATCATGATTATCTGCGATATAGATCCGCGGTTAGCCTCCATAATTTACCTAGGTCGCGGTATTCAATTCGCGACATTACCAATCCGCGATCTTACCATCTTGCAATATCAGGAGGTTACCAATCCGCGAATTCCTTTAATTGATGTCATAGTTTCCTGGGTCACGTTATTTATGCATATTTTTCATTTACATGACCTTGAGCATTATTTGACGCATTCCAGGTACTTTACTTTGAGTGATTTTGATGAATAAGGTTGCGACCCACTATTCACCATCTAAAAGTATTTTCCTAGATCAGTCAAATAGCACACCCTACGTAATAAACTCATAGGGCCCGTTTGGGAACCATTGTTTTTATTTTTGTTTTGAGAACCAAAAAACAAGAACAATTCTTGTTCTTGTTCTTATTTTCTCACCCAAAAGAACAAGGAACAAAAAACATGTTTGGGGCAAAAAAACACACATTTTCTTACACAATTTTTTCTCTCTACCACAATTCTTTGTTTTTGGAAAATCCCAAAAAGAACAAAAAAACAAGTTTTTGTTGTTCCCTTGTTTTTTCTACTATTCACGAAAGCAATTTCCAAATTGAGAACAGAACAAACAGTAAAAAGGGTTGTCAAACATGTTATGTTCTCCTGAACAGTGCCAAAAAATAAAAAACAGAACAAAAACATGTTTTCCAAACGGGGCCATAGGGTTGCAAGGTTGACTTTTGGCTATGACCCCCCTTTGTCAGCCCTCAACGATTGTCTCTTTGTAGAGTTTTATCGCATGCCCGATCTCATCCAGAGATACCCTGTTGGCATTTTTTCCAAATTTCCCTTATCGGACCTCTGGATTCGCGGATTATATCAACGCAAATCCCCCTTTACACCCTGTTGGCATTTTTCCCAACTTTCCCTTGCCAGACCCTAGGATTAGCAGATTATATCAACGCGAATCCCCCCTATACACCTGGTAATGCTAAAGCAGATTCTTACAATATGATATCATAATTTATCATAGGGATAACTTCATTTACACCCCCTGAGGTTTGTCCTATCATCATTTTGACCCCCTCAGGTTTGCATATCTTCATTTACACCCCTTATGGTGTGAAATGTCTAAAATACCCTTATACCAAACACCCCTTAAATCAATTTAATCCCTAAATCAATTTAAACCCTAAACCAAACACCCTTTAGAATCAATCTAACCCTCAAACCAAACACCCCAATATCTATTCAATATTTTTTTTCTCTCTCTCTCCTCTATATCTCTTTCTCTCTCTAACTCTCAGATTCTCTCTCTCTCTCCTCTCTATCTCTCTCTCTCTCTCTAACTCTCACACACGCGCGCACACACACACACACACACACACACACGCACATATATATATACACACATATAGATCTATACATATATATATATATATATAGACCCATCGGGGGAGGGGGGAGGGGGTGGTGGGAGGGGGCGGCGCCGACGGGGAGGCGGTGGTGGGAGGGGGCGGCGCCGACGGGGAGGCGGTGGGAGTCGGCCGGCGACGAGAGTCGGCCGGCGACTTATATATATATATATATATCTATGTGTGTATATATATATAGATCTATATATATATGTGTGTGTGTGTGTGTGTATGTGTGTGTGTGTGTGTGTGTGGTGTGTGCGTTTGAGAGAGAGAGAGAGAAATTTTTTTTTTTAATTTTATATTTATTTTCAAATTTAGTTTTTTTTTTGAAATTTAATATATATATATTTGAATTTTATATTTATTTTCAAATTTTATATTTTTTTTGAAATTTATAATTATTTTCGAAATTTAATATATATTATTAGAATTTTATATGATTTTTTTTAATTTTATATATTTGTCTTGAATTTAATATGTTTTTAAAAAAAAATTCAAAATTTATATATATATATTTTATTTTATATTTATTTTCGATTTTATAATTTTTTTTGAAATTTAATATATTTTTTTGAATTTTATATGTTTTTTTTTTAAATTTTATATATTTGTTTCAAATTTTTTATGTTTTTTGTGATTTTTATATTTATTTTTGAAATTTAATATGTTTTTTTGAAAAAAAAATAATTTCAAAATTTATATATATTTTTTAATTTTATATTTATTTTCGAATTTATAATATTTTTCAAATTTTAATATATAAATTTTTAAATTTTATATATATTTTGAAATTTTAATACAAATTAAATTATTAAATGATGGGAGGGGGTCTAATTGATAAAAACACTATCCTTGTTTCCAAACAGAATAAGGATAAGACATTGAAGGTAGTTTAGGGATTTTTAAAAAAATTCAGGCTGATGTCATCGTTTAGGGGGTCTAAGTGATGAGAATATTGAAAAATAGAGAGTATAAATAAAGATATGCAAACCTAAGGAAATCCAAGTGAAGATAAAACAAACCTCAGGGGGTGTAAATAAAATTATCCCTTTATCATATCATCCATTACATTATGTATCGTTTGGTTCGTAATTTTCTTTTTTTTAGCATCCCAGAGTTGCTTTAAAAATTGACATTACCTAAATCATTTACATTATTGTTACCACGACTGCGATGAAACCGCGATTGCAACCATGAACCACTGTGACACCAAAAAAATTACTTCATTTGCAACCATGAACCACTGTGACACCAAAAAAATTACTTCAAATTTGTATGCTACTCAATCATTACCATAATAAAAAAAAATATAGGCAAGTTATATGGCTGTAGGAATTAATCCTTTCCAACATATTATTGGTTCATTATGTCTCAAAAGTTATTGAATATCTATTTCACAAAACCATGATTTGGCCTAGAAAGCCATTTAATCAATGTCATGCATCAAAAGCATATAAAGCACAACAACAATTGAAAGGGATACACGTAATACAATCATTACGATTCTCCAAATATTTTTAAAAAAACTAAAACCACTCAAATAAAGGTGTAAACTGAAACTCTGGAAGAGGACCATGTGTCTTAATTAAAGAGACATTATCTTATAAGAATCGTTCATAAAAATTGGAGGTCCCATTTGTGTCACACGTGTGAGGTACACAATCAGAATTATTGAATTATATACATATCATTCATTATTCTAACTAAATAGGGGAGAAGTACCAAATCCAGACACCAAACCCATGCCATAGCCCATTTAGACCATAGACATCTCTGTTGGGGAGGGGGGCAATCTTGGTCCCCATTAAGATTCGTCCTAACGGTATTGGTTATTATAATGATAACGGTATCGGTATAACGGACTCGGATCAGTATCGTAATTACGTAACAGGACTCGATTATGGCAATTGTAAATTTTTTAAAATTTTGCACATTTTACCAAAATGTTCTAATTGGATATTTTTGGCAATATGAATGAATAAAGATTATTTTTTGGTAGATTTAAGTGAATTTTATTGATTTTTTTAAAGAATTTTAATATAAAAAATGAGTTATTAATAAATCTAATGGTGTCGTCGTTATTTTAATGTTTATGATATACTTATTATGATATTATTAAATTAAATTTAAATTTAAATAAATAAAAAATTGAAATCACAAAAGATATAATTTATTTTCAACAATGTAAAATAATTTAAAAAAAGGTACATGGTTCACCACCAAAATGAATTTCGTGGTGGATCTTGTTGCTCTGGTTGGGGTTCATGAAAAGATTATCAATTTTGAGCTGTATCTTCGGTGGACATTTGATTCATCATTAGTAGACCATCTTCTCTTTGTAACTGATAAGGATTATTCTGACCCTGAGCATATCCCGATGAATTACTAGACTGATTTATACTGATGTTATGCCTTTGTCCATAATATCCATAAGACATCTGAGGTTGAGGAGGCACAATGGGGTATTCCTCTGCATGAAAAAATCTATAAGGTTATGGTGGATAATAACTTTGACTTATACCATACTGTGAGCTTGGTGATTGCCCTAACAAAAATTCACCTGCAAAGATTACTTAACATGTGCAAATCAAAAAAAAAAATCTTTACTTTTCAATAATTCAATAATGGAGTAACATTTATAATATCATATACATAACAAAAAGTTTTTTAATCCAAATTTTTGAAAAACTTCAATTGTGTTAACCATTACGGTATTTTCGAAACCGGTGAGAATCGGGGTTACGGCCACCGTAACGGCCGTTACGAGTGTGGGAATCAGTTAACATCACTGTAACGGCTCGTAACGGTATCGGCAATACAAAAAACCGTTACGTAACGACTGTTACGGCAAACCATGGTCCCTGTATAAGAGCCTAATAAGTTGTACTTGACATAGCTTGGCTTGAGCTGGATAATAATAAGAGACACACACATATGTATATATATAGGGATAATTACACAAATCTCTCATGAACTAAGGCATAATTGCATATGATTCACCTAATATTTTAATAATATCATAAACCTCCCTTAGCAGTTAGCATTATCGAAATATTGGTTCGATAAGAAATAATAGTGAAATAACGTATATATCCTCCTATCTTTAGAGATTTTTAGAGAATCTTTTAGAGATAGGTGAATTTATTACCTTACTCCCAAATTTATTTGCGGGAATTATGTGTACCGGCATCTGTCATTTCATATGCGCCTCTTATCTTTCTCAAGTCTTGACAGAAGGTTTGTAGAGAGAGAATGAATGATTTTTTAGAGATAATAGGTATAAACAACCATTCAAATGGGTTTATAAAAAATACATATGAGGGCAATTTAGTAAAAAAAGTTGGGATATTCTAGTAATTTTGAATGTAAAAGTAAGGATTCAAATGTAATTGTAAAGATAATAAGGGTAAAATAGGAAATTTGGTCCATAATATGTCATTATTGACCAATAAAGTAAATTTCTAGCTTTGACTTTGAACAAAAGAGATTAAATGTTATAACGGATGTACAATGAAGAAAGATTTCTGATATTATTAATATGTTAGGGAAATTGAGTGCAATTATGCCATAGTTCGAGGAAAGTTTGTGTAATTATCCCTATATATATATACACATATGTATATGACATCTACTCTTTCCGCAAGAATCCGGTCAAGAAGAAATTATTGATTACAACGGTGACACCATATCATTAAGCGTATCACAAATCAATAAAATCAAATATTTTTGCCATGTGTCATATAACTTACCAACTCAGCAATGAGATATAATTGGAAACACAAAAAAAAATTGAAGTAAAAAATAATTCTAAGATTCATGTCTCTCACATAACTTACCAACTTAGCAATATGATATATATGGATACCAAAAAAAGAAGAAGCAATTGTTAGTGTCTCTCTCTTAGCTCAAAATAAAAAGAATTTCAGCCTTCTCTCTTTTTTGATCTAATTCTTCAACATTGAATTATGTCAATAATATTTAGGTTTATAATTCATAAGCACAGTGAGAGAGGCACGTGAATCTTAAAATAGAGAAAGACATGAATTTTGGGTTAATTTCGGTAAATCCTCCTGTGATTTCAAAAAAGATCATTTTGGCTCCTTCCTATACAGAAAACCCCCCTACACTTATCAAACTGTATTAGCTTGCCTTACTCCCTATAATTTTGGACCAAAATACCCTTGGTATTTAATGAAAAATGATTTAAAATTAAAAATATATATATAAAATTATAAAATATATATAAAATTCAAAAAAACTATATAAAATTCAAAAATATATATAAAATTCATAAAACAATATATAAAATTCGAAAAAATATATAAAATTTTAAAAAACAAGTAAGAAGATGTAAAAACAAAAGAATAAATTAAGGTTACAATAGAATACAAGTAAGAATATATAAATTTTGAATTTTATATATTTGTTTCGAATTTTATATATATATTTACGAATTATATATATATATATTTTCAAATTTTATATGTTTTTTTTTAATTTTAAATCATTTTTCATTAAATCCCAGGGGTATTTTAAATCATTAAATAATTTTTCAAATTTTAAATCATTTTTACGAATTATATATATATTGTTTCAAATTTTATATGTTTTTTTTCGAATTTTATATTGTTTTTACAAATTTTATATGTTTTTTCAAATTTTATATATTGTTTTATGAATTTTATATATTTTTACGAATTTTATATATATTTGTATGAATTTTATTTATTTATTTATCTAATTTTATATGTTTTGTTTTTAATTTTATATATATATTTTTGAATTTTATATTTTTTCGAATTTTGTATATTTTTTACGAATTTTATATATTTGTTTCGAATTTTATATGTTTTTTTTAATTTTAAATCATTTTTCATTAAATCTCAGGGTTATTTTTGTCCAAAATTATAGGGAAGGGGGCAAACTGATATAATTTGATAAGTGCATGGGAGTATTCTATATAGGAGAAAGGCAAAGTGATCTTTTTTAAAATTACATGGGGGTTTACTAAAATTAACTCATCTTAGAATTGCTTTTATTTTATTTTATTTTATTTTGCGTTTTCTATTATATCATATTGTTAATGTGGTAAGTTATAGGACACATGGAAAAAAAAATTGATTTTATTGGTTTGTGATTAGGGTTGTAAATGAGTCGAGCCGAACTTTGTAATGTTCAAGCTTGTTTATTTATTAAACGAATCTAAAAATTGTGTACAAGCATGTTTCATTTATAAAACGAACAAGCCCGAGTCAAGCGCTAGTTTTAACAAATCGAGTTCAAGTCTGTATACGAACGACCCGGTTCAGTTGTAGCATATACTACTCTTATTAATAGTCACCTAGATTGAATTATTTGTTAGAGATTAGGGTCTTTAATAATTTTTAATATAATAACAATATTGAGCTTAATATATTTGTTGGGTGCAGTACTTTAACTTTAACCCAACAAATTAGTGTAAAGTAAATTAGGCTTTAGATATGGTAAAATTTTATATTATGTATTACATAATATAATAATTTATAATATATATATATATATATATATAAAAGTGAGTTTTTAACAAACCTTGTTCCCGAGTTTTATTCACAAATATTTTCAAGTCAAGCTCATACTTGTTTAAGTTTGGTTCATTTATAAAGTGAGCTTGAAAATTTGATCTAGTTTTAAACAAACAACCACGAACCGAGTTTTTATCAAATCAAACTCGAATTGTTTGTCGAACACTTGATTCGTTTACAACACTATTTGTGATATCATGTCAGCTTAATGACATGATATTACCGTTGTAATTAATAATTTGACATATGCTTGGATTAATGTAATAGATTTTGGAATTGGATTGAGCTAATATATTCGTTTTGAGACAATTGCCATACAACTTATACAAAGTAAGATTAAATTATTGCATATTCAAATTGAAAGTTCAATTTTTCCTCATGAGAGGAAATTATGACAATTTAGCAGAAGCCAAGCCAAGCCAACATCACTCACTCCATCTTCAGAAGGATTAAATAAATTTCAATTAAGTACGAAAAGATTGATTTTGGGCATATACCAAGCCCTAAAACAATATATGACAAACCAAGCCTCAGCTTTGCTGTCATGAGTGGTGGTTGGGTGGGAGGTGTTTGGATGGTCACCAAACTATACATATCATCTTGATCTAATTTGAGTATTAAAATCATTAATTATTTCTGATCTCATGAACCACAAACCATCCCTAGTAATTCCTACTTTCCTGTCTTTTCTCTCACATATATTTTGCTAATTAGTGAATGAACATGTTTAGTATTCTTTCTACATTGTCAAAATACTCTTTAAAAGATATAAAGTTTCACTTTACATCGAATTAATATGGTATGACCGTTTAACAAAAATAAACCAAATTTGTACATTTCATCTAATATTAAATAACTAAAAATGCATTTTACTTTGACAAAATAAAGGATAAATTAAGGAACTTGACTTATTTGCTACATCGTTAAAACATTAACGATTTTTAGTTTGGTTTAGGTTTGTCTTGTTTTTGTTTTTTTTTTTAAAAATCAAATGTACTTTGGTCTTTACATTTTAATTTCAAATGTTTTTTCTAGGTGGGTCCCGCATTCCACTACACATCATTTTTTTTTCTCTCTCTTTCTTTCTATATAGGATAATTTGCACTAACACCCCCTGAGGTTTGCATCTATATATATTTTCAAAAACATATGTTTTAGAAATATATATATATTTCGAAAATATATATATATAATTTGAAAAATATATAAATTCGAATATATATTTATTTCAAAAAAAAAAATTTCAAAATATATATATTTTCAAAAACAAAATTCAAAAAATTATATAATTTCGAAAAACATATAATCATTTCAAAAAATATGTATATTTTCGAATTTATATATTTTTCAAATTATATATATATATATTCGAATTATATATATATATCTCAAATTTTATATATTTTTTGAAATTTATATATGTTTTTTAAAATTATATAATTTTTTGAATTTTGTTTTAGAAAATATATATATTTTGATTTTTTTTTTGAAATATGTATATTCGAATTTATATATATTTCAAATTTTATATATATTTTTTCGAATTATATATATTTCAAATTATATATATATTTTTTAATTTTTTGAAATATATTTTTAAATTTATATATGTTTTTCGAAATTATATAATGTTTTGAATTTTTTTTTTGAATATATATATATTTTGAATTTTATATATATTTTTTGAAATATATATATTCGAATTTAAATATTTTTCAATTTATATATATTTTTTCGAATTTTATATATATTTTTCAAAATTTATATATTTTATTCTAATTTTATATATTTTTTGAAATTTATATATATTTTTCGAAATTTATATATTTTATTCTGATTTTATATTTTTTTTCAAAATTTAAATATTTGTTTTCGAATTTTATACATTTTTTTGAATTTTATATATTTTTTCGAATTTATATATATGTTTTTCAAAATTTTATATATTTGGGGTTGGGGCATAAATGTCATTTCACATTATTCTTAATATTTTCGAATTTTATGAAGGGTATTTTGGTCATTTGGGGTGTCATGGCAAACAAAACCAAACATCAGGGGGTGTTAGTGCAAATTACCCTTCTATATATATATACAATTCATGGTGGGCCCCGCTGACCACTACTTTTTACAAAACCAAACAAAACCAATATAGCAAGACAAAACCAGACAAGACCAGAAATCAAACGGCCCTAAGAACTTAGAGACTAAACTTTTTCACGAATTTTAATTTTAATTTGAGAGTTAAAGCTGCAAACCTCACCAGTCAAATTCAATTTATTTTTAGCAAAGTAGTAAAACTTATGACTACTTCTCTGTATTATGTCCATATTAAATATCCGTACTCTTTGAATATTTTTGAATACATGCATGCATGATAAATGTATCTACACTTTTTATATCCTATCAAATACCTGAACTTTCAAATATTAAAAAATTACATGTATGAATATATTCATTATTTGAAATCATACTCAGTATAATGTTATTGTATTTTATGATTTACGATGGTAGTGTTAATTTTTATCCTGGTAACACTGTATAAGATAATTTCGATCTTAAAAATAAGTGTTAGACTAATATTAAAATTATGTAACAATATGTCATTTCTATATATCCTTAAGACCCTGTTTGGTAGGTGGTATGGTCCCAGGTGGTCTGGTCTGATCTTGCGTTTTATGGGACCAGACCATGTTTGGTAACATTGGTCCCAAATTTTTGGTTAGACCAAGTAAGATCAAATCAGACCAAAATGGCCTCATTTCAGACCAAAAAAAAAGGTGGTTCCTGGTCCGGTCTGGTCTTATTAATAAAATATATTTATAAATAATTAAAAATGAATAAATAATAATAAAAAATTAAATAAAACATATTTTAAAAATAATATATAAATAATAAATAATAAACAAAATGAAATAAATAATACCTAATAATAATAAAAAATGAATATAATAATAATAAATAAATGAATAAATAATAAAATATATTTATAAATAATTTAAAATGAATAATTAATAATATAAATAATAAATTAAATAAAACATAATAATAATAAAAAATATATACAATAATAATAAATAAATATAATAATAATAATAAATGGACTAAACAATAAATAATAATAATAAATTAATAAAATAAATAATAAATTACATAAAACATATTTAAAAATATAATAAAAATAATAAATAATAAAAAAAAATGAAATATATAATAATAATAAATAAATATAATAAAAAATAATAAATAGATATAATAATAAATAATAAGTAAATATAATAATGAATAAATACTTCATAATTATAATAATAAATTAATATTAAATTAATAAAATATATTAAAAATAAATAAATAATTTATAAATTAAATGAATTAAATAATGAAATAATAATAGATAAATAGAATATATTTATAAATTAATATATAAATTAATAAATAATAATTTAATAATATAAATAATAAAATATATTATAAAGTGAAGAAATAATAAATAAAGAAATAAATAATACATAAATAAATATTATAATAAATAATAAATAAATAGTAAGACCAGACCGCTTACCAAACAGACTTTTCCAGATCAGATTAGACCAGACAGACCGGACCTAACCAGACCAGACCAAACCACCTAACCAGACCAGAAAGACCGCCTGCCAAACATGGCATAAGAATTATTAGTCATTTCCTCCGCCTCCGCCCTTTATTTTGTCTGCAACCAAATTTAAATTCAAATTACTACTTTGCGTGAGTTTGGTTCTCTCTCTTCTCTAAACATTTAACTGCAATAATCTCTCAATTAATTTTGGGTCCATCTTTACCACTCTCACCTTCTCCCATTAAAAGATTATACTATAATGCAATACACGCATACAGATACATCATATATATATATATAACCCGCTCCTTTGTTGAGATGTTCTCTCCCATCCTTCAAGCAAAGCAGCTCTAACTTTTTCTCTCTCTACCCTTTTTTTATTCCACTCTTTTGTGGTTTCTGGATTTCTGTGCTCTTATAGAGATCTGTTGCAAAATGGGGTTTTTACGAAGCACTTGCACTGACTCTAGAGAGCCACAACACAACCCAATTGCTTCAAATACTTCCTCTTCA
This sequence comes from Cornus suecica, assembly GCA_963922005.1. Lineage (NCBI taxonomy): Eukaryota > Viridiplantae > Streptophyta > Magnoliopsida > Cornales > Cornaceae > Cornus > Cornus suecica. The sequence continues at coordinate 6,165,622 of OY998238.1, read as the reverse complement.
GCCTCTGATCACTACTACGCCTATAATGAGCTGAGACTCCACACTCTATTGCAGAAGATGATTTGGGAATTTGGGTTGGGTTGTGTTCTTCCACATCGCCCGCGAAAACGAAGCCCCAGACAAGATGAGAGAGAGGGTGAGAAGGGTCGTAGCAATTTGGAGCACAAGAGGGCATGGTTGCTCGCAGAGTCTGGTGGGTGTGGCCCAGAACTCACAAATGCGGACCCACAATCAGTTCACTCCTCTTTCAGGCTCACCATCTGCTCTCAGGTTGAGCTTGAATCAATGAGTGTGACCAATCCTTCCTCTGCAACGGTTCTGATGGTGAATTTGGACAATGGGTTGAATGAATCTCGATCTTCGGAGCTAAAATGGCGCCGAATTGAGTCGCTGGAGAGGAGTATTTCTCCTGTGGCTCATACCTTGATTAGGTTCAGCTATGCTGAAATTGTCTCGTCCACTCGCAATTTTTCGAAAGGTATTGAATTGGGTTTTGTTGTTTTAGTCCATTTTTGTGATTCTTTGTACGTATTTGTGATCAATTTGTGTTGGATTGGGCAGGCAGGGTTTTGGGTAGAGGTGCTTTGAGTTGGGTTTTTAGAGGGAGACTAGGGTTTTTGAGAACTGCGGTGGCGATTAAAAGGTTGGATAAGGAAGATAAGGAGACTCCAAAGGCATTTTGTAGAGAATTGATGATAGCTAGTTCTCTCCATAACCCAAACATTGTTCCTCTTTTGGGTTTCTGTATTCATCCTGAGGAGGGTTTGTTTTTGGTGTATAAGTATGTATCTGGAGGAAGCTTAGAACGATACTTACATGGTATGATTTTTAAATTTTTGTGAATGTGTGATTTGAATTTCTTTTGATTTTTGTCAATCTGAGTGATTTTACATAATACCCATTTGCAGAGAAGAAGAGGGGAGTGAAGGGTGGTTCATCACTTCCTTGGTCTGTGAGGTATAAGGTTGCTGTTGGAATTGCTGAAGCGATTTGTTATTTACACAATGGAACTGAAAGATGTGTTGTTCACAGAGACATTAAGCCCTCAAACATTCTTCTTTCTTCCAAGAAAACACCTAAGGTGAGAGAGGGATAGGTTCTTTATCTTGTTCAAATTCATTTCTTTTCTGTTTATTTTATTTTTATTTTTATTTCGTTCATGTTTAGATGATTATATGATCGTGTATTGAATAGTCTGACCCATATCAGTTTTTTTTTTTTTCATCAACCATTGTCATATTATAAAATTTTGATGGTATTTTGCAGTTATGTGACTTTGGATTGGCTACATGGACTCCTGCACCTTCAGTACCTTTCCTTTGCAAAACTGTCAAAGGAACTTTTGGGTATAATCTCATTCCTAAACGAACTTCTAAAAGTTGAAAGATTGAAGCATAAGAAAGAAAATCATCTATACTTTTCTTTTTCAAAGTATACATACATTGGCTGATAATATATATTCTATGCACAGTTATTTGGCTCCTGAATATTTCCAGCATGGGAAAATATCCGATAAAACAGATGTTTATGCTTTTGGCGTGGTCTTATTGGAATTAATTAGTGGGCGTAAGCCCATTGAAGCGAGGCGAGGACCAGGAGAGGAGAACTTGGTTGTTTGGGTAGGTAACTTTTAATTGTAGTTCAACTTCAATTCCATTAACTTTCTCATAATTGATTCAGTGGTCATAACCTTCAGAAAATAAAACAGTTCACTATATGGCTACATGATGTGATGATAACCAAAATGAAAGAAAACCAGTCTTCTCGAGATCATACATTTTGATCGGTGAATACTTCTGAAGAAAATGGCTTATACCCGTCATTGCATATAGTATAGCTAATATTCTATCAGTCATATACATCTCATTCTATTATTTATAGGATTCATTAAAAAGAAAATTCAATAAACTAGTTTTTTTAAGATCAAATGGAATCTTGCGCGTTCAGTGCCTGGTATGTATCACCATAGATTCTTTAATTAAACTCTAGATTTAACTGTGCAAGTATATCTTAGAATTTGTGAACTTTTGAAACCATTTGGGAATGCATTATTAATACTGCCTTATTGTTAGGTAGAACATATGGTATGTATCACCATAGATTCTTTAATTAAACTCTAGATTTAACTGTGCAAGTATATCTTAGAATTTGTGAACTTTTGAAACCATTTGGGAATGCATTATTAATGCTGCCTTATTGTTAGGTAGAACATACAAATTAAGCTTCCTTCCGACACCTACAATTGGAAGTATTTCCATTGTGCTTTAAGAAGAATGTAAATGATTTCCTCTCTCTCTCTCTTTTTCCCCCTTGCTGGTGAAATATGACTTTTTAAATTTCATCCTATCAGTTTAGTGATGATACTATTCATATCGAATACCTTCTTTTCTTCCATGACTCCAATGTTGTGGATTCGTCCCTTCAAATAATATGAGGAACAATCAAATAGTTTCAAGCATAATCTAGTTTGTAACTTATGTAATTCATAATATGTATGAATTAATGCGACTTTGTAATTTTTCGAAGTAAATTCATTGGATATATGAATCTTCAGACCCACTTGTTGATCTCATATAATCATTAGAATGACTGAATGACAAAACATGGTCATTAACCAAATGTCATCATTTTGCTGGGTATGTTCTGTTGAAGAAAGGCTTCAAGTTTTCTAGGTAGTCTGTGCTAGGAAAGTCCCCGTACCAATTATCCTATCGCTTAAAAAGCTTTGTTTCTTACCTAGACATAAAGGCCTAATCAAATCTGATAATCAAGACTTGCTGAGACAGATAAAATGTTGTAGACCTATCCTTTGACCTTATTTTCACGAAATGGTTTGTCCTCACACCGGATCCCCGTTCAAGAATTGAAGGGCATTGTTTTCTGTTGGTTGAGTAGTACAGAGTAGACACATAATGGCATAAATTTTTGCTGTTGGATCACCTGACTTTCTGTTGAGTTGGAGAACAATATGGCTTAAGGTGGCTAAGAGAGTAAAGGAAAAGGACATCTTGATGTCCTTTGACAGACATAATTGTCGAAGTTAGATTCTAAACATTTTGTTTTTGTTTTTCAGGCGAAACCTTTATTGCAGCAAGGAGAGATTGAAGTGTTGCTTGATCCACGGATTAAATTTACTCCAAAATACTCGAATCAGATAGCTCGGATGGTTCAAGCTGCATTGGCTTGTATCAATAACGAAGAAAGTAGAAGACCAAGCATTGATGAGGTAAGTGGAATACTGAGAGGAGAGGAACCTAACTGCTCTAACAGGAAGAAGTCCAGTTTTCGCGGTAGTGGTTTTGTTGTAGATTGTTATCCTCAATTGCAACGGACCAGAAGCGAGATGAGGAGTCATTTAGCTTTGGCCATGCTAGGAGTTTCAGAATTTGAAGATGATGACCACCTTCATAGTCGTTGAAACATTAATACATTGAACTATTTAATCTTTTTTCTTTTTGAGCTTGATTTGCTTGAAGATAGTGGTGACTCTAGAACTGAAAAGAGTGTCTGAAATTGTATATATTATATACAAAAAGGTTTCTGATGGGCATTGCATATGTACATATTTCCATTCTCTTGTTTCCGCTTTTAGAGTGAAATAGGAGCGTAGGATTTATGTAGTTGGGATATAGGCTTGGTGGTTGTTGTTTTCTTGCTTTGGGGGAGAAGGGTGAATTTTATTATTATTTATTTTTAATTTGAAAGATTGCTGAAATGTTATTGATTGTGATCTTTGTCTAACTAATGTTATTTTACATGACCCAATAATGCGCGTGGTTGCTCTGTATGTATTACAAGTTTGTATCAGCCTTATATGATATGTATTACTATTATTTCTCCAAAATCCTATGAAGTAGTAATATTATAGTGAATTTTGTTTCTTTCCCTTCTTCATTTATTTTTATTTTTTAACTTTAATTGTTTTGGTTTAGGGTGGGGTTCAGAGGCAAATTGTCACACATGAACCTAGATATCTAGCAAATATAATAAATCACACAAATGAATGAAGAGACAATTAATTTTATTAAAAGAATGACCAAACAACAGACGTAGCTCATCGTTGGGGCATGAATTCATAATTCATATAACCAAAGAGGCGGATAAGGTAGTGTGACAAGTTTCAATGCAATCAGGGGTTGATGGTGACCATCTACCAACTCTTGTGCTAACTGTTAAAAGATTATTAAATATACCAGACATGCATGCGTACGTATATGATATAATATATATATATATCCACACAGGGAGGTTACAGTTTAGCTGTCAAAACTTTTATGAGGGGGAAGAGAAAGAACAAAATTCTTCTCCTGCCTCTCCAATTAGCATCATATCGCCCAGATTTTGCCACACATCCTGTGCCCAATGATCAAAAGTCAAGATCATGTGATTGATTTTAGGGTTTATTTCAATAAATCCCCTCCTACTATTCAATTTAATAAACTAATTTTTATTAGGATAAATACCACTAACACTCCCTCAAAGATACTCTAATTCCACACAGACCCCCTCGATATTCACTATTCCTACTCGGACCCCTCAAAATTGAATTTTGTCCCACAAAGACCCCCTCCGTCTTCACGCCGTTAAACTGTGCAGTTAACCACCTTGTGAATTGTCTATTTTGCCCTCAAAATGATATAAAATGACTTGCATATCCTTCTTCTTCTTCAATTTGGGTATCTCAAAACCCTAACCCTAATTTATATATAGAGAGAGATTGAAGATGGGGATTATATATATTGCATACCCACGTATACATATATATATATGCTGCTATATATACCCGTATATATATATATAACTGTTATATATATACCCGTATATACATATATATACCCGTATATATATGTGTGTATATATATATATATGCATAGATCTATATATATGTGTGTGTGTGTATATATATATATATGTGTGTGTGCGTCTGTGTGCAGAGAAAGGGAGGGAGGTGTGTGTGTGTGTGAGAGAGAGAGAGAGAGAAAGAAAAAGAGAGAGAGAGAGAATTAAATAAAATTTAAATATTTTTTTAATTTTATATTTATTTTCGAATTTAGTTTTTTTTTTAAAATTTAATATATATATATTTTGAATTTTATATTTATTTTCAAATTTTATAATTTTTTATGTTTTTTCGAATTTTATAATTATTTTCGAAATTTAATATATATTATTTGAATTTTATATGGTTTTTTTAATTTTATATATTTGTCTTGAATTTAATATGTTTTTTAAAAAAAATTCAAAATTTATATATATTTTTTATTTTATATTTATTTTCGATTTTATAATATTTTTCGAAATTTAATATATATTTTTAAATTTTTATGTTTTTTGCGATTTTTATATTTATTTTCAAAATTTAATATGTTTTTTTGAAAAAAAAAATAATTTCAAAATTTAGATATATTATTTTTGAACTTTATAATATTTTAAATATTTCTTTCAAATTTTATATATTATTTTTGAACTTTATAATTTAGGTATGTTTTTTGAAATTTAAATATTTTTTTGAATCTATATATTTTTCCCCTTTTTTATATATTTTTTTTCTAAATTTTTATATATTTTCAGATTTTAATATAATTTTTCAAAATTTTATATATATTTTTTTATTTTTTATTTTTTTGCATTTTCATATTTTATATAAATTTTTTGAATTTTAAATATTTCTTTCAAATTTTATATATTATTTTTGAATTTTATAATTTATATATTTTTTCAAATTTTATATATATTTTTTCTAATATATATATATTTTCGTAATATATATATATATATTTTGGGCATATGGGTAATTTCATATTTTATATATTACCCTAATATAATAAGTGAAACCTTAGGGGGTGCTACTGTAATTTACCCTTTTTAAAAATATATATCGAAGGGCAAATTAGTAATTTCATAATAAAAATGTCAATAAACCTAACGGCCGTCTGTCAGAGGGGGTCCATGTGGGAATACTCAATATCGAGGGGGTTCGTGTGGGATTATGATCTCTTTGAGGGGGTGTCGGTGGGAATAACCCTTTTTATTATGTCCATTTTGCCCCCTATACTATTCAATTTCATCATTATGCCCCCTTCTCCTCATATTTTGAGTCAAAATATCTAAATTAGCCTCCCTTAATAATATAAGGGGTTTAGTGAAATCAACCCTTAAAAATTTTATTTTTCAAAAATAAATTATATGTTATGAAAAATATGATATAATCAATACTTTTTTTGTGAAAAATATATATTATGTTCCAAAATATGATTTTTTTTCTGAAAAATAATTTTTTTGCAAAAAGTATATATTATGTTCCAAAATATGAATTTTTTTCCGAAAAATATATATTATGTTCCAAAATATGATTTTTTTTCTGAAAAATATTTTATTTGTGAAAAACTATTTATTATGTTCCAAAATATGAATTTTTTTCCAAAAACTACTTTTTTTGCGAAAATAAATATTATGTTCCAAAAATATAATCTTTTCCTAAAAATAATTTTTTTGCGAAAAATATATATTATTATGTTCCAAAATATGATCTTTTGCGAAAAAAAATATACTATTATATTCCAAAATATGATTTTTTTTCCAAAAAATATATATATTATTTTTTCCGAAATAATTTATATTTTGGATAATAATATACTCCCTCCGAAAAATAATTTTTTTGCGAAAAATATATATATTTTTTTGAATTTTTAATTTTTGCGAAAAATATAATTGATTTTCGAAAAATAATTTTTTTAAATGGTTGATTTCACTAAACTCCATTATACTATTGAGGGTAGTTTAGGCATTTTGACTCAAAATGTGAGGTGAGGGGGTATAATAATGAAATTGAATAGTATAGGGGACAAAATATATACAATGAAAATTAATTAATTAAACTAGATAGTATATAGGGATTTCTTGAAATAAACCCTTATTTTTACCGTTTTCCAATAAGAATCTTACCATTTCATTTATAATATACATAACTCAATATATATATATATATATACACACACATATAGTACAAAAGTTTTGTTTCCCCCAAAATTTGGTCTCTGAAACCAAGCGGAAAACTATATTCTTTTTCCCCACAAAGACATGTCCTTAATCCTTAGGATATCTCAAAATTTTAAAATTATATTTAAATATTAAATATAGTTATAATAACACTTTACCTCTATCATATTAATCTCTTATTTAACTACACTTCTATTTCAAATTAAACTATTTTATAATATCTTATCAATTTATCTATCATATTATTATCTATTTTAATCAACCTCATCTCTTTTATTTAATTTTAATTAGACTCAAACTCTGAAAAATCTATCCTGAAATTAGTAATTTAGTATTTAATTAAAAACCCAATTATAATTAAACTATTTAAGAATCATGTAATTTACATAAATAAATAATTCTACTATGTATATAAACTACACACGTCACTACTCTAATATTATATAATTTTTTTTTCTTTTTTAGATAATATTATTGAACTTAATTCAATAAGGTAAAAGTTGTATTAGAACCAAACTTTTTTTTTTGGAGAATTCCTTTAATAAGTTCAAGTCTAAGAATATATCCTATTTAGTTATTAGAAATAAAGTTTGTCTCCATCATATACCCATGTTAATAGTTATGTAATCTTTTTAATCTTTCACCCACACTTCGTCATCATTCCTAACATAAACTAACTCTTGGAAAAATTACATATAGAGACCAAACCTAAACAAAATTGATCATGAAGGAACCACAAAATAAATAAATAAAATACATAGTTACCAATTTAAGAACTTAATTGCGATTAAGTGGCCATTATAGGATAATTTAGTCAAATATTTTTTTCTCTCAATCAAGCATTGTAAATTTTAGATTTTGGTATTTACAATTAGAATTAATGTCTCAATAAATTAAATTAACATGATACAAGATTATAATTTTCCCTGAACTCTTTTTAAGTAATTACATATTCTATTGTTAATTCTTCTTTAAACAAGAACTCTTCCCCAATCCATCCCAACCCCCGTTCTCCCTCTGCATTATTTGTTAAAATGGCATATCAAAGACATATTGCATCCACGCATCCTTGGATTTACCTATAATGGAAAATAAATGTATCTTTTCAACTTTATTGTAATAGAATTTCATCATCTTTGTAATAAGAAACACAGTTCACCATAATAGAGTTCCATCATTTGTGTAACAAGAAACACAATACAATAATAAAAAACGCAACCTTGGATTTGCCGTAAAAATAGATGCAATAGAAAACACATATATCATCCCTCAAATTTGATTTTTGTAGTAATAAACACACAAAAAAAGTATAACTCTTGGATTTATCATCAAAATGAGTAGAGTAAAAAATACATATATGACTTTAACTTCATTGTAATAGAATTTTCTCATTTTTGTAATAAGAAACACAATTGACTTTAATAGAGATTCATCATTTTTGTAATAAGAAACACAATACGTAATATGAAAAGTACTATAATAAAAAATATAACTCTTGGATTGCCACCAAATGGGTATAATATAAAACACATATATCATCACTTCAACTTTATTTTTTTTAGTAAGAAACACAATAAAAAGTATAACCCCTGGATTTAGCATTAAAATGAGTATTGTGGAAAATACATATATTACCTCAACTTCACTATAATAGAATTTTATCATTTTTGTACTAAGAAACATAATTCACTATAATAGAGTTTAATAATTTTTGTAATAAGAAACACAATACCTAGTATGAAAAGTACAATAATAAAAAATGCAACTTGTTGCACGTCAATCGGGGTTAAAAATAGTGCTTAAGAACGAACCCTTATGACGACAAGATTTACTTATCGCAAGCGCACGAATCGTATTGTAGTGCAGTTTGACTTGAGAAAGAGAATATCAATCCCACAGAGACTTGAATTATTCACTCTAGCAATCTAAAAATATTGAATTATAGTTTTGAAAAATGTTTTGATTTATTTGAGATCTATAACTAACTAACTAAAAACAATATTTAAATTGTGTTTGTGATTCAGATTAGAGAAAAACAAGGGTTTTCATACTTCACAACTAATCGCGTAATATAGTTATCCACTTGTTCAATTGCAAGAGGGCGATCCATCAACGTGAATCAGATCGTACCGCAAATAGTCGAATACGTCCCAAAATTAATACCATCCACCGAATTCGTTACAACTCATCTTTGGACAGAGTGTGACTAGTACATGTCATTTACTTTATTCTAATCTACTCCTACAGCCTGAATTTAAACTAAATCATGTCTATATCACCTCGTCGAGGCATGACTTGTGTAAATCTAGGGTTTCAGGTGTTAAACACCATTGTGTAGAAAATCATGATATGTTGGAGAGCACCATATACACATGATTGATTGAGATAATGTATTCATTCAATCTAAGACAAGAATATAATAAATATAAAATCCCTTACCATAAATAACTACAATATTAGATCTACACAATCATCACATATGTGGTATTCAGTTTCCCCTTGTTACAATTGAAACAAATAAATAACTACTTTACATGGTTAGGGTTTTACTAGAAAATCCTACATATCGGTTTAGTTGCTCATAGTAGAAGAGATCAGCATCGTTGATGTAAAAACGCTCTCCAAGATCTCCTGCTCCGGATCTCTAGGTCTTGAATGGCTCCCTTCTTCAAAATATGTAAATCTCCAGCGATAGTGCTCTGAAAATTATGTAGTTCGAAGCTCCTTAGGTCTGATCCAGACCTTGGTATTTATAGAAGTGATTGAGAAGAGTCTTGATTGTATTAGACTTGTTCCTCTTGGAGTAAGATTCCTTTTTGATGTGTTTCTTCTCAATTCTGAGACAAACCCTTCAATATGATGTAAAATATATCTTATACACATGCTTAGAGGTGTTGAAGTCAGAGATAAGTCAAAGGAAGTCGAATCGGATCGGGACTCAAAAACCTAACAGCTTTCTATGCATAACCCTACGCTTGAGCGTAGCCCCATGCGTAAGGTCATTTTCCCCGTGTGTAACTCATACGTAGATTTTATTGTAGCCACTTTTTGCCTACTATCTGCATAACTCATGCGTAGATAAAAACATGGAAATCACCTTTTCCAATTCTTCCTCTGTTAGAACCCCTCGACTCCATTGGTATGTTTCCCGAAGTATAAGCCTTAAATTTACCATCAAAATGAGTATATTGAAAAATACATATATTACTTCAACTTCACTATAATAGAATTTTATCATTTTTGTAATAAGAAATACAATTTACTATAATAGAATTCCATCATTTTTGTAAAAAGAAACACAATACGTAGACTAATAAAAAAATGCAACTCTTGGATTTGCCATCAAAATGAATACAATATAAAACATATATAACATCACTCCAACTTCATTTTTGTAGTAAGAAACACAATAAAAAAGTATAAGCCTTAAATTTATCATCAAAATGAGTATATTGAAACATATATCACTTCAACTTCATTGTAATATAATTTTATCATTTTTGTAATAAGAAATACAATTTACTGTAATAGAGTTCCATAATTTTTGTAATAAAAAACACAATACGTAGACTAATAAAAAATGCAACTCTTGGATTTGCCATCAAAATGAGTATAATATAAAACACATATATCATCACTCCAACTTCATTTTTGTAATAAGAAACAAAATAAAAAATATAAGCCTTAAATTTACCATCAAAATGAGTATATTGAAAAATACATATATCACTTCAACTTCACTATAATAGAATTTTATTATTTTTGTAATAAGAAATACAATTTACTGTAATAGAGTTCCATTATTTCTGTAATAAGAAACACAATACGTAGACTAATAAAAAATGCAACTCTTGGATTTGCCATCAAAATGAGTACAATATAAAACATATATATCATCACTCGTAAGAAACATAATAAAAAAGTATAAGCCTTAAATTTACCTTCAAAATGAGTATATTGAAAAATACATATATCATATTTGATTTTTGGCCCAGAATTGAAATATGATAAACTTGGTATCGACCTTAATCCCAAAATTTGCCAAAATATAGTATAGTATAAGTAAAAACATTTCGCCAAAATATAGTATACGAAGGGATTAGGAAACTTGGTATCGACCTTAACCCCAAGGTTCGTCAAAATAAATGGTGGTTCTTCGTTTTGTATCTAAATTGGTTACTATAATATCATATATGGCATCCTGTAATAACCATTATAATATACTCCAGTACAAGTAAAATAATTATTAGTCTAATAAAGTATATGGCCTCCTGTAATACCCATTATAATATAGTATAATATAAGTAAAAAAATTGTAACATGAACTTGCAATGAGAAATCTGAGGATTACCAATGCAAGGCACACATCTATATTTGATTGTGTAAGTGAAAAAGCTTATGGATTGGGAAACTTAGTACCGATTATGCATCATTTCATAACAATACATGCACTTTATTATTCATTTTGCAACTTGTAATGAGGAATGTGGTGATTACCAATAATAGTCTATCTGACACTTTATTTAATTGTGTTTGTGAATAACCCTGAAAGAATTAGGAAACTTGGTATCGACCTTAACCCCAACTTTTGCCAAAATAAATGGTGGTTCTTCGTTTTGTATCTAAATTGGTTAGTATAATATCATATATGGCCTCCTGTAATAACCATTATAATATAGTCTAGTACAAGTAAAATAATTGTTACTGTAAAAAACTATATAGCATCCTGTAATACCCATTATAATATAATATAGTATAAATTAAAAGATTGTAACAATAAATGCACTTTATTCTTTGTTTTGTAACTTGTAATGAATGACTACTAATTATTTCTTTAATTAGATTTTTATCTAATAAATCATTAAGTTGTATTTTAAATTAATCAATATCTTCTTTTAGATATATCATAGGTTCTACACGAATTATTATATTAGGATTACGAAGCTGAACTTTATAGTATCGAGGGTTTCGCGACCATAATTCTAGTTGATTTTCACTAAAATTTGGTTCAAGAATTTTATAAATCCAATGTGATTCTTGAATTGCATATGATTGTTGTTCTTTCCTTTTTTGAGGAAAAAAATCCTTTATTACAACGCTTTCATGATAAGGAAGTAGAGGAATCTTTACTAACTATAAAATTTTCGTTTTCCTTTTTATTTATTTTTTTTTTCTCTTTTTCTCTAGAGCTTTGTTCTCAAATCAAAGTCACACACGTATATATATATATATATATACAAATAGAAAATTTTCTCTCTCTAAAATAAAACCTACTTGAGTTTTTGATAATAAGAAGTAATGAAATTAATTTTCAAAATCATCAAATTAATGTAGTTAATTTTTTTTTTTATAAAAAAAGTAAAAAGACAACTATTTTCAGTTGCTTACTTTACTTAAAAACAAAGAAAAACAAAAAATAAAATAAAATCGTGACTAACCAATATAACATTAATTTTTTTTATTTTTTTATTATTGGTAATGATAATTATATTAATGAAAAATAGCTCAAAAGCCTACAAAATACTTAGGGGCATACCCCTAGATAAAACTTGAAAAAATGTGAAACCAAAAATTCATCAAAGAAAAGAAAATGGGAAAAAATACGAAAAATTAATACATCATATTTCAATCACCAAACACAAGGGAAACAAATGCCCAACCAAGAGAACTAACCCAAGTAACCATAAGTCTCCACCTCATCACACCAGTTTTAGAGCCCAAAATATAGTAACACTAACACCCAAAACAACAAATCAGAAAAGTGCCTCTCTTAACATGTCAACAGAAACACAACATAGAGAATAACAATAGTTACAACCAGCAGCACTGCTCCAACATAGAGGTCAAAGACAAACAACTATAACACCACCACACCAGCTTGCAACCCCTTTCAACCTTCTAGCATTAGAAATAGGCAACCTGATGCTCATAATAACAAATCATATTTGCAAAGCACCATGCATGTTAGAATCCAAAAAAATACACAGACTCGTGGCAATACAGAGAGTACACCTTAGTCCAGAAAAAAAATCGTCTCATGTATGGGTATTTGAGATAAATGTAAATTTCTTATAAATTTTTTTTATCTCCTGTATGCGTATTTTTTTTATTTTTCATATAATTTTTTTTTTGTTCATTTATATAAATGTAAAATTCTTTATGTTGTTTTTGAATGTTGCTTTTGTTTCTTGAATTTGATTTGTTTTAAGAAGCTTTTGAGATAGATTTTACATCTTATTTACTTGCTTCTATGTTGCTGTTTTGTGTGGGTAATGAGAAATTCTAGAAAAATGGGAAAAATTGAGTATGGGTATTTGAGATGATGAATAACTCGTCTTGTTTTTATATTTTTTTTGGTTTATTGATTTTAACAACCAAAGAAGCATGAAGAGTTTTTTGCTTGATTTTCTTTTTCTTTTTTTCCTGAAAAGCTCCAAGGATGGATGAACTTTTTCTTCACTTGCTTCTTATTTGAGGTTTGGGAAAATTATGGAAAATGACATAAAATTGAGTTTTTCATTTTGGACTTGAGATGATGAATAAATTGTATTGTTTCCTGTAATTTTGGATGAAAATATTTAACAATCAAACGAGTATGAGAATTTTCTTGCATTCGATTTTTCTTCTAGGAGTTTTAAAGATGGATGTTCAATCTTTCTTATTTGCTTCAAAATTATTTAAAGTTGTGGTGGTGATCTTTTTTTCTTTTTTTTTTCTTCAGTTTGTTGAATTTAGTATTATTCAAACCATGGTGCTATGTTTCAGTCTTGCAAATGGCAAGTGCCCTTATGCTCGGTTACATCAATACATCAACAGGAAGATGGAATTACAGAGCTTTTGAAAAATAGTTGAAAATATAGTCACTTTTTTTGTAATAAGCACACGGGGTTCATATATCTGGGTTAACATGTCTCTGTTTTTTAATTTTTATTTTGGTTTTTATATATTTATTCATCATCCGGTTAATATATGTTCATCCATTTTTATCTTATGTGTGAGTGAGGTGGGTGTGTGACATTAATGCATTTTAGGCTTGTTTAAAAGAGCAAATTCTATTTATGCCTTGGTACAGAATTGGGAGTTACCTCATTCACTCTTAGCTATTTGATTGTTGTGATTTTTGGGATGGATTAGTTAGACTTCTTGGTTTATTTAGTTGTTGTGCTACTGTTGACGTTTTTTTTTCTTGCTTTGGACTAAGGAAAATAATCCTCTCCAACCACCCTCTCTTCAAAATTCAAGAAACAAAAACAACATAAAGAAATTTACATTTATGTAAACGAACAAAATAATCTATTAACCAACAAAACTGAAATATTTCAACATCAAAGTAGAAAATACATTATAACATCAATCAACGATAAATTTTTTATACATATGACACAGTCACATAAATAATTTTCAAAACGACCATACGATTTAAAGAGAAAAAAAATGGATAAAAAACACTAACCTTCCAGATGTGTCATACAATTACGCAAATATCCTCTAGGGTTTCATCGCAGGAAGAGACTCATAAGCAAAAATTAACAATCAGAACCTAAAACACCAAGAAATTCAAAAATACAAACCAATATCTAATTATACTATACTAAACTGATTCAAATTAGGGCTCAATGTAGCCATACCTTATTCAAGATCTTCCAACAATGATGGCTTTTATGGAAATATATTATTCCTTTTCCTTGCTTTCCTCTCTCTCAAAATAGAAATAAAGATTTTGGATTAGTAGAAAACATATAAGTTTATTTGAAATGAGAATTAGAATTTGGAGGAAATGGATTTGGAGGGAATCCCGATTTCGTTTTGAGAAGATTCAAAATTTTGGGACAAAAGTTTCGTCCTTTGGAAGAGCTCTTCGAATGGACTATACATATATATGATGATATATTCAGAAATATATATATATTATATGGTTGTGTAGTTTCTAAACTAGTTTGTGGTAAAATTAGATTTTTATTTGATGAGCTCCTCATCAGACGAATCCAGTGAGAGGGTGTTTGGAGATGATTTTATCTCAGAAGAAAATGGGATCCGGATCCTCTACGTCAATCTCTCGTTGCCCTTCGCTGACACGTGGCATCTTATATGACTGACATGTGGCTTCTTAAAGTAAACAAAAATTTGAATTCAAGCCATCACGTCTAGTGGATAGATAGAAAGAAATCTTTTATAAAATGGCAAGAATGCCCTTATTGTAATATTTACTCACTCTCTCTTTTCAATTTACATGTATCATAATCTTTACTCTCTCTCTTTCCAACTTACATTAATTTTTTTAAAAAAAATTATAAACATTAAAAATTAAATTATTTTTTTATACTTATAATACAATGAATACCCTTATCTCTATTTTGGTTTTGTACTTATCTTTTATATAAGTTGATTTTTAAAATATAATAAAATATAAGTTTTTTTAAAAATAAAATAAAATAAAATTACAAAAACTAATATATATATATATATATATATAATATGTTTATAAAAAATATATTTAAAAAAATCATCAACAAAAGAATTACAAATTTATTTTAAAAAATATTAAAATTATATTGTTTACAAAATTAAGCCTATTCTTTCAAATTTTTATATTTATTTATTTATTTTATTTCTTTCACTTAATTAAAAATTAATTCTTTTTTATTTTTTTATTTTATTTAATATATTATATTATATTTAATTTATCAATTAATTATTTTATTTTTATTTATTTTATAAATTTTTCTTTATTCATTTAATATCTATTATTTTATTTTATATATTTATTCATTTTGATTTTGTGTAATTATTTTTTTTATTATTATTTTATTTTATTTTTACAATAAATAAATTTTTTTTTGAAAGAATAGGCTTAATTTTTTAAACAATATAATTTTAATATTTTTGAAAATAAATTTGTAATTCTTTTGTTGATGATTTTCTTAAATGTGTTTTTTGTAAATATATTTTTTAGTTTTTGTAATTTTATTATAAAAAAAACTTATATTAAGGGTATTTTAAACAATTACGTCACAAAAGGAGCAATAAGCACACATTTTTGAATAATAGGGTTTTAAAGAAACACATAAGGTTATACACACTATATGCATATTATAGGGGGTTAAAAGCTAGCGACCCATGTTTCATTTATAATGGGATGGAATAAATTGAAAATATAATTTAAATTTATTTTTTTGAATTTTGCTATTTTATTTATTTTTAAATTTTATATTTGTTTTATAATTAAACGTGTTTTCTTGTTAAAGTCGACCAAGATAAGAGTTATCAAAATAAATTAATAAAACTATTTGAATGGTGAAAAAAATGTATATGAAATTTGTGCTTTTTTAAAATTACATAACATTTATGCTATTTTGTTTTGTACTTATCTTTTATATCTCACATGTTTCTTAAAAAAATGCATCTTGACCACAATTATAATTAATTCCATATTTATAACCTAATCTTAATTTAGTATTATTTATTTATTTTTGTACTTTTCTTTTATATCTCATATTTTTTAAAATAAAATTGCTTAAAGGTAACGAATTGTTACCTTCGTTACACAATTTGTTATCATTATGCAATTTTATTTTTAAAATATGAGATATAAAAGATAAGTACAAAAACAAAATAAAGATAAGGAATCCTTGCTATTTTGTATTATAAATATAAAAAAATAATTTGATTTTAATGTTCATAATGTTTTTAAAAAAATTAATATAAGTGGGAGAGTGAGAGTAAAGATTATGATACATGTAAATTAGAAAGACAGACTGAGTAAAGATTACAATAAGGGCATTCTTGTCATTTTATAAAAAAATTCTTTCTATCTATCCACTACACGTGATGGCTTCAATTCAAATTTTTGTTTGTTTTTAAGAAGCCGCATGTCAGTCATATAAATTACCACGTGTCAGCGGAGGGTGAGATTGACGTAGAGGACCCGGATCCAAGAGAAGGACCTTTGTGACGAGTGGGCCAACTTCAGACAAAGACAGACATCATGGATATAGCGTTAGTAATGTACACCAAATTTATTGAACAATTTTAATCACAATTAATAATCCCTAGTACATTTAGCACTCAAAATGAACAGAAAACTCAAAGAGGTCTTTTCTCAGAATCCTTTGTTAATTTCATTTTTAAGAGAATAGTCATGTTTTTGGGAAATTCAAAATTTATTTAAGTAGTTTCTTATAGAAGTTGGCGTTAGGACGGTTAAAGAACCTGTGAAATCATTAATGCCAGAGAACAGCTTCTGGGTGGTCCATGTGCCCCTACCCTTAAAAACTTTCAATTCATCCCTGCCTAAAATAAGACCAACAAAAAAATGCACTTAATGTAATGACTATATATATATATATATATGTATGTATATACATATACAACTAGATACGATATTTATGAAGCAAACTAAGAAAAGGAAGGTAGGGGAAAAAAAGAGTAGGAAGTAGCAGAAAAGAATTGGGTTTGTGTCTCATAAAGCTGCAATGATTCAACCCAAACCCTGATTATTTTGCTGTTACAAGTATTGCTAGACATGGGAATTATTTCAAACCATTTTTTGCCTTGAAAAATTAACCCATCGCAATGACATGATTAGTTTTTAATGAACTATCAAATATCAATACTGAGACTCAGACTCATCACCTTCTACAGTATAAAAAAGCAGGAAATGAGACTTTATCAGTCAGTGCAGAACCAAGCAATCTTGAGGTATATGTGAGGCAACTTGAGATGCATGACTACTGTGAATAGATTCCTCCTCCTCACTCATGCTGTTTTCCTCAGACCCCATCTCCTGAAAACCAGCTGCTTCCAAGATATAGGACTTCACCGCTTCAAACCTCGCCTCTGACAGAGAAACCTCAGCAAGAAGTCTCCGCGCATACTCCTCTGAGGCATCATCGTAGTCCTTCCTTCGCTTAAGTACCATATGTCCCCCGATCTCCCAAGCAGCAGGGTTCACTTGAGTGTCCAAGAGTTCCTGGTTGACTTCTCCCAGAGCTTGTTTCTCCGCATAGCACTGTTCATTCACCCAGAAGCAGTTGATCAATTATCTTATGAGCAACACACTTTCAAGAGTATTTTAACATAAATGCATAATTGTAATTGTAAAATGTATAACAACAGCACTTGAAAGAAAGAAAATGAGAGTGAGATAATGTGTGTATGTGTTTCTTACCCGCCAAAAAGAAAAAGTTACCTGAGGGATCAAAAATATTCTTTTTCCACAATCAACAATAAGTACGTTGAAAGGGATGTTTTTCTTCTGCAGGCAAATGCAGGAATTGGCAACAGCATCAGATAAATCTTGCATTGTATTTCCGGCCTCAAAAACAAGACCTCGCACAGGATAATCCAACAACCGGGAAATCTTCACTCCGCTATCTGCTGGTCCATTGCATGCCATTATTCTCTGCGTTGGAGATTTCTCAACAGGAAAGGGAACCGCTAGATAATATGCCTGTCATGAATAATATAAAATTTAATAATAACAAGAAACGGAAATATGATAAATAACGACTGCTACAAACCATATTGCAAAAGATACTTGTGAGTTAACTACCTGAAAGTGAAGGTGATTAATAGTGGCAAAGGCTCCCAAGCTATTATAACCCACTCTGAAGAAGGGATCGGCTGCTTCTTTAGCTATATGAAGGGCAAGCAAGAAGCTAGCATGATCAATTCTCTGAGGCAAGCAGTCAAGAACACGGGGTATCAAAAGCACATGTCCATACTCAATTGGGCTCACCTGATAATAACAAAACACACCTTCTTAGCTACCAAATAAAATCCAAATATTAATGTGGATGCAACAACTACAGAGATCAAGGGAAAACAACAATGGCCTTACATTAATAGCAACAACACTTGGCGAAGACGTATCAGCCTTGACCAGCATACTGGGAAAGTAATGGGAGTGGTCGGCTTCACTAGGTTCAAACCGAAAGAGCACTTCTTCCTGGCCAACTTTGGTAAAATTGAACTTGTTCTCATCAAAAGGTTGAAGAACCCTGTCAACCCGAAATTCAGTAGGTCGCTTCTTCAGGTGGCGCCCCTCATTCAGTTGTGCAATAAATCCATATTTTCCAGGAAGAACCTTGGTCTCACATGTGGTTACATCATATCGAAACAGCCCTCGGCTCATCCTGTCCTCCCATTGCCCCAATAAAAGATTGTTCAAGAATGCTAGCGATGGACATCCATCAGAAGAACTCACATCAACGTGATCAATTGGCTCATGCTTATCTTTCTTGAATGCATATAAAGGAAGTTTCGACACTGAAACCATCAATTAGACCAATCAAGCCATAAAGCTAAGGAATAGTAAGAAAACAGAGTATAAATATATATAAACAATATTATGCTGGAGTTTTCTGGAGATTGTATGTCTCCAGAAGGAACATAACTAACAGATAAAAGATTCCTCGAGGAACAACAAGCCTCCCAGCAATTTGACCTATTACAGCTACTAGGCTCAGAGCTTTATTTTTATTTTATTTTTCAATAATTCCTTCAAAACATCTTGGAGCATAACAACATTCCTTTCTATCCTTGATATTTCTCATTCAGTTATTTGAGCTACCCAACAATAACATACACATTTTTGCAGTCGCATGGACAATAACTTCCCTCAAAGTAAGCCATGCCCTTCTTGAATTAGTAATGCACCCATATCATCTCATTAGCTAAAGACTCTATGATCACATGCATAGCCAATGTCCGTGGATTGGCGAAACACTACTAGTGCACACCTTTGCGAAAATTGAGTAGAACACAAAGGATAGTCTATAGGGAAAAGGGATTGAACTCCCTAAATTTATCATGTGCAATCGACAGATGCTTTCTATTGAGTTTCAGCAAAAATAAGTTGCTGGGTTATAATTCTTTTCCAGTATCAGGGTGGAATTACAGTCTTTAGGTTCTTGTTACTTCTGTTGGAAAGATTAAGAAAATTTGAAAAAACTCTAGGTTCTCATAGATATTATTCGTAATTTCGTGCATACATGTAGTTCATGTTCAACATATTATTTATGTTCACAACACATGACAGGAGATTAATCTATTTTTCTTCACAATATAAGATAAAAAAAAATTAATCATTCTTCAAATAATAGTATATATCATCAGTTTTCTTTTGCTCTGCATGTTTTGTATATAATTGAATTTAAACTTATTTAACAATATGCAATGTGGGTAATTAATAATTATACAGCTGTAAAGTTGAAGTTAATAGGCAGCAATTCCTTTGTAAACTTTTCAAAAGTTTAGTTCAATCAAAATCACATAGTTCAAATAAACAACCAAATCTAAATATTTCATCCAAAAAGGACAAATACCAAATCAAAATTATAAATAACAAATACATACACAAAATTCACATTAAATAATTGAAATTGGAATGTCAAAAAAAGGTACCAGCTAAGCAGCACTTGCCGAGACAATTGCGTCCACAACCCAATGATGGAGTCTGAGTTTGGGTCTCTTCTGAAGCGTCCTCTTGATAGTTCGAAACAACGGTCGCGACCCTTTTTATAGTCAACATATTTACTATTTTGTATGTTGTCAGAATGATTCCAAAGAATTATATAAATACAATTAGGGTTAGAATCAGAGAGAAAGGCGTCGATGGTGGTGGTGATGGCCGCCGCCGGCGAGGAAGAGGAGATCAGAAGGGCAACCTCCTTCGGAGGGAAGGGCACCCCTGCCGCCGTGGGGTGAAGATGTCCGGAGTTTATCGGCCCCAATATTGGCTCCTTTCTCGACCTGACTGTGAATTAGGGTTTTTGACGTGCTTCGTAGTTGATGATCTACGAACATAAAGGAATCGATTTCAATTGCTTCGATATATATAATATATACATATATATATATATGTATGTATGTATACACACATACACCGAGTTGTTCAATTGTAAACGTTTGATGTGTTGTCTATCTAATTAGGGTTTTGGTCTCTCCTTCTCTGATTTGGTTTCTGCAATGAATTGGGAAAAAGAAACGGTCGGTTGGGGTTTAAATTTATATGTATATATATAATACACGCTTAATTAATAACGTAATTTTAACTAACCGCGTATTTGCGTTTTCTTGGACGATAAGTAGCGAGACGCGTGGCTTAACACGCGTAAAAGATTAATAGCACGTGCGCTCATGTCATGAAACTTTTAAGATTATTTAGGGTGACACTTATTGAGGTTTTGGAAATTATAGATAGATATAATGTTTGAAGCGTGTATATTTTGGAAAGTTGACTTTATTCTAAAAATTAAATTTTACCACCATGATTTAAATTCTATAATTTTTGAAACTATATAGATAGTATTTGTTCTATGCAAAAACTTGTGTCATTCTATGTACTTTAAAGGGACAATTTTATTACTATCTATAAACACTATCCAGAAAAATAGTAAAATCAAACGTCTTTTATACAAATTGGTCCGGAGTATAAAGTTGTTTTCCCATCTTATTTGATCAAATTAATTTTAGACACGTGGCTAAATTAATTAATTAATAATTATGGGTATTACTCATTATTTTATGATTTTAACTGAATTTGAATCCATAAATGGTCATTCTCCTTCTTATTAGATCTTATCCTGCCGTCCTCCATCCATTCCAAAACCCTCATACATCATAATCACTTTTTAGCTTTGGCCCCGTTTGGGAATCATTGTTTTTGTTTTTGTTTTGGGAACCAAAAAATAAAAACAATTCTTGTTTTTGTAATTATTTTCTCACTCAAAATAACAAAAACAAAAAACATGTTTGGGAATCAATTTATATTTATTGTTTCAAAAGGGGGTTTAGGGCAACTATATGAAATATAGATATATGTATGTATTGTAGAGAGAGAAAGGAAGTCTCGTCTAACTCATCTTCCTCCTCTGCAAACCTTCTCTTCTTCATCGTCTTCCTCCTTTCCCTCTCTCTCCTCCATCACCACACACATACACACATATATAAACATACGCATATACACACACAGTTCGAATTGGGGGTGGATTAGGGTTCCACTGGTAGTCGAATTGGGGGTTAGGATTCCGGTGGTGGTGGTAGTGGTAGCGGCTAGTGGTGGTTCTTCTCCACAGTTTTCTTATCCACTTTTTTTTTTTTTTTTGTAAAATCTCAAAGAGAACAAGAAAACATTTTTTTCTTGTTCTCATGTTTTTTGCACTATTCATCAAAGTTGTTTCCAATACAAATATAAAGTGAACAGTAATTGTAGGATCCAAACATATTTTTGTTCCCAAATTGAGTCCAAAAAACAAAAACATAACAAAAAACACCATTTTCCAAACAAGGCCTTAGTTTTTCTCATATTTTTTTCAAACTTACAACGAGAATCTTTCTTCTATATCAATTTGAATGTCAAATAAATCATAAGATGAGAATTTATCCGTCTTATCTTTATCTAACCAAACCAAATCTAAAAATTTTAGATAACTATAAAAAGACCATTCCAAGAAAAACTATTTTTTGAACAAGGATCCTCTCCAGCCATATCTCTTTCCAGGTATCCGTGAACCTTAATCTAAGAATGTATAAATGTCCACGTCATAAAAAAATCAAAACTCAATCATATTTCAAATTATAGAAAGACATACTTATAATTATAAAATATATAAATGCTAACGTGGAGGTCCACGAATATTTGGAGAGGATATGGTTGGAAGGGATCCAAGTTCTTTTTCATAACCATCTAACTTTTTCACAATTATATTTTGAAGAAACACAAAAATAGTTTTTGATTTACATCAATACCCTTGTGTTAATGAAAAAATAATTTTTTCCCTACCCAAACTGATCTTGTTGAGAACGGGAAGTGAGAAAACCAGAACCTTGCCTCTCTTTCGCTATGCTTACTAGTTACTGCTTCATTTCTCTGTAGGCAACCCTCTCTATCACCTTCTCATAAATCCAATTGTTTGATTTTATAAGAATGTTGCTTTTGTAGATACAAATACAAATCAGAGTGAATGAGAGAGGAAGTAAAAAAGAAAAGAAGAAGAAATGTTTCAAATTCGGGTTAAAACCTATAAAATAGTGGGTAATATGATTAATATCCATAACTATTCATTTATTAATTTATCCACATATCTAAAATTAATTGAAGAGGCGATGATAAAATTGGTCCTCCCCGAAGAGGACACGAGTATTAATATATTATCCTTTATACAATCAGAAATTTGATGTCCTGCAAAAATAAATAATGTAAAGTACTTTTTTGTAAATATTCAACTTTTTATTGTACCTAACTAAAAACTCTAGAACCAAAGTACCAAAGGATTCCCTGTGATGATTCATATATATTGGAAAAGTCCCCGTTTAGAAGTACGTGGTTTGGTTTGTATTTTAAATTTAACTTTTCCATGGCTCTTGAAAAGGAAAAAAGAGAAAGAAAAGAATAAAACAAGGAGAATAATAAAAGCTACTGAACCCCTACTTGATCATATCCCAAAACCTCTGGAGACAATCTACTACTATGTGGCCTAGTTTGGTACGCTGTTTTATTTGGAATGAATTTTGTTTTCAGGGATAAAATCATATTTGTTTGAATTTGATCTCAAAATTTAAAATCAGACTAAATTGAACTAAATGAGATATTTTTGGAACCAGATTTTTTATGGTTCAACCTGATCCGATCTGGTCTTATTAATAAAATACATTTATAAATAATTAAAAATAAATAAATAAATAATAATAAGTTAAATAAAACATAATTTACAAATAAAATATAAAAAATAAATTAAATTAAACATATTTAAACATAAATAATAAATAATAAACAAATATAATTAAATAATACATAATAATAATAAATGAATACAATAATAATAAATAAATATAATAAAAAATGGACTAAATAATAAATTAATAAAATATAATTGTAAATAATTAAAAATGAATAAATAATAATAATAAATTACATAAAACATATTTTAAAATATAATAAAAATAATAAATAATAAACAAAATGAAATAAATAATAATAAATAAATAAATAATACATAATAAATAAATACTTCATAATAATAACAAAAAATGAGTATAATAATAAATTAATATTAAATTAATAAAATATATTTTTAAATAATTAAAAATGAATAAATAATTTATAAATAAAATGAATTAAATAATAATAATTAAATAGAATATATTTATAAATTAATATATAAATGAATAAATAATAATTTAATAATATAAATAATAAATTAATAAAATATATTATAAAGTGAAGAAATAATAAATAAAAGAAATAAATAATAGATAAATAAATAGTAAGACCAGACCGCTTCCCAAATAGACTTTTAAGTTCCGGATCTAAACAAACCAGACTATACCAGCCAGGATCATACCACAAGACCAGACCAAATAAGACCGTCTACCAAATATGGCCTACATAAATTGGGCAGCTGGTAAGCTCCATGTACAAATAATACAACTCTTATATATATACTCATAAATCGATCAATTGATACTAACAGAAACCATGGCGCAGATAACTAACCTTGAGGTGAAGACCTCCAGATAAGCTGTATGGCTTCTTCAAGAACGATATGAATCAGCTTGTCAACATTTTTCCCGGACAATTTGAAGGTGTGGAACTACTTGAAGGATAAGACAACAGTGTAGGCTGCTTTAAGCTTTGGAATAAATATGTTCTTGGTAAGATATATATATACTGATTGGAGATTGCCTAGTATCTGTTTTAAAGGGCACTTTAGTCTCCTCTTCGTTATTATCATACGGAATTACGGGAAAAAAATGTTAAACAAACATGCTATTCTGATATATTTATATATATATATATATAAAACAACATGCATTCAACTGTAGATATATATATTGCAAGAAAGAGAAAATTGATCCGAAAATACAATAATAGCAGAAGGAACATAAATAATCTGAGCCCTGTGTGATACCACAGTTTCCTTAAGGCAATATTGCTCCCTCTACGGTGCTCAAGGATTCGGAACAAATGTCTCCCAAGATAGAACAGATTTCGCCTTCATTGTTGCAGCACTGCAAGGATGAAGACCGGCGAACTCAAATACTGTGTTTGTACCCGAACTTGGACCAGACCTTTCTATCTATATGTATATGCGGATGTAGAGGGAAATATATATATATTTCTGACAGAGTGAATGTATGAATATATATTTTAATGAACTGCAAAACCTATAGATATAGAGAATGAATAGGTATCTCAATTGTACTGATATCCATTCCAATAAGTGTTCAAACTGTATAGGTGCTGGTTACAAATGAAACTGTATATGTAACTCTTCATAAAAGATATTTCTAGTTTTTTCCACAAAAATAAAAGAAATGGGTAGAACCGATGACCCACCCACCCACCCGTACCGCGCCACGACCACGACCCGGACCGGGCGGCGCGCGCGCGCGCGGTTAGGCTAAGACTTGCATGGTTCATGCATGGTCTAGCTCTCCTCCCATGCCTCTAGTTATTCAAGTCACCCATTCAATGCAACCATATATAAACACTTTTACACTTCACTTTATTTCCAATGTATGTGGGACAAACATTCTTACCTGTAAATGTCAAATTTCACTCACATCCAAGAATCCTTTATTTAGCTTCAAATGGCCATATTTATACATTTTTATGCTCTTGGGTCATGGCCTAAGTTCATGGGGTCATGACCCACTTTCTTAATAACTACCCACTCTCTTTTTGGTAGTGGGTTGTTGATCCATTTTTCAAGGGAATGGACCCACGTTGATGGTCCCACGTGTATTTGGTGGGTACAATATATGGGCTATTTATTATTCACATACTACATGGGCTCAATATTCTTTGGGCCTAATACATGGACCTGGGCCTGTAATTTTCACTATTTACACTAGCCCCATTCGGGTCGGGCATACGATTCGTGGGCTTGGCCCGAATTTATTTGAATTGATTGATGCCAGCCGTTTTGTTGATGACGTCAGTGTCATTATTGTGGAGAGACGTGTGTTTTCGAAGTTCATGATGGCAGCCGCCGGTTCGCTGTACTCGAGGCATAGGGAATCGACGCATCTCTTCAGCCTTAATGGTGTCTGTTGATATGCAGTGCGTATATAAACCCTTGTGTGATCTCATTTTCACTCTTCATCGCTTTCAAATCTTGCAAGCAATCTTTAGCAGTGTTCAAGCTTTGACCGCCGATTGTACTTTGATTACCGGAGGTTCTTCTTTCTTCTTGCCGGTTATCTGTGTAAGTTTGTCATTCTCACCATGTCTGATAGTAGCGCCACAAGATCTACCGAAGAGACGACCCATCAAGAATATGGGGGATCTGAGGTTCCGAGCCCCCCTTCTGCAAATCCATCTTCTTCATCTTCTCCTCCTCCTTTTTCCATACCAAGTCGTCCGGACCTATCTGGCTTGGGAGCAGCTGTTTCGGAGATAAACAACAAGGCAGATATTGCTGATGTAATTCCGATTGGAATTCCCGTAATATCCGACCCGGTTGGGACCGATGCTCCTGGAGGTGCTCCCGTTGGATCCTCCACCGAACCAGCTCCCTTCGTGGCAGAACCACTTGAAGCTCACAAAAGAAAATCTGTGAACCTTAAAAGTCTGAGGAGGGATTGTAGGATCCCAAAAGAGGTGATCTTGATGGAGTACGATCCTTCTTTCGACTTCAGATTGGGCGACGGAGTGGGTCCGGACGAGGTGTTGTTGTCGGCCCTTCAGATAAAAATGCTTCGATTTCCTCTCCATCCTCTTTTTCATTTTATTTTCTTCACCCTAGGAATAGCCCCTCTACAAGTCAACCCAAACTTCTTCAGGATAATTTCCATGTTAATCCTGATCAACAGAAAGAAAAGGCTATCCTTGGGTCTGGCAGATCTTCTGCTCAGCTACAAGATTGTGGGTCTGAAAGACTGTGAAGGGAGGTACAACTTCTACCCATTCAAGGGTCGGGCGATCTGCCAGGGGACTGAGAAAACAGAGAAGTACTGGAAGGAGAAGATGGTTTTGGTGAAGGGGGCTTGGTTTTACCCCTATTCTAGGAGATGGCCGATCCCATGTGTTTTCAAGCATTTAGCCCTTCTTCCCTTTTCTTTTATCCATAAGGAATCCTGCCTCTGTTCCGGATGCGACCAGCTCAGGGCGGATTTTGTTTATAAGTCTTTAGGTTATAGGGATACAGAGATAGTGGCTCAGGATGTAGAAGCCCGTATTTCTTTGTTAAAATCCAAGGTCTGGTCGGACCGTTTATCATGCACTGACCTGCTTACTCCTGCCAATTTGCAGGGTATATCCAGGTTAGGAGCCAAGTACAAGATCATTATGGATCCGATCAGACCAGTGATTGAGGATGATGATGATGACATGGAGGAGATGGCTGCTCCTTCGACCGATCAAGGGCAAGTGCCTCTGGATTCTAGTCTTCAGGCTGCGAATGTCAACCCGGCGGGCGATGCTTCCGGGTCTGCACTTGTGCAGACCACCATCCCTGAGCTGCTTCAACCTTCTTCCGCCCGAACCAGACCGACGGGGGAAGAAAGGCCCAGTAAGAAGAGGATGATAAGGGTAAGGAGAAGAGTTCTGCTTCTTCTGACCAATCCACCTCCAGCCTTACTTCTATGTCCGCCATGATAACACGGGCGCAGACGCTCTGGACGTCGGAGGAGCTCGAGGCACAGAGGCATGCTGACCCTGACCGCCTTGTGCGCAAAACTCCGGGGTTGTTATTGGGGGTACGTATTTGCTTGATTCCATGTTATTCCTACTTTTGTATACATTACTGACCCACATTGCTGACCCATTTTGCCTTGAATTTTTCTTCTCAGGCTCTCTTCAGCGTCAATGCGTTATGTCTTTCCCACGAGGAGGGCGTGAAGGAGCTTGAACGCCTGAGAGCTGACCTAGCTGAGAAGGACGATCAGGAGAAAAAACTGAAAGTTCAGCTAGGGGACCTCCCATCCAGGGTTGCCCAATTGGAAGAGGAACTGGCTCAAACAAAAGAGCAAAATGCCAGGTTGACCAGTGAGAAGGAGAAGCTGGCATCTGACCATGAGGCTCTTCAACACCGATTCGGCATCTCTCAATCAGCCCTGGAGATGTGTAAGAAAGGAGGGCTTGACATGCACCAGCACTATTCTCAGATGAACAGGATTGTAGCTGGTGAATTTTGGAGGAAGGGCTTTGTTGTTGGAGAGAAGGATCCAGCAAGGAGGAAGATCAAAGATCCTGATGCCATGGATAAGGTGTTAGGGGTGCAGAGGCCATATTCCAGCCCCGAGCCTAGTCATGCTCAGAATCTTTTCACAGAATTCCTTCAGGGATATCTCCCTGCTGACCCTCTCAACCCCTCCATAGAATTCTTCCCTCCGACCACACATGTGGATACCTTAGGAAAAGATTTTAGTGGTTCAGGCCAAGCTTAGGTCACTCCGTATTCCTTTTGTAGTGCTGTATTTTGTAACATGCCTTTCAGGCAATTTTGTAATACAAAACGGCAATTTTTTGCTTTATTTAATGGAAACTGCACTTTCCTATGGTACGAGTCAGGCAATTTTTATCGTGAATCAGGCTTATGAGCCTCTGTCATTTCATTACTTGAAATTATTTTAATTTTATTCCTCTGGGAGTGAATCAGGCTTGTAAGCCTCTGTCATTTCGCCACTTAGGAAATATTTTAATGTTATTCCTCTGGGAGTGAGTCAGGCTTATAAGCCTCTGGCACCTCACTAATTAGGAATTATTCCTTAAACTTATTCCTCTGAAAGAGTGAGTCAGGCATATGAGCCTCTGTCATCTTCTAGAATTTGTTCCTCTGAAAGAGTGAGTCAGGCATATAAGCCTCTGGCACCTCACTAATTAGGAATTATTTTGTAAACTTGAAAGAGTGAGTCAGGCATATGAGCCTCTGTCACCTTCTAGAATTCATTCCTCTGAAAGAGCGAGTCAGGCATATAAGCCTTTGGCACCTCACTAATTAGGAATTATTTTGTAAATTTATTCCTCTGAAAGAGTGAGTCAGACATATGAGCCTCTGTCATCTCACTACTTAGGATTGATTAATTTTTGGCTATCTGTTTGCAAGAAGGATGACCATCTTTTTATTATAACCGTGAAATTACAAAGATAACAATATCTGACTGAGTCAGGACAACTAAAATGGAAATTTTAGAGAGATAAAGCTGGGCTCAGATGCCTCTGTTTAATTATTCTGAGAACGAAATAAATATCAGGGATAATACCTCTTCAGTCGTGAGGCATTCTGTGAATTGGGTTCCATATTGCCGTCACTTTTCCTGAGGCGATAAGCCCCACGTCCTATGACCTCTGTGACTGTGTATGGTCCTTCCCAATTTTCCCTGAGTTTTCCGATTAGCCCGATCTTCTTTCGTAGTACCATATCGCCCACCTGGAATTCTCGTCTTTTGACTTTTTTGTTGAAGGTGTTCCTGACCCTTTGATGGTAGGCTGCTAGCCTGATGGCAGCTTGTTCTCGCTTCTCTTCGAGCAGATCGAGTCCATCAACCAGCTGTTGGTCGTTCAGTTCTTCCTGATACAGCTCTGTCCTGGCTGTTGGCACTGTTTGTTCTGTTGGAATGACTGCTTCTGTCCCATACGCCATTGAGAATGGTGTTTCTCCTGTAGGGATTCTTGATGTTGTTCTGTAAGACCACAGTACCTCTGGAAGTTTGTCTGGCCACACTCCCTTATGCTCTTCTAGCTTCTTCTTTAGGGTATTCAATATGGTTCTGTTGGATCTTTCGGCCTGGCCATTTCCTTGAGGGTATGCGACCGATGACGTTCTCAACTGGATCCCATGTTCTTTACAGAATTGTCTGGTCCATTGATTATCCAGATTTAATCCGTTGTCAATCACTATCGCCCTCGGTACTCCGAACCTGCAGATGATATTGGTCCATATGAATTTGATCACGTGCCTATGAGTGATGCTGGAATAAGCTTCTGCCTCGACCCACTTGGTGAAATAATCAGTTGCTATCAGTGCTTGATTCACTGATCTAAGGGCCATGGGAAGTGGTCCAACTGCATCAATCCCCCATTGTGCAAATGGGTGTGGGCTGAATATGGGGTTAAGCAGTTCTGGTGGCGGATGGATGAAATCCCCATGGAACTGACACTTTCGGCACCTTATGACAAAGGCTTCAGTATCGTGGGAAAGATAAGGCCAGAAATATCCTTGGCTTAGTACTTTATGGGCCAAACCTCGTCCCCCCGAGTGATTTCCGCATGACCCTTCATGGATTTCTTTCATTACGGCCGATGCCTCTGAAGGTGTGAGGCATCGAAGGTAGGGTCCACCAAAAGATCTTCTATACAGCTGGTCGTGTAGCAAGGCATACCTGGCCGACTTCATGCGGATTTTCCGAGCCTCTGTTTTATCATCAGGGAGTGTACCATTTCTGAGGTATTCTGCTATGGGGTCCATCCAGCTCGGCTCCCAAGGTATTGCGCACACCACATCTGACTGATGGATGCTTGGGACATCAAGATAGTCGATCGGGGCGATTCTGGTCAGGTCTTGATCGTTGATTGAAGCCATGTTGGCCAATCGATCCGCATTTTCATTTTCCTCCCTTGGGATCTGACTGAGGGAATACTGCTCCAGTCTGTCTAGCTCCATCTGAGCCAACTTCTTATAGGGCTGCAGCTTTTCTCCTGCGTCGTACTCGTCTTGAACTTGTTTCACCACCAGCTGTGAGTCACTGAAAATACGGAGCTTCTTAATACGGAGGCTCTGAGCTAGTCGCAGCCCAGCTAGGAGTGCCTCGTACTCTGCTTCGTTATTGGTGGCGGGGAACTCCAGACGCACTGACTGCTGGATTCGGGTCCCATCTGGTGTTATAATTTCGAGCCCAATTCCCGAGCCAGCTGAACCAACTGATCCGTCTACATAGAGAGTCCATTCGGGTTCATCTGGATCTTGGAGGATGGACTCTGGCTCTGCTTCTAGGAGAAAATCAGCTAAGGCTTGACCTTTGATAGTTGTTCGTGGCACATACGTAATGTCAAATGTCCCGAGTTCCAACGCCCATCTGGTTATTCTTCCAGTCAGATCGGGTTTGGACATGATAGATCTCATCGGCATGGTGGTTGGCACCACGATTGGATGAGTTTCGAAATAGTGCCTCAGTCGTCTCTTTGCGTTGATTAGAGAAAGAACAGCTCGCTCCGCCATGGTGTATCTGGTTTCCGCATCAGACAGGGACTTGCTGCTGAAGAAGACTGGTTTCTAGCACTTTTTGTCATCTTTTATTAGCGCTGCGCTGGTTGAGGTTGTTGACATGGCGAGGTACAGATGCAATGGTTCTCCTGGATTTGGTGAGGCGAGGATCGGTGGACTTTGGAGATACTGTTTCAACTTCTGGAGGGCCTCTGCCTGTTCTGGCCCCCGTATGTTTCCTTTTCCGCTTTTAATTGCCTGGAAAAATGGTCTGCATCGGTCTGTCAGTCGGGATACGAACCTGCTCAGGGCGGCTACCCTTCCTGTCAGAATTTGGACCTCCTTTTGCGTTTTTGGCTCTTCGCAGCTTACTAGAGTCTTGACTTGCGATGGGCTGGCTTCGATTCCTCTTCGGTTGACTATATGTCCGAGGAACTGTCCGGATGAGACTCCGAAAGAACACTTGGCTGGATTGAGCTTCATCTTGTACCTTCGGAGTGCATCGAACACTTCTTCCAAGTGCTTGAGATGATCGCCTTTCCTCCTGCTTTTCACCACCGTGTCATCTATGTAGGCTTCAACCGTTTTGCCCATCTGACCTTTGAATATTCCTCTGACAAGCCTTTGATAGGTGGCACCTGCGTTTTTAAGTCCGAAAGGCATTACTTTATAACAGTACGTACCTTCTTCGGTAATGAAGGCTGTTTTCTCCTCATCAGCCTGGCTCATCGGAATCTGGTTATAGCCGGAGTATGCATCAAGAAAAGAGAGCCTTTCATATCCCGAGGTGGCATCTACCATCTGATCAATTTTCGGCAGAGGGAAGCAATCCTTCGGGCAGGCCTTGTTTAAGTTTGTGAAGTCAACGCAGACTCTCCATTTCCCATTCTTCTTTCTGACTACCACCACGTTTGATAACCATGATGGGTACTTCACTTCCCTTATGAATCCAGCTTCTAGCAGCTTTCCCACTTCTTCGGATATGATCTGGTTCCTTTCTATCCCGAACCTCCTCTGCTTCTGCCTTACCGGTCTGACATTTGGATCAACATTCAGGTTATGCTGAGTGACCAAAGGATCGATGCCCGGCATGTCGAGATGAGACCAGGCGAACACGTCTGAATTTGTTTTGAGGAAATGAATCAGCCTGTCCTTTTCTTCTTTCTGGAGATATGATCCGATGAACGTGACCCTGGTGTGATCCGTCTGACAAATTTCCACCTCTTCCAGTGGTTCCGTTGTTGACTGAGTCTCCTGACCCTCTGAGGTAGGGTCTGACTGTAATTGCTATTTCTCGTTGTACAGGGACTCTTCTGGTGCTTCCAACGCTTGTTTATTTCTCTGGTTCAGGTCCTTCATGCATACTGAGTAGCATTCCTTCGCTGCTACTTGGTCTCCAGGAATATCTGTCACGTCCACTCCATTCGGGTCAAGACAACGCATGACCTGATGGAGTGTCGAAGGAACACCTTGCATCCGATGGATCCACCCCCGTCCCATCAGCAGATTGTACGATGGCTTGACGTCCACCACGATGAAGGCTTCTCTCAGGGTTCGGCGTGCTGCTGATACCGACAAATGGACTACGCCTATTGGCTCTACGCGTCGTCCGTCAAAGCCGGCCAAAGGAATCCGAGCCGGGTGAAGCTGTGATACATCAATTCCGATTTTGTCGAAGGCCCATTTTGTCATGATATTGGTGCTGCTTCCTGGGTCAATCATTACGCGTTTGATCAGACAATTAGCTACCAGAAGAGTGATTACCAGAGGGTCTTCGTGAGGCATCTGAATATTCTGCATGTCAGCTTTTGAGAACATGATCTTCGATTCTCCCTGAAGGAGGCTTGTCTGGCAGACTTCCCCGACTCGCCTGAGTTTGTGTGCTTTTCTTAGCTTTGACCTTCTGCTTCCTTCGGCCTCCAACGCCTCTTCACCCCCTTGGATCATGTGGATAACCCTCACCGGTTGCCCTGATGTGGTGCTGTTCGGCTGTGTCGTGTGCGGTTTGTCTGGTCTCGGTTGATCCCTTATTACGTAATTTGCAAGCTCTCCTTTGGCGATCATTGCCTCCACCTGCCTTCGGAGGTTTCTGCAGTCATTTGTATGATGACCATACTCGCTGTGAAAGGCACAATGCTTGGTCATATCCCTCTGCTCCATCGGCTGTCTCATCGGTGGAGGCGGTCTGAAGATACCTTTGTTTTTGTTTTCTTGGAAGAGCTTTCCCAGGCTGGTTTTGAGCGGAGTAGTTCTTTCTTCCGTTCGTTGACGCTTGTCTGAATTTCTGGATGATGAGGTTTGTCGAGGTGGATCTTGTCGTTGAGGCCTCTGATCCCTCATCCTTTCTTTGGATTTTGCCTCTACCGTTACCAGAGAGGCTCTTCTGTATCTGACAGCTTCCTCCTCTTCTATTCTGAGATACCCTTGTGCTCTGGAGTTGAGTTCACCAATGTTGACAGGGGGTCTTTTCACTAGTGAAGAATGGAATTTCGTGCCAGGGATGACCGCCATACGGAATGCTTCTACCGCTGACAACTGATCGCAATCGTCGATAGAAGACATTTCGACGTTGAATCTGGATAAGAAGTTCTTGAGGCTTTCTCCTTTTTCTTGGGTCATGGTGAAAAGGCTTGATATCGTTTTCCTCTGCCTCCGGTTGCTGAAGTATTGACCGATAAAGCGTCTGCAGAGGTCATTCCAACTGCTGATGGATCCAGGCGTCTGCTTCCTGAACCACAGGAGTGGTGCCTCCGTCAGACTGGTTGAAAAGACTTTGCACAAGAGCGCTTGGTTTCTCCCGTAAACAGTCATTTTGGTCTGCACCTGGTAGATGTGATCAAGTGGGTCTTTCGTACCATCATACAGCATAAAAGTTGGCAGTACAAACTTCTTCGGGAATTCTACTGCTTCAATTTCTTCTGTGAACGGAGACTGAGTCATATCCGTTGTCGCGTGGATCGCCAGATCGTCAGGGGTCTGCAATTTCAAATCTTTCATTACTTCTCTCTGGATTTTGGCAGCCATTTCGTGCAGGCCGTTCTGGGTCGGGACCTGCGTCCTTGGCATTCCTCCTGTAGTGGGGTGAGAGGATTCTTCTTCTTCCCTCGGGACTTTATCTCCTCTGGCAGCATATGCATCTTTCTCGTGACGAGAGCTGAAGTGCTCTGGCTCATCTGCGCATTCTGTTGGGTCAGAATTTTGGAGAGGAAATGGGCCCCGAGTCACTCGATGGAGCAATTCGGCATTCTGCTGCTCGAGGGCCGCGTTCCTCTGTTCTACAGCCTCCAACCTCCTCATGACTTCTTCGAATCTGCTATCATTGTTTGTTGACCGTGTGGACACCATTTTTTTTTTTTTTTGAAAAAATAAAACTTGCAAGTGGAAAAATATATAATCGTTTCCCACAGACGGCGCCAAATGTAAATGTCAAATTTCACTCACATCCAAGAATCCTTTATTTAGCTTCAAATGGCCATATTTATACATTTTTATGCTCTTGGGTCATGGCCTAAGTTCATGGGGTCATGACCCACTTTCTTAATAACTACCCACTCTCTTTTTGGTAGTGGGTTGTTGATCCATTTTTCAAGGGAATGGACCCACGTTGATGGTCCCACGTGTATTTGGTGGGTACAATATATGGGCTATTTATTATTCACATACTACATGGGCTCAATATTCTTTGGGCCTAATACATGGACCTGGGCCTGTAATTTTCACTATTTACATTACCCAAATTCAAGTGGGCCACTTTGAGAGATAATTTCTCATTCAATAATTAATAGTTTTGAACATGTAATTATATTAACTTGATCACCTCACCAAAGAGAACACACTAGTACTTGGTCACGTTAAATTCGAAGTTCGAGTCCCATAATTATTTAAGCTCAAAGTTGAGTTTAATTACTGTTATTTCTAAACTATTTTCAAAAAAAAAGAAGAAGGAATTACCGGAGAAAAAGAAGAAGAAGATACATACATGATTACATTAACACATGCAGAAATATTTATACAATCATTTCTAATTAATTAGATTTTAGTTGTAGCACCCAAAAAATATGTTTTTGACAGGTACTCCAATGACATCAAAAGTCAAGATCAAGCAATAGATGAAGAAAATAAATCAATAATCTTCAATGCCCTTGAAGGAGATGTTATGAAGTTGTACAAGAGTTTCAAACTCAAGCTCGAGGTTGTAAAAGAAGATGATGGTGCTGGTATTCTGAAGTGGTCCATTGAGTTTGAGAAAGCATATCAGGAGGTCCCAACCCCTCAAGTCTATTCACAGTTTGCAGTTCTGGTGTCCCAAGCCCTCGATATATACCTTCAAAATCTTTAATATATTATCATTCCATAGCTATATGCAGGGAAGGATACAGTTCAGCCCACTTAAATTTTTTTTTTTATATTTTTTATCCTAAAATTTTAGATATTTAGTATTTAGCGTTTATTGAATTTTTTTTTTACCTTAAGTACCATAGAATTTAGATTTCTTTACAAATAAGTTCCCATTGAAAATTTGTTTTAAACCCTACTGAAATAAATATATGTCATTTATACCCTAAAAATAAAAAATAAAAAATTTTAACCCCCGTTAACACGGATCACCTCAAAATAAACTGGGAAGATTGGAAAAAATAACTATTTAAGATAAGAGTTACATACAAGCTTGAAGCTTCCCTTGGAAATATACATGTTAAGCACAAATAGTGTTCTCTGTTAGTTGTTTAAATTAGTTATACTCTTTATCATTGATTGTTGTCGAATTTAATAACGAATTTATATATGTACTGTACTGGTCACCTCAAAATAAACTGGGAAGATTGGAAAAAATAACTATTTAAGATAAGAGTTACAAACAAGCTTGAAGCTTCCCTTGGAAATATACATGTTAAGCACAAATAGTGTTCTCTGTTAGTTGTTTAAATTAGTTATACTCTTTATCATTGATTGTTGTCGAATTTAATAACTAATTTATATATATGACTTAATGGGAAAAAAATTAACTACTATTTTTATAATTTTAACTATAAAAAATAATGTACTTAATTCTCCGACTAAATATCTTAATTAGATCAGATCCCCTCATTTTTTTAATAAATCAATTATACTCCTTGTCATTGATTATTGTCGAATTTAGTAAACATAACTTAACAATTTTGCTCATGAAAGAAAAATTGTCCTCTCATGCATTATATGAGAAAACAATAACTAATATTTGCATAGTTTTTAACCAAAAAAAGAAAAGAAAAAGGAAGGGGTAGTACAGTCATTTCAACTAATTCAATGTTAATTGCCAACGCTCCGGAGTAACTCACCACCTACCCTTTTCTTTTTCATTTTCCCTCTGGCCAAACGCTCTTCTATTTGTATTCGGACTTTCCTCTAGGTTTTATTACTTGTCACATTTCATTTCACTCTCAAATGATGTCTGGAGAGGTTGGAGAGTCGCAGCCCAAGCCCAAATCAGGTAAGTCATTTGATCTACTAGTTTCCCGATCTGTTTGGTTGCTCAGAAAATGCAAGGAAAAAGAGAAAAACTAAGTCTAATGCCTTGCGTTGGTTTGAATCGAGAGAAAAAAAAAATGCCGAACGTTACTTTCGCTTTAGGACAACGTACCTAATGTGAACTATGAACTCCTATACATTTAGTGGTCGATGCTATTTTGGTGATTCGTGTTTCTTGATAATAGAGTTCGTGTGTATGTGTTTGTGAACATGAATGGTGTTTCTCGATGCTTGTAAATGACATTTACTGATTTGGTTTCTTCGACAAGGGTATGTCTGATTTAGGGTTTTTTTTTTCCCTTTAAATGAATGGAAGTCTGATTTAGGGTTTAACCTCTCGTTTCAGAGACAAATTGGGACAATTGTTCCGTCAACACTCAAACCTAATAAACACGTGGAGAAAGTGCCTGGAATGTTATTAGACTTGTTTTTGTCCAAAAAAAAAGGGAAAAAGAGAATAATATATCAATTTATCTTTTAAAAAAATTTCAAACCAAATAAACTTGCGGGAGTGTAACAGTAGTTTTTAAGGCTTGCAGAATTTCTGTGGAGAGTGTTATTTGTGTTCATATACAAAATTTTCTGATATATATATTTTTTCGTTTTTGTAGAACTTATTCAAGCTTCTACTTGTATCCTCCTTACTGAAATTACCATCTTTGCTTAATATATATATATGTATATATATATATATATATATATATATGTAATTTTCACAAAAACCTTTTCTGTTATTCAATGTTTCATGGAGTATTAAAATCAGAGTACTCATCTATTTTCAGCATTAAGCTTGCCTAACTCTTTTAAGCAAGTCGTTCTCAACATTTATGCAGCATTTTGAAATTTTTATGACATAATTGAGTTTTAGAAAGTGATCTATTTTGTATTTTTCACTTGGGTGAATAAGCTGAAAAATAGGACAGTTCTCCAAAGATGCCATTGTTGAGTTGATGAGTTCACAATATGCTTTTGATTTTGATACATTGCATGCCCTTGTTGAGTTCAAGATGCGTGCACAATATGCTAATTTTTGGTTATTTCTGTATCTGATGAAATGGACTTGTAGTGATTGTAATGAATCGTGTATTTAAGTAATTGTCATGGTGTTTATATGTTAGTGATCTTGTTATTCCATACATACTTATGTATAAGCATGTTGCTATTCTTTGCCACCGTATTGGACATTGCATAAGTTAAATGATGTAACTGTTTTGGTTCTATTGTTTTGTAAATTATTTATGTTATAATTTAAATACTTTGATTTTTGTAGATCTCCAAGATCAAATATGGTATAAGAATCGCTTACAAGAGTACACACAAAAATCTGCTATACCACTGCCAATGTATCAGACGACTAATGAAGGATCTCAGCATGATCCAAGGTTTAGGTCGACAGTCTTAGTGGCTGGAAGGACCTATAAATCTCCAAGCACATTCTCCCATCGAAAGCCTGCAGAGCAAGATGTTGCTCGAGTTGCATTGGAGGGCATATTACATAAGAGAAAGGATGATCTGTGTCCTGTTATTTACGAGGTTAGTTTCATGCATGGTTGTTAATAGCTTAAGACACATTATGGTGCCGTGGTATTTGGAGACCTTTGTGAAAGGCGCAGCAGAAGACTTTGCATAATACAAGTAATATAATGAGAGAAAAAAAGGAACTAGTCAAGAATCAATATTATGGATTTTTCAGCATGTCAACCAG
This sequence comes from Cornus suecica, assembly GCA_963922005.1. Taxonomy (NCBI): domain Eukaryota; kingdom Viridiplantae; phylum Streptophyta; class Magnoliopsida; order Cornales; family Cornaceae; genus Cornus; species Cornus suecica. The sequence continues at coordinate 6,127,261 of OY998238.1, read as the reverse complement.
TGGCCAAGCTAAATTAATATGCCTATATTTTTTCAATTTACATATGAATTCTATGAAAACAATGTATAAAGGAACATTTTAAAATAGTTGTCTTTTTATTTTTCTTTAATCAGGTGTTTGATTGCATCATATTACTTAAGCTTATAATAATCAATACAAATGTTTGCTACAGAAAAGAACTTAAAAGGTATTCTTCATGCTAGTATTAATAAGACGTGGTAAAGAAAGAGAGGGTGAAGGAAGTGCTGAGACTAGAGTAGTGGTACAAAAGTGTTATTCACCAAGGCATTGAACTGCCCAAATGTGTCCCAGGATCTCTCTAATAGACGCTACAATGGTGGTAGCATCTGCCTGTTTTGGACATTTTGATCAACTTGTAGGATCTTCGGATCAACTAATCTCGAGTGTATTCATCTCGTACTCCGGACAACTCCGTTTTCAATTTCAAGTTGGACACGCTAAATATTTGTATATCAACTTCAGGGGGGATGTTGGAGAATATTATTGTCGGAGCGATTGAAACCATAAATCACTCATTGACTTAATATTGATTGGAGTGATTCTAGGAATCCTTATTTGATATTTGACGCCGGACAGAATATAGATTATTCTGTAGGCTAATGCAATAGGTACTTTGCAAGGGAAAAACAGGAGAATTTCGATCCAAAAATTCAGAGAACACTCTGGAATTTTATATAATTGTTTATAATCAAGAATGAATAAAAAACAACCCACAAGCCGGGTTTAAATAGCTGAAAATCGAACCCTAATGGGATTTTTGCCAAAAATAGCAAAACCCTAAAAGTCCTACCAAAACAAAATACGGAAAAAAATAAAAAGATTGCCAAAAATCTGGCCCAAATCGGGTTCAGAATCACCTCCTAATTGACAAATAAAAAATTACCATAAATAGCAAAAATTAACTAAAATTAAAGATTTAAAAAGGAAAACAGCGGATTTGGGGCTCGAAACGATGTGCACCGAGCGTAGCTTGGTGGCCACGACGTCCGCGCCGAGATTAACTTTCCGAATTGGGGTCACGGGCGCAAATCCGACACTCGTAGCTCCAGTTATGGCCAAAAAACCGACGCATGCACGGAAACTGCCCCAAATTAGGCTAGATCACGATTTCTTGCCATCCTTGCGCTGATCCTCCCTCTCCAGGTAATCCAGCGCCATCAATGAGCAATCTGACAGCTCGGCATCGTCTGACTCGGATCCCCCTGCATCAGTCACCCCGGGTTGGAAAGAACTCGCCCTCGAGTTCATGGCAGCATCAGCAGAATCCGCAAAGCAAGGAGTCAAGTGTTTCACATTAAAAACATCAGAAGTCTTCAAGTGACTAGGGAGACGCAGCCTGTAAGCGTTGTCATTAATCTTCTGCAATATCTCACAGGGTCCAATCTTCCGCTCCTTAAGCTTATTATACTCGCCAACAGGGAAACGATTACGAGTTAATACAGCCCAAACAAAATCACCAACATCAAAAAGTACCTGACGACGATGACTGTCCGCTCGAGCTTTGTACTTGTCATTGCTCTCGTGAATGGCCAGTTTCACCTGCTCATGGATGTCTCGAAGATGTTGGGCCAACTCATCTGCCCTAGGATGCAAACGGCCCACACGTGGAATGGGCGCTAAGTCCAGTACTCCAGATGGATTCTGACCATAGACGATCTCAAAAGGACTCATTCCTGTGGTTCTGCTCGTTGACCTGTTGTAGGCAAATTCTGCTTGAGGTAATGCCAGATCCCACTGCTTGGGTTTAGTGCCTGCTAAACACCTCAACAGATTGCCTAGACTCCGATTCACCACTTCGGTCTGACCATCCGTCTGGGGGTGATAAGCGCTGCTGAAATTCAGCTTCGAGCCCAGCTTTCCCCATAAGCTCCTCCAGAAATTACTGATAAACTTGGTGTCTCGATCTGAAGTGATGGATCGAGGAACACCATGGAGACGCACAATCTCCGTGAAGTAAAGATGGGCTATTCGGGCAGCATCCATGGTTTTCCTGCAAGGTACAAAGTGGGCCATTTTGGAAAACTTGTCAACCACAACTAAAATAGAATCACAGGCCCGTTGGGTACGGGGTAAGCCCAACACGAAGTCCATGCTGACATCGAACCAAGGAGCTTTAGGAACCGGCAAGGGGGTGTAAAGGCCTGCATTGGTGAGGACACCCTTGGACCTTTGGCATACATAACAACATTCCACAAAGTGAGCCACGTCACTGGTCAATTTGGGCCAATAATAATCAGAAGCAATAAGGGCCAATGTCTTGTCTCGCCCGAAGTGACCCTTATTATGAAGTTCACTAATAATCTGTTGCCTTAACAAACAATCTGTAATGCATAATTGTAGCCCACGAAACAAATAACCATTATGCAAAAGGAAATCATGACGATGACCAGATGTTACCTCCTGAATGATCTTTCCAAAGGAAGGATCTGTGGCATACAAATCAGTGAAAGTTTCAAATCCTGTGACTCGGGTACTCATGGTGGTGAGGAGTAAAGTGCGACGACTAAGGGCATCTGCAACACGGTTCAGGTTCCCTGATAGGTGCCTCAGGGAAAAAGTGAACTCTTGTAAGTACGCCACCCATTTGGCATGTCGTTTGCTCAGCTTGTGTTGACCATTGATGTACTTCAGGGCCTCATGATCAGTAAGAAGGATGAATTTCTTATGCACAAGGTAGTGACGCCAATGACTAAGGGACTGAACGATGGCGTAGAACTCCAGGTCGTAGGTGGAGTAATTCTTCTTGGATCCCGACAGTTTCTCACTGAAAAAAGCTATGGGTCGCCCTTCCTGACTTAGAACACCACCAATGCCAACTCCAGATGCATCACAATTCAGCTCAAACACTTTGTCAAAATCAGGGAGTGCCAACACCGGTGCCTCTGTCATCTTCTGCTTGACCAGTTGAAAGCTGGCTTCTGCCTCCTTAGACCAGTGGAAATCACGTCCCTTGAGGCACTCTGTGATAGGAGCAATCAAGGTGCTGAAATTCCGGATGAAGCGGTGGTAGAAAGATGCCAACCCATGGAAACTCCTGACATCATGCAAGGTTTTTGGCTGGGGCCACTCCAAGACTGCATCTATCTTCGACTGATCTGCATGAACACCATCAGTAGACACAACAAAACCCAGAAAAGTTACAGCAGTAGTGAAGAAAGAACACTTCTTCTGATTAACAAACAGGCGCTCCGTCCTGAGCGTGTTAAAAACTGCACGGAGGTGATCAAAGTGTGAGGCCCATGTAGGGCTATAAATAAGGATATCGTCGAAGTAGACTACCACGAATTTCCCCATGAAAGGCCGTAAAACCTGATGCATAAATCTCATGAATGTGCTGGGCGCATTAGACAGTCCAAATGGCATAACCATCCACTCATACAACCCATGCTGCGTCTTAAACGCCGTCTTCCACTCGTCTCCAGGCCTTATTCGGATTTGGTGGTATCCGCTCTTAAGGTCAATTTTGGATAAGACCTTAGAACCGGACAGTTGATCTAGCATGTCATCTAGGCGGGGAATGGGAAACCTGTACTTTACCATAATTCTGTTGATGGCTCTGCTGTCTACACACATGCGCCAGGAACCATCTTTCTTTGGCACCAGCAAGACAGGAACGGTACATGGGCTCATACTCTCACGGATGTAGCCCATCTCCAGCAACTCTACTACCTGTCGTTGCAACTCTTCAGCCTCCTTTGGGCTGAGGCGGTATGCTGGTCTATTGGGCAAACTCGAGCCCGGAATTAGGTCGATCTAATGCTGAATATCTCTCATAGGCGGCAGTCCAGGAGGAAGGTCTTCTGGCATCAAATCAGAGAATTCCGAAAGCAACTGTTGGACCTCCGTGGGTAATTCTGGAACCTCACCTGTTGCACTATTTCCACAAGGCAGTAAAGCATAAACTACATGTTCACGCTCAACTTCAACCAAAAACCTGGACATAGAAAGCAAATTGTTACTATTGACAACCGGGGTGGGATTGGGTCCTTCCCGACGAGGTGCCAACACAATCTTTTTCCCTTTGATGCTAAGGGAATATGTATTCTTCCGTCCGTCATGTACCACACTTCGATCATATTGTCAAGGTCTGCCTAACAGTATATGACACGCATCCATGGACACTACATCACACCAAGCATTATCGAAATATTTCTTGCCAACAGAAAAAGACACTAAGGGCCTGTTTGGAAACGCTCCCGCTCCTGCTTTCAAACGGGTTTGGAAGCTGAAGCGTAGCGAAACAAGTTTTTTCTGAAGCGGAAGCATGTTTGGTGCTGATGATTCTGATATAAGAAAAATGAAAGTTGAAGCATGCAAAACATGTTTGGTGGAACTGCTGATTTCCTAAAAAGTGAAAGCAAAACATGTTTGGTGAATTCAAATGATTTGAGATTCTGTTTTTTTTTATTTATTTTAGATTGAATATAAGAAATTAATAAGTTCTACAATTAAAAAAAATAAAAATTGTATTGCACAATGCCTCTCATTTAGATATTGTAAATAAATTTTTTATTTTTTGTAAACTATAAAAAATTTTGTAGATAAATTCTAAATTATAATATTGTATTGCACAAGACCTTTGGTTATAATATTTTATTTTGGGTAAAGTGCATAAAACCCTCCTCAACTATTGCCCCATGAGCACAAAACCCCCCTCAACTACAAAAGGGGCAAAAAAAATCAATTATTTTAAGAGATAATTAATATATATAAAATTCAAAAAACAATATATTAAAATTTGAAACAAATATATAAAATTCAAAAACAATATGCTAAATTCCGAAAAAAATAAAAATTTGAAACAAATATGTAAAATTTGAAATATATATATATAATTCAAAAAATATATATTAAATTTCAAAAAAAATTTAAAATTCAAAATTTATATATAATTTTCAAATTTTATATATTTTTCGAAATTTATATATTTTTTTCGAATTTTATTTTTTGAAATATATATATTTTGAATTATATATATATTTTTTGAATTTTATATAATTTTCAAAATTTATATATATATTTCAGAATTTATATACTTTTTTCGAGTTTTATATTTTTTTTCGAATTTTATATATTTTTTAAAAATTTATATATATATTTCGAATTTTATATATTTTTCAAAATTTAAAATAATTTTTTAGAATTTTATATATTTTTTTCGATTTTTATTTTTTGAAATATATATTTTTTGAATTTTCTATATATTTCAAAATTTATATACTTTTTTCGAATTTTATATATATTTTTTAAATTTATATATATTTTTCGAATTTTATATATTTTTCGAAATTAAAAATATTTTTTTGGAATTTTATATATATATTTTTAATTTTATATATATTTTCGGAATTAAATTTTTTTTTTAAATTTTATACACCTTGAAGGAAACCTAACATGTTGCAAAGAATTTGGGAGTAACTTATAATGGGTCCCACTAAAAATAGTGATGGGAGCAAGTGGAAGCAAGGTGAGTCTTGCTTCCAAATTTGAGGTTTTGCTCCAGCCTGCTTCCAGATTTTGGAAGCGGGAGCAACCAACCAAACAACCCTACTCTGTGAACAGTAATAGAAGCAGGAGCAAAAGCAGGAAGCGGGAGCGTTACCAAACAGGCCCTAAGCATCGTCTATCTACTGTTACCTCACTTCCTTTATTCAGCCAGGACAGTTTGTACGGCTTGGGGTAACAATCTGTCTTCAATTGCAATTTCTGGACAGCGTCTTCAGAGACTACATTCTCGCAACTGCCACTGTCAATAATCATCTTGCAGACTTTATCGGCCACGGTGCAGGTTGTGTGGAAAATATTGGTTCTCAACCAGTCATCTTCGGAATCGCCTCTGGGAGTCAGTAAGCTCTTACGAATGACCAGAGTTTCATGGCCGTCTCCATACAACACATCCTCATCTCCTTCTTCGTCATACACTGGCTTTCCAACCTCCTCAGTCTCATCTTCCATGCCTTCCTCAAGCAGTAGATTTTTGCCCGTCTGACTGGCAGGCTTCCTGCAATGGGTTGCTATATGCCCCTGTTCACCACATCGAAAACACTTAATAGAAGGGTTAGGATTACCCTTTGGTGGCTGCTGGGGAGGACGGGATTCTTGAGGGCGAGATGGCCTACTGCTTTGGTCGTTTCTGATGACGGGTCGTTTATTCTGCTGTTTCTCTACAGCAAGGGCATGCTGGTAGGCTTCAGAAACTGTCCACAGCGAGTGAAGGCTGAGGGCATCCTCGAGAGGTTGTCGTAAACCCCCCAAATATCGGGCTACCATCTGTTCTTCTGTCTTAGTTAGATCATTCCGAGCGATCAACTGATAGAACTCCTCTGTATAATCTTCCACGGATCTCATCCCTTGTCTCAACGAATGAAGTCGCTGAAACAGGGTTTGAGTATAGCCAAAGGGAAGGAAGTGACTCTTTATCTTCTTCTTCATCTTCTCCCAATCAGTGATCTTGGCCTTGCCTTGCCTGTTTCTTGAACGTTTCAACTGCTCCCACCACGCAGATGCTCTACCCTTGAGTTTGATGGCCACCAATTTCACTTTGACACGATCCGGGACCTCTTTATAATCGAAAATTCGTTCTACTTCATTCAACCAATCAATAAAGCAATCGGCTTGTAACGTACCAGAAAACTCGGGCAGGTCTACTTTGAAGCCGAGATCTCTATGACGGTACTGATTGTGATACGGATTTTCGAAGGTGGAATTGTCGGTATCAGAATCTTCCACATCATGATTACCGATTTCCTGCGCCGCCAGGCGCTGGGTTAACTCTGCCACTTGCCTCTGCAAATCCTCAATCATAACATCCTGAACGTTACGATCACGGTACGGGACTTCCTCAATCGGAACCTGCCCACCACGACCACGATCACGATTATTAGCCATCGAAAACTGATGGAAATACCGCTTCAGGAATATATTGAGCTCTGATACCAATTGACGCCGAACAGAATAGAGATTATTCTGTATGCTAATGCAATAGGTACTTTGCAAGGGAAAAACAGGAGAATTTCGACCCAAAAATTCAGAGAACACTCTGGAATTTTATATAATTGTTTATAATCAAGAATGAATAAAAAACAACCCACAAGCCGGGTTTAAATAGCTGAAAATCGAACCCTAATGGGATTTTTGCCAAAAATAGCAAAACCCTAAAAGTCCTACCAAAACAAAATACGGAAAAAAATAAAAAGATTGCCAAAAATCTGGCCCAAATCGGGTTCAGAATCACCTCCTAATTGGCAAATAAAAGATTACCATAAATAGCAAAAATTAACTAAAATTAAAGATTTAAAAAGGAAAACAGCGGATTTGGGGCTCGAAACGATGTGCACCGAGCGTTACTTGGTGGCCACGACGTCCGCGCCGAGATTAACTTTCCGAATTGGGGTCACGGGCGCAAATCCGACACTCGTAGCTTCAGTTATGGCCAAAAAACCGACGCATGCACGGAAACTGCCCCAAATTAGGCTAGATCACGATTTCTTGCCATCCTTGCGCTGATCCTCCCTCTCCAGGTAATCCAGCGCCATCAATGAGCAATCTAACAGCTCGGCATCGTCTGACTCGGATCTCCCTGCATCAATATTGTTTTTATATTTATTATATTATTTTACATATTAATAATATAATAAATATGTAATGAAGGAATTGAATGTAATGAGGTGATGATTGTAATGAAAATTAAGAGAGAATGTAATGAAGGAGATGTAGCCCTCTAGGCTTTGTGTTGTGGTTCATTTTTTAAGACCATGAATCATGCATGCTTTCTTATTTATGAAATGTTGCATTTGAAGCGTTCCTGTTCTGTTTAATTGCGAGCAACAAAAACCTTAGTTAAAACTCATATTTTCACTTTTTAAGTCATAATGTTGTAGGATATAAATGGATGTGTAAGCAATAATGTGATGGAGGAATGTGATATAGTTTCATTTTTTTGGAAATTTTTTATTAAGAAGGCTTATGTATTTCTTCTTTTGTTGTTTATCCAGGATCCAGTCCTCTGCAAGTCTATCCTAAATGAATTTGCAGTCAAGATGAAACTGGAGAACCCAATTTATAGTACAATTCAACTTCCAGCTGCACTTCCAGTTTTTATAGCGTCTTGTGTTTTCAATGGTCATACATTCACGGGCGGTGCATGCAAAAACAAAAAAGTGGCCGAGCAATTGGCAGCGCGTGCTGTAATCCTATCTATTTTGGGTATCCATTTCTTATTTCTTACTTCCAAGTTACTATGAGCTTTGGGTGTGACCGTGTAACTGGCTCACTAAAAATATTATGCAGGTGGGTCTAATTCTAATAGCATTCTATCTGAAATCATTAATTCTAAGTACCGCCTTCATAAGGCATTGCATAAAGTTGAGGACTCTCACAATGCCCAAAATACCATCATGCCTTTGGTTATAAATGGAGGTAATAGTTATGGGATTCTTTTCCAGTAATTGGATAGAAGTTTGAAATTGCTGGGTGTTATTGACAAATGCTTATTACTGCAATTTCAGAGTCCTGCTCAGGACAGCTTCCTAATATTCCAGTTCATGAATTCAAGAAACCAAAATTGGAACCATTACCAGAGCTGTTTAGGCCAATCATATTTGTGCCTCCGGTTATGCAGCAGTTGCTTGATGTTGGTTCAACTTCAACTATAAATCGGAATCGCAAAAAAAAAAAGGGAAAAAAGAGGGCGAGTTGATCCTGAGTAAGTGTATTTTACTCTTTGTAATCACAAAGGTGACATAAACTTTTTACACTGATGAGGATAATATATATGTGTGTATGATATTATTATAAATCTTAATCTTGTAGTGTGATCTCACGTTCTGGTGTGCTATGGTTTTGTTGTTTGTTATACTTTGCAAGGTTTTTGTGCCCTTATGCACATGTCATGCTAGTCTATTTAATATTTAATGCAAGCATGCATAATTTGTTTGTGTTCCTTCGAATGAAGAGACAAACTTCAGTTTTGGAGAGGTATGTGATCATCAGCATCCTTTTTCCCTCTATGGAGGTCAACCACATCAATTATCCTTTTTTCATTTTTCAGTTATTGTAAATCATGTTTCATAGAATATACATATATATATATATACAAGGAAGTTTTATTTACTAATCCTATGTGAGTTTTGGTCCGTCTCTTTTGAGCATCTTCTAGGCAAACAATCCTTCCTCTTGATTCTGTTACATCCTCGGATCGACATCATGTATATGACCATACCACCAAGGTTTACTTCCTCTAGATTTATCACTTATAGGAGCTAGCTTATCTCACTCATTCATTACTAATCTTGTTGTTTCTAGTTACTCCCATTGTCAAATGTGACATCCTTAATTTTGCTACATGAAATAGCGGAAATGCTTTTTTAATTTGTTATCATTTCTTTTTCAACGCCCAACACTTCCTCAATCCAATATGACTGACCTAATAATCATCCTATAGATTTTTTCTTTTAATTAATCTGTTATGTTTATCACGTAGGATACAACTAGTTTACATCACCATCTATCTCCCCCATCTCTTTGTAATATTGATTTTAGATAGGGGAAACAGTAACTATTTGGTATGCTATATAATGTTTCCCAAAACTTTTTATATTGATATGAAAATTGTGCTGAGGGATTTGGGTTTTGTGTTGCAAGATTCCTAAATTTTGTTATCTGGTTATTGATGTTTGGGTCACATGTATTTGAACTAGAGTGTTGTCATTGGAGAAAACTTGATTGATGTGATTAATTCTCCCCAAAAAATATGTATATAGAAAGAAAGAAAGAAAGAATCAGGAATAAGATATTTGAAATTATTGGAGCAGCAATTTACTAGAAATTTTTTTTGTTATTGGAGAAGGATGTTAGCAGGTGTTGTATTTGTGTCTGTTATTTAGCATAAGGTCTTTGTCTTTCTATCAGAATGAGAGTTTCAGAAATTGTACAGGCACTAGTCTCTCCTTTAAATTTTTCCATGCAATTCGGAGAGCTTGATCGGTCGATTCTTTTTTCTGTTATTTTTTTTTCATCTGACTTCCACCTTTTAGAATGAAAGCAGAGGAATGTCCCATGAGTTTTTATCATCATCTATTACATAATTCGACTTAATTTGTATAAACTCCTTATCCAATTAATAATGGAGAAGCACTATGTACTATATAATACATAAGTAACAATGGAACTAACATCTATATCTGATATAGACTACATAAAATACATGTACTATATACTCTCTAACGTATTTTACAATCTTATATATCTAGTAAGATTCCAGTTAATGATTTACTAATTAGATTAATTGAACTAATTTAATAATGAGAAGTAGAAATCTATATGACTGCAATAAAATGTATTATATAATTGTATAAAAGTTGGAAAAAGAATTTGAAGTACCATTAGAATTCCGTTGCACTCCTAGTTTGTTCTTTTTTTTTTTTTTTTTTTTTTTTTTTTTTTGATATTAGTTGGTTTTCGAGTTCCTTATTTTATAACTTTTGCAGAGCATTTACTTGACTAAGCACTCACTGGTTTGCAGATTGCCAGTTGCTGTGCTACCTTTTGGAAATGTTAATAATCCTTGTACAGTATGTCAATGAGAGGCACAAATCACTGCATGTCCCTCCTGGTGGACCTGCCTCTTATTTCTTCTAGAGAATGAATTATCTTCTAAATCTTGATATTATAGTCCTGCATTACTCAGCATATTTTATTTTTCTCTCTTCTAGGTTTATTCGTCTGCTCGGTTGGTAAGCATTTTTGTCCGGGAAAATTGCACGTTCCAGTTTGCTGTGTTGCCTTCAACAAATCCGCGCCTCAGTTCTGTATCTATGTTGTATGTATTGCGCTTTGTTAAATGTGGCTCACAATCTTTCTGTTGGACGGACTTTGAACTATTAATGGTTAAACAGGAGATGTTAAGCATAATCTGGATATTTGTAGAAAGTTTGTTTGTGGTGATTTTTTTTTAGAAAGTGTGTTTGTGGTTGTTTTTTTCACTTTGGGTGGTTGCGTTTAAATACTATGGTCCGAGTTAAAAAGCTTGGAAAAATAAAGAAGTATGTTGATGCCACTAAGTAATGGTGAAGAGGACTGAAACATGCCATGGAAAGACTCCACTGAGACAAAGATGGTAAATATTTTATCATTCCATTTACAGGTTGAAATTTGGGAAATTTTATAATTAGTAATTGAATTTTTTATTTTTTTTGTATTCATTGGCTGATAAGTGATTTCTTTGTCATTTAAATTTTATATTTTTTTTAAGTATTTGAATTAAGTTATCAAACATGCACAATTAAATAAGGACTGAATTTGTGGAGAATTGAACACTGAATTGAGTTAATACTAAATGGAGCAAGCTCAAGCACATTGATTGCCTGCAGGTTGCTATTGTAGCAATACAAATGAAAGGTATAACATGGTCAAATTGGGCCATTCAAAGGTTCAGCAAACAATACCTTTAATTTAACGAAATAAAAAAATTATAATTATTATTTTATTTTGTTATAAGCGTTGGTGAAATGGTAGCCATTAGAGAAAAAGAAAAATAAAATAAAATTGGTAGCCATGGTAAGGGTTCTTTCTTTAGGGTTAGTTAATCAAACAAAGGAGAGGAGAGGTAATAATTACTTCATTAAAGATGAGGCTCACTAAATGATTGGTACGAAGAGAAAGAGAATCAGAGAATGAAACTAAACGGGAGTAAAGGCAGGAATGATTAGTCTTTTAAGGCATGAAGATGAGGTAACTCTTTACCCATCATGCAATCTCGAGCTCCACGCCCTTGACCAGTTAAAGACTTTTAATCGGTCTGAAGCGATTACTGCTCCATAGGGTAGTGGACCTGTCGCTGTCGCGTAGGTGAGTATGTACCTACTTTAGGCAGCGATGGGTAGCCTCGATTAGAGAGATCTGATCAAACAATAAATGTTTGTCTTGTCTTCATTAAATGTCTTAATCGATCTTTACCTTCCCATCTAGGCCTTGAGGAGGCTAGATTCCAAACTCGATCCTCTAATCCAATCACTCGCGAGACTTTTCTTATCGAGTTGTTGTGTCAAGAAAGCTCTTCCTACTTAAGCTTCTCGAGAAAAATATATGTTTAAGTAATAAAAGACGATACGTGTTTTAAATGAGTGCCTCGTCTTAAGCTACGTTTGGGAGTGTCTCCTCCAGCGATGCCCTCGAGGAGGCTCTTCCTAATGAAGCTTCTCGAGCACTAAACATGTTTAAGTCAATATGAGATGACACATGTACAAGAGACTGATTAATAAGAAAAAAATGGCTAACCAAGGTCAACTTACTCCTCTGCATGGGTGTTTTTCAATCTCATAAACTCATCCATGTCCATGTGCATGCTTACGCAAAATATGTGTGTGTGTGAGAGAGAGAGGTGGTGTTTGGGGGAAATAGTGAGTCATTAGAAACCTAAACTTTCTATAATAAATGATTAATCACATTAATATGGGGTTTGAGACAGTTTTAGAGCTAAATATTGATAATTAATTAGTTTTGTAGGATAAGAAGAAGCTGGAATTTTTAATGAACACATGGGTTTCTGAGATTATGATCTGTTTTGATAAGGATTTGGAAATACAATAATTTGTGATCAGGAACAACATCACAAAATCTCCATGAGACAAGGAATTGCTCTTCTTCCGATGCCAGCTTCGAAATTCGCATTTCGCATTTCCTTAATTTTTTCTTGTCTGGACCACAAAACATGAGGATGGTGATCTTCATTGGGTTTGTGGAACATATACATATATATATAATTGATGAGAATAATTTATTAGGGATCATTTAAACATTGGTTTAAGTTTATGAGCAGTCATTTTATACAAGAAAGTCACTGGGCATCCCAAATTCCAATCTCCTTTTTAAGTGAGATGTTGGAAATTCGAACCTTCCCACAAGCACACAAATAAATCAAAAAAAGAATAACATTCACTAATTGCCTTTTTGTTCCACTATACAATTTTTTTCCACACATCTTATTTTTTTTTAGTATAATGTAAGCGTCGAAGTATCCATAAATTGGTCTGAATCACACTGATTACCGGAAAAAAAAAAAAAACATTAACCGAATATATCACTTGACATATATACCCGGAAACACACTAAGAGATTAGATTATGATTGCAATAGAAATATGTGTGATATGGATTCACTGATTTTTTTTGTTTTTTCAATAATCCTCGATCAGTCAGAAAATGGGCTATGTACATCTAGGTCAATTGTACTGACCAACTTGAGGGCTATATATATATATAGATATCCATTCCATTAAACTAAATTATATATCCACCTACATAGAATGTAGCATGTTATATAAAATAGAGTACGAAACCACGTGCTTATGGCCATCTATCTATTGATGCATTCATGATCACAAGGAAACAAGGTAGGAAGGACCATCACAAAAATGGTCCAGGTACCCTAACAATGGTGGGGTGGGAATCTGAGACGTGGGATGGCGAAATATCCGCCGCACCTTTTGCTCCTTTGCCCTAATTTTCCTCTTCTTCCTTCAATTCTCTGCCAGCTAACAATCCCCATACAACACACAACTTTAATATATATATATATGTGTATATGTTAATTACATCTATAATATATACATGCATTAAAATACTTATTTAACATTTATAGACTTCTAGTTCCCATTAAAAAAGATTAATAATAATAAAAAAAAAATGGTCTTCATTTACTTTTCCAAATAGTACCCCTTGGAGAATTCATGCAAATCCCACACAAATGGAGTAATATTTAAATCATGGGTTAATTAATTTGAGTCTCTACAAATAGGCCTTAATTGTTCAACTTTTTTCCATTGTACACATTTTGGTTTTGTGTTGTGCAATAAAGTTGTTGTACTGTCTCTTTGAAAATGGCACTTGCCAAGGACAGAACAGTGGCTCATGACTCACACATGGGCTTCACATATGGCAATGTGTTTGGAATTTGTGATATGTCCTCTTCTCATTCAAGTCCAAGCAGCACAAACTCTAGTGGATTTGTGTATCAGCCTCAAGATAGTGTTATAAACTTCAAAGCAGGAGGGTATGATCATTTCATGCAGACTAGTGGATCAGTGCTTAGTTTTGAGCAAATTGATGAACAAGTTGCTCAAAACCCTAATCCCAAAAATGGAGATGATGACCATGATGACTACCCTATTTGGGAAGATCACATTTACCCACATCAATTTAATCCAAGTAGCACCACCACTCCACGCCTCACCGGAAATTTCAACTCTGCCGCTGAAAACGTTCAAGAGCTTGGAACACAAGAAGCATTCCATAAGCGTCCCCATATGGTACTTTTTATTTATTTATTAAGGCTTTAATTTATTTTTATTTTTATTTTCTTAATTAGTGACTCTATATGGTCAAGTTTAATTTTTGTGAATTATTAATGTTACAGGAAGAGAGCATGCAAGCAATGAAGAAGCAGTGCACTAGTGCAACAAAGAAGCCCAAATCCAAGTCAACTGCTCCTTCCAAGGATCCACAAAGTATTGCAGCCAAGGTTGGTTTTTTTTTTTTTTTTTTTTTTTTTAATTGTGATGAAAAGATTGGCTGCAAATCAAGCAAAAATGGGGATTTTAATGAGAGAATGTTTGTGTTTGCAGAATCGAAGGGAACGGATTAGCGAGCGGCTGAAGTTACTGCAGGATCTTGTACCCAACGGTTCCAAGGTGGGAAAAATTAAACATGATTATTATACGGTTTTTTTTTTTTTTGCTTCAGCTATAAGCCTTTAAACTAGTGACAAAAACTTTAAACGATTATTTTTAAATTAATTTGTTTTCTTCAGGTTGATTTGGTTACCATGCTAGAGAAAGCCATAAGTTATGTCAAGTTCCTTCAATTGCAAGTGAAGGTGTGTGATTTCAAATTAATTAAGTATTCCCTTCTTCTTAATTATGTGGTCTTCAATTAATGGCATATCCATTTACAAACCTATGCACACACACACACATATATATATATATAGTTATAGTTATATAATATTGAAGTATATGCAGGTGTTGGCAACAGATGAATTTTGGCCAGTGCAAGGTGGAAAAGCTCCAGAGCTGTCTCAAGTGAAGGAAGCTATTGATGCCATTTTACTATCTCAAAGGGACAGAAACTCGGGTTCTAAGTGATGCCTAGAGGACCCAACAAGAAGGAGACAGACTAGTTATAAACATTAATATTTATATATGTTTTTCATTGTACTGACAAGTAGTGTTATCTTTTGCATCTTCATGAGACAATTGATGTAATGATCAGAACTGAGACTCCAACCTTGTTTCAGTTTCAATTAATTAAGCATAGAAATTCTCTCTTTTTTTTTTTTTTTTTAACTAATGTTAGGAAATGAAGGAATGTTTTATGTTTGGATTTACCGGTTCTCTTTACAACGCATATCAGTTCATGTATGCATATATGCATTCACTATCCTAGCTAATTGTGCATAACAATTCGATGCAGGAATTGTTTTCCTTTATGATTATATTATAAAATAAATTTCATTATGTTCAGCAATTAATCCGAGAAATAAAAACACGTACAGTTAAAATTAAGTTGCATATAAATTTTGTGCAGCTTGAACAAAGTTACATATAGATTAACATATGTTACTTTCTCACTGATATAAGTTTAAAGTCATGACAATTTGTATTTTGGTAAATTTTTAGTTATTCGCCAAAAAAAAAAAAAAATTGTATTTTGGTAAACACTAACAATAAGGTACAAAATATTCTTGGGTAAATCCTAATTACCCCTCATCCGTTAGTCAACCGTTAGTTGTTGACCGTTATGTGATGATGTCATCAGTAAAAATGTGATAAATGGTCTATTTTGCCCCTTGTAGTCAAATGACTTATTTAACCCCCTCGCCTTCTTGAAAATTCCAACATACTCTTGATTTAATTTTAAAATTACAAAATGTCAAAAAAAAATTAAATTTGAACTGAATAATAAATTTATACATCCTTGACACTTTAAAATTAAAAAATTATATAATTTGTTTTGAATTTTTATTTCAACTAAATAATATATCTATATATTCTCTTAACTTAGATTTAAAATTAAATAACTTCTTTTTTTTTGTAATTTTTAAAGATGAACTATATAATTAATGTTTATATTATTAACATTTTAAAATTAGAGAACTTTATATTTTTCTAATTTTTAATTTAAATTAAATATTATATCTATAAAAAGTGGATATATGCAAACCAGAAGGGGTGTAAGTGGGATATAGGCAAACCAAAGGGGGTGTAACTGGGATTTACCCTTTTAAAAATGTTAAAGTAATAAAATATTGAAGGACAAAATAGACATTTCACACAAATTCGTTAGTTGGCCTGACGGTCGTCACTGACAGGGGGTGTACCTGGGATATTCCATAGTAGAGGGGGTGTTGTTGGGATATGGTCAAATCAAAAGGGGTGTAAGTGGGATTTACCCAATATTGTTTTTTGAGTTTCCGAAGTAAGAAGATCATCCAAACTATTATATATAACTAGACCTGTCAATGGATCGGATTCGGATCGGATCAGTTAAATCCAAATCCAATTTGTTAAGAAATCGGATTATCGGATTCGGATCCTAATCGGGTTATCGGATTTTATTTTCAATCCATATCCAGTTAATATCGGATTCGGATCATAATCGGATTATTGACAGGTCTATTGATAAGGATGACAAAAACTCCCGATCCGCGATCCGAATCCGATAATTCGACAAATTTTCACTTAGTTAATTCATATTCGAATTTCTTCATTATAGAATATCTTATTCGAATATCTAATTAAAAAAATACAAAAATACAAAAATCAATAAATACTAAAATACTAAATTATTCACACTTTTAATAATTGTATTTATGATCAATCATTATTAATAAATAATAAAATAATGAACAACTAACATTTATATACATGTACAATATTAAATATATACACATAAAAATATCAAATATATATTTATATATATATAAATATATTTTATATCGGATCGGGTTATTATCGGATTATCGGATTCGGATCCTAATCGGGTTATCGGATTTTATTTTCAACCCATATCCGGCTAATCGGATCGAATTTGGATCGGATTCGGATCAAAATCCGATTCATTCACAGGTCTATATATAACTAATGTTACTCTTCAAACCTTCACAAATTAAATACATCTCTACTTTCTGTTAACAATCTAGGTCGAACCTAAAAAATAATGTGAACGCAATTACAATAACAATAACGTACTAAATGTGGTGACAGGCAATTGAGAGATTTTTCTTTTATAGTTTGAGTGGAGTTAATTTCATGATTTTATAACTATATTTAATATACTACAAATATAGAAAATTAGTTCGTAATAACAGTAAGAAGAAAAAAAAAATCAGATTGGCGAATTGCCACCACTCGTTATGTAATTCCGTGCTTATTTAAAATCATCTATATTAAAATTTTATTTTTTAGTACCATACTTATTCAAATTCCTTAACACATCATCTAATTTTCTTGCTATGTGTAGACAATTATTTACTCTAAAAATTTATGGGACGAGCATCTATGGTATTTAATATTTTTAAAACTTTTAATTCTGGTCCCATAATTACTGTGTATATAATCACATGCATTCTATTAATTAAAAAATAAAACTTCTGGAAAATAAAATTAATATTTAAATACAAGGGGAGAGAAAGCAACAAGATAATATAAACATAAACACCTTCTGTGAGTCTGTGACAGTCTAAGAGGAACATGTCTGAGATATCAATATGAGGAATGACACATTGACATGTCTATCTGTATCTAGAATATATACCACTACACTATACGATCGAGTAGAAACCACGAAGGCATGTGTGAGTACGTTCTATGAAGGATCACATGCACAGTCCCATATGCATTGCTACACCATATATATGAGAAAGCTGTAAATGATTTGTAATGTATTTCTTTTTATATATTACAAATAAAATTTAGGGTTAATTTCATTTGGTTTGTTCTAACATCAATTACACCCCTTCAGGTTTACTAAAATTTATTTACACCCCTTATTTCTATTTACACACATCATTTACATCCCCTATACCATGACATCACCATGAAACTTTAATTTAATACCTAAACTACCCTTATTGTTAATTTAGGTAGTGTTTGGAAACCAGGACTTCATATTTTATCAATTTGACCCCCTACCAATCCTAAAAATATAACAATAAAAATTATTTGACAATAATTATAACAAATTATTTGTGGGAGTGGCGGGATGGCGGGTGATGTTGATGGTAGCGGCCCGGGGGGGTGTTGATGGCAGCGGTGGCGGACGCAGTGGAGATGGGGTTAAGGATGATAGGTGTTTTTGGGTTGTTTGGACAACAAAATTGGACTATCCTGCAATTAAGGTAGTTTAAATTTATTTGGCTTAAGAATATTTAAGATATTTTATAATAAATTTCACTGAAGGTGTAAATGAATTTTGGCAAATCTGAGAGGGTGTAATTAATGTTAGATCGAATTAATATATGTTGCACGTTGAATTGTTACTAATTTAGATCATGTAAAATTATACTACATATATAATCGCCTTTTTCATTCGAGCAAAAATTTAATTTTTGCTGACTTTGTTCATCTCGTGTTGTAATTTGGTTGAAGTTTCATGCATGAATTTACAAGGAAGAGAGATGTAGGAATGTGTCTCCGAACAGCACAACGCATTAATTTCCCTGCTGGTCTTTCCATTAATTTATTTCAATCATTCAATAATGTTCTCTCATTTTTTAAGTACCAAAATCAACCACACGTAGGATTCCCTGTTTAGTAATTTGTCTGTTCCGATTATCTCTGGTTCGATCTAATTTGGTCTGAGTGATGTTCTGAAATTCTGTTTAGTAAGCGGTCTGGTCTGATGGTCTTGGTCTGAGAAAACTGGAACCAGACCATGTTTGACAAACTGTCCGGTTCCAAACTTTTTTGAACCAGACCCTATTTAGCAAACTGGTTTGGTCTTAAATTTCTAGTAAATTATGAAAATATTAAAAATACTTTATATGATATAATAACCTTAAAACCCACACATTTACAACAAATATAACAACAAATAAGTTTATATAAGTCATATTTTTTATTATACAAAAATTACGATAACACAAATTTCACAAGTTACAATAATATTACATAACAACTTCAAATGTCGATAACATGTAAATGATGCACTATTATATTTTGACTTTTAAAAAAAATTATTATTTA
Source organism: Cornus suecica (assembly GCA_963922005.1). NCBI lineage: Eukaryota > Viridiplantae > Streptophyta > Magnoliopsida > Cornales > Cornaceae > Cornus > Cornus suecica. Next base: position 6,108,000 of record OY998238.1, on the reverse strand, counting down.
TCATCTACTATTTACTATTTATTTATTATTTATTATTATTTTTATATATTATTTAATTCATTTTGTTTATTATTTACTATTTATTCATTTATTTTAATTAATTTATAAATATATTTTATTTATTTATTATTTATTATATTTATTTATTTATTATTATTTTTATGTATTATTTTATTCATTTTGCTTATTATTTATTTATTTATTTATTATTATTATTATGTATTATTTAATACATTATTCTTATTATTTATTTATTTATTCTTATTTTTATATATTATTTAATTCATTTTGTTTATTATTTATTCATTTATTTTTATTTGTCTCTAAAATTATTTTTATTAATTTATTATTAATATTATTATTTATTTAATTATTATTATTTTTATGTATTATTTAATTCATTTTATTTTATTTATTTTGTTCATTATTTAATTCATTTAATTTATTAATTATTATTATGTATTATTTATTTCAGTTTGTTTATTATTCATTTTTTTATAAATATAATTCATTATTTATATTATTATTTATTCATTTATTTCATTATTTTATTCATTTATTATTTATTTATTTATTTATTTTATTATTATTATATTTAATCATTTATTATTATTTTTTTTGAATTATTTAATTCATTTTGCTTATTATTTATTAATTTTTTATTTTTTATGTATTATTTAATTCATTTTGTTTATTATTAATTATTTTTATTTTATTTATAAATATGCTTTATTTAATTTATTATTTATATTATTAATTTATCATTTATTATTATTTATTTATTCGTTTAATTAATTTATAAATATATTTTATTTATCTTGTTATTTATTATTATATATTTATTATAAATATATTTTATTATTCATTATTTTTATTATTTTTATTCATTTATTTAAATTAATTTTTAAATATATTTTATTTAATTTATCATTTATATTATTATTTTATTTATATTTATTCATTTATTTTTATTATTTATATTATTATTTTATTCATAAATATATTTTATTTTTATTTACTGATTTATTTTTATTAATTTATAAATATATTTTATTTATTTATTATTATTATTACTATGTATTATTTAATTCATTTTATTTATTATTCATTATTTTATTATTTTATTTTTGTGTTTTGGTTATATATTGGTTAGATGTGGTTCAATTATTAGAGGACATTTTGGTTAGATTTTGGATAGATTTTGTAACTAGACCAAATAGAACCACAAAAAATTGTGGTCCTAAAAAATGTCATTTTCAATTTGGTTTGGTTATATTTTTTGAGACCAATGCAAAACAAACATAGTTTGGTCTCAAAAAATCATGACCAGACCAGAAAAATGGGACCATAACTAGTAAATAAACAGGGTCTTAGGTCATGTTTGGTAATCGGTCTGGTCTGGTCCAATTCGGTCCGGTTTGATCCTTGAAATGAAAGTTTATTTGGTAAGCGGTCTGGTCTAATTGTCTCGATCTGAGAAAAATGGAACCAAACTATTTATAAATATATTTTATTTTATTTATTATTTATTCATTTATTTTTATTAATCTATAAATATAATTTATTATTTATTATTTTTATTTATTATTTTTATTTTTATGTATTATTTAATTCATTTTGTTTATTATTAATTTTTTTTTATTCATTTACTTTTATTAATTTATAAATATATTTTATTTTATTTATTATTTATAAATATATTTTATTCATTTATTTATTTTTATTTTTATGTATTATTAATTCATTTTTTTTTATTCATTTTTTTTTGTGTTTTCGTTTATGAAATTTGGATCAAATACCAGACCAAACCAATTGGACCCATCAATTTGTTGGGTCCAAAATCACATAATTTGGTATTATTTGGTCTAAGTCCAAAAAGTGAGACCATGTCCACACAAACATGGACTGATCTCTGAAAACACAGACCAGACTGATTACCAAATAGGGTCTTAGTTACATATAATTATATTAAATTTTTGCAGAATATCTAGTGATATGTTTTTTTTATTATTATTTAGGTAACATGGAACCGTTCGAAGATACCGAACAAATTTACAACTTTTGATAATTAAAATAACTAACAAAACTAACAAAATGGTGAAACAAATAATGGAAATTAGGAACCAGAGAGAATTGGATGGTTTCATTGAACGTTTTCGTGTCTATTTATATATGAATTAAAACAACCATTGTGGATCTGTTATTATTTTTAGGATAAATAGCAGTAAACCCCCCTCAATTATATTCTCTCTTCCAACTAACCCCTTCAACTAACAAATGGTCCCTAAAAATCAGAAATTGTTACAAACAAGTCCATTCCGTCAATGCTAAAATAGTGAATTACCTTATTGCCCTGAATTGAATTAAACCCTCCTTTTGATGACATGACATGAATTAATTATTTTAAAGGGTAAATAGCTTAAACCAACCAACCCCCAAATTTACTATATTTCCCTATTATACCCCCTCAACTAAATTTAGCCCCCTCAACTTTCATTTTTTTGCACCATGGACTTGCCCTCCAAACTTTTTATATTTTCACCTTACATTTAACCCTCTTATAGGGTAAAGTGCAAAAAATCAATTTGCCTCAATTCTATTATAAAATATTATCATACCCTTACTATTATATTTCTTAATTCTTTAAATTACAAAAATATTATTTCTTTTAGTTAGAATATTAATTCTACTATTTACCTTTAATATAATAGACTAAATATACTCTCAAATGCTAAAAAATAATAATTATAAGTTCTAATTATTTTATTTGTAAATCAATTAACTTGTTATTAAATTTTAGTTTGATTTAAATCATAAAACTCATTATCCTAATTATTATTTTTATGCCAAATGAAACTTTCTTTTCACAAAAATATATTCATAAATAAATCACAAAATACTTAATAATAAACATCTGTTAATTTTCTCATGTTATATATATATATATATATATATATATATATATATATATAGGGATAACAACGAGTGCGGTTCTAGGCGGGTGTACCTTGCCCTGCCCCAACAACCGTTAAGAAATCCCCATCACATCCCTGCCCAAAACCGGCTAAACGGGATGGGAGGTCACCCCGTCCCCATCCCCGTCCCCGTTGGGTGCCCGCGGGTACCCGCTAACAACTAATTTTTTTGAATATTTCACTTTAAAATTAAATAATTCCATAAAATCATATACTTAAAACACGAAATTCAAGATTATAGAAACTAAATAAACATCAAATTATCCAACAGTCCAAATTATAATACATTTTACGGAAAATAACAACAACAAAGAAGTTTCTCCAATATTACGTTCACTTCAATATAGACAATAACAAAAATAAATTTTAGGATTAGTGGGTTACATTTATTTTTTATTCTAATATGTCTAAACGAGACGGGGACACCTAAAATCGTCCCCGTCCCGTTTATGTGAGGGTTTTTCCCACAACTCCATCTCTACCCATATAGTATAAACGGGGCACCCAAACCGTTATTATTTGGGTGTTCATTATCTTATGTTGGATGAGAACTTGATAGGTTATTTGGTTAAATATACAATTAGGGCATTTGAGTGCATGCCCATATATTTGGTAGATTCTATAAAATCTCCAAATTTCATATGCATTGATGATCGGTTTAGCATGTACCAAACTATATATTTATATATATATATATATATATATATATATAACATGAGAAAATTAACAAATGAACTATATATATATATATATATAACATGATAAAATTAACAAATGAACTATATATATATATATATAACATGAGAAAATTAATAGGTGTTTATTATTAAGTAATTTGTGATTTATTTATGAATATATTTTTATGAAAAGAAAGTTTCATTTGGCATAAAAAAAATTAATTAGGATAATGAGTTTTATGATTTAAATCAAACTAAAATTTAATAACAATTTAATTGATTTACAAATAAAATAATTATAACTTATAAAAAAAAATTAGCACTTGAGAGTATATTTAGTCTAATACATTAAAGGTAAATGGTAGAATTAATATTCTAACTAAAAATAATAATATTTTTGTAATTTAAAGAATTAAGAAATATAATAGTAAATGTATGATAGTCTTTTATAATAGAATTGGGGTGAATTAATTTTTTTTCTCTTTACCCTATAAAAGGGTTAAATGCAAGGTGAAAATATAAAAAGTTTGGAGGGCAAGTCCATGGTGCAAAAAAATAAAAGTTGAGGGGGCTAAATTTAGTTGAGGGGGTATAGTAGGGTAAGAGAGTAAACTTGAGGAGGGTTTTAAGCTATTTATCCTTTAAAATAATTAATTCATGCCATGTCATCAAAGGAGGGTTTAATTCAATTCGGGGCAATAAAGTAATTCACTATTTCAGCTTTGATGGAATGGACTTGTTTGCAACAAAATCTGATTTTTAGGGACCATTTGTTAGTTAAGGGGGGTTAGTTGGGAGAGAGAGTATAGTTGAGAGGGGTTTACTGCTATTTACCCTTATTTTTATTTTATTTTTTATTTAATGGTAAGATACTCACACACCCCCACATGGGGCCCGAACCCCTAAACCTCCCATTTGGGGAGGAAATGTAATACCATCAGACTACAAGGCCTTTGGTATTATGGATCTCAATTTAATGGGTAATTATAATAATGAATTAAGTGAGTGATTTTCTCTCATCATAATTATGATGTTTACTAGTCTATTTTTATCTTTTGAATTTTGTAATGGCTTATGTCAGTGTTTGATGGACGTGCATTTTCTGAATTTTGGTTTGTTGGGCTTTTGATGGCGAGGCTTCTATTTGCTGGGCTTCAGCTTGTTAAAGATGGGCCAGTTGAAAAAATGGGTCTATAGTAATCGTGGTATTCGAGCTAGTTTACTCTCACATTTACTAATCTCCGAAACTCTGAAGTTAACGATCAGTTAAACCCTTCAGTAATCTAGTGATATGTTGTTAGGGCTTACTCTTCTCCCCAATCTTTCATGACCAATTTTTTTTTTCCTGCACTCTAACACTTTAAATTTTTGGTCAAATTTTGAAAAAATAGGAATGGGAACACCATTATAGAAGTATTTAAATTGAAAGAAAATGCATGATTTCCGGATGATACATTTCTCAATTAATGAGTATATATATTATATAATTGGGAAATTAACAAAACAAGTTGTTAAGCATGTAAGTTCACATGAGGGTCTTGGTGTATACATTGCATGGGACATTATAGAATGGCAGGCTGGAATTATATATTGTAATTTATTAATCAACTTAGATTTTTTAAAATTAAAAGATAAAGTCATAGTTGATGAGTAGTAATGCACGTGTGCGATCAAAATTCATCAAATTGTGAGAAATTTAAATAATAGGAAGAAGAGAGTTGGGAGATAACTCATTGACTTAATTAATGACACTAGCTAGTTTGCCCTCTCACACACACATTTGGACGTATGTAGTGTTATTTATTGTTTTGGCCACTTTGGAACATGGGAAACAGATTGGTATGGGCTTTAGCCATGAATTTTTATACTACTTGTGATGGGGTGATACGTATATATATATATATATATGTATGTATGTATATTTTAACTGTAATGATTTAAAAAAAATTATATAAAGAAGTTACTGAAAATCATGACAATCATATCAATCGGTGATTAACAAAAACAATCAGTATATATTGATCTGTTTCATAATTTTATTTTATGTTTTTATTATCATTTTAGAGCAATTACGTCTAGAATTGATCACTTTACTTTAATTTATTTTGAATAATATGGATGACTAAGGTATGGCTTATATAACATGGACTTTTATTACCTTAATTGCCAAAAAAAAAGGGTATTAATTTGATTCTTATACACATTACACATGCTGTAATTAATATATGAAAGTAATCGAAAAATACATAATTAACTATAACATCTTCGTTTTGGTACCTATGAGAAGATGAAGGTGCATGGCACATTTGAAGTGCATGATGCCATAGAATTGTACATGTGGGTAGGTTGCATGAGCACAGTACAAATCGCGTGAAGAATATAGAGAGAGTGAAAATGTGTGAGAGAAATGATGAAAGAGTGTGTTTAATAGGATCAAAGTGATATTACTTTTAACAAAAGATATAAATTACACGTACTTATTTAATTTTAGTCAAGAAACACGCGTATTTAATTTAATTCAAAAGATATACCTATTCAATTTTTTATTTAAAATATGAAGAAAAATATTTAGGAATAATCGATGAGACTTGTACTTTTATAAGTAATATAGATATAGATATATTAGTACGTATAAGCTCAGCTCAATCTTTTGTGCAAAGAATTAATAATGGAACAACCTCATGTGTTAGGTCGGAGTTGGACCAATTCATGCACTTCCTTACTGTTAATTAATTCTAGGAAGGCACTTCACATGAAACTAAGCAAGGGAGGGTTACAAATTTGCTTAGGGTTGTTTTGGAAATTAGTGTTTTCGTTTTCGTTTTTTATTTCTTGAGAACAAAAATTTTTCTTGTTCTTGTCTTAAAGGTAATCCGGAAACAAAAACATGTTTGGTTGAAAATTTTGTCTAAAAAATTTTCGGGAACAAAAAAAAAAAACACATTTTTGAGGTTTATTTGGAATAAAAAGTATAAAACAAATTGTCAAAGGGTGAGATTAAGTTTGACTTGATTGTCATTCCTTGTACAAACCAACTACAATGTACACTTCCAAGTCTTTCATACAACAATGAACAGGGTCACTGACGCCGGTCAGAATAGAGATTATTCTGCAGGCTAATGCAATAGGTAATTTGCAAGGAAAAACGTGAAAATTCGACCCAAAATTCAGAGAACACTATGGAATTCAATAAAATTCTGTATAATCAATAATGACAAAAAATAACCCACAAGCCGGGTTTAAATAGCTGAAAAGCGGCCCTTAATAGGATTTTTACCAAAAATAGCAAAACCCTAAAAATCTTACCAAAACGAAATACGGAAAGAAATCAAAAGATTGCCAAAAATTTAGCCCAAATCGGGTTCAGAATCAATTCCTAATCGACAAATAAAAGATTACCATAAATAACAAAAATTAACTAAAAATAAAGATTTGAAAAGGAAAACAGCGGATTTAGGGCCCGAAACGAAGTGCACCCAATTGGGATCACGACGTGCGCGCCGAAATTAGCTTTCCGAATTGGGGTCACGGGCGCGAATCGGACACTTGTAGCTACAGTTATGGCTTTCCGAAACCGACACGTGCACGGAAACCGCCCCAATTAGGCTAGATCACGATTTCTTGCCATCCTTGCGCTGATCCTCCCGCTCCAGGTAATCCAGCGCCATCAATGAGCAATCTGACAGCTCGACATCGTCTGACTCGGATCCCCCTACATCAGTCACCCCGGGTTGGAAATAACTCGTCCTCAAGTTCACGGCAGCATCAACAGAATCCGCAAAACAATGACTCATGTGTTTCACATTAAAGACATCAAAAGTCTTCAAGTGACTAGGGAGACGCAACATGTATGCGTTGTCATTAATCTTTTGCAATATCTCACAGGGTCCAATATTCCGCTCCTTAAGCTTATTATACTCGCCAACAGGGAAACGATCACGAGTTAATACAGCCCAAACAAAATCACCAACATAAAAAAGTACCTGACGACGATGACTGTCCGCTCGAGCTTTGTACTTGGCATTGCTCTCGTGAATGACCAGTTTCACCTGCTCACGGATACCTCGAAGATGTTGGGCCAACTCATCTGCCCTAGGATGTAAACGTCCCACACGTGGAATGGGCGCTAAATCCAGTACTCCAGATGGATTCTGACCATAGACGATCTCAAAAGGGCTCATTCCTGTGGTCCTGCTCGTTGACCTGCTGTAGGCAAATTCTGCTTGAGGTAATGCCAAATCCCACTACTTGGGTTTAGTGTCTGCCAAACACCTCAACAGATTGCCTAGACTTCGATTCACCACTTCGGTCTGACCATCCGTCTGGGGGTGATAAGCGCTGCTGAAATTCAGATTTGTGCCCAACTTTCCCCATAAGCTCCTCCAGAAATTACTGATGAACTTGGTGTCTCGATCTGAAGTGATGGATCGAGGAACACCATGGAGACACACAATCTCCCTGAAGTAAAGATGGGCTATCCGGGCAGCATCCATGGTTTTCCTGCAAGCTACAAAGTGGGTCATCTTGGAAAACCTGTCAACCACAACTAAAATAGAATCACAGGCTCGTTGAGTACGGGGTAAGCCCGACACGAAGTCCATGCTGACATCGAACCAAGGAGCTTCGGAAATCGGTAAGGGGGTGTAAAGGCCTGCATTGGTGAGGACACCCTTGGACCTTTGGCATACATAACAACGCTCCACAAAGTGAGCCACGTCACTGGTCAATTTGGGCCAATAATAATCAGAAGCAATAAGAGCCAATGTCTTGTCTCGCCCGAAGTGACCCTCATTATGAAGTTCACTAATAATCTGTTGCCTTAGCGAACAATCTGGAATGCACAATTGTAGCCCACGAAACAAATAACCATTATGAAAAAGGAAATCATGACGATGACCAGATGTTACCTCCTGAATGATCTTTCCAAAGGAAGGATCTGTGGCATACAAATCAGTGAAAGTTTCAAATCCTGCGACTCGGGTACTCATGGTGGTGAGGAGTAAAGTGCGACGACTAAGGGCATCTGCAACACGGTTCAGGCTCTCTGATAGGTGCCTCAGGGTAAAGGTGAACTCTTGTAAGTACGCCACCCATTCGGCATGTCGTCTGCTCAGCTTGTGTTGACCATTTATGTACTTCAGGGCCTCATGATCAGTAAGAAGGATGAATTCCTTATGCATAAAGTAGTGACGTCGATGCTTCAAGGACTGAACGATGTCGTAGAACTCCAGGTCATAGGTGGAGTAATTCTTCTTGGATCTCGACAGCTTCTCACTGAAAAAAGCTATGGGTCGCCCTTCCTGACTTAGAACACCACCAATGCCAACTCCAGATGCATCACAATTCAGCTCAAACACTTTATCAAAATCAGGGAATGCCAACACCGGTGGCTCTGTCATCTTATGTTTGACCAGTTGAAAACTGGCTTCTGCCTCCTTAGACCAGTGGAAATCACGTCCCTTGAGGCACTCTGTGATAGGAGCAATCAGAGTGCTGAAATTCCTAATGAAGCGGCGGTAGAAGGATGCCAACCCATGGAAACTCCTGACATCATGCAAGGTTTTTGGCTGGGGCCACTTCAAGACTGCATCTATCTTCAACTGATCTGCATGAACACCATCAATAGACACAACAAAACCCATAAAAGTTACAGAAGTAGTGAAGAAAAAACACTTCTCCGGATTAACAAACAGGCGCTCCGTCCTGAGCATATCAAAAACTGCACGGAGGTGATCAAAGTGTGAGGCCCATGTAGGGCTATAAATAAGGATATCGTCGAAGTAGACTACCACGAATTTCCCCATGAAAGGCCGTAAAACCTGATGCATAAATCTCATGAACGTGTTAGGCGCATTGGACAGTCCAAATGGCATGACCATCCATTCATACAACCCATGTTGCGTCTTAAACGTCGTCTTCCACTCGTCTCCAGGCCTTATTCGGATTTGGTGGTATCCGCTCTTAAGGTCAATTTTGGAGAAGACCTTAGAACTGGACAATTGATCTAACATGTCATCCAAACGGGGAATGGGAAATCTGTACTTCACCGTAATCTTATTGATGGCTCTGTTGTCTATAAACATGCGCCAGGAACCATCTTTCTTTGGCACCAGCAAGGCAGGAACGGCACATGGGCTCATACTCTCACGGAGGTAGCCCCTCTCCAGCAACTCTACTACCTGTCGCTGCAACTCTTCGGCTTCCTTTGGGCTGAGGCGGTATGCTGGTCTATTAGGCAAACTCAAGCCCGGGATCAGGTCGATCTGATGCTGAATATCTCTCATAGGCGGTAGTTCAGGAGGAAGGTCTTCTGGCATCAAATCAGAGAATTCCGAAAGCAACTGCTGGACCTCCGTGGGTAATTCTAGAACCTCACCTGCTGCACTATTTCCACAAGGCAGTAAAGCATAGACTACATTTTCACGCTCAACTTCAACCAAAAACCTGGACATAGAAAACAGATTGTTACTATTGACAACCGGGGTGGGATTGGGTCCTTCTCGACGAGGTGCCAATATAATCTTTATCCCTCTGATGCTAAGGGAATATGTATTCTTCCGTCCGTCATGTACCACACTTCGATCATACTGCCAAGGTCTGCCTAACAGTATATGACATGCATCCATGGGCACTACATCACACCAAGCATTATCGAAATATTTCTTGCCAACAAAAAAAGACACTAAGCATCGTCTATCTACTGTTACCTCACTGCCTTTATTCAGCCATGACAGTTTGTATGGCTTGGGGTGACGATCTGTCTTCAACTGCAATTTCTGGACAGCGTCTTCAGAGACTACGTTCTCGCAACTGCCACTATCAATAATCATCTTGCAGACTTTATCAGCCACGGTGCAGGTTGTGTGGAAAATATTGGTTCTTAACCAATCATCTTCGGAATCGCCTCTGGGAGTTAGGAGGCTCTTACGAATGACCAGAGTTTCATGGCCGTCTCCATACAATACATCATCATCTCCTTCTTCGTCATACACTGGCTCTCCAACCTCCTCAGTCTCGTCTTCCACGCCTTCTTCAAGCAGTAGATTTTTGCCCGTCTGACTGGCAGGCTTCCTGCAATGGGTTGTTATATGCCCCTGTTCACCACATCGAAAACACTTAATAGTAGGGTTAGGATTACCCTTTGGTGGCTGCTGGGGAGGACGGGATTCTTGATGGCGAGATGGCCTAATGCTTTGGTCATTTCTGATGACGGGTCTTCTATTCTGTTGTTTCTCTACAACAAGGGCACGCCGGTAGGCTTCAGAAACTGTCCACAGCGAGTGAAGGCTGAGGGAATCCTGCAGAGGTTGTCATAAACCCCCCAAATATCGTGCTATCATCTGTTCTTCTGTCTCAGTCAGATCATTCTGAGCGATCAACTGATAGAACTCCTCCGTATAATCTTCCACCGATCTCACCCCTTACCTCAACGAATGAAGTCGTTGAAACAAGGTTTGAGTATAGCCAAAAAGAAGGAAGTGGCTCTTTATCTTCTTCTTCATCTTCTCCCAATTAGTGATCTTGGCCTTGCCCTGCCTGTCTCTTGAACGTTTCAACTGCTCCCACCACGCAGATGCTCTGCCCTTGAATTTGATGGCCACCAATTTCACTTTGACACGATCTGGGACCTCTTTATAATCGAAAATTCGTTCTACTTCATTCAACCAATCAATAAGGCAATCAGCTTGTAACGTACCAGAAAACTCGGGCAGGTCTACTCTGAAGCCGAGATCTCCATGATGGTTCTCTCGACCACGGTACTCTTGGAATCGATTGTGATATGGATTTTCGAAGATGGAATTGTCGGTATCAGAATATTCCACATCATGATTACCGACTTCTTGCGCCGCCAGGTGCTGGATTAACTCTGCCACTTGCCTCTGCAAATCCTCAATCATAACATCCTGAACGTTACGATCACGGTGCGAGACTTCCTCATTCGGAACCTGCCCACGACAACCACGACGACCACGACCACCAGCCATCGAAAACTGATGAAAATACCGCCTCAGGAAGATGCTGAGCTCTGATACCAATTGACGCCGGGCAGAATAGAGATTATTCTGCAGGCTAATGCAATAAGTAATTTGCAAGAAAAAACGGGAAAATTCGACCCAAAATTCAGAGAACACTCTGGAATTCAATAAAATTCTGTATAATCAATAATGACAAAAAAACAACCCACAAGCCGGGTTTAAATAGCTGAAAAGCGACCCTTAATAGGATTTTTACCAAAAATAGCAAAACCCTAAAAGTCTTACCAAAACGAAATACGGAAAGAAATCAAAAGATTGCCAAAAATCTGGCCCAAATCGGGTTCAGAATCAATTCCTAATCGACAAATAAAAGATTACCATAAATAGCAAAAATTAACTAAAAATAAAGATTTGAAAAGGAAAACAGCGGATTTAGGGCTCGAAACGAAGTGCACCCAATTGGGGTCACGACGTGCGCGCTGAAATTAGCTTTCTGAATTAGGGTCACGGGCGCGAATCGGACATTTGTAGCTACAGTTATGGCTTTCCAAAACCGACACGTGCACGAAAACTGACCCAATTAGGCTAGATCACGATTTTTTTTCATCCTTGCGCTGATCCTCCCGCTCCAGGTAATCCAGCGCCATCAATGAGCAATCTGACAGCTCGGCATCGTCTGACTCGGATCCCCCTGCATCAGCCACTCTGATGTTGTTCAAAAAATTAGCATACAGGAAAATATATATATATATATATATAAATATATAAGTAGTGGCATGTATAAAAACCACATCACCTCAATTCGATTGGGGGTGTCAAGTTGCAGAGGTAAGGGTTTGTATTGGTGGTTGTGTCAGATTTGCAGTGGTGGGGGGTTAGGTTTTGGAGGTTGAAGATGGAGGTTAGGGTTTAGAGGTTGAAGATGGCAGTTAGGGAATCTGCAACAATTATTTATTTATTTTGCTGAGAACAAACAGTGCCGAAAAAAAAAAAAAAAACACCATTTTGGTGTTCTCAAATTTTGAACTAAGGGTGAAAAAACGTTTTTTTACTGTTTACGAAAACAAAAACCATCAAACACTCTCAAACGTGTTTTTGTTTCCGTGAACAGTGGAAAAAACAATAACAAAAACGGAAACACCAAATTCCAAACGCAGCCCCGTTTGGATACGGAAAAACAATTTTTGTTTTTTTACTGTTCACCGAGTTAAAAAAAAAACACGTTTGGCAAACGCGTTTACTGTTCACTTTTTTTTCCCCAAGAAAACTGTTTTCTGTGAATAGTGCGTAAAAGTAGTAAAAACACCAAATAAAACTTTTAATTGTTTTTTAAGTTTTTTCACTGTTTAGGGTACCACCTCCGCCACCGCCACCGCTGGCCCCCACCACATCCGGTCGCCGCCGGCCCCCGCCGCCGCCGCCTCCGGCCACCACCACCGCCCCCCACCGCCACCGGTCACCGCCGACCACCAATACCATTTTATTTTTCAATACAAATTTTCATCCAAACGTTTTTTTGTTTTTAGTTTTTTGCTGAAAAAAACAAAAACAAATACAAAAACAGTTTTTATATTTGAAGATATAAAATAAATACAAAAAATAGGCTATCCAAACGCACCCAAAAGGAAAAGAGAGAGACCATTTTGCTTTGGTGCTTATTAGGACTTGTTTGGTTGAGGGATTGGTTTAGTCTGGTCTTTGGTTTGAAGACCAGACCATGTTCGGCCTGCTTAGTTTTGATTTTTTAAAATCAGCCCATCTAAAACTAAGTTAGCCCATCTCTCACTTAAAATTAAAAAAATGAAAAATAAAAAATTCGTAATAAATATATAAAATTCAATATATATATATATATATATAATTCGTAAAAATATATAAAATTAAAAATAAGCATATAAAATTCAAAATATATATATAATTCAAAAAACATATAAAATTCAAAAAAATATTTAAAATTTGAAAAAGTAGACCCTTAAGGTCTGTTTGGAAATTGGTTTAGTCAGGTCTAGCATGATCTTGTTATTCTAGTCTTGTCTGGTCTTGTCCTAGATCTAAACTCTGTTTGGTAACAATTTGGTCTGGTTCCAAAATTTATTAAATATATATATATATAAATATATATACACTTAAACAAAATCAGAAAACCCCCATATGGTTTCATTTTGCATCAGTTTACCCCATTTCCTATAATTTAATTAAACTTGAAATATATATATATAATTCGTAAAAAATATATAAAATTCAAAATATATATATATAATTCATAAATACATATAAAATTCGAAAACAAATATATAAATTTTAAAAATATATATAAAATTCAAAAATATATATAAAATTTGAAATATATATATAAAATTCGTAAAAATATATATAAAATTCAAAATATATATAAAATTCAAAAAACATATAAAATTTGATTTTTTTTAAATTTATAAAAATATATATAAAATTCGAAAAAATACATAAAATTGGTAAAAATATATATATATATAAATTAAAAACAAACATATAAAATTCGAAAAAATACATAAAATTTGTAAAAAAATATATAAAATTCAAAAAATATATATAAAATTCAAAAAACATATAAAATTCAAAAATATATATATAATTCGAAGAAAACATATTACCAGTCAAATAAAATATCACGAACACATAAATCAAATATAGTGGAAAAACACTTTCCTGGATTGTATTGCTCAACTCTCATGATTGGTTCTCTTGATTATGATTTTCCTAACCCTTTTTTTCTTTTGGATAATCTTGTATGAATATACTATTGTGGTGTGCCAAATGATTATATACATTCATATATTTTTTACGAATTTTATATATTTGTTTCAAATTTTATATGTTTTTTTCGAATTTTATATATATATTTTTTACGAAATTTATTTGTTTTTTCGAATTTTATATATTTGTTTCGAAATTTCTATGTTTTTTTTTTAATTTTATATATTTTTTTACGAATGTAATATGTTTTTTTCGAATTTTATATATTTATTCAAAATTTATATGTTTTCTTAATTTTATAAAAAAAAATTGAATTTCATATATTTTTACGAATTTTATATGTTTTTTCGAATTTTATAAAAAAATTACAAATTTTAAATATATTTTTTGAATTTTATATGTTTTTTGAATTTTATATATATATTACAAATTTTATATATATTTTTACAAATTTTATATATTTTGAATTATATATTTATTTGAATTTTATATATTTATTATGAATTTTTTATTTTCGTTTTTTTAATTTTGAGTGAGAGATGAGCTAACTTGGTTTTAGATGAACTGGTTTTAAAAAATCAAAACCAAACAGATCAAACATGATCTAGTCTTCAAATCAAAGACCAGACCAGACCAACCCCTCAACCAAACAAGCCCTTAAAAAACTAATTTTTCCTTATTATCGATGAATTGTTATGACTCTAAATAATAACAACATAACCTTCAAAACAATTACAATAAATTATTTCTCTCGCAACACGTTCAACACATTATTATGATAAATGATCGAGACAAGTACATAGATTACTCTAAACATAAATTACTTGAATTAGTAGAAGCTTCTCGAATTATAAACTTCATGCCTGGTAAAAACAATCTTTTACTAATTTTGTATAAAAGAAAACCAATTGAAATACGAGTTAATCACTTTCGATATAGAATTAGTGGTCGGTCCCAATTAGCGTGTAGACTTTATTTTAAGTAAAAATTAAACCCATTTACTACATCAAGGGTTTTCTCCTTTTAAAGAACATAAAAAATAAAATATAAAAAAACTCTCTAATTGTGGGTTTGGCTAGATGACTTTAGGTTCGTGAACAAGTGTACCTAGGGGGACGTAAGAGGAAGAGGCCAATTTAGTATGTTTCATATGGATCATATATGTGGACTATAACCATATGGATCGACCCAACACTTGGATAAAGATGCACGTTTTTAGCGGCCATCTTGAACTGTGCTTTCAAGCCCAAATGAGCGTTTGATGTTTATTATTTTGAACTCACTTAATTAATTATCTATACTACTATTAAAATTGTGAAGAATTTCAGTATTTAAGCGTGTTTCAGTATTTCAATAAAATAAATAGTTAATAAAAAAAATTTGAAAAGTGCAACGAGTTGGAGCCTTATTATTATTTTTTAATATATTTTAATTTCAAACCTAAGTTTAGTTAAACTCTATGTCTATACACTAATTTTAATTAATTCCATCTCTATAACTTAATCTTAGTTTTAGTCTTATCTATCTTATTGATATGTATAAACATTCCTAAATTATCTAAATTACTAATAAATAAAATTAGTTATTAACGATAATTAAATATAAACAAAGAGATTATGATTTCAAATCTATCTGTTAATTCTTAATAAAATATAAATTACAATACATTCTATAACTACTAATTAATAGTTTTATATTATTTACTATGTAATTTATATTCTTGTAAATTAATATTATTAGTATTAGGAAGACTATTAAGTCCATTAAGACTCTTATAGTAATTAAAAGATATGACAAATTCTATCCACCTAAATATTTTTATTATTTATACGTCACATTGGAATACTTTTCTAGGTCTATCACTTTAATTCTACGAAGTGCCTGAATTAGTATCAATTTCATTTTCCTATGTCTATGTCTATCACTTTAATTCTATGTTATATTGGTACAAGTAGAGTTTAATTATAGTTATGTTACCATTATAATATAATTTAAAAATAAAAAATATTGAGTTCGCAACTAAATTTATATTTGTATTATGAAATGAGAATTATTTTTTCAATTTCGTTATATATCCTATATCTATATTATATTTGTATCTCTCTCTCTCTCTCTCTCTCTCTCTCTCTCTCTCTCTCTCTCTCTATATATATATATATATATATATATATATATATATATATATATAGTTAAAGAATCATTCATATCCTAAGGAATTTTTTATTGATGTAATTTTATAAAAGTAATATAACTTATCTCGAGTACTTATCTAGAAGAGTTTTAGTCTTTATTAATCAAATAAATATAATTCTCTTATTTATTTAACTCTTATTTAAACAAATTTATACATCATCCTATAGTACCGTATCCTAGAAACATATAGTTATATATTTATTAATCAAATAAATATAGTTATATATTTTATATTTTAATACCGTATTATAGAAACAATATGGTTAGAAAATTTGTATATGTTAAGTAAGAATTTGAGTTCCTTTATAAAAGTGACTCTCTAAACTCAAATTGAATAATATTTACGTGTTGATTTATACAAATGGTGATTGATTTTATTAGATTATTTGCAAAGAAGTTAGCATGGGGCAAGGATGTTACACATAGCTCATTGATGAATTGGAGGTCACACTAACATACTTGATTACTGTGTAAGTTAATTCTTTTTTTTCAAATAGACTCGCATATAGGGATGCATGAATTTTAATTTACTGTTATTGTTAATTTTAGCTTTTTTATTATTGCTATTTTTGCATTGTGTTCTTTCATTTATGGTATCGAACACAGAGGATATGGTGAGTGATATATTAGTTTAAATTCTTATTTACTTTACTCTTATATATATATATATATATATATTAGTTTTAAACTTCAAGAGTTTTTATTTGACAATATGTTAATTTAAATTTTATTTATTTATCCTGTGAATTATATGTATACATATTAATTTGAGGTTGAGTAATTGAATTTTGTAATATAATTTATGTTCTTTTATCCTATTTAATTATAATTTTTTTCTATAGTTAATTGGGTTTTTATCATTTAGATTTTACTATTAGTTTGAGTTTGAAGAAATTTCTCAAATTTTCTTTTTGGTTTCAATATATTAATCGGAGGATTATTTTCTTTTGTTTATGTTATTCTAAATAATATTTTTATTTACATATAAATAGTTTTAGTTGGAGAAAAAAAAATTGATTCTTCGTTTTTGGGGTTCTTTTTATTTTCTATCACAACCATTAATATAGTTCTCATACTCTATCGAAATTAGGGCTGAATTGAGTTTGAGAATTATGTTCTTTTCTTCCATAATTATTTAACTTTGTTATATATCAAATTTTACCTCTATCTATTTTTCAAAAGAATGGTTTATCTATATTTTATATGAAATTTCACTACTTTAATAGTGTTAACCTATATACTGTAGCACCTTATGAATTTTAGTTATCTTAATCAATTATTTTTAGTATTGTAAGTTTGATCATCAATAACTACCACATTAGTGTTTTTAACAATTAATTCACTCATTTTATTTCATGAAATTTGGTGTGATTATTTTAAAAAATATTAGATGTTTTTGAAAATTTCAGTTTCTCTCATTTTTTTTCTTTTTCTCTTTTACTTTTAGCTTCCCCCCCGCCCCCACCACCCCACCCCCAAATCAATTCTTGTAATGAAAACGTTGTAGAAGCCCAATTATGTAAATGGAAACCTTTGTAAAGTGATAAATGAAAAGTAACGTCTCTTCGATCATATTAAATGCACCATATGATCATCATTTATCTGGTTCTCTGGCACGGTGTCACTCTCTTTATATTCCCCATGCCCCTCTTCTTCACTCCCACTACTTTGTTCAATCAACATGTTCATATATATTTATCTCTATATATAAATTTTGAAAGATACATATTCTGTATATATAAATATATATCAATTCAATAATTTGACAATATAATTATTTAGAAAATATAAGGAACATACATGTTGAATGCTTATTCATTTTTTTTTTCAATATATTCTATATAGTGTTAATTTTATGTTTTCTTTTTTTCTTTTCAATTTTCTCTTTACTCATTTATTTTATTATTCTTTTAATATTTAATTTGTTTATTTATTGAAGTAGAAACGGATGTAACCACACCTACTTTAATATTAAAGTTGGCAATAAAGGTTTTCGATGTTTTAAGGTGAAGGTATATATTAGTCATTTCTTTTAAAGGAACAACATCGCATGCTAAAGTATTATTCTCTAACGGCACTCAGAATGCCTTCAGTGGAACCAAGGAATTCATTGTTATTCAAACTAGTTGTTTCTCCTCCTTCTGTGCCTGATCCAGGTGCTACCTCTGACTTTGACAGTCAGGACCCCTATGGCTGATCCTCTACCTCCATCAGATGATCCAATCATAGATGAAGTTGAGGACCCAGAGGAAATCCCAGATCTCAACCCTAGAGCTCCTCCCCCTGTTTTCCAGACCACCCCTGGTGGTCATGGTTTCTCTATTGATGATCTTCCTCGTAGCAAGTGGCTTGATAAGTTTGATGAGCTCCATGCCTGGTGTTCTGCAGAAATGTTAAGCCCTAATTCTATACTGTGCACAGTTTTAACACGCTGTGTTTCAAAGTTTCTTAGCCGCCTGCGTCAGTGGTATGTTGTTATGGGAGAATACCGACAACTTCAACTGGTCCAAGCTCCTTCCATCAATGCTTTCATTGATGCAATTCATAATGAATTCCTTGGTTCCACTGAAGGCATTCTGAGTGCCGCCAAAAGGCATTCTGAGTGCCGCCAAACAAGAATACTTTAGCATGCGATGCTGTTCCTTTAAAAGAAAGGACTTAGAATCACACTTCCTTCGAATGTCCCAATGATTTTATATCCTTGGTGACATCGATAATGTCAATCTGAAACAATCATTTCTCAAGTCTCTTCCAGATCCTCTCGGCGATGAGACCCTTAAGCTTTTGCAAACAAAGAACATGGTGTTACCAAACACCTCGCTTGGGTCCATATACCAGCATGTGCTCCAATCCCTTGAGAAATTGTGCAACTACCAAAAATTTCTCAAAACTATGCATGTACAAGGTAAACTGCTTGGTACTGCCTGTGATAGACCTGATCTACTTATAAAATGCAAAGGTTCTGGCTCCTGTACCTGCCCTACCTTTGCATCCAAGAAGAAGCATTTCCAAAAATGGAAGCATCGCCAATCTTCCTCTTTTCTCAAGTCTCGTCGAAAGCAAAAATGGCATTTTTTCCGTAAGAAATATGTCCGAGGACTCCGCAAATCTGATAGATGTTACATTTGCAAAAAGAAAGGTCATTATGCCAGACAGTGTCCTAATAAGACTGCACGCACCAATATGATTCAGACTCTATCCTCAGTCCTTCTTGCTGATGATGATGCTGACATCGAATCAGTCTTTTCATTTGACGATGGAACTTCTCCGAACACTCTCATGGCTTTCTCCCTTGATGCATCAGATTCAAATGATTCCCCTGTCTTTTCCACCTCTGAAGAAGAAGATTTTTCTTCACCCATTTTCTCTTTTGAATTCTCCATCTCTCCAGCCCTTTTTGTGCAACCCCTGGCCTAAATTAAAGTCTTTCCAGAAAAATACTTCCAATCCATCTCTGTTGTGGCTTTCTTTGATACCGGTGCTCCTGCAACCATCATGAATCCTTCCATCTTACCCAGATCTTATTGGCAATCTTGTTATTTTCCCTTTACTGCTGCTAATGGAGAATCCTTTTCCATCACCCTAAAGAATAAACCCATTCTGATACAATTGTTCCCTGGAGTCCAGATTAAACACCAAGTTCTGGGCTCAGATCTTCCGAACAAGGATCTCCTCATATGATTTGATATCCTTCAAAAGCTCTCTCATGTATCTTGGCTCCCCAAAGGATTAAAATACAAAAAATATTTTATTCCTTGGACTTCTCAGCCTAACCCTACCAGATTACCAGTGACATAACCACTATCCAGAATACCATAACAAAAACCTCCTGTGCAGATTATCACTCTACTTTCCTCACCATTTGTGACCATCCATTATGGAAGAAGAAGTTCATGCCTCTAGCCTAAACTTCTTCTGGGTGATCCATTTCTGATAACTGCATCTCTTTATTCTCTGTTGTTCGATTCATTCTGTCATAATTAAAGTATTCTTTACAATATTTTTGGCAACACCTTCACAATTCCCATGGAGTTCTTTTCTTTGTGAAAAACTTTGGTTCTTTAGTTCAATTGTATATTTTATCTGATTTTTGAGGATAACATCCTTTGAGGTTTGGCTGATGTACGGCTGTTTGCTCGAGTTATCTTCTTCAATTCTTGGGTTTAATATATGATTTGATATTAATTAATCTTCTGAAGGTACCATTAATACTATATTAGTCCACTTCTATTTTGATGGTATGCTCAATACTCCAGAGTATTTGGTCTTGCATGTTTGATGATTTGGTGATCCAGACCTCTTTATTCATGTCTATGTCCAGATCTTTTAGCTCCAGATCCAGTTCACGATCTTTCTTTAGATCAAATTCGTCCAGATCTCTTATTCCCTCTTCTTCATCTAAAATAGAGTATTTATATGAATATGAATACCTTGACGAATCTAGTAAGATTCCAGTTACAGATCTACCTCTGGTTAACCCTTATACAACTTTTGTCAAGCCTCCTTCGGCCATGAACAAAGTTACCAAACTTTTTCATACACCTAAACCTTCCTCTGTTCTTGAGTATGTTCAAGCTTCTAGGTTTGATCAGTGCTTTATCCCTGCAACCGATGTTGAACAACTGTTTCCTCTTGAGTTACCCGCTGAATTACCTCATCAATGGCAGTAAAAGGGTTATACTCACCTCCACTTTGGAGTTGTTCGTATTGCTCTTTCCTTCCACGGTCGCAAAGGCCTCCCTGTCACTTCCAGAATTGCACTTCTTGATACTAGATTCCAACAGTATCAACATGCATGTATCGCCACAGTCCAGACAACGTTAAACGCGGGAACGGTGGTCTTCACCTTCTTCCCAAACTTTAACATGCCTTTAAAAGATCCACACCTCCTGAATGCTCTTCAGATCCAGGTTCAGATACATGGTGCTTCTCCAGTTCCAACCACCTATGCAGCTACTCTCCACTATCAGATGGCATACCGATTACAAAATCATGCCATGGATATGTGCCTTCCTGCCAATGCTTCTCAAGATGCCCTCTTACTAGATATAAATACCCAACATCAAGCTACTTGTACCCATATCCCCAAACAGTTGTCCAAAACATAACAGAGTTATACCAGTTTCTCCCCAATTCTTGGGTTACCTCATACGAAAAGCTACACCAGCAACCCAAGCCTGTTCAGTCTAGCAATCCTACTTGCATCACTCATCCTGATGGCAATGTTTCAATTACTTTTCCCAAGCCCAGCAGCTCTTCAAACACTTTGCCGATCTTTTCATCCAAGCTTCCAGAGATCAATATGATGTGCCCCTCTGAACTGAGGAATCAAGTCCCCATAAGCAAATTTCTAGCTTCTGGTGACCCGATCTATTTCTTTCAGGACCCTCTTACCGTCCACAAGTACTTTGATGTCTGTGATTGTGCCTCATGCCTTCTCGATCTTGATGATGATGACGAACCTTCCAAGCGGAAAAAAAAATCATCTCAATACCATCTTCAGAAACGGTATGCAGATGGTGATCTTACTGTCGGTTTACTTGGAGAACCCAGTGGCAAATTCGATTACTATATTGAATACAACAAGGCTAAAGAACCTCAACCCAAGCCTTCTCCTTCCCGTTGCACTCCCCAGTACTCTTCATATTATCCTCGACAAGACCCTCATTCATCTCAAGCGATCCCATGCTACATGTTCTCTCCCACATCTTCCTGGACTAAGGACGATTTTCCTCCCCTTTCTTACCATGATGACAAATAGCAGACTACCCATCAGCATAAAATTTCAGATGCCTCTGTTGTAAACTTCGATGGATATTCCACCTCTGTCGTTGCTGCTGAAGCTGCCATTAACTGGCAGTCTGCCAATGCCCTGGTCCAGAACAAAATCCTGCAAAGGATATCCAGATCTCAACAGTCTCTCGAACACACTTTGAATCGAAAGCTTACGTCCTTAGAGCTTCTGATCCATGATCTTCAACAGAAAATCCAAAGCCTCCATACTGAACTTCTCCAAATGGCTTACACTAACCAAGCTTTTTCTTCAGCCTTTATCACCAAAGATGCTGAAATGAAACACCTAAAAAACCAGCTGCACTCTTTGTAATCCCAACAAACACACCATAACATGTATATTTTAATAAATATTATAGTTGTTCTTTACTAGTAATAATAAGTTACCAAAATTTGTAATTGAGAGTATGTATCATTTATACTCTTTATATTTTAATATTTGTATATAATGACATTTTTTTAAAAAAAGTACAGCTTGGTTAATTTTATAAGTTTTTTTTTTTAATTTACATGTCGGTGTAATTTATCCTGTATTTCACTTTTACTTGGGGTGCTTTCACTAACACTTTATATACGTGATAGTTTTTATTTCATAATAAGTTGTCCTTTTGAAAGGTGAAAAATGAATACAATAAACTATTGTGACAATCTCAGGAAACAAAAAAAAAACTATTGTGACAATCTCACAGTTGGAATATTAGAAGATTATTACGATTAACTCTTCTCAATTTTGACCCCTAAACTCAATAATCTCTCTCATAAAAAATTAGAAAATGACAAAAAAGACCTTCTATATAAATCTTACATAAATTGAAAAACTTAGAAACAATAATAATTAAAAATATAGAATAGACTTTTTCACCAGTAAACCCCCATGCGGTCTCAAAATGGATCAACTAACCCCCCTCCATTTTAGAAAACCCTAATATCGTTATTAAATTGTATCAATTTGTTCCATTTCCTCCAATTTCAGACCAAACTGTCCTTGAAACTAGAGAGAGATTTACTGATAAACAAATACTTTTTATTTATGCAAAAAAGAAACATTAATGCAAAAATATTTTTTTTAACTACCAATTACGATAAAATATAAAATTAAGTTCGAAATATAAAAAAATATTTCGAACATCAAATGAGATTTTTTTTTTTTTTTAAAATTTTAAATTTATATATTACTATAAACGAAAAAAATTTGATTTATGCCAAAAAAAAAATCTAATTGGTAAGTTCAAAATATTTTTATGTATTTCAGACTTAATATTTTTTATATTTTACCCTAATTGGTAGTTAAAAAATAAAATATTTTGGCAATAATTTTTTATTTCGGCATAAATTAATATTTCATTTGTTTATAGTAAAATTTAAAAACGAAAAAAAAAAATCTAATTAGAAGTTCGAAATATAAAAAATATTCCGGATTTGAATATTTTTTATATTCGATCAAAATTGGTAATTCAAAAAAAATATTGATGCATTAATTTTTTATTTTTGCATAAATAATTTTTTTTTCATTTACAGTAAAATATAAAAAATAAAAATGAAAAAAAGGTATAATTTATAGTTTGAAATATTTTATATATTTCGAATTTAATTTTTTTATATTTTACCCTAATTGGTAGTTAGAAAAAAAATATTTTGGCATTAATGTTTTTTTCTGGCATACAAAATTGGTTATCAATAAACCTCCCGTCTAGTTTCAGGGACAGTTTTGTCTGAAATTGGAGGGAAGATGACAAGTTGATATAATTTAATAACGAGATGAGGGTTTTCTGAAATGGAGGGGAATTAATTTATCCATTTTAAAACTATAAGGGAGTTTACTAATAATAGTCATATTTACAACGACTTACGAAGGGTCAGTATAACAAACCCCTCAATGCTTCATAATATGTGAAATTCGTGTAAACCTCGGAGGAGTTCAGTGTAATTTTCTTAAAAAAAAGGTTAACTTCATTTGATGAGATATGTCTTATCATCACTTACATCTCTGAGGTTTGCATATTTTCATTTACACCCCTTACTTTATCTGACACGCCTCATGTACATCATTTATTTTAATTTCTCAGTTTGACCCCTTACAATAATTCCTATTAATTCCTATTTTACCCCTCCAGGTGCTGTTTGGATACAAGTATAGTATTTGCTTACTTTTATTTATCAATTTCACCCCTCTAAGTAAGGGTTAATTTTAGTAAACCCCCCTGTGATTTAAAAAAAGATCATTTTACCCCCCTGCACTTATCAAAATTGTATCAGCTTGCCCCCTTTCTTATAATTTTGGACCAAAATACCCATGAAATTTAATGAAAAATGATTTAAAATTTTAAAAAACATATAAAATTCGAAACAAATATATAAAATTCATAAATATATATATATAATTCTTAAAAATATATAAAATTCATAAAACAATATATAAAATTAAAAAAAACATATAAAATTCGAAAAAAAACATATAAAATTGAAAAAATATATAAAAAAATTGTAAAAAATATTGAAAATTCGAAAATTGATTTAATGATTTAAAATAAACCTGGGATTTAATGAAAAATGATTTAAAATTAAAAAAACATATAAAATTTGAAAAAATATATAAAAAATTCGTAAATAAATATATAAAATTTGAAATATATATATAATTTGAAAAAAAATATAAAATTTGAAAAAAAACATATAAAATTCGAAAAAAATATAAAATTAAAAACAAAACATATAAAATTTGAAACAAATATATAAAATTCAAAATTTATATATTCTTACTTGTATTCTTTTGTAGCATTAATATATTTTCTTGTTTTTACATCTTCTTACTTGTATTTTCAAATTTTATATATCGTTTTATGAATTTTATATATTTTTATGAATTATATATATATATATATATTGACGAATTATATATATATATTTATGAATTTTATATATTTTTTTGAATTTTATATATATATTTTTGAATTTTATATATTTTTTCGAATTTTATGTTTTTTTGAATTTTATATATTTTTTCGAATTTTATATGTTTTTTTCGAATTTTATATTTTTTTCGAATTATATATATATTTTTTCGAATTTGTATATTTTTTTATGAATTTTATATATTATTTTCAAATTTTATATGATTTTTTTAATTTTAAATCATTTTCATTAAATCTCAGGGGTATTTTGGTCCAAAATTATAAGAAAGGGGGCAAGCTTATACAATTTGATGAGTGCAAGGGGGTTTTCTGTATAGTAGGGGAGCAAAGTGATCTTTTTTGAAACCACGGGGGGTTTACTGAAATTAACCCTTTAAGTAATTATTCTGGTGGTTTTTTTTGCACCAATATCTTCAGTTTTGGCACCATTTTGCTACTTTAATTTATCAATTTGACCCCCTATAATAAAAAAATATTTTTTTTTCAATTGCAATTATTTTGAACTTAATGACTGATTACTTTAATTTATCAGTTTGACCCCCTCATTCTAACAATTTGAATTCTAACAGTCATATATCCCATTTGATTGCTTTAATTTATCAATTAGACCCCTCATTTGATTTGTAACTGTCATATTGGCTCAACGGTCATATTTTTGGCTTTAAAAAGAGGTGTAATTTGTAAAAAAAAATGTACCACCATTTCATTTTCTTTCTTTCATTTTACCTCTTTGTTCAGTTCTCTCTCCCCAAATTTGTTCATGTCTCAAATAAGCTATGGTAATGGTGGTAGTAAGGGATATATTAGATACAATAATACGAGATGTCAATGTGGAAATTTTGGTATTGTCAAAATTACTGAAAATGATAGAAACAACAAGGGAAGATTGTACTATGCTTTTGAAGTTAAAATCTGCAACACTTGGCGATGGTGTAATCCAATAGATGGTGAAGATCATGAAGACCAAACTCAAATATTTGAGGAGCTTGCATAATTGAAAGGTAAAAGTAATGTAATATTGTCAAAATTAAGAGCTATTGAAGCTGTTATTTCCTTATTCAAAATGATAACAGTTCTATGTATGTTGTTATCGACCTATGTTATTTTTTTCAAGTAAGCAAGCAAGCAAATGAATAATAGTTCTCAATATTAATCTCATAACAATAGTTCTCAGTAAGCAAGCAAATGTTACAACCACATTCAAAATGATCCCACAAACATTCAAAATACATACATTCAACACTTAACTGAAAGTTTAAATATATGTTACATATAGCAAATGAAATGATCAAAGCATCCCAAATTCATATCAAAGCATCACAAAATCCAAATGTTCATAATTGTTAGTAGTAACTGCATCCCCCCCCCCCCAAAAAAAAAAAAATTGATCATTTTTCAACTGTTATCAACAAAAAGTATGAAAAATCCAAGTTAGCATGTATCCACCAAAAAACCAACTACCAGTCCTACTATCATGTACCCCCCAAAATTTATGAACATATCAAAAACTTATTCATGCCTTCATTTTGCTTTGGCAGCCCTACTGGTTCCAGCCACATTGGAACAAGTTTGAGGCTTCAAAAAAAAAAACACAAAAAAATAGATTAGTAAATCATTTTAGATTAACAATTTAACATTATAATATGTCATATACTTGTTGTGTCAGAGAGATCCACCAGTCACAATGTTATTTCCAGCTTCCACTCCTCCAGATCCACCTGTTGCCTCATAATTGAATAAACAAAATTAATTAATTAATGTAAATTTACACAAAAAAACACAAAATTGACTCACTAGATTTCCAGCTCTCTGTTGTCTCTCTTGACTTGCTTTTGCAACCACCTCTTTTGCAGCTTGAGCTTTTTGGCAAGTCCTTCTATTATGCAATGTTTGATTGCAATACTTACATCTAAGAACCAAAGACATTCCTGCCTCACCTTCTTTTCTCCTCCTATAAACCCTTAGCCTGCCAGGCAACCTTTTTTTCAATGGAGGATACAATGGAATACCAGGAGTTTTGGTCCACAACTTCTCATTAAGTATGAGATGTATGACCCCACTATGTGCAACCTTGTAATAAACAATGGTATAACATGGATCATAGTACTTCTTCACATCATCTCTATTAAACAAAATGACCTCAACAACATGCTTGCAAGGTACTCCTGATACCTGCCAAGCTCTACATGAGCATATCCCATAGCCAAGGTTAACCACAGTCACTCCTACATCAATTTCATGCACCTCAAACTCCCCATTACCAGCTGCCATAACCCTACACACTATTGAATTTGAAATGACTTTGTTTATTTTGTTCCTAATTTGGGGTGTCACTGCCCCTTGCCAAGATTGTGCTTTCTGGTATCTCTTTTGGATCTTAACCATTAGTTTGGTCCTAATCCACTCAAGCATGGTCAATATGGGCATACTCATTTGTTTACCTACCCAATTATTAAAATATTCTACTAAGTTATTAGTGATGTGGTAACTCTTTGATCTTTCACTATAACCAACCCTACTCCATATCTCCAAAGGTTTCTCCATTAAATAAGCATGAATATCTAGACTAATAACCATGATAGGACTCATGACAACCTCAAAAACAACCTTGTTATAGGCTCTGCATGCCTTCCAAAAGTATTTTTTCAACAATACACCACAGGGAACTTCTTCCTAAAACTAGCAAATAGGTGTCTTGCACATAATCTATGGTTTGCTTGAGGGAAAAATTCATGTATTGCACTTTCTAAACCCTAAGCAATTAAACAAATAAAATAACAAACAATAAACAAATTAAACAACAAACAATAAACAAATAAAATAGTAAACAAAAAAAAATAATATATATAAAAAAACAGTTTACATTTTGCATGTCAATCATCATGGTCCATAGTCTATGTTGAGCATCTGCACCAAGTATCTCCCTCAAGTTGTTTAAGAAAAAGGACAAAGTCTCTCTTCTTTCATTCTCAACCACAACATAAGCGAGAGGAAATAGGCCATTGTTCCTATCCAATGCAATTGTAGAAAACAATACTCCACCACAAGGTCCATTTAAGAAACATCCATCTATACCAATGAAGGGTCTACATCTTTTGATGAATCTATATCTCATAGCCTCAAATGATATAAATATTTTATTAAAATTAGGTTATTGATTCAAACTAGGGGAATAATAGTTAAGTTTAACCACACATCCTCTATTACTCCTTTCCAATTCATTTTTGTATGGATATATCATTATGCAGTACTGTTTATGACTCCCCTCAATTACATCCATTGCATTTCTTTTGGCCCTATAACATTGCTGTAAATTTGATTTAATCCCATACTTGCTTTCAAGATATTTTAGTATACTCTCTACATTCATTTCATGATTTTGCTTAAGTTTTTTGAATTTTTTTTTGGAGATCCATGTTGATTTAAGTGGTGGGTTCTTAGTAATCCTGACACAAGTGTGTTGATTAGTGTAATTCTTAATCTGAAATGTAACCCTGTCTGGCAATGAAAATGCATGAACCCTCCATGGACAGCCCTGAAAAACACACTTACATGTAACCCTTGTTGACTCATTTTTCTTCTTAATTATCTTAAATCCTTATTGGACAGTGTAATCCAACACCACCTGCCTAAATTGTTTAACATTTTCAAATATCATTTTTTCTTATAATTAAATAGGTTTTCCTTTAATGTATTCAAATGGTTTCCCCTTCACTCTTCTTTCCCACCTATCACTCTTAAATCTATTTCTCTTTGGAGGCCTCTCACCAATATCCATACTTGAGTCAGAATGGGCCTCATCATCTGACACATAGTCAGACAAAACATCATCACCAACCTCATTTGTCACATCATCACCTTGATTAAATTATCCACCCTCTGAGCTAGACTCATCAAAATCAACAATGTCAGTGTCACCCCGTGTCCTCCAGTCTTGCTTCTCTTGTCTTAAACCATATACATCACCCTATTCGTGGTCTTCCTCATCTATCTCAATAGGTTCTCCCTCCCCTTCTTCATCATCTACATCAAACATGTTCTTCCTTATTATACTCATTACCCTCATTATAATGCCCCTCATCTGTGTCAACTACAACATCTAAGGGTTAAATTTCATTTAATTTAAGGTAACAGTTGATGTATTTTACACCCACATGTTGATAGAACATATCCATTACTTGTTTGTCTAACTCAATTAACATGTTACCCTTCAAGCCAGGTAACTTACAATACACTGTGTAAGCAAACCCCAAATCCCCAGCATCACTAAGAAAAGTCATACTAATATCTTCTAGAAAGTCCAAAATCCCATACTTGTCAGGATCTACTCTTCTAAAACTGACACTCATTGAATCATAATGCATATGTATATCATGGAGGAAAAATGGGTATGCCATCGGCCCATCACTGTAAAATGTCAAAAAACAAAGAATAAACAAATACAAAATGCATCAGTTGAAAAATTAGGGCAAACCCCCCAAATTAAACTCACAGTTATTGCCATAATTGTAAAATTAGGGCAAAACCCCAAAATTAAAAAACCCTAAATCAGAGATACAATAACATGCGTCTAAATACAAGCGATTAAAAATAGATGAGATCATAATCATGCATTAAACAATATGAACAAAAAAACACTAAATCAAAGAAAAAACCCTAAACACATGCGATTAAACATAAATCAGACTCTAAACATGCCATTAAATAACACGAACAAACATAAATAAACCCTAAATCAAATATTCGATACTAAATACATGCGATGTAGTAAACCCTAAACATATATGTTTTGTTTGACACACCTCTATGCTTTTAAATCATTCACATCAAAGATGAACAATGATTGGTGATGGTGTATAGCAGATCTAGACGAATAAAGCTTGAATCAACCTCCAGCGTATTCAGTATGACTTTCCATTGATGTATTTCACGTTGTTGGGTGAATTAGGGTTAGGGTTTGGTAGATACAGAGAGGTTTCGAAGAAAGAGAAATAGAGGGTTGAAGAGAGAAAGTGTTGCAGAGACAAATAGTGTATACACGGTTTGTTTCAAACCCTAAAATGGTTTAAGTGTGACTTTTATATCTAGGGTACAATTTGAGTGTTTGGATACAAGTCAATCTCTATTCTAGGTATAATATTCAAGGGTAATTTGGATATTTTATTAAAATTTTGACCAAAGTCAAATGAAAATAATGAAAAGGGATGTAAATGACGATATATACATGGGTGTGGGTGTATATAAAGTTAACACAAAAAAAATAACCGTCAGGTGAATTGGCAGAGGAGCGTCATTGTGCACTGCAAACACGATAAATTGACTAGAACCGACTTTTCCATAATTGAATTATTGACGTGCTCTCTCTTTCTCTGACTCACGCACGCACGCATTCCCAAATTTTTCATAAAACTTTCTTCCGTCTAAATCAATCAATACACATTCATCGGAAAACCCCAAACCCCCAAATCCCACTCTTCCATTCGTCAGAATATTCGCTCTCTGTCCGCAGACACACACATACACGCAAAAACACACACACTGAGATGTCGTATATCTCTGCATCTATGTCCTAAAACCCTAATCTCAACCAAACTCAATCCCAGCCCACATCTTCACACTCTCTTCAACACACTCTAAATTAGGGTTTTTCTGGAGAGTGATCTACTGAAAATGGGCGATCAATTGGAGAGATTGGGATCGGACGGTGCGGCGATTCTCGAATCGACGATCAAGGACGAACTGTCCATGGAGATCGATCCGCCGTTCAAAGAAAACCTCGCCACCCCCGACGACTGGCGGAAGGCGCTCAACAAGGTCGTTCCCGCGGTGGTTGTGCTCCGGACTACCGCCTGTCGCGCGTTCGACACCGAATCCGCCAGTGCTAGTTACGCCACCGGCTTCATTGTCGACAAGCAACGCGGAATCATACTCACAAATCGTCACGTCGTCAAGGCTGGTAACTTTAATTTCTAGGTTTTTATTTGCCGTGTTTGGATTACGAGAAAATATAGGAAAACATGATTAATTTCCCGCGATTATTTCAGAAGCCAAACTCTAAGATATATATATATATATATGCACTGTATTAGTGTAGCGATCAGATTTTTGTATGCTCTTTTTCTATTGAATTTTGATTGATTTGAAGTTGTGTTTGTACTTTGTGTAGGGCCTGTAGTTGCAGAAGCTATGTTTGTTAACCGTGAAGAAGTTCCTGTATATCCTATATACAGAGACCCGGTGAGTTTTTTTTTTTTTTTCATTTAAGTTTCTTCTTCTGTTTGTACACTTTATTGTCTACTTTTTTTATTATAAAATTTTAAGAGGACTTGAATTTAAGCATTGCGGAGGCTTTGGGGATTAGTGGGTTTGTTTTCTGTTTAATGCTTGTATGGTAGTTGTGACATTCAGTTGGGTTCGGAGTGGACATCGAATAGGCAATTGATTGAAAGAATGTCGGGGGAGAAACCGGGATATATATACGGATGTGGTACATTAGGACTTGTATAGAAGGTCTTCATTCAATATCTTATATGAGTTTAGGATAGAATACATCCAAACTTATGTGACTTGATAGTTTCTATTCTTTGATACATATAGGAAGTTGGAGAAACTAGTATTTTTTTTCCTTTTCTTTTTATTTATGTAGATCTCTTTATAATACAGTTTGTAATGACATATCAGGTCTTTATAGTTGCATTTTTGACATTCAGATGAGAATATGTTTAACATGTTAAAGTTGCATTTATTTTTGTGGGTTAGTTTTATTTTTATATTTCCACTTTGGTGTTCTCTTTGCTAATGGTAGAATCAGTGAGTTAGTACTTTTTATTTTTATTTTTTTCCGAAGTTGTAGAAAATATGGTTCTTCTCTTTGTGCTAAAATATTATGTCCGTTATCTAATGATGCATTCATTTTTGTTTTGAACTACCATGGTGCCTTTAACTGCTGTGTATTGGTGAAAGAGTGTCGGGATATGGAATGTTGATTTATCCTTTTAAGAGCTATCTATTCTCTATATGTTTTTTGGAAGCTCCTAAATGTCTGTTTTGGTCAATAGACTTGGTTCAATTCAATGGTTCGAACATTAAGTAAATCTCTCTCTCTTTCTCTCTCTCTTCATTTTTGTAATTTCATTTCGCTAAACAGTTATATGGTGTTGAGTATGTTTTTATGCAAGTTTTAAATACCATTACCGCACATAGAGAAGTTTGCTAGTTACATGTTGTGCCATTTTGATGTAGCCTTTGTGGGGCTTGCATTGACGTGTATTTGAATATAGATATATGAATGCACAGGTATTGGTATGTAACTTTGTCTTTTCATATGTAGTTTTGAATGAACTGACGGTACATGCAAATTTTCTAGGTTCATGATTTTGGCTTCTTTCGCTATGACCCTGGTGCCATTCAATTTTTGAGCTATGAGGAGATTCCTCTTGCTCCCGAGGCTGCTTGTGTTGGACTTGAGATCAGGGTTGTTGGCAATGATAGTGGGGAGAAGGTATATATATATTATATTGCTGCCTTCACTATATCGCATGGTATAGTGCTTTTGGTATAAGTCTGAAATATA
The DNA here is from genome assembly GCA_963922005.1 of Cornus suecica. Classification (NCBI taxonomy): domain Eukaryota; kingdom Viridiplantae; phylum Streptophyta; class Magnoliopsida; order Cornales; family Cornaceae; genus Cornus; species Cornus suecica. The sequence continues at coordinate 6,075,165 of OY998238.1, read as the reverse complement.
TCTTTACATGCCCTACCCAGGAAAGGGATCATGTAATCAGCATTTGAAAATTGTTCAAATCACTGCTGTGAATCAAAATATCTTTATAACTATCAATATTAATCATTTTAGAAGGGAAAACGGATTGACTCATATGCATTATTTGTCTATTCAAGAGCCTGAAATCATATCTAGTGAAAGTCGAGCAGGGGCGTAGGGAAAAAAATGAAAGATGAAAAGTTATATTTTCGATATGGAATCCGGGGAAATCTTCCATTTTGACGATATCATATCTTGTTAATTCAATGAAATGCTTTTCATTCCCCTTCTATTTTATGCTTAGTTTCTGCAGGAGTTTCAAAGGCTCAGACTGTCTGTGACCTCTGTGGTGTGTGGATATATATATGAAATAATTATGTTAGGCAGCTTAATTAGCGGCGATTCATTTGATGGTATTTGAGGTCATTTGTTCTTGATTGACATGATGACAGTTTAATTAGAGGCTTTCTTATGCTTAATTTTAGCTTCTCAATAAAAGTTTCACAACTTTGTTTATAGTGCTTAATACCTGAAACTATTAATTTATGATCTCCTCTACATCAAAGGGCGGGCAATTGTGTAATTGGGATTTGCTGTTTTGTTTTTCATTTAATTTCCCCATTTCATAGTAAATAAGCACATTGTAAAATTGTCTGGTTAGACTCTTTGAATCAATACAGTGAAGTTTTTGTAAAAAAATGACTGTCAATGGCAGTATAGCTATTGTATGTCTTATATTTGAGTTATTGTAATATATCCTTTTCCCATTTCAAAGAGAATCAGTAGATTGCAACTTTGTCACATTAGATGAATCAATGGAGTGAAAAATCCTTTTAAAAGTGTCTGTCAATAAAGTGAAATAATATTAGGTGAGAATCCAATTTATGTATCTTGACACATATATTGGTGTTGCTTACCCAATGTGATGAGTCAAGTCCCCACTGATTTAACTTAAGTGCTTGATTTTACGATGATGCTGGTAATGATTGCAATTATTTTTGGAAAAAAGTCGCTTTGCCATTGGTACTGATTTTTTTCTCTAGTTGGTGAAAAATTTGTTGAGATACTGTTCTACTTTCTATTTGCTAAGATATGTGGTGTGGTTATTCTCTTAGGTTCTGTTTTCGTTGTTTGAATTATATAACCTTCTATGTTGTTGGGTCTTTGATGTAATGTGTAATATGATTTGACTCTTTAATGGTAAAATGATCTCCATTTGATTTTACCTGCAATTACAGGTGTCTATTTTGGCTGGTACCGTTGCTCGTTTGGACAGAGATGCTCCTCATTATAAAAAGTATGTTATAACACATGTCAATCAGTATGTGTTCTTCTCACTTTTTAGTAAAATTTGGCCGCACTGTAGTACTGCTACTTGTAACTGTTGAACTATTTTGTAATTCGCTGTTGTTGGGTATAGTTATCCAACAGAACAAAAAATAGAAAGGAAAGAAAAGAAATAGTTCAGCTGCTGAATTTGGCTCATTTGTTAGGAAGTTTTTTGACGCCTCTCTTTATCATTCTGCTTTTTACTATTTTGATCTTAGTTTTTGTACCGTGCAAGTTTCTTGAAGCTTATCAATTCTTCACCCGAAGACCTTGTTTAGTTCCAGCTGTCCGCAGAGGCACTCTTTCTGAGATGTTGCTCTCTCAAAGTAGATCTTGTCTTTAATCAATTGAATTTTAGGTTGAATTTGGATCTTGGGAGGACTCAATCTTTTGATGCGCTGAAGCTAAATAATCGGCCATAGATTCATAGCTTCACCTCTGCCATTTTCACGTCTTCTATAGAGTAATACAAGAGCTGAAGCTCTTTCTTACAATTCCATATCTGCACTTCCCTCTGCAGCACTGGCCTTTTACTCAGACTCTACTAATTTTTTTTATTAATTTAATTTTTTATGTTTATGTGAACCATGCATTGCTTAATGGTATACAGAATACTTCTCTTGTAACTACGCAAAGCCTGTGGAGGAATACGTGTTCTGTATGAATTCATTCAACTCAGAAGTTCTTTGCTGTATCTGATATTCTGATGACATCTTTGATTTTGCCCTTCAAACTACTGAATCCGGCCATCTATGCATGCAAGCACCCATGGTTACACCGACACACGACTTCTCTGCAGTTGGCAGTTGGGAGTAGCGTGTCTCTTTTTTACTGTTCTAGTTTTTCTGCGGCCCTAAAATATAATGCAGTGATTTTAGTTTTTAACCTTCTTGTGTTTTGTTTATTTTTTCTTTCACTCTTTAGTTGCTTTTTGCCTCTTTTTCAAACAAACCAGATTGGAAGCCTTTATTATCACTGTTTCCTGACGTGTTAATGTTTTTGACTTCTGTGGTGCAGGGACGGCTACAATGATTTCAATACGTTCTACATGCAAGTAAGATTAGAATATTCAAGTTCTATTTACTGAACTCAAGATGTCTCATTATTTTGTACTCCATTGGCCATTGTTGTTGAATGTTGGTCACCAAGTTAATCTTATATGAAACACGTACTTTAATTTTTGTATTTTTAATGTTGAAAGCTTGATTTGACTAGTTTATTTTTTATTTTTAGTTCACTTAGTATAACTTCACATTAGTTTAGACATTGTCTTCTTTTTGAATGATGATTGGTTGGATTAGAAGGGGAAACATGAGAAGAAAGGGGAGGTAAATTTTGTTCATGAAAACCTTAAATGGACATGAGAATGACACTATGTCCCCAAAACTCTGATAGAAGTATAATAGTGACACTTAGATTACTTCGAATTTTTTTGCAGTTCCTCGGATCCAATTTTTGTTGTTTGACAGAGGGTGTAACTGAAAATGTTGTCATTGAGATGTGGATTCGGGATGCTGTGGCTTTATCTAATCCATTTCATCCTAAAATGCTTTTATTACAATTGAACATGTAAAGCATTTACTTATTCAATATGTTTGTGATATTATTGGATGTGGCAAGGCAAGTAGTGACACACGTGAAACAGTTAATTGAGGCTGAAGCTCACGGTTACTAAAATGTTTTTTCCCCCCAAATCGCAAACAAATTGGAAGTTAATCTTTGCAAACTCAAGCTGCAAAACTCCTTTTAATTTAACATTTAATCTGGATGTAATAACTTAGATATAAAATACAGAAAAATCAGTAGAAAAATTTTGTCACTAGAGCAACTGTGGAGGTGGTTGACTTTTTTAGAAGTGGTGGTGCACTGGTGGCCATATGTCTGTGACTTCCCTTGACATATGCATTCAAGGGGGGGGGGGGGGGGGGGGGGGGGCATAAGAATCCATTCTTTGCCAGACCTATTCTTTTGGTTCGGTTACATAAGCTGTAGACTCTCAATTAAGTGTAAAAAAGGTGCTAACTTTATTCCAGTCCTGTTTGATCCTTTTTTTTTTTCTTTTTTTCTGTTAATTGCATTTTCATGTATATTTTGAATGAAATGGATTCAATCCCTCTTGGAAAAGATTAGAGAAGAGACAAAATGTATTAATGCCCAGTTGGACTTTTTCTCAAGCCAAGCAGTTATCGTTACATTTATTCCTTCTTCCTACTTACAGGCGGCATCTGGAACTAAAGGAGGTTCAAGTGGTTCCCCAGTAATCGACTGGCAAGGCAGGGCAGTTGCCTTGAACGCTGGGAGCAAAACTTCTAGTGCTTCAGCCTTTTTCTTACCTTTAGAACGGGCAAGTATTTTTTTTTTTTCATTATTTGCTGCGACTTCTATGTTGTGCTTCAAGTGTTATGACTGAACTCTATACCTCGACTTTATTTCTGACTTATTGGTGATTCAACTCAGTACCTCTGGCATATTATTCCATCTGAAGAATGCTTGGTGGCCAAATTTCAGTTTCCAAGTTGGAAATGTGAATATAATTTTAAATGTTTGGAATTATCTATATAATCTGCTTAATATGCTGCATATGTGAAGCCTCAAATTCAGATGAGAACTGGCATCACAACAAAATGTCAAAGTTTTGGAGCTTTAACCCTTGGCATAGTACATTTTGCAGGTTGTAAGGGCGTTAAAATTCTTACAGAAGGGAAGAGCTTCATACCGAGATAAGTGGGAGGCAGTTGCAATTCCTCGTGGCACACTTCAGGTTTTTACTCTTATCCTTGTAGGGATTCACTTTGAGTCTTTTTCCTATTTATTCAGTTTCTGTTAAAATTGCAGACATCAGATAATACAACATTAACCGAATCTTTGAACTTCCTTTTGAAATGCCTGAGGCTGTAAAAGAGTAGAAAATGAATTTGCTTGCACCACCTCAAGAAAAAAAGAAAAAAGATCGGAGTGCTGTTACTGCTGTATTTTTTTTTCTATTTTACACCTGTGCGTATCAGAATTTATTGTTTTATGATTTGGATTTAGTTATTCTTGATGTAGGTGACATTTCTGCACAAAGGATTTGATGAGACTCGTCGGCTTGGTCTTCGAAGTGATACAGAACAGGTGTTTGATTCTTTCCGAGAGACTGTTCTTTTATTATATGGTTTCTTGATTCAGGATTCTGTATTGATTGACTCAGTTTTTTACTATATTAGTTGGTCCGACATGCATCCCCGCTTGCTGAAACTGGAATGCTTGTGGTCGATTCTGTGGTGGGTATATTTTCTTCATATTTTTTAAATTTATTTTATGTTACTTTGGTTTATGTATCATGTGGGGCCTGTTGCAGGTGCCAGGCGGTCCATGTCACAATCTTTTGGAGCCAGGTGATGTGCTTGTTCGCATGAATGGGGACGTAAGTTTTCTTCTGTTCCATACCATGATATAAATTCGATTGACGGTTTGTGTTAGCTTCCTGAGATATTGGCAGATGTTTTCTTAGTGTTCTTTCTAATAAAGCTTTTAAGCAGATGATTCACTTTTCTCCTTCCCAATATGCTCATCTTACCCTCTTGCTTTAGTCACTGGTTTGCGAGCTCATTTAGATGATCATTGGCTGTTTGTATACATAATGTCAGACTAAAATTAGATAAATATTTAAGTGTAAAATGATGAGATTAGATAAATATCAAGTTCTAAATTATCATTGTGATTTTGTCTGACTCATTACGTCAAACATTTAAGCTCTAATCAGTTATTTAAGTTTATGAAATTGCCTTCCTGGATTTACTTTGTGGATCTTAAGAGGAGGTTTAATCTGGAGATTCAATGTTTGGTTTGAACTCTTAAATTATATTTGAACCTTGTCAAGTGTTGATTAATTGTGGACATTAGGAGCTGAAATAAAATGTTTATTGGTTTCACTTACATTGCAAAACTAAGCCCCTGATTATCTTGTTCGATGAACCTTTGTCTTAATTAATCCTTTCTTGCTGTTTTTTGCATGATAAAATTGCAATTCTAAGTCGTGGTGAGGCATATGGACATTACCTGCATGTGTTGTCTTTAATGTATAAAATCCTAGTGCAGGTAATTACTCAGTTCCTGAAATTGGAGACGTCACTCGATGACGGTGTGGGCCAGAAGATTGAACTACATATTGAAAGGGGTGGGACACCATTGACTGTGGACTTGGTGGTGAGTTTTATGTTAGCTTCACTGCTAGTTGATGTTTTAATCTTCTTTATGGGAGACATCTATTTAGGTGTTGGTACTTGGTACATATAACTTTTTTTGGCTATATAACAAATTCGCACGGATCTAAAGGTTAGGAGTGATTGAGCTGGCATTTTTGTGGACTTAATAAACGTGTCAAAGGTGGTGTTGTAGGTTTTGTTAACAGTGTCTTGTACTCATAAATCCTAGATTTGTAAATGGTTTAGTTATGACTTAATCATATTGTACTTGATGATATGGAGGAATCTTTTTCAATATTGTAGGCTCATGTTATAGAGTGGTGTTTTCTTGTTGAATTTTCCATCCTTCTCATAAATGGTTAACTATTATTATCATCGTTAATATCAGCTTTAGAACATACATGCGTTTTCTTTTCTTCTCATGAGCAGTCCGAATATCTTAGTGTTTGTTTCTGGTGGAAGTACAGATGAGATATATGGGGGACGTATATATGTAACATAGCATAATGTGTATCAAGTTGAGTGCACAATGATGCGAAAATTATCCCAGTTAGTGAAGGACCTTCTAAGCATCTATTTGTGTGCCTTTCTTTATCCAACTTTTAGCTTGTTATGATGTGGCAAATTTAACCTTTTTTTCCCCTTGCTGCTTCAGGTTCAAGATTTACACTCAATCACTCCTGACCACTTTCTGGAAGTAAGCGGTGCTATAATACATCCACTTTCATATCAGCAGGTTGGTTAAATATGTTACTGCTTTTGCCTAGTAATGTAATGAATTATATGGTGAAGGTTCCTTGTGTTAATAAAAGCTTCAGCTGAGTATGTGTTATTGTGCATCTTTTGTTTTGCTATGATGCATGGACACTATGCAACATGTAAAGTAGCCCTCCTAGAATACGTGAGCTTGGGATTAGATACTTATTACTTTTGACAGGGACACATCCTTAGTACTCTATGAATGCCCTTGTCATGGGACATGCATCATTATTTGAATTAGCATGCTAGTTACGCATCTACTTGCTGGTCTTCCTCGGCAAGCTCGTTAATTTTTTTATCCTTTTATATAGGAAAGTGGGGTTCAATGCTATTATCATTGGCAAGACTTATGCCTTATATGGTGCATCTGGAGAGGAATATATTCACTTCGAAAAATGTATAATATTGAAGCAGTTGATAGGGAACTCTCTTCAGTTCTGGTTATCAGGAAATTTCCTGAATCAGAATATTATTTTGTAGGACATTTTTCTGAAAGTAGCCTAGTCCCTGCTGCTCCCTCTATACACCAGGCATTTTTGCAACCTTTGATACTTTCTTTACCATAACACATATCAAGAAAAATGTCTAACTATACCTTTATACTCTATAGTGACTCTTATAACTATTACACACAATAGTAATGATTGCTGCCAGCTTAGCTCCTGCTTTCTCTGAAGGGTGGTGGAGAGTTCGAGTATTCGTTATGACATGAGTGTGTAGTTGAAGTTACTAAAAAGATATAGTTTCATGGCACAATCTTTTTCCGCTCTCTGAGAATCTTTTCTTAAATGCATTTTGGCATTTCATTGTATAGGACTTTGTCACGTTTTCTTATTTGTTGTGGTAAAAGTTTTGGAGGATAGTCTTTTCTTTCAGAAGTTCATTATCAATGTTGTTTTTCCCTTGTTGTATATTTTTGGCTGTTAGAATAATCTCCACCTGCTAATGATGACAAATGTGTTAACTTGCTTCTCCTTATATAATACAGGCCAGGAATTTTTGTTTCCACTGTGGTCTTGTATATGTTACTGAACCAGGGTAAGTCAATTCTTATCTTCTTCTATACTTGATGCTCATTTATTTAAACCATACTTGCCTAGTTTCTAGTATTCATATCATATCCAAATTTCCCTCATGAATAATTTATCCTAAATGCCTTTTGTTTCTCAATCCTCAAAACATCTTCATTGTCTTACTGGATTTACTAAAGTTACACTCCACCGCAATTAATTTTGTGCGCCTCTTTTTATATTTACCCATATATTTATGGTGCAAGAAAGGAGGCTGTTTTCAGTATATGATATCTAGACCAGAAAGGTCCCCAAAATGTTTGTGATGATCCTTTTATTTGAAAGAGTTGTGCATTTCGATTTCAGTTATATGCTCGTTAGAGCTGGAGTCCCTCGACATTCGATTATAAAGAAGTTTGCAGGTGAGGAAATATCACGACTTGAAGACCTACTCTCTGTCCTTTCTAAGCTGTATAGGGGTGCTCGAGTGCCATTGGAATACATAAGCCATACAGATCGTCATCGGAGGAAGGTATTGACCATTACATATTGACCTGTTAAAAGTGTATACAAAATATACCTGTTGGATGTGTTCTCGTCGAACTGTATATCTAAGCTAGTAGTATTTTGTATGGTCTCTACTCGTGCATAACAAGTCTTTAGTTGGCATCAACTTCTTGTACTTGATACAATAAACTGGATTTCTCTTTTACTTTGGATCGAGTATCCGCAGAAATTTTGTAAGACAAAGTGTGGTTGATGACTTCCATAGGAAAGCAAGTTGTGGCATTTCAAATGAAGCAGAAGTATCAATTTGTATGTGATGGTTTGAGCCCTAGTTTACTTTTGTTGTTTGGCAGCTTGATCTGTTGAAGTTAGCCACTTTGTGGCCCATGTGCTATATTATTCGACCTTGTTTATGGTCAAATCTGTTTGGGTAACCAAGATGGTTTGACCTTTTAAATCTTGAAGCTTACACAATTCGTGTCCTTTGTTTGTGGGGGTACCTCTTAAATTGTAGACCACTTTTATTCCTAAGATGAATCTGTAGCAAAATGGTTGTTTCTCCCGTTCTGCCTGAAATCGGTCTTCGAAAAAAGTGTTCTGGTCTTGTCTTTGGCAGGGAATGTACCGATGCGTTTATCCTGTGCATCGTTCTAAACTTGTAGCCAAATAATATATCACATGTGCTTTGTTGAGGTACTTCGTTAATCACACTTTTTTTAATCTACTCAAGAGTTTAAGCATATGTCACTGCTTGTAATATGAAATTATAAGGCGTTCCCATCTCTTTAACTGATTATTTAAAGTTGTAATGTTGATTTTCAATCTATTTGTTGGCTAAGAAAAAGTTATTATGTTGGTCTCCGCTAGCTATGCTGGGCTCATTTGGCCTCTTGTTGTAAAATCTTACAATACAGCTTCTCTGATTGAATGTAATTGATTGAGCTGTGATTTATTATTTTATGTGGGCTTGTGAAGTCCTACTATTCTGTGAAGGAAACCTTGAGTGGTTAAAAGTAATGTAAATGTGTTAATTTGCTTCTAATAAATTGACGGTGACATGAAACATTATAGTTGAGGGGGTTATTAGAAACCCTGAATTTTGGTAAGTTTGAATTGTTATTTGTCAGTTATTTTTCAGGAGGGGAGAAGTTGCTCTAGGATGTAATGTGTTTTGAGACCACCTATTCTTTCTGTTGACAGATGGTTTGCCTTCTCCTGCAGATCGAAATAGCTATTTGGATTTAGTTTTCCTTCTTGTTGTTCATTAGCAGGAACTCATATATATAAACACCCACACACACCTACCTATGCATATATATATATATATGTGTGTGTGTGTGTGTAAATGCCTGTATGTTTGTGACTCAGTATGTATGTAATATATGCATGTGTCCACGTTGTAATTATATGCCAATTGTATGTATTCGGGTTCTTTTTCTTTTTATTTGTTTTTTTAAGTTTGAGAATCGCTATGAATGTTCTTTCTGCTGCAGTCTGTCCTGGTCACCGTTGATCGCCATGAATGGTATGCCCCTCCTCGGATATACACTCGTGATGACAGTTCTGGTTTATGGACAGCAAAGCTTGCTCTGCCCCCTGACTCTCCACTCTTGTCTTCTGGGATAAACACTGAGCAAGATCTTGTAAACCACGCAAATTTGTCTGATAATTGTGAGGCCAGTGCAATGGAGCATATGCATCAAGATCTTAACCGAGATTTGACAGATGGCGTTACCATGATGGAAACTAGTTCTGAACCTGTTGCTGAGGAACCTCATTCTCGGGATGAGTCTGATGCTGGAGCAAAGAAGCAACAAGTGGTAGAGGATTCATTGTCTGATGGTCTTGTTTTGGCTGACTGTTCTTTATCTGAGCCTGCAGAAGAAGTAGAAGAATCAGCAAACTCAGAGACTCCAGTTTTGAGAGATTATCGAACTGCAGCAGCCACAGCTTCTAATGCTTCAGTAGCTGAGCGCGTGATAGAGCCTACACTTGTAATGCTTGAGGTAATTCATTGAGTATTCATCTGTCATATGAGTTTGTCTTCATATTAATTGCGCAGGTTTAAGTGTTGGTTGATTTTGAATATAATTTTTGAACAAAAGGGCAATAACAGGAACAAAGTCAGAGGGTCGAATGCTCTGAATGTCAAGTCCATAATAAATCTGTAAAATTTACTATTTTTTTTTCTTTATTATTATTTATTTTGGAAGAAGGGGGGGAGTGTTGTGGTATCATGACAGAGGTGTCATTGCTTGATCAAATTTCCAATCTCAGAATAAGGGTAGGTGGTTCAAGTATAATGGCTGCCAATAATATCTTGAAATTAGATGTTTGTGTAGTCCACCCGTAGTACCCGCAGCTAGCACTGATTGCAGCTTAGCTGACCTTCCTGCCTTTGGGAGTATGTCACCCTTTGAATGTTTATCGCTGGAAGCAACCCTCTCTAGAAAATTGGATTGAATTTATGTACTCCATGGATTTGTGCCATGTCAAAATCCTTCTATTTCTCCCTTGTCAAGATCCTACCTGATTCCAAGTTGATTGGTCGAATCAAAATAAATCATCGGACTTTATGATGTCCCTTGCACTATCCCTAACAGGTTCCTTAAAGACCCATCGACCAATCAATTGAAGGAGGCATACATTAATATTTAGATCTTTTGCATGCATGTATACATTCATTTTAATATCTTGCATGCATGCATGCTAATATGAACATGCGACTTGATTGTAAAGATTTATGGTTATACAAAATATAGTATACACTCCTAGGATATTTGAAATTTAAATTTTCTTTTCAGAAAGTATTAAAAACAAAATGAATTCATAAATCTTTACAATCAAGTCACATGTTCATATTTGCAATTTGCCCAAACTATCTTAGACTAATTTTTTTTTTTTGAATGGTAAGAAACTCACACACCACACACCCACAATGCCTCCTAGAAGGCTCGAACCCCTCACCTCCCCAATTGGGGGATGAGTTTATACCATTGCACCAAAGGTGCGTTGATATAGACTATTTTTTTTTTCTTCTAAATTTCCATGCAATTAAGTGAACCACATAAAAACCAAATGTTATTTTCATAGATATTATATATGGGGAACCATAGATTATTATAAATGATATCTGATGTTTTATATAAATAATCTCGCAGTATAAGCTAATTTAATGAATTTTTTATATTTTGGAAATTTAACTGTAAAGAGAATTCTTTAATATTTCAATGAATTAATCACAACATTAAGTCGTGTTGAAATAGTTATAATTTTCAAGCAATTCTCTATTTTGCCTAACAGCTTTTTAAGATAAATTTAGCTGTAAATTCTCCCCCTCCCCACCAAATATAATTACGTTACTTTTAAAATCTGGATGAGGGATGCAAAATATGAGAAAAATTAATATAATGCCAGCAAATTCTGTGACGGTCACAGAACTTGATTACCAAAGTTTCGCGGAGGATTTGAAAATTTGTCACTTCTAAATGAAGTTATACTTCAAAATCCACATCATTTGCATTGTCCACCTGCACTTAGTTCTCGCAAAGATAACAGTAATAAAATTAATGACATATATGGGCATGGCGAGGAAGTTAAGATGAGGATGGTCAATGGTAACTGATTTAAAGGTATTGGGATGGATTTTAACGAAGACAATGGTGTTGAGGAGAATGTGATTTCATTTGATTGAATACTCATTGCAGATTATTATGTAATACTTTAATTGGTTAGTACACTAGTATTTTTTAGACATCATACGATTCATACCATGCATTGCTTGGGTTATTTGGCAGGTTTTTAATTTTCTTTCATTTTTTGGCTACTAGAGACATGCGTGTACAGATGTCCCATGCCACAACAGTTGTCATCTTTGCCCAGTTTGTTGTTTATTTGTTCTCTTTGTATATGGATTTGGTGTTGGTACTTATGTACTTCGGTGCTCCTTGTGTATTCCTATTTATAAAGGGGAGAAAACTAACTTTTGTCGTTTCCACAATAAGATAATGTGGGTTTGCAGAGATAGAGTGCTGCAGTATTACCTATGCTATCCTTGCATTTTCACCTGGAAACATATTCTTCTGAGATTTGCATGGCATTGGTCTTTTTTAATACAGATAATATTAAATGGCTAACATGTAATGGTTTTTTATCATAATCACATCCATTGTAGTGTCATTGGGAGTGTTTTGGTGATGAGCGTTTTGCCTTTTCTGCTTAAAATGATATGATTAAGTGAAGTTCAGCTGATGTATAATTTTTCAGGTTCACGTGCCACCATCTTGTATGCTTGATGGTGTCCACTCACAACATTTTTTCGGGACTGGTGTCATAATATATCATTCACAAAACATGGGATTGGTTGCCGTTGACAAGAACACTGTTGCGATATCTGTGTCTGACGTGATGCTTTCTTTTGCTGCTTTTCCCATTGAAATTCCGGGGGAGGTAACTACTAAATTTTTAACAGCAAGGGATTTATGGTTTGTTCTTATTGCTAATAACTTTTCTTTTCAGGTGGTGTTTCTCCATCCTGTTCATAATTATGCTCTTATTGCATATGATCCTTGTGCTCTTGGAGCTGGTGCCTCAGTAGTTCATGCTGCTGAACTTCTTCCTGGTAGGGCTAACATTTTATAATAAGTTCTTTGATGTCTGTTCTTGAATATTCCCACGTTTCTCTTGTTTCAATACCCAGATTGTTTGGGCGACGTGTAACTTTCCTGTTGTTATTCATAAATTTGTATTATCATCTATAATTGGAACTGGAAGAGGGTGCATTATTCGTATTTTCTCTCTATTTATATTCTACAAACTTTCCCTCTCTCTCTCTCTCTATATATATATGTATCTATATCTATATATATCTCATTTCATCTTGTTATTTATACATATACTGGTACAGTATTTTGTTGTTGTCTTTGTTTTTACTTGACATAATTTTTGCATTTGAAATTTTATACTTTCCTTTTGGGTAAATCCGTCTTTTGGGTATTCTCTTGATACTTTATTTATTTGTGCAGTGAATTTTATTTGGGCAAACATTGAGATCATACTGATGTGTGGTTCCTGTTTTAGATAACCAATTGTAAATTTACATTAAACCCATATTAATAATAATATTTCAAATTGACAAATTAAAGTAATAAAATGAATAAAATAAAATAGGAACATGAATATGGAACAATAATGGGTGCACCCTGTTGAACTCAAGGACCCACTTAATAGGAGAAAATTTTCAAATATTTGGATGGCAAATATAATGAAATAAAATAATACAAAATATACATACTCATGGTCACTTTGGGTTTTTTTTTTTTTTTTTTTGGGGGGGGGGATAAGGATATCTGATTTAGCAATAACAATTACCTTTGTAAAAAATTGGCAAATAATTTTGGGTAAATTATAGTTTGACCCCCTCTAGTTGATCAGTGTTCAATTCATGTGATTGGAGCTGTGAAATTACTTATATATACCCATGCCTATTTTTCATTTAAAAATGTCTTTACAAATAAGTGACGGTAAGCGTTGACCTTGCCGGAGGTTCACTGGAGGGTTTTTTTTGTTACTACTTACAAACTAGAGGGGGTCAAATTGTAATTTACCAAATGACAGGGGGTGCCTGTGTAATATATCATATCTTGAGGGGGTCAAACTGTAATTTACCCTATAATTTAATCACTTATAGTGGTACAAATAGAATACAAATCAACTATTGCTTGTATTGAAATCCGAATGGGATGTATGCAAAGATTATTAGGATACCCAGGGAGTCGAACAAACCAACATTGACACCTGCTGATAAAATAATCAAAGTGTCGAAAAAGTGAAACAAATGGAAGACTGGAAGGTAATCCTTGGTGAAAGCTTAACAAACCATTTTTTTAACTCTTAGAAAAATAAAATTTCTAAAGGAATAAAAGAAAATATTATAAGGTGAAAAGAGTTGAAAGGAGATAAAGGAAAACACTTCGAGAAACTGAGAGCAAGGGGATTGGAATTGGAATATGAATGATTTAGGCTAAAAAAATAGATAAATTAGGAAAATTGGATACTCTGGGGTAAACTAAAGAAAAGAAATTTATTAAGAAGGAAACATGATATTCTTTAACCATTCTTCAGAAAACGAACTAATGCAACGTTATACTGCAAGTTGTTTTTCTTTACACAAGGGAAATTAATTGTAAGCTCTGTGACAGAACCTACACTGCGCCGTGGAGATCCAGTCTATCTGGTGGGGTTAAGTAGGAGCCTGCAGGCAACATCAAGGAAATCCATTGTCACCAATCCTTGTGCTGCTCTGAATATTGGTTCAGCTGATTGTCCTCGGTACAGAGCAACTAATATGGAAGTTATTGAGCTTGATACTGGTATATTGTATTCCACTCCTTGAAAAGTAATTTTTTTTTTGGAAATTTGCAAGTATACTTCTTGATTTGGTTCTTAACAATCCAATTATTGGTTATTGTTCAGTTATATCATCTCCCTGATATATTTGTCATGGTATTATCTCGTGGCTTCTTTCAGATTTTGGTAGTACTTTCTCGGGTGTGCTAGCTGATGAGCATGGAAGGGTTCAAGCAATCTGGGGAAGCTTTTCAACGCAGGTTTGTAAAGTTCAGTGATTGTGAGCTGCTTAGCTCGAAACAGTTTTGATGAATTTATCCTAATTGCAGCTAAAATATGGTTGTAACACATCGGAAGATCATCAATTTGTCCGAGGTATGCCGATTTATACAATCAGTCAAGTCCTTGACAAAATCATATCTGGTGCAAAGGGACCACCTCTTCTTATAAATGGCACCAAGAGGCCAATGCCACTCAGTAGGATATTAGAGGTTGAACTTTGTCCTACTTTGCTTTCAAAGGCCCGGAGTTTTGGCTTGAGTAATGAATGGATCCAGGTACACTTGATTTACTATAATGTCCTTATTGATGCTCTCCTACGCATTCAATGATTACATGTGCTTTTTTGCCTTCACTGACAGAAAAATGCTTACAAGATTTTCTCAAATTTGTACTATTTGGGTACCTGATGGTGATTTCCCAGTGCTCTGTGTGTGTGTGGATCCAGACGTGTGAATAGCTTGAGAAGTAAAAGTTTTGTCTGATGTATGGTGTTATGTTATTCATGATACCTTTTGAGTTGCTTGACTTTTTATTTGATTAAAGAAACAACCCATAATATATATATGTATATATATGGAGAGAGAGAGAGAGAGAGTGACTTCTACAGATATAGTAGTGTTTGACGATAGCTTTGTCTTTCCCAATTAAAGATTGATTTTTCTGTTGTAGGCTCTTGTCAAGAAAGATCCGGTCAGACGACAAGTCTTACGTGTTAAAGGTTGTTTGGCTGGTTCAAAAGCCGAGAATCTATTAGAACAAGGTGACATGGTCTTGGCAATTAATAAAGAGCCTGTTACGTGCTTTCGTGACGTTGAAAATGCTTGCCAGCTGCTAGATCAAAGTGATGACAGCGATGGGAGGCTTAACATGACTATTTTCCGTCAGGTAAGCAACAAATAAAAGAACAATTCCTTTTATATTGGTACAATACATTTGCTTGTATAAAATAACAAGGTTATATAGGCAGTCATTCTTTATGAGGTTGCTTGTCTAAAATGTGAAAGTTCTATTGACAGTCATTATTTATGCGTGACCTCTATCTCTGGTAGGGACGTGAAATTGAACTTCTTGTGGGAACCGATGTGAGGGATGGGAATGGAACAACACGGGTGATAAATTGGTGTGGATCTATCGTCCAGGATCCTCACCCAGCAGTGCGTGCTCTTGGATTTCTTCCACAAGAAGGACATGGTGTATATGTGGCAAGGTAATGGTTCTGCTATTTCAGTTGTATTGCCTTGAGACTGTTCAGGTTGAGATGACAGCATTATTAGTGTTGGCATTTGCATTTCAGAAGTTTCTTTCATTGAGTGCCTGTTTGATAAACCGAGTTTAGTTCACCTATAAGAAGGTCAACATTATTTTTCAAATCACTTTCAATCTGGGTTGCCAGGGCTTCTCAGTTCCAGAATTAGTTAATTGTTGGATCATGCTTGATGATGTTGGAAGCTGGCGGCCTAAGCTGTTCAAACTTGTTTATTTGGACCCCCTTGTATTCTAAAATAATGTCAGCCTTTTAAGTGTGAATCCAAACTTATCCAATTCCTACCCTTTTGTATGATTTGCATTAGATACTTACATATTCAAATGCCTCTTGCATCTCTTCTTTGAATACATTGCAGTTCAAAACTAATAAGAACACAATTTTCAGGTGGTGTCATGGGAGTCCTGTACATAGATATGGACTTTATGCTCTTCAATGGATTGTTGAAATTAATGGGAAATCTACTCCTGATTTAGATGCCTTCGTTGATGTAACAAAGGTATTTCTATCTTCTATTTTATTCAAGACATGCTCTGAAATTTGGATTTTTTGTTTTTTTGTTTTTTTGTTTTCTGGATTTGAATTTTTGTTGCTATTACTTTTTAGCCTTTTATAATAATGCATAACATAAATGGAGTTCTATTTCAAAGTCAACCTCACATGTTAATAACAACATGCTGAAGATAATTGACTTTCTAAAATGTATGATTTTTTCTATAACGAGAATACTGTATGAAAGGCGTCTGTGGCATGGATGGGTATGCATATTGCAGGTTCTTTGTAATCCATGCGCGAGTTGTGAATTTGGACAGCCAATGTTGAGCATTGTTTCCCAATTTTTACTATTCCCGAACCTCGTGTCAGTGGATGAGCCTTGAGCATTGAGTCTAGTAGATCTTTGGAATCTCATATCAGAATAGACAAACTAATGCATCTGTCAGGATCTCAAGGCCTGTATTCACAATTTATATAGCCATGGTAGAGCCTCGTCATCTTAGGTATACTTAAGGTGCTGTCTAGGTTATAGTTTCCTTCTATTTTTATTTTTTTGGTTCGTTTTTGCAGAGCGTCAGATAATGATTCAAAGTGGCTTGATCTTTTTCATGTTACATATTCTCTTATGGAAGAATTTAACATAACAAAAGGGTGCATTCACATGCTTAGCCACCAGAACATGTTGTCCTACATAATAATTCACCAATGAATCAAATTGACTTTTTTATAAAAATGTTGAAGATCATTGAAGAAATTAACAGAAGTAGATTCGCATACCCACTGGAACATATGAAGTTACATGATATGAAAAGTAAATGCTCCTTCCTCTTATAATAAATGCAGGAATTAGAAGACAGGGAGTTTGTCCGTGTAAAGACCGTCCACTTGAATGGGAAGCCTCGAGTAATGACCTTGAAGCAGGATTTGCACTACTGGCCTACATGGGAGCTTAGATTTGATCCCAACACTGCAATGTGGCGCCGCCAGACCATAAAAGCACTAACCTGTAACATCGCATGAATTCCATCCTTGCTATTTTGTGAGGTAGAATTCAGGAAAGATAGTGGGGTAGAATATGTCTGAGTTGAATTTATTCAAAATCCCTCCCTTCCGTGGTTATGGGATTCTATATGCTTTTGTACTGAGATATGAGCTGTGGTACGTGTTACATATACTAATATACCGCCAAATCTTTATTGCGTTCAGGCATAAATTATTATGTTTATCATTGTAAAAATATAATAAAATTATCAGATTTCTTTCCTTGAGCTTTAAAGCACCCTACAATTACAATTAGGGATTGTTGATTCGGTACTCTCTAGTTTAGCCATAGGAGCATGTGAACACGGTATTCTTCTCTTTGGTTGATTCAATACTCTTTAGTTTAGTTATAGGAGCATGAGAATTAATTTATGATATATTGATGCTAGAGTCGCAACTAGTGGAAAGTTTAATACAAACATTACCAATATGTAGCCTGCTAAGTAACTTCTGAAAATGTGCAATGCAAGTTTGGTATTTAGAGATAGTCAAACTTAAATATAATAGTAACGCATTAAAATCAATGGAGACTGCCGGCTAAAAATTCCAAGTTAAACAATGGACACGATGATTGCATTGTGAGGACTGATGATTGCATAAGACTTGTTGGTGATGAAGAGCAATAACGCGGCAAGTACCGAGGATTCGGGAAATTTCGTGATGGAGGGTTACAAATGGTGGCGGAGGCTGGCTAAAAGTAGTAAGTGGTGGAGGTATTGGTGGTGGTTGTGGTAGTATGTCAGGTAGCGGCCAGAATGATCGTTGATCAACTGGTGGTGGTGTTAGTACTTGACCGGCAGATGGGGGAGGTGGTGGTACTAGTGGCTGCTCACAAGCAAGATCACTATTGCATGCGTATGGAGATTTTTGCACTATCAAGTTTGATTTTTTTTTTTTTTTTTTTTTTTTTGAAAGGTCAGCTTTAATATAAAAATAAAAAAAGGCACAAAGGCCATACAAAAACACTAGGGCATACCCTAGGCAATACAATGATATATGTGAAACCCAAAAAGCCACCAAATAAAAAGAGCAACAAAGTCATTAAGAATCATGAGAACAAAGCAATACCCTTGGCAAGACCATATAAACTCATACACTAACTTGGACTTCCCTGCACTAAAGTCTATGTCAGCAGTACACCATTGCAACCATTGAGCAAGCAGCAAAGTTCCCAACTGCAACATTAACCAGCAGCCAACACAATGCTGAGCACCATATTGAACACAGTAGACACCACCTTCACCAACTTTCATTGTAAAACAGAGTCCGGCACCTCTAAACCCTTCAACAAAGCCCTATTTTCTGCATTATTTGTATAGCCATTGACAGAAAAGAGAGCATACCTTACTGTCGAAAGAGTTTGAGCTACACTATCAAGTTTGATATTGCTATTGCTACAAGTATGGTATAGGTCAGTCTGATGAAGTAACTAGCCATGGAATTTGATTGTGGCCTTGGAAGATGAAGGAAGAGGATTATTATACAGATGTGGTTGATGGTCTTGTAGAGCTCCTAGGGTTTTGTTTTGGGTTTGGCTCACTAATATGTATATATAGTATGTATTTCCTAGAGTTTGCTAATTTTAGGAAGGAAAATATTTGATTTATTGGAATTCTGTGGTTGGTTTTTGGCAAGCAGATACAATTCAATAGATGAATTGAGGATTTGAATCTTTGCTCCTTCCTATATGATTTTTCCATTTTTAAAAAGGAAAATTTTGAGACTCTTTTCCTTTAATATTACAAGTGAGGGAAAATAAAGTTTCTATCAAAGATTTGTGAGAAGATGCCTTACACTAAAAAAGGAAATTATAAGAAATTACCAAATTTATGCTTTGAATGTTTCTAAACATACACTGAAAAAGGATATCCTTTTTCCTACAGGGCTTCAATGTAAGGTCATCATACTTTCTCTTTGAATCAGAAAAATTCTGTGAGAAAAGTGATTTTCCCACCAAATTTTCCTTTCTGAATTAGATTTCTTTGTGCGGTAAGAAAAGTTACGACGAGGGTTCTCTTCTCTCACTATTTTTTCACAATTATGGGAACCAAAATTCAACTTAATTGAAGCCAATCTTAAGACACTTTTTTCTAATATTTTCCTTTATATAGTTTTGTCTTGCTAAATAGGCTTAGGAAGAGATCATATTGGGCTAGAAAGAAGTAATGATCCGATTCAAAACTGTTACGCTGGGTCCATGTAATATGCATAATACATACGTCATGGAATATGGATAAAGTAAAGAAAGAAAAAGAAAAAAAAGAAAAAGAAAAAGGGCAAGACGTGCATAAAATTCATGAAAGTGGCTCAATTTTAAAAGAAAAAAATATTTTAGTTATGTGCCTAAATTATATTGAATCACATTAGCCGAAGATGAACTTCATCCCGAGTCAGCACGTTGAAAATATCTGTAAGAGTACATCAAAAGGATCGTATGTCTTTTTATTATCTTTCCCCTTTTGTAAATCAATAGTGTATCTATATATATATATATATATATATATTTAACACATTTAGTCTAAATAGCATTTTCTCGTTGACTCATTTATTTATTCTAGTACTACAAAGGGAAGCAAGCAAGGGTTGGTTCTGAAAATAACTACTTGGCCATGTTTTAAATTGTTGTGGGTGTGGTAAGCTGAGTCATGCATGTATATATGTGACCTAGCTTCAGTTAAATCCTGATCATCCTGTTAAATTTACCATTCACTCCCTGACAACTACAAAGTGCAACAAATTATGCTCAGTCAGACGTCAGTGTAACAAACATGCATGTACGTAAGAGCTAAAGAAGCAGTCAATATGAACAATTTATACTGCTATCAAATTTCATGAGAGATATGTAGGTAGGCCCAAATGTATAACCCTAATTCAGTACAACAAAATAGACCATTAAAAGTAGAATCGATCAACTAATTTTAAGCTATCATGCATGATGAAGAATTTTAAGAAAGAATATATATATCAATATACGTATATATATAAATGTGCATATTGAGAAATCATGCGAGTACACTGAAAGAGCAAAGGCTGAGGTAGCAATTAGGTTAGGCCAAAGTGGATGGTGTGTCAACTACTTATGGTTGCCATAACTACATGTTATATATGGTCCCATAATTTTATTGTGTTTGTAATTTTTAGTCCCATATGATTCTTATTATGTTTTGTTGTGCTAGAAAGAATGATACTTTGATAATATGATAATGGAAACAATATAACAAATACAATAAAGATGAAGAACGTATATATTAAAGTGTATAGAAAGTATATGAATTACAATAGATATGACCTAAGTAAACTTGATGTAGGGGATAAATCAATCTAATTTAGGTAAAAGAGTGGAGAACAAGACAATATAAAATGGGTTGTGCAGAGCTATCTAGATGGGCCTTTATATATTCTAACATGTTGCAAAAGGTAAAAAAAGCAAGAGGGCAAATTAAGCAATATAAAGAGTTTCTGGGTCATTCACCATGAGGTCCTAGGTTTAAATCCTCCCAACTACGTTTTCGTCTGGGCCAATGGAGGGTTTACCCGGTTGTTAACTCTAGGGGCCCGGGGATTAGTCGTGGTGCGCGTAAGCTGGCCCGGATCACCCGGTTACCTAAAAATAAAATAAAAAATTAAGCAATGTAAGGATATTACATCCATCACATCTCATACTACCGAGCAATTTGAACTCTTGAATTAGCTCTAACATAGATCTCTTAACTAGAGGAACGGATGCCTCAACAATTTCGAATTATAAGTCAATCAAGATATTATGTTGCTTTTGGTACTTCTATTAATGAACTGGAATGGAATGAGAATGAGAATGAAATAAAATGGTCAATCTCATTCTTTTGTTTTGTTAGAGTGTTTTGATCAAAATAGAATCAAGTGAAAAAGAAAGAATCGGAATTAATCGATATATTTCTCAAAACAAACGTACAGAAAAGAAGGATGCAATCAGGCGTCCGCTTGCAGAGAATTCCCCACTGTTGTCTCATACTGGAATCTTGGCCGTGACTCATATATATTTTTAGTTTTGTTAGAGAATGAGGTGCCTATTTCATAGATTTAGTTATAAAAATGGATTTTCATTCTAACATAATGATCATTCCTTTAAAATATATAACAAATAAAATAATGGCTGGAATGTGTATTCCATTTCAATTTTATGCATACCACAAGCATTAGTGTTGACATCAATCTTCCTGATCAAGAACATTCATCATCACCATCAATAGAGAGCATTCATCAAAGTAAACATAATTAATTAATTATTGGAGTGAACATGTCAATATATAGAAATGAAGAACAGAACTCAAACACCACCATCAATCCTTACAAATTTACGCAACCCCGCTATAATTAGACTAAATTATAGTAATAAGACCAATACATCTAACACTCCAATCCCAATCAAAACAACCAAAACTATATAAAAATTATGTCGTCCGCAACCAGAATAAAAATAGGACCAATTATTGGAGGGATCAGTAGGATACAAATTGGTAGGATACAGCTGAGCCCCTGGCTCCCCTGTCACATAAATAAACCTTGGCGGTGGCGGTGTTTGTATTTGAGGAGTACCACAATACTGATTCTTAGGCGGCGGCGGTGGTGGCGGCGGTGGTGCAGGAAGCTGCTGCTGCTGGCTGCATGGATTGACACAGGAACAGGACATGCACTTTATATCTGTATCAGGTGCCACTGTTTCATCTGCAGAACTAAGAGGAACCAGAAGGAGCAGAGTGAAAAGTACATGAATGCATTGATGGGTTGAAAACAGCATTTTGTTGTTGTTTGGTGTAAGCTAGTCAGTCACTGACTTGAATGTTGTGTTATATATTTATGGAAGGAGAATATGTAATGTGTGATCAATACAAGAGTGGTGTGTATGTATAAGTGCATGGACAGTATAGGTGTTGTGAGGTTGGTGCTTAATTTTGGGAAAAATACTTGGCTATGTCAATTTATGAGCCTCTATATATGGTTATGTGATGTGATCATATGAAAGTGAATTGCATGTGGATGTTGTAAATGCATCTCAACCACCCTCTATATCCTTTTTTTTTTTTTTTTTTTTTTTTAAGTTTCTCTCAATTCTTTCCTCAGTGCTACATTTACACATCCCAACACAAAAATGTATATATATTATGAATAATCTCTTTACTCAGCTTACCCCTTCACACCAATTACAATATTTAATACCTATATTCTTTTTTTTTGTACAAAAAAAAAAAAAAATTATGTTTTGAAGAGTAGCCCTTTCTAATTTTATGAAAGTACAACAGGCCGCATTTTTTAAATTTGTTAGTCTCAGTCAAATTAAGTATGAGGAAAAGGACTTTTATATGTATAACAAATTGATTAGAGATGTTCTAATTGAATTGGCTCATGAGATTTTGACATTAGGGCAGGGGTATCATATTGGTCCATTAATTAGTAGTCTATTGTTGGTAGACTTGTATATCTAATTAGTATATATTTTGAAATGAAAGAGACTAACTAGCTTGATCTACAAGTCGACCTATCAATGCCACTCTTTTAACTAGATTATGCTTGAGACAGCCTAGCTTAGGCTGCAAAAAGTGGGAGGCTGGCATTATTCCTCACATTAGTGGATACATTTGACGGACACAGAGTAACACACACATATAAAAAGTCAGGTATTGCATATATACTTGTATCTAATATGAGAATCATGTTTCACTATCGTAGTAGTAATAATGTACCAGACTTGAATAATATTAACAATAAAAATGAATATTGGTGTTATTATGAAAAAACGATGTGAAATATATTGGACCGATATGATCGACCAACATAACGATGATATCAGAGGGTAAAAATCCTAACCCTTAATTACGTGGAATGATCATTATTTTTCAGGGATCACAATCTTTAACTGATAAAAAATAATAGACGAGTCCTAAAAGGATAACAAACATTTAACTTATTTATATATCATATTATTTTTATTTTTTCGGGCAGGGAAAAGAAGGAATAGAATAGGGAATTGAAGGGGAATCATATGCCACAGCAAAGGATGATGCAAATATTTACTTTATCCTCTTTCTTCAAAGTTAGGAATCTTCTTCTTTTCAACCAAGGGAATCGATGCATGCATTTCCTCTACACGCCACCAACCAATATATCAATGGTTCATACTGAAGTATATATATTGCGGTTATATATATATATATATATATATATATATATATGTATACACTCCCCTAGCCAGTATTCAAAGTGGAATGAATTAGGACAACAGTGATCTTTCTCCCTCGGCATATATGATAGCTCGCACAATTGTTGAGAACTATTTTTTAAATCAATATGTTTTTACTTCATTGAAAAATAAAGTAAAACACTTTGATTTTAAAAAGTGGGAGTATTGATGTGTTCTTTATAGAAAAAATGGAAGTTATAAAAATAAGGGTTAATTTCAGTAAAGCTATCCAGATTAATCAATTAACTCCTTGTGTGTCCACTTTGCCCCTTATACTATTCAATTTCATCAAATTGCCCCCTCATTTCTCAAAATGCCTAAACTACCCTCAATAGTATAAGGGAGTTTAGTGAAATTAATAGTATAAGGGGGTTTAGTGAATTATTTCGGAAAAAATATAAACTTTTTGCAAAAAAAAAAAAAAATTCGAAAAAAAATCATATTTTGTTCCAAAATATGAATTTTTTTCGAAAAAATATTTTTTTTGCGAAAAAGTATATATTATGTTCCAAAATATGAATTTTGTTTTCGAAAAATATTTTTTTTGCAAAAAATATATATTATGTTCCAAAATATGATTTTTTTTCTGAAAAATAAGTTTTTTGCAAAAAATATTTATTATGTTCCAAAATATGATTTTTTTTCCGAAAAATATTTTTTTTGCGAAAAGTATATATTATGTTCCAAAATATGATTTTTTTTTCGAAAATTATTTTTCAAAAAACAAATTCATATTTTGGAACATAATATATACATTTTTGTTCCAAAATATTATTTTTCGAAAACAAAATTCATATTTTGGAACATAATATATACTTTTTCGCAAAAAAAATATTTTTCGCAAAAAAAATCATATTTTGGAACATAATATATATTTTTCACAAAAAATTATTTTTCAGAAAAAAATCATATTTTGGAACATAATATATATTTTTTGCAAAAAAATTATTTTTCGAAAAAAAAATTCATATTTTGGAACATAATATATACTTTTTTGCAAAAAAAATATTTTTCGAAAAAAAAATTCATATTTTGGAACAAAATATGATTTTTTTTCGAAATTTTTTTTTTTGATAAAAGTATATATTATTTTTTTCGAAATAATTCACTAAACCCCCTTATACTATTAATTTCACTAAACCCCCTTATACTATTGAGGATAGTTTAAGCATTTTGAGAAGTGAGGGGGCAATTTGATGAAATTGAATAGTATAGGGGGCAAAGTGGACACACAAGGGGGGTTAGTTGATTAATCTGAATAGTATAGGGGGGTTTACTAAAATTAACCCTTATAATTTGATTTTGAGCTGATTGAATTAATTCCAGAGCAGGTGAGTTGAAACAGATTGGGCTTAGCTACTAAAAGATGATGGGCCATATGTTCGATTGGGCCATTAGGCCCATCACGGTATCACCTGACCGACATGTCCAAAATTGACACATCATATTGCATTCAATTGTTTTTGACTCATCGTTACTAACAGTTGTACATCCCTAATTCTACAATAAAATCCCTCCAAACAATAACAGCTGGTAGACCACGTGTCCATCCTACCCAAACCCTTTCAACACGTGTCTTGCTTCTTCACTAATATGATGCCACGTAGCAACCCCAATTCGATTTTCAAATGTTATAAACACTTCTATAAAAAGGTTAACAAAATAACTACTAAACTCACAATAACCCATCATCAATCTATATTTCTTTCTAGCATTCTTCATCCTCCAAGAAATTATATCATACAAATATATATACAATCATATATTACGTGATGATTCCGATATGTGTGCAGTGTGGAACGAGAAGCAATCCGTGCCGGTGCAAGGTGTTTGGGCCCACACTAGGTTTCTTGGCGTTTGTGGTGGCGGCGGTGGTGGAGTGGCCGGTGGGTGCTGTGGTATACCTTTTCAAACACCAAAAGGGGCGGCGAATTATGGGTCATCCGGCCAACGTGATTTACCCTAAGGTGTCCAGGGTCCTTCCCATTTGAAATGGACTCTTGTTGTTGTTGCCTAAGATATATTAGGCACATGTATGTCTCTTTGCTTTATTTCAAGTTTATATGAAAAATCATTGGATGTTTTTTTTTTTTTTTTGAGAGGCAAAATCTATGTATGTTGCTATATATGCTAAACTAAACATACTTTCTGTTTGTAATATTTGAATATAAATACAAATGTAATAGAGGTTTCTGTTTTTTCTTTTTTTTTTTTTTCTTTCTACTTTTTCGTACATAGATGAACAGGTTTGACTTTGGATCTGGGCCTTTTGTTTAGGGCCATCTTACCTCCTAGTGGATTTGGACTTCTCGTAATTTCTTTGTATTTTAGTGGGCTTCCTTAACTATCCAGCACCGTACGTACGTACGTAATTAAGTGTATATAATTATTAATTAATAAGGTGAAAAAAATAAGAAATTGAAGCATGTGGCCATCCGGAGTCATATCATATATGCAGAAAACAGTAGAAGTTGATTATTATCTACGAAAGAAAGAAATTACAAGCTAATTAAACATACCCTTCATTTATTTATTTACTTATTTTGAAAAAACCCTTTATTATTTTAAACTTATAAATGATTCCCCAAACGTACCCTTCATTTATTTATTTACTTATTTTGAAAAAACCCTTTATTATTTTAAACTTATAAATGATTCCCCAAACGTATGATAAGGGTCACTTCGCTGACATCGCTGTATCACTGAATTTTGTGTGGATATGGATAATTATCACTAGAGTAGAAAGAATATAAAAAATGGTTAATTTTACCAAACTCCCTTATACTATCAAATTTAATTAATTAATTTTTATTATATTTATTTTGTCCCTTATATTATTTAATTTTATCACTATGCCCCTCCCCCTTATATTTTGAGTCAAAATATCTAAATTACCCTCAATAGTATGGGGTAGTGAAATCAATCCTTTAAAAATATTATTTTTTTAAAATCAATTATATTTTTTGTAAAAATTATAAAATTCAAAAAAAAAAATTTGACTCAAAATGTGAGGGGAGAGGGCATAGTGATGAAATTGAATAGTATATATGAGGCAAAATGGACACAATGAGAGTTAGTTGATTAAATTAAATAGTATAATAGGGTTTTGTGAAGTTAATCCTATAAAAAATTAATTTTTATCTTCTATGTAGAAGGACCAAATATAAACTCACTTGCCATCCACGTAGGGTAAAAAAAATTAAAGTGGACTATTGTTAGGCTGTCAATTTGTTCCACATCGGATAAAGATAGGAAAATGAATGTTGTTTATAATGAGTGGATGTTAGTTGTATCCATCAGGTTAAACTTTTGGATCGAACCGAGAAGTATCCATCTGTTACAGTTTGTATCAAAGTTAAATTAAGTGTTTGATACACGAACCGAAGTTCGGATCTTAAATCTTAAATTTTTTGATCGAATCACGAAGTATCCACCCGTTACAACTATTTAGAATAACTCATTCACCATGACTCAAGCATTAAAATTACACATAAATGGTCTTTAGCTTAGAAGCCTCTCCATCTTGTTTCCTCATCATGCCCAAAACAAGCAAAGCCAATGCATAAAATAAGAACCTAACACAAACATTATGCCCCCAAACCAAATTGACCTTAAATTTAAGGCCCAAACTATTCATTTATTTTGGGACTGTGGGGTTGAACGCACTTTTATAATTGGTCTTCCTTCCCTTCCAAGTGTGTCCTATCCCACTACAACTGTGGGCTAGTCAATATAGTTTACTGTTTAACCAGTACAATCAAAATTTTCAAAGTCAACACTAGGTCGACTAGTCAAGTCAACTTGGCTGGTAAAACACGCTGCATCCCTCTTGACATGTCAGCATCAGTCCCGTTCAACATCCACGTGTCATCCTCTGATTGGATAAGCCAAACTATATATTAAGGCAATATCCAATTATGGTTCGCGATATATATTAAGGAATATATATCATGTGGTAATCAATCTACAATATATTTTTTCCATGTAGGACAGTTGATTTGTTGTTTTTTTTTCTTCAGTCAAAATGGTCGTAGTCTGTCTTCTTATAATTAAGGCCAAGGACCATAGTGTTTCATTCAACAACAACCCACCTCTCCATCTTCCAAGCTTAGTCATATCACCAAAGCCATGGCAAGGTCTCTACCAAGCCTCTCCATGAAAAAGCTTTCATTTTTACCACTACCCATCAATGGCTTCTTCATCTTCATTGCAATCTTCTCTGTTTTCTCCATTGTCACCTTTTTATGTGCTTCTCATAAAGCCAAGAAACTACAAGGCCATAAAAAAGAGGGCTTGGCACAGTTTGGTGAGAAAAAGTTGGTTTCCAAGTTGCAAGAGAACATAAGTAGCAAAGCTCTTTTGATGGTGAAGATGATTTCTTGGAGAAAAGTTGAAGGAGAAGAAGAATTTGTGAATCATGATGATGAAGCTGTGTGGAAGAGGACCATCATCATGGGAGAAAAGTGTCGACCCTTGGAATTTTCCGGGAAAATTTTATATGATTCTCATGGAAATCTTCTGCCCAATTGATCGAAATCCAAGTAATGACCTTGTTTAATTAATTTTTGTTTTTCCATTGATTAACTGAAATCTAGGGGATTTGCTTCATTTCTGTTTGTAAATAATTTTTTTTTTTAAAAAATAAAAAAATTGGCTTGTTCGGAAATATTTAACAAAAAAATATACATCCATAGATTCCATACCCAAGCGTGCTTTTATGGAACTCGAACTTTTAATATATTTTCGGAAAAGAGAGACCATACCGTTAATTGCATAGTTTGTCCCCAATTGTACGTGACAGTCTGGGATGATCATTTTTTTAAAAGGATCATAATTTTTGACAGATAAAAGATGAGTCCTAAAAGCAAAAGCAAGGGACGGCAACGCATCTGATTTGAGAGGGATTTGTCTAATATTATTTTCACTTAATTTAAAAACTATTAATACCAAAATCAATAATATTGTAATCGATAATATTATTGATTTTGTCTAATATTGTAATCGATAATACCATTATCACTTTCTCAGATTAAACGGATTTTATCGGGTTACCGTTTCTATTAAATTATTTATACCAAATTATATATATCTAAATTTTTTTAATAAGCAACATGACAAAAAAATATCCACTAAAGCACTAATCCAATTATTTTTCAAAAACAATGGCGAATCATGAAAGGAACTATATTAAAAACATAAAATATTATTCCAAATATCTATATCTATATACTATTATAAAAATGTAAGGCTTATGTAATATTTTTATACATTTTTAAAAAATAAGACAATAATAATTAAAGAGTATTATCATTAAAGGAAAATTTTCAAACAATTACATTTAAAATGTAATAAGAGTATATTAAATTATAAGCTTAAAGTAGTTACAAATGGAGATTAATGGATACCCAAATTACTATTTTTATTTTATTTTATGTTTACATACTAGCTAACTATATTACTTATATATTTTTATCTGCTACTATAATATTTTTAATATCTTTTGTCATATAAGTTGATGTCATTGATTTTAGTTATGGTTGCTCTTAATGCGTTCTTAAATACAAATTAATAGTTAGAAATTTCAAAGGTAGAATATTTTAAACAATTGAATTATTTCTATACATTGTTAGGTTTTTTTACTTAAGTCAAAAAGAACTTTTTGAAATATTTGAAAATAATTATATAATTATATGTGATCTTTTTTATTATTCAATATGGTTAATTTTTTCATGAGTAAACACTTTTTAAAATTTAATTATAGATGTTAGTAATGACAAAAAAAAGTTTACATAATTAAAATAATTAATTGATTGAATATGGTATGTATTTTTGTTTCATAAGAAGGGTTAAAAAAAAAAAAACAGAATTAGTAATTGAAGTTCAATAGTTAAATTTTTTTTCTGTTTCTTTTGATTATTAAGAAAATGTAATACTATTACATTTTTAATAGACATTTATTCTTATGAGATGCTTTTAGAATACTTAATCTTTTTCTTAAAAAAATAAAAAATAAAAAATAAAAATAAACAGGTAGGGGCTAGACGGGTTTTACAGAAAAATCGAATCTGACTCGAACTCGCTTCAGGTTTTGATTTTTATTACCAAACTCTTCCCAAACCCGTTTAAATATTTAACAATCTCATTCCATTCGAATTGGAACGGATCAGAATCTGACGGATCAGGCTAAATTGCCATCCTGCTTAGCTAAATATTTGGCTTATTTATTTATCAAATTATTTTTTATTTTTTTTTAAAGGGATATATGAAAAGAAGGAATAGAATAGGGAGTTGAAGGGGGAATCATATGCTGTAAAGATTTACTTTATCCTCTTTCTTCAAAGTTAGGAATCTTCTTCTTTTCAAGCAAAGGGAATCGATGCATGCATTTCCTCTACACACGACCAACCAATATATATCAAATGGTTCGTATTGAAGTATATATATTGCTTACATTCCGCAAGCCAATATTCAAAGTGGAATGAATTAGGATAGCGGTGATCTTTCTGCCTCGGCATATATCGCAAAATTGTTGAGAACTGTTTTTAAATAATTAGACCGAGTAAGCCCTCTACATTTATTATATTGATCAAACAAATCTTTGATTTCAAGACTTAAGTACCTAAAATATTATTAAAAAATAAAGTAAAAACACACTGATTTAAAAAAGTGGGGGTATTGATGTGTTCTTTATAGAAAAAAAATGGAACTTAAAAAAACAATTTGATTTGGATCTGAATTAATTAATTCCAGAGTAGTTAAGTTGAACAATTACCCGCCAAACATATTGGGCTTATCTACTAGATGGTGATAGGCCTTACGTTTGATCAAGCCCATCATCTTATAATGTCATATTTGATATGGTGGAATGGAGTGAAATGTCAATTCATTCCATTCTTTGATTTGATATGACACATTAAATGATAATGACCATTCTCAATGAATGAAATTTCATTCAAAGGAATGCATTTTCATTCCATTAGTAAACCTATGAAATGGTCATTTTATTCCTTAAGGAATGCTTTTAAAACATAAAATTACTAAAACAACCATTTCACGTTTCAAATAAGCAAATCACCTTTATCTCCATGCCATCAACTTCTATCACTGCTGCCACCACCTCTATTGTCCGTCATTACTATTTTCGTTATCTTTCACCATTTTTTTATAAAAAAATTATAAAATAATATTATTTAATTAAAATTATATATTTATCATTAAAAGAAATATTTTTTAAATTCATTCCATTTTTAAAATATTTTATATTTACAACTAAATAATAGAATAAAAATAACTATTTTATTTCATTCTCATTTAATTTTTACTTGCAATGCATTTCATTTAAATGATGCCTATCAAACACATTAGAGTTTAGAATTTCATTTAAATGATGCCTATCAAATACATTAGAGTTTAGAACTTTTAGACTTATGGTACAACAGCTGTACATTAACTTTACAAAAAGGAAACAGCTGTACATTATTTTATAATAAATCCCTCCAAACAAGTTCCCAAAAAATAACAGCTGGTAGAACACGTGTCCCTCCTACCCCTAATGTTTCAACACGTGTCTTCACTAATATAATGCCACGTAGCACCCAAATCAATTTTCAAATCTTACAAGCACTTCTACAAAAGGTTAAGAACACAACTCCTTCATTTACATCATTTGAACTTTATTCAAAATACCTTTTAACTTTGCATAATTGCAGTCAGATTATCTAATTAAGTAATTTTTTTACTAATTTGACCTCTTATGAATTTTTAGTACACTTTGAAACTTGGCAGTGTGTGAAATGTCTAAAATGCCCTTATCCCTATCCCTACTTCTTTCCCCCTTATCTGTATAATTTTGGCCCCGTGTATGTAATGTTTTATATCATTTTGACTCCTTCGTTCAAGAGTAAGTTGAGTTTGGCGCCAAATTGTACAATTTAGTAAATCATTTTGACCCCCTCACCATGTAACTTGTTTTAGGCGCCAATCTGACAGTTTTAATATGATTTTTTTACGAAATTTTTTTATTTTGTAAAAAATATATATTATGTTCCAAAATATTTTTTTTTTTTGCGAAAAAGTATATAATATGTTCCAAAATATGAACTTTTTCCGAATTATTTTTTTTGCAAAAATTATATATTATGTTCCAAAATAAGATTTTTTTTTAAATATATTTTTTTTGCGAAAAAGTATATATTATGTTCCAAAATATGATTTTTTTGCGAAAAATATATATTATGTTTCAAAATATAATTTTTTTCGAAAAATAATTTTTTGCGACAAATATATATTATTATATTCCAAAATATGATTTTATTGCGAAAAAGTATATATTAAGTTCCAAAATATGAATTTTTTCCGAAAACTATTTTTTTTGCAAAAATTATATATTATATTCAGAAATATGATTTTTTTTAAAAAAGTATATATTATGTTCCAAAATATGATTTTTTTTGCGAAAAATATATATTATGTTTCAAAATTTGATCTTTTCCGAAAAATAATTTTTTGCGAAAAATATATATACTATTATATTCCAAAATATGATTTTTTTTACGAAAAAGTATATATTATGTTCCAAAATATGAATTTTTTCCGAAATATAAATTGTTTTCAAAAATTATATATTATGTTCCAAAATAAGATTTTTTTTTCGAAAAATAATTTTTTTGCGAAAAAGTATATATTATGTTCCAAAATATGATTTTTTTTTCCGAAAAATATATATTATGTTAAAAAATATGATCTTTTTCGAAAAATAAATTTTTACAAAAAATATATACTATTATATTTCAAAATATGATTTTTTTCTGAAAATAATTATTTTTCAAAAAATATATATTATTTTTTCCGAAAAATAATTTTTTTGCAAAAAATATATATTTATTTTTGAATTTATAATTTTTGCGAAAAATTTAATTAATTTTCAAAAAATAATATTTTAAGGGATCAAAATGCATTTTGACCAAAGTTCAGGGGGTGTAAATAAAATTAACCCATATAGTATTAGGATGTTTGGGGATGGGTTTTACCTTAACCCTCAATTGGAATAAGGATATCCTTATTCCTGTAAATGGATAGGTTTATATTTAAAATACAATTGTTTGGTAGATGACAAATTTGTCTTTTCTTACCTAGTCAACGCCTAAAAGTGATCAGGGGTTAATGTGATGAAAGTTTGCCTAATTAGGGGGTCTAAATACAATTATGTAGAGTTGAAGGGATCAAAATATCTTTTACACAAAGTTCAGGGGTATAAATAAAACTAACCCATTAACAAAAAGCAAACCACCTTGCCGTTTACGGCCATCACCTCAATTATCGGTCATTATTATTTTTATTATTTTTTAATAAAAAAATTATAAAATAATATTATTTAATTAAAATTATATATTTATCAGTAAAAGAAGTAATTTTGAGAAAAAAATTTTAAATTCCGACCCGCACGAAAAAATATAAACCAAACAATAGAAAAGGCATAGTAGAAAAAGGCGAGAAAGACCGAGAATAACTATTGCACTTGATTCTGATTCTCATTTTATTTTCACTTGGATTGCATTTCATTTAATTGATGCCTTAGCCTATCAAACGAACATTAGAGTTTAGAACTTTTAAACTTATGGTACAACAGCTGTACATTAACTTTACAAAAAGGTAACAGCTGTACATTATTTTATAATAAATCCCTCCAAGCAAGTTCCCAAAAAATAACAGCTGGTAGAACACGTGTCCCTTCTACCCCTAACGTTTCAACACGTGTCTTCACTACTATAATGCCACGTAGCACCCCCGAATCAATTTTCGAATCTTATAAGCACTTCTATAAAAGGTGAAGAACACAACTACTAAATTAACAAAAACCCATCATCAATATATATCTCTAGCATCCTTCATCCTCCAAGAAATTATATCAAACATATATATATATATACACACATATTTAATTATATACGACTACGTATTACGTGATGACTATTGGTAGGACTGGTAGGACTGGTAGGGCCCATAGAACGAGAAGCAACCCATGCCGATGCAAGGTGGTTGGTCCCATAGTCGGGTTGGTGGCGCTTGTGGTGACGGCGGTGGTGGAGTGGCCGGTGGGTGCTGTGGTTTACATTTTCAAACACCAAAAGGGGCGGCGCATTATGGGTCACCCGGCCAGCGTTGTTTACCCTAAGGTGTCCAGGGCCATTCCCATTTGAAATGGGCTGGTGTTGTTGTTGCCTAAGATATATTAGGCCCATGTATGTTTTTTTGTTTTTTTTGTGGGTAAGTTACATGTATGTTTCTTGCTTTATTTCAAGTTACATGTATGTTTCTGTATGTAATATTTGAGTAAATAAAAATATAACCGTGGTGTTTTTCATTTTGGAAATCATTTTATTTCAAGATTTTTCTCTCTTTTCTTATCTATTATTATTATTATTTTTAAAAAAAATATTTTTATGGAGGATCAATTAACTCTGACCAGGTTTGGATATGGAACTGGGCCTATTTTAGGGCCGTCTTACCTCCTAGTAGATTTGGACTTCTCGTAATTTCTTTGTATTTAGTGGGCCACTCCCTTAATTATCTCCACCTTACGTTTTACAGATGTACAACTAAACAATTGAATATTTAATTAATCCCACCCTTAATTATCTCCACCTTACGTTTAACAGATGTACAACTAAACAATTGAATATTTAATTAATAAGGTGAAAAATGAAAAATGAAAAATAAGAAATTGAAATAGATGGCCGTCCTGAGACTAGAGTCGTATCATATATATCCTGAAAACAGTAGAAGTTGATTATTACCAACAAAAGAAAGAAATTACTAGCTAATTAATCATACCTTTAGGACCAGTTTTGTAACTGGTTTTGGTTCCAATTTTTTGGTTTTGGTACGAAATGGTGGTACCAACCCATGTTTGGTAAAATTGGTGTTGGTACTACTGTAGCAAACCAATGGTATCAAAACATGACATTTTTGGAACCATCAACTTTGATGGTTTGGGTGGTGTGAACACTGTAGCAAACCAATGGTACCAACCCATGTTGCACCATCTCACCCACACCAAACCAAGTTATATTTTTCTAATATTAATATTAATATATTTTAATGTTATAAATTTTAATATGGGTTAATTTCAATAAACCCCCATATACTATCCAGTTTAATAAACTAATTCCCACTGTGTCCACTTTGCCCCATATACTATTCAATTTCATCAATATGTCTCCTCACCTCACATTTTGAGTCAAAATGCCTAAACTACCCTCAATAGTATAAGGGGGTTTAGTGAAATCAAACATTTTAAAAAATTATTTTTCAAAAATCAATTATATTTTTCGAAAAATTATAAATTCAGAAAAATATATATATATTTTTTGCAAAAAAAATATTTTTCGGAGGGAGCATATTATTTTCCAAAATAAGAATTATTTCGGAAAAAATAATATATACTTTTTGCAAAAAAATTATTTTTCGGAAAAAAATCATATTTTGGAACATA
The DNA here is from genome assembly GCA_963922005.1 of Cornus suecica. Classification (NCBI taxonomy): domain Eukaryota; kingdom Viridiplantae; phylum Streptophyta; class Magnoliopsida; order Cornales; family Cornaceae; genus Cornus; species Cornus suecica. The sequence continues at coordinate 6,040,214 of OY998238.1, read as the reverse complement.
ATAGTATATATTTTTCAGAAAATGCCATATTTTGGAACATAATAGTGTATATTATTCACAAAAAAATTATTTTTCGAAAAAGATCATATTTTGGAACATAATATATATTTTTCGCAAAAAAAAAAATCGTAAAAAAATCATATTTTGGAACATAATATATACTTTTTAAAAAAAACAATATTTTGTGTAATATATAATTTTTTTGGTAAAAAGTATATATTATGTTCCAAAAGATGAATTTTTTTCCGAAAAATAATTTTTTTGCAAAAAATATATATTATGTTCCAAAATATGATTTTTTTTCTGAAAAATATTTTTTTTATGAAAAAATATTTATTATGTTCCAAAATATGAATTTTTTTCGAAAAATAATTTTTTTGCAAAAAATATATACTATTATGTTTCAAAATATGATTTTTTCCGAAAAATATTTTTTTTGCAAAAAATATATACTATTATGTTCCAAAATATGATCTTTTTCCGAAAAATATTTTTTTTTTGCAAAAAATATATATTATATTTTTTGAAATAATTCATATTTTGGAAAATAATATACTCCCTCAAAAAAATAATTTTTTTGTGAAATATATATATATAATAATTTTAATTTATTATTTTTGCAAAAAATATAATTGATTTTTGAAAAATAATTTTTTAAATTGTTGATTTCACTAAACCCCCTTATACTATTAAGGGTAATTTAGGCATTTTGACTCAAAATGTGAGGTAAGGGGGCATAATGATGAAATTGAATAGTATAAGGGGCAAAGTGGACACAGTAGGAGTTAGTTGATTAAACTGGATAGTATAGGGGGGTTTATTGAAATTAACCATATAATATAATATTAATATATTTTAATATTACAAAATTTTAATATTTATAAATAAAATGTGAAACCATCCCAAGTTACCAAACATGGTTTGGTTTCAGAATTTCAACTCATACCAACTTTTCCAAACATGGTTTGGTTTTTCAACATCACTTTTTTTTCACACCAAAACCATCTGCACCAAATATGGTTTGAAACCAAAATAAAACCACACCAAATCAAATCCAACCCAACCTAAACCAAAAGCAAAAACTAACACCGCACCGCACCATTACCAAACGTGACCTTAGTATTACTCCCCCAGTCTCAGTCTCATGTTAGTTGTTTATTTTTTCAACTTTACTTGTTTCAAAATACTTATTTAGTTTCGAATTTCGATACAATATAATTTTATATTTTTTAAAATTATCCGTTTTCATTAATTTCAAAAAACAATAGCCCCCACTAAAAATTATAATTATACTATATTATCAAAAGGTAAAATTAAAAATATAAAATAAATAAATAAATATTAAAAAATCAAATTTAAACAAAATTATAAGTGCACTTACTACTCATTTTTATACTCCTATGGTCTTTGCTTAGAATCCTCTCAATCCTCTTTCTTAATGCCCAAAACAAGCAAACCCCAAATGCATAAAATAAGAATCTAACACTAGATTATGCCCCAAAACCAAATTTAAGGTCCAAAACTATTCATTTATTTTGGAACTGTGGGGTTAACTAACCCACTTTAAAAATTGATTTTCCTTCCCTTCCAAGTGTGTTCTATCCACTCCTACTGTGGGCTAGTCAATATAGTTACTGTTTAACCATTACAATCAAACGTGTCAAAGTCAATTCCAGGTCCACTAGTCAAGTCAACGTGACTGGTAAAACACGGTGCATCCCTCTTGACATGTCAGCAGTAGTCCAGTTCAACATCCACGTGTCATCCTCTCATTGGATAAACCTTTATCTCCTACATATATTGAGTGTATATACTGTATTACTACATTCAATTACATACTTATTCAATATTTATTGATAAAATTGATATTGTATAAATTTATTAAATCATTATTAGGAACGAGACACCGCAAACCATGATCATAATATGAGAAAAAATATATATTCAAATAGTGTAATCAGCCCATATTATGAATCCATCATTATCACGTGGTACTCATCTACAACAATTTTTTCCAACGTACGACAATTGATTTGTGTTTTTTTCTTCAGTGTCAAAATGGTCATAGTCTGTCCTCTTATATAATTAAGGCCAAGGACCATAGTGTTTCATTCAACAACAACCCACCTCTATGTCTTCCAAGCTAAGTCATATCACCATAGCCATGGCAAGGTCTCTACCAAGCCTCTCCATGAAAAAGCTTTCATTTTCACCACTACCCATTAATGTCTTCTTCATCTTCATTGCAATCTTCTCTGTTTTCTCCGTTGTCACCTTTTTATGTGCTTCTCATAAAGCCAAGAAACTACAAGGCCATAAAAAAGAGGGCTTGGCACAGTGTGGTGAGAAAAAGATGGTTTCAAATTTGCAAGAGAACATTAGTAGCAAAGCTCTGTTGATGGTGAAGATGATTTCTTGGAGAAAAGTGGAAGGAGAAGAAGAATTTGTGGATCATGATGATGAAGCTGTGTGGAAGAGGACCATCATCATGGGAGAAAAGTGTCGACCCCTGGAATTTTCCGGGAAAATTTTGTATGATTCTCATGGAAATCTTCTACCCAATTGATCACCGGCCTTGTTTGTTTTTAAAGAAAAATGTAGTACTTTTTCATGTATGGAATGGCTACTTCTCAATAAGGAATGTCTAGCTACTCCAGGTTTGGTTTATGAGAACTTTTAATTAATTTTTGTTTTTCATTGATTTACTGAAATCTAGTGAGTTGATTGATGTCTGTTTGTAAATAAATTTTCAAAAATAAAAAAATCGTGTTTTTCTGAAAGATTTAACAAAAGAAATATACATCATAGATTCCATACTCATGCGTGCTTTTATGGAACTTGAACTTTGTACATTTTTTCGGAAATGAGAGATCATACTATGAACTTGGATATTCTCCAGCATGATTTCTCTCTAGATATTTTTGGACATCAATCCAAAGTGGATAAAACATCTACGTCATCTAAAATTTTTAAAAACTCTTAACTGCACTAAAATTCTAGGACTCTGTTTGGCATAACTTCTGCTTCTGGCTTTTTGCAGAAGCAAAAACTATTTTGAGAATGTGGTACCCCTATCTTCTTTAAAATGCTTTTCTAAAATTTTTGCCAAATACCATTCAAAACAACTTTTCTCTCCAAAAAACCAAAAATGACGTTTGAAAAGCCAATCCAAACATCACATAACTATATGAGGGTATCTTTGTAAATTGTCAATTATATTTTAAATGACGCAGATGTTTATCCACATTTAGATTAATGTCCAGAGATGTCTGGGAAGAAAAAACCCTGGAGATGATCCTTGTTCTATTTGGATCAATTTAGGCACCTCAATATAAAAAATTTGTATAGACTCTGTTTGGTTCATGAGAAAATATAAGAATACTGAAATTGCCTGCATATATCCTTGTCAATCACTGTTTTGACAACCTATACAAAGTGAGACACAAGGGAATGCAACTTATCAATTCACTCCCAATTGCCAAAGTTCAACCCAACACTTATCATGCTTCATTTATTGCTGAATCAAAGGGCATTGTAAAATGTTTTTTTGCTTAATTCTGTTTGTCAAAATCTCAAGATATTTAACAATATATAAATAGTGACGAATATAAAATCTATTCTCTAATGTTGAACATCAATTAACTTGTGCATTATGGATATAATTTTAAATGAAACTCACACATTTGTTTTTTTTTTTGGTCACTATCAAGACTTTCTTAAATCTTCTCTCATTAGACTATAACATTTTGTAATTGTGGATATAATTGACAATGTTATTTATTAAGTTATTGCGAGATGTCACTATCTGACTAAACTGTATTATCCTATACGAAAAGACTTTCCGATCAAGTGAAAATTGTTAGGATATGGCAAAATTTAAGTACTGTTAGCATTGATGGAGAGAGTTAGAGCAAAAGAAGACAAATGTGAAGAATCGTAGTTGCAGAAACACCGAGTACTCGGTGGGTTTTTTACCGAATACTCGGTAGAGGAAAAAGTGATTTTTCTCCAGAGGCTAGTGCGAGTACGCGCGACCATTGCGCATTCATCGAGTACTCGGTGGCCCAGTTGCGGGATTTTTGTTTTCCTTTTTATTAGGAGATTGTAATCTTATGATTCGTTTTAGGATTGACTTGTTCACCAATTTAACTTAATTATATATATTGGAGTCCGGTGACTAGGATTTAATGTAGAGAAAAGAAAAAGAGAGATAAATTAATTCTTGTTGAGTGTTTTTTTATTAATAAAAGAGTTGTTGATACTTTTTTGTGTATGATATTGGGAGAGATTAATTCTTAAGTAGTGAAAAGAGAATTAATTCCTAACAAGTGGTATCAGAGCTAGGTTGAAGCATATCGGTATCAGAGCTATGGCGACAATTTCTGATGTCAAGTTGTTTGCGGTGGATAAATTTTATGAAAGAAAGAACTTCAGTCTTTGGCAAATTCGGATGCGAGACTTGTTGGTTCAACAAGGTTTAGATGAGGTGCTGAACGAGAAGCCTGTATATATGGATGCAACAAAGTGGAGCAGAATCAACTCAAAGGCAGTGAGTACCATTCGGTTGACTCTAACAGATGATGTTGTAAACGATGTAGTCGACGACAAATCTGCAACAGATCTATGAAGGAAATTGGAAGATCTCTATATGAGAAAGAATGTTACGAATCGGTTAATCTTAAAACAAAAGTTGTATTCTTTTCATAGGAAATAATGTATGGACTTGCATACTCATCTTGGTAAGTTCAATAAAATTATATGTGATTTATCTAATCTTGGTGTACAAGTTAGTGATGAGAATAAAATAATTATTTTATTGACGTCGGTTCGCTCAACTCATAAGCATTTGTTTAATACTTTAGTTTATGGGAGAGATACCGTGACAGTGGAACAAGTGAATAATGTTTTATTTTCTAGTGAGAAAATAAATGGAGAAGATGAAGGAAGTATCCGAGATAATCACGCTCTTGTTACTGAGAATATAAGGAGATTTGAAAAAAGACAAGGAGGACGTGATAGATGGCAAGGTGGAGCTTTATGGAACCAGAAGTCATTTATGGAGCGACAATGCTACTATTGCGGAGAAATATGACACTACATATGGGAGTGTCCAAAAAAGAAAGAAGATGGGTACAACACCATTGTAATTGCCGAGACAAGAGAAGAAGATGATGACATGCTTGAAACTTTATCAATTACTGACAAAAAGGATGAAACAAATAAATAGATTATTGATTCTGCTAGTTCCCATAATGTGTGTCCCCATAAAGAATGATTTACCTCCTACAAATCATTTGTTGGTAAAAATTTTATGGGGAATAATTCTTCTTGTGAAGTCTTAGGAATCGGAACAATCAATATCAAGACAACAAATAGATTGGTAAGAACTTTGACAGATGTGTTTCACGTTCCAAGTGTTAGAAGGAATGTGATTTCTTTGGGTGCATTGGTGTTAAAAGATTGTTGGTTTAAAGCAAATTATGGACTGTTGAAAGTAGGAGGAGAACCACGTATCATGTTCATTGGAAAAAAGGTTGAAAATTTGTAGGAGTTAGGAAATACACTTTTAGGTGGAGTAATTCCGAAGATGGTGTATAAACTCGTTTTAAAATATTAAGTCAAGGTGGAAAATTTTTGCCAAGGTGAAGATTATTAGGATATGACGAAATTTAAGTAGTGTTAGCATTGATGAAGAGAGTTGGAGCAAAAGAAGACAAATGTAAAGAATTGTAGTTGCAGAACCACCGAGTACTCGGTGGGTTCTTTACTGAGTACACGGTAGAGGAAAAAGTGATTTTTCTCTAGAGGTTAGTGAGAGTACGTGCGATCATTGCGCGTTCACCGAGTACTCGGTGGCCCATTTGCGTGTTTTTTATTTTTTATTTATTAGGAAATTATAATATTAGGATTCTTTTTAGAATTGACTTGTTCACCAATTTAGGTTAACTATATATATTGGAGTCTGGTGACTAGGGTTTAATGTAGAGAAAAAAAAAAAAAAAGAGAAATTAATTATTGTTGAGTATTTTTTATTAATAAAAGAGTTGTTAATATTTTTTTTGTGTATAATTTTATGCGAGATTAATTCTTAAGCAGAAAATTAATTCCTAACAAAAATAAGCTCTCTTGTATCTAATGGGAGGTCATAGACTCGTACGTACTGTGTGTTTGACAGTTGACTAAGAAAAAATTGAAACTTCCAAGGAGGAAATGTAAAAACTACTCCATTGAAATTTCGTGAAATGTTGTAAAGATTGTGATAGTTTTGGGTCGAATGCAGTAAAACAATTCTAGTAAAAGAGGGTAAAAATAATAATTTTGGTACAACATTTTGTTCGATGTTATCTACCACATCATTATGGTAATTAGTAACTTTGAAAGAGTTCATCTGCACATTTCACCATCTAATAGTAAAAAGAAGTTGTCCACCTCTTTATAATGAACCTACCTAGGTTTACTCAAGTTTCGAATATGTAAGGAACTATTGTTTTTAACTCCATTTCTGTTGCCAATTCTGTGCAACAAAAGCCACAATGAGGTTTCTGACTTTCAAATTTCACCTAGAAACAGAAGCAAACAATTCGTTCTGGTCACGATCATGAATATAGTTCGAGTCTTACAGTAATCTATTTGAGGAATTTCTTTACATGAATTCTGTGAATTAATCGAGGCAAAAGCTCCAAATAACCCGGTTATCGTCAAAAAAAATAAGTTTTTGAATGGGCATCAAGGTCGCCAAATCAAAATTTCAAATCACACTTCTCCAACTACAAAAACATAACAAAAAATTTGGTTCTCACTTATCATATGCCTATTTGACACACCTCTGAAAACTTATATTAATTAAAGCTTTCAAGATACATAGCATTAGAAATTGGATCTTCAAGAAATAGATACTTCATGTGCCTTGAAACTTTCTCTAATGCTACCTAGACTAGGCTTACCTCTATTTTTCTCCAGGGCTTCCCTATTAACTTCCCCAGCATTCTCCATATAAAAATCAATGATCTTACCACCTATCTCTGCTTCATCTCTGCTTTCTTCCATCAACTTTTCCACTGCAGCCTTTGGCAGCCTCATTTTAACCCTCCGAGGACCCGAACTCGTGCCCTGCCTACCGGACAGAGGATTTGTCCGGCTAACAACACTCATATCTGAATTCGATCTTCGCGATAACATCAAGCACTCGAGTCTTTCCTCTGCACTCATTCGTACGCTTGATTGAACATGCCTTGGCCGCTTATCTTCAACTAGCTTTGTCTGCTCTACTAGGAAATATATTTTCTTGGGCTTCAATTCCTGTGGTGGTGGCAATGGCTTAGCTCTAATGCCAAGTTGCTTCACTGCCTCGTATTCGAGTAATATGTGACCTGGGTAGTCTTTGACTACTTCTCTGGCTTGTATTGGAGTGTTTAACATGAACGTTTCGCCGTTGATCTTCATCACCTTTGCTCTCTTTCTTCCTCCTATGTTGTTCCCCATCTGTCTAAAATGATATGTTATTTTAGATCAATTTTACTATATGTTTGGCTTGTATATATATATATATATGTGTGTGTGTTGCTTTACATTTTGAATATTGTGTATATTGTGAATGATTGTGGTGTGAAAATGAGAATATAACAACATTGATAATGAAGTGGGAAAGCTCAATTGCATAGGGACAAACTTTCTGTTTGGATTGAAGTAAAATTTGGTTTGACAGCTTTCCAATCACCTTATATTCACATGCATGAAGAAAAGGTAAGATATATATATATATATATATATATATATATATATATATATATATTGTTTTCTTTTGGAAATGTGTATCCCAATTAGGAAACTTGATATAGTCATATAGATCACGGATTGAACTAAAAGAGTCTTGCTTTCACATTTGCCATTTTTTTTTTTATTAGTATAGTTTCACATTTTTGTCATTCTAAATGTGTTATCCATAATTAAAAAACTTATTATAGATCACTGATGTAAATGGTTCTTTTGCCTTACCTTCAAGATAAAAATTAAGTGAAAGTGTCTTGCTTTCACCATTTTAGTTTGTCCTATATAATTTTGATATAATGATGCAAACAATAGAGTGTCAAATCAGCAATTCAGAAATGGAGGTATTTTATTACATTGAAAGTATATTTCCTTTCCTTTATTTTCAGAAACCAACAAAAAATAATTCTTTAAATGCTGATGTTAGTCTAGTAGATCAAATGCATAAAAACATCTTTTGCTGGATTTAAGTGGGAAAAGGCCGGGACGAATCTGGTAAAATTCGTACTATGTTATTAGTTATGACTGTAATAAAATAAAAACAACAACACGGACGGGTGCATGAGTGGGATGAAAGAGTTTCTAGGTCCTTCATCATGAGATCTTAGGTTCAAATCCTCCCAACTACGTTTCCGTCTGGGCCATTAGAGATTTACCCGGTCATTAACATTTTCAATTTTCATGTCATTGCTAGTTCTATTGCTTTTCTTTTCTCCCCAACTACGGACGACAAAGAAGGAACTGCAATAGTGAGCTCAAGGTTGAAATGATCTTGCGAACATGTTGCATGATCATCTTCATTGTAACTTGCAGCATCTGACATACGATCATCGTCAGAGATTTTGAATGGCTTAGATGTGTCCTTCTTCGACTCGAGTAACATGGAAGAAGGAAAAACGCATTGGTTTGGAGGTCGAGGAAGATTTTGGCTCAACCGGTGATTATTAGGATCAATACCCATACTCATCAGCTTTCTACTTATGTGGGATTTCCAGTAGTTCTTCACCTCATTGTCTGTTCGTCCCGGTAACCTTCCCGCTATCAATGACCACCTAAATTGTACATATACATCCATTAACAAACCACCATGTAGAGTATATACACTTGAAATTATATATATGTATGTATAATTAAACACATATAAACTACCAGATAGCAGCATTGTAGTCTTTTAAAATCAGGAAGGGTTTGTTTACTTGAGAATTAAGACTCAGACATGTAATTAGTACAAAAATATAAAAAAATTGGCCCATAGTGATAAAACTTTAGTGGCAGGCTAAGGTTGGTCTGAATCTATAGTTTAAAAAGTTAATTTTTCTATCTAAAAGAGCTAGAGGGGTTCTTTCAAAGAGCTAGAGGTGTTAGACAAGGGGATCCCATCTCTCTTTTCTTCTTTGTCATTATTATGGATGTTCTTTCAGCTTCTTTGCAGCATGCCATTGATAATGACCCTAGCTTCTTATATCATTGGAGATGTCAAAGAACCAAACTCTCTCGCCTTTGTTTTGCAGATGACCTTATGGTCTTCCGCAATGGTGACCCTCATTCCCTTTCTGTTTTGAAGCTAGGCATTCACAGTTTCTCTCTTCTTTCTGGCCTATACCCTAACAACTCAAAGAGCCTAATCTTTTTGTCTAGTGTTAACCTAGTGGATCACCCCACCATGCTTTCCATTTCTGGCTTTGATGAAGGTTCTTTTCCCTTCATATACTTAGGCTTACCCCTTTCTTCCCCTAGATTGAAAGCCACTGACTATAAAACTCTACCTGAAAGGATCACATCTAGGATATCAAACTGGACAACCAAGTTTCTATCCTATGCAGGGAGAGTTCAACTGATCAAATCCATTTTGATTAGCATCCACATCTTCTGGTGCTCTCATTTTGTCCTCCCCATTCACATCTTTAAGAGCATCAACACCATTTTGAGTAGATTCATATGGAAAGGCTGTGAATTGACCAAACATGGAGCTAAGGTCAAGTAGAGCACTGTTTGCAGTTCAAAAGAGAATGGAGGTTTAGGTCTTCCTAACCTCTTACACATCAACAAAACTATTATCTTGAAAAACATATATATGGCTTCTCTTCAATGATGAAGGCCAATCACCTTGGATTGATTGGGTAAAAGCCAACATTATTAGGGATAAATGCTTCTGGACCCTCAAATGCTCTAATCTCAGTTCATGGAATTGGAGGAGACTTCTCAAGCTCAGAGGCCTTGCTAAAAACTTTATCATGCATCATGTTGGTAATGGTGATTATATTTTCCTATGGCATGACCTATGGTTGCCTAATGGGGTGCTAAGAAGGAGTGAGCTCAATGACACTGACACTAGGAGGCTTCATGCTAGATGGGGCAGTGATTCAAAGGTCTCCAAATTGATTAGAAGGAATGATTAGAGAATTCCCCAGCTCCTTCACAATACTACTTCCCAATGTAGCTTCACTAGCCTCCCTCCCATTCATACTGATTATGAAGATAGGGTTTCTTGGAACTTGTCCAGCCATGGAAAGTTCAACTTCAAGACTTCTTACTTTGCTCTCCTCCCACCTTCTTTTGTGTCTAAATGGTATCACTCTATATGGTTCCAGGAACACATCCCAAGCCATGCCTTTATTTCATGGCTTGCCATTCACAACAAGTTGAAAACCAAAGACAAGCCTGGCTTGGCCATTGGCATTTCTCTTTTATGCCCTCTTTGTGGAGCTGCTGATGAAACTCAAGAGCACCTATTTTTCACTTGCATTTTCTCCTCTAGAGTTTGGCAATGGAGTCAGGATTTGTGTGGCATCTACTTGGGGGACAGATCCTACATGAAGATCATATTATGGGCTTCCTCCTTATGGAGCAACAATGACAACAACCCTACTGCTAAGATCTTCAGACTATGCTTTGCTAGCAACATCTACTACCTTTGGAAGGAGAGAAATAACAGAGTCTTTGCAGGCATTTCCAACACTCCTCAACACACCTTCAAATGCTTTAAGGACTGCATTAGGTTAAGATTGATGACCTCCAGCATCAGATTATCTCCCCAAGCTTCTTCTTGGCTGTGACTTTGCTTTTTGCTTTAACCTTTTAGCTTTTAGTTTTGTTTCTTGTAATGAATGAAAGTATATTTGGTTATCATTTTAGCATTTCACTTAAGAAAATTTTTGGTCGAACTCTTGTTCTTTTACCTTCTCTGGTGACTTGGTTTCGCCAAATTGTGAATCAAATTATGAGATTTAATGTCACAAAATGGAACCAAACTACCATAGACATATACATACCCATGCAAATGGAGAAAGAGGGAGATTAAATTAATGTACCGGTTGCCGAGGAGGGAATGGAGCCTGATGATGAGGTCCTCTTCATCTTGAGCAAAGTTTCCCCCTTTGATGTCTGGCTTTAGATAGTTTATCCATCTCAGCCTGCAACTGTTACCGCACCGATGCAACCCTAATCCACGTAACACAAGCACATGTAACACATATACATATATATATATATATATATATATATATATAACAAAGAATGATTGATAGGAACAGAAGAGAAGCACAAGTAACCTGCAGCCCTAGGAAGGGTGCTCCAACAACCTTCACCATGAGCTTGAATGTAATGGGCAAGTCTCTGATCTTCTTGCTCCGTCCAAGCTCCCCTTTTGGTGTCTTCTTTATCACAACAAGCCTTCCTCATCCTTATCCCTCTTCCAAACTCAATGCCAATGTAGAGACAGAGTTTAGTATGTGTGTGTGTGTGTGTGTGTGAGAGAGAGAGAGAGAGAGATGTGTCACAAGAGAGCCTTCAATGTAGTATAATATACTTGGGAGAGCAAGACTTTGTAAGGGAAGAATGGAGGGTTGACTTGGACTGGCCGTTTTGGTTGTTCAGATATATATATATATATATAGTTAGGTGCAAAACAAGTTCAGTCGTATGATGAACGTTATATATTTAAGGGGAAGGGGACATGGTTTGTTACGAATTCAGTACGGTTTGGATTATATTAATTAACTGATTGTTTTCATCCAGTAAAAATCGGAAAGCTACCAAGTCTGGAGTTTTTTTTTTCAAACTGAGTCAATCTATTGTGTCACTAAAAGTGATACTTCAATGAGAATGTTAGTTTTGTTCAGTTGTTGTTATTGTTAACATATATCATGTATTTCTTGATCTATATTTAAAATATTTGGTCTTGGTTAATTTTTATTCAACCATTACTCTAAGATTTCGTAGGAATGAACCGATATATATATATAGATTATATTGTCTATTTCTCCCATTCCTAACCATCGGTCTTACAGTACTGGAAGGGTCTTGGTCCACTTCAACAATGTACAAGAAAACTTCAACTGGAGAGGCAACTTCTAAATAGCAATGTAGAGCAAATAAAAGTACAAGGAGCAAGATCAATAGAATTTTCAACAGCTTTCATGGGATTTGCAAAGTATTTATCTTCAGAACCATTTTTCTGATAAAAGGAAATGTTCAATAGCTCAAAATGATTAGCCCAATGAATAAAGTTCCCTCGTAAACTTAGCAGATTATATATAGTGTCACATAATAATTGGTTTTGCAAGCTGAATTAATAAATTTATTTGAAAATGGTACTCGCTAATTCAATTCTACGTTTTTCCAAACTGTTTGTTTGTTGTATGAAACTATGAAAGCTAGCTGGGCATGTGAGATAGGGAATGGAGGTAGATGCGCATTCTATGATATTAAATTATCTGACGCGACAGTCCAGTTCTAGGGAATAGAAGCACCTTAAAAATAGATACAAAGCTCACCTACCATTTTATACAATATCTGTATGTATTAACTTCAATCACACCTCCTAAGTTTTATTTTTACTTCAATCATACATTCTCAAATTTGCAAATCTTCAATCATATCCCATATTTTTTAAAACTAATATCATTTACACCCCCTAATTCATGACATCAGTTTAAAATTTTAATTTAATACCTAAATTACCCTCGAGGTTAACCTAATGAATATTTAGAAACAAGTATTCCTTATTTTCTCAATTTAACCTCTCAAACACCCATAATCCTTATACCCAAACACCCAACTCATCTTTCTCAACCCACTCCTCCAAATCTAACCCTAACCATAACCCTAATTTTCACCCACCCACCCACCACAGCCGCCCGTAGCACCACCACCATCACCACCACCACCACGATATAGCTCTTACCAATTTTTTTCCTAGTAACATATTTCTTTGGAGTCAAGGACTTCTCTTTAACTACTTCTTCATTTTTTAACATTTTTGGACTTATTGGGTGTACAATTGGGTGTTTGGATTAAAAAAAAAAAACCCAGTTAATTATTCTGCTGAAATCAACAAAAAAATGAAAAGTTATTATTGTTGTTGTTGGAATTTGTGGCTCTTTATTCTCTCTAATGTTTGATGCATCTTTTCATATGCTGTTATTGATGTTTGAGATTCATGTCTCATGTTCTCAGTGAAATTCTTCGTTCGGGGTTTATGATCAATTCCTTTCTCAGACGCAGGACCCACCTTGTTCAATCTTTCTCTGTTTGCTTCCTCTACTGGTTCTATTTTTTTCATGAATCAATTATCCCTCAATATTGATCTAGATATATAACATAACTATATCTATATACATCTATATCTATATCTCTCTCTCTCTCTCTCTCTCTCTCTCTATATATATATATATAGCTTTCTGAATAAACTAGATCATATAATTAGCATTTGGGTCCTGCGTATTTCTAATTTGTTAGACTCTTTTGATTCAACTATATTAATATATATTAGTTTGAGAAGCTAGCTGGTATATATATATATATACAGAGATAGAGAGGTATATTTGCAGATTGTGTGAGTGCAGGTGTGGCAGGGTGGTGTGCCGACGGGTGGGGATGGTGGTGGTGGTGGGGTGGGCTCACGATGGTGAGGTGTGGGCTCGCGGCGGCGAATGGTGGTGAAGATGATGATGATGATGGGGATGGGGGATTGGTGTGTTTGGATATATGTTTTAGGGTTGAATATATGTTTGGATATATGGTCAATAATATTCTAGGATTAAATTGGTGTAAGGGATTTAAGGGGTGTTTGGTTTAGGATTTTTTTAGACATTTCATATCATGAGGGAGTGTGATTGAAGATTTGCAAATTTGAGGGGGTGTGATTGAAATTAAAATAAACTTCAGAGATGTAAATGAAGTTAACCCTATATGTATATATATGTTAACTAGTTCTAAATTATGATCCCTCCAAACTGGCTTTGTCAATAGCTAGAGATAGATATGGATATAGGCTATAGCAAACCTAGTCCATGAAAAATTAGGGGTGCAACTTGGGTGGGCTGGCCCAGCCCAACCCGGAAATATCGGGCTTGGGTTGGGTTCGGGCTCAATTTGGGGCAACACGGGTTGAGTTTTATCGGGTCAATGTTTAAATTGAATTAGGTTCGGGTTAAACCTAAACCAACCCGAAACCCGATTTTGTTAAGAAAGAATGATTTAAACTGTTGTTATACACAATCCAACGGCTGAAATTGGGTCACCTAATTAACCCTAAGAAACCTTCACTCTTCTGAGATGATCTTCCAACACAAGAGACCCAAACATTAGAAACTATAGCTTCGGGGCTAGAGGTAAGTTCTAAATGGAAAAACCAACCTTATAGAACTACTTCGCGTGTTTGGGATCACTTTATCAAAATTTTTAAGGATGACGAAAAATGCGAGCAAGCTTCTTGTAATTATTGCTTACAAGTTTATATTTATTCAAGCAATATAGGAACTAGTTCTCTTAATAGACACATACTAAAATGTCTAAAGTATCCTTATAATAAGGATAAAGATGGAAAAGAGATTTTTGTAGATCCAAACCAAAACCAAAATTTTATTAGGAAATTCGATCAAGATATACTTCGCAAATAGTTTGGGAGGATGCTTATTGTTGATGGGTTGGCATTTAGTTTTGTGGAGAAGGAGGATTTTAGAAGGTTTATGAGTTTTGCTAAACCAAGATTCAAAATGGTTTCACGAACCACAGTCACAAAAGATTGCATTAAGATTTACATGGAGGAAATAACTAAGTTGAGAATACTTCTTCAAAGTTCAATCTCACGTGTGTGTCTAACAACTGATTTGTGGACTTCAATTCAAAATCTTGGATATATGTGCTTAACGGCTCATTTTATTAACAAAGATTGAAAGTTACACAAGAAAATTATTATTTTTCCTGTGCTTCCAAGTCTACATAGTGGTGATGTTATTGCACAAGCTGTAGAGACATGTTTATTATGTTGGGGTATTGAAAAAGTGTGCACCCTCACGGTAGATAATGCAAGTTCAAATGACACCGCAACGAAAAAATTGATAAGTAGGTTGAACAAAAGACATGTTTTGTTGTTGAATGGTGAATATGTTCCATGTGAGGTGTTTGACACACATATTAAATTTGATTGTGAATGATGGAATCAATGAGGTGAAAATTTCCATCCTTCGGATTCGTGATTTTGTGAAAGTTGTGAGAAGTTCTCCTTCACGCTTGCAAGCGTTTAAAAAATGTGAGGAAAGAATTGTGCGTTCAAAGTCTTTGTGTTTAGATGTTCCTACAAGATGGAATTCTACTTATCTAATGTTGAATGATGCAATTGAGTTTCAAAGGGCCTTTGAACGTATAGCAGAACAAAATCCTGGTTTAGTAGTGGAGCTGGTGAGTGATGATGATAGGTCTATAGTAAGAGAGCTTTCTAAATTTTTAAAGTGCTTCTACGATGTCACAAAACGCATATCAGGGTCCCATTATACCACTTGTAATAGATATTTCCTTGAAGTGTATGGCGTGCAAAACATTCTCTTCAAATGGACGAATAGTCCAAATTCAAGTTTTAGAGATATAGCTTTTAAAATGTATTCAAAATTTGAAAAATATTGTGATATTCGGAAGGTCAACTTAATTTTGATTGTTGCGGTGGTTCTAGATCCATGTTTGAAGATGAAATACGTGAAGTTTTGTTATAAAAAGTTTTATGCAATGGAAGTGGTTGATGAAATAATTGGAAATGTGAGACGTGTGATGGAGAGACTTTTTTTATCACTACAAGTCATTAGAAATAACTTCTTCTCTAAGCTTGAGTCAAAACCTTGATGATGTTTGTATACCTATTGTGAGGGAGGATGGTGTTGAAGATGAAAAAAAGGAGTGACAGAAATTTTTGAGACAAGAGGAAGATGAGGTGGTTAAATCCGAGTTTGATAGGTACTTAGAAGATGGTGTTAAAGAAGAAGTGGTATTTTTTTTACATTTTAAGTTGGTGGAAAGGAGAGTCGACTACATATCGTGTATTATCGTTGATGGCTCGAGATATTTTGGCAATTCCATTATCAACGGTGGCTTCCGAATCAACTTTTAGTATGGGAGGGAAGACCCTTGACAGATTCCGAAGTTCTTTAACTCCAAGAATTGTAGAAAGTTTGATATGTGCTCAAGATTGGCTAAGGAATTCACCTACCCCGTGGATGTTGAAAAAACATTGGAAAATCTTGAGAAAATTGAAGAAAGTAAACCAATTTCAGCTTTAATTAATATTTTATCGTCTTATTAAGTGTATATAGCTAACCTATTTAAAATTTAAAATTGTAGAAATGGTTGATTGTTTGGATGGTCTCTGCCACTTCTGGTGGTGCTAAGAGAATGATATCTAATATGTAAGACTCTAAATTCATGGTGATTTTGCCTTCATTGAATTCCTAAAATTGTCAAAATGAAAAGTAAATCATATAACAAGCTGTTTAATATTAATTATTTTCTTTAATCTCGTTCCTATAGATTATATGAAAGAAATATATCTAATTATATGCATACATTTGATCAAAGTTCTGTTGTTACGATCGAAGAGGCCTCTTACATGGTAATAATTTCCATACTTCTAGTTGACAGCTTCTTGTGAGATGTATAGTCCGTTTAATTAAAATTGTCTGGTTTAAGTGTTTGAGAATCAGTTTTGCATATACCAATCTGAGTTTTTATATAGCTTTTTCCTTTGCTAACTATAATTTTTACTCTTCAATTATGCCCTCTTTGGTTGCTAGAAGCAATTGATCCGACTGAGTTCTCATTTATTTCTCCAAGTACTAGGATTACATGATTTTCCTCTTTCATTGATATCTATCTTTATATGTGTGTGTGTATATATATGCATGTATTAATAAGTCTGTGATATAGCTGATTTTGTTATGGATTCATCTACATCAAACCTGTTCCTTTATGTTGTATTGGCTACATGACTATCTAAGTTAAGAAATAATTGAGTGATTTAGTTATATATCATTTCTAGATGGACATTTCTATCTAGAAATGGAATTGTGGATTGTCATCCTCTTTGAATTTGGAATCCCTTAAATCGTTTTGCTTTTCCGTTGACATTACGTTGTGTTGGGTCCAAACCAGTATCAAACTCAAAACACACACACACAATAGACACCAAATTTATAGTGGTTCCCCAAATAATCGGGTACGTCCACTTTGAGAGGTTTCACTATCTTCGGTTTGAAGAATAACCGAGAATTGGGAGGAGGATACAATCGCTCTACTCAACCTAATACTCTCTCTTACAACATCACAGAACAACTCTGTGGTTTACTCTCTCTTCCTCACAAGAACTCACTTGTGGCTTTTCTCTTGCACTTGTTGTGCTTGTTATATTTGATACAACAACAAACTCCCCTATTTATAGGGTGGAGAAGAAACTAAACAACAATAAACCATGCCTAAGTTTGGCATGGTTGGCAAGGTTAGGCAAGTTAGGAACAATCCCAAAGTCAAAGTAGGTTAGGCACCTCCCATGGAATTCCTTGTCCAAGCTTCCTTTGTTGACTCCTTGCATGCATGGTATGGAACATTACAATTCTCCCCCTCCATACCAATCAGAGGAGAATGTCTTCTACTGATCTCCCCCTTAGTGCCAATTTGGGGCTGCTGTTAAACCAGCTTCTTCTCTGCAAACTTATAGTTTTTCTCTGGATAGGTTCTTGTTCATCATATCTGATCCATTATCATCTGTGTGAATCTTCTCTAACTGTAGAAGTTTATTTTCTAGCACGTCACGGATCCAGTGATACCTGACGTCAATGCGTTTGGACCTTGAGTGGAAGGTTGAATTTTTGCTAAGATGAATAGCACTTTGACTGTCACAATATATGACATACTTTTCATGTTCTTGTCCTAATTCTTGAAGAAACTTCTTCATCCACAAGATCTCTTTGCATCCTTCTGTTACTGGAATGTATTCAGCTTCTGCGGTGGATAAGGCAACACACTTTTGTAATCGGGATTGCCATGAAACTGCTCCCCCTGCAAAAGTGATTAGGTATCCTGATGTGGATTTTCTCGAGTCACTGTCACCTGCCATGTCTGCATCTGTGCAACCTTCCAATACAGGTTTACCACTACCAAAGCATAAACAAATATTGGTAGTTCCTCTAAGATACCTGAGGATCCATTTTACTGCTGCCCAATGGTCCTTTCCAGGATTTGACAGATACCGACTAACAACTCCAACTGCATGAGCAATATCAGGCCTCGTGCATACCATGGCGTACATCAAGCTGCCAACCGCTGACGCATAAGGCACTTTCTTCATTTCTGCTTTTTTCATCTCACTTGAAGGACACTGTTTCATATTCAGCTTGAAGTGGCTTGCAAGTGGAGCACTGACTGGTTTTGCTTTGCTCATGTTGAATCTTTCAAGAACTTTGCCGATTTATCTTTTTTGAGATAACCAGAGCTTGTGTTTCCGTCTGTCTCGAGAGATCTGCATTCCCAAGATTTGTTTTGTCAGTCCCAACTCCTTCATAGCAAATGACTTGCTCAATTCCTTCTTCAACTTGTTGATCTTGCTGTTGTCATGGCCAACGATCAACATATCATCGACATATAGCAAGAGGATGATAAAATCTCCATCAGGAAATTTCTTGACAAATACACAATGATCTGCAGTAGTTCTGTTGTATCCATTTTGGTCCATGAATGAATCGAACTTTTTGTACCACTGTCTTGGTGCTTGTTTGAGCCCATAGAGACTCTTCCTCAATCTGCACACAAGATTTTCTTTTCCTCTGGTTCTGAATCCTTCAGGTTGCTCCATGTAGATTTCTTCATCCAGATCACCATGTAGAAACGCGGTCTTTACATCCAGTTGTTCGATCTCTAGGTTTAAGCTGGCTGCCAAGCTAAGAACAACTCGGATGGAGGACATTTTCACCATAGGTGAAAATATTTCTTCAAAATCAATTCCCTTCTTCTGACCGAATCCTTTCACAACCATTCTTGCCTTGTACCTTGGTTGTGGATTATTTTCTTCAAACTTTAGTTTGAATACCCATTTATTCGTGAGAGCTTTCCTTTTCTACGGTAACTTGACCAAGTCATATGTGTGGTTCTCATGTAATGATTTCATCTCTTCCTGCATGGCTTTTATCCACTCCGCCTTTTTACTGTCTACAACAGCTTCCTGATAGCTCTCTGGTTCTCCCCGTCACTAAGCATCACGTACTCTGTGGAGGAATATTTGCGATTCGGTTGTCGCTCTCTGGAAGATCTCCTTGTTTGAGGATCAACAGGATTTTCTTCTGCAACTGGTTCTGGTTCTGCACCGTCATCAGCTGGATATCCTTGAATAGCTCCCCCATCATTTTGTGCTCTCGGTGAAGGAACTGGGTCTAGATTAGCTGATAACTCTTCAGGTGGATCTGATTTCTTCTATTTTTCAATATCTTCAATGGTCTGATCTTCGAAAAATACCACATATCTGCTTCTGATGACCTTTTTGTTGATAGGATCCTAGAGTCTGTAACTAAACTCTTCATGGGCATATCCCAGGAAGATGCACTGTTTGGCCTTTCCGTCAAGCTTGGATCTTTCATCTCTGGGAATGTGGACAAATGCTCTGCAGCCAAACACATTCAAGTGTTTGCAAGAAACATTTTTCCCTCTCTATACTTTCTCTGGAACATCACCGTTTAATAGAACTGAGGGAGATAGGTTGATTAAGTCAACCGATGTTCTCATTGCTTCACCCCAGAAAGGAGTTGACAACTTGGCATTAGATAACATGCACCTAATCCTTTCGCAGATCGTTCTGTTTATTCTTTCTGCAAGGCCGTTATGTTGAGGAGTTTTTGGCATTGATTTTTCGAGTCTGATGCCGAAGCTTTTGCAATACTCCTCGAATGGTCCTCTGTACTCGCCACCATTGTATGCACGTACACACTTCAGCCTTTTCCCAGTTTATCTTTTAACCTTTACATGGAACTGCTTGAACACTTCCAGCACTTGGTCTTTAGTTTTCAAGGCAAAGGTCCATAATTTCCTGGAATGATCATCAATGAATGTGACAAAATAGAGGGCACCTTCATGAGTTCTGGTTTGCATGGTGCAAACATCCGTGTGTACAAGATCTAGAATGTCTGGTTTTCTAGATGGAGGGGAACTGCGGAATGCAACTCTGTGTTGTTTCCCCATGATGCAGTCGACACAGGTGTGTAATGGAGTACCTTTCATTCTAGGTAAAAGTTCTTTTCTGGCAAGGATCTTGAGTCCTTTCTCACTCATATGATCGAGTCTTTTGTGTCATAACTCGGTGGGGATTTCTTTCTCCATCGTATTCACCTCAACTCTGCACAATTTTGCTTGCGTTGTGTAGAGAGAGCTGGTTTTCTTTCCTCTGGCCACCACAAGATTATTTTTGGTGAGCTTCCACTTACCATCACCAAAGTGACTGTTGTAGCCTCCATCATCGAGCTTGCTGGTGGAGATCAGGTTGAGACGAATATCTGGGACACGTCTCACATCTTTTAGGAGTAATTTGCATCCATTGCTGCTTTCCAAAAGAATATCGCCTCTGCCGGTAATTTTGGATGCTCCGTGGTTTCCCATCTTCATAAGTCCGAAGTCACCACTGGTGTAAGATGTGAACATATCCTTCCTTGAAGTGACGTGACAGGAAACACCTGAGTCAATAACCCAGGTAGAATCTTCGGATGTGAAGTGAACACAATCATCTTGAACGATGACCATCTCTTCTCCGGCTGTTGCTGCTGCTTCTGAGGTACTTTCTTCACCTCTGTTTCTGGTCTGTTGTCCCGATTGTTCGACTTTTAGCTTCCTGCATTCTCTGATAAAATGGCCTGGCTTGCCGCAGTGATGACAGGTTTTGTCTCTTCTGAAAGTGGACTTTGATCGCCCACGATGTTGTATCTGATTCCGATGGTTTCTGCTTTTGCTTCTACCGCGCCATTCTTTTCTTTCTCATCTTTCAGTGACAAGGGCTTCTGACTCCAGATTATATCCTTCTTCCTTTCTTCTGGCTTCCTCGTTCAGCATTCTATCTTTCGCCATTTCCATGTTAATTATTCCATCTGGAGCTGAGTTGCTTACCGAGACAACTAGCGTATCCCAACTTTTCGAAAGAGAGTGTAATAGGAATACTACTTGCATCTCATCTTCTAAAACCATTTTCATAGAGTTGAATTGGTCCAACAACCCTTGGAATTCGCTCATGTGTTCTGACACACTTTTTCCGTCTTTGTATTTAAGGTTTACAATACGGCTCAAAAGATTTACCTTGTTCTGAGATGTTTTCCGTGCGTACATCTTCTCCAATTTTTGCCAAAGAGCATAAGCATCATTGTCGTTGGCAAAATTTTGGTAAATGTTTTTGTCAATCCATTGTCTAATTTGGGCGGCACATTTTCAGTTGAGTACCGTCCAGTCTCCGTCGGTCATGTCCTTTGGTTTGCCGTCAGGTGCATCGTCGATCTTTTTGATCGGCTTCCACAGATCTTTAATATACAAAAGATCCTCCATCTTTGACTTCCACAATGAATAGTTTGTTGCGGTCAATCTGATCATGCTGCCGGATCCTGAATCTTCCATCGAATCGGTTCAATTTTAAGCCCTCCTGGCTTGTTTGATATATTCGGAGTGGAATCACGAGAAACGGAGTGCACCGTTGCGTCCGGAACGGTCGAAAACCTTAAGATCGCCTCTGACTGGGCTTAATTCCGACTTACGATGAGTCCGGAATAGTCAAAACAACGGCGAGGGGCAAAACTGTAATTTTGCAAAGTTGATGATGACGTGGCAGCAGCTTCAGGGGGCGCGTGAGAGCGTGTCAGTCGTTAGAATGGACTGAATTTTATAGCGAAGCGTTCGTCTTTGAACGAGCTTTCCAATGATATATTATACGTTAGAGTGTGAATGAGTTTACAGGTTCGAAATAGGCTCGAAAGTGCGGAATGATTGTAAACCCGAGCTCTGATACCACTTTATTGGGTCCAAAACAGTATCAAACTCAAAACACACACACACAATAGACACCAAATTTATAGTGATTCCCCAAATAATCGGGTACGTCCACTTTGAGAGGTTTCACTATCTTCGGTTTGAAGAATAACCGAGAATTGGGAGGAGGATACAATCGCTCTACTCAACCTAATACTCTCTCTTACAACATCACAGAACAACTCTGTGGTTTACTCTCTCTTCCTTACAAGAACTCACTTGTGGCTTTTCTCTCTTGCACTTGTTGTGCTTGTTATATTTGATACAACAACAAACTCCCCTATTTATAGGGTGGAGAAGAAACTCAACAACAATAAACCATGCCTAAGTTTGGCATGGTTGGCAAGGTTAGGCAAGTTAGGAACAATCCCAAAGTCAAAGTAGGTTAGACACCTCTCATGGAATTCCTTGTCCAAGCTTCCTTTGTTGACTCCTTGCATGCATGGTATGGAACATTACACGTTGGAATATTTAATTTTTTCCTCAGCTATTGATTTTTTCCTCTATCCTTGCATTGGATCTCTGCTTCTGGGGGAGGTTTTTTCTCGGCACCACAGTGAACTGGCTTTTAAATACTGATTTTCAGAAGTTTTCCAATATGTATCTGATGCACAACAGGTGCTATGATGATGCTTGAAGGATTCAAATTGTTTACCTTGAGTAGGATGTTGCCAAGTTTCTAATCCTGTAAAGATTGTGAAATTCTATTTTGAAAGTTTCAAATGTAACAAATTATTTGAGCTATTTGATTACACAATAAAAATCATATGTTGTCCGGGTATATCAGCCGAACATTTCTTATTTAGTTGAATTTATGATATACAAGGTAACAACTTTTTTTTTTCTCTCTCTCTCTCTTTTGTACGCACAATTACATATAGATATGCTCATTTCATCTTTTGCTTGGTTGGATGATGACAGAATTTCTGGCTTGTTTATGTCGCGTGCAATTTGATTAGTACATGGTAATATCAATTATTTTGACACTTGCCTGGGTATGAAGTTATGAACTCTTGTAGGCCATAGATATATAGTTGTATGCTTCAGAAAAAAAATGAAGGAACATAGACTGAAGAGTCAAACCTGGAAAAGAGTTGAATTTTTGTAGGCCATAGATATATAGTTGTATGCTTTGGTCCTTTGGCTGTGGTGATAACTTGATATACATACATGTATATATATATATAGATACAAATATATATATACACACACTGTATACGAGAAAAAAAAATTCTAAAAAAAACAGAAAAGAAAAAGACTCAACTCGACCCGACCCATATGGGTCGGGCTCAACCCGAATCCGAACATGTCTCAAGGACTAGCCCGACCCAACCTGGATCTGGCCCAGCTGAATTCAGGTTGGGCTAGCCCAAATTGCAGCCCTATGAAAAATCCATATAGTCTGTCCCACAATGTTCAAATTAAATAATGAAAAAATTAACTATGAACCCTTCAATAATTTAACATTTTTACCAAAATTTCACATGAATGAGCAGCCACTATGATACCTGGGAGTTGATATTCCATGTTGTATAGTATTAATTAATATTCTGCAACAACGAATTTGAACCACAACCATTGATGATTATACAACATCTATGTTGTATGATTGTATAGCAGTCTTGTCTATAATTTCATATGTGAGAATTAGTCTGAGCTGTATAATGGTAAGAAATTCGCATCACACTCACAATACTTCTTAGGAGGCTAAAATTATAGGGGAAAAGTGCCCCATGGTCTATAAAACTTGAATCTTGGACCTTCCATTTCGGGGAAGGGGGGGAGATTTTAGGAGTATTTTTTGAATATATATATTTTTAATGATAAGAAACTCACATCACACCCCCAGAACCTCTTAGGAGGCTAAAACTATAAGGAAAAAGACCAAATTAAATAGTTAATAGCAATAGTGACTCTCATTATATTTTAATCAAATTATTATTATTATTATTATTTTTAAAATAATAATTTTTTATTTTGGCGAGGGTAAAAATTGTCATTCTACATTCAAGTTATTTTTATAATTTAAAATGAATAAATATGCAAGGATATAAAGGTCATTTTCACTTTCCGGTGGCCGGGTATGAACACTGATGAGTTTTTGGGGAGAAAACTGTAATTATCAAAATTACAGGGGCGCGAGTGTGATTTATATTAACAATTGGGAATAAAAGTGTAATTTACCCTTAATAAACAGAACATTTTGCCTTTAGATAAAACAAAATTAAATGATGATTATTAGACAAAAGTGTACAGTTTAAACAAGAGCATTTACTTACCTGCATGAATTAAACATTAAAAACATAATATTTGGGTAATTTACATTGACACCCCTAAGGTATTGGTTAATTACATTCAAATTATGGTCAACGCCCAATTTAATAGAGACACCCCCTGAGGTCTGTAAAATATTGTAATGACATCCCTTGGAGCCATAAAATGACTTTAGTGCCCTTGGTTAATTTAATTTTCATGTGAAATATCTAAATTACCCCATATTTAAACCTTACATTTTACTCATTATATCAATCGCCATTATCATCATACTCTTATTATTAAAAAAAATACAATAAATAAATAAGATATACAATATATATAATTTTATTTTAACTATAAAAATTCAAAAACATCAAAAAAAATTGAAAAGTATATTTAAATGTAAATTATACCACTAAAAAAATTCATCAATAATAATACTAAGAAAATCTCATAATTTAATTACTGCTCTTAATTTTTAATATATTACTATATAAGTATTTCTCAAAAAACATTAAAGATTTATATCTAATAAGTATTACATATCTAATAATATATATATATATATATATTCTTATGTACGAATAGAAAAAAATATATTATTGTCAATCAATAATTTTAATAAAATTTGATAATATAATGGAATATCTTATTTAAAATATCTTACACCTTACACATTGTATGTTTTACATATCTAAGAAATTCTGCCATTATATTATCAAATTTCATAATGGAATGGAATTTTCTTTGGTATTACATATCTAAATAAGATATTCCATTTTATAGTTAAATTTTTTTTATTTACTATGCCACATTTCGTAATTGATAATAATTCTCACTACAAATTTTATTTTGTAGCTAATATATTTTATTTACTATGATACATTTCGTTACTAATAATAATATTTACTACCATTATATTATCAATTTTTAAAAAAATTATCGATTGGCAAAAGTATAAAAATATATTTTTTCTATTATTACATAAAAAATTATATATATATATTATTAGATATGTAATACCTATATTGGTTATTGGATATAACCCTTTAATGTTTTTTGAAAAATATTTATATAGTAATATATTAAAAATTAAGAACGGTAATTAAATAATGAGATTTTCTTAGTATTATTATTGATGATTTTTTTGCAGTGGTAGAATTTACCTTTAAATATGTTTTTAAAAATATTTTTGATGTTTTTGAATTTTTATAGTTAAAATAAAATTATATATATTGTATATTTTATTTATTTATTGTAATTTTTTTAATAATAAGAGTGTGATAGTAATGGTAATTGGTGTAATGGAGTAAAGTGTAGGGTTTAGGCATGGGGTAATTTATAAATTTCACGTGAAAATTAAATTAACGAAGGGCACTAAAGTCATTTTATGGCTCTAAGGGGACAATTGCAATATTTTACAAACCTCAGGGGTGGTCTCTGTTAAATTGGGCTTTGACCATCATCTGGGTGTAATTGACCAATACCTTAGGGGTGTCAATGTAAATTACCCTAATAGTTACTAGTAGATGACATGAGATTAGGGTGACAAAGGGTTTTCGATTCGTCTACACTAGACCCCGAAACGAAATTGGATTAAAACCCTAAAAACCCTAGTCAGTTGAAGAATAAACACGACATTTCTGGAGAGAAATTGGATCAAAACCCTAAAAACCCTAGTCAGTTGAAGAATAAACACGACATTTCTGGAGAGAAATTGGACCAAAACCCTAAAAACCATAGTCAGTTGAAGATCTTATATGGATCCACAAACAGCCCTAGATTTGGTAAAGCACGGTACTACTCTTCTTCTCCTTGACGTCCCTCAGTTTACCCATGTCGGCATTGATACTCAAGTAAGTACCAAAACCTGTTTGGTTCCCCAGAAAATTTACTATAATTAAGACATACCTGAATTCGGAAAATTTTCTCGGAAAATATCTGCATCTTTGCGGCGCATCTTCAGCAACTGTGAAAATTTACTTATATGTGCTTCAATTTCTCATATGCTGATTATTCCTCAGGGTTTTTCTTACTTTAATTTCTCATTTTTTTATTAATTTATAGTCGAGACACAGAAACACATGCCATGTGATAAGCCCTAGAATTACTCTTTACTCACTCGAACACTATGATAAAGAAATTTCTTAAATCAAGAAAATGAACTTAGCGGTTTTTCCTCGAATTATTCCTGAGCATTATGGATTTTCTCGTTAGTATGCCTGAAATGTTTATCAAATAGCTCAAATAAAATTGCAGTGGTGATGAATGGTTTCTGGTTTCTGACTCCAGGTTGTAAATTTGGCGAAATAAAAAAGGAGAAATTTGATTTAGACCATTTAGGTATATTAATACATCAATGAAAGTACCGCTATGAGTGTCTTCAATCAGACCCTACTTTGCTGATAAGCACCAGATTGCTCCCTCATGTTCAAGCATTGTAAGAGATTTTTTTACTGACATCATCTAAAAAGCCATAAATAATCTCTAAATTGGCATCCTATTCCCTCTATCTCGTTTATTGAAGTTACATAGAGTAAATATATGGTGGTCATTTCGTTTATGTTGATCAAAGCTAATCGATAAAATGTGGCACGGAGTCTGATTGAAGAGATGCATATACGAGGGCAGGGATGAATTTAGTGTATGACTAGTGGGCCAGATGCCCCCACTAAATTATTTTCTAATTATATTTTAGGCCTACAAAAGTCTAAAATTAAAAGAGAGCCCCTGCTAAAATTATAAAATGTTCCCTCTGAAATTACAAAAGATACTATCGATTAGCTGAATTTTATCTAAATATGGTGGAAGTAAAAAACATTTTTTTGTTAGGGATTCTTCATATACGTATGAATTCTATTGGACCCATGAATGATACATTAGGAGAATTCTTTGTTAAAGAAAGATGATACAACAAAAATTTCTTGGAGAATGCTCAAGGAGTAAAGAATGGATGAGTGGGCTTAAGAGACAAAATTTGTAATCTACACATCATTGTCTTCTTTTGCTGTAACTTCTTTCCCCTGAATTTTTTGCTTTAACTTATTTTCCATCCATTGTTTTTTTTTTTTTTTTTTTTTTTGGTCATTTCAGTAACATAAGTTAGATAACCAATATTAAGGATTTGGTTTTTCTATAGTTTGTTATTTCTCATGAAGCTAGGGTGTCAGAGTTGCTTCTTGCAACCTTGTATTTCCTTTGCTTTTGAACAGATATTTGCTTTGGTACTTAAATTGATGTTATCAATAATTTCTTATTGTTGGGCTTCCTTACTCTTACATTTGCAGATGTACTCTGTGGGACCTGCATTTAAGGGTATCAAGATGATACCTCCTGGTCCTCATTTTGTCTACTATAGTTCATCAAATAGGTAAAGTTCCTAAAATTTTGGTGTTCAAGTTTAACCAGCAGTTTGCTAGTAATTAATGTTTGATCTCTTCCCATTATCTGCAGTTGTCATCCCTATTATATATGTTAATTCTAACCTTGAGTTACACTTCATGGTTTCTAAACAAGTTTTCGGAATCTTGAGAAAAGAAGTCAACATTTAGTAGTTAATCCTACTGCTCTTTGCAAAATGATGTTTAGATGCTTTATTTATGAGCTTGTTTGTAAGTAAACACCTGAGAATATAAACTATTATGGTATGTGGGTTGTTTATTTTCTTACCATGACAAATTAATCTTTTAAGGTAGGCATTGCTCTTTACTTTGTCCCTCGTGGAATTTATTGCCCTATCACTAGTGTGGGTTAAATATATGTTTGTTTCTTTATTTCTCTTTCACAAAAAATTGCTGTTTCCTTGTTTGAAAATGAGTGATATCCTGATTATTTCCAAATAATGTTGTGAAGTTGGGAGGCCATGTCTTAGGTTGCAAGAATTTGGGCACTTTACATCCTAATACACATATATTAATATTTATTTTCATAGAAATACAGCATCGTATGAGTAATTATTAGATTAGTAAATAATTGTATGATCCTTTGTTATAAGAGCTTTGTATGCAAGTGATACGATCATGGAGTTTTATATCCTTAAATTGTCAATGTTTGACGTCACTTTATGCCTCAATGACGGGAGGTGCCTTCAGTGGTGTCTTTCTCTCTTCGACATCTTACATGCCGATTAGTTATATAAATTCCTTTTTCCATATGCAGGGATGGGAATGAGTTCTCACCAATTACTGGCTTCTTTATTGATGCAAGCCCCTCGGAGGTTTCAGAGAAATATTGTTTCATCTTATCCTTATGAGTCTACAACATTGTTGCCTTCCATGTATATTTTTTTGAAATGTTTTGATTTTTAGGATTTTAAATTTGCCTGTCTTGTTATGGTCGTCTAGATGTCAATGCCAATGCAGGAAGACGCACATTATCCAACCCAAAATGCATTAACAAAGATAGAGGATGAGATTTTAAATTTCAGTATAGCCACAATTTCTGATGGTTAGGGTAGTCTTTGAAATGATCAAAAGACTTAAATACTTTGGTGGACATATATTTAAGTGATTGTTCCTTTATGGAAAAGTAAATTTTCAGCATTGTGCGGATAATGCATGTGTTCATTTGCTTATTAATTATTTTAAGTCAAGTTTTCGACCTTATGCGTAACCCAAGAAATTGTAATTTCAGCAGTATCGTCATGATTACCACCCACCCTGTATGATACAGTTGATATGATGTGTCAATAGATATAGACCATTAAATAGTAATTTGCAAATTGACATATATAAACTTCCTGAGGTCACTTCTCTAAACTTTTTTAATCACGTCCTTTACTTTATTTAGAAAGAGTTGTTTGTTCTATGATGTCACTTTGTATGCAGGACTGACCTGCCTCCTTTATCATTTCGGTGCAACAGGTGAGTGTTTGGAAATGGGATCAACAAGCAGAGCGATTAGTCAAGCTAGCAGAAGAAGAGGTTTGTTCTCTTTAACGAAGAAGCATGTTAAATACTTAGGGCATTCGTAATACGCCCCATTTTAGCGATACTTTGACTTTGTTACTAGTCAAAAGTTTTGGTGTGGAGCTCGCCACAATGGGGGGTAGCAACCTCTCTGGCGAGCAGCAAGGGCCCAATTAAATAAGTAAAAAGAGCTGTTGAAGCACTGTGACATCAATTTTGGCTTGCTCAAATATATATATTTTTTTGGTGGCTCTTTGACAGAGCCAGCAAAGGCTCGTTTCCTTTTCAATCTTTTTTTTTTTTTTTTAAATCTCTGTAAATGTTACACTTGTTTTTTTCCTGTTATATTTCAAATAATTTTTTCTTTAAAAATTTGTCAATGATGATATTTGAAGCGAACAATTGGAAAATAATATTTTACTCAGGAAAATACATTTTACTTGGTATTAGCTTTCAACATCTTCACCATTTTTTTTCCAAAGTTGTTCCAAAGACAAATAAACTTTAAAAAAAATTAAAAAGTTCAAATCTTTTTAGGGTGATGTTTTCCATATTTGCATAATGTTGAGATCCTGCAGAGAGCCCCATAATGGATGCTCGAATGCTTAAACATATGAGTCCGAAAAAGAATGATGCTGATGTAGAAATCCATGCATTTGAATGGGTATCATTCAAGTTACTGTGATGTCTAAGCTTTATTTACCTGTCTTTGCACATTGCATTGGTGGGACCAACAGCAAGTCATAACCTTTTGAGCTAAGGTGAGGCCACACTAAGACCTGAACTCAGTAAACAAACTAGAAAATACTTTGATATGCTATTACTCCAAAAAGGAAAAAGAAAAAAATCCCCAAATTTCCAATTAGCATTACCTTTGAAGTGTTAAACAGGAAGAAAAGGCTACCAATGTACCCTTTTGGATACTTGTAACAGCTCAGGCTTACCAATTTGGTGCTTGTGGTTTGCGAATTTATTCCTTTTGTAAAAAGTTCTGAACATTTTGAGCTGCAGATAGAGTAGATTGGGCAGAACTCAAGATAAATCAAACCTCAAGCTGTATAAGTTGGTTTCCATTGAATTATCAGAGAAAAATAGAAGTCGGCCCTTCACCTAGTGTATCAGGAAATGAAATGGCCTTTCACCCTGCAACCCTTGTGTATATACATACACACCCGCCCAAATAAAATGTTCAGTGCATTCTTTTGCACTAGGGCCTTTGGTTCTTTTAGCCCGTCTTTGGAACTGCTCACTTGAATACCGTGTGATGATTCTACACGTTATCATTCAACTGTATTGTTCTTTGGTTTACTTAAACATAGTTATATCTTTAACGATAGTAAATTTCTCTCTGTTAAAGGAAGAGAGATATTCTCAAGCAGTCAAAAGCTTGGAGTTTGACAGACAGCTTGGGCCTTATACACTGAGTCAATATGGAGATTGGAAGCGGTTATCCAGCTACATCACAAAAAGCATCATTGAGCGCATTGGTAATAGCTATTCCAAATGGTTATCAACTTTTATTTATAATTATCAACTACAAAGTTTTTTTGGGGACCACTTTGAAATTTTCTTCTGGAATGGAGTTAAATTTTAAAGATATGTGTTTATTTAAATGGATAGAAAGAAAAGAGTTCAAGGATAAGGAGGCCGTTGACCCGTACTTGACGCATAATATTAATTCAAAGGAAACAATTTTTTTTGCATATGAAAGTCATATTAACTAATCAAATTCACTTTTGTGGATTGCTGAATCTCAGAGCCTTTTTATCGTACTCAGCGCAACTTGGATGTTTGGTGTTCAGATGTTGGGAGTGTGAACTGTCTTTTCTCTAGATACGTTGGCATTGCAATTTAATCAGCATGCCAAGACTGCATGAGGGATATCTGCACTATTAGGGATTTGTAAATAACCTGGAGATAATATTAGGTAAATTTAACGGTTATATTAGTTGGTCTACATTTGACCTAGGTACTTGAAAAAGGCTGTTTTGGAAATTAGTTGGTAAATGGTTGCAGTTTGTAAAGAAATTGTATTGTGTTTGGGCTATTAAAATAAAGGCATAGTGGCCTATTCCAGAGGTTGGCGGCCCATAGGCCTGTAGGCTAGGAAAAGGCTTGTCACTGCTGATTTATTCGGGGGTTCAGGGGCATAATACTTGATGCATAATCCTTGGATCTTTTTCTTGGACATCAAATAATAGCTACTATTTGTTTTCATTTTGCTGGTCACTCACAGTTCGTTTGGAAAAAAACAAACGAACGAAGAAATAAAAGGAAACTAATCCATCAACAATCAAAGCTATTGCTTGTGTATGAAAAATGTTTAAGGAAACATGGAGAACTAGAAACAGGAGGAAACTTCTCTGAATCATTGTGAATGATTGGGGATCTCATTCATATTGAATTTCGAGTTGGGTATCTTTGCTTACTTAGAAGTTAATGAAGAAGTTTCTGTTAATATATTATGTTGGATTTTAAGGCAATATCTGGTGTTTCATCTTCAAGTGAATTGTGACAAGTTTTTTACTTAAATATATTCTAAGAGGTAGAAATGTAATTTTATCGAATGAGAAGATTACTTATGAGTGAAATAGAGTTTCACACATGAACAAAAAGGGACATATCAGAGTTCGCTACCATTATATATATATTGGACACTTTTGTCCATGTGTTTGTTCTGCAATTTTTTGTAAATCTCTGAATCCCCATTTTTGTGGATAACAGTTGAGGAATATAGCGAGGTTTAGTCGCGTAGTTGTTGATCAAAGTATAATGTTCATCGTATTTTTGTAGCAATTCTGGACAACCAAAAGGAACGGCTTCAAGTTAACATCTACTGTTGATGAAACTTTAATGGCATTCAACAAAATGAAATAGTACCACTATGAGAGGACCATGCTCCTGTTTAATCATTAATCAAGTGACGTGAACATTTGGATACATATTGTTAATCTTAGCTAGCATTAGACAGGTTTATAGTCCTATTGATACATTAAAGAACCCACTACATATATGTTTGGTTCATGGATTCTTGCTCCTCCATTACCAAAATCTTCTGGTCCTATTGATCTTCCGTATAGCTTTATTTATTGTAGTGTTAGCATACCATAATTTTTTTGCGAGTCAACTTTGCATAGAGTTTTTTAGTTTCAGTGGTTATTCAATACACAGAACCCATTGGCGGAGAGATTACTGTTGCACATGAATCTGTGAATGATGAGATCATTCCTAAAACATCCATGGAGAAAGCTTTAAGTGAGCAGTTGAGGAGCAGTAAGTTCTCAAAGCCTGCTGACAAGTCTCGGAATGGGGGTTGTTACTACACATCAATACCCCATGTCATCAAGCACAAGGAAATTCGTGGGCAAGAACTTACTTCTTTGAATCTTGACAAGGTATCAATTGATGCATTTTCATTTCAAAATATTACTAAACATAACAAACTTTTGGCATTTTCTCCTTTTTGCATATTTGGGTCAATATTATGCTTTTCTTTTCTAGACACATCTGTTAGAGAGCATTCTGACAAAAGATTATGGAGGTGACGAAGACTTGCTTCTGGGGGAGCTGCAATTTGCTTTTATTGCATTTTTGGTATGAAAAAAATAATATGACATATCTCTATGTATTTTTTTCTTCTGTTTTCTTTCCATTTCTTTTTCTCTCTATAAATTTTATGTATAATAATATATTCTAAGATCCTTGCTATCTACAATTTCACAGATGGGACAATCACTTGAAGCCTTTTTCCAGTGGAAAGCTTTGGTTAGCCTCTTGTTGGGTTGTACAGAAGCTGTAAGTATCTATTTTTTGCCAGTTTTCCATTGCCTTGGAATCCTTTTATGTGTATTTAACTTGCTACAACTACTACTTTCCACAATGCGGAAAAAGCACTCATTACCGTATATTTTCCAGAGTAGTAAAGAGAAAAGGGATGTTTTGTTAAATAGGTCCAAGAAAATGTTTATAAACGTGGTGACATAAAAAAAAATACTCACATGCGCAGCAGGAAGATGTCCATATAGAATACAAAATCTCCCTCTCAAAATGTCAAAGAATTCCAGTTGCTTTTTTTTAAGCTTCCTTGTGCGCTCCATGCCAGTGGAGAGGTTTGGACCAGGGCGAAATAGTAGGTTTTCTTAAGTGTCCAAGTGGTTGGGTATTGTTATTATGTGTTCTGCTATATAATTTGGATAAATCAGCTAGTCAGAAGTGGGGTTGTCTTTCAAGTCAAATTTTATTGCTTTGCTTGATATATATACAAACCTTGATGAGGAACAACTGGGTTTTTATGTGACCTACCTTTGTTTGGCTGATGATTTGGTAGCACAGTGTAAAACCCTTAAAATGTTCACTCCTCTATGTTGAGATCGGGTGGCTCTTAATAATGTTTTTCATGACAAAGTCCGAGCAGTTTAAATTGGAACTTCTAGTGTCTCTTTCTGAAACTGTTGACTTCCTGGTGGTGACAATTTTTGAGCTTTCCTGTAAGATTAGTTGAAGCAGAATCATTTTAGGCTTCTATTTATGTTATAATTACTGTGAAAACATCTGTTTGTTTGTTTTTTGCAGCCTCTCTGTACAAGGAGTCGGCTATTCACCAAGGTAATTTTCTATTTATGTTATAATTACTGTGAAAACATATGTTTGTTTATTTTTTGCAACCTCATTCATTTTGCGTGTTTTATTTTGTAATGATACAGAATGAGGTCTATTTTAATTTCATTTGCTTTTATCCAATTGCCTTGCGTTCTGCAAACAGTATCTTTTTTGGTTATATCCAGCTCTTTTATCTTCTTTTCTGGTTTCTATGCAACCAAATATAGGCCATTGTGTTGGTTGTTTCCTTTTATGATATCTGAGTATCATAAATTTGTTGCAGTTTATTAAAGTAATCTATCATCAGCTGAAATATGGACTCCAAAAAGAACAGACAGATTCTAGTGGTGAAAAGAAGGGGGCACTAACATTGTTAGATGAGTCTTGGTTATCTACTGACAACTTTTTACGCCATCTCTGCAAGGTAGTGACCTGAGTTGTTTATAACATGATGTATGCACTAAAATGATCTGCTACCATACAGAATACTGAAATCACTTTCAGCCAGTCAAAGTCCTAGGTATCTTGGAAAATCAGTGAATTTGTTTTCCAATTTGGAAATTTAAATATTCAATCCAAAGCTGCTCGCAAGAGATTTTATTGGCTTCAAAAGAACCTATTATGAGTTTATCAGACAAATTCTAATTTTTAATCAAATTAGAATCTTTTGATAACACATTGAAGTTTTGCAGGATTTCTTTTCATTGGTGCTAGAAGCCCAAGTTGTTGATGGTGATCTTTTATCATGGGTGTGTATTCTAGACCTTTCTGTCAATGCGTGCTTTATATTAATTTCCACCCCCCTTTACATTGATTCCCCCCCAAACAAAGCCATAAACCAGGATAAGCTGGTTGCTATCCACCATCCAGGACAGTTCCAGAGCCTTGCACCTGTAAGAACGAACCTACTTACATTTGGTATAAAGTCTTACTGATAGTTGGGTTAGGATAAGTTACTTTAGACCTAAGAAAGAACAATGCCTTCATTTGGTATCTCCTATACGTTATTATATATAAATATGTTTTCGATGCCATTTATTCATGTTGATATCAATTACTTTATGTTATCATCAGACGAGGAAATTCAAGGAGCTGCTTGAGGATGCACTGGGATGGGACTTCAAGCCGAAAAGTGCAGTAGATGGAACATACTGTGAAGATGATGACGAGGTTAGTGTAAACAAGGATAGTGAAGAATTGTTGTTGATAGTTTAAAACTTCTACTCTCCATTTTCTCTCTGCAAATTACCTTTCAAATTCCGCAGTTTGCTCCTGTGGTTGAGATGCTGGATGGCCCAAGTTATAATTAAGGGCTGGCTGCAGAGTCATGAACAAAAGCCAGTAGCAAACATCGGTGGAAAATGCGTTTTGATCATCTGCTTTCTGCATCTCCAGCATGGCAAGGCAACAAATTAATCTAATACAATATAAGATAGCTTTTCTCACTTTATCACAATTATTTTTTGTCTCTTTTTATTTTTTGAGTTTCTGTAAAGTAACAGAGAATGGTTCGACCCGCATTGAATGCCGGGCCATTCGTTGAAGATAAAAGGACATTGAAGCCATCATGTTGGATTTATCTCAACCAGTAACGTGAAAAATGGGAATTTCAGGCTTTTCTGAACTTTGATCGGTGCTGCTTTACAAAGCTTCAGTCATTATGTGGTTGAATGTACGAGAATATGATATTTTGGTACTTGAAGATGGCAGGTTATGTAGACTTCATAGTAGAAGTAGGAGCAGTTACGATTAGTGATATCTTATGTGAAACAAATCATAAATACTATATATTGTAGGATTTGTTGTTATTATTATTAGTAGTATTTCTTTTTTTGTTAACTTAATGGAATGATCAGGTCTCGAGAATATGGGATTTTGATAAAAATATTGGGAGAGAGAAATATTCCTTTTGCCCACCAATCTGCTCATTGGTCCCTATGACAACTGAATAAAAACATCTGCTTCCGTCCTCATTTGAGTGGTAGAAGAAGCCACATATGAAGCTTCTGCAAGTCTTCCCCATCTGTATTGAAGTCTTGAGTATACAAATAAATACAAGAAAACATAACATGCATATATAAGAGAGGAGCGGGAGCAGGCAAAGTTGTACAACGTAACTGAGACTAGAGGTAGGTGGTTTAGGTGTGACTGCTGCTGAAAACCATAACCCTAGTACACACTCACAAGCCATGTTCTACTATACACTAGTAACATCGTCACCGAACAGGCGAACATCTTCACACACAAATGGGGAGAGAGAGAGAGAGAGAGTCACAGAGATCTACATTTTCATTTTGCTATACACTAGTGGAACCTAGAAGATTAAAGGTCAACCATCTCCAAATCTGTCGAATTCCATATACAAACCTCCAAATTCAGCTGCCCAGATGAACCTAAATAACTTATAGGAACCAAAAGAAAATCCATTGGAGGAAAACCTTCGACACGCCCCTGAAAATTTTGCGTACACGATTTTAATCTAAGGGAACTAATTCCCCTTTCTGAAACAATAGTATACAAGAAATGCTCCTTCGATGAGCTAGGTCCAATACAAGTTATCGTGACCAAATACCCAATATTTTCAAGCCCCTTGTTGAGGAGAAAGAGCATGCCATCTTCCTCTGCTTGAATAACAAGGAATGGCTCATTCGAACTTAAGGAGACGGACAAAGGGCAGTTATACCGGAAACGCCTGCCAGAATCCCAATGTTTGCTGCTGAAGTGTAGTGACAACTGTTCAGATGAGCCAACAAAGTCGCAGTCCTGGAGGGGACATGTACATGGTGCACAAATGCATGTTTCTTCATGGTCATTTTTTTCCATGTAATCCACTGTTTCTGTGCATCCATACTCTCTATTGCGGCAAGGTGATTTGACCGATTCAACCAACACCTCAATGTCCCCACACACTACATTCTGTATCTCATCATTTATCGGTATATTTGCCTGTCAAAAGCAACATGTCAACCTAGTTATTTGTTCTGAACCAAAAAGAGAAAACATACCAAACACAATAAACTCATAAAAGTGAAGCTATAAAGTTTACTCATGAATCTAGGAAATCACAAAAATCAACTAAAGCGTAGGAAATGGGGTGATTTGACAGATCAGGAAATGAGTGTATCTGATTAAACATTTGTATTCCATTTCTGTCCAACTGTATAAGAAATATGGGTGATTTGATCCAATTTAAAGTGCAGGGGTACAATCTCCCAAACGATTGATCTACCTTGTCTCACCCTCATAGTTTCGACTCCTTGGGTGGACCACTAATCGGACCTCTAGCCGCATTCCTGTCTGCAACCTATATCCCCAAGGGGCGTATACACCTAACATTAAGATCCCTTTTGAACACCACCACACATAGCAACACACTATGGGCATCTCATCCTAGGAGATAAAAGGAAATTAAGTTTCCATTTGAGCTCTTTCCTTTGACAAGGAGCAAGCTCCAAAACAATAGGAGCTCAATTCCTTTGATTATACATCAACTTACCCTTCAACGATGAAGGCATAAATACCTTGCCATTGTAGATGTTCTTAGAATTAAGATTACAACTGAATAGTCGAGCTCTCGTCAAGTTAGATCAATCAGTTTACAACTGCAGTCTCATTTTTTCACTCTCTTTCGCTTGGACAATATGTAACACTGTATATTCAATTGCTTGTGTGTATGAGTAAAGTATACTGGTTAGTATCAGGTCACACTGTTATCAAGTTGCCCTCCGTCCACCTATAGGACAACCCAAGCTGATGCTTATCTGACTTGAAGAAATTTTTATCCTCATTCATACGCAGGCAAGAATGTCATGGGAGAAGCAATACCAAAGATATAAAAAGAAGAATTAAAAGAAGAGAAAGTTACTGACCTCCTTCACATTTATTTTATCGTTCATTTGTGTTTTGTCCCACGACTCCCACCAAAGGAAAATTACAATTAACTTGAGCCAAGGTGGAAGGGAAGGGGTGAAAAAAGTGAAAAATATATTTTAAACGAAGGTAATCACCACCACTGACATGTGGGTTATGCCGCGGTCGGTGCGCGATGCTCTTGATGCTTGGAGGGGTTGTTTTGTGGGCTCCCAGGCTCACAGTTTTGGGGGCTGCTCCCCTTTGTCTTTGGTGGAGTATTTGGTTGGAACGCAATAGGCGTTGTTTTGAGGGGATTGAATCATCGGTTGCTACCATTAAAGATTTTATTATTTCTTCTCTTTTTTATTGGGTGGAGGGTAGATATTGTACATCTATTGATGAAAAGATTGACTTTCTTTGTTTGCTCCGTCTTTAGGGCGTCCTTTTTGTTCCAAGGGATGCACTCCCCTTTTGAGCACCTTTAATACAAATCTTACTTATTAAAAAAATTAAAAAAATCACCACTGATATATATAGTAACTAGGTGTAATGCTTCGCGGTTCGACCCAAAAGCTTAAGCTGATGGGTAGGGCTAACATCCACCCATTATAAATCTCATTTACTTTCCCATCTTTATCTGATGTGGGATAACAAATGTACCCCTCTAACATTCTCCCCCATCCGAACCCGCGCAACACCCTCGTTGCGGTCAGACCACCTTGCCTGCCCGACCAGGACCCGGACTCTGACCCGGGTGCCACCAACTTGGTGGGTGCTTGACGTGGCACCAGATCAAGGATTGGGTTTGGCTCTGATACCAACTGTAACGGGTGGATGCTTTACGGTTCGACCCAAAAGTTTAAGTTGGTGGGTAGGGCTAACATCCATCCATTATAAATCCCATTCACTTTCTCATCTTTATCCGATGCGGGACAACAAATGTACCCCTCTAACACTAGGTATATAGACCTTCCATGTACCGTTGCATAGCAATTGATATTTTCCTTCATGTGAAGCCTAGGTACCCAAAACTACAAAACAAGAGAAACCCATTAACACCTCACTAAAAGCACCTTCAGTGGCGTCCCAATAACCCAAAATTTTGCCTCCAATACTAAGAGCTATGCATCATGGGGACCCAATAATATGCAAGTGGAATACACATATAAGCAACCATCCTATTAATATATATATATATATATATATATATGAATAAAATGCAGTAAGAGGACAGATATGATACCAAGTTTGCCTCCTGTCCAAGGGCAAGACAATATATATATATATATATGAATAAAATGCAGTAAGAGGACAGATATGATACCAAGTTTGCCTCCTGTCCAAGGGCAAGACAATATATATATATATATATGAATAAAATGCAGTAAGAGGACAGATATGATACCAAGTTTGCCTCCTGTCCAAGGGCAAGACAATATATATATATATATATGAATAAAATGCAGTAAGAGGACAGATATGATACCAAGTTTGCCTCCTGTCCAAGGGCAAGACAATGGTCAGCCGCATTGCTCACATCTTGCAATTGCTGGCCATTCGAGTCTGACTCGTTCCCAAATGACTCGTTCCCAAGGAACTTCTCCTTGTACATCACCTGCATTAGAACAGATAACATGACGGGTTTGTATAGATGATGTATTATCAAATGCTCCATTAAAATGTTACCTCCCCAAGCCCATAACCACCAAGCTCTCTTTCAAGTTTTTCTCTCTCAGTAATTTCTTCCTCACCCCATGACAATAAGCACGGAGCAACAATGGCTGATTCGCAAGGTCCTCCGACAGAGATGCTTTCATAGTAGAACAGCTGTGAACAATTAAACGGGTAGGAAATGATTTTATGTTTTTTAAAATAAATAACTATAAGAGGTTCTTCAGATTGCAGAATAGAAAGAAAAAACAAAGAAACTA
The DNA here is from genome assembly GCA_963922005.1 of Cornus suecica. Taxonomy (NCBI): domain Eukaryota; kingdom Viridiplantae; phylum Streptophyta; class Magnoliopsida; order Cornales; family Cornaceae; genus Cornus; species Cornus suecica. Next base: position 6,000,589 of record OY998238.1, on the reverse strand, counting down.
TATTACTGAAAAAATATATAAACTACATAGAAATTCTCCTTTACCTGGAGAAACAAAAGACAGCCACCAACTGCGCGCTGCTTCCCTTGGCGAAAGCGAGATACCTCACGAACTAACCGGTCAAGCAAGAATTTCCCCCAGTTGTATTGGTGGATGATATCAATATTTGTCAACACATGAAGGAATGAAGGGCTGACATCCAGCCTTGCTGTAGGGCACAAAAGGGTGCCCAAGGCATAGAGGACAAATGATCTCTTAAAGTCATCTCCTGCTTCTGGAGCTGCCAAACGATCCTCCAAAATGCGGACAGATATCCCATGATTCATAGCATTATAATTTTGACGCAATTCAACAATATAATCATCAGGTCCGGAATTCACCACATCCTTCCCACTAGCTGATAATCCCATCACAAGTTCCACATCCCGTGGGGATAAAGGAATACGCTTATTGGAGATCTCCAAGCAACAGCGTACAGTGTTAAATCTCTCCAATAGCCAAAGACACAAGCTGCGACGGAGGGTTCTACATCTGAGTCCAAGGAGGCTACCAAACCCCAGGCTCTTTACAGCATCCTTTTGGTCAGGTGTTAGGCGTTGTAAAACATTGAATAAACGACCAGGAGAACATCTGGTGACCAATTTGGCCTGCATCATATAGGTTGTAACATTTGTGTCAAGTAAAGCATCAATAAACAACAATCACTCAGAAAAAACCTTTACCTGTGTTCTTGGCTTACGGACACGGAGAGGAGCATTGCTCAAGTAGTTGTCCCACACTTCACGAGCACGCTTCGTATATTTTGCTTTCTCCTCAAGGTTCATGGACTTCCAAGCATCTGAGGCTGCCCTCGTGGCCTAAATAACCAAAAATATTACCTCCCAAAATGGTTTAATGTTTTTTTCTTTTGAAAAAATGTGCATTATGAATTAGGAGGCTTACGGATTTTAAACCTGAGGATTCAGGATGGGAAGCACTGTACTCTTTGATAAACTCACGACTAAAACAATTAATTTAGGCATAAGTATGTAGATAAGAAAATTTTCGCCAAGGCATATGCTAACACACTGGAGATACCACTTTGAATAAACCAACTGATACCTAAAATGCACCCAGGAGCAAGCAGGACGAGGTGCGGCATCCTGCTTCTTCTTCTTCTTCTTTTTCCTATTCCCTTCACAAGTAGTGAGTTCTTGGTCCCTTCTCTTTCCTTTCATGGTACCTCCTTCAGTGGATACCTTAAAATGAGAAGTTAGTAATGTATCAGTTAAGCAGATAAAAAGTAAAATGATGATAATGACAACAAAATATATCAAATATATAACTGCTTGTAAAAACAATTCCGAAACGCAAACTTGAGAATAACCCAAAAAAAAAAACTAGTACTTACAAATGGAACCTCAGAGGAGCATATAATTCAACAAAGTGAAAAATCATCCCATTCTTGGAACTTATATACTAATAATTCAACAAAGAGATCTCAGTTCATTCATTGAATCCTTACTGAGAGGGTCACCTAAAACCGGTCAAATTATACATTAATATATTCTAAGTAGACTTTAGTTCCAATATATTTTGATATATTCGAAGTAGCATTTAGTTCTAATATATTTTGAGATCTCACGATTGCATTGCATTGCCTGAAATTAAGCTGTCAGAGAGACTTTGTACTTTGTGCTATTCTAGGTTGTAGTACTAAACTAGTCCTTGAACTGTTGAACTGTTCTCTCTCTGTCTCTGAACATACCAATGAAAACAAGAGGTGAATCATGAAATTCTTAGAAAAACCCTAGTCTCCTAATTCACTAGTTTCCAATAGAATAACATCAAATCCATAATTGGAAACAATTAGTATAAGTACGAAAACACATACGAAAACCTCTCAAATCTTCTTAATTAAAAATTGAACCATATTCCGAGTATCCCTACAAAACCCTCAAAAGCATATATATGTATATTTATGTATACATGTCTGCGAGTGCAAATGCAACAAATTATGTTATGATTGAATGAAATTGTGAAGGAAGAGAGAAGTGAAACCATTGAAGCGAGAATGAGAGAGCGCTTGCGGTTGAGAAGAGGTGCGTGAAACTGCAGCAACAACGAATTAGGGTTTTGGGAAATTGAATTGGATGATCAAATGAAATTGACGAAGAACAGTCTTGTGACCGTTGATTTCGGAGAAGAAATAGTTGAAGGCGTAAATGGGCAAGGGTCGGGTTTCGTAACATTTCTAGGGTTGTAACTTTGCTTTTAAGTCCTTGTATTAGTACGAAATTATATTCTACCTTCTACGAGTTTTTTCACAAAAACATGGAGTAATCAAAAGTAATTCCCTCATTTGTATTTATATTCAAGGGTCGTTAACAAACAACCCCTGTGATTTCAGATTCTTGACAAACACCCCCTGAGGTGTCAAATAACCCCATGCACTTTTATCCGTTAACAAACAACCCCCACTCCATTAACAAATACCCTCATACCGTTAAAAATAGATATTTTATGTCCAAAATATCCCTAAATTGATATTTTATACCTAAAATATCCCTAAAATAAATTGGTAATTAAATTAAGATTTTTTTAATAAATTACAAATTATTATTCTGTTAACTAAATTAAGATTTTTGAGTAAATTATAAATTATTTTTTTATTTTTTGTTTAAGTTTAATCACTTATTTAAATTCAAATATGAAAAAATATATTACTACACCCGTCTCAAATTATAAGTCTCTTTTGGGGAATTCAATTTTTTAAGAGGATGACTTTTTATTATAGTGTTAGTGAATAAAATATCAACTTTACTTGTGATCCACTATAGTAGGGGTGGCAAAAAAACCCGCCCCGCCCCGAACCAGCCCCGTTTATTCACCCCACCCCGCCTCGTTTAGCTAATCAGGGCGGGTATGGGGCGAAAAAAAATTCCCCGATTATAATCGAGGCGGGTATGGGGCACCCCGCCCCACCCCAAACCCACCTCGATTAGCTATATATATATATATATATAAATAAACATGTATTGACGAGTTGTTTATTATACTTTTGAAATTTTTGATTTTGATTTCATATAGATTTATTGTTTGATTTTGATCTCTTATAGTTAGATTTTATTTTAGGATTTTATTGTTATTTGGGGAAAAAATAATACGTAAACCAGCACACATGTGTTGCAATGGTATAATCTCACTCCCAAATTGGAAAGGTGAGGAGTTCGAGCCTCTTAGGAGGCATTGTGGGTGTGGTGTGTGAATTTCTTACCATTCAAAATTATTATTTTTTTAAAAAATAATAATAAATAAAAATAAAAAAGTAATCGGGGCGGGGCGGGGAGTTGGCGAGTATAGGGCGGGTCGGGAAAAAAAATTAAACGGGGATAGGGCGGGGAAAAATAATCGGGTACGGGGACGGGGCGGGTGATACCCGCCCCAACACGCCCCATTACCATCCCTACACTATAAGGATGTGATCGTTTATAAAATATATATTTTATAATTATAATACTTGAAGGTTGAACTGGTAAATTGATCAAATAAAATGTTTTAATTTTTCAAAATGGACACTTATTTTTGGACGGAAGGAATACAAATTATTAAAAAAAAAACCATTAATGATAATAATACATTTTAAATAAATTTTTTTATTTTTTTTAAGAGAATAGATGCATAGAAATTTTAAAAAGGCTTTGCCCTTATATAGATGCATTAAAGTTATAAAATATATATTTTATAAACGATCACATCATTATAGTAAGACCACGAATAAAGTTGGTATTGTATTCACTAACACTACAATAAAAGTCATCATCTTAAAAAATTAAATTCTCCATAAGGGACTTATAATAATTGGAAACGGAGAGAGTAATATATTTTTTCATATTTAAATTTAAATAAATATATAAACTTAAACAAAAATAATAATTTATAATTTATTCAAAAATCTTAATTTAATTAAAAAAATAATAATTTATAATTTACTAAAAAAAATTTAATTTAGTTACCAATTTATTTTAGGAATATTTGAAGCATAAAAATTTATTAAAAAATATTAATTTAATTATCAAATTATTTTAGAAGTATTTGAGGTATAAAATATTAATTTAGGAGTATTTTTGGTATAAAATATTTATTTTTAATGACAGATAAATATTTGTTAACAGAGTGAAATTATTTATTAATGGGGAAAAGTGCGGGTTATTTAACACATGGGATGTTTGTTAAAAATCTGAAATCAGGTGGATTATTTGTTAATGGCCCTATATTCAAATATTACAAACAGAAAGTTTGTGTAGTTTAGCATATATAGCAACATATATAGATTTTGCCTCTCAAAAAAAAAAAATTACATACAATGATTTTTCATATAAACTTGAAATAAAGCAAAGAGACATACATGTGCCTAATATATCTTAGGCAACAACAACAAGAGTCCATTTCAAATGGGAAGGACCCTGGACACCTTAGGGTAAACCACGTTGGCCGGATGACCCATAATTCGCCGCCCCTTTTGGTGTTTGAAAAGGTAGACCACAGCACCCACCGGCCACTCCACCACCGCCGCCACCGCAAACGCCAAGAACCCTAGTGTGGGCCCAAACACCTTGCACCGGCACGGATTGCTTCTCGTTCCACACTGCACACATATCGGAAATATCATCACGTAATATATAATTATATATATATTTGTATATGTCTGTTTGATATAATTTCTTGGAGGATGAAGAATGCTAGAAAGAAATATAGACTGATGATGGGTTATTGTGAGTTTAGTAGTTGTTTTGTTAACCTTTTTTATAGAAGTGTTTATAACATTTGAAAATCGAATTGGGGTTGCTACGTGGCATCATATTAGTGAAGAAGCAAGACACGTGTTGAAAGGGTTTGGGTAGGATGGACACGTGGTCTACCAGCTGTTATTGTTTGGAGGGATTTTATTATAGAATAAGGGATGTACAACTGTTAGTAACGATGAGTCAAAAACACTAATTGAATGCAATATGATGTGTCAATTTTGGACATGTCGGTCAGGTGATACCGTGATGGGCCTGATGGCCCAATCGAACATATGGCCCATCATCTTTTAGTAGCTAAGCCCAATCTGTTTCAACTCACCTGCTCTGGAATTAATTCAATCAGCAAAAAATCAAATTATTTCTATAAAGAACACATCAATACTCCCACTTTTTTAAATCAAAGTGTTTTACTTTATTTTTCAATGAAGTAAAAACACATTGATTTAAAAAATAGTTCTCAACAATTGTGCGAGCTATCATATATGCCGAGGGAGAAAGATCATTGTTGTCCTAATTTATTATTGATAATTGTTTTTCAGGTTTTCAGAGATTTAGCAAGAATTTACACGTAGACATAAATGGAATTTAGTTTTTTTCTTCTTTTTCTGTCATGTCTCAATTTGTGAAGATGGTCAATTTTTTATATGAAATCTAAATTCATTTATTTACTTTAATCTTTATTTCTTATATGTATTTTATTATCTCAAAAAATTATAGAATATTCTAAAAGTGTAGAGAGAGAGAAAGAGGGAGGTAAGAAATCAAAAGTTATTAATTTTTATTTTATTTTATTTTAGTGTGTGAGATAATCACTCGGGTTGATCTAACAACTAACTTCCTTACCAGGACAAACAAACAAAACAAAATAAAAAATATATATATATTTGTAGAGCAACCCATCTGGGAAGCATTCTGCAATAAAAGAAATAGGGTCGCGAACGATTAACCCATGTGATATCGATATAGTGCGTATAAACCCATGTTGTTCTTTGGGACCTTAATATTTTACAAAGTGTGCGTATTGCACCTCTTTGGCATTTTTCAATGACCGAGGTGTAAAATCTCCAAAATACCCTTAGTATAATTTTATTTTATTTTTTAAAGGGTCGTGGGCGATTAATTCCTTGTTGTATCAATATAGTTCGTATAACCCCCTGACCCTTAAATATTAAAAATGAATAATATTTTTATAAGTAGTATAGATAGATAATTATTTAATATAAAATAAGATATTATAATTTAGTTTAAATAATATATTATTGATATAAGATATTACGATTTACTTTAAAATAATTCTTAATTTATTTCATATGAGTCATAGCTAGTATTCTCAATATTCCCAATTGGATACAAAGCCAAGATTTATTCGGGATTGGAAAAGGAAATCTTCATCAGAGGAAAAATATTTGGAAAAAAACTAAAATAGTGGGTTTGAGACACACACCTATATGTATATGTACAAAGGGTTGTGATATAGAAAAATGATTTTATGATCATTTTACAATATTTGTATATTTTAAAAATATATATTAAGGGTATTTTAGACATTGGGCTCATCCGGTGACGGTAAATGAAAAACAGGTGCAATAAGAGCACTTTTTGGGATTAATCGCTCGAGATCCAACAAAGTGTAATGTAGGAATTTCATATTTATAAATGTCATGTGCAAAAGGGTAATATAAAAATTTCATATTTTTACAGCAAAAAAATGGTCGGCCGGTGACAAGTAGGGGGCAAAGAGCACCATGTTTCGCTCATCTCCCAAAGAAATATTAGGATAAATTATTCTGACCTCCTCTGAAGTTTTGCATAATTATTCTCATATTAAAATTTGTGTAAACTTACTCTGACCTCCCCTGTAAAATTAATATTACACTAATATTTTTGTGCATTTACTAAAGTACACATAACTTTAGTATTTTAAACTAAGTAATTTATTTTAAAATAATCTAACCAACTTGCATAGGAAGTGATAAAGATGATTTGAGTGGTGTCAAATGAAGGGTATTTTAGTAGTTTAAATGATAGGAGGTCATTAGACATGCAAATCATAAATTACTACAGTTTGAAACACTTAGGTTAGGGGTACTTTACAATATGCGCAAAAAATGTTAATGTAATATTAATCTTACAGGGGAGGTCAGAATAAATTTACATAAACTTTAATCTAAGAAAAATTATGTGAAACCTCAAGGGAGGCCAGAGTAATTTACCCGAAATATTATGGATGGTTACCAAGTTACAAGTCAAAAACATTTCAGATATTGCTATCAAATTGCAAGTATAAATGCTTCCACATGGCACTTGGAGATGCACATACACATCATCATCAATTACATTTCTGTAATGCACAGAGAATTGTTCCTCTCCCCTTAAAATGATTTTAAGCTTGTGACTTGTGAGCTCTGTAGAGAGCTCCTCCTTGTACTGGTTATGCAAATAATATAATAACAAAAAGAGGCTACATAGTGTATAATAAAAAAAAGAGAGAATTAACATAATAGACCCTAACAATATGAAATAAAGCCAGTGATGAGATAAAATATCCAAAAATAATAATAAATAAGAAAGACAAGAGGCACTAACCAAAGAGCCCTTAGCTTAAAATTCCTACAGATCCACTATTAAATGTCATAATAATGTAATATGCATATTCATTGCATGCAGAATAAATTCATATTGCTATGCTTATGACAATAGGCCATACTGAAAAATGTACAACGACCAACTAAATACAAAAAATAGTTCACTTACACTCACAATTCCATATGAAATGCAATATCCCCAACACCATTATCACAACATTGTCATTGTGCTGTAGGCGCCCGAATGCAAAGATCCAACTTCAGCTGTCCACAGATGAAGTCACTGGGAATCAGAAGAAACTCCTTCTCAGGAACATGTTCACGCCAGCGCGGCATATTCTCCGTACAAGACCGCAATCTCAGTGAGCTGAGCCCTTTTTTCACTTCAAGATCATATGAAACCCTTCGCTTTAATGATCGTGGCGCAATACAATTACAATTAACACAAACAAAGCTTCCCGCAATTTCCTTAACATTGTTGAGGATAAAAACTACCCCTTCCTCCCGTTCTCGAAGAATAATGTATTTTTGATCCGTGTTTAATGAAATGGAGAAGGGGTAATTGTAGATGAAAGGCTTGGCAGAATGCACATGTTGGGTGCCGAAGTGTAGGGATAACTCCTGAAAGGAGCCAACAAAGTTGCAGTCAGGAAGAGGGCATGAACACGGCGCATGGATGCATGAATCCTCGTGTTCATGTTTCTTGCTGTAACTCATTATCTCTACACAACCATACTTCAAGTTTCGGCATGATATTTTGACAGATTCAAGTACTTTCTCAACACCCCGGCAACGGTTGTAACCAATCGGCAAAGAGCAAGAGGGACACTTGTTCCGAAGCTTGATGCAGCAAGGGGAGCATGCCAAATGCCCATTCTCGCACTAGGTTGTGATTCAGCAAAAAGAAACATTTCAGATTTTTATTCTTGTATATGCCTTGTAATTAAGAAACAGTTAAGCTAGATACTTGCACTAATAAAGTAACATAAATAATACTTTCCAAAAAACGAAAAAAGTAATACTAATAAGTAAAAGGAAGAAACATCTAGTATTTAAGACATCTTTAGCCACAGTGTATAATAGCACATAAACCATGAAGTATCAGAGACCAACGCGGTTGAACCCTTGCATGGAATGGAAAACCATATTTGTCATGTCAAATTCAATATCGTGCTAACTAAGGACTTCCCCTACTTCTAAATAGGAAAAAAAAAAAAATTTAAAAATGTTTAAGAAAAATGTGCTGATGTGTTTCTCTCTCAAAAACTAAGAAGAGCTACCGTCAACTTGCCCACCAAGGCCTGTTTGCATTTTGCTAAATTTTTGGCCAGAGAAACAAGGGAAAGGAAAAAAAAATACTCTAGAAGTGTCCTTTTGGTTCATTCACGAAACTTTTAACCAATAGAAAAAGGAAAGAGCACAGTTCACAAATAGCCCTTGAATTATCAGAACCTTTAACAGACCTACTGATAGAGCTTGACAGCCGAGGTGTGTCTGTTTCAACTATAACTAGTCATAAAATAAACCATAAAAAAGTTAGAATATTGTTTTGCCATACCGACTGCAAGAATCAGGAAAGGGAAAGAAACAAAAAACATGTCGATGTGAAACATATTTCTGGCAACAAATAACACAAAGTGGAACTAACACAGCCAGCACATGCATGAAGGATTCATGACCCTCAGAATCACGTAGATTAGACGTTCTATTTGTCATGCACTCATTTCTGAAGAACTAGAGACTAGACACAAGAAAACAGCAAACAAAGCCTGTTTCTTTCAACTTCATTGGTTACTTCATGCCCTTCCTTCATTCTGCTCTATCTAACCGCATAGCCTCAATCAACCACAGTTATTACATCATCCCTTACTACATCTACCTAATTTTAGTTACATCCGCTACTACATCTACCCAATTTTAGTCACATCCGTTCCCCTAGGGTTATCATTTCACCCTCAATGTGGACCATGTCTTTCCTCCTAATGGGGCACTTGAAGGTCTTCTGTGCACATGACCAGAAAAGCTTAACCGATTTCCTCATATTATTTCCACACTAACTAAATGTTGAACTAATTGCCAAAGCACAATTTAGGGATCACTCACTGAGAGACTAGAGTCAACCAACGTGCAGGTGAATTAGAAACCTGGCCATAGCACATAATAATCCCCATACCAAACAAGATAGTAGGATACAAGTCACAGGAACAATTTCCTAGGTGCCACATCCTGGTTAAAATCACCTTTAACCCATGATTCCTTCATTGTTTGATCTGAATAACGTAAAAAATGTATCCAAGGTTAAGAAACTAAGTGGCAAAGACTGCAAGGTCATATTTAGAGATCGAAAATGAGATAGCATTAACTCAGCCACCGCAAAAGTTGTGGCGTGACAATGCACAAGCAATGTAGCATCTGATATCTCGCAAACACATGGGAGCAGGACAATCAGTGAGCAAAGACTGCTTTCTTTGAACTACCCTCGTGAAATGGAGAGTTCATTATCAAAAATAAATAAAAAATGGAGAGTTCAGATAAATCAAGTGAAAAATATTTTAATGGAAAGTATAGCTGATAGATGATAAATTAGAGAAGGAAACAAAGCAAAAAAACTTGCTTCATATTAAAAACTGTTGAAGAAAAACCGACTCCAAGGATGCCATGAATTGAGTAAGGGGAAATAATGCAAATAAAACGACAAGAAAAGAAACTTCAAGGATGCATGCTTCAATGTGAAAAGTTTTTACATTTTAAGAAAGCTTTCTGAAATTTGGAAGAGAAACCAAGAAAATAATGAAAGCGAACACAGATGAATCAGAGATGGTTAATCTGTTTGACTGATGCACTAGACATACATCAAATTACCAAAAAAAAACACTTATAAAGTTTAAAGAAATAGCTCTACAACCGTAAACTCTAGATGAGCAATAGCCACAATTGTGTCATGTTATATTCTCACCCAACAACCGCGCTTTTCCACATATCATCTCTTAGATCATGCTTAAAACACTCTGAAGTAGGTCGCATTGATTCAAGTAAGATGATAAAGATGAGCAAAATATTCAATTCCCTGTAAAGAATAAAAGTTGAAGTTGTACAAAAAAAAAAATTGAAGGCACTGCAAGATGACTAAAAACCATTTAGCAAGAGATGGTTTTCGCATAATCAATCTAATCCATTCAAGTGTATCTAGACCTTAAGGACAGCAAACCTTAAGCATAAAACGGTAATAGCCACTAAGTCCCCCATATTTTTACCTAATCAAGAAGTACGAAGGGTAGACTAGATAAAGACCTAACTTTAGAGAGTACTTGCATAAATTGGCTACTCCTCCAGATCAAACCAGTTTTCCCATGATTGACAGTGTACACACTGGTCCTACAATGGCATAAATGCACAAAAATAATTTGCGACTTTTACCCATGACAATTGAAGGCAAACGTAGATTTCTGGGGAAAAAGGTGAAGTTAAGCGTATATCTATTCCAGAAAAATAACAAGCATGTAGAACACCTCATACAATTGTATCCCACCCACTTCATCAAGTTTTCTGTCATAATTTGGCATGGAAATATCTCATCCGAGACATCCATATATAAAATCCGTTTTTACCTCTATTTTTTATCTGCACAAATAGGCACCATATAGAGAATCAGAAGCATTCAGCAATTCCCACCCTTCCCTCCAACCTTTACCCTTATAGGCACATAGAAAGATACCTTCACACTCGAGAAATAATATCTGGTTGCAAAAGAAAATCAATAATCTCCCCTCCGACTCAATCCCAGTACAAGATGTGAGTCCCATGGAGGCAGTCTTCTTCGCAAGGAGAAGCACCAGTTCATTGATTCCTTGGGTCACCCCGAACTTGTGCCACAGAAAGCACCAGAAAGAACCCCCAAAAAAAGCATAATTATACAGGAAAAGACAGTCAGCATTACAGTATGATATATTTTCCGTTCGTCTCTAATTTCCATGGTAAACAAAGCATCAAACAGAAAAGGCAGAATGAAACAAAGCAAGACCATCAGCATCACCTCTGATATGCATAGCCTCCATCAGTAACTTCAAAAGAAAAGGGGGTAATGTGATCATGTATACCACAAAATGTCAGTGGAGTAAGAAACTCTCTGTTAAACCATAGTATAAGTCAAATTCAATAATGTTAATAATGCTTTCTTATAACAGAAATAATTACATCAATAATTACACTACGCTAAATTCACCAAATCAAGTTCAGAAAAAATTAGAGGGACACGAACTTAATCACCCAATTGGCACAAGCCACATCACCATGTATGGGTATACCACCTCTTCCTAATGCCATTATTATCATAGTTGATTGAAACAAGAAGGCTCCATTTTACCCACTTCGTCTACCACCAAAATAAAGGGTATCACCACTCACAGCACCCACTCTACGAACCACCTCTACCACAGCCAATATATATACCCTAAACCCCTAGCTGGTCGCCACAATCTCCGACTCAATCCTTGAACGCTGTAACAGTTTCACTCACCACTTACAAAAACTGCTACTGCCACTACTTCCACTAGTAATTGCAATAAAAACTTCTCTCAAAATCTAATACAAAGCACCAGGTTTCCCAATTCTGTTTAACCCTTTGCACATCAAAGTAAAAACTTACCTATCAACATAGCTATCTATATATCCTATATAACTCAACCACAACCCACTTGGCTACGGTCAGAAAAACAAGAACCAAATCCAATGCAAAATAGACTCATTCAAACACAGACTCAATCACAATATCTAATTAAAATGTTCTCTATGTATAAGTTTAAGATAAAGGGAAAAATTCCAATGCAATATGAAAACTTATAGGCATTAAGCTTATTATTGTCTAAAAATTTCGAAGTCATTCACACTGATCAAATAAGGAATCAAGCCAAGCACAAGAAAAGAAACTATAATACCAAGAACCAAAAAGAATAAGACCCAACATGTAATCTTGCTAATAAGCATCACCACATCAATATACCAATTATGACCTCAATCCAATTATAAATCTTATCATTACCCATCTTTGTCTATTTTGAATACACAGACCCAAATATCAAAAACAACTTCAAATGAAGATAGCAGACAAATTACAGAACTAATGTGGTGATAAATATATGATATAAATTAGAGAGAAAAAACCCAAATTAAAAGAAGAAAAAATAATGAATACCTGAAAGACAGGAATGGTCAAGGTATCAAAGCAAATGGGGCAATCCAAGACATCTGGGTCGGTTAGGGTTACGGAAATGGAGCCATCTCGATTGGGTTCCAAAGAAGATCGATTCTTGGGGTCTGATTCAAAATGACCTAAGGGATCGGGATCGGATTCAACTTCATCGTCATGGTATTCTTGTTCGGATTCGGATCGAACTTGTTCCGATTCGTATTCTTGTCGTTCTTCTTCGTCGTCGTCTTCTTCTTCTTCTTCTTCTTCTTCAGGTACTTCTGGTGGTGGTGATGGTCGTGGTGTTGGTGGTGGTGTCATCCTCTGTCTCTTGGGGGTTGGTCTGCTTGGTCCTTCGTCTTCGCTAACCTCTTCTGCCATCGAAAATTTCACCATTTTCTCTCTCTCTCTAGACTAGACTATTGTGACTATTGTGAGCAATCAGCAAAATTTTCCAATTAGGGTTCCCATCTATTTTACCAAAATCTCCAATTAGGGTTCATCTATTTTATAAACCGAATCGAATTCTCATAAAATTATACTAATCGATATCATTTACTACAGAATCCGATCCCAGATATACATATACGTAAATATTTTTAGAGCTAATTACATTAATTAACCCTCACGAAAGGATAAATAACCGTTAAAATTTTAAAAATATATATAAAATTCGAAAAAAAAACATATATAATTATTAACAAATATATAAAATTCATAAAAATATATATGATTCATAAAAAATATATAAAATTCGAAACAAATATATAAAATTCAAAATTTATATATTCTTACTTATATTCTCTTGTAACCTTAATATATTCTCTTATTTTTACATCTTCTTACTTATTTTTTCAAATTTTATATGTTTTTTCGAATTTTATATATTGTTTTATGAATTTTATATATTTTTTAAAATTTTATATGTTTTTTTCAAATTTTATATTATTTTCGAATTTTATATGTTTTTTCCGAATTTTATATTATTTTCGAATTTTATATATGTTTTTTGAATTTTATGTTTTTTTCGAATTTATATATTTTTTCAAATTTTATATATTTATTTTGAATTTTATATATATTTTCAAATTTTATATATTTGTCGAATTTTATATATATTTTTCGAAATTTATATGTTTACTAGAATTTTAAATTATTTTTCATTAAATCCCAATGATATTTTGGTCCAAAATTATAGGGAATGGGACAAACTGATACAATTTGATAAGTGCGGGAGGATTTTCTATATAAAAGAGAGGCAAAATGATCTTTTTTTAAACCACATAGGGGTTTACTGAAATTAACCCTAAATATAATTATCACATATATTCGGGTATATGTATGATATGAAATAATGTTATTGCTCAATGCTTCCTAACAAATTCTTATTATTGTTCATATTCTTTATTTTCATTCTTATTCTCATTCTTATGTGTTTGTTTTAAATGTACATGTAAATATAATTCTCAAATCCAACCCACTTTCCTCTTTTTTACAAAACCTATTAAATTAGGGCATGACTATATTAGGCTTCAAGTATAGCTGCAAATGAATCAAGTATAGTCGAGCTTTGAGTTGTTTATGTTCAATTCATTTGTTTATAAGTTTAGTTTGACGTCGGCTATAATTCATTACGAACTCCAAAATTTGAGATTAAACTCAAACTCGTCATTAATTTAAGAAAATAAATTTAACTAACATTTAAAATTTGTTCAAACTCGTCAGTCAATGTTCGTTTATTATTACTATATTCCTATTATATATTTTCAATCATTTGTAATCCAATGGAACATAAAATCAATACTTAAAATATTATTAAGCAATGAGCTCAATTTAAACATGTACTTATGTATAAGGTTTTAACGAGCCTATATATGTTCAATAATTTAAATGAGCTTATATAAGTTCATATTCATGAACATTTATATACAAATCGAACCCACCATTTTTAATCTCGACTTGTTAAACGAGTTTAAAAATTGAGATCATGCTCGACTTGTTTGCTTAACGAGCGAGTCTGAGCCAAGCCCGAACAACTCGATTAATTTGGAGCCTTATCTTTAAGTTCACTCTATATATAAAATTTAGGATAAAGGCTAAAGAGTATTTTGTAAATTATGAGTATAAGTTTTTAACTTAGGGTGCGTTTAGTAACGTTTCTATTTTTTCGTTTCTGATTTTTTAGGAATAGAAATGAAAAAACGTTTCACTTACGAGAAATAAAAAAATAGAAATGACGTTTGTTAATTTCATTTTGTTTTCACAATTATTGAAACAGAAACAAATAATAATGTTTAGTAACATATTTGTTTCTCATTTTTTTTTTGAATATTTTTTTTTTAATTTTATTTTGGCATTTACTTGCGTAGATAAAATAAATTAAATTAAAGAAACTATTAAAGTATTAAAGTTACAACTTCTAACGATTAATCAATTATAACATTAATTTTTAAAGTTTACAAAATGAAATAATATCCTAATATATGATAATATAATCACTCTCTTCATGAGGAATAATTGCAAAATCTGGAATAAATTAGACATATGGGTTATAAATAAGGAAGCAAATGAGAAATAATTGCAAATAGTAAAAGCATTAAATGTCAATAGTAAAAAAAACATTTCACTTGGAATAGTTAAGAAACAAGTGAAACAATTTTTTTTTGTTTCTTATTTTCATGTGAAACGTTTGAAACATTTTTCATTATTTTGAAACAAAAACAGTTTATTAGGCATTATTATTGTTTCTGTTTCTGCTTTTTGGTAGGTGGAAACAAAAAAACGAGAAACATAAACGTTACTAAACACACTCTTAGCAAAGGGTAAACCCAATCTATATCATCCCTAGTCCATTTCCTTTGTTAATTGTTCGATGTATTACATATGTTGTTGTAATATATTATGCATATTATGTGTTTCATATAGATATATTCTTCAAAAACTTATTTGTTATAAATTTTATATCTAATTATTATAGAATGTAAAGTATTTTGATATGTCTATTTTTTTGTTTTTCTTGTTTATTTCCACTAGTAGGAAAATGGACGTTTTATGTTTAAAATATGAATTTGAAAGGGAAACTCTAATAAAATTATCCCATAAGACCATTGAATTGCCATTGGTTGTCCTACCTATTTTTTAAAATACTTATAGACAAATTAATCCAAATATTTGAATCAATTGATAGTGAAAATATAAGCTAATGTGGTTATAGACTAATAGAAGTTGTTAATTTAAGTCGGACTTTAAACTCTGAAGTAACTTTTACTCCATTGCTCATTTGGCCTTCTCACGAGAATTCAGCATTTTACATACGCACTTAGTGAAATGTAACGGCACCTTCACGCATAGATTACATTCTCCGAATCTCCTTATGCTATTTTCAGAAATATATATATATACACACATATATAATGGCACCTTCACGCCATGCCACGTGTAAATTTAACCACATACGCGCAAAGTCCATCTTGTCACATTGGACACGGTTTGCCCATAACATAAGTTAGGAGCCTTCCTTCCTTCATACCTAAGACACGGCTTTATTATACCTATATCTATATATATACACAAATGTTTATACTACATCATTCTCTTATGCCATTGCCAATCATTCACTCAAACTAACAAAAAATAATAATTTCTCTCCAGCTATCTTCAACAATGGAAGCAACCTCCTTTACTTTACGTCCCACGCTTCCCCTCCGTTGGTCTCCGGCAAAGTCAGGTTGCCGGAGACCACTTGTGAGGCCAATAAGTGCATGTGTGAGACGATCAGGCCATGATTACGGCGGTAGGCCGGTGGACGAGAACATGGTCGTCCTTCGTATGCGCATTAGGGAGGCGAAGATGGCCGAGGCCATCGATTCGCCGCCCGAGAATTGGATGGAGTGGGAGAAGAAATACTATGCGCACTACAATGAGGATGTGTGTGAAGCAATAGGGTGGTTGCAGTGTGTTTTGATGGATACAAGGCCGTGTTTGGCTTTTGGGGTGGTGGCACTTGTTTTGTTGAGTGTGACCCTTTCAACTTCGGGAGTTATTTTCTATGTTATGCAGGTGGCCAAACGGCTCTTGTTAGGCTGATCATGATGATTTGTAGTTTTTGTCATATACTTGGGGATCAATTGTGACCCAGTATTGAAGGATGTGCCTTTGTTTTTATTTTTTGTAATGTCAATCCATGCATGGACATTAATTATTTAAATGTCTAGCTAGGTCATATAAAGATGATGCTTTATTACTATTGTCAGAACTTGTGATATTTTTGGGTTGATATATCTATATTATTCTAAAACGGTAAGTCCCAGATTATTTCTTCCCATTTTAATCTAATATTTTAAATAAAAATAATATATTTTGAATATTAAATGCATGATGATATTTAATGAATAATGCCTTTGAGTTTTCCATTATCATATTATTATTGTTATAAATGTACATAGACTTGTAATATTGATATATCTATAATCTATAATTTATATCTATAATCTATAATCTATAACTATTCTAAAAGTGTGAGGGCTTAGAATTATTTCCAAACACTTTTTTGAAAAAAATTAATTAATTAATTTATTTATTTGTATTAATTAAATTTTATCTCTAATGAGTATTTCAAAGGACACATCTATAATCTTTAATCTATCTATAATCTATCTATATTTATTTAGATTTAGATTTATCTATACAATTATAAAAGTCTGAGGACTTTTTTTAATTTCCATACATTTTCATATTATTATTTTTTTTGATGAAAATAGTGTTAGTTTAGTTTTTGATGCATGGTGCTTTTTAATAATATTTACTTTCTTATACAATTCATCATGCTTACTGTTTTATAAATTCAAATGATCTATTATTAAAGACAAAACAATAATTTAATGTAAAATTTGTAACAATGTTGAAATTTGAAAGGATAGACGAGTGTTTAATCTTTATCAGTTGATTTTTTATTTTTTTTCATGTATACATAAATACATATATATATATATATATATATATATATATATATATATATATATATATATATATATTTTTTACCAATATCTAATGTTAGATGACATTTCTGAAGGGTTATAAGGTTTGATATTCTATTTGATTCAATGCAAATGAGAAAATCAATGCCTTATACGTTTCGATCATATTAATGCCTTATACAGTCAATCATTATCCTTAGTAATGGCATTAATGACAGTAATTTAATGTAATTATGCAACAATATTGGAATTTCAAAGGGTAGATGAGTGTTTAATCTTGATTCCATATATCTATATTATTCTAAAAGTATAAATTCTTTGGATTATTTTCCTCCACTTTAATATAATATTTTAAATAAAAAAACATTTGTTTTATTATTTATTAAATCTATTTCATTAATGAAGTGTATTAAATATGTTTCATTAAAAAAAATTATTTTGAAAATTAATTACATGGTGTTGTTTCATAATTAATACTATAAATGAATTAGTATTATTCGATGTATATTGGCTATATATTATTTGTACACATAAATTAGTACTATTCAATGCACAATGACTATATATTAATTGTAAACAAAAATTAGTGTAGGCTGAATTTTGAGTTTTGAAAGGTGTAAGATGGTGAGTTTGTGTATTCACTTTTGCAATTGTTAATGGAATTAAGTGCCTATTAATATTATATCATTTCTATATCTATATCCATATCTATATTCTATTTTTATTATAAAAGTCTAAGGACGTTTTTTTTATTTCCATACATTTTTTGTTTTTTTTTTAAATATAAATTGTGTTTTTTTTTTATTCCCATACATTTAAAAATAAAAAAAAGTTTTATTATATATATTTGTTAGTGTTGTGTATCCTTTTCAGATTTAATATATTTTAGTTTCTTAAATATTGTACTTCTCTTTCTTAAATTATTTTTTTCCAATGCAGATATGACCTCTATCTCTCTATCAACTTTATAGATCTGATACCTTACTGTTTTAAAGTTATTCTTCTTTTCATTATTTTTATTTTTAATTATGTTTGTGTTTATTCTTTCTCAATAATTAATAATTTGAAGCAAAGAGGATTCGCATCATCGGCATCTCCGACAATTGTAAAACAAAGAATTATAGCTGCAAATACAAAAGGAACTATCATCAATTTTTAGTTATTAAAAAATGTATCCTTTTTATAGATTGTTTATCGTTATTTTCTCGCTCTATTTTATTTTATTTTATTGTTTCATACCTTGAGAGAGAATATTTCTTATGTGGTACGAAAGATCTGACCCAATTTTGAGCTTGATAATTTGTAAGATCAATAAATTATTTTTATCCGTTCCAATCAATTTGATATGTCTATTTTCATCTGTTAGTATCTTTTTTTATAATTTTAGTTTATTATTTAACTTTGTTAAAATAATAAATAATTTATTTCATCATATTATAGTTATAATAAAAGTGTCGTTATATTCTTTTAAATTTTTGTATAGAAATCAAGATGATCCCTTACACTATTAAACCATTTTTTATGTATATAGATATGTGTGTGTGTTTTATGCCACTATTAAGATTTTAAATTATTTTTTTTAGACTTATTTTTGTAATCATTTTGTTCTTTATGTAATATTTAAACGTGTAGTATAACGAGTGGATTGATTTATTAATATATCGTATATTCTTGAAAATTTTGAAGTCTAATCGTAACAATTGCAACTTATAAATTCTTGAAAACTATGGCCTCTTAAATTATTTTATAAATTCCGTGTAGAATATGATAATTATTGTTTTATTTTATTAATTAGGTTCTTTCCCTATTTGCTAGTACCTTTAAAATCAGCATATGTATTTGGCCTGTAGTGTTTGTTCACTCTTCTATTATGGCGTCTTGTGAAAGTCATATACTCTGTATGATATTTTTTCCTTTTCCTTTCGGTTTTCAGTTTATGTGAAATGGGTTTTTCTTATGTATGTTAACATTATTGTTACGAAATTTTATTGGTTACTCTTTATTCCTATATTAATTATTCGCTATTGTAATTTATTTGTCACAAAATACTTTTTCAGTTTCGAATTACAATTCAATATAATTTCTTACTTTCCCCAACTATCTTTTTTCACTAAAGTGTTGTTTGATAAAACTGAAAATTAAGTACGAAAATTTTCAAATCTGAATTTAAGTACCGAATGTTTTAAGTGGTGCTAAAAAAATTATATTTTGACATATTTTCGTAAAATTTCAGTCTTCAGACTTCAGTGTTAAGTGGTGACTCTGTCACTTAAAATTTTACCTCATTTTAAGTGACATTTAATATTTTAAGTGGTGTTCAAATCTTTTATCGAATGCACTTAATATAATAAATGATTAATCTGTTTAGATTTAAGTATCAATTAAATATTATCAAACAATCCTAATTTCAAACAAATATATGACCCACCATAATATTATATTATTAAAAACAAAATTAAAAATTACACACATTACAACCTTAATTCATAAAATATTAAAAAGTCCAAATTCAGCTATGGTTGTGGAATAGAGGTAGTATATGGTTGCTTCTCATTGTCGAACTTTGATTGATTGCTGTAATTTTCATGACACCATGCTTGCCTTAATTAGTATTAATGTTTTTATTTGAAAATTTTCTTTTTTTACAATAAATGCACTCTCTTTCGAATTAAAAAGTATACATTTTCTTGTATTTTTTCCATATTTATAAAATATGACACAGTTGTGTCATTTAAGTGAAACTCTCTTATCTCTTTGTGTGATGAATGTAATTATATACAGTATGACATAAATTTTGTACATACTACTTCTTCCATCCCAAAATAAATATTCACTTTCATAATTTTATCAGTCACAAAATAAGTGTCCAGTTTCGAATCTCAATATAGTATATTTTTCCAACTTATCAATTTTCATTAACTTCAAAAAATAATGAGCCCCACTAAAAACTAAAACTATACTATATTTTTAAATGACAAAATTGGAAACACAAAATACCATAAATTTGTTTAAAAAGTCAAAACTGAACACTTATTTTGGGACAAAGAGAGTATTTGTTTTGTTTTTTATATTATTATTTGCACAAGAAGATATGATTCTACTATCTTTTCGTTAACGGACTCTTTTATTCACATATATTTTTTAAAAAAATATGGTATTCATAATCTAGGATCCAAAAATTTGTTATTTTTAAAAAATTTATTAATGACAACAAAGACAATGTAGATGGCCAACTGTGACTCTAAAATGATACAGATTATCCAAAGAGTGCATTTCCAGATGGCAAATACAGACTTAATTAGGACTTGTTTTTTTGGGCAAATATAGGGGCCGGTTGAAGAAATTAATACTACTTAATTAAGACTTTTTTTGGGGTGATTAATACAATGTTACTCATTTTGGTTTCTCCATTACATTTGTCACATTCATGCCTTCATTCACTATAAAAATACACTAGTCCACTCCACATCTAAAATATATAAGCAATCAAATAAACCTCAAAAAAAAAATATAAATCATTCATGGCAGATCTCAAGGAAGGAGGAGTTGTGAAGAACGGCCATGAAGAAGGTCTGAAAATGGCAACGGCGCTCCTCGAAGAGTTCGGGCTCCCTCTGGGGCTCCTCCCTCTCCAAGAAGTGATCGAAGTAGGGTTCGTGAAGAGCACCGGATACATGTGGATCATGCAGAAGAAGAAGGTGGAACATAGATTCAAAATGATAAGCAAGCTTGTGAGTTACGACACACAAATCACTGGCTATGTGGAGAAGAAGAGGATCAAGAAGCTCAAGGGAGTGAAGGCTAAGGAGCTCATGCTATGGCCTCCGGTGAGTGAGATTGTGGTGGACGAGAAGATTCATTTCAAGAGCCTTGCCGGCATCTCCAAGACCTTTCCGGTCGAGGCTTTTGCTGCTGGCCAGTAGCTAGCTCCATGATTAATTATATATGGAGAAGATATATATCTATATCTCTCTCTATATATAGTTCCATATTTCTTGTTTTGATTTCTTTGGAGGTTTATTTTTCATGCATGCTTTTCTTTTGAGTTTTATGTATTGTATTGCTGTTAAGGGCTTGTTAGTTTTCGTGAAATTGAATAAAATTTGATGTTATGTTTAGTGACTTAATTTTGCTACCATGTTCATCCCATATTAATACTTACTAGTTTTATTTCTCTAACTTTAGCTGTCCTAAAGATGTTTTGAATTCTAATACATTATCATTTTTCAATCTCTCCAACTATCATTTTTCTAATAATTTGAAACAAACTTTTGTCTTTTCTCCATAGCACAAGGATAAAAATGAAAAATTACCTTATATCAATATCATAAAATATACTCCTTTAAAAAAAATAAAATTAAAGTCTAATAAGACTCTTATTTTGAACAATGGAAATATATAACTCGATCATATTCTTTAAAAAAGTGATTAGCCATCCCAAAAGGAGAGCTAATTATTGAACAAAAAAGTCTTTATCATGTTATCGTTATTTCGAACAACAAGTGGACTTGATAGAATGGTGGCATGAATTTGTTTCAAAAGAGATTAAACAAGAAAGAAAAATAGAACGGGAGTGAAAAAAAAAATAGGGGTTATTCTTGTAATAAAATAGGAAAAATGAGATGTGAGAAGAGAAAAAATAATAATAATATATATATACAATTTTACACAGGACAAGAAACAAGAGATTGGACACCAAATATGTTGTAAATATTTATTTTAAATTAAAAAAGAAAATTCAAGGAAAAAGAAATTAAAAGCGAAGAAGATATGTACAATTTTAAAGAGGAGAAGAAACAAGAGATTGGACACCGTGTTTGTTTTAAATATTCATCTTAAATTAAAAAGGCAAAAAAAGTGAATAATAAAATTGAAGGGAAAAAGAAAATTAAAAGAGAAGAAAATACAATTCTATAAGAGGAGAAGACACAAGAGATCGGACACCATGTACGTTGTAATTATTTATTTTGAATTAAAACAAAAATTGCAAAATAAAATTGAAGGCGAAAAAAAGAGAGAGGGTGTTAGACCAAAATATGCGGGCACGAAAGAGGAATCATTAATAGTGGTTTTAAGGCATATAGTTACTTTCTTTAAGGTATTATTTGCCCCCACTAATAAAGAATTTGTTATGAAAATCTATAGTTAAACACCTCCAAAATACAATAAAATCGGAACCTTCGATTAACAATACTGAAGAATTCCCTTAGAAACTATTTATATCATTTGACTTGAGACAACAATGGAAGAATATGATTGCATGACTTGTTTTCAAGTTATGGAACTCTGAACCCAAGTACCCTATTTATAGAGTATGGATGGTTACTAATAGGAATGTAAAAGTCACTGTTGAATAGAAATGTATATTAAGAATAGATATGATTATTTGTGAATATGCACAACTCTTAACAAATAAACATGTCTATTCAAATTACATGAAAAGTCATAACTTTTACCGATGATCCTTGTAACCATACGCAACATTTCACTATTCTTAATTCCTTAATTATATTATTATCTTTGTTTCATATTAGTTATCTACTATTATAACTTTACTTTTCCCAAAATATTTATCGAGTTCGAATTCTAATGTAATTTAACCTCTCACTTTTCTTAACTACTCTTTTTTCACTAAATTTAAACAAATACCGGACTCCACCATAATACTTATTATTAAGGGCAAAATTAGAAATTGCACAATAGTTAATCTAAATCAATAAAATATTAAAAAAATTCAAATTTGACAACTATAGCGGGACGGAGGGAGTACAATATATCCAACAGAGGGAGGGTAGAATTTAGAAAACATGTTGTATTGACAAGATTGACAATTCGTGTTAGTGGGTCGTGTTCGTGTTGGGTTGAGATCGTGTAGAGTCAAAAAAGACCTGGTTAATATACGTGTTAAATATGCTCAACTTTAACTTAACCAATAGGTTATCCGTGTCGACCTATGTAATCCATTTAGTCTATTTATTATAATATATTAAATTAACTTTGGCACAATCCAACACGAAATGAATTATTTAACCTATTATTAACAAAATTAAATTGAATTTGATACGATTCAGTAATAGGTTATTAATATATTTCAACTCATGACTAATTAGAGAAGAAATATATATATATATATATATATATATATAATTGTGTCAAACGTGTCGTGTTCGGGTTACTCGTGTCGTGTTCGAGCCGACCCTTATACAGTGTCAACCATTTTATAGTCAACCCTAACCAGTGGCGGAACCAACATTCTGTTTCAAGAGGGGCATAATGCAACAATAAAATCAATCAAAAAATTTATTCAACTTTAAACTTGAACATATATTATAGTTAAATAAATAAAACTCTATACCATTGATGACGATTACAGTTGCCTTCGATGAGTTTTCATCTTTTGAAAGCGTTAGATGATAGTCTCGTTATCAATGCCCCGAAATATATCTCTTTCAATGTATACAACCAAAATATCATTAAGAAATTGATCCCCCATCCATTTTCACAATATTCATAGTAGAAAATATCAATGGGTTTGTCTATTTGTCAATTTGATTTGATTATAATTTATACATATAACTCTGACTTGAGTTGATTTGATTATACTCTTATGCATATATATGCACGGTTTGGGACTCAATGAGAATTGGGAACTGATGGGTATAAAGCCTTAGTATTAACTTAAGTAGTTGGGTTTGTTTGTTTTAATGGACTAAGTTTGTATAAACCTTCGATTCCAATTTTGTTTGTTTTAATTTTGGGTGTAAACTAACATAACTAGTTTTTTTTTTTTTTTTTTGGCTTAATGTAACAAAAAAAATTAGTTTGAGCCTTTGAGGAGGAACAATTTTAGAATATCAAATATATATGTATATATATTAGTAAAAAATTTGAGGAGGGGCATTTGTCCCACTAAGCACATGTTGGATATTTTTAATTCATATTGTATTTGTGTCGTATCGCATTTTGCCAGCTCAATGTATAAGAGTAAAAATAAAATTCCTTGGAAGCTCGAAATTTTTTATTTCAAAGATTAGCCAAAATGGATAAATAATACGGAATTAGGGTAAATTGCTTAAAACTCCCCTGAAGTTTACTCTCTTTCTCTACTATACCCCCTCAACTAATTATACCCCCCTAAACTTTCATTTTCTTGCACCATGGACTTTCTCTCAAACTTTTCTACCCTTTTACCCTCCAAACTTTTTGTATTTATACCTTACCTTTAATCTTATCCTTACTATTATATTTTTTAATTCTTTAAATTACAAAAATATTATTTCTTTTAGTTAAAATATTAATTATGCCATTTACCTTTAATATATTAGACTAAATATACTCTTAAATGTTAGTTTTTTTTATAAGTTCTAATTATTTTATTTGTAAATCAATTAACTTGGTATTAAATTTTAGTTTGATTTAAAATCATAAAACTCAATCCTAATTAATATATTCATAAATAAATCACAATTTATGAAAACAATATATATATTTCGAACAAAATATATCTATTTCGGAATATATATATATATATATTGGAAAATGATATATATTTTGGAATATATATATAATTCGTCAAAAATATATATTTTCCGAATTCTTTTAGGGCATGTTTACTAACTGTTTCTGTTTTCTGTTTTATGTTTCTGTTTCTTGAAATTTGAAAATAATATGAAAAACACGTTTTTTAATTTGTTTATGTTTTTTGAGTTGAGAAAACGTTTCCTCTCATTACAAAGGAAAGAGGAAACAAAAAAAAAGGTGTTTTCTCTTTTTGTTTCCTCAAACTACCATGATCATCAATAATAAAAAGAATAAGAAATATTAAATCAATAATAAATAAATTATAATAATAAATAATAAATAAAATAAAAAAGAATAATTACATAAAATATTATTTAAATTAAAATAAATAAATAAATATAATAAGAAATAAAATAAAATGAATAGATAATTAATAAAAAATAATATATTAATAAACAAAATAAAATAAGTAAAATAAGTAAAATAAATAATAAATAACTAAAATGAATAAAAAAAGTGATTAAAAATAAAATTAATAAAAAATAAAAAATAAAATTAAATTAATAAATAAAGATAATTAATTAATTAATTGATTGATAAATAAATAAAAACAAATGAATAGATAATTAATAAAAATGAAAAATTAATAAAATAAAAATTGATAAAACAATATTATTCATAAATAAAATAAAATAATAATAATAAAAATAAATAAATAAATATAATTAATTAAATGATAAATAAATAAAATAAAATAAAATTTGGAAAATGTAGCTTAATATTTTTTCAAAATAGTTTTAATGTTTGTGAAAAAGAAAAATTGTAATTATTTTGTTGAACATTGTTTTAATAAACACAGTTTTAATCTTTGTTTTTGAAAAATTAGTAAACATAAATTTAGTTTTTGTTTCTCGTACGGGAAACAGAATCTGATTCTGCTTTTTCAGGAATTAGAAACAGAAAGCAAAAACAGTTAGTAAACAGGCCCTTAAAAAAATATGAATTTTTTCTGAAAAATAATTTTTTTGGAAAAAATATATATTATGTTTCAAAATATGATTTTTTCTGAAAAATAATTTTTATTGAGAAAAATATATATTATTTTCAAAAATATGAATTTTTTCCGAAAAATAATTTTTTTGAGAAAAATATATATTATGTTCCAAAATATGATTTTGAGTCATAATATATAAACTACCATCAATAGTATATGAGGGTTTAGTGAAATCAAACCTTCAAAAAAATTATTTTTCGAAAAAATATGTATATTTTGGAATGTATATATATTGGAAAATGATATATATTTCAGAATATATATATATATATATATATATATATATATATATGATTTGTCAAAAGTATATATTTTTCGAATTGTTTTAAAAAATATGGATTTTTTCTGAAAAATATACATTATTTTCTAAAATATATATTTCGGAAAAAAATTATATTATTTTTGGAAAAAAATCATATTTTGGAAAATAATATATATTTTTCTCATAAAAATTATTTTTTTGGAAAAAATTCATATTTTTTTAAAACAATTTGAAAAATATATATTTTTGACGAATTATATATATATATTCCAAAATATATATCATTTTCCAATAAAACTTAATTTGATTTAAATCATAAAACTCATTATCCTAATTAATTTTTTTTTTGGCCAAATGAAACTTTCTTTTCATAAAAATATATTCATAAATTGTGATTGTTTTATGAATATATTAATTAGGATTGAGTTTTATGATTTAAATCAAACTAAAATTTAATAACAAGTTAATTGATTTACAAAAAAAATAATTAAAATTTACAAAAAAAATAAAATTAACATTTGAGAGTATATTTAGTCTAATACATTAAAGGTAAATGACAAATTAATATTCTAACTAAAAGAAATAATATTTTTGTAATTTAAAAAATTAAGAAATATAATAGTAATGATAGGATTAAAGGTAAGGTGGAAATACAAAAATTTGGAGGGTAAAAGGGTAAAAAATTTTTGAGGGCAAACCCATGGTGCAACCTTTTATGAAACTTTAGGGGGTTCTAAACTCATTTCATAGTTGAGGGGGTATATTAGGAAAAAAGAGTAAACTTGAGGGAGTTTAAAGCAATTTACCCACGGAATTAAAATGAAAATGCAAACACCCATCTATTATCGGTGATCTGTCACATCTTATAATTATTGAAACGAAAAGGAAACAAAATATATTTACTTAATATATGCATTTTATATTTAAGGAAATTCTAGATGTTCATAGATTGTTATCCTAGCAAATAACAGTCCAATCATGGCTTCCATTTTCGGAACCACAAATCACAAATGCTTTACCAAACACCCGGGTCATGGAATCACCACATTACATAATAGTATAATACAAACAAACAAAAATTATTAAAATCCAAATAAAGAAACAAACATTTTGAAATAGTCAATTGTAATAATTATTTATTAGGGTAATTTTTTATTATTATGTTCTATCCAAATAAATACTCAAATGGATGGTGTGTAGCAGCATCTTTATCGCATATATGTTTCTATATTCGAAAACCGGGTTACCCTGAAACAATTTTCTCTTTCTTGAATGGCCATTCGGTGAGTTCTTCTTTCTTTTGCGACTCTGTCAAGATTTTATAATATAAATTTTTGGTAGAAATTGAATTTTTTGCAAATTTGGGTTTGCTAATTTGTTTCTGAGATATTATGAAGTTTCTCAGAGAACTATAGTTTTGATGATGTGGGTTTTTTAATTCAGTTTGGGTTTGATGAAATTGTGAAAGAAAATAAATTTGCAATTTGTATGGGTTTTTAGTGATTTCATAATTGATTGACACCCTTTTGTGATTTTTTGTTTTTGTTGGAAGGTGATTGATTGTGATGTATTGTTGCATGATGTACAAAATTATGTGAAACCTAGTTTGAAGCCTGATTAGGACTTGAATTTGTTGAATTAGGGAAGGTTTGTGAGGGTTCTTGAAAGTTTGGTTGTGGGTTTTCCAATCTTAGAAAGGATAAATATGGAATTCCTTTGGGCACAAAATGAATATGACATGAATCCTAGAGGGGTGGATTCTTTGAAAAGTGCTGTTTTGCCATTGTTGAAACTCCTAACCCTAGCCATAATTGGTCTGATTCTTGCCCACCCAAAAACCAAAATCCTCCCAAAATCTACTTTTAAGCTTCTTAGCAAGCTTGTTTTTGCCCTATTCTTACCTTGCATAATCTTCATTCACCTTGGGGAATCTATTACTCTCCAAAATTTCATCCTTTGGTGGTTCATACCTGTAAATGTGGTCATCAGTACCATCGTTGGTTGTGTGTTGGGGTACCTTGTGACATTAATATGCAGGCCGCCGCCAGAATATGTTAGATTCACTATTATCGCTACCGGATTCGGGAACACGGGAAATCTGCCCTTGGCTATTGTTGGGTCAGTGTGCCATGGGGACGATAACCCATTCGGGCCGCATTGTCATAGAACTGGTGTGGCATATGTGTCTTTTGCTCAATGGGTTGCTGTACTTCTTGTTTATACCCTTGTTTACCATATGATGGAGCCCCCATTGGATTATTATGAGGTCGTCGAGGAAGGGATAGGGGTTGAGAATGAGGAACATTTACCAGTCAGTGATCTCAGTAGGCCGCTTCTTGTTGAAGCAGAATGGCCTGGAATGGAAGAAAAAGTAACTGAACATTGCAGGTCAGCAATTATAGCAAAGACTTTCAACAGCATCTACAGCATTTCACAAACTTCCCTCCCGGATAACTTTTCACAAACTTCTCTTCCGGATAACAACTCACAGACTTCCTTGGCGGATCCTGAGTTGCCCGAGGAGGGACATGACCGTCCGAGGAGTCCCAAGTCTATTCGGTGTTTGGCAGAGCCTCGCATGGTTAGAAAAATTAGAATTGTGGCTGAGAAAACCCCAGTTCTTCACATCCTTCAGCCTCCAACAATTGCAACTTTGTTGGCCTTTATTGTTGGGATGGTTCCTCCTGTCAAGGAATTTGTATATGGTGATGATGCTCCACTTTTGTTTCTCACCGACAGTCTAGAAATCTTGGCTGGAGCTATGGTCCCCTCGGTAATGCTAATTCTTGGAGGAATGCTTGCTGAAGGTCCCAATGAATCTAAACTCGGCATTCGAACTACGGTGGGCATCATTGTTGCTAGGCTTTTGGTACTTCCTTTAGTTGGAATCGGCGTTGTTTGTTTGGCTGGTAAAATGAAATTTTTGATCCCAGACGATCAAATGTACCGGTTTGTGCTATTATTGCAGTACATGACACCAAGTGCTATTTTGCTAGGAGCAATTGCTAGCTTAAGGGGTTATGCAGTTCGTGAAGCATCGGCACTTCTTTTCTGGCAGCATGTGTTTGCTCTGTTCTCTCTTTCAATGTATAGCATTATCTACTTCAAACTGCTAATTTCTTTCATCTGAGGTTAGTTCTATACCCTTTGGCTTCATGTTATGGGATTGTATGATTAGCATGAAATGGCCACAATTATTTCAGATGGTATTGTCTACCTTTAGTAGTCAATGTAATTATAAGATTGGTTGATGTGCTTGTTTTTTACTATTGTTGATCTCGAAGTTGAACTTTTTTTCCCCGTCCAGCCAGAGATAGTTTCGTCTTTCCTTTTCACGGACACTTTGTTCTTAACTTTACTTAAAAAATGTACCCCTTATGGTGAGACCCTAAACATCCATGACATGATGGTTCATCTTCCAGTCGGAATTGCGTCCTTAAAGTGAAAAAGGAAAAATGGAAAGCGAAGGAAATTACAAGTATTGGGCAGGTTGAAAGTTCTCCAGGGGCTCGCTTGATGCATCGGTATTTTCCTTACAAACTACCATTGTGTTGGAGTGATTGATTTGTTTCTCCATTTTTTGAAGAAAGCAACAATTGAATTTGATAACTTTTATTCCAGATCAATATTGTCAATGTTGCAAAATCCCAAAGAATTTGGTAATATATATGTTGAGGGCAAGACAAGGGTTTAGTTTTCTGCAATATGTATTTTGCTGTGGCATGTGTTAGAAACCTATTTCTCACCAATATCTTCAAACCAGTAGATTGAAGATTAGCCATTGAGTTAGTTCTGCTTAAAAAAATTCCCCTTGCTTTGTTAGCACTGTAGGTGTAACCCATCTCGACTCAAAAGGCAAGAGTTCCGAGACACTCTTGTAAAAGAACTTAAAAGTCCGTGTCTCATCTCATAATAGTTTATATTCAAGTTATTTCAATCTCAATGTTAGCATTTTTGCATTTGGAAACCAGATAAACATCGAGATGATTTATTTTGTTCACCAGGTTGGGAATGAATAAATAATATATCCTGTTATCAAATATTCGTTTGATTTGTTTTTCGTTCCATGTTTATGTGATCAACAACTGTCTATCAGTCTGATACTCTTTTAATTACATTAGCATCTATATACATAGGAAGCTTAAGGGTAATACATTTAGCATGTAAAAGGATGGACAATATGTACATAGTTGTCAGAGGCGTGAGGCGCCAGAGGTCGCCTATCGCCTAACCGCCAGGCGAGGCGCTCGCCTGAGTGAAGCGAGACGCTCAATAATAAATTATTTTCATAATTAAATTAATAAATCACTTTTAATAAAAATAACAAATATAAGACATTTAAACTAATAAAACATTACTAAGAAAGTTAAAAGCCAATAAATTAAAATGTAGAAGTACAAAAATATCAAATATAAGAGCCTAGGCATCCCAGGCGAGCGCCTTTGCGAGGTCGCCTCGCCCAGTAGCAGGCGAGGCGCCAAGGTGTCGCCTCGCCTCACCTAGCGCCTAGGCGCGACCGTGACAGCACTGAATATGTATTATGGTATCTCAGAAACAAGTCTGGTTGAGGGAAGTATAGAGGTGCCTTTCCATGTTAAATTGTGAATATGTGATATTTGCACCATAATCCATATCTTAAAAATTTTCTATTCATGAATATGTTTTCAAGGACACATGAGGAGTGTTAGCGATATTTAGTTTTCTTTTTACCTTTATTGATTAGACAATGAAATTTTCACCCATTAGTATCTTATAAATTTTGAACCCTTGTGAACCTATGATTGACTTTGTTCTATTTTATATCAAGGTCTGGTCAACACTTGTTTCTTTATTTTCTCTGTGGGTGAATATGGACTTATGTTTGTACCCTGTTCACAGTAATGTTTTGTGATGAAACTTGAACCCTTTTTTTTAGAAAAGAAAAAAAAAAAAAAAAAAAAAAGACTTTGAAGCTGCTTTATGTGAATTATGATAGAACTAGAACATTGTTTACTATGAAAAGTTGATTTTTTCAACTGTGAATGTGAGAAAGCTGTGATGGTCAAGGTTGTGAGGCCTATGCAAGAAGCTAAAGATACCATGAATAGTGACACTGATTTCATTTCTTCAAAATAGAAGAACAACCAAGCAGAACACACACACACACTCATACATATATATGTTTATATATATATAGGAATCCTTTAATTAGGCAGCAAACAAATAATTCAAATGGTCTCTTCTGGTCTTATATGAATGTAATTCTGTTTGGTAACTTCTGCTTTAACTCAGACTACATATCAAGAAAGCTTCTGCCTTATTCTTCTGATGTCAGTTGGGAATCAGCTCAACTGTCAACTGCATGATGCCATGATGGTGATGATGTGTTTATGTGTTGATTATTCTTTGTTGTGTAACATATACTCCATATATATATATATATGATGATTGTGATTATGTGTAGATGTTTCTTGTCTTGTGATTACACAGTAGGTTACCTTGCTTATTGAAGCTTTGAAGATGTCATTTGTAATACCTACTGTTTAGGCCAACCAGAACCCTAAATGTTGATTCTTTGCATCAGCATTCCACCCACTCAACTTTATTACTTATCCAGTTGTACTACTACTTATAATAGGTTTTTTTTTTTTTTTTTTTTTTTTTTTTTGGTTAAGAGTACTTATAATAGTTTGTTCAACTTACATTACCTTCTCTTCAAATGCCAAAAATGTGACCTATTAGTAATCCTATCCATGTAAAGATGTGGTTTTTTGGAAAGCTTTTTTTTATAAGCAAAAGCAACCATAATGTATTGTGTGGATTAAGTGGAGATAGTAAGCTTTACTCTATGTTGGGATGAGAGGACAAATTGCTAACAATTCCAGTTAATGGTTAGATGAAAGTGACATAAATTTGATTTTAAAATTAGGGTTCATTTAATAGTTTGGAATTCAACCAAAGTGGCTCTTAAACCATTCTATTCTATTTTGGTCCTACAAGATTACA
Source organism: Cornus suecica (assembly GCA_963922005.1). Taxonomy (NCBI): domain Eukaryota; kingdom Viridiplantae; phylum Streptophyta; class Magnoliopsida; order Cornales; family Cornaceae; genus Cornus; species Cornus suecica. Next base: position 5,968,234 of record OY998238.1, on the reverse strand, counting down.
AGCACTCTAAAAACGATTAATGAACTACAATTATAGCGGTGCTAAATGTGAATATTGAATAAATATGTTTTAAAAGTATCACGAAGTAAACCATATGTCAATTTTAAACTAGTATCAGCTCTACCTAACGAAATCAATACCTTTCAAAAATAGTACTAATTTAGCGAACCTTGTGGATAATATAAATTTTATAGTATATGTTTTCAAAGAATCTAAATTAACTTTTTATCTTTTCTTCATCATTGTTCTAAAAACCAAGATTATACATTTGATCTTTTCTCTTACCTTAACCTGTACCTAAATCTAACAACTATGAAATGGAAAATGACATTTCTCTTTCAAAAATTTGCATGACATTGGCATCATAAGTAAAACAAAGCCCTAAAGACAAGATTTCAAATCCCACAAGTAACTTGGGAATGTAAAACCACAATAGCATTACGTTAAATCAGATATGTTCAATAAAACATTGAGAAAGTTCACTGATATCAATTAAAAATTGAACTTGAATTTAATCACAGTGACATGTAGTCCTTTTAGTGTTTAAAATACTAAAACGTAAGCTTTCTTCTACTTTGAAGACCAAAAGCCAAAAGTGAATACTGAATCGAGATTTTATAATTGCATGAGATTCACATAAAGAGAAGATTATTAAAGCCTAAAGTAATCGATTAAGAATAAAGATTTCGTAATTGATATGAGACTCCTATAAAGAGCCGGTTGCTACAGCAAAAATTAATCAAGTAAATGGGAAGAAGAATTAAAATAACAAAAATACTTGAATCATTACTCACTAATCCTTTTTTTTTTCACAACATTTTATGGAGACAAAAAAAATTGAAAATTATTTTTTTAACAATTAAAAGACTGCTAAATGATAACAGACGTGGGATATTGACTAGAGTTTATTTGAATCAATAGTTGAAATTACATATTCATGTTGTGCTTAGTATATATATATATATATATATATAAATTTCTCGGATGTTAAATTTTTTTAAAAAATAATTATATCAAAATTATTTTATATTTTATTTAAAAGGTTTTTTTTTTTCCGGAAAGCATTAATATGCTGAAAAAATAACCAACCTAAAATACTTTCAAAGTGAGTTCAAATTTCTATTAAATCGCCCAATAATTTTTTTCATGGTCCCACATACAGACACACAATAACGAAGCACCATCAGGTGCATAACACAAGCAAGTGTGACGACATTTCAGGATATATTTTCCACACACACACACACATATATATATATATATATACACACATAATGGGTAACGGCTAAGCCAGTGGAGACGCTAAAGGAATCGGGGCGTGGCGGTGGTGGGGGTGTTGCCGTTATGATCTCTCAGGTCTTCTCTTTCCTCCTTCCACTTTCCCCTCACAAATAGGAGAGAGAAAAACGAGAGAGAGAGACTTATATGTGTATTGTGTGTGTGCGCACTAAACAATACACAATGATTGATATGGGTTTGTGATGGAGTAGCACCGATAATGACGACACTCAATGTTTTGCTTCCATCCAAAACCCAAATGGAAAAAAACAAACAATCGTAGCTTCCTTTTGTTGCAGACATCCCTATCCCATCCTTGTAAGCTTTCTCTTACTTGTTCTCATTTCAATTTTTGGATTATCTCTAAAAGCCTTTTCATTCATTTTGCTTTTTTGCAATCTGGGTTCTTTTAAAATTTCTCTATTTTTGTTCAAAAGTGGGTTTTGATTCAATAAGGTTGTTTATTTTTCCTTTTCTTGATCTGGGTTTCTTTTGTTTTCCCTTTTTCGTCTTTCTTATATAATTTTATGTTCATGGAGTTTGTATGGTACTATATCTGATCTTGGTTATGCTCTATTTTGTTAATATTCTCTCATTTTCAAATAAAATTGGTTTGGGGTTTCCGGGTTTTCGGATTTGAAGGCATTTCTGTGTTAAATTTTGATTTCAGGTAAAGGCAACTTTTACTTTTGACATGCTTTTCGTCTTCTTCTTTTTTTCATTGTTAAGCCTTAAAATCCATTTTTTTTCTTGCTTTTGGTGGCCCATTTGATTTTAATGCAGCTTGAGTGACTCCTTTTTCACAGCTACCTACACCGTTATAATTGACTTGTTCATTGCACATGCTTCTCTTTCTATAATGGCATTTCGTTGCTTTTACAGAATAATGACCTAGGTTTTTTCCTTCTCTTTTGGCCTTTCATTTTGCTACCTGTGTCCATTTTTTTTATTTCTTTCTTGTCTTCTTATTTGATGCTCAAATTTTCAAAGTTTTTTGCACATAAATATGTGTATGTATCAGGTTTTTTCATTCATAAAGAGCTCTCTCTCTATATATATGTATATATATATATATTTATAAAGGGTGTTATGATTATCTGAACTATTTTTTTTTTCTGTTTCTAACAAATGCAGGGTGACTTTCTCGGGGTTGATTTTCTGGAGATATAAGTGACGAGATAGATACACTAGGTTATATAAGGGTTATATGTATATTGTATATTTTGTTTTACAACAATTTCTTGTCTGATTTGAATCATGGGGGACCATTTTGTGTTGTTGGTCGATCGGTTGCTCACTGAATCCACCCTTGAAGCTGCTATTGAGGGAAAGAATCATTTGCAGCAAGGCAAGAACTCTGTTGGTGAAGATATGATGAGTAATTTTACTTCCCATAGGAGGGATTTGGATGTGGGTTTTCAGCCGGGAAAACTCGTAGAGTGTAGGATTTGCCAGGATGAAGATGAGGACTCAAACATGGAGATCCCTTGTTCTTGCCGTGGTAGCTTGAAGGTTAGTTGTGGTTTATTTCCTAATGGGAATACTCCGTAAAAAAAATTCTGACTACCAGAATCTTACTAGTCTTTGACACAATTATATATTTATATTGATTAATTGCAAATGAACTATCCACAAGCATTTGTGAAAAACTTCCACATTTTTTGTTGTGAAGTATCAGAAGTATTCGATGTGTTTCTATGGACAACAATTGTTTCTTTCTTTTCAAACAGATGAATCTTTGATTTTCTAAAATTCGGATTCATGCGCCCACAATTAATTAACTAGTAATATTTAACTACCATGGTTTCCGAAACACAAATTCCAAATTCACTTTTATTGTATGTAATTTAGTTAATGGAGTGGAAGTTCAATAAAGATTTGGGTATTGATAATGTAATCATGGAACAGATGACTCAAAACAATCTCTTTTGGTAGTTATTTATAATACAAAAGGATGGATAGATGGTGAGGTAAATAGTTAAACTAGACCAGGTCGGATAAATTGGAGGCAAACAAATAGAATTTATGTGATAAACAATAGAATATAGGCTAAAAGGATCTATAGGACCGTTCTAAGACGAAGATTTTGTACGGACCCAAGGGTTGGCCCTTCAAAAAGCAAGGAAAATAACACTTTCGTTTTGTAGAAATGAGAATGCTAAGATGCATGAGTGAAGTGACCAGAAGATATAGGTTCACTAAATGTTGGAGGAAAATTAGGCGTGGCTCCCATCGGTTGAATAAATCGAGATGGTATACTTGAGATAGTTAGACCATATGAAATAGAAACCTAGTGACGCACTGTGTGAAACGAGGAAGATTAGTTGTAATAGAAGTTCAGAAAAAGAGAGAGCATTAGAAAATAACATGGGATGAGGTTATAATAAATAACTTTTAAAAAGTTAAATATAGTAGGTAAATTGTCATGTAATAGAAAAGCTTGGGGAGAAAGAGTATGTTTAAATGCATTAGCTAATTAGAAAATAACATGGGATGAGGTTATAATAACTAACTTTTAAAAGGGTAGAATATAGTAGGTCAATTGGCATGTAGTAGAAAAGCTTCGAGAGAGAATGTGGCCAATCCCACCCATATGATATGAGGGCAAGGGTGATAATAATTTAGCTAATGCATTTAAACATTTTGTCAGGATTAAATACTTTATGTTGGTCATCTACTTTGGCTGTTTCCTCTGTTTAAAATTCTCCATGGTACTTATGTAGCCTGTTTCTGCAAGTGTGTTGGCAATAGGGGAAAGTGCATGTATGGCAGGGTGGGTTTGTGTCGGTAGTAAACTTGTCTATCTTTGCAACTACAACTCTTGAGAGAGAGAAGATTGGAAGCTGGCATGCTAGCATATTGCAGGGTTTTTCAACATTTTAAATAGGAGTTTATGGCCAGAGTTTATATCTAATTATTCATGGTTTCAGGATTAAACCATGAAATTCTATTATGTTATAAGGTATAATTACTGTATTTTAACCTTTTGTCAGGATTAAATACTTTACCTTAATCATCTACTTGGCTGTTTTCTTTGTTCTAAAATCCCCATGGTACTTAAGTAATCTGTTGTTTGCATTTGTGCTGGCAATATGGGAGTACGGGGATGGTGGGGATGGGTGGGTGTTGGCAGGAGGAGACTTATCTATCCTTCCAACTTCAAGTCCTGAGAGACCACAGATTGGAAGATGGTATACCGTATCCTAGCATATGCTTGCTTTATCTTCATTTAAAACTGGATTTTGGTTACTCTTTTGATGGGTGTATGACTTGTCATGTAGCCAGTCTCGAATAGTTTGGGCACGGTTTGTTGTGTTGGATTGAGTTGGGTGTGATCTTTCCGGTGTTGAAAGTGAAAGCAAATTTGTCTCTTTCTTTTAATACTATATTTTTTTAGCTTTTATACTATGGATATGGATTTCTATTTTCAACCGTTGGACGTTTCTCAGCCTCCTCACTAAACACAAGTTGTTTTAATTGTGAAGTGACTATCAAGAAAGTAACCCAACAGAGAAAACTGTGTTGTTATGTTTCAATATAAAGGTGTAGCGAGAGCCAAGAGCTATGAGTGTTGAATGATTATAGTCTTAGTTCAAGATTTACCTCTCCCCTTTTGAGTGCCTCTTGATATATAGATTTCTTACTTATCAAAATAATAATAAAAAAGGATTTACCTGGATGTTAGACAATTCTCTGATGAAGAATCTCCAATGATGTGGGACTATCACTTCAAGTTATATCTAATGCCTCTCCCCTTGTTCACGTGAACTCTTACCCGCAATCTTCACTCCTTTGACCTTGAATGGAATTCGTTAGCTTTTCATGTTAAAGCTTCTTGTGATTGCAGATGGTTCAATGTACGCGCATAGTTTCTTACCCTCTTTTGCATTATGCAGTATGCCCACCGCCGATGTGTGCAGAGGTGGTGCAATGAGAAGGGGAACACTATCTGTGAGATCTGCCTCCAGGTATGCCATGATATACTTGTGCGCACTTTTGATTCCAGAAGGATTTTACTTAATCTAAGCCACTGATTTTCACCAAGTTATATCGAGTCATATAGGTGGATGGTGAAACCGTATCTCTATGGTTCCCCCTTCCTCTATTTTATTAATCCTATCATGTTTTACCACCATCAGTCTAGTTTAGCTGGCATCTCGTCATTAGTTGGATGGTGTGTCTTCTACTTCCTCTGTTGGGTTTACTCCTTTCGTGTTTTACCACCATATTTCCTGCTCAAATGACATCTCCTATTGCTCCTTAAGTTGAAGAAGTGTTCAATTTCTGGCAAATGGACATCAGATTGAAGGAGTTATAAAGGGTTGGGGGAGGACCTTATAGAAAAACATTTAATATAATTAATCCTATTTTTTGGTGGTTGGTTACTTCAATTTGGTTTGAATGTGATGTTGCAGCAATTTAAGCCAGGTTACACAGCACCACCTCCTCTGTTCCATTATGGTGGTATTCCAATGAACTTCAGGTATATATTACCCCTCTAGGACTTTTTGAGATATTGAAACATAAATTTTCATAAATGTTGTTTTTCTTTTAATTGGGACAAATTATGTGATTCATCTGTGGGTTATCCTAGGGGACATTGGGAAGTTTCCAGGAGGGACCACCATAATCCTCAACTGATAGCCATGGTTGCTGCTGACCGCAATTTTCTGGATCAGAACTTTGATGATTATTCAGCTCCCACTTCAAGAAGCCTGATATGCTGCCGTGTAGTTGCTACAATTGTACTCTCTCTCTCTCTCTCTCTCTCTCTCTCTCTCTCTCATTTGTACAAAATTTTATGACTTGCCATATGGTTAGTAGGCTGAGATTCCTGGGGAGGAGGTAGCTAACAGTTAGCCCTGTAGTCATTCACAGCTGCTACACAAAGTATATAAAGGGGGTGTGCGTGTTATATATCTGGCCAAGCTACCGATGCATATTTCTCTAGATAGGTTAGGATTACTGCCTGGAAATTTTCCTTGCTTTTTGACTCTCTGGTTACAATGCCCAATCAGGTGATTCAAATCATTCTGGTAGCATAAAAATGCCTCTGTCAGAATGTTGTTTCCTTCTGCTCTATGTAAACAGTTAAAATAAGATGGAAACAATTTTAGTTGGTTGGGGACCTTTGGCGGAGTCTAGTTGGGACAATGTTATGCATGTAGCATAGATCTCTGATTCCAATTTCCCATGTTGTATCATGCATGTGGTGTTTTACTTGCTATTTTGGTATAATATGATTGTATTTTGGGAATTGTTTACATTGTAAACATGATTAAGGTCTTGTTACATCATATGTATGTGTGGCAGATGGCATTAGCATAGTGAATCATGGTGTTCTGTATAGTTACTTTGATTATAATTATGACTATTATAAAAATCATAATTAAGAGGAATCATGAATTCGTGACTTCTGATTTGCATAATCGGAAATGAGGCATTCCTGGAGACTCTTTTTTTTCCCTTTTCGTTTTATTTTGATTTTGATTTTTTTCTTGCCTCTTTTTTCTTTTCCCCTTCTTCCTTTTCACATTATTTGCAAATATCCTCTTGCTATGTTGTGTTTGAATTTTTTCCCCTTTGGGTATGTTATTGAATGTTATTTGTACTTTCTATACTAATGAAATTACTCAAACTCATCTTTATGCTTGTAACTGCTGATCATGAAGCACAGCTGATAATCATAATTCTGATTTATCTTTGCGGGGATCTTTTGTCAATAAAACATGAGTTAGAGTTGGATAGGGGATCAGGACTCACGAGGGAGGTCGCGAGTGCCCCTAACACGGGTCGCGAAGCAAGGGAGAATGAAAGAGGGACCACAGATGACATGTCAGTGATGTCCCGGAGAGGGTTCAAGGACTAGTGCTTCCTTGGGAGTCTATAAATACTGGTGAAGGGTCAAAGTGCTAATATGATACTTGAATTTTACTGAATTATCATCTTTTGTGTTTCATAAGAATACAAAAATTTTATGTGAGCATTACAGATCACTTCTTTTTCCTTTTCCCAATGGTCCTTTACCTACATCATCATCCTCCTTTACATTTTATCTGGACAATGTCAATGTATCTTACAACAATGGTTTTCTCAAATTACTTCTGATTCTAAGAAGAAAGTATTTTGTATGCAGTTTATGGTACTTTTGGTGTTACGCCATACGCTCCCAATCCTTATTACTGGAGCTGGAGATTACTCGATTGCATTGTTAATGGTGAGATGGCTACGCCACTTTCATTTAGAACAATATGCTTTTTAAAACATTGATGTTTAAAAAATATATAATTGTTTAACCTACAGCTACTGGCATTGAGAACTATCGGGATACTTTTGCCAATATATGTCATGGTTAAAGCATTTACGGCTATCCAACGTCGACGACACCAACAGGTCTGTAGTATCTCAATCTCCGTTAATATTTATTTCGGATACAGTAGTTTAACTTGGTGCCTCTCACCCTCTTTCACGTGACTTTTTTTTAGTCGTATGATTGTTTATTGGTCATTTAAAAGAAAATTTTACTGAATACTTATTTTAGATGCAGGTGATACCACAATTTTTTTTAATACGGTTTCATTTTCTCTGCACTAGGATTCTCGTAATTTTGCTCTTGCTACGTCAGACGAAGAAACTGAGCTGCCACAACTGCAGCTTCGACCACATCTCATCCGTTTTTAGTAAATGCTGCTGCTATTCTCACTCGCTAATAGCATGGAGTATCAGCACGAGAGGAACAAAATAGAAATTGCTGCCTGCAACATATATATATATATATTGGGTGCAGAAGAAGTCTTGCGACTCCATTTAGATGCTCGTAATATGACCCTGGTAATACTTATTCATCCTTGGATCTCACAAACAAGTCAACCTTCACCAAAACGCCGTCTGGAAAAGAGTTTAGACGACTGTTTAATTAGGAATATAATCCAATGTATATACATTATACAAACACAGAGAAATATAAAAGAGAGAAGGGGAAGGAAAACAAAGTTTGGCCGGAAACAAAGAACACTATTGACGTAGAAAATGCTTGTTCTAGATGAATAGTGAATTATGTTCCTTTTTCCTTGCCTTATATTTATACTTTAGTTTGACAATGGAGTTGGGAATTAGCACTTTTAATCACTTAATATTTTTACTCGAACCCATTGCTTGATTTGGGACCATTTCAGATACTTTGCTCATGAATCACTGATGCTGGATTGATCAATGCCTGCTCACTCAACCCATTACAAGGTTTTTGTTTTGTGTCTCGGATCTCCATTTCTTGCTAAATTGCCAAAACATGAATTATACAAAAGTATACAGAGATTAGAACTTGTAATGAATTAATAAAACAAACGCCACCATCTCCTCCTCCCTTGCAAATAATGATATATTTTGCTACATTATGATATGGAGACTTAATTTTCCGGTTAAGATCATCATACAATCGCTGCTGCTTATAATGATGAAACAGTCTAACCATTCTATGTAAGAAGGGGGATAAAAGCATATATATAGACTAAATTGAAAACAGAGACATTTAGTTCCCACATATTGCAACAGCCTAGCCCTTTGTACAAAAGAGCTACTTATTTCAAGCATCCATGATAATGGAAAACACACCAGACAAAACAAAAACAGAAACAAACAAGGTTCGCAGACAGCTGAAAGCAAATAAAGTAACTGAAAACCACAAACACATCACTCCTCTTCAGATTCCGACTCGGCGCTCTGGAGCCACTCGATGAAAGGTTTTGCATTCTTCCAGATCATAGAGTCCTTGTTCCCTCCTTTCAGTCCCTCCTGGTACCACTGCACGATGTGCTCTTCTTCCAACACGTCAGCATCGTACAGTGCTTTCAAAATCAAGGCGACTTCCTTCAATGCAGCTGAGCTTGACTTCACGCAGAAAGCCTCTATTGCTCTAAGCAGAAGCAACTGTGATTTCTCATCCTGAGAAACAGCAGCTTTGAGATAGTTTTTCTTCTTAGACACCTCCTTAGCAAACCCCTTCTCAGCATGATCAAAGAGTGCCTCGAAAAAGCAAGTCATTATTTCCTGAGGAGATCCAGAAAGGGATCCCAAAATGGACTGGAATTGACTTGCGGTGACACCTTTCTTCAGATTTTCTTTCACCTCTTCCACAAGAGTTCCATGGGTTGAGCTCCCGTTCTCAATCTTGGAATTCTCCTCAGGCCGGGGAGAATTTTCTGGACTTTCGTTCGCCGTATTGCTTGCCTTGGACTTCTTCTCTGCTTCCTTTGTAGAAAGCATAACCATGTCAGCTGTAACTGAAGTCAGTTGCTCTTGGATACGCAGGCGAGCAGCCTCCATTGATGTGTCGGCTTGCCACTCGACATCATCCTCTTTATCCTCATCAGCCTCTTCCTTCTCATCGACCTGGCTTATAGCTGGTGGAGTTCCTTCCTCATCAGAGCCACCGGCTTTCTTCTTGGTAGACCCGGCCTTTTTAGGAACATCCTTGGTAGTAGTCTTTTTCTTCACGTCTTTCTTTACCTTCTTCAGTTCCTCATCAGCAGCCTCACCTTCCTTCAAGCGCTCTTTCTCAGCTCTCCTCATTGCCTTCTTGTCCTTCGCCCCCTTCTTTGTTTCGGGTGGGTTCTTCAAGATGAAAGTTGTCAGTTTGTCCCGCATGTCCACATCAGATACAAAACCACAAGCAGCACATTTAAGTTGGAGCATCTGACTTTTTGTAATCAAGATCTCAGTTTCAGGGTTTCCACAACCATAACATTGAACATATTTCTTTATGAAGTTCTCAAGGAGACCGGCTAGTTTGGCAGTGTCATGAGCCCCATTCACAAGTGAAACCCCAGTTCTCTCATCAAATTTAGATTGAGCTCCAAGCTCACAACCAAAATACTTGGTTGTGTAAGAAGCTGGCCTCGCCAAAGCCTTTGCAATATCCACCATATTGACAACGTTCGTCTTGATGCCATTTCCTCGGCCTTCTATCTTGGTAATCATCTTAGGCATCTTGTACCTGTAGAAGGCATCATCACTATTGCTGGCACCTATGTTCTGTAACGCCATTTTTGCTTCAGTAGAGATACCTAAAACAAAAATGCTATCACAAGAAGGAAATGCTGGATTTCAATATATAGGTGTTTTCCAAGAGTTCTTGGGCACAAAAAGATTGGTCCTGTGCGATAAGGGAAGGTTGCACCCAGCTGCAACAACGAAAAGACCCCGGGTGTTCCCGAAATGACCCGATATTCATGCAGTCAACTCTCTCTGAAAACAGTGAGTTCTTTTTTCTTGACGTCGGACAATACTCTCCAAGCAACCCAATTGATCCCAAATAGAGAATGGCTTGTTTGGACATAAAAGAAACTTCAATGTTGGGACACTTCAACTCAAAAATTAGCAGACCGCAGATGAACCAACAAACTCCCTGAATCAACAAGGCAGGAGTAAGATCTTGAAAATCATTTTAAAAAATGCTTGCTGTAAAGAGAATAGTGTGATAATATTGTGAGAGCAACTGCAAAATGAAGAATGAAAAATAATGGGACCATCCCCAACCCAAATGCATATACATGGAATTACTTAAGAAACAGTTGCCAATACTTGGCCACATAACACAACAAAACTTTATACTTGATATCCTTTTAGAGGGAAAATGTACGTCACAACAGAGTAACATCATCATGCTCATTTAATAACAGTGTTTCTTTTAAGGATATGACAAACACGTGAATTCCAGTGATACTAAATTCAACAATATGAGCCATCAGAGTATTACTTTCAATTTCACATGATAGGAGAACAAAGAATGTTTTGAGAAATTATAAAATCTCTCAAGAATAAAGATGAGCACAAGTATGAAAAATTAACGGTGGTAAGGCTGAACTACTCATCCACGCCATTCTTTAATGTATATAACCCACATAGTGAAAGGTTATAAGAGAAACATCCTCTAAGACATAAGAGAGACTTGAAAAACAGGAGCACGAAGCATGAGCGGCTATCAGACACAAAAGTGGGTTGAATAAACGAGACAACAAAGATGACCATTAATCTGTTAAGAGATGGTTTTCATGTATATGGCTGGACATAAACAACAAGTAAGCCAAAAAAATTCTGCCTGTACTGTAATGGTCACATAAGCGACTGAAATTCCTTTGTTTTCAATATTTATAACGAAAAGAAGAACAGCAAAAAGGTCAAAGAAAATGGCATTGTCGGAGAAGATGATTATTCATCCAAAAGTGGCTTTGTGTACCACCCACATTCAATATTTCATTGTGTTCACAAAACTAATCAATTGGAGCTTCCAAATACATGATTTTCTTTAATTAGACCACAGAGGGTGCAAACATATAGGCAGAAGTGTGAAGCCCAAAACCACACCAGAATAGCCGACAAGTGAATAAATGAATAGAAAATGAAAATATGTATGTACCATATAGTTGACGCATTTTCATGCTCCTCAAAATAAAATTTTGCACCACATGACCTTAAATCTTAACCCAACAACACTAATGGGAAGGATAAACTTTAAGCAACCATGCCTATGCCTTTGTAATTTGAGAGGATATAAATGTCAAGAAACCATGCCTATAACTTCAGAGCCTCATTAATGAAGGAGGACAATCCAAAATCTTTACTCAAAGTCACTAACTCATTAAAACAGTTTATTATGGCATAAAATACAGTAACTGCACAATTTACCTAACAATAACAGTGAACAATTTACTCGTCTCTTCTATATTGTAGAATTCAGCTAAACTATTAGGACGTAAATGACATTTCAACATCTTAGACCACAACATTTTACAGATTCTACAATCCAATAAATTCCAAACAAATACACCTTAATCCAAATATTTGCACAATCAGACTTTCCCACATCTTAAAAAAAAAAATCAATACATTTATAAAGCATAATGCACAACACTAACCCCAAATTAGCTCCCTTATCACTCATGTTTAATGCAACCACAAAGATCACTAGCGAAACTATGCTTTCAAATTTCAAAAATTCAAAAAAATATATCACTAAAAAAGATAACGAATTGCAACATTCATAAAAATCACAATACAAGAAACATAGAGATAATACAGACTTGAACAAACATACATATCCATAGACATGAATCATACAATTAATCAAATATTTAGATTGAAAAAAGAGGTTCTTCCAATGGCTCACCAACCCAATCAAATAAACAAATCCAAGTCTGTATTCGAGTTTTCCATATACTGATTCTTAACAACCACTACACGCATCAATAGGACGACCTACAAACAAAAACCGAAACAAAAATAAATCGTTAGCTTACAAAACTATCAATCAGTTATATTATAATATCACATCAAATATCATAGCTGAGATCTGTGATTTATAGACCTGATATTATAATATGAAAGCAGATATAAAACATATACATATATATATATATAGATGTGTATATATAATGGAAAAGGAAGAAGACAAGAGCAATCGAATGGTACTGATGAAATTTTAGCGATTGAATGAACCCGAGCCTTGGTCTACCTTGGATGGAGATATATGAAATTGTAGAGAGAGAAAGGTGTGTTAGGGTTTAGCTGGCGAAGGAAGGAAATGAGTGATGAGAGGCGGCCAAAGCGATTTCTTATATAAGGATTGGGAATCGGAATTGAGATATGCCCACATACTTCCGCTACTACAGTTACATGTATTTTCTTTTTTCTTTTATTTTTATTTTTATTTTTTTCTTCAACAATTACATGTAATAATTTTATTTTTTGTAGAGATAGTGTAAACACCTTAAAATGTTCAACACTTCTTCGAATGCCTCCATTAATTTCTGGAATTTCTTTATATACATCTTCTAAATGGACTTCCTCATGTACATTTAATCAGGGTCCTTTATTACATACCTCCTCTGAATGGGCTTTATTATTGGGTTCATAAATATCTTGCTGGCCCATAAACTTGATGGGCCTGATGACAGATGGGCTCAATTGGGCTGGACATTTTCACTATTACACAGGCCCTATCCTTTGTGATGGGTTGTCGATCTTCCCGGCCCATTATAAAGGATACAGAGTGGGGACAAGATACATCACCCCTGATCGGGATGACGTGGCTGACACAATTAATACGATGGTTGTACAATCATTGTAACATTTGAAATTCGTGGTACGGGTGGCCTTGGTTGGCGAGAAGGGAGGCGCACGTGAAGCGAGGTGACGTTTCGGTTCCCGAGCGCACGGCTTTTCAAGCGCCCCTGAGGCTTCTATAAATAATGCCTACAGTGCTATGGATTCATTCCGTTTCACAGTTTTAAAAATTTTTAGAGAGCTCCCTGCACTTGAGACCTTGACTTATCATTGCCAGAGTCTACCTCCACTCTCAGGAAAGCGTCAGAAATCCTTCGGGGTTCATCTTAGAGTAAGTTATTTCTTTTCATCTTAGCGTCTTTCTTTTCGAAATGTCTGATAGTGATGATACCCGGTCGGGTAGCAACCGTCTACCCTCCTCTGTAAACCCGGACGCATCCCTTAGTTCACCCTCAGTGGAGGTGGTTAGGACAATTGTGTCTAGCCCACCTGAAGTTAACCAGAATGTAGCAGCAGCAAGAAATCCGGTTGCAGGGGTTTCGGGGGATCAGTTCTATGCTGATCCCATTCCCCCTATGAACAGGGTAGAGACAGTATTAAAAAGGTTAAGGGTTAAATGCGGGGTACCCGATGGGGTGATTATCAAAAATTACCCTAAAAAGCATGATTTTAGGAAGGGCGAGGGAATTTTGGACCATCAGATTTTGTTGTCGGCTTTTCACCTTCAGGTTATTAGATTCCCGATCCAGCCCTTCTTCCTTTATGCCTTAGCCACTTTAGGCTTGGCCCCACTTCAGGTGGGACCTAACTTCTTCCGGGTCCTGGCCATGATCTTGATGATCAATCGGGATCTGGGACTTGACCTTGGTCTGGCGGAACTTCTGTTCTGTTACAAGATACAGGCCCAGAAGGAGTGCAGGGGCCGGTACAACCTTTTTCCCATTAGTGGGAGGAAAATTTGTGATGGTACGGAAAAATCCAATAAAGGGTGGAAAGAGAGGATGGTCCTTATGAGCGGGAGTTGGAGACTCCCGAGCTCATCTAGATTCAAAGTACCCAATGAGTTTAACCAACATCTTTTCCCCTCTTTCAAGCCATTCCATAGGGGGGTATGCAACTGTGATCAGTGCAATGATAAGTTGGGCCTCCATGTGCTTGAGTTTTTGGGAGCACCCGATGAATATAAAACCTCAAACTATATCATAACCCGTTTTGAATTGCTTAAATCAAAAATTTGGGGACAGCCTTTGAGGATGTGTACCAGTTTCTTGACAGGTTCTAATTTGCAGGCCCTATCCACAGAGATGCTGAGGATCCCGCAGGCGGTGTTGAAGAAGAAGAATAAGCGGGCAGTCGGGCCTCAAGCCTCAAATTCAGCCCCCGGTGAGATCCAGACCGGGCAGGGATCACAAAGTGTTCCAACCCCTCCGGCTGTTCCCGTTATCCCGCCCCCAGTAGAGAATATCCCGGTAGTTCCATCTCCACCGATGGGAAATGTGCAAACCGGCCAGGCTCCTGCTCAAGGATCAGAGGAGGTTGTTCAATCCTCGGTGGATGTTCCCATCCCTGAATTCCGATTGGTTGAAGGGGAAACGAGCCTGACGGGGGCGCGACATCCCCGATCGGAGGAGAATCCACCCGAACGGTCCGTCAGGGCCTGAACGTCTACGCAGGAGTCCCCTATCGTTCTAGATGACAGTGGGGCCGCAACTGAAAAGGAGTTGCCCGTGCCCTGGGCGCCGAAGATTAGACTCCCGGGCGGCGACTTTCTGGTTGCAGGGCACGCAACAATTGACAACGACACTGCCCTTCGGGCTATGGGATCTCAAATCTGGACTCCCATAGACCGAAAGAGATTGAGAAACATCGATCGGGAGGAGTTGGCACTGACAGGTCCAGAGGTTGCTATGAAGGTAGTGCTTGAATCTACAGACTCCTCCATTGCTTTTAATATTTTATTTATCTCCTTATCAGGCTAACACTTGATCTTTTGGCAGATGCTCTACCTGACGCAAGCTTATAATGCGAAGCTGGAGGAGGACTCCAACTTGCTCAAGAAGTCCAACGAGCTCCTGAGACTGAAAGAGGAATCTCGAATGAAGGTCGCGGCCAAACTGTCCATATCCAACGAAAAGTTGGATGTCCAGTCCCGAAGGGCAATCGCTGCAGAGCAACAGCTTCGGGCGGCTGAAGATAAAATTAAGGAAATGGAAGCAGTTCGGCGGGCTCTCTTTGCTGAGACGGAGGCCCTGAAGGCTGAGAATGGGAGCCTGAAAGCTAATATTGAGAACTTGACGGCTTCCAATTCGAAGCTCCTGGAGGAGAGGACTGAGATTGAGAATCTCCTCGCTACGGAGAGGTCGGTGGTGGAGATGTGCCACCGGGGTGGGAACGAAATGTATAAGCGTTTCTGCGAAACCTCCCAATACCGGATCGGGTTTGGATGGAGGTCATGCTTTAGTGACATGCAGAAACCCGTCGAAGAAAGGACTTTTGCCTCGGTGGAAGAACTGGATGAGAGTTTGGGCATTTCCCCACCGTACGACGATCCGGTTGGTGGTCCAGACGACGTTCGTTTTTGCGAGTTCCTGACCAAGCCTCTCCCAGGAATGAGCATAACCGCCCCTCCTGATCCTCCGGCTCCCGATGGGGCCATCGTTTCAGTGAACCCAGATGTATCAGGCACCGGCGTCGTCTCTTAGCATTTACTGTTTATGAAATGCATTGTAAGCCTTGGCCACAGGGGCCCAATTTTAGTGAAACATAATTGGTTTTGTCCAGTCGACTTTTGACTTTTACAGTTATAACGAATATTGGTTATTTTGTTTATTTTTGCAAAGTTTTACAGTTAATGCATCACTTAACCGGGATCCGTGTTGTGACTTCGGGCTCTTCAGGCCATGCGAAAGTCAATGCAACACTTGGTTTATTTTTGGAACAAGGATCTCTTCAGGATCTGTGTTGTGACTTCGGGCTCTTCAGGCCATGCGAAAGTCAGTGCAACACTTGGTTTATTTTTGGAACAATGATCACTTCAGGATCTGTGTTGTGACTTCGGGCTCTTCAGGCCATGCGAAAGTCAGTTGGTTTATTTGTGGAACAATGATCACTTCAGGATCTGTGTTGTGACTTCGGGCTCTTCAGGCCATGCGAAAGTCAGTGCAACACTTGGTTTATTTTTGGAACAATGATCACTTCAGGATCTGTGTTGTGACTTCGGGCTCTTCAGGCCATGCGAAAGTCAGTGCAACACTTGGTTTATTTTTGGAACAATGATCACTTCAGGATCTGTGTTGTGACTTCGGGCTCTTCAGGCCATGCGAAAGTCAATGCAACACTTGGTTTATTTTTGGAACAATGATCACTTCAGGATCTGTGTTGTGACTTCGGGCTCTTCAGGCCATGCGAAAGTCAGTGCAACACTTGGTTTATTTTTGGAACAATGATCACTTCAGGATCTGTGTTGTGACTTCGGGCTCTTCAGGCCATGCGAAAGTCAATGCAACACTTGGTTTATTTTTGGAACAATGATCACTTCAGGATCTGTGTTGTGACTTCGGGCTCTTCAGGCCATGCGAAAGTCAGTGCAACACTTGGTTTATTTTTGGAACAATGATCACTTCAGGATCTGTGTTATGACTTCGGGCTCTTCAGGCCATGCGAAAGTCAATGCAACACTTGGTTTATTTTTGGAACAATGATCACTTCAGGATCTGTGTTGTGACTTCGGGCTCTTTAGGCCATGCGAAAGTCAATGCAACACTTGGTTTATTTTTGGAACAATGATCACTTCAGGATCTGTGTTGTGACTTCGGGCTCTTCAGGCCATGCGAAAGTCAATGCAACACTTGGTTTATTTTTGGAACAATGATCACTTCAGGATCTGTGTTGTGACTTCGGGCTCTTCAGGCCATGCGAAAGTCAATGCAACACTTGGTTTATTTTTGGAACAATGATCACTTCAGGATCTGTGTTGTGACTTCGGGCTCTTCAGGCCATGCGAAAGTCAATGCAACACTTGGTTTATTTTTGGAACAAGGATCACTTCAGGATCTTCGGGCACACCAGCAGATTT
This sequence comes from Cornus suecica, assembly GCA_963922005.1. Classification (NCBI taxonomy): domain Eukaryota; kingdom Viridiplantae; phylum Streptophyta; class Magnoliopsida; order Cornales; family Cornaceae; genus Cornus; species Cornus suecica. The sequence goes on along the minus strand of OY998238.1, from coordinate 5,950,821 downwards.
TATGATTTACTTAATTGGCCATAATAATGATTTTTAATGACCAGTTGCTGTAGCCTTTTTACAAAAAGATCCAAGTAAAAATAGGACTTGGACCATCAAGGGTAGTACCTCTTGAGGCGAGAGGCGTTCTGGGAGTTTGGTTCCATTCCGCCATCAATATTCCTTCGGACTCGGTATGCTCCGCGACCGATGACTTCAGTGATGGTGTACGGGCCCTCCCAGGGCTTCCTGAGCTTGCCTACAAGCCCGATTTTGCGCCTAAGGACCATGTCCCCGATCTGGAACTCTCTTCTTTTGACTCTTTGATTGAAGTGGTTCCGGACTTGCTGTTGGTAAGCAGCCAGCCTGATCCCGGCAGCCTCCCTTCTTTCATCCAGAAGATCAAGATTCTGAGCCAAATGCTGGTTACTTGGTCCCTCGACCCAGGCCTCACTCCGGAGAGTTGGAACTCGGACCTCAGTCGGGATAACAGCTTCGGCACCGTACGCCATGGCAAAAGGGGTCTCTCCCGTGGGTTGTCTGGGGGTCGTTCTGTATAACCAGAGAACTTCGGGCAGTTTCTCTAACCAGGCCCCTTTGGCTTTTTCAAGTTTTTTGGCCAGAGTGTTGAATATAGTGCGATTTGTCCTTTCCGCCTGCCCGTTCCCTTGCGGGTAGCCGACGGAAGACGTGTTCTGGTTGATACCATGTTCGGCAAAGAATGCTCTAACCTCCTTGTTGTCCAGGTTTGTTCCGTTGTCCATCATGATCGTTCTTGGTAGCCCGAATCTGCATATAATGTTGGTCCATACGAACTTGACGACGTGACTCCCTTTGACGGTGGGATAGGCTTCTGCTTCAACCCATTTGGTGAAATAGTCGGTTGCCAGAAGGACGTACGCATTCGACCGGATTGCTTTCGGTAAGGGTCCCACTATATCCATTCCCCATCGGGCGAATGGGTGCGGTACTACAGTGGGATGCAGGAACTCAGCTGGGCGATGGATTGCATCCCCGTGCATTTGACAGGGCTTGCACCTACGGACGTATTCTTCGGTATCCCGAGAAAGGTAGGGCCAAAAGTACCCTTGAGACAGCACCTTATGGGCGAGGGACCTGCTGCCGGAGTGGTTTCCACAGGCTCCACTGTGAATCTCGTGCATCACTGCTCTAGATTCTGACGGCGTGATACATCTCAGGTAGGGACCAGAAAAGGATTTTCGGTAGAGTTGCCCGTTTATTATTGAGTACCGAGCCGAATTCCTCCTGACCTTGTGAGCTTCAGCTTTACTTTCAGGAAGAGTTCCATTACGTAAGTAATTTACCAGGGGATCCATCCAACTGGGCTCCCATGGGATGAGCATTACTCGTTCGGGCTCTTGAATGCTGGGCCTCTGAATAAAATCCAACAGTGCAACCCGAGTTAGATCCTCTCCCGCTGAGGAAGCTTGATTAGCCAGGTGGTCAGCCTCAGAGTTTTCATTCCTGGGGATTTGGGTAAAGGTAACTTTGTGAAAACTTTCTGTCTCCTTCAAAACTAGCGCTCGATACAATTTCATTGTCGGGTCCTTTGTTTCGTATTCTCCGTTGATCTGACGGACAATTAGTTGAGAATCACTGTGTACTGCTAAGGACTGAATTTTGAGGCTTCTGGCTACCCTCAAACCGGATACGACGGCCTCGTACTCTGCCTCATTGTTTGTGGCTGGGAACTGCAACTGCACCGACATATGAAGGCGTGTCCCATCAGGTGTTAAAAATTCTAGGCCAATTCCTGATCCGGAAGAGCTGGCTGATCCATCCACAAAAATCTTCCATGTATCCAGTTCACTGCCCGGGTCTGGCTCCTCAGTCTCACTTTCGAGCAAAAAGTCCGCTACAGCCTGTCCTTTGATGGAGACCCTGGGTATGTATGTCAAATCGTATATGCCCAACTCGATGGCCCACTTAGAGATTCGCCCTGACAGGTCAGGCTTCGACATAATAACCCGTAGGGGTGTAGCTGTTGGGACAACGATCGGGTGGGCTTCAAAATAATGCCTTAGCCTTCTTTTGGCGTTCACCAGTGACAGAATCAGTTTTTCTTGCCTGCTGTATCTAGTTTCTGCCTCAGCCAAGGATTTACTGGTGTAGAATATTGGCATTTGAAGATTCTCGTCTTCTCTGATGAGGGCGGCGCTGGTTGAAGCGGAGGATACTGCCAAATAAAGGTATAAGACTTCATCGGGGGTTGGTGTAGACAAGACGGGGGGCATGGTCAAATATTCTTTTAGCCTCGCCAGGGCCTCCGATTGTTTGTGACCCCAGATCTCTCTCCCTTCTTTACCTTTATTGCCTGAAAGAATGGTCGGCAACGATCAGTGAGTCGTGAGATGAATCTGCTAAGTGCTACCACTCTTCCCGTCAAGACTTGAACGTCTTTATGTGTTCGGGGCTCCTTCATCTCTAGCAGGGCTTTGACTTGTGTCGGGCTGGCTTGGATACCAGTCCGGTCCACGATGTGCCCCAGGAACTGCCCAGATGATACACAAAAAGAACACTTTGCTGGATTAAGCTTCATGCCATGGGACCTGAGGGTAGCGAACACTTGGCGCAGGTGAGTGATGTGGTCCTCCTTCTTTCTGCTCTTGACTACAGTATCATCAATGTAGGCTTCGATTACTGTGCCCATCATGCCTTTAAAGATCTTGTTGACCAATCTCTGGAAAGTAGCACCTGCATTTTTCAGTCCGAAAGGCATAACTTTAAAGCAGTATGTACCTGTTTCAGTAATGAAGGAAGTTTTTTCCTCATCCTTAGGGTTCATTTTTATTTGGTTGTAACCTGAATAGGCATCCAGGAAAGTTAGACGGTCATAGCCCGAGGTAGCGTCAACCATCTGGTCGATCTTTGGGAGTGGAAAACTATCCTTCGGGCATGCCTTGTTCAAGTCGGTGAAATCAACGCAAACTCTCCACTTGCCATTTTTCTTTTGGACAACCACGACGTTGGCAAGCCATTCGGGATACCTGACTTCCCGGATGAAGCCGGCCTGGAGCAGTCTGGATACCTCATCTGCTATAATTTGGTTCCGATGTGCACCCATTCGCCTTTGCTTTTGCCTGATTGGTTTGACGTTTGGGTCAACATGCAATGAGTGCTGTGAAACGTCGGGATCTATCCCCGGCATGTCTGTATGCTCCCATGCGAAGACGTCGGAGTTGTCCTGCAGCAATTGTGTTAGTTCTTCAAATTCAGAATCGGTGAGGGTTGTACCTGCAAAAGTAACTTTTTCCGGGCTGTTGGGCACAACACAGATCGGTTGTAGTGGTTCAACCACAGTCGGGGTGCCCGGCTCCCCATTCTTTAATTGCTATTTGGAGCACGAACTTTGCTCCTTCGATCGAGGTACCCCTGGGGCCTGAGCCTTCCGGATCTCCTTCAGAGTGACCGAATAACATTCCTTGGCGGCCACCTGGTCACCCTTGACATCAATGGTGCCTGTACCGTCAGGGCTTAAGCATCTCATGACCTGGTGAAGAGTTGAAGGCACACCTTGCATTCGGTGAATCCATCCCCTTCCCATAAGCAGATTGTAGGAGGGTTTGGCGTCCACCACAACGAACGTCTCATTCAGGATCCTATGGGCGGCAGACACAGGTAACTGAACTTCACCGATCGGCTCGATCTGCCTGCCGTCAAAACCCGCGATGGGGCACCGGGATGTCATAATTTCAGAAGGGTTGATTTCGAGCTTTTCGAAAGCCCATTTGGTGATTATGTTGGCACTGCTCCCAGGATCGATCACGACTCTTTTCACAAGGCAGTTGGCCACCATTAGGGTCACAACCAGAGGGTCTTCATGCGGGGTTTGGACGCCTCGAAGGTCCGACACCGAGAAAGTGATGTGAGTTTCTTCAGCCTTGTACCGGGCTTCACTAATTTCGTTGACTTTTCTCATTTTGTGGGCTTTCCGTAGATAGCTTCGGCGCGATCCTTCGGTTTCTTTGGGTGGCGGGCCACCATGAATCATATTGATGATTTTAACCGGTTGTGCATCCGAGGCGTTTCGAGGGACGCCGGGGGCGCGTTGATCGGTTCTTGGCCTGTCTCGTTGTACGTAATCCCGGAGTACTCCGCGAAGTAGTAACGTCTCCACCTGTTGCCTTAGATTGCGGCATTCGTTAGTGATGTGCCCGAAATCACCATGGAAAACGCAGTGTTTTGTCTTGTCCCTCTGGTCAAGTGGTTGTCGCATGGTAGGGGGTTGCTGGAAAATCCCTTTGGCCTTGTTCTCCTGGTAAAGCTTTGCAAGGCTCACCTTCAGGGGTGTTATCCTTTCTTCTAACCTGGGTCGTTTGGATGGCTTTGGGATTGATAATCCCGCTGGGGCAGACGATCCCGGTGGAGTTGATCGCTTCCGATCGGTCAATCGATCCTTGGACTGAATTTCAAGGCCGACAAAGGCTGATCTTCTCTGCCTGATAGTTTCTTCCTCTTCAATTCTCAAGTACCCCTGGGCCCTAGAGTTTAGTTCCCCAATTCCCGATGGAGGGCGCTTCACCAAGGATTGATGGAATTTTGTTCCAGGAATGAGGGCCATCCTGAATGCCTCGACCGCAGAGTGCTGGTCACAATTATCCACAGAAGAGGACTCGATGTTGAATCGGGACAGAAAGCTTTTCAGTGACTCTCCTTTCTCCTGGATCATGGTGAAGAGGCAGGATATGGTCTTCTTCTGTCTCTTGTTTCCATAATACTGGGCGATGAAGAGCCTGGTCAACTGTTGCCAGCTGCCAATGGATCGGGGTGGCTGCTTCCTAAACCATAATAGGGCGGCCTCAGCAAGGCTTGTGGAGAACACCTTACATAGCAGGGACTCGTTCTCGGCGTACATGGTCATTTTCTGATGAATTTGGTATATGTGCTCTTCGGGATCCCGCGTGCCATCATAAGGGGTGAACTGTGGCATAACGAACTTCTTTGGGAAAGGCTCTTGGGTTATTTCCTGAACGAAAGGCGACTGTATCAATTCAGTGGACGCCTGGATGGCCATGTCGTCCGTAGATCGAGACCTCAAATCTCCGAGAACTTTCCTTTGGAACTCGTCCATCATTGCTTGAAGTTTCTGGGGGGTTATAGACTCGTCGACTGCTGGAGCCTTTCGCGAGCGCTGAGAAGATTCGGCGTGCTCTTCAGGTTGGTTCAGAGAATGGTCGATCGCCGCCACCGGAGGGTTAGGTGTAACTGCCGGTGAGGCAGCTGCTGGTGGAGCCAACCTCTCCCTGAGCTCTGCATTCTGTTTCTCCAAGGCCATGCTACGTTCCTCTGCAGCCGCCAAGCGTTGAAGAATTTGCTCCATGGTCTGGGAGTCCTCTGCACGATTGTCCTCGGTGGGCAGAATGCCTGCCTGTGAACGGGTGACTGGCATTCTCGTCCGGGGAGGCGGTGAGTGGAGGTTTTTTGGAAGTGGAGGGTCTTTTGCCTGTCAAACAGACTTAGCTTTTCGAGATGGGAAGAAGGAGGCGATTTTACAAGTACCGAAGGGCATTTGAAAAATCAGGAACCTCTCTCGTTCCCACAGACGGCGCCAATGTGTAAACACCTTAAAATGTTCAACACTTCTTCGAATGCCTCCATTAATTTCTGGAATTTCTTTATATACATCTCCTAAATGGACTTCCTCCTGTACATTTAATCAGGGTCCTTTATTACATACCTCCTCTGAATGGGCTTTATTATTGGGTTCATAAATATCTTGCTGGCCCATAAACTTGATGGGCCTGATGACAGATGGGCTCAATTGGGCTGGACATTTTCACTATTACAGATAGTAATTCATACAGTAGCATTTATAAAATATTTGCAAGAGATAAGCTAAATTTATTTGTCACCGTAAGAGAACTAAAGTTGTATTTAAATTATAAATAATTAAATGCGTGGGGAAAAAGAAAGTGAGAGTTCAAATAAGTATTAATAGGATTTTCTTTTTACTTTAGAATTATGTTAAAATATTAGCTTAAAATAAGGGAGAATTTATCAAAGGAAAAAAAAAAAAGAGATAAGATATGTTCGTATATAAGACGTTTTAGAAAGTAAATAATAATAATAATTAATTAATATTGTCATTAAAAATTCAACCAGGCATGTATTGTACTCTTCTTGTTATTTTAATAATACACATATACAAGTTGGAGAAGTAATAAAAGTTAAGAAGTTAGATATTTATGTGGAATGTTTGATAAGCTAACGAATTTTTTTCATGTTTTAGAATTCTCATTATTAATACACAAAAGTCATGTTTAAATGGATTTTCAAATATTACTTTTGGCTTCATGTAGATAAAAGTCATTATTAATACACAAAAGTTATGTTTGAATTTTTTTGTAGAAGAATTTCTTGATCTTGGAATAACGTTTTAAAGAAATTGGGGAATATCAGCTTCTCGAAATAGCTTCAACTTCTTCTTCTTTTTTTCTACTAGAAACAAAAGTTATGCCAAACAGGATCTTAATGTATTATCTCAATAACCTCTCACTATTTTTTTTACAATGGTACCTATTATTAATTTTTTGCAAAAAACTCATATATTCTTCCATCATATATTTCTTTTATAAATAGTATATACATATATATTAGGAATAATCAACAATTTTAGTAGAATTTGATAATGTAATTATATTTATTATTCAATGTTATTTATATGACGGAATAAAATTAAAGGTTTATAACTAATAATCATTATAAGTACTACATACCTAATAACATATATATTAATGGTTATTAGTTATAACTTTTTAGTTTTTTTTGAAATATGAATGTAGTAACTATTTAGAATTAAAAGCAGTAATTAAATAATGTAAATTTTTTACTATCAATTTAATATTTTATTATTGATCAAATTTTTTTAGTGGTAAAATTTACTTTTCAATAGATTTTTTATTTTGTAGATATTTTTATATTTTGTATTTAAAATAAAATAATATTTATATATTGTATGTCTTATTTATTTATTCTATCCTTTTTTATAACAAGGGTGGTGTAGTAGGATTAGGTGTAGATTTGAATTAAGGGATAACTTTGACTTTTTGCATGCAAATTAGAATAACTTAGGGCATTAAAGTTATTTTATCTCTTTAAAGAGTGTCATTGTAACAAAATACAAATCTCGGGAGTTGGGACTACACTTGCGTTCCGGCATTTAAGTGGAATTGACCGAAACCTGAGAGTGTGTTAGTGCAAATTACCCATAAAAATAATAACGTCATGTGTAATTAAACCAAAATTCTTGAAGGTTTAGTATGTTTTATCATTATTATTTCAATTATGGGAAGGTTAAGCAAGGTTTACACGTAATTGTAAATATCTAGTATATGAGAAGGGGCTAAAAGCCCAGAAGGCAAATGAAAGGCCTATCAAGGATAGGCCTAATGGATCTAGGCTCTATTCAGTAATAGCGAATCTTTTCTTTCATGAAAGCCCAAAAGAAGTATGGGCATGTTTTGTAATTGGTTTTGGTACCAGTTTTTTGGTTTTGGTACGAAATTGTGGTACCAATCCATGTTTGGTAGGATTGGTGTTGGTACAACAGTACCAAACCAATGGTACCAAATGATGGTACCAACCCATGATTTTAGAACCATCTAATGAGGTGGTTTTTGGTGGTGCGGTACTGTAGTAACCAAAACCAAAACCAAATGGTTACACCATCTCACCCCAAACCTAAACCAAATAGTTGCACCATATTAATATATTATATTAATATTAAAATATATTTTTGGAAGTTATTTTAATATTATAGTTTTATTATCTTTCCTAAAAATTAATATATTAATATTAATATATATTTTTGAAAATTTAATATATTTTAATATTATAGTTTTATTATCTTTCCTAAAAATTAATATATTAATATATTAAAATATATTAATATTAAAATATATTTTTGGAAATTTAATATATTTTAATATTATAGTTTTATTATCTTTCCTAAAAATTAATATATTAATATTAATATATTTTAATATATTAATATTAAAATATATTTTAATATTAAAATTTTATTATATTAATATATTAATATTAAAATATAATTTTGGAAGTTATTTTAATATTATAATTTTATTATCTTTCCTAAAAATTAATATATTAATATTATTATATTATTAATATTTTAATATATTAATATTAAAATATATTTTTGGAAATTTAATATATTTTAATATTATAGTTTTATTATCTTTCCTAAAAATTAATATATTTATATTTATATTAATATTAATATATTTTAATATATTAATATTAAATATATTTTAATATTATAAATTTTAATATTTATAAATAAAATATGAAACCATTCCAAGTTACCAAACATGGTTTGATTTCGGAATTTCAACCCATACAAACTCTACCAAACATGGTTTGGTTTTTTAGCATCACTTTTTCTCACACCAAAACCATCTGCACCAAACATGGTTTGAAATCAAAATAAAACTACACCAAACCAAATCCAACCAAACCCAACCCAAAATCAAAAATTAACACCGCACCGCACCGTTACCAAACACAACCTTAGGAAAGCAATCATGTTCCCGTTGTTACGCCATTTTAATTTATTAACTAGGTTGTTAAATGGAAAAATTCATTTTATTAAGTAATATTAAACTACAATCTTGGTATTAATCAGCCAGACATTGGGAATGACTAAATACCGATAACTATTATGTAAAAATTACAATTTTTTTGGACGAAAATTTTACTTCCGATAAATATAATTGTAACTTTGGTGTGAAAGTTGTTTTGTACGATTTAGTGACACGAGACAAAAAAATAATCAATATTAGTATTTTGTACAACTAAATGGCATGAGATATATATAATGATAAAATCGTAAAGTTTGTAAAACGGTAAGAGTTGGATAAAATCGTAAAGTGTGTAAAACGGTGACAGTTGATTTATAACAACATATGACATTTGTACATGAAGAATGGTGGATAAGTATGAAATTGTTAAAATAATTAAAATAATAGCGAGTGAAAACATGCATAAGATGAAGAAGACTGAATGATAGATAAGTATGAAATATATAACTTTAATGTTATGAAATTGAATACGGTGACCATTAAACTATAGAGTTAACCAGCGGTGGTAAGTTAAACTCCATTATGGAAGATGTTATATGAAATAATTTTCTAAAATATGTTATAATTTCTTCGACTTTAATAATTTTTTAAGAACAAACTCCTAGCTTCTTGGGCTACTTCCTTTCAAGCACTGCTCTCAGCATGTCATAACAACAAAACAAAAACTCCATACCGGAAAAGCATTACCTTCTTCCTATAATGGAATATATATATATACTAGTAAAGAGCACGTGCAATGCATGTAAGAACATTTATATAATATAATTTAAATATATAAAATTAAAATTTACTGTATCACTAATTTATATATTCACTTCAAAAAACTCATCCATCCATTTTCATTGCAATAAATAAATAAAATTTCAATTTAAAAAAATACACCATAAATAATTTTAAAAATGTCTGACACAAACATCAATTAAAAAGAAAGTAATTATGATATTTCAATAATTTAAAACAATAATAAATAGATATTCAAACACTGAAATTCAAAAACTAAATCAAATGATGAATAAAAAAATAATCAAATAGGTCAATATAATATAAATTATATCATAAATTTAATTCCTCAAACTCAAGTAAATTCATAACTAATTAAAATCCAATAGTAATAAACAAAAACAATATAAAATATAGTAGAAAATTATAAATTAAGAAAATAAAATAAATAAATAAATAATTTTTTAAACTCAAATGCAAATTAGTAACATTCCATTAAGAAAAAAAAGTTATATGATCATAAAGGGTAAACAATAAACATTTTATTATGAATTCAATTCCTCAATGTCCAACTATTATATATAGATATAAAATATTAAATAAATAAACAATATTCAAATTCATATATCAAAAAACTAAAAAAAAATCAAATTCAAATAGATATAGTTAGGGGAAAAGAAAGTAAAATGAATTAATGAAAACTCAAACTAACATATCATTAACCAAAATCAAAGAAGAAGAAAAGAAAGAAAGATATGACAAATATTGATTAACTGGGATATCAAAATAGTTATAAACTAACATACGAGGTAGGGAGAATGGTAAAATAAACAAAAATTCTCTATTCTACATAAAGCATGAGAAAAACTTATAAAATATAAAGAAATAGTAGAGTATGGAGCAAAGAGAAAAAGATACCTACAAAGCGCCTATTACCCAAAAACACTTCTAATTGATAATCATCATTATAATATGGCGATATGATTTATAAATAGGTCTAGAATTTGAGAAAAGATATAATTCTATGTATTGAAAGAGATTTTTTTATTTTTTTTAAGGAGTCTTGATGGATTTAAACTATTCTTAACAAAACACTTTTCTTTGAGAAGAGAAATAATTTTCGGTGTAAAAAGAGAATTTATTTTGTTTAACTACTATAGAAGTTTAATCCATACTAATTGACTAATTTTAATTATCTTTTTACGGTAACATAAGTACTGTTAAACTTTATCTTATACAAATATAATTTTAATTAACTACCTAAAAACCGATTGTAGTATCAGATTAAGATTTTAGTTATGTTTAAAATTGATAAGCTCAAATAATTTAATTATTATCCTATCTGGATATATATATCATTAGACCAATAAACTTTTAAAACTTTATTTGAACCAAAACTCTACTCTTAATATTCCATAAAGAGTCATTCATAAAATGAAATATATAATAGTCTTTCAAAATCAGATTATTTTCAGCCCCTTATTTTTAATTTAATTTAAATGATATATTAATTTGAATCCTAAAATGAAATATATAATAGTCTTTCAAAATCATATTAGTTTCAGCCCCTTATTTTTAATTTAATTTAAATGATATATTAATTTGAAACCTAATTATAATTTAACTCTAAAAATTATATTATTTAGCAAATTCAATTGTTTTTTGTTTGATTATTTTTTATAATCACGTGTCTTTTCTAGAATGTTCATTAATTACAAAGTGGGGTGGAGTGATGTCTATTATCTCAATTATACTTGAACTCTTTAATTAATTTTTATCATATACATGATTATTTATCTTTTTAATTTTGATATAGTACAATCATAAAGTTAACCTATTTTGTAATTCTAATATTTTTAAAACTCTGTCCTATCCTATAATTACAATATTTTATAAACCTTTTCTTCTGAGTGCAACCTTCTTATAATCAAACTCTAACATGATGTCTTATATAAAACATTTAATTTGAACTATATATATGATTTTAACTATACTTATATCAATTTATTTTTAATTATGTTTTAATTCTCAACATAATTATAGTACTTATACTCCACCTCTACCACCGTTGTTGTTAACTGTACTGTATTAAATTGCATATTACTACTCTTAAAAGTTTATTTTTTATATTATATGTAAATTTAAATTTTGTTGAATTTAAACTCGATCGATTATTTAGTGTATAAATTGTGTTGCTAATTCATCTCCTCAAAATTAAAAAATGAGTTGGAAACTCTTTACAGTTTTAATAGTAAACTCTGTTGTTTACTTAAAAGTAGAATTCTTACAAATTTTATTAAGTATATCAAAACTAAATGTACTTATCAGAAGAGTTTTAGTAATTAAAGTAGAATTATTAAAAATTTTATTAAGTATATCAAAACTAATTGTACTTATCTAGGAAAGTTTTAGTCTTTATTAAATAATTATAATTATATTATTATTTAACTCTTCTCTAAATTGGTTTTATATGGGATTTTTATTATTATTATTCATGGATAAAAATATATTTAGAAAAAGAGAAAATAGAGTTCTGACTATATTTCAAGCATGATATTCTTTGACAATTTGACGGACTCTTTAACATGAGAGATTTGTATTACTCGAACAATAATTACAAGGAAGAACAAATTTATTTTTAAATTTAACCGAGAGGTTTCTATATTTACCAATAAATATTGAAGAGATCTATGTAATTAATTATTCTTTTTTCTTCGTGCCAAAACTATATACTTCCATTTGCCATTTTTCAATATAAAGATACATAAATTTGGATATATATCAGGTCCGAATTACTAATGAATATACAATCAATTATTGTCAATAAGGAGTTTTAAAGATAAATATACTTGAATTTGAAGTTAGGATAATCATTAAATTAAATTCACATATACCATTGAAATATTAGAATTTGGAGTTAGGTCCAAGTTTTTATCCCTATAATATTAGAATTCCATTTTGTTATAAATACTTGTTTTAGGATTCTAATTGGCCCAAATTTCCAACTTTAATTACAATTATTTTGTTATAAATACCTGTTTTAGGATTCTAATTGGCCCAAATTTCCAACTTTAATTAAAATTATTTTGTTATAAATACCTATTTTAGGATTCTAATTGGCTCAAATTTCCAACTTTAATTAAAATTATTTGAAATACTGAAATGCTTAAATACTGAAACCCTTTATACTTTTAATCGTAGTATATATATATATATATATATATATATGGAGGGTTTTAATGTGAACAAGATAACTATCTTTTTCCTATAGTCCAGGAGAATAGTATTTATAATTAATAATATCTAATTATTTAATATTTAATATTTTACTTCAGTTATTAATAGAGTTTTATTTAAAGTTTATTTAAAAGTTAGTGAATTTGCAATACTATCTATAAATAAAGAGTGTAATACTGTATTTGGTTAAAAAGAGAATCCCAATATACATTACCTAAGATTGAAAGCAGATGAATTGATTATATTCGCTATTCAATTATATACAGTTAATAGGAATAACATATAAATAATTTTGTAATAGTGAATGAATGTTATTTTAATAATTTTAATATTTTATTTATGAATTTGATGGTAAATGAGATGGAGTATTCCATCAAAATTGATAGTATAAGAGGTAATATAATACTTGGGGGGGGGGGGGGATTTTATGATTAAAAATTAATCGTATAAGGAATTATAATAAGGGTTAATTTCAGTAAACCCCCCTATACTATCCAGATTAATCAACTAACCCCTTGTGTGTCTACTTTGCCCCTATACTATTCAATTTCATCAAATTGCCCCCTCACTTCTCAAAATGCCTAAACTACCCTCAATAGTATAAGGGGGTTTAGTGAAATTAATAGTATAAGGGGGTTTAGTGAATTATTTCGGAAAAAATAATATATACTTTTTTCAAAAAAAATTTCTTTCGAAAATATGATTTTTTTTGCGAAAAAGTATATATTATGTTCCAAAATATAAATTTTTTTTGCAAAAAATATATATTATGTTCCAAAATATGATTTTTTTTCCGAAATGTTTTTTTTTTGCGAAAAAGTATATATTATGTTCCAAAATATGAATTTTGTTTTCGAAAAATAATATTTTGGAACAAAAATGTATATATTATGTTCCAAAATATGAATTTGTTTTTTGAAAAATAATTTTCGAAAAAAAAATTATATTTTGGAACATAATATATATTTTTCACAAAAAAATATTTTTCAAAAAAAAAAAAATCATATTTTGGAACATAATATATATTTTTCGCAAAAAATTATTTTTCAGAAAAAAATCATATTTTGGAACATAATATATATTTTTTGCAAAAAAATTATTTTTCGAAAAAAAAATTCATAGTTTGGAACATAATATATACTTTTTCGCAAAAAAAATATTTTTCGAAAACAAAATTTATATTTTGGAACATAATATATACTTTTTTCGCAAAAAAATACATATTTTGGAACATAATATATATTTTTTCGCAAAAAAAATATTTTTTCAAAAAAAAATTCATATTTTGGAACAAAATATGATTTTTTTTCGAATTTTTTTTTTTTTTGCAAAAAGTATATATTATTTTTTCCGAAATAATTCACTAAACCCCTTATACTATTAATTTCACTAAACTCCCTTATACTATTGAGAGTAGTTTAGGCATTTTGAGAAATGAGGGGACAATTTGATGAAATTGAATAATATAGGGCAAAATGAACACACAAGGGGTTAATTGATTAATCTGGATACTACAGGGTTTACTGAAATTAACCCTATAATAATTACCCTATATTCAATATATAGATATTTTTGAAAAGAATTTTCCTGTATACATTATTTATTCTCAAAATAAAAAATTAGTGGATTAGTTTTATAGTGGTGGACTCTATTTCACCGGAACCCATCACCAACGAACCAGAGATTGCCACGTCACCACCCTAAGAGTTGATTTGCAGAAGTACAAGCCTTAAAAGCCAAAACGTAAAGGGTTGCACCAGAATAACGTCGCAGAAGATCCTAGCTCCATCATTTCAATCTCTCTCGTCTTCGGTCATAAACACAGTCTCTCTCTCTCTCCATATCCTCTGTGTGATTATTTGGATCCAATTTCGAAGCAATCGTGACCTCGCGAGTTTGCCTGGTTCGTAAATCTATCAATTTATTTATCGCTCTACATTTTAAGTTATTCTATATATGTGATCTGTTTCCATTTCAGATTTCTCTCTCGATATATATATATATGTGTATATATATATATAATATGTATATTCATGTATACATTTACCTATGCGCATGTATTTTGCAATATAAAACTCTTTGTATCTCAGCTCTATCATTTGATTTAGGGAATTTGCAAATTACAAAGTGAAATATAAATTGGCGATTCAGATCTTCACTCGATTCTGAATTACTTCGTCGATGAATTTTCTTGACTGTTTTTCGCAGATCTTTTATTGTATATGTGAATACCATACATGTTTTTGCAGTGAATTTGCTAGTTGGAATTTTTGTAGAAGATTCAAAGGTTCATAATTAATTTTTCTAAATTTGAGTTTACTATAGGTTTGGAACGTTGGGATACTTTCTACTAATAGCACAAATATAAAACATGTTTATGAAATGGGCTCTGCTGAATGTTTATATATCATATATGTGATTGTTGTGATTGTCGCATTGGCTTAGCCAAGTTGTTGAATTAGGCTTAATTGTGGGTGTTTCTTATTTTAACTTGTCTTTATATTCAAATTTGAATTTTCTGAATTTTAATTTGGAGTCCTGCATTTGTCGAGCAATGAGTGGATTGAGTGAAATATGAATTTTGGTTCTATAAGTTGATGAAAAAATAAAGAGGTAAGTGAAGAAAAAGAGCCTGGAAAGGGCTGCTAATGGAAAGAAGTCTTACCTGTAGTTTATATGGAAAATCTAGATAAAATTTTAGAGGGTTAATTTATCATGCATTACTCACTGAGCATTAGAGTGCTTTTTTTAATGTCCTTCCTTTTTTAACTTAACGCAAGTGAACTTCTAGCAAATTTTGTGCTATATATAAAGTCGTGTGGGTTCGCTTGTGCTTTCACAGTCTGTGTATCTATTTATCTCTCTCTATATATATATGGTATGACTAGCAGTTTTGTGCTCACTTGTGTGCAAGAAATTCATCCACAGCATATGTGGTAACCAGGTAGTTACCAAAAATATATTACAGGATCATACTGTCTTACATCATGGGGGGTGATTCAGTTTATCTATTAAGTAGGATTAAGTAGGATTGTGGCTCCTTATGTCCAATGCAATCACTATCTTATTTTCTTCCCCATAATATTATACTATTTCTTACTTATCAAAAAAAAAAAAAATTCTTCCCCATAAGAAAGATTAACAAGGGTGAAAAGACAAAGGCACACAGTAGAATGCATTGGTATGTTTAATATCTTGTTTCTTGCTAATTGTAGCTCATATATTATTTGGTATAATAGGAACCATCTGATGAATGTTTAATCTGATTGTATTATGTGCTATTGCAGCTGTTGTATGTTAGGTTAGTACAAGGACAATATGTCAGGCACGGAGGATGTTAAAGATGTTGGGGGTGCCCAACCATCATCCCAACAAGAGGTTGGTTTAACATCTGCTTATATCTTGATGGAGAACCTTATCTTCTTAATGTTGTAGCACTTATCAACAGAATCTTCTTAATGTTGTAGCAGGTTTCTCAGGACTCCTTCATAATTATAATTTTACATTTTGCAGGAGGAAGCTGTTAAAAAAAAGTATGGAGGGATTATGCCAAAGAAACCACCACTCATTTCTAAGGTGTATATATATTGATATTGTTTGTCAGTAGAATTGTCTAAAGTGGACCTAGTTTTTGCTTGTCATGATTCAAGCCTTTATTTTTTATTCCAGGACCATGAACGTGCTTATTTTGATTCTGCTGATTGGGCTTTGGGGAAGGTAATGCTTGCTCCATCATCTTCTCTTGGCTTGAAACTTGCAATAGTTGAGTACGTGCACCATGTTTATTATCTCATATTCGAAAATGATTTTGGACAATAACAGCAAGGTGTTGAAAAACCCAAAGGACCACTTGAGGCACTTCGGCCTAAGTTGCAGGTACTAATATGCTTTTTCTTCTTTCTATCCTTCAATTCTTTTTTCCTTGGCACTTTTTAATTTTTATCATGCTACTTGTTATTTGCTATAGCCACTCCACTTACCTTGTATGTAATTTTATTAGTTTGCTGGTGTTCATAATGTATTTGATATGTTCATTAAAAGTCTGATTGAACAAATTAATATTACTGGTTATAATTTTTTCATCTTAGTACAAGTTCTGAAAGGCTTCTTTGTTGACAAGTTCTCTAGATACTGAAACAATAATTTATTCTGAATGTAGCAAGATGAAATCTTAAACACACTGAGTAGAATTATTAGGAATCTAGGATCATTGGATTTTCAGAGTGTTATTGTACATGGCAGGGTCCTGACCATCTATTATATTAGTGTCTTAGACAGGGAATTGAAAAAAGGTATTTCGAACTATCTCACTAATGCCGGTCTTTATATGAATATGATCACAAGTAAACTAGTTTAACTCTACCAATTAGTCTAGTATTTGTCTAGATTGTTGGGTGGTCATTGTTTGGTGCAATACTGCAATATTAAAAGTTTGGACAGACGAGTGTAAGGATGTGTTTTCAATTCTTGAGTGGATCCAATTTATGCAGAAATGCCAAATGCTAGGTTTTCTTCCCGGTCTCCCTTGTAGCACCTTACATAGGCGGGATGAGCCTTGAGTTATGATCTTTATTTGCCTGGAATATCTGAAAGTAGGTCATACAGTGGCCTCTTGCTAGATGTTAGATAAAAGGCTGATTCTGGTGCTTGCCCGAGTTGTCAAAGGGGTGAAGTAGGGGTTTAGTGGATAAAAGAGGACTTTGAACCCTGATTTTCTGAATTTTTATTAGAAAACAGTTTGTGGTGTGCAGTACTTCCAAAGGCTGATAACATAGTTTATTCAAGTCAATACTTAATACTGTTTTTTCATGACATTTGCTCCATGAAAATATACAGTGGCAGACGAAGGAAAATTACCCGCGTATGATTTATGTGTTGTAGCAAATGGGCTTCTATTGTTAAGCCCATCCCGGATATAGCTCTTTGGTTTTGTGCAACGTGCCTCTCTTACCCTTCTTCTGCACACAGGATGCAGTTTGATTTTTGGTTGTAGGCATCTTAACTTTATTTGGAGAGAAAATTTATCCGAGGGAAGGGACTGGTGAAGACATTTTTGAATGACTTCAAATCCTCCCGTTATCTGGTGTTTAATGTTCCGGAATTTATATGGTTTAAGTGACACTGGTGGCTTTATGGGATTTTTAAAGATAGTTTTTAATGCTTTCCACCAGTTGGGATTAGTTCTGTAACCAATCACTAGGAGTGTAATTCAGTACACTTTTGTTTAACAGTTAATTTCCACTAGATTACAAGACTCAAATAATTGAGTCCGGGAAACTGTTCTAGAAACAAAACCAGCTGATCTCATACCTTTTAAAACTTGTCTTCGAGTTTGTGCAGAAAATATTTGAAATGCTTGAAATGGCTGTAAATGTAATCCATTTGAAAATGTTACTATACATCCAAGAAGTGATTACATATCAGTTACATTTTCTGATTTCAATGAAGTGGTATTATTTTTTCCAATAAATAAAGAACTTGGTAGCCTTTGCTCTATTTAGCAAAAAAATTTGAACATTCATTACATGTCTTGCCAATGATGTTTCCTTTTCTATGTTTCTGGGGCCTTCTTTCGACTAGCCAACACAGCAGCAAACACGTTATAGGAAATCTCCCTACGCTCCATCTGATGGTGAAGGTATGCACAATGATAAATTTTTCATTTTATTTTCTTGTTCCTAATTTTTGTTTAAAGGACAGTGATAAGCATGGCGTGCTTGAATTCGTTCCTAATGCCACAGTTAATGCGAATGCTAAATCCATTTTCCTCTTTGAATTACTTCCTCCTAGGGAAAATGTTCTCACCCTTTATTTTGTGATTGCAGATGGAGGAAATGCTCCTCCAGAGGAAACAACTGCAAATGAATGAGGGGCAGCTGTTGCCCCCCGCATCTTTTGAGGACGATTGTTATTCTCATATCTAAATAGGTGATGAGTAAATCTCTTTTGTTTCAATAAAATCGGTGAACATGTTATAATGTTAGCGGAAGGGAAAAGAAAAACACCTACAGTCTGTATTCGATACTTATGCAACTATAATTTCCAGAGTTCGATGTTCTGTATCTAATTAATATACTGATATGGAACGAGTTCTTACTGGAATGCGAAAAGAACTTCATCTAAAATTAAAACCTATTGTCCTGATCTTTGGTGGGAAGAATGAATCAAGCATATCGTACATTTATGTTTTGCAGTCTTTGAAAAATTCTGTAGCACTCATAGGCCCTTAAAAGTTTACCATTTGTTCACCCTAGTTGGTGGTTCAAGTTCATATATTTTGGATATTAATGATGATACCTCTTCCGTCAGATGAATTATTGTGTGTTTGTGATACATTATTTATATAAAGTGCCATATCAGCAGCCATCTTTCCTAACCACACGACAGTCGCAAAAATCCTTCATCTCCTTGATCTTTACCCCCACCACCGCTCCATACCCACTCCCACCACCACCTATATATACTGAACTCCCAAAATGAATACTTTATATATGTACACATATTATTACATCTCCTTTGTTGTATCAGTTCGTACATACCAATCCCCCCCCCCCCCCCCCCCCCCCCCCCCCTATGTCAGCTTCAATAGTTGATCAAATGAAAATTTTGAGGCTTGAACAGTCTGATACATTGACTATGGAAAGAACTGAAAACAGATCTGATACATTGACTGTGGAAAGAACTGAAAACAGATCCGACTAGAAAGCATCTACTCTTGGAGACTAAAATGAACATGTTAATATAAAAGATTTTTCTTACAGCACCTTCGATTTACAATAGCTAAACACCATTGTCCCCTCAGAATGCAGTCAAAAGTGATTAAATACTACCGGAAACGGAACAGTTAAAATCATGGTTGCCAAACCATTTTTTTCCGTGACAAATAAATATTCCAAATCAATACATCAAAATGGAATCACGTAAATGTACAGAAACATAATTAAATTTGGCCACTTGACATTCTACTTGTCTATTCTTCCCAATCAAAGTCAGTTTCCAAGAAGTTTCATCTTCCACAGACCACTAACTTAAATGTTTCCATATGTATCAGAAACTTTCTGGTGTCAAATTTCACCTCCTCTCCACAAAACCATAGACACAGAATACAAGATAAAGCCAGTTGACTGAGATGACCTGCCGGAAATGGAAAGAAGAGTCTGATTTCAGTTCCGTAGGAATGCTACTGTGGCCACACGTGATCCTAATGATCCTCCAAACATGAATGTTGGATACGAGCGAACATGATCAAGATAGCGGAATGGAGGGGGATCTCTGGTTGCTTCTTGGTCGCTGAGGGTCTCAGGTACCTGGGAGGCAGGGACCCTTCTTTGATTGAAACTATCCACCTCTTGGATCAATTCATCTTTCGTACTATTACAGGATGTAATCACCTATAATCATGACCAATAAGCACGGACATCAGGTGGAATGAACATGTTCTACAAGATGAGGTCACTTGCTCGTGAGTAACCTAGCTAACCTCAGTTCTAAACCTGTTTTAGGCCTCATAAATAAGCTAATGAGAACTCAAAAAGTAGGCAACATTGTGCAAGAAAAAGCATGATTTTCATGAAGGACAGTATTAACCTATATGTAGAAGGGGCATGTCCCTTTATATTGTTCACACCTAACAAACATATATAATAAGGAGAAAAAAGGTCTCATCGAAAAAGTAAGAGATTAGAAGCGGTAAATATGGTTACCAGTATTCCACCAGGAGCCACCAAACTTGAGACTGAATCCCAATACATGATCCTGAAATTTGAAGAACAAAGAACAAAAACATTCATTCAAATTATCTGTCCACAGCTCAAGGACATCACAGTGAGAAACACTATGGTAGTTTGCAAAGTTCAGAACACTTCAATAATAACTAATATACACAAATCAATATATGCAAACTACTTGGTCTTGCAAAAAATAAATATGATCCAGTAAACAAGATAATATAAGGGCCAGGTATTTTTTATTACATATTTTTGACTAAATATGCAAAGGCAAGTCAGTAATCAAGTTAACCTTTTAATAGGGCCATCAGGATGCAGTCCAATGGCATCTAGAGTCCCCTTATCCATAACAATCCGAAACTTCTTTTCTAGCTTTGTCTCAAGAACATCGTCAACCTGGAACCAGATCATATGTAACAAAAAATCAAATATTTTAACGAAATAGAACAATGGATGAATTTATTGAATTAGGTATGATTGAGAAGATCAAGGTGATAAAGGAACTAAAATAAGAATCCAGGCACCCATATGTACAAGTTGCAACTTAGAAGAAACTTGTAGATGTCATTATCAGAACAGAAACACTATAATTAATTATTTGTTATAACTTATGTTATGCAGGGAAAATAAAATTTGCCATTGGCAATTAACAGTTGCAAACCTGAGACTGGCCTGACCATAACCTCACCACTCTTCAATGAAATTTTATGGTTGATTGGTAAGATTGTTCCAATGACAAAAAATTACAGTACAGGATTCAATTCTCTTGTTTCATAAAATCCTCATTTCGAAGGGATAATGTAAAACCACAATTTATATATATATGTATTCTTTTTTACCAAAGGCCTTGTAGCCTGATGGTATCACCTTTCCTCCTCAAAGGGGAGGTTAGGGATTCGAGCTCCATGGGACTCATGTGGGGTGTATGAGTGTGTGAGTATCTTACCTTAAAAAAAAAAAGTTGTTATTTTTAGGAATTCTGAGTACTTCGTAACTTTAAAGGTAAACAGTCTTGAGGTGATGTCAACCAAAACCTAATCCTACTTTCAACCAACTTTATAACTCAATCCTACTTTCAACCAACTTTACATCTCAAAGCCTAACCCAGACACAAAGGTTCAGTAGATTAGGCCCAGATCAGGAAGTTCTGGTTGAATGTCAGGGGACCAAGTTCAAGAAGTTCTGCTTGAAGGTCAGCCAGACAGTCTTAACTAAGGTTTCATACTTCAGGTTGAAAGGTATCCCTCCCCTTATAACTTCCCAAACCGTAGCATTATCAAAGATAGAATTGTGAATATGCCCAAGAAATATGTTGAAAGGCTCATAAAGCTAACCTAGTAAAAGTTGCCTCTTCCCTCCTTTTGACGAGTATTTGGCTTTCAATCCGGCTCATCCATTCTCCAAATTTTAGAACAGTGTTCAAAAAGCTTTTCAGAAGAGGAACCTAATGGTTCAAACTAAAAATGACTTAGGGAGATCCCAACCTTACATCCCAAATGATTGAAACTGAAGACACTGAACATAAATATTTAATTTTTTCTTCTATATATGTGTGTGTGTGTAGACACAATATCTATTATTTGCCACTCTCATATCTATATTTTGTGACATCGGTCTATTAACATCTTGTAACAATGTTGGATCTAAAATCTGACATTTTTGTCCACTTACATGTCAAATAATAACAGGCATAAATGTGAAAATCAACAATCAGGTACCACCACAAAGGAGAAAACCCTTTCATTGCAAAAACTGGCAATTGCCCATGAAAAACCAACAATAGATTTTTTTTTATTTTTTAAAAGAAGAAGAAGCTGGAAGTACACAAATGCGGTCATCAATCTAATTCATACCAAAAATTTTATGTTGGTGAATCCATCACGATCAGCAAGGCTTCGGGAAAGGTCAATTGCTCCTTCACTATAATCAGATCCAGTAAGATCAGAGAACCTGCATCAGAAACATTATAACTTGGTTTATTATGCTTGAAGTGTTATTAAATATACTTCTTAAAGAAGTAATTTAAGTGTTAACAAAAACTAAAAAGAAAAATCAGGGATAAAAGTCAACTTGTATTCATTAAGTTTATTTATATATATATATATATATATTTTATTATTATAAAGAGCTAAAAAGTGTTAACGAACTACACTAGATGAAAATAAAAATATAGAAAACAGAGAGCACATCAACTACAGGACTGAAAGTCTTGAGATCACAAAACATGAGAAAAAACCGTAAATGAAGCTTTCCATCTCCTCTGCCTTTCCTGTCTTTCCTTCCATATTTCCTGTCTGTATTCATTCTTCCCTACCGGACCAAAAAGTGTCGCGTATTATTTCTTTATTTCTTTCCGTCACGCTGTTCTTTTCAACTTACATTATAATTCATACTATTCATTCAACCATATACTACATCTTTAGAAGCACAACGCATTGCCCATCAAATCCCTTAACCACCCAAGGATAGAGAACAGCAATGAATGATCAAGGACTGACTAGTTCAAGATGACACCTCAATTAGGATAGGCCCTATTTCTACATGTCAAATTATCTGTGTTGAACTATAAATGGACAGAACTTACTTTTCCCCAAAGAACCAGCGATCATCACTTGTCCGAAAGGGAGTTACTTATCGCCAATCTCAACTCTAGATTGAAATGTGACTAAACTGAGCATGAGCCTGACCCATCAAAAACCATTCCCCTCCTAATCTCAACCCCTTTGCCCAGTCTAAAGTTGTGAAGCCAACATAGTAATTTTAGCTACTTCTGATCTTGCACATTTTGGTGAACAGGACTCCAAACCAACGCGGTCATAATTTCTACCCCAACTAGCTAACCCTCACATATTAATCCCTTGCTATGCAAGAGGTTTTCTAATACAGGTTTTCAGAAAAAGGATATCATACCATTTATCTTCCCAAAATGTACCTTAGACCCACTCCTAATGACATTGGTTGGCTATTGACAATATGTGAAAGCCAAAGGGGACAAACTGGTTACTCTTTGTAACACCAGTCAAATTTCCCTTTCTAATTTATTTCTGATAAGCATCAATTTGCTTCACCAGCTCAATTAATATAACCCAACTGTTTTTAGCTAAAACATCGTATGGAATACTCGCTCAGTAGGCAGATTTCAGAGATTACCCCTGCTTAGCAAGTTCTTGAAGAAGCAGACCATTGCCAGTTCCGATGTCAAGTATACTCCAACTGGACAAATCTTTGTCACCCTGTTCAACAGGATCCACTTTGTTTTCATCAATATGATTTTGCAAGTGACCTTGAGCAATGCCAGTGCACAAGCTTTTGGTCCAAGAAGCCACAGTTTCCATAACATCAGCCCCAAACCTGAAAGAAAGGGAAAGAAGAAAATCATATATCTCTCCACTCCCTGCTAGCTGCGTAAAGAAAAATACACTTTATTTCCTAACTATTAATCATGATTGAGCAGAGGCAGCAGAAACATGTCTGTCCACAATTAGCTTAATAGATAAAAATTACAAGCAAACTAGGGCAGTAATATGAGAAATATCATCTTTTGTTAACTTCTCAAGTTGCTTCTTTCCATCTTTTGTAATTTCTTTGTGCTGTCAAAGTATCATATCGGTCCACAAAACGTCTTAAAAAATACCTGAAATTATCTACTTATCATTTTATAAAATTTTCCAACCAAAAACATAATTTTAGATCACCAAAAAGGATGTGGAGGTAATCTGGTCGCCAAAGAAGGTAATAATGTCGAATGTTGATACGAGGGATTTCCGGCCTACCAGCTAGGTAATTGTATATAGTTGGCTTCCAAGGTTTTGTTATCGGAGCTCCAAAGGGTAATTAAAGCAACTCTTTTCAGTCTTAAAATTCACTTGCATTGTTTTACTTGATCTACTGAATTTATGTGTCAAAATTCCATTTTAAATACTTGATTTTTTCTCTGTACTTATATATTTAGTTCAATGAGGAGCACTTGCATTTGAGTCAAGGAGACACCTTTTGTGAATATTAATCATCTTCTTTTCTGTTGTTCCGTTGCTAACATGTCGTCTCTCATTTTCCTAGTTCAGGGTATCTTTTTTGATGCCTCGAAGAATAAGGGGCCTGTTAATAGAGCAAGGAAGATGCAGGAACGGCTTCCATTAAGCCTGAGATAGAGCATTTGAAGGGACATGATTGATAAATCACTTAGAGGAGGCAAATCACCCCTCCCAAGTCCCATTTTGGTTCTCATATACCATCGCTTGGTGTGTGTGTGTGTGTGTTAGTGTAATGAGGCAATTAGTATTTTCATTTGTACGTGTGTAATGAGACAATTAGTATTTCCACAGATTTTTTTTATTGCTGGACGATTCATGCGTTACTTTGGATGGTATACATCATGGTATGTCCCCACTTTGGCACTTCCAGAAAAATCTGTCTTATCAGAAGAAAAAAAATCTTAATTTGAAAATTGAGATAATAACAACATACTCATTACAAGACAATCAGAATGTGGTAGGGAAAAAAAAAAATTAAGAGTGCTGTAGTAACTTGTGCTAGGATAAAGAAATAAAGAAATGTCTCCTACAAGGGACCATATTTCCTTTGTAGGAGATGAAATAAAGAAATGAATTAACAGAATATAAGAAAGAGAAAGACCCATTTAAGACAGAGGGATGTGAAAGAAAGATAGGAGACAAAGATAGAAACAAGAAGATGAGAGGAAATACAGATAAGAAAAATGCCAGAGAAGAAATATGCGGCATCTCCATTGTATGTTGGCTTGCTTTCAGGCAGTTTCAGGCTTGAAAATTAATTCCAGGAAAAGTTCGATATTTCGGTGGGTGAGGTGGGTAATGTTTTTGCCTTGGCTTCGGCTTTGGGCTGTAGGGTTGGTCAGCTGCCTACTGTTTATTTAGGCCTTCTGCTGGGTGTTTCTGGGCAGCAGTCGTCTTGTTGGGATTCGGTGGTGGAGCGTGTGGAGAGGCGGTTGGCGGGTTGAAAATGTCAGTATCTTTCTAAAGGTGGGAGACTCACGTTGGTTAAGAGCACGCTTTCCAACCTTCCTACTTATGTGTTATCGCTGTATCGGATCCCGTGTAGTGTGGCTCAACAAATTGAGATGCTTCAGAGGCAGTTTTTTTTTTTTTGGGGGGGGGGGGGGGGGGGTTGTAGGGAGAGGTCTTCTATCCTTCTTGTGCGTTGGGAGGCTGTGTATCGCCCTTTTCAGGAGGGGGGTTGGGGATTAAGCGGTTGATTCCTTTCAATAAAGTGCTCTCGAGCAAGTGGCTTTGGCACTTCGGTACTAAGAGAAACCGTCAGTGGAGGAGGGTGATTGCCTGTCGTCATGGGGAGGATAGAGGTGCCTGGTGTTCTGGTGAGGTTCGGATCCGTAGAGGGATAGGTGTGTGGAAGGATATCCGGAGGGGATGGGACCCTTTTGCTGCCTTTCTCAGAATCAGGATGGGTGTTGGTCGGTCTGTTTGCTTCTGGACTGATTGGTGGGTTGGTGAGACCTCTCTCGCCACATCTTTCCCTCAACTTTTTAGGATTGCGCGTTTTCGACATGCCTCAGTTGCGGACTGTTATTATCTTGATACCGGAAGGCTTGTGTGGGATGTTCTGTTCTCACACTCTTTCCAGGATTGAGAGCTTGAGGAGGTTTTGGAATTGCTGGAGCTGTTGTATTCTCAGTCGGTGGGTACCGGGCAGGATGAGTTGTGTTGGACTCCCTCGTAGTCGCGGCGTTTCTCGGTGGTTTCTTTTTTCCGTTGTCTTTCTCCTAGGGCGGTTGAGGTTTTCCCTTGGAAGGCGGTTTGGTGCTCGAAGACCCCATTCAAGGTTACTTTTTTTGTTTAGTCGGCTACTTGGGGGCGCATTCTCACCTTGGAAGTGTTGCGTCAACGGAATTTTGTTGTGGTCAACCGATGTTTCTTATACAAAAAGGATGGTGAATCCGTTGATCATCTCCTTTTGCATTGCTCGGTGGCCTACGATTGTTGGTGCCTTCTTCTTAGCCTCTTCGGTGTCACACGGGTGGTTCCGGCTACGGTTCGTGATCTCTTAGCTTCTTGGAGAGGCATGCATGTTGGGTCTCTTGCTCGTCATTTTTGGAGGGTGGCCCCTCTTTGTCTTTGGTGGGGCATATAGATTGAGCGCAATATGCGATGTTTCGAGGGCATCGAATCTTCTTTAGGGGTTATTAAAGATTATTTTATTTCGAATTTATTTTGTTGGGTGGAGGGTCGGTATTGTAACTCCATTGATGAGAAGGTAGTTTTTTTGGGTTCTCTGTGCCCTTAGGGGCTTTTGTATATGGGATGCACTCCCCGTTTGAGTGTTCTTTTTTATACATTTACTTACTTATCAAAAAAAAAAAAGGGAAGAAAGAAAGGGACTCTCCTATTTGATAAAATCTTCATCCATTTCAAACGGGCTGCCACCTTTAAAAACTGCAATGCCACTTTATAGGACCTAGAAAAACTTAAACAAATGGAAATTGTTAAAACCAACCCCACCACATATGATTATATATGAAGCCTTAAATTTCATTCCTAGGACCTCTAAAACTTCCAATAAGATAGATATAAATCAATTCTTCAATTCTCCGAGTACCATGGTATCAGCTTAATGAACTTTGATGCTATATCCATCAGCAATCAACATCAATTATGGTGCATCAAGTTTTTACTATAGATCTGCGCAGAGAGAGAGAGAGTCATAATTTGACACAACACGAAGGTTGTAACTGGTTGTAAATATGAGTAAATACTGAACATTAACAGTCAAGAAGAAGAACTACAGAGAACACTGCCCATGGAATTTGAAGAGGTAAACAAAGTGAAAAAAAAAACAGCTTATGAGCATTATATGAATTATCCATCTGTGCCAAACTAAATGGAACATTATGAGATGGTTGTTTACTTAACAGTAGGTTAGTGGAACTGATTGGGAACTAAAGAATAACAGGCCCGTTGAATAATAATATCTATGATAAGGATTTTGGAGATGGCTGTATATCAAGATGCAAGCCTATTAATCCCAAAACACACATGCACAAAAAAGAAAAAATGAAATCACAAGGTGAAACTTTTGTAATTTGAGTAAAGTCGGTGTGCTTCCAGATTGTTTGGGTGCCTGCATGTCCATGTGTACAATGGTAACCCAACCACTAGGCAATTTCCTAGGGCCCAACTTGAAAAAGGCCCAGTCAGTTCATATCTGTTCTTGTTGTAGGTTTCTTTGCAATCATAACTTGAGCCTCTAATTCAGTTAACTCTCTTCCTCTTTTTCTTTAACATATTATACTAGAATTTTCAAACTTTTCCGCTTCTTCTAAACGTTTTCTTACTTGCTCCATGAGTAATTGTTACATCCATATCCTTCCTCAATTCAAAAAATACTTGAAATTCCTAAAAGAGAGTGAAAAAAATATTTTTTGGCGGGGAAGCCAAAAAAATATTCATTGAGAGTGAAAAAATCTGACCAACAACCATGGATTAACTTCAACAACCATTGCAACAATATTATTTTTTATTCGCAACTTTAAACATAGCTTAAATTGGTAAGAAACTCAACATCCTTTGTTTCGACTTTTCAAGGCTAGGGGTTGTTTGGCTAGAAATACAATGGTAACAAATCTTCCTAGAGATTCAGTTGAAATCCAAAAAGTTTGATATGAGTTGTATAGAGCTGGTCTGCATGTGTATTGCTCACCAATATTCAACATTTTTCTGAGATATTAACTTCAAATCTCCCAAGAGATTCTTATACTCATGTAGAAATATGCAAATAACAGTTGAGAGAAGTTGCATAGCCAAAAAAAACCACTCACCAAACTTCCCCAGAATGACCGTGTTCACGAAAATTGGCTAATTCATCTGCGTATGCTGAATCCCAATAACTCTGGAAACCCAGCATTGATGAAACTGCTTCTGCATCCGGCTCCTCCTTGTCAGAACTGCTTATACACCACAAATCAAATTTCGCAAAATGTTATTCAATTCAGCACATTATTTTTATTTTTCTTCCAAAAGATACAAATCACAAGAACGTTAAATTATAGTTACTCAGATTCAAAATCTGAAATCCAAATTTTAACAATTTTTTTCTCGGGAAACAAACAGGGGCGTGAGAAATGGATTACTTGTAATCAGAGGCAGTACGGAAGGTGGCGACGGAGAGAGCTTCGGTGGCATCGGCGTGTCGCTGTTCGTCGTCGAGAGTGCTTCCATAGTCGCTCTTGATCGACCACGAGTCAGCGGCGATGGAGCGGTCGTCGTCGGAGATCAGATCGGCGGTGGTTGGCGGTCGGGCCTGCGAGAGGTCGGACTCCTCCGGCGGCAATCGAATTCCGGCCATCTGTCAGAAGAGGTAGAGAGAGACAGTGGAGGAGAGAGAAAGAGAAACCCTAATTAAAAAATGAAATTGCAGAGAGCGATATTACTGAGGGAGTGAGTGATGTGTTAACAAATATTGACCCAAAGCAAAATCAGACTCATTCCATGTTTGGCCCTTTCATTTATTGTCCATTTACAAGTAACAAGTTACAACAACAAATTATAGTACTATATGTACATGTATATATATATATATATATCATGATTATTGTTATATTATCGTGACTCATCACTTATTTTAAAAGCAGCATAAAATTGATATAATTATAGGTATCATTTGAGAAAAGCCTTGGAACTGTTAATTTACAGGGATCTTTTTACTTATTTAAGATATTTCTCAATAATTATTTTGTGTTTGTTTAGTTTAGAAAAATATATTATAGCAGGTATGATTATAGTGGTAAAGTGTGACAGGTTCTGCTATGGAGGAAGTAAATGTAATATAACTCTCATTTCATCCATTAATTTATATTTGGATAGATTTTAAGGCATATATATTCATTTAAAATATTTGTTCATAAGGTTTTGTTTCAGAGATTAAATGTAAATTTCAACGATATCTTTTATGTGGTTGATCATTTGAGATATGTGATCTAGCACAACTAATGTTGCCTAATTCATGTATGCAAGTAAAGAACATTGTTTAACAAATTGCGCAAAAGATAGGTTTTTATGCTCCTATCAATTCATAGAGATCAATGTGGTTTATTTAACTTTTTATTCACAACTTTAAAGGTTTGATTATTGTTTTTTAAAATAATGAGGGTATGTTTGGTTTGTATTTTTGAGAATAATTTTCTGTTTTTTAAAAATTAAAAATAAAAAAAATCTGTTTTGTTCAGTAATCTAGAAAATAATTTTATGCAAATTCAATTACAAAAATGGTTATTTTCATAAAACTTATTTTTATTATTCTCATAAAACAGTTATATGTTCTCAATTTTTTTTAAAAAAAAATTTAGAAATACAAATCAAATAATTCTAAGTGTTCTAAATTTTATTAATTCACGAAATCGTACATAACGAGTCCGCTTTACCAACTAAGCACACCTGTACAGGTTTTAATAGTTGCATAAGCTTCAACATAGTATGGAGATATTGCATAAAAAGCTTTATTAACTTGCTATATATAATGCAATGTAGCAACAACAATACAATATGTATGAAACAGCTACCATTTGATCAGCATAATTGCAAGTCTTTTCTCATCCTATTCCAAGCAATTTCACTTGCAATGCTGCTTCAATTTATTACATTCTGCAATGTGCTCAACAAACAGGACAACCAGCTTTTCGCAGCAAAGCCGAAACTTCTTCTAGGATTCCAATGACAACGGTGAATGTGGGCCTCTCAGAAGGATCCTTGCTAGTGCAATGTTCTATCAACCTGCATATAGTTAACATGTATTCAACGAACAGCTAAACAAATATATATAATCAGTATGAAGAATATATGTATATATATATATATATATATTGTATTGACCTTCTAGTTGAATTTTTTTGCTTTTTCAAAAAAATTTCTGCTACCCAACAAACATAATTTGATAGCATCCAACCCGGGTATTGCACCGTTTAATCCGGGTTTCGCACCGTTTAATCCACACGATCCGTGAAGAATGACTCCCGCATGGATCAGGTAAGACTCAACAAAAGAGAAACCCTTTTTCTTACGGAATCAAAAGCTCTCTGATACGGCCACCCTCTAAATCATTTGAGCTCGATCAGCTTGAATCTTATAACTAACTCACGTTATTCCTTCACATTTCATGTAATGCCTCATGTAGTAAGCTGTAACTATCTCTTCACCCAAAGCATTTTTATTCACACAGAACTAGGATATCTGAGCATCTAACCATTTGTGATTTTGGAAGCCACATACTACTTGTGTCCCACAAAAGTTGTCAAATTTGGACTTTTTAACATTTAATGGATTGAGGTTGTAGTGTGTGCAATTTTCATTTTTGTCCTTAACAATATATTATTATGGTGAGGTCTGGTATTTAGTTGGGAAAAGTGGAAAGTTATATTATATTGAGATTCGAAACGAAACAAGTATTTTGGGATAAGTAAAGTTGCAATAGCGGATAACTAATATGGGACGGAGGGAACAGTACTAATGATGCTTACTATCGATTATCCTTAAAACACATCCTTTACATGCAAACACTTCAGAAGCAAGTTCTTGAAGAAACATAAGTCAAAAAGGAAAGCAGGAAACGAAACTAAATTGCACAGACTACGATCCTTCACATGCAAAATGTTTATGGGGTTAGAGCACATAAATGTTTATGGGGTTAGAGCACATACTACTACTTTTTCATGTTTTTAGCAATAGCAATTCTGATGATATCCATAGCATATGTGATGCAAGGGGATCCGAGTCAGACGATGCTAAGTTGTCAGATTGTTCATTGATGACGCTGAATTACCTAGAGCGGGAGGATCAGTGCAAGGATGACAAAAAATCGTGATTTAGCCTAATTAGGGCGGTTTCCGTGCACGTGTCGATTTTTTGGCCATAACTCTGGCTACAAGTGTCCGATTCGCGCTTGTGACCCCAATTCGGAAAGCTAATTTCGGCGCGCACGTCATGATCACCTAGCCACGCTCGGTGCACCTCGTTTCGAGCCCTAAATATGCTGTTTTCCTTTTCGAATCTCTATTTTTAGTTAATTTTTGCTATTTATGGTAATTTTCTATTTGTCGATTATGAAATAATTCTGAACTCAATTTGGGCCAGATTTTTGGCAATCTTTTGATTTCTTTCTGTATTTCGTTTTGGTAAGACTTTTAGGGTTTTGCTATTTTTGGTAAAATCCTATTAAGGGTCGATTTTCAGCTATTTTAACCCGGCTTGTGGGTTGTTTTTTGTCATTCCCGAATATAAAGAATTTTATTGAATTCTAGAGTGGTCTCTGAATTTTGGGTCGAATTCTCCCGTTTTTCCTTGCAAATTACCTATTGCACTAGCCTGCAGAATAATCTCTATTATGTTCGGCGTCAATATGTTTATTTCTTTCACTTAACATTTCATCAGAAGGATGCTGGAAAAATATGGAAACATATTTCATCAGAAGGATGCTGGAAAAATATGGAATGGAACGAGAATCACTTACTGTTGAATTCTGCTGGGACATTTGCTTAGATGAAACTTTGGCTCAAAATCGAAGGATTTGAGATGTATCAAGTCAGACTTCATGGCAGTAAGGCGTTTTCCTTCTAGCATCTGTATGCATTACAAATACAAATATAAGTTAAAAAGAAAGAAGATATACATAGATGCAGTGATTAGTAAAAGCACAAACAAGCACTAAATACTCATTTATCGCTAGGCAGTAAGAAAAAGCTTTCAAAATATTCCCACCAGCATAATAATGGCAGTATTATTTTGAGTTAACTTGTATATTTCTGTTACTTTCTGGTGAAAAAATGTGCCCCTAGTGCTTGTACTGTGGCTCAAGAGGATGCTTAAACCTTGGTTAGCAGTACAGCCCAGGAGAGAGAACCAAACTCAGGCTTTGGGAGTTAAACTTGTAATTTCGTTATATTCGCATAGTAAAATATTTTGTCCAATTCCACCGTGCACGTAAACCACATAGATTTTTGTATTTTGTGTTTGGCGCGTTTGTTGTTGGTTCGCCACTTTTATCTTAAGAAGAAGAAGAATAAAGAGAGGCAATAGTTCAGTACCTGATAAAATATGAATCCAAATGAATGAATATCTTTGGTGGTGTCAATTGATGGACTTCTGGTTATCCTTGCATTGTCGTTTATGTGACCTGTGCAAGCAATGAGATTAGTACAGGTGATAAACATGTAAACACACCGACCTCACAACAAAACAGAAGTAAATGTACAATTGTCTTGATTGGGGTGGATCCGCTCGTACAACATTTGGACCCAATATTCACCAATCTTCAAGTGGCCAGCTTCATCTTGCAGCAAGTTTCTTGCCAAAACAAAAAAAAAAAATGAAATAATTTCCGAAAGCATCATAATAAAAATAAATGCAGTTTGAATGTTACCATCTAGAGGTATGTGCAACTACTAGAGGCCCACATAGAGAGTATTACATCTCATCATGTCAGCATTTTCCAACCAAAAAATATTATTCAAGAATGCATACTCCTCCACTCAAGCACTGAAGTTATGTTGGAAACCACATGGAGGCATAGTAAAAAGAGAGAATTTTTTCTCATGTAATATATATTTCAGGTCATTTCTCTCTTTTCTATTTCCGACTTGTTCGCCCATATATTGAGGGCTAAATCATGTGGCGTTGAAAGACTATCACGTTGGAAAGTGAAGGGGAACTAGGTGTAGAATCAGCCTCTCTTTGAAAATTTCTGAAAATTTTAGAAGAATGTAGTCAGAGGGATTCAAATATAAAGGAGCTTCTCTAATCCTTAATTATGTACTTAAAAATTTTACCTTTTGAATTCAAAGTAAATTATTGAACATCTGATTAAGGAAATTTATTGAAAGAGGAAAAAAAGGGGTAAAGGTGTGCTAGATCCCAAAAAGGTGGAACCCTTCTATTGTTTGTGGCATTGTGATTGTAGAATTTCATAATAAAATTATCATAAGCCTTTCAGATCTTACACACACGCACACATATATATATATATATGTGCCGTCGACAATGAACATAGTTTCAACTGGGACAATACTAACATGTATTCTAACTTTAAATTCTGTAAATCCGAAATACAACATGGATGCATAGGAAGTCAGGCATCCTAGTAACAGAAAGGGGGGTTTCCCGAAATAGTTTCAACAAGAATACCCAATTGATGAAGAGAATACAATTTTAAGTCATGCTGAAGCAGGTGTAATCGGCTTACCTTGGATTCAAATGATTGTGTACTATGGGGAAGGGCTTGTGCTGATGAAGGTAATTCATTCCCCTGTGAATTGACTTGCATATTAAATATTTCAAAATTGGTGATTTTGATACAAGGTTGAATCTCAGGTTATTTTCTCACATGCATATCACTGACTAATGTACTCAGAAACATGAGAAACATATTCTTTCCAGACAACATGGTCCATAGAAAATGGAAAATATATCGTTCTGACATACAAACTCGAACTCATTTCTTACTAATAAACAAGGAAACAGATCTCACAATAAGAAAGAATACAAGGTAACGGTTCTATTAAGATTAATGCGGAATAAAAAGTAAGCATGATATGCAGTTATATATTAAGAAATAAAGAAAAACTGGTAGTTTGGACATGGGAAGAATGAACAGTTCTATCTGGTCATCACTGTTGTTTCTTAAAACGAACAGAAAGGAGCGAAAGCACAGTACCTAGCAATGTCAAGTGCATATCTCACAGCAGTTGGTATGTCAAGGCGAACTTTTTTATCCAAAATCTCACTTAAGTTTCCCTAACATAGCAGAATCAAGAAGAAACAGAAACTTTAGATGCAAAAGAACCACCAAAATTTGGCTACTGAATTCGGACGCTTGCATAAAAGGGAACAAACATGAGGATAGAATGATTGACATTTGCGTGTGCTTACTTGAGACAAAAATTCTGTAATTAGGATCATATCTTCACCATGAAGAATTGAGCCAAGAAACTGCAAAATATTGGGATGGCGAAGTTCCCTTAAAAGAGTATTATCCTTGGCAGACAAAACCCTGAATTATATTTGTAGGTTATTAGCATCTTTAATTAATCAAATAGGTCATTAATTCATGAGGCTGAGAAAGCAAGGAAAAAAATAATCAGACATTTCTACTGGATGATATATGTGTCTCTTGATTACTGTCTTAACAACCCACGTTCCGCGCCACTTGACCATCTCAGATTCACCAAATACGCCCTGACATGTAAAGGCACACATATCACCAGCATCAAAATTAACTTCACAAAGAAAGCGATCGGACAGACCTTGGTAAGAATTACATTGAAAATAATTCTATTCTTTGTCTACCTGCTCAATGATTGAGGAATGCTGTAAATTCAGTTCAGACATATCAATATTCACTTCATTCGAATCTTGTTCACGACAAACTGTCTGCATGAAGAAATGAAATAAAGTTGAATATCAGAATCTGTACTATCAAACCCCATTCCAAATTTTTTTTTTTTTTCAATTAGCAGTAAATATGCCTATCTTAGCAAAGGAAGTACCATTACAAATCTCCCTCCCTCATATTTTCCTATAGCATAGCTGACACACCCGGGTTTTTATAGAAAACATCTTATCTAGATTACTTCTAAGTTCAGAGGAAAAAATTATATCCAATTTGTACATGGGTGAGACATAAAATCAATTACTTTCAAGTCCCAATCTAATGCATGAACTTGTATAATAAACTATAACGGTCACTGCTTAAGTTTTAAATTTAAATACCATAGTATGGTCGGTGACAGAATCTTTGCCTCCATTGACTTCCAGGATCCTACATATATCTCGGTGTCCGTAGAGCCTAGCATCTGTCAAAGGCTTCATTTTAACAATCAAAAACAGAATCAGATTATCAGATAGTTGTCGATGTCAAAGAAGTTACCGTTAATACATTTTAGTTATGCAGCACATGATTCAAATGATCCACTCAAGATGATACAGCCGATTCAAAAACACATTACACAAGTTTTATGCATACACATTAATTGTGCTTTTCTCATTGATTTTTAATTATTATTTCTTTTTATTACTAACCCAATTGTGTTAGGCAATTTACTATCTGTCAACACTTTAACTAATTAATATTTACTCAATTTGTTTGTAATTTATTAAAAGTTTGCAATAACTTCTCACAGGTTATTGTGTTTAGCAGCAATCTAATTCGAGGTGGGATTGAGTACTTTCTATTTGTGTTAATTATTCTTGCACTTTTATATACATATACATATATACATATATTGTATGAGAGAGATATTAGGGTGAGGAGAGAGCAGTTTTTTTTTTCTCTCACCGTCTTCTTCTTCTCCTCCTCCTCCCTTTCTCTAAACCTAAAATCTACAAAACCTAATTGGTATCAGAGCACAAACCTGGTTAGGTCTTTGTCTCATCGAAGTCATCGTCGATCGTTGGTTTCTCCATTTTTTTCGAATTGCACGATTGTACAGTAACTTTGAAATATTACTATTCTTCCCAATTTCAATATAAAGAAATCAATTATATGCTACATATCATCAACCATTGAGCGGATGCTATTATTGGAAATAGTTTAGAAATAAAAGTAATTAAACTCAACTTTGAGCTTAAATAATTATGAGATTCGAATTCCGAATTTAACGGGACCAAGCACTAATGTGTTCTCTTTGGTGAGGAGATCAAGTTGGTATAATTACATGTTCAAAACTATTAATTATTGAATGAGAAATTATCTCTCAAAGTGACTCATTTGATATGTTTGTCCCACATTGAAAATAAAGTAAAGTGTAAAGATGTTTATATATGGTTGCATTGAATGAGTGACCTGAATAACTAGAGGCATGAGAGGAGAACTAGACCATGCATGAACCATGCTAGTCTTAGCCTAACCACACACATGTGTATTGCCTGGTCCGGGCCGTGTTTTAGCACGTTCATTCATTACATACGTTTTTACTCCTATTTTGGGAGACATTTGTTCAGAATTCTTGGTCGGATTATTTTTGTTCCTCTGCTATTATTGTATTTTCGGGTCAGTTTTCTCTTTTTTGTCATATATATCTTTACAGTTGTATGCATGTTGTTTTATATATATATATATAAATATATCAGAAGACCATGTTAGTATAACAGCTATAGCTAGTAATGTTACAAAAGATATATACATATACATACAGTTCGTTGCCATCGATCTTCGAGGTTAACGTCGGCCTTGTAATGGAGTAGAAGCTCAACAATGGAGGCGTGACCCTCACTGGCGGCAAGATGGAGAGCGGTTCGCTTGTCATAGTCCTGCACATTGGGAGATATGCCTTTCCTCAACATCTGGTTCAGTCCAACTCTGTCCCCTCTCGATGCGAAGCTCAGAAAGTTTCCGATCAATTGCATGTCGAAATCGTCCCATGGATGGTCTCGATATATCCCACTTAGCATCTTTGATTCTCAAATCCAATTTCTCAAACCCTGTTATTGATTTTACACAATTTTTGATTGTTTGGAAATATTATGTGAGACCTTGGTATATATGTTCATATGAGTGAGACGTTTTTTTTGGTGGGAAAAATGGGCGATTAAGACGAGGCAGAGGCTTGTGCTTAACGACCACTTTTGATTTTTATTTGTGATGCTCAAATAAGTTACAAATTTATAGCCTAAAATATTGTCAAATTGAAAATCAGCGCAATGGAAATTAGAATTTTTCATGTTGTTTGACCCAAAATGTTTCTTGCAATTTTCTCCTTGCCATTACACCAATTCTCTATGACCCTGTTTGGTTGCTGGTTCTGGATTCATTTGGTTTGGTTTTGTCTTAGTTTTTAGAGACCAGACCATATTTGTTTTAACTTGGTATCAAAAATTGGAACCAGAACAAATTGAACCAAATGCAGTATTTTTGGACCTAGCTTTTTGTTGGGTCAAGTTGGTCTGGTTCTCAAAATTGGTAACCTAAATCAAATTGAAACAAATGGAGTATTTTTGGACCCAGTTTTTTGTTGGATGAAGTCGGTCTGGTTCTAAAAACTGGTAACCAAAATCAGAATTTCCACCATCATCCAAGGAATCAAATGCATTTCCACCAACATTCCAGATCTTAGTCTCTCTCTCGTTATATTGTACAATTTTTTTTTATATAAAAGATGAATATTAGAATGTACAAATACCAAATATTTGGCTCTTTATGAGAGGAACAAAATAATTTTTTATTTTTTTAAAATCTTGTTATAATTTCTCTCACAAGATGAGGAGGAACAAGGATATCCAAGTATTTTCAAAGCCAAAGATTGGATTAGGGGTGTTGAAGTTCAAAAGTGATCCACAAAATTACCGGCTCCATAAATTCTCTATTTTTCTTGGAATCAACCGATCCACCATGTGTCTCTCAAGTGTCTATCACATGTTTAATTTTAAAAAAATTCAAAATACGTTTTTAGCATATCAAACACATATTTTTACGCATGTGGTAAAACGATCCTAAGAGAAAGTGCATGTGCACCATAGTTACGAGTATAATAAACACTATACTAGAGTGTAAAGTAGAGTAGGCCCCTTGGGCATTACAAAGCTGGTCTTCAAACCTACCATTACCTTTGTTTACAAAAGAGCTCCAACACTAGTGTGGCATTTTTTTTTCCTACCTAATTAAAAAGAGTTAGATATTCATTTCAGCTAATCAGCTTAAACTAGCAATGCAAAAATTGCTTTGAAAATAATGCACCAGTTGATGAAGATCATATTCCATAGCCACTTCTACAATATTTTATAACTGTAATTAAATTTATAATTCCAAGTGGAGAAGCACCTAGCATTTAAGTACAACAAATTAATCACTTTAGCATCCAATTCCAATTCCAAGATTCTAATTTCATGGTTCTAAGCAAAACACGACTCCACAAGGAACTCCAAAATAAGGACCACAATTCAGATTCACGTGACATTGTTTTTGAACAAAACTAGCTTAAAATATACACTAATATATGTATTTATACCATCTTTTAAAGGTATTGCCACAATTTTATTTAGAAAGATAAGCAAAACACTCTGGCTTGAGCATCGGTTGCTGAGTTCCTACTGGTTGGAACAAAGGAGACAGATTAATTGGTTTAGATTGCATGAGTAGACCATGCACTCCCTAGACTTGTAGCCACCACAACCCTAGAGTCTATACCTCACCTCGTACCTATAATTGCTGCCTATAAAGCACACAGTGCCTGCACCAAGAGTCACACACACACACTACAAGCACACACAGTCACAGAGAGAGAGAGAGAGACATGGCCGAATCATATCCCATGAATGGTGGAAATGGCCCCAACAGCTATGCTCAGAATTCTTGCTTTCAGGTTTGTTCTTAATTTGTTACTACATGTCACATATATATATATATATATATATATATATATATATGATGTATAATGAGATTATATTACTAGTACTCTTTTATGAATAGATTTACATATATATGCAAGTAATATCTAAATGTACAGGAGACTCTTTGAGTAGTAATTAGGTGTGTATAACTATATATATATATACAAACAAAATCTATGCATACACTGTGATTATGATTATATATAATTCTCTTTC
The DNA here is from genome assembly GCA_963922005.1 of Cornus suecica. Lineage (NCBI taxonomy): Eukaryota > Viridiplantae > Streptophyta > Magnoliopsida > Cornales > Cornaceae > Cornus > Cornus suecica. The sequence continues at coordinate 5,911,959 of OY998238.1, read as the reverse complement.
TTTTCTTTTTTCAGAAAGAAGTGGTGGATGGTGCAAAGAGTATGATCAACCAAGTCATAGCAGAAAAGCTTGACATTAAAACCCCCCCTCTAGAATGTCCCAACCTTATGAGAATAGTTGATTTTGGCTCTTCCACAGGCCCTAACACATTCATTTCAGTCCAAAACATCATAGAAGCCCTAGAGCTCAAATACAAAACCACCCCACAATTCCTTGTGCTCTTCAATGATCTCCCGAGCAACGATTTCAACACTCTCTTCATGTCCCTCCCTCCCTCGCGACGATACTTTGTTGCTGGAGTGCCCGGTTCTTTCCACGGCCGTTTATTTCCCAAGGCCACGCTCCACATTGCGCACTCCTCCAATTCACTGCACTGGCTCTCTAGGATCCCACAAGAAGTGCTGGATCGAAACTCGCCTGCGTGGAGCGGAACACAAGTGCACTACACCAGAAATGGCAAAGTCCTCGAGGCATACTCAGCTCGGTTCAAAACCGACATGAAGGCCTTCTTGAGTGCTAGAGCAGAGGAGATTGTCCAAGGAGGGCTCGTGTTACTCTCCATAGGCGGTTGTGTGGACAAAGCCCTCGCTCCCGAGACTTGCAATAGCCTGCTGTATGGTCTCTTCTCATCTTGCCTCATGGACATTGCTGAGATGGTTGGTAATTAAGGACTCTATACAGAAACAATATACAACTATATACGGTGTCTTTTTTTTTTTTTTTTTTTTTTTTTTTTTTTTTTTTTTTTTTTTTTTTTTTTTTTTTTTTTTTTTTTTTGGTATTTGTAACATTCAATATTCATCATGATATTACTATATATGTTTTGCAAACAGTTATATATAGTACTAGTAGAAGTTACAAATAATGCCTCACAATACTTTACATGAAGCTATCATATAACTTGCATCATGACATTCATTGTGAAACCATATATAGAAAAATTGGTCGTTATCTAGTTATTAACCTAAACATATATATATATATCATATGATGATTTTCTCTTTGATTGAAGGGACTGATCAGTGAAGAAAAAGTGGAGTCGTTCAACATGCCGTTGTACCTTACATCACGGGAGGAGTTGAAAGAAGTGATAGAGAGAAATGAAGAATTCAGTATCGAAAAAATGGAAAGTTTTATTCCGTATAATAATCCAGAAAAGCCCGACTGTCAAATGTTATCGACGCATATGAGAGTGGTGATGGAGGGACTTGTCACGGAACACTTTGGCATCGGCTGCGAGATTGTGGAGGAGTTGTTTGAGCGCTTCACCAAGAAAATGGAAGACAACTACTATGTGTTTGACATGAAATATCGCCATGAGTTTGTCATTTTTGTTTGTCTTAAGAGAAAGTAGCGGAGAAAAATAGAGCAGATGACTAGTCTCCATTTTGGTGAAGATGGAGATTGCAACGCGGTCATCAGCCTCAAATCGAGTAATGGACATGTTGCCATCATTCTTGAAGATGTCAAACTCTTAATTACAGTGCATTCCAATTTTTCTTTGCTCTGGGTTCATAGGAATTGTAATAGTATAGCTCATTTATTGAATAAATGGGCATCAAATTGTAAGCCTGGTGATTTTTCAAGGTCTATCTAACCCCCTCATGGCTATCTGTAGTTATTGTGGGAGATTTTCCTGTTTTGTAATATTTGGTTTTCTTTCCGTCAGAAAAAAAGAAAAGAAAAAAAAAAGTTATTGAATGTGTTGTTTTAATGCAATCCCTTATTTTGATTGAATTTGTTTCTTTAACAAAATCAAAATTGATGGAACAAATTTAGAAGGCTTTGCTTGACAGTAATTAAATTTGAACACATTTATTCAATTTAGTGTGTTTAATAAACAATTTGAACTCCATTGAAAAATAATAGATGTCGTTTAAAATGAGGTAAAATTTTAATCTTTTAAGGTGTTATTTGATAAAATTAAAAAGTAAGTACTGAAAATTTTAAGATATGAATTTTAACTACTGAGAGTTTTAAGTGATGCTTAAAAAAAATTATATTTTCTAATGTTTTTGTAAATTTTCAATCTTCAAACTTCAGTGTTAAGTGGTAATCCTCTTTCTTAAAATTTTAATTCATTTTAAGTGGCAGTTAATGTTTTAAATGATATTCAATTTTTTTTTATCAAACACACTTAACTGAATAAGTATTGAATCTATTAAGATTTAAGTAATAAATAAGTGAGTTTATCATCCCTTATTTAAAAAAAAAAATTTAAAAACATTATTCTTTTAATTAATCACCATTTTGAAATGATTTTTTTTGTATTTAATATGACGATGAATGATTTAAAATAATGGCAATCACTTTTTCTCATTATATTTAACATGATGATGAATGTATAAAATTAATAAAAAGCCCGTAAGACTTTATAAATTTTATAAGTGTGGTTTCTAATATAAAAGATATGGGTACATTATGGTTACAATTTTTATTTTTATTTAACATGATGTAAATGCTTAAAAGTTATAAATACCATTACACTTTAATTAATGGTACACTTTCATTATTATTTTTTTTTAAAAAATGATAAATATTCTAAGGTATTAGAAGGTAAAATACATATTATGATAAAAAAAAATGCATATAAATGTATAGAAATATTGCACTTTTTACAATAATATAGATAAAAATATTGATAAATATAGATATAGATATATTTATGTGGTATTCAAAAGCCACTTTTGATCTTCTTCAAATGCCCTTTCGTTTATGGCCTTTCCATACCATTTGGGCTTTTCTCCGCATTTCAAATGCCCTTTCGTTTATGGCCTTTCCATACCATTTGGGCTTTCTATTACAACTAATCTGGTTTTAACAGTAATGCTCATAATTCTAACAATTCTCTCACAAGCCGGATGGTTCAGCTCACACACTCCACACGCATCTACTGATATCATCTTTCCCATCTAAATTAAAATTAAAACAAACTTAACCATCAACTTAATAAATAATGCAATAATTATCATGTTAGTATGCCTTATTAGTCCGATGCTGTCCCATTTTCTAACAAAGAAATTATAAAAAATAATTTATTGTTAGCCCAACAATTATAAATGGAGGCTTTCTCCCTTTTTTTATGAAACATCTTACTAAGTACTTACTATTTTGGAAAAATTGTTATTATCTTTTAAGAAAAACTGTTATTAAAAGTTTGAATTATATTATAATGAAAAAGTCTATCAGACAGCGGAAGTAGTGTTGGATTAGGATTACACGCTCCTCTAATAAAGGAGGCACGAGTAAAGGTATTCAAGGGCATTTCCTGTTCTTCCAGGGGCATTTTTTATATTTCAAAATTCACTGGCACACATTCCCAGGTAATTACTCCTATGACTTTGTTTGATATAACTTATATTCTAGCTTCCGGCTTCTCGCAGAATAAAAAAAGAAGCATAAGCTGTTTTGAGAAGCTAGTACCCTCAGCTTTTTTAAAACGCTCTTCCAATACCCAGAAGTTCTTCTAAAATTTTTGTCAAACATCATTCAAAACAGTTTTTACCTCCAGGAAGCCAAAAACAGCGTTTAAAAAGTCAATCCTAACATGGCCTAATTAAAGTAATTAGTAGTAGTAAAATTACTTCTCTCCGGGGGCAATTTCGACATTTCAAAACTCAGTGGATCCTTAGATACAGTGACACCCCGGTCAATTTCATCTAGACTCCGGTCAACGCACAAGTTTACAATAATATCCCCTGAGCTTTAAAAAAGTTTTACAATGACACATCTTTGAGCCGTGAAAAGTCAGGTTTGCCCTTATTATAAATAAAGTTAATTTCAATACAACCCCTCTACTATTGAATTTAATCAACTAACATTTCTTATGTCCAGATTGCACCATATGCTTTTCAATTTAATCAATTAACCTCTCATATATCCGGATTGCCCCATATACTTTTCAATTTCAATCACATTGCCCCCACCCTCAAACAATATATATATAAAATTCAAAAAATATATATAAAATTTGAAATAAATATATAAATTTTAAAAAAATATATAAATTCAAAAACAATATATTAAATTTCTGAAAATATATAAAATTCAAAAACAAAAATATAAATATAAATTTTGAAAAAAATATATAAATTTTGAAAAAATTATATAAAATTCAAAACAAATATATAACATTCAAAAAATATATATATTTCGAATATATATTTAAAATTCAGAAATATATTTATATAATTTAGAAAAAATATATAAATTCAAAAATATATATATATATTTCGAAAAACAAAATGTGAAAAAATAAATAAATTTAGAAAAAATATATATATTGGTAAAATATCATATTTTTTCTAATGAAGTGAATCAAATTACTTATCACCAACAATAATTAGTGGTCTTCTTTATATATATTTTTTCAAAATAAGTATTTTTTTCGAATTATATGTATATTTTTTGAAATATATACGTCATTTTTGAAATTTATATGATGTTTTCGAAAGTTATATGATATTTTCAAATATTAAAAAGAATTGTAGTAACACCCCCTAAGGTTTAGGTCAATTTCAAACAAATATATAAAATACAAAAAATATATATAAAATTCGAAAAAAAATATAAATTTTGAATATATGTATAATTCAAAAATATAAATATAAAATTCGGAAAAAATATATAAATTCAAAAAATATATAAAATTCAAAAATATATATATAAATTTCAAAAATTTATCCAACAACAATTAGTGGTCTTTTTTATATATATATTTCCAAAAAATATATATTTTTTCGAATTATATATATATATATATTGAAATTCATATGACGTTTTCGAAATTTATATGATGTTTTCGGAAGTTATATGATATTTTTGAATTTTATATATTTTTTCAAATGTTACATATTTGTTTTGAATTTAATATTATTTTTGAAATTTATATATATATTTTCAAAATTTATATATATTTTTAAATTTAATATATTATTTTTGAATTTATATATATATATTTTGAAATTTATATATTTTGAATTTGATATATATATTTCTAATTATATATATATTTTTTGAATTTTATAAATATATTATTTGAGGGTGGGAAAAAATATGATTGAAATTTAATAGTAGAGGGGTTAGTTGATTAAATGTAATATAAAGAAGGATTTATTAAAATTAATCATATTTATAATAAAAATAAATATAACTTTTTATTGCTCAAAGAATATTAATATAAGAATTTTTAAAACTCAATGTGTATCATTATAAATTTGTGTTAACCAAAAATTAGGTGGAATTGACCCCTCAACTAGACCTGTAAACGGGTCGGATTCGGATCGGATCTGTCCTGATCCAATCCGAATCCGATTAGCATATATCCTATCCGATCCGACCCGATAATCCGATGGATTTTTACTTAATTGATCCAAATCCGAAATTGTTTATTTTCGGATATCCGATCCGATAACCCGATCTGATTAGGTAAAAAAAAATTACAAAAAATTATTATTATTTTTTTATTTTTATGTTATTTTTTAAGAATATTAAACACTAAATTATATATTTTACAATCAATACTTATAATACATGACTATAAAAATATAAAAATGAAAAAGTGAAAAAAAATTTGAAACATAATTTAGTATACTATTTAATATTTACATATTAATAACATAATATATATGTGTATATATAAAATTAATCGGATCGGATTATTATCGGATTGGATTAGGCAAATCCAAATTCAATTTGTTAAAGAATCGGATTATCGGATTCGGATCGTATTCGAATTATTTGATTTTTTTTCTAATCCAAATTCGACTAATCAGATCGAATTCGGATCAAAATTCAATCTATTAACAAGTTTACCCTCAACCTGAGGGGTCACTGCCCATTACTCTGAAATTTTAGTATGATTTGACCCGGTCCATCCACCAACAGTAAATTCCACTGACTAGAGAGGGAAAACCCTATAAATTCCACCGGCATTTCGGTTATATGGAAAACCCTATAAATAATCTGAAATCACAGTGTCGGTGTTAAAATCACACACAATAAGCTCCAAGGTGTGTTCCAATGGCTGAAAACTCCATGGTCGACGGCAATCTCTTCATCGCCAAAGCTCTCCGGCGCGGCGGCGTAGACCACATGTTCGGCGTAGTCGGAATTCCGGTGACCTCCCTCGCCAACCGCTCCGTCGCTCTCGGAATCCGATTCCTCGCCTTCCACAACGAGCAATCCGCCGGCTACGCCGCATCCGCCTACGGCTACCTCACCGGAAAACCCGGAATCCTCCTCACCGTCTCCGGCCCCGGCGCCGTCCACGGCCTAGCCGGCGTCTCCAACGCCGGCGCCAACACCTGGCCCATGGTCATGATCTCCGGGTCCTGCGACCAGAAGGATTTTGGCCGCGGCGATTTCCAGGAGCTCGACCAGATCGCCGCCGTGAAACCCTTTTCGAAATTCTCCGCGAAAGCCAAAGACATTAAAGAAATCCCCAAATGCGTCTTCGACGTCCTCGATCACGCCGTCGCGGGTCGACCCGGCGGGTGCTATCTCGATGTACCCACCGACGTTCTTCACCAAACCATCACAGAGTCCGAATCTGAGAAACTATTGTCTGAGGCTGAGAGCGCGCGAAAACCAGCGGCGATTGAAGCAGTTGGGTCATCTGAAATCCAAAAGGCGGCTGAATTGTTGAGAAACGCCCAAAACCCATTGATTGTGTTCGGTAAAGGAGCTGCATATGCGAAAGCTGAGAATGAATTGAAGAAATTGGTGGAAACCACAGGAATCCCATTTTTGCCTACTCCAATGGGTAAGGGTTTGATTCCTGATACCCACGATCTCGCCGCCACCGCGGCGCGGTCGCTCGCAATAGGCAAGTGTGATGTAGCTCTTGTTGTTGGTGCAAGGTTGAATTGGTTGTTGCATTTTGGTGAGCCACCAAAATGGTCAAAGGATGTGAAATTCATATTGGTGGATATAAGCAAGGAAGAGATTGAATTGAGAAAGCCCCATTTGGGATTGGTTGGGGATGCGAAAGGGGTTGTGGAGATGATCAATAAGGAGATTAAGGACAAGCCTTTTTGTTTGGGGAAGAGTCATGCCTGGGTTGAGGCAATACAGAAGAAGGCAAAGGACAATGTGTCGAAAATGGAGGCTCAGTTGTCAAAGGATGTGGTGCCATTTAATTTTCAGACCCCAATGAGGATTATAAGGGATGCAATTGCAGGACTGGGGAGTCCGGCTCCGGTTGTCGTTTCGGAAGGGGCGAATACGATGGATGTTGGCCGTGCAGTGTTGGTTCAGACGGAGCCGAGGACGAGGTTGGATGCAGGGACGTGGGGGACAATGGGGGTTGGTCTCGGGTACTGCATTGCTGCGGCGACGGCTTGTCCTGAAAGGCTTGTAGTTGCTGTTGAAGGTGACTCCGGATTCACATTCAGTGCCATTGAAGTCGAGGTTTGTTCCCTTGTGTGAAATTATGCTTGTACAATAATGTCTGTCCATATTGAATTACTTGCATACTATAATCCCTGTCCATATTTTACTTTTTGTCATTGCTTTAGTCTATGATCAATGGGTAATGCATTTTTGTATTGAAAATTCTAGGAGCAAGTCGCTACAAAAATAAATAAAGCCAATGGGTTGATGCATATTTATGTTGATTAGATGGGATACCTCATGTTGTTTATAGTACATGCACAACCACATGTATCTGTGTGACTTCGCTCTACTTCACTTCTGCCTTTGACATGCATATAAAGTCATTAGGTTCATTTTTTATATATACATACATGCATACATATATATATATATATTTTATATTATATTTATGAGATGGGGTTATTTTTGTTTTATAAAGTATTATTTATCAATTTAACCGCATGCAAAGGATGTGTTGACGTCCTTGATTAGTGCTCTGGAAGTGGATTTAAATTCTAGTGAGAAGAGGGATCTGGCTCTCTAATGGGAACAAATTATAGGAGTGTTTTTCTGGCTTGTGGAGAATATCTCACTTAAAGGCACAGTTGATGGGCTTATTATGACATAAAGATTAGATAGCATTAATCGTTTCATGTTTCCTCCGTCATGCTCTCTTTTGAAACGTGTGAATAATCAATACCTGTTCATCTTCTAAAAGCACTTTAAAATTAGTTGAACATTTCAAAAATAATTTCTTACTTAAAATATATGCACAAATGCATACATAATACATAAACTCAATTACTTATGTGGAATCCACTTTGAAGGGCTTAGACAGTTGAAGCCAATTTTGATGGCAGAGGTAGATGGAAGTTAGTTGTTGTATTATGACTATCTTTGTGCTTGTAATATAAGATTCAACTATTAGGGATTAGCCAATAAGATATATTTTATTTTGGGCATTGTGGATGGTGGTTGGGAGGAGTTCACTTCATAAATCTTTGGATTGCCTTTGTAGGGAAACTTTGTCGAGAATGAGGGCTTGTTTTTGTTGCACTTGCCTTAGTACCCTTTTCCTGCTTCTTTTCTTCCTTAACAAGTTTGTGTATGTGTTAAGAATTTGTCCTTTTCACTCGTAAAAGGGCTTAGATGAAATTATCATACCGTTATATGCATTGAATGTGACAAATTTTTAATATTGTGCCCTGGATATTTTTTAAATAGAGCAGAATGGTAATAGAAATACAATGTTGTTATCTCTTTGCTTGTTCTTTTCCTGATATGAGACTTTATCAGTTAATCTTAAATACTCTTTGTAATGAATAGCAAGGGTTGATAAAGTTTTAGAAGGATGAAGATATATCTTATAACCATGTGACTTATCAAAAAAAATAAAATCTTATAACCATGTAATTGGTTTCACATCTGCCAAATTCGCATAGTTTAACCTTTTCGAAGACGATCCATCTTCTAATCATCTGGCATGTCTAGGAAAAATAATTCTCTTTTAGCATTGGAATATTCATATTAGGTAAATGAGATTGGTACACATTATCATGGGTTGGATTCAAGTTAGAAATTACACATTTTATGGCTTAGTTGATTCAGCTAGTTTTGTCTCTTCCACCCTATATATTTCTTCGTCAAATTAATTCTGCGGTGCATGGTCTGGATTTTAAGTTAGAAAAACTTGAACTGAACACATTTGAAGGCTTAGTTGATTCAGCTAATTTGGTTCTCTTCCACCCCTATTTTTTTTCTTCTTTAAATTAATTATGCGGTTCTCTTGGCTGATCTGTTAGCAATTATATTAAGAACGCTGTTGTGTTTGTGTTTTTGTTAATTCATTTATCTTGATAACAAGGGCTGTGACAAAGGCTTGGCTGGTCAATTCATTTTCTTTTGTTCCTTTTCCTTTCGGTTTTTTGGGTATGTGCATAAATCATTTTCTTGTACAGCTTTATATAGGGCCGTACTATCTACAAGATCATTCAACAAATATCATTTTTCTGTCGTCATACCTTTTTCCATTGTTTACTTTAGTTATCTGGTTTCTGCTTATCGGAAATACTTATGTGGGTTGTGTTTTTTCTGAACTTATGCAGACATTGGTTCGATACAATTTGCCTGTGGTGGTGATAGTTTTCAACAACGGCGGTGTATATGGTGGTGACCGCAGGAGCCCTGAAGAAGTTACAGGGCCTCACAAAAGTGATCCGGCACCCACCTCCTTCGTCCCTGGTGCAAAATACCATGCTGTCATGGAAGCTTTTGGGGGGAAAGGTTATCTTGTCGGGACACCCGAAGAACTCAAGTCTGCGCTTTCTGAAGCCTTTTCTGCAAAGAAGCCAGCTGTGATAAATGTTACGATCGATCCGTTCGCTGGTTCAGAAAGTGGGAGGATGCAGCACAAGAACTGAGGAAAGGCATCAATTTGGTTGGTGTCCTTCGTGAGGCGCTGTTTAATAATGTAAGATTTCTAAATGTGGTAGCATAGTAACTCGTTGTATTTGTTCTTCTTGCATATGTTGAAGAAACTTGAATAAGTCAGCAGCTGAAGCAAATAGTGTCACAGTTATATGCTGACCTAGAAGCAGAGTATGATTGTGATTACATTTCGTATTAGTGAAGTCCATAGATTTCAAGTTTGATCCAATCATGTGTCATCAAAACTACATATTATACATTTTTATTGATTTAACACGCTCTAATTTTATTTCCCAATAAATCCAATTTCTTTTCTTTTAGAGCATCTTGAAGTATGTTGTGTTAAGTTCTGAGCACCCACAACTATTAGAACCCGGATCGTATTGTGAGTACATAGATGGAATGAATGAATGTGGGTTGTTAACTTGAACTTTTTTCTCGCCTTCCTTTTATTCCGGTGTGTATATGTATATGTATTGCAGCCCTTGTTGTATATATGTATATGTGTATTGCAGCTCTAGTTGCGATTGGCTAATCGACTCATGTACAGTTATGTGCTGTGGTATTCTAAACTTTTCCGGCTTCATTATTATGGCCGTAGAAATTATTCAAATTAATGTTCTGTGTAGGGTGAAATTGAAGCCCCTCATGAACAGAAAAATTGTATGCTCTCTCTGTCTCTGTATATGTGATGAAATGAAGTGCAGAATTAAAGAAGCAGTGCATCAGTTATGGAAAGGAATTTATAAGTTGTATTGAAGTCTAGTTTTTGGCATTTGTGAAGATGATAAAGACATAATATTTTGAAGAAAAAATTAATTCCTTGAACGAGAAAGGAAACTTATAAAAAGGCAATGGTAAAGGTGAGAAGTTGAAGTTGATTAAAAATTGTTGAAGGAAAATTGAAAATTGAAATAAAGAAAAGGAATTGCAAATTACTACACAAAAAAAGGCCACTGTGAAATTTACGAAAATCAACGCGAACGGCAATGAAAAGAAAAATGGCAATTCATTCAGAGGATTGGAGACATCCATTTTAAATTAATTGTATTAATAAAAAAATGTACATCAATAAATCTTATCTTCCAATTCTCTTTTTCTCAAAAAAATAGGTTATTTAATATATTAATGAAAAATATGAGGGCTTACAGAAAGAAGAAAAGTAAAAATCGAAGTATTGTTAATAATAAAAATGCCTGAGAAATTATTCCAATATAAATTATTAAAGTTGAGCATATATATATATATATATATACAGGCGAGGAAGCTGTTGATAAATGGACAGCTCAATCGAGAAAAGAAAAAGTGGGAATTTGACAATTTGCTTAGAAAATCAGAGGGAGAAACAAATACAACGGTGCACGACTCACCTACTGCGTACTCAAATCATATATATATGGGTAAATTACAGTTTTATCCTTCCTGTTTGGACATATTACACTTTTCCCCCTCTTGTTTGGACATAGTAATACTTTGCCCCTATGATCTGATTTCAGGTGTGATTTTATCTAATTGCCATTTATATCATATTATAATTTTATGGTTTATTTCAATAAACTCCCCTAAACTATTGAATTTTCACATTGCCCCCATCATAATGGGTAAATTACAATTTCACCCCCTAAAATTCAAAAAAATATTTAAAATTTAAAATATATATAATTCGAAATATATATATATATATAATTCAAATATATATATATAATTATAAAAAATATTAAAAATTAGGAAAAATTATATAAATTGGGAAAAAATATATAAATTTCGAAAAACATATAAAATTTCAAAAAATATATATAAAAATATAAAAATATATATAAAACTAGAAAAAAATATAAAATTCAGAAAATATATATAAATTCAAAAAAATATATATATAAAATTGGAAAAAAAAATAGGATGGTTCATTAAATATGATTATCCAAATCAATAAATGGGATGGTTCATTAAATATGTTGTCAAAAAATATATATTATCCAAACCAATAAATGGTGCAATCTCTAATCTGTACACATGAATGGAAACATATGATGGTTCATTAAATATGATTTTATATTTTGCAAGGAAGCTAACACACCATGATACAGTTTTCACATCTACTTTCATGAACACACTACAAGATCTATATGCCCAAATTAACAATAAGCTGAAATTAATAACAATCCTTATTTACTTAGACAAGAAATTAAAACTCATACAATTTTGACTCCATAAAAACCCAAACTTTCAACCTTTTATTTTGGAACCGCAAAATAACACACTAAAAGATATGACTAATGAATGATTCATGTGATGGATTTTTTATTTCTACAGCACAACCCTAAAATAGTCTACTATATGCTTTCCGAATTTTATATATTTTTTCTAATTTTATATTTTTTTTATCGAATTTTATATATATTTTTTGAAATTTTATATGTTTTTCAAAATTTATATATATTTTCTAATTTTATATATTTTTTTCGAATTTTTATATATTTTTTGAATTTATATATATATTTTTGAATTTTATATATTTTTTTGAATTTATATATTTTTTCTAATTTTATATATATTTTGAATTTATATATTTTTTCGGAATTATATATATTTTTTTCGAATTATATATATATATTTCGAAATTTTATATGTTTTTCGAAATTTATATATTTTTTTCGAATTATATATATTTTTTAATTTATATATTTTTTCGAATTTTATACATATTTTTTCTAATTATATATATATATATTTTAATTATATATATTTTTTAAAATTTTAAATATTTTTTCGAATTTTAGGGGGTGAAACTATAATTTATCCATTATGGTGGGGGCAATGTGAAAATTCAATAGTTTAGAGGGTTTATTGAAATTAACCATAAAATTATAATATAATATGAAGGGCAATTGGGTAAAATCACACCTGAAATCAGACAATAGGAGGCAAAATGTTACTATGTCCAAACAAGAGAGGGTGAAATTGTAATTTACCCTATATATACACATACAGTAGGAATCCGTGTCAGTGGGGACTAAAATTTTTTTTTTCGATTTTTGGGGTATAAATGACATATATTTATTTTTTTGAGATTTAAAATAAATTTTCAGTGGGGGCTTAGTTGTAAAGAAATCTAAATTCTATGATATCTAAGGTAAAAAAAAAATTCAATGAGGGCTAAATACGAAATATCCAAAATTTTAGGATAAAAATTTTGAGAAAAAGATGGAAGATACAAAGTTTCTATTACAATTTATCTCATTTTTCAATGGGATTGTACAATCTGTAACTCTCTCATTCCCAAATTATAGGTCCATTTTGTGGAATCCAATTTTTTAAGAAGATGATTTTTGTTATAGTGTTAGTGAATGAAATACTAACTTTATTCATGATCCCACCATAATGATGTGATGATTTATAGTATATATATTTTATAACTTTAATGGTTGAAGGTTAAATTGATAAATTGATCAAATAAACTTGAGTTTTCAAATATAAATATTTATTTTGGGACAAGAAAAAAAAAAAATAAACACTTATTTTATGACACATCAACATCCGGAAACTCGACCCCCACGGACGTAGAAGAAGAAGAGGAATGGGCGAAGCCTCACAAATGTTGGTGGTGTTTCCTATTTTTACTGTATAATGAAATTGGTTATGATCCTAAACTATCTCAGTTCTGTTGCATTTGTGCTTCAATATAGTTTATATATATATATATATACTAAAACCCTAACTAAAAGGGGCAAACTCAGTGCACGTGACATGTGGAATGGGATTGATCACTACACTCAAAATTCGAACCGTTGATTGAAGAGAGGTGTGTGAGAGACTAGTAGCCCAAGTAACAATAAGCTTCCTTGCATTGTGAGATGAGGCAGCCTCTCAGGTTATATATATATATACTACCTCTGTCCTGAAATACTTGTCCACTATTGCATCGTGCCATGATTTTTTTGATTGTTTTTTGTTTTCAAATTTACACTCTAATAATGTATATAAGGTTTGGTTAGTGATGGGGTCCATTATATTTTAAAGTTAGTAAATAAGGATAATTTATGAAAGTATGTGATAATAGTGTATTTGGATTTGAAACTGGACAAGTAATTAGGGACAAGAAAAATATAGTAAGTGGACAACTAATATGGGACGGAGGATATGAATTGTGTTTGTTTTTATAATTGTAATCTTCATGCTCATAAGTGTGTAATCTTCTTGTTATAATCTATTTGTGTTGTTGATAAAATTGAAAATTAAGTATTAAAAAATTTTAGAATTAAGAAGTATAATTAAATGATATTTAAAAAATTTATATTTTTTTATAATTATCAATTTTCAAGAATTGATGATGAATTTATTACCCATATTTTGAGTGATATTCAAATTATTTATTCGCATTCACTTAATTTAATAAGGATGTTCAGACTTGAGTGCAGAATAATGTTTTTTAACCAAATCGTTTTTTAATGTTATAATAATTTAATTGTGTAAAAGCATTATTGAAGCGGGTAATATTTGTTGACTAGTAAGTGCAGAATCTCCAATGCAATCAACCTCATACATAAAATAATACCAATCTTTGGAATCATATAAATTATTAACCTCGTGTGACATGCTTTAAATGAAACCACCTTATGCTTTTAATACTGTTAGAAGGCAAAAGCCTTTTTTCTTCTTCCTCTTTTGATGTCTGTGTCACTTGTAATCATCCATTGCATGCTTTGTATTTTCTTAGAGAAAAATCATATGCAGACCGAGTTGACTTGTGCTCATAGAGTTTGGATCCTCTGTTCCGTGTGATCTTTTGATCTAAATCGTCCACAACTATACAACACGCGCATCGTATGCATATTACATTTCAATCGTCCGCTATCATACAACACATACACACACCGTAAACAAATGTTTCTGTATATGGGATGCGTTTCCGTTTGAACGTTTTTTATTACATACTTATTTATAAAAAAAAGTATAATACTTGGGTCCTCATTAATGATAATCAACTTGCTCATCAACTCTTATTTGGACCAATAAAATTAAGACACTTGTCATATATTAATTAAAAAATTAAAATGGGTATTACCCATTATTTATGGAATTCAACCCGGATTTGAATTCTTCTTTTTTCTCTTATTCACTTTAAAAAATAAAAATCTAATGTCATATATATATATATGCATGTACACTTTCCTTAAACACAAATAAGAAAAAGTCACAATCCACGAATATTATTCGATATTATGATGGGTACTTCTCCATATTTTGTAAAATCCAAAGATATATAAATAAATTGGATACAAAATAATATGAACACAAATAAGAAAAAATAAAAATAAAGTGATTGAAGTATAGAAATTTGGAGAAAAAAGTCAGAAATCTCGTGTGTAAAGTGCCGCTCACCGCACCAAATTGATGATATTACAGAAACACAAAAGATTTTATCATCCTTTGGATTCAATTGCAATATACATAGCATATATATATATATATATATATATATATATATATATGTATGTATACGTATCAATCTATATATAAATAAAAGTGTACACACATATATCAATCTATATATACAAATAAATGTACACGTATATGTAGACGTTAAACTGCCCATGAGATTTTTTTTTAAGTGAATAAGAGAAAAAAAATTTTTAATCCGGGTTGGATTCCATAAATAATGGGTAATACTCATTTATGTTTTTTAATTAATATATGCCACGTGTTTTAATTATATTGGTCCAAATAAAGGGTGAGGACCCAAGCATTGTCCTAAAAAAAAATAGCATCGTTATTTCTTCAGGGTGCGTTTGGAAAACCTGTTTTTTTTATTTGTTTTCTGTATTCAAATATAAAAACTGTATTTGTATTTTTCTTTATTTTTTTCAGCAAAAAACTAAAAACAAAAAAGCGTTTGGATCAAAATTTGTATTGAAAAATAAAATGCTATTGGTGGGCGGTGGTGGTGGCTAGCGGTGACCGGCGGTGACGGGGGGCGGCAGTGGTGGGGCCCAGCGGCGGCGGCGCCAGGCGACGACCGGAGGTGGTGGGGGGCGGCGGCGGCGATCGGTGCCGGGGGTGGTGGTGGTTGGTGGCGGCGGCGATGGGTGCGGTGGAGGAGGTGGTACCCTAAACAGTGAAAAAACTCAAAAAATAACTAAAAGTTGTATTTGGTGTTTTCACTATTTTTATCCATTATTCACATAAAACAGCTTTCTTAACAGTAAACACGTTTGTCAAATATATTTTTATTTTTGAAATGAATAAACAATAAAAACAAGAAAACAATTTTTTTTGAGCCAAACCGACCCTCAGTCCCTCACCGTAACAATATATTTGTTTCCAACCATATTGTTTAGCAATAAATAGGTGATCCAACCACTGTGCTTTTATTGCTCCTTTCCTGTGTGTGGTTACAAGAAAGAGGATACAGAGAGAAATGGATCAACCATTATTGCCAGTGAAAGAAGAGAGGAGAGTGGTTGTAACATGGGGTGTGTTAGTGGAAGAGTTGAAGAAGTTGAGCAAGATAGCAGCGCCAATGGTGGCGGTGACTGTGTCACAGTATCTCTTGCAAGTCGTGTCTGTGATGATGGTGGGACACCTCGGTGAACTCGCTCTCTCCGGCATTGCCATTGCCACCTCTCTCGCCAGCGTCACCGGCTTCAGTCTCCTTGTAAAATCCCCTTTCCTTATCTCATCAGCTGTTACTAGTTCGTATAAATCATATACTTTGTATTTCTTAATCACCCTCTGTCTGCTCAAATATTTTTCTGCTTCATTTTAGGCTTATATGTAGTTGAAAGATACTTACTTCCCAAAATTTTGGCTCGCTGTCTCATAATTCATTAGGGATCGGAGCTGTTTTATTGCTATGATGCTATCAAGGCCGTTCAAATCATATTATTGGTTTTTGTGTCTGTTGGTTTATCATTCTTTTATCTATTCACTGGCACTTTTTGCACTCTGTCTGTGCTCTTCTCATATTGAAAGCAGTTTTGGCTTGATCTATTGGCAATAGTTAGCATATGTTTTTGTTGAAGTATATAAATACTTAAGTTATACTTTCTCTAACAACATGGTATCAGAGCAGGAAGTCTTGTATTCGAATCTCACCGTTACCCAGTTTAGAAAAGAAGTTGTTTCACGTGTTGGATCAAAAAGTAAGCCACACGTGAGTGGCGTGTTGAAGTATATAAATACTTAAGTTACACCATCTCTAACAACTTAAGCTTTTAAAGCAGTTGGTTATTAACAGTTTTGTTCGTAATTTCAAGTTTTGCGTAATAAAAATATTCATTCATTTTGGGAAGAAGTATGGTAACTATATGGTGAAACTCATTGAGCTGAATTCTTGCATGATAAATCACTGATAGGACTTGAACCCTCGACCAGTAGGCTACAGCCTTTGGTAGGTCATATTATTTTCTTAATCCAATACATTTGGGGTTAGCCAATTCTCTTGTCCATTTTATCAATGCATTATCTTTGTGATCACCTTTGCATTTATTAATAAGGAGTTGTTGAGATCAACAAATGTTATTCAATGTTCTTCTGACTTTGACAGATTTTAAATGAGGAAACGAAGTTTACATGTTATATGCTTGAAGGAATTAGTTTTAAATGATATTGTTAGGTGAACTATCTTTTAGCTTAAAGATTTTCTGGATGTGCCTCAAATTTTGCATAATTCACAGAAACAAATAAAAAATAAAAATAAAAAAAAAGTTTATCACTTCCCAGAGAGTATGAATGAATGACTTGAAGTGGCTGCCTTGAAAATTTACTAAGATTTTTTACTGCAAGCACGCAGTTGGGATTGGCTAGTGCATTGGAAACTCTGTGTGGGCAAGCTTATGGAGCTGAGCAATATGAAAAGATTGGAATTTACACTTGCACTGCTATCATCTCTCTTGTTGTGGTTTGTCTCCCAGTATCTGTAATATGGATTTTCTTGGGGAAATTACTGGTGTTCATAGGGCAAGACCCTTCAATCTCATATGAGGCTGGTAAATATGCTATTTGGCTCATCCCTGCACTATTTGCATATGCAATTCTTCAAGCGCTGATTCGGTACTTCCAGACTCAGAGTATGACCCTTCCGATGCTTGTTAGTTCATGCACAATCCTCTGTATACATGTACCTCTTTGCTGGGCTCTAGTGTTTAAGCTAGAATTAGGAAGCATTGGGGCAGCATTAGCCATTGGTTTTTCCTATTGGTTGAATGTGGTATTTCTTGGCTTGTACATGATGTATTCTTCATCTTGTGAGCAAACTCGCCTACGGTTCTCAAACGAAATTTTTCATCATATTTGGGAGTTCTTCAGCATTGCAATCCCTTCTGCTGTAATGATATGGTATATTTATCTATTTTCTTCACTTGGGCAGTCACACAAATGGTTATATTGGTTGATTTTTTAATTTATTTTACTTAATTCTTTGCTTTGAAATGATTTTCAGTCTTGAATGGTGGTCATTTGAGTTGATTATTCTGCTGTCCGGGCTTTTTCCAAATCCGGAACTTGAGGCTTCAGTTCTTTCAATAATGTATGCTTCTATTTTTTTCAAATTCTCCCAAATATTTTTTATCCTGGGACTTTAAATAGGAATGTGTTTAACCTTTCTTGATATATTTTTGCAGCCTTACCACCACTTCATTGCACTACTACATACCTTATGGATTCAGTGCAGCTGTGAGGTTTGATGTAAACTTATTTAGAATGTAATGACACGTACACATCTTTTGACACAAATTTGATGAACATGAATTTCTGAAAAAGAACATATTAATCATTTTGTAGCACTCGGGTCTCGAATGAACTCGGGGCTGGGAATCCACAGGCAGCAAAACTGGCTGCTTGGGCTGTAACAGTCCTTGGCGGGGCAGAGGCGGTTACAATAAGCATAATTCTCTTTTGTTGCCGCTATGTTCTGGGATATGTTTACAGCAGTGAGAAGGAAGTTGTTGATTATGTCAAGGAAATGACTCCTCTACTTTGTCTGTCAGTTATAATGGACAGCTTACAAGCAGTACTTTCTGGTTAGCTTCATAGTCTTTGCCAGGTTCATTCACACAATAAACATTACAATGTAATTAGTTTTTTTTTTTTTTTATTGCGTCAGGCGTTGCTAGAGGAAGCGGATTGCAACACATCGGGGCCTATGTCAATCTCGGGGCATACTATCTTGTTGGAATCCCTGTAGCTGCAGTTTTGGGTTTTGTCCTGCAATTAAGAGGGAAAGGCCTTTGGATTGGAATTCTAATGGGATCTACAGTACAGACAACTTTATTTTTTCTCATAACAAGTACTACAAATTGGCAAAAACAGGTTACTGGTCCAAACTTCTCAATGCGAATGATTTTGTTTTTTATTTTACTTTCACACTTATTAGTGTTCTCTTAGGATTTGCAAGTATGTGGGGATTTGGGAGAGAATTTATTTTGAAGTTCTACAACCGCTTTGGATTGAATATGTGGGGTGTTTTAGTACTTTGTAGACTCCGACCAGATTTAATGATTATATAAATTCTTACCTTTGCAGGCTACCAAGGCAAGGGAGAGAATATTTGAAGGAACATTTTCAGCAAAGGGTTGATTAAAGTGAAAAAGGCAAGGCATAAATAGTAAGTTGTTCTCCACACGACGTTTTAGCAGCATAATTGTGAACTACTTGAATTCTAAGTGTAACATCACGAACATCATACTGGCAAGAGAAAATGTTGTGTGAAATTCAATTTTTTCTTTAATTTTATAAGGTTTTATATAAAACCTTATAAAATAATGTATAAAATTTAGCAGAAGGTGTGAGTGAAACACCTAGTGCGAGTAAAGCACGGGACGCAGCCAAAAGGTGTGAGTGAAACACCTAGTGCGAGTAAAGCACGGGCCGCAACTAGAAGGTGTGAGTGAAACACCTAGTGCGAGTGAAACACATGCGGTACATAGAGATAGAGAGGAAAAAGGACCAGAAGGTGGTCATGATCATCCACTAATGTATGGATGATGTAATGCTATAAAGGGTTGCTAGTGCGAGTAATGCAAAGCAAGTATGAAAGATTCTTCAAAATTCTTTCCAAGAAGGTGAACAAAGTGAAGAAGAAGGAAGTGTACCTCAAGTTCATGAAGTCACAAGATTAAGTTGCTGATAATTTCACCAAAGCCCTCAAGTTTGAAAGAATTTCTGAAGTTGACGAGTTTACTTGAAGTAGGAAAATCAAGTTTAAGGGGGGTGTTGAAAATAATAAACTTGATTATGTGTTTTAGGAGTTACATAAATTTTATTAAGTGTCTTAATGTTTGTGTTAGTGGGGGTGTTAGTGGTAGGCAATAAAGTTATGAAATTAATAGGAATGATAGTGGGGATTACCCTATTAAGTATTATGTTAGTGGGTTAGTGAGTCTTTATTTGCATTTAAATATGATAGTTATATGTATATTTTGAGGCCTATATAAGGTTATGTACTTTACATGCTTTAATTAAGTTGAATAAGAGGAATAAAATATTTTCTCTAATTCTTCTTCATACATTTCGCTTCCTAAACTCTAGGCCACTATTTCCAACATGAAGAACGTAATAATGATGAAAAGGCAAAAGGAGATTACTCCACTCCTGGTGATTGTTAGTCGCCAAAAATGTGATAATCATAGTAATTTAATGTTAATTGTGAGAGGGAAATATCATTAGTATCACAAGAGTAATGATTTGTCGTCTCCTTTTCACTCGGAGGACCAATATTTTTTTCTCCTCTAAATGCTGCGTTGCTGAATATCAATGCTTCAATTCGTGAAAAGCTTCTCCTATATATTGTTCATGAAATTGGTTGCTCGTAGAGTTTGCTTGCATTCGAGACTTGCATAGGTCGTTCATTAAACCTCTAGGGCACCCTCCAGATTAAGTCTTGATTGAGAAGTATTCAAGCCATATCGATCAGATCTCTCTTTTGCAGGAAAGCTTAATTACCGTGGTTTTGGTCATCGGATATGGTTTATAGCAGTTAAAAACAGTTTGTTGAATGCCTGAGCTGAGCTTGTAGCCTTGTTTAGGACTTTTCTGTAGTCATGTTTCCAGTTGGACGTAGAGTAGCCCATCGCTGTTGTTTATATACCTGAATCAGGGCCCACTGTACATGTAAACAAGTGGTTAATTTTTGTAGGAAATATATATAGAAGTGTTCATGCAACATAACTATGAAAAAAACTAAATCAAATAGTTAATTAGGAAGAACTGTAAGAATTGTGATATTTTGAATTATTGAATTCATGTGTCAATAGTATCATCAGTGGATCAAAAAATTATATAATAGAGCATATATATCACCTAAATACATAGACATATAAGTGAGGGAGAGAGAGAGAGAGAGGTGAAAAACAAAACAAGAAGTTAATTTCTTTATCCTTCGTTGATAATTTTTGACTTAGAAATTAGGGTCATAAACTAAGAGGTATATACGCACATCTGCAGTGAGGTGATCAGCGAAGGGCCGAAGGTGATGACAGAAGAATAGAGAGCACAAAAGAGTGAGGTGTAGGACTTCCTGCACTTCATCATCTGTGCACTCTATCTTCTGTCAACAGCGTCACCGTTGTCACCTCTCTTCTTAATTATATACGTATTATATATATATATATTATATTTATATGTAGATCGAGGGAGCTCAGAGGGGCTTGGCTAGGACACTCACAAGGTCCCAACACATGCACATATATATAATAGATATATTCATAGTGATGAATGCATGGCATGCAGTGGTGTGATACTAGTTATAGGTATAACATTATATATTTATGGGAGGGAGGGGATAGCTGAAGGTGATGACAGAGGAATAGAGAGCACAAAGAGTGAGATGCAAACTCAATGCACTTCTTCATCATCTGTGCTCTCTATCTTCTGTCAACAGCATAACCACTACCTCCTCTTAAACCCCATTGTATATCTGTGTGTAGTGAGAGAGCGATAAAAGGGGTTAGACATACACATTTCTATATACGTAGTAATATAAGTAATCCAACGGAGTGAGGGGTTGAAGGTGATGACAGAAGAATAGAGAGCACGAAGAGTGAGGTGCAGACTCAATGCACTTCTTCGTCCTCTGTGCTCTCTATCTTCTGTCAACAGCGTCACCACTACCCCCTCTTGACACCCATGATGTGTGTGTAGTGAAAGAGAGACAAAAGGTACGCATTGATATTAGTAGAAATACGAATGATATATATATATATATCGAATGGAGAGAGGGGTTGTAGGTGATGACAGAAGAATAGGGAGCACAAAGAGTGAGATGCAGACTTGATGCATTTCATCAATATCTGTGCTCTCTATCTTCTGTCAACAGCATCATCCACTTCCTCCTCTCCCTATTGTACATATAATAATCTATAGGATATGAGAGATCTAGAGAGAGAGAGATTAGAGTTTAACTTGCTGTGGACTATAAGGACTACCCACACCCTCTATTTATAGTAAAAGATCTGTACCTATTGTCTGTATGTTCTACTTGTAAATAATTTACTATGAGATGTCAAGCAAACCCCACCTTGAAATTTAGTAATAGTTTCCTACATGAATGTTTCTAGAATTTTTACTGTTACAGATAAGTGCCTTCGTTGTCATGCATGATATATAGTAATGATCACTCTGGTAGATTACAGGTTGATTTTCCAGTAGAATAAGAACCTAAGGATTAGTTTGGTGCTCTGGGAATAAACTCTCCTTTATGCAGCTAAAAAATATTAAATAATGTGAAATGTATAGTAGACGTGTCGTGAGCAACAACACCACTGGACGTTGAGTGTTGATAGTGTTGTAGTACTTGTTTGGCATTAAGAGTTCTTTATCGTCAAATGACACCCTATTATAGAGGAAGGTTAGAACATACATTCTTTCGTCATTCAAATTGACCGCTTCACACCTTGGAGTCACGTTTATTAGGTTGAGTTATTGATTCTTTCGTTAATCTTCTTGCGGAGCCTTAATTTGTTTAATTAGTTTGCTTTGAAACTAGCAAGATAAAAAGATGATGCTTGAAAGGTGACAATACATACCATCCTATGGATGGGGAGCACTTTGGCTCCCCCAAGCCAGCCATATGTGGATGGGGAGCAGTACCTCAGCTCCCCATTCAATTGGCTTTTTTGGCCACTACATCATTTTTCTATATATATATATATATGTGTGTGGTTTGTATAGAGAATATTGGTTTTTCTCATGCATACAAAAGATAATAGTGTCTAGTCCTTCAAATAAGAGTACTTTTTTTTTTTTTTTTGTTCTTTTAGTGGGGAAGGGTTAAGAAATCTACTTCTGCTAAATTTTTTGTATCTATGTATATATATAACTTTATAGGCTTATGCATTAGAGAATATCAAAACGTTGATGATCCTTTATTAGTAGTAAAAGTTAAAATGCATGTGTTATGAGCAATTGAACAAAGTGGGGCTTGTCTGTGCTGAGTATTGGAGGATTATATAAGGCCCCATATATCCATCTCCAATAAGTGAGCGACTGGGATGGCAATTGGGCCGGGTGGGATCGCATCCCCGTTTCATTTTGCTAATCCACATCAAATTCGATTATTAAACAGGACGGGATGAGGAGCGGCAGTTTTTCACACTTAAAAAAAATTATACAAATGAAGATAATATGTAATTTCTTAATTTATACTTTGAATATATTATTATTATACGAGAAATAAAGTAAATATGAAATTAAGACTAAAATAATGAAAGGATAAGAGGACTAATATTGATTTAAATATAGAAAAATAAAGGAGTTATTTTATATAAAAAATAGGGTAAATACCACTGACACCCTCTCAAAGATACTCTAATCTCACATAGGCCCCCTCGATATTCACTATTCCTACTCAGACCCCCTCAAAATTGAATTTTGTCCCACAAAGACCCCCTCCGTCTCTACGCCGTTAAATTGTGCCGTTAACCACCCTGTGAATTGTTTATTTTGCCCTCAAAATGATATAAAATGACATGCATATCCTTCTTCTTCTTTAATTTGGGCATCCTAAAACCCTAACCCTAATTTATATATAAAGAAAGATTGGAAGTGAGAAATTGGGAGAGAGATTGAAGATGGGGATTGTATATATTGCATACCCATATATACATATATATATATATGTTGTTATATATACCCATATACCCGTATATATATATATATATCCATATACCCGTATATATATATATATCCATATACCCGTATATATATATACTATATACCCGTATATATATATATAGATCCTGCTATATATATGTATAGATCTATATATATATGTGTGTGTGTATAGGTGTGTGTGTGTGTGTGTGTGTGTGTGTGTGTGAGAGAGAGAGAGAGAATGAATGAAAAAAAATTTAAATGTTTTTTTAATTTTATATTTATTTTTGAATTTAGTATTTTTTTTTTGAAATTTAATATATATATTTTGAAATTTATATTTATTTTCAAATTTTATAATTTTTTATGTTTTTTTTAATTTTATAATTATTTTTGAAATTTAATATATATTTTTAAATTTTTATGTTTTTTGCGATTTTTATATTTATTTTCGAAATTTAATATGTTTTTTTGAAAAAAAAATAATTTCGAAATTTATATATATTTTTAATATTATATTTATTTTCGAATTTATAATATTTTTCAAATTTTAAAATATATTTTTTCGAATTTTATATACATTTTGAAAATTTAATACAATTTTTTTTGAATTTTAAATATTTCTTTCAAATTTTATATATTATTTTTGAACTTTATAATTTAGGTATGTTTATTGAAATTTAAATAATTTTTTGAATCTATATATTTTTCTAAATTTTTATATATTTTCAGATTTTAATATAATTTTTCAAAATTTTATATTTTTTTTTAATTTTATATTTTTTTTGCATTTTCAGATTTTATATAATTTTTTTGAATTTTAAATATTTCTTTCAAATTTTATATATTATTTTTGAATTTTATAATTTATATATTTTTTCAAATTTTATATATATTTTTTCTAATATATATATATATATATATTTTCGTAAAATATATATATATATTTTTGTAATATATATTTATATATTTTCGTAATATATATATATATTTTGGGCATATGGGTAATTTCATACTTTATATATTATCCTAATGTAATAAGTGAAACCTTAGGGGTGCTACTGCAATTTACCCTTTTTTTAAATATATATCGAAGGGCAAATTAGTAATTTTGCAATAAAACGTCAATAAAATTAACGGCGTGTGTCAGAGGGGGTCCGTGTGGGAATACTCAATATCGAGGGTATCGATGAAAATAACCCTAAAAAATATATATTAATAATATATAATAATATTAAAAGTATATTAATAAAAAAATTAATATAATCAGGGTGATAAGGCGGAGCCTTCCTATACCCATACTGATTATCAATCAGAAATTTTCTCCCGCACTCATATTCACTCTCATTTATTTAATCGAATCCCCAACATGCACCGGACGGGTCTTTTTGCCATAGTAGGGATTAGGCATGGGAACAAGTTGCCAAGAACTAGCATGGAGAAAATATCAATATAAATGTATATGTATAGATTATACCCTACCATATGCAACTGCTTTATGCCCTTATTTATGAGAAATAATCGTCTCCTGCGCCGCCGGACCTCTCCAGCGATGGGGTCCACCCAATGAAAATTCTAAAACTACCACAATCTTTATCCAATTCACATATATATTATATGAAAATTATAAACTTACCCATCAACTTTATTCAATTCACAACAATATCATATTTTGCATATATATATATATAAGTTACCCACAAACTTTATTCAATTTTGAAAAATTATAAAGTTACCTACCAAATTTTGGAATTTCACAACAATACCACTATTTTGGTATTGTTAAAAAGTTACCCACCAAATTTTGGAAACTCACAACAATACCACTATTTTGGAAATTAAAAAGTTACCCACCAAATTTTGGAAATTCACAATAATACATAATATGCACATATATATATATATATATAAAGGGGCTCACTAGGTTGTTTATTAGTGTACGTTTAATACTACGTATTGTGTTCCTTATTACATAAATGATGGAATTGTATTACGGTGAATTGTATTTTTTATTACAAAAATGATAAAATTCTATTACAATGAAGTTGAAATGATATATGTATTTTTTAATATATTCATTTTGATGGTAAATTTAAGGCTTATATTTTTTTATTGTATTATTACTACAAAAATGAAGTTAGAGTGATAATATATGTGTTTTACATTATACTCATTTTGATGGTAAATCCAAGAATTGCATTTTTTAGTAGTGTCTATTACATAAATGGTGGAACTCTATTATAGTGAATTGTATTTTTTTATTACAGAAATGATAAAATTCTATTATAGTGAAGTTCAAATCCAAGAGTTACATTTTTTAGTAGTGTACATTACAGAAATGATAAAATTCTATTACAGTGAAGTTGAAAATGATATATGTATTTTTCACTATTCTCATTTTGATGGTAAATCCAATGACCTTTTTATTGTGTTTCTTACTCAAAAAAATAAAATTGGAGTAATGATATATGTGTTTTATATTATACCCATTTTCATGGCAAATCCAAGAGTTGAATTTTTTATTGGTCTATGTTTTATACTACGTATTGTATATCTTATTATAGAAATGATGAAAATCTATTACATTGAATTGTGTTTCTTATTACAAAAATGATAAAATTTTATTACAGTGAAGTCAAATGATATATGTATTTTTCAATATAATCATTTTAATGATAAATTTAAAGCTTATACTTTTTTATTATTATTGTATTCTTACTATAAAAATGAAGTTAGAGTGATGATATATGTGTGTTTTTATTATTGTAAATTTCATATTACGCATTTGGTTTCTTATTAGAAAATAATTCTACTATAATGAATTATATTTCTTATTACAAAAATGATGAAATTATATTACAATGAATTTGAAGTGATATATATATTTTCAATAATACTGATTTAATGATGTGGGCCCTTATATATATATATATATGCAAATAGTAGTATTGTTGTGAATTTTCAAAACTTGGTGGGTAACTTTATAATTTTTCAACCGGTGGGCTCTTATATGTATATATATGCAAATAGTGGCATTGTTGTGAATTGAATAAAGTTGGTGGGTAACTTATATATATATATATACAAATTGTGATATACATGTGAATTGGATAAAGTTGGTGGGTAAGTTTATAATTTTCATGTGATATATATGTGAATTGGATAAAAGTTGCGGATAGTTTTAGAATTTTCATTGGGTAGACCCCATCGCTGGAGAGGTCCGGCGCAGGAGACGATTATTTCTCCTTATCCCCTGCTCTTCTCTCATCATTCTTCCACCTGTCATCACCCCGTGTGGTCTTTGCGTAATATATTCTTCTTCCTTTTGCCTCATCCTCCAACCAACTTTTAGAAACATATACGTCGGCATAAAGTCTACATACACTAAAATCAGTATCATTTTTAATAAATGTGGGCCGTATTTCCAGAAGCGGAATAATAGTACTGTAGCAAATTGGCCACGTGAGGACACTATTTTTATGTTTCTGCAATAACAATGCCAGTATACCTATCTGCCAAATTTTGAAGAATGTGATCTTAATGGGGGGTATGGGTTCTGCTATGTGACAAGAAATAAATGAGCAAAATACAGGAGATTTTTCCTTTGTTTAATGCATGAACTTTGAAACGGAAAATTATAAATATCCTGATAAAGTTATAAGATGAAAATGTGACAATCAAATTGGGACAAAGGTAAGAGGATATTGAGGTTGTCGAGTGTGAATTACAAAGCAAGGTTTATATTGCAACTTTGGAGATCATAGTAGGGGTCAAGGCCTAGGTTTTATGTCTCCTTATTTTTTCCTGTGGGGTGTGTGGTTGATATTGAGAGAGACGGCTAATCTTCTAAGTTTTGTGCCCCTTATTGAAGATTAATGTTGGGCGCGTTTTTTGTGTAGCCCTACTTTTCTGTCAATCACATGAATTATTTGCTTTGTTGTGTCATTGTTTTCATTTTCAATAGAGGTCAAGTGTAATTATTTCCGAGTTATTTTTATGTATAAAATTGATTAACTTATGTAAAATGAGGAACATACGTGGTCAGTCAGTAGTGGATTATGAAGTGCTCTGAAAATTTCGTCATAACTATTTGACAGAACAAATAAAAAAGGCAGGGGGTATGTTGAATCTGATCTTGCATAAGTCCATGCTCGGCCCTGGCTCAAGGCAGTCTAAGCAGTCGCCTTGGGCCTTGGCCTAAGAGGGGGCTCAATTTTATTTTATTTTCCTTTTTAGTATTATAGGCACAAACTTAGGCCATGTTTGGTAGGAGGTCTTTCTGGTCTGGTCCGGTCCGGTTTGTTCTGCTCTAATCTGATCTGAAAAAGTCTGTTTGGTAAGCGGTATGTTCTTACTATTTATTTATTATTTATTATAATATTTATTTATATATTATTTCTTTCTTTATTTATTATTTCTTCACTTTATAATATATTTAATTATTTATATTATTAAATTATTATTTATATTATAATTTATTAATTTATAAATATATTCTATTTATTTATTATTATTTCATTATTTAATTCATTTTTAATTATTTAAAAATATATTTTATTAATTTAATATTAATTTTTTATTATTATTATGAAGTATTTATTCATTATTATATTTACTTATTATTTATTATTATATTTATTTTTTATTATATCTATTTATTATTATTATTTATTTCATTTTGTTTATTATTTATTATTTTTATTATATTTTTAAATATGTTTTATGTAATTTATTATTTATTTTATTAATTATTTAGTCCATTTTTTATTATTATTGTATTCATTTTTTATTATTATTATGTTTTATTTAATTTATTATTTATATTATTAATTATTCATTTTTAATTATTTATAAATATATTTTATTATTTATTCATTTATTTATTATTATATTTATTTATTATTATTATATTCATTTTTTATTATTATTAGGTATTATTTATTTCATTTTGTTTATTATTTATTTTTTATATTTTATTTTTAAAATATGTCTGAAATGATGCCATTTTGGTCTGATTTGGTCTTACTTGGTCTAACCAAAAATTTGGGACCAATGCTACCAAACATGGTCTGGTCCCGTAAAACACAAGACCAGACCAGACCAGCTGGAACCGAACCACCTACCAAACAGGGCCTTACTAATTAATTTTGGCTCAGCAAAAGAATGAAACTCAATAGCCAACCCAACTTCTATAAACTTCTTTAAGCAGTATAGATACAAATAAATAAAATATGTACTTAAAAGTCTAACAAGAGGGTCCCAAAAAATTAATTAAAACTAAACTACACCATTTTATTTGGAAAAATTATAGAAAGGGGACCATTCCTAAACTTATTTTGTGAATATGGAACAAACTTTTTTCAAAAGGTGAGAAGGGACCAAAATCAAAACTTAATTGCTTGGAATGAACCAATTTATTGTAATAACAAAAAAAATCATATCATAGCGTAATATTTTGTAATGAAGCTTTATATTACTTTATTATATATTAATTCCGAAAATATTCAAAATCAAATCTGTCAATATTAATTCCGAAGTATTAGGTCCGAAAGTATTAATTAAATATTAATTCCGAAATTTTATTTTTTGCCGAATACAACTTCAATAATATTGTATATCACTTATACACAAATATATATATGTGTGTGTGTGTGTGTGTCAAAGTTTACTTTATTGATAAATAGTGTTAAATTTTTTGAATATATTACAATTCCGAAAATATTCAAAATTAAGTCAAAAAATATTAATTTTGATTTTTTGTTGTTGTGAAATTTTATATTAGTTTATTATTTAATATTTTAGGCCAATATTTTTCATACTTTATGTAAAAAAATAAATTTAGTTGAAGTATGGGTATTTTGGAGAAAAAAAAAATTTGACAATTTTTTATGCGACTAGCAAAAAAAAAAATTACTGAGGGAGCCTCATATTTTAATCTCGCATTGGGCCCCAAATTTTTTTTCCAATCTCAGGACCGGCCTTGCATGGGTCAAGCAACAACCTGGGTGTCGAGCATGGTTCCTTAAGGTTGAGATTAAAGCTGGCAATTTTGACACGAAATGACACATTTGACACGATTATATTTATTGCTATATTTATTTGCAGATTTTTTCTGTTCTCTAATTGGTCATGGGTTAAAATATATTAATAAAATATTACTGAATGGTGTCAAATTCAATTTCATTTTTATTTTTTATTTTTCGTGTTGGATTGTGTCAAATTTAAAATGTTTGATTTTCGTGTCAACTAGTGTCAGATTACATGATCAACCCGTGGGTCGACATGCTGACATGAATTGCCAGCTCTAGTTGAGATTGAGATACATGGAGAGAAAAATTTATTCGATGTTGTTTGAGATTGTGATTTTCCTTGGGACATGGTTTTTTGCAGACTCGCAAAATTTGGGCGATAGAGATGCTTAAATTTAAGAAACAAAGTGCATTCTGCTAATTACTATGACTAGAATTCAGAATTTTCATGTATAATAAATGAGAGAACCATATATATTTATTGATTATGTTAACAACCATTTATTCTAAAAGTTTAAGCTGATAGAGAGGGTGTAACTTAAATATTTAATCTTTCAATACGCCCCCTCACGTGTGGCCTTATTTTTTGTCCAACACATAAAACAACAATTTTTTAATACGGGTGACGGTGAGGTTCAAACACAGGACTTCTTACTCTGATACCATGTTAAGTTAACAACCATCTACTCTAAAATTTTAAGCTGATAGAGATGGTGTAACTTAAATATTTAATCTTTCAACGGACTACAGACCATCTTTGTGAACCAAACTCGAAAATCCCATTCTTAGTTCATATATATGCATTTATATATAGATAAAAGACTAGTTTAGTGAAAATATAATAGTTCATTGTTAGGGTTTTTACACCCGCCCAAGAACAAAACTAAAGTTTGATAACCTTATTCACCGAGCCATGAACACCTGCAAATCAGAAAATGCACAAACACACGCCAAACACAATCAACACAAAGATATATACGTGGTTCAGCCAAAACCGCCTTACGTCCACGGAAAGTACCGTTTCACTATAATCAATGATAGGATAACAAGAGGATGATCCACAAATCATACACACGCACACACACAGTGTATACTCATGCCTGTATCACCGGAAATAATATAAGCATATATTATTCCTAATTCTCATCAAGAAGAATCTCAAGTATGTATTTATTTTTGTTCTCTCTCACAATCTTGTGTTTTTGTCTCACTTTTGTGTCACACAATACAATATGAACAACCCATGTATGTATAGGAGAGGCTGAAGTGGAGAATAAGTCAATTGGAATCAAATCCCAATTAGAAAATGAGTCATTAAAGGTTTTCCTTAAAAATCTCGCAACTGGGCTACCAAGTATTCTGTTATATATTGGCATATATATATAATATGACTACTTTGTTATATTAACTTGTCCCACATCGGAAGATTGAGAAACCCACCTCTATATCCTCACCTATAAATATAGGGCTTCTCCTATTGAATTGTGTACACAGAAATAGAGAGAGAGAGAGTTAGAAATTATTCCGGTGATACAAGCGTGAGTATACACAATGTGTGTGCATGTGTGATCTGTGAATCACCCCCTTGTAATCCTCTCAGTGATTTTTAGTGAAACGGTGCTCTCCGTGGACGTAGGCTTATTTAGTCGAACCACGTATATATTCTTGTGTCGATTGTTTGGTGTGTTTGTGTGCGTTTTCTGATCTGCAGGTGTGCACGGCTTCGTACATAGGGTGTGTGAACCCTAACAAGTGGTATCAGAGCCCCAGGTTGGAGCAAATCACGAAGCCTAATGATCTGGTCTAGATCTGATTTTTTTCGAGTGCCCTAAATAAGAAACCGACCACGCCAGGAGCTTTGGCTCGACGAGACGAAGCCAGCAGTGTCAAGCACATCACCGTAAAGTTCTTCACGCGCTCCCACGCGACGCCTGAAGTTTCGGCCAGTTTTTTGGCTCCGTCGAGCAGCAGTTTCGGTTCGGCGTGATTTTCCGGAGCATCGTTTATCGTAACGAGGCTTATAATATATCTACAGAAAGAGAATTAGAAGCCCGACGTTTTGGCACAAGAATCAGCCCAATCAGAGCAGGGATGCTCCCGCACGCACCCCGAGAAGGTACAGACTTCGTGATTAAATTTCTGTCTTTTGTGCGAATTTGTTTTGGCCCGTTTAGAGTCGTTTTTGACCCGTTTTGGACGCGGTCAGAGGCGTTCTTAAGGTTTTGAACTGCCCCCGACGCAACCGTATACTCGGTTTTGCACTCCGAATATCTTTAATAGGCTCAGTGGGAGATATGGGAGAAGAAAATGCAGTAATGATCGACAAGTTTGATGGTACAAACTTTACCTATTAGAAGATACAAATTGAGGATGTGTTATTCCATAAAAATTTATATTTACCGCTAGAATGGACGAAGCGGCGAAGCCAGATTCGATGAAAGAAGAGGAGTGGAATATCTTAGATCGAAAGGCTCTTGGCACGATCAGATTGACGTTGGCAAAATCTGTTGCCTTCAATATCAGGAAAGAGAAGACTGCAAAGTCTCTCATGGAAGCTCTTTTGAAGATGTACGAACAGCCGTCTGGAGCAAATACATTACATCTCATCAGCAGATTGAGGAATCTGAAGATGTCCGAGAATGGGAATATTGGTGAACATCTCAGTAAGCTTAATGACATTTATGGGCAGTTGGAATCAATTGAACCCTAACATTTCAAGACAAGGTGAAATCAGTTTTTCTCCTTAATCAATTGCCAGAGAGCTGGAATGCCACAGTGGCTGCAATCAGTAATTCTCCAGGGATAGATCCGCTGAAGTATGATACCGTTGTGAGTATGGTACTCACAGAAGAGATCAAAAGACAGTCATCAGACTCTTCAAGCAATGGCACATCATTGAATGTCGACACCAGAGGCAGAGGTTCGAACAGACAAAAAGGCGGAAACCAATGGCATGGACGTTCTAAGTCGAGACAGGGAAGATCACAGTCTCGAGGTCCCATAAATTCCAAAGCAATCGAATGTTGGAATTGCGGCAAAACTGGTCATTTAAATAACCAGTGAAGATCCCCGCAGAAGGTAGCGGATGACATGACAGAGGCAAATATTGTCTTCTAAGAAGCAGATGATGCACTGATATGCTCTTTGGAGAGTAAAACAGAGTCTTGGGTTTTGGACTCTGGAGCATCATTCCATGCCACCTCAAGTCGAGAACTCTTTGAGAGCTATGCACCTGAAAACCTCGGCAAGGTTTATCTAGGTGACGATCAACCCTGCAGTGTTGTTGGCAAGGGTGAAGTACATATCAGACTCAACGGATCGATATGGAAGCTGAAGGATGTCAGACACATTCCAGACTTGAGGAAGAACCTGATCTCAGTAGGTCAGTTAGTGAGTGAAGGTTATGTGACCACTTTCAGTGAAGATAAGTGGAAAGTTTCCAAGGGGCTATGACTATAGCACGAGGAAAGAAAACAGGTACGTTGTACACTACCACCAAGGCTAGCACATTTATAGCAATTGCAGAAAGCAAAGAGGATCATAATTTGTGGCACCAGAGGCTAGTTCACATGAGTGAAAAGGAACTCAAGGTTATGCTCGCAAAGGGAAAGCTACCGGGTCTAAATTTGATTGATATCGACTTCTGTGAGGATTGCGTATTCGGTAAGCAGAAGATGGTTAGTTTTCAGAAAAGCGGCAGAAAACTCAGAAAGGAGAAGCTTGAGCTAGTTCGCACTGATGTCTGGGGGCCAGCAAATGTCTCATCTATTTGCGGAAAGTCCTATTTCGTCACCTTCATAGATGACCATTCCAAAAAGGTATAGGTTTATTTCTTGAAACATAAATCTGAAGTGTACGGTGTGTTCAAGAGTTGGAAGGCTATGATAGAGAATGAGACGGGTTTGAAGATCAAAAGATTACGATCCAATAATGGTGGAGAGTATCAGGACACCGGGTTTAAGAGATTTTGCTATGAGAACGGTATCAGATTAGAGAGAATTGTTCCACGTACACCACAACAGAATGACGTAGCAGAACGGATGAACCGGACATTGACTGAGAGAGCCAGAAGCATGCGAATTCAGGCAGGGTTGCCGAAACAGTTATGGGCAGAAGCAGTCAGTACAACAGCATACTTAATCAATCGTGGTCCATCAGTACCATTGGAGCACATAATACCAGAAGAGGTCTGGAGCGGTAGAGAGGTAACACTTTTACATTTAAAAGTTTTTGGTTGTGTTGCATATGTACATGTTAGTGACACTGTGAGGGGTAAGCTTGATCCCAAGTCACAAAAGTGTATTTTCATTGGCTATGGCGGTGATGAGTATGGTTACCACATATGGGATGATCAGAACCGAAAACTGATCCGAAGCAGAGATGTAGTGTTCAATGAAAAGATTATGTACAAGGACAGACACACAACAACCTCAGAGCCTACAACACAGAGTGATCATGTGTGTGTTGAGTTAGATGATGTTCAAGACAGTGAGAATACTCAGTCAGACGAACATATTGCAGATGGAAATACTCAACAGGTTGATACACCGCAGTCTCCGACTCCTATTCCTGTACCTAGGAGGTCTTCACGACAGCATGTGCCGAATCAGAGATACATGAATTATTTGTTGTTCACAGATGGAGGTGAACCAGAATATTTTGATGAAGCATGCAGTGCAGCAGATACGAGCCAGTGGGAGCTTGCAATGGAAGATGAGATGAAGTCCCTTATTTCCAATAAGACATGGAAGCTAACCGAGCTGCCGGTAGGAAAGAAAGCTCTCCATAATAAATGGGTCTACAGAGTCAAAGAAGAACAAGATGGTTCTAAGAATATTCAAGGAAACGAGAATTCGGCCGACATGTTGACCAAAGTGGTGACAACAAAGAAACTGAAGTTGTGCGCAACTTCAGTTGGTCTTCAAACTTGAAGGCAGAAATAATGGCACCGAACACTGATCATTGATGGAGTTGATTGATGAAGGCAAAGTCGTCAAGTGGGAGATTGTTATATATTGACATATATATATATATATAATATGACTAATTTGTTATATTAACTTGTCCCACATCGGAAGATTGAGAAACCCACATCTATATCCTCACCTATAAATATAGGGTTTCTCCTATTGAATTGTGTGCACAAAAATAGAGAGAGAGTTAGGAATAATATATGTTTATATTATTCCGGTGATACAGGCGTGAGTATACAGAGTGTGTGTGCGTGTGTGATCTGCGAATCACCCCCTTGTAATCCTCTCAGTGATTTTTAGTGAAACGGTGCTCTCCGTGGACGTAGGCTTATTTGGCCGAACCACATATATATTCTTGTGTCGATTGTTTGGTGTGTTTGTGTACGTTTTCTGATTTGCAAGTATGCACGGCTTCGTTCATAGGGTGTGCGAACCCTAACATATTCGGTGAAGGTTCCACCGAGTACTCGGTGACTATACAAACCATGCGCAAGTTCGCAAAGTACTCTGGCCAAATTTCTCCATGTACGCAAGTTCGCACACTTTCGTACTTACTGAGTACTCAATGGTTCTACCACCAACTTTTGCTTCAAGACTTTATTTGCTCCAATTCTCTTCTCGATCATCAAGAAAATGAGTCATTAACTAAC
Source organism: Cornus suecica (assembly GCA_963922005.1). Lineage (NCBI taxonomy): Eukaryota > Viridiplantae > Streptophyta > Magnoliopsida > Cornales > Cornaceae > Cornus > Cornus suecica. Next base: position 5,876,418 of record OY998238.1, on the reverse strand, counting down.
ATTCATAATGTTAGAGTTGGCTAAAATAGGGATGGCGGACCTTTTGGTTTGAAAGGAAACTATTGGCAAAGGAGGGGATGGTTTGAAAGGTAAATATGGAGTTGGAGGAGAAGGTTTGATGGAGCTTCTTCTATAAATAGGAAGTCTCTGCAGATTATAAAACGCTCTCAAGGAAAGGAAGAGAAGAGAAATGCGAGGGTGTTGTGTGCACTGATATAATATTTCTTTATCTTTAATGATTGTAAAATATTTGTGGATGTAGGCCAAGTTAGAGCCGAACCTTACATATTATGTGTTATTTATGATATATTGTTATTTGTTATTCAGATCTCTGTATGTTTTTCATTATTTGTTGGGAGGATGAGATCACACCCTACTGGATGTTTTATGGGAAGCAAAATTCTTATTGTCATTGATATATGTCAATTCTGATGCCAAATAAGGAAACTTTTGTTGAGGAAGAGTTGGGAAGCACAAAGCATCAATGCGAATGACTAGGTGGGTTTTCCTTATTCATATGCTTCTTTGGCTATATTGACAAATCAAAGTGCAACAATATCTATAGATAGATGCATCTACTTTTTGACTACTTTTACAATGCATGGAATGTGGTTGCCACCAATCCTCCTCCAATTTATTCCAAACAAATGGTCTTGAATTGGAGGTACTTATAAAATGAAGTATATGAGAAATGAAGACTATAATTTGAGATTTGTATCTAAAACATATTTTAAATAACTTTTGGATTTAGAAATGTAACTTTTACAGCAATAATATAATAGAGTAGGTGTTAATTAACAGAAGTCCAAACTATATAATTTAATGACTGCTGCTGCTTATTTTATATTTTGCTAAAGGAATTTTTATTATACAAATGTTTGTATATAGATCCAAACTTTTTTTAAAAGACAAAAGTTAGTTTTCTGTATATATTAAAATTCCATTTATGATTCATAATTTTTGTACTTTACCCGGAGTCAAGTTTTTTATTTTAATTTTCCCCGTGGTATCCAAGAATTTTCGCTGTATGTATTGTGTCGTATTATGCTAATTGGGCATACATATGTGTTCAAATAGCAGTGCGCAAGGTTTGGGACCCATGTGTTGGGCCAATTATTGGGTGAAGTCTTTTAGGAAAAGTCCAATTTGGCCCAACTACCCATCCAAGATAATACCCACCCGACTTCTTTATGGGCTTCCCTACTAACTAGTAGGCTAGGCCCAAGCCCATCCTATCCTATTACAATTTGCCCATTTGATACGAACACGAATTGTTGAACTCTCTCTATTCTTTTATGTATAGACTTGGGCCTATATGTTGGGCTCACTTGAAATCACAGCCCATAGCTTCTGGGTTCATGCGTTTCAATCTCGAAGCAAATGAAGAACTAAGAAATGATTTTTTGTGATATTCATTTCCATGTCATTTGCTTCAACAACCCAAAGTCACTTTAGTGATTTTTTTATTTATTTTTTGTTTATCTTGTTTTAATGTTGATTCCAAAACATTAATTTCATACAACCGAGCGTAACATATTTTTTTGTTTTTTTAGATACTAAGCCACTGCCTCTTAAATTTCAGAATTTAGTTTCATCTCCGACTCTAACCTTTAGTACTTCAATCCCATTTAGCCGATTCTCTATCAACAGCACTATATTGATGTTGATTATGATAATTTCAATCTATTTTCATATTCAATAAAAATAAAATAATGAAATTCAAAAATAAAGATTTACGGCAAAATAAGATATACAGCTAATTCTACCACGTCCTACTTTTTTTTTCTTTTTTATTATTTATTTTGGACCAATAAATGTTACTTTTATTCTTTTTTCCATTTAATTCCTTAATTACTAAAGTTTTCACCTAAACCTTCACTGCTTACATAGAAGTAAATTTTGTCATTATATATTTATTCAAGATTTTATATAGAATATATTATTTATATCTTTCTTTAAGGTTAGGTACTTAAATACTATTGAACTATGAATATACATAATTATTCATCTAATTTATAAACAAATTTATCATATTAAACTATAAATTTATATTTTTGTGTTCTTGTGTTCTTGTTATACTAAGTATTTTATTATTTAGAATTACCTTAGTGTCACAAGGTGTTTTGACACTTCCACCACGCCCGCATGACATTAAAACTGTTGTTCATCGTGAAAAGACTTGATTAGACTTGCTTGCATGGAAGAAGATGCTGACTCTTCAAAGTTCAGATATGTCGACTTGAAATAGTGTGAGGCATTTGTCGTTAATCGTAAACTTACCTATGAAGATGGGAGTTGGCCCTACATAAATTGAACGAGAGCCAGAGTCGTTTCCCTTTTCTTCGTCAGTCATCACGTTTCATTTCACTACTCGTAACTTCATTAGAAAGCTCGGTACATGACACTAGACAATTGTTTCATAATACAAAATTGTATCAATATTATTTCATAATTCCACAAAAAATTGTTAGTCCTTCTTGATTTATTTTTTCCAAAATATTTTTTAAGAATTCAAAAGAATAAAAATTTGATTATAACAAATAGTACTTTTTCCGTCCCATATTAGTTGTCCACTTTTTCAATTTTACTTGTCCCAAAATATTTTTCCCGTTTCGAATCTCAATACAATATAATATTATATTTTCTTAAATTATCCTTTTTCATTAACTTCACAAAGCAACGTGGCCAACAAAAAACTACAACTATACTATATTACCATATGCCAAAATTCAAAAAAACACAAAATAATAAAAAAATATTGAAAATTCAAACTTGAATAACTAATTTGGAACAAATGGGGTAATAAAAGTGGACCCATTTATATAATTTTCAAATTTTGAATTATCAAAAACTAAAAAAATTGTTATTATAATTAACCCTGAAGCACATACACTTCGTCTAGGGTTAGCGCACCCGTGTCAGACACGCGGACACGCCAAAAAAACGTGTCTTGTTTTTTTTATAAAAAAAATTGGACACACCAAGGACATGTGCGTGTCCGCGTGTTGGACAAGCGGTGGGTCGGTTGATTCCATGAAAGATAAAGAATTTATAAAACCGGTAATTTGGTGGATCACTTATGGAATTTTAACACCCATAATCAAATCTTTTGCTTTGAATATACTTTGAACATCTTTGTTTCTCCTCATCTTGTGAGAGGAATTGAAACACTTGTTTATTTATCCACTATTTGAAGAGGAACAAGATAACACCACAAAGGCCGAAGATTTGGTATTTGTACATTTCAATCAAGAAAATTTTCACAATATAACGAGAGAAAGACTAAGATGTCGGATGTTGGGGGAGATGCATTTGATTATTGGATGATAATGAAATGAAGAATTTTAAACATGTCAGACATTTCATTTAACCTATTTGTTTATAAATTTATTTGATTCTCATTATTTAAGTGATAAATAAAGTATATGCGCAATATAATATCTATATAAAAAAAGTTTATAAATTTTTATAAACATGTGTCCTATTTTTTTGAAATTTACGGTGTTGGTGTCGGTGTGCGTCCTTCATAGATAATTACAGATCCAACAATACGTAAACGCAAAAATCGTAGGTGACATGACGTGTCTTAATTTTTTACTAATATTTTTTGTGGATTAAGATGTAAATGGTTTATCCTTAAATCCAGCACTTCAACTACTGCGTATCTAACCTCGACTACGTGGACCCATCACTTTACCAATTAAACATAGTACACACATTACCATAACAGCTCAATCCAAAAACTGCATCACTCACCGTTCATCATAAAAAACAACATCCCTGATTGTACCGTGACTCTTCCTATCTCACCCACTGTAAATTTATAAAAGCCAAATAATTAACGTTATAAAATCAAGGGAAAATTACACAACCCCCCTGAACTTTGACCTAATTACAGAGAATACCCTTAATATTTGAATAATATCAGTTACTATTCCTTAGAACACCGCAGGGCCCGAGTCAGATTTGTGCGTGAATTTACTTAAAAACATTTGTTTAATATTATATTTTAGGGTTAATTTCAAGAAATCCTATATACTATCCAGTTTTATCAACTAACTCTCATTATGTCCACTTTGTCCCATATACTATTCAATTTCATCATTATGCCCCTTCACCTCACATTTTGAATCAAAATACCTGAACTATCCTCAATAATATAAGGGGGTTTAGTGAAATCAACACATTAAAAATATTATTTTTCGAAAATCAATTATATTATTCGCAAAAATTATAAATTCAAAATATATATATATTTTTTGCAAAAAATTATTTTTCAAAGGGAGAATATTATTTTCCAAAATAAGAATTATTTCGGAAAAAATAATATATATTTTTTGAAAAATAATTATTTTCGAAAAAAAATCATATTTTGGAATATAGTATATATTTTTCACAAAAAAATTATTTTTCAGAAAAGATCATATTTTGGAACATAATAGTATATATTTTTCGAAAAAAAATTATTTTTCGGAAAAGATCATATTTTGGAACATAATATATATTTTTCGCAAAAAAAGTATTTTTCGGAAAAAAATTCATATTTTGGAACATAATAAGTACTTTTTTGCAAAAAAAATATTTTTCAGAAAAAAATCATATTTTGGAATATAATATATACTTTTTTGCAAAAAAATTATTTTTCAAATTTTTTTTTCATATTTTGGAACATAATATATATTTCAATCCTTGCTACATCGGACTTGGAGAGAGAGAGAAAACGTGAACTTTAGAGAGAGAAATAGTAGGTGTAATAATATCCTTAAATGGGTATATATATAAAATTATGAGGGTTTTTTCGTAAAAAAAAGTTAGAGTATTTAAGTAATTTTGTATGCAAAATTAGAACAGATAATGATATGAGGGCAAAAATAGAAGTTCAGTCCAAAAACAACCTTTATTCACCAATACACAAACTTTCCGGCATTGACTTTGAATGGAAGGGGCTAAGTGTTACAATGAAGGTGATTTTAAGAATAATTTATGATATTATTGAAACGTAAGAGGCACCTCGTGTAATTAGATTATAGTTCAGGAATAATTTGTGTAATTTTTCCTAAAATCAACCTTCACTCTAACTAAGACACACACACTCTCTCCTCTAGAAGCGCCGCAACCTCAGATCTTCCACCACCGCCATGGACTTCCCACCTCCGCCACCGCCTTCCGCCACCACCGTCGCCAATTCGGACCTTCTTCCACCTGTCCCAAATGCTAAACTGCGCCTGATGTGCAGCTACGGCGGCCACATAGTGACCCGTCCCCACAACAAGTCCCTCTGCTACGGCGGCGGCGACACCCGCATAGTGGCGGTGGACCGTCGCACCACTGCCGCGACCCTCTCCTCCCTCACTGACCACCTTTCCCGCGCACTCTACAACAATCGCCCTTTCATCCTCAAGTACCAGCTCCCAAACGAAGACCTCGATGCCCTCATCTCCGTCACCACCGACGAAGACCTCCACAACATGCTCGAAGAGCACGACCGCATTGTAAGCTCCCCTAAACCCTCCCGCATCAGATTGTTCCTCTTCCCCTTGAAGCCCGAATCGATCGGGTCTGTGCTTTTGGATCCGAAAGCAGAGTCCTGGTTTAGCGATGCGTTGAAAGGGACCAAGATTATGCAGAGGGATCAATCTGCTGAGTCGGGTCTGGTTAACGGGTTGATGGGTTTCGATTTTGGGGGTCATTCGGATTCGTGTGTGGAGGCTCAAGGTGAGAGTTTGAGTAATGGTGGTGAGACTAAGATTGGTTTGGATCTGAGTAATGTGCCTGAATCGATGGTGTTGGAGACGAGTTCGTCATTCGGGTCAACGAGTTCGTCGATTTCGATGTCCAATTTGCCTCCAATGGGGGTTCATGGTGACGATGGTGGTGTTAATTTGCAGAATAACAAGGTTAAACTGCCCTTTTCAAGTTCTACAGAAAGGTAACTTTGGTTATTTCTACGTACATTTTCTTTTTTTTTCTGTAGCTGTTTGGTTGCTGAGAAAATGCAGGAACATTTGTGGTTGGATCTTTAATTTAGTCTACTTAATTGCGCCTAATACGTTCTAGATTTAGTTGGAATTTTTATTTTCACAAACAAATTAAAAGTGAAAAAATAAATTAGGATGTAGTCTAAGGTCATGTTTGGATTCACTTTTCAAACGCTCCTACTTTTGGCTTCATGGTAGAAAAACTGTTTTGAACGAAAAATTCTTAGAAGAACTCTTGGACATTGGAACAGTGTTTTAAAGAAGCTGTTATCAAAATAGCTTATGTTTTTCTTTTTCTTCTGCGTAAAGCTAGAAACAGAAGCTGCGGGCCTAAGTTACCTTTCTTTTATTTCTCTAATTATGGGCGACAAGCTTAGAAAACGTTGGTTAAGTCAAATATTCAAATTTAAAACTTGAAATTCAACTTCTTTGTGAGTGCACTATCAATCCCACAATGTTCCTTAAAATGCTAGTGGCGATCCCACTCTAATGGGGTGCACAATTATTGAATGGACCACATGGTCCTGGGGACGATCACAGTTTTAAACCTAAGCAAATAGTGCGATTGTCCTGACCACTTGGTCCCGGTGGTTAAGAAAATTGTGGCTTTATTGAGATAGTGAAATTGAGAGGATTTTAGCTCGATAAAGAATTCAATCTTTTGCCGAATCAAAATGAGAGCAGATTTCTTTTTTATACTGCAATAGTATCAGGGACCATGTGGTCCTGGTTCAGACAATAATTTGTCTGTTGAGGTGGTGCAATGGAGAGGATTTAAGCTCGATAAAGAATTTAATCTTTTGCTAAATAAAAAGGATAACACATTTCTTTTTGAACTGCATTACTTGAGGGTTCTAAATTAGGCATTTGATTTGTAATTTTGACAGTGATAACAGTGTTTTTAGTACTGTTTGCCCCCCACGAACATATCGAGACGCACTTGTTCATGTTGCTTCGGTGGACACGAGGGTTTCTTCCAACACTTTTGAAGCAGAGGGTGGTGTTAGTGTGACAGAATCTTCATCTGGTGTCCATTTGCTGAAGACGGTTCCGATGTCTGGATATCAATTTTCTTCACAAACGGACCAGAAACAGCAGCAACAAGAAGTGCAATATGTTCCAGCAGTTTCCCCTTACATGCCCCAATACCCTACAGGCGTGTGGCCCATGTCATCTTATTATCCAATGTATCATCCCCAATTGCATCAGCATCAATACAGTCCTTATCAGCCGAATCAGCCATACCCAATTTACTTGGTGCCTGTTAGGGAGACACAGCCTCACAATATGTCTGTGCAATGTAATTTAATTGATTTTGAGACTGCTGCTTCAAGTCGGCCTCCTTTGTATCCACAGACTACCTTGATCACTCCCACTGTGGCTTCTAAAGAGGCCGAGGGAGCTCCACCGACGCCTGAACTAGCCACGAAAGTTTATCGAACAGTCCCAGGATCAACCCCAGTTGTTAGTGTGCCTTCTAATCAGAAGCAACGCGAATTTGTGGGTCCTCCTGAGCCGGTCCATTCATCCCAACCTGTTGACGCTACTGCTACAATCACTGCTGCTGATTATGATTTGGAATTTGATGATAATCTCGCATACAATCAGATATACAAAACCCAGCCTTCAGCGCCTACACTAGCTTTTCAACATCAAAGCATGGTGAAGGCCACACAAATGTTGTTATCAGAGGCTTCTTCACAGCTGCATACTGACAACAATTAGCAGGTTGGGACCTCACAAGCTCAATGAGGCAGTTGTCGTAGAGGAAACAATTTTGGTATGAGAGTTTCTTTTGTTAAACCGTCTTTCGTGCGTGTTCTTCCTTTGGTTCGGTTTTGAGATGTGTTGTCTGTGATAGAAATAAGCTAGTGTGCCTGTTTTTTCTTTATTTATCTATGTTATGTTGTTAATATACCCAAGGGCTATGAGGTGCATGATATTACACTGAATGTTGTAACATTGACATGATTCTTGGTTGTTTGTTCAATCCATATATCATTTGTTTATTTAATATGAAATATATTTTTGTCCATATGAACTGCTTATAGCTAATTATGTGTCGATATAACAATAACTGCAGGTACTATCCGCTCCGATTAGTACTATAATGTTCTGTATAATGTGAAGATTACAAAACGCCTGTATCACCGGAATAATATAAACTTATATTATTCCTAACTCTTACGAAGAAGAATACTAACCTGTATCTTTTTTATTCTCTCTCTATATTTGTGCAGACAATATAATAGGAGAGATCCTATATTTATAGGGAATGATATAGATGTGGTTTTGCCTTTTAGTCGATGTGGGACAACTTTCAATACAAAATAGTTACCCTTTATATATAACTCTTTCCTTCAAGCACATCTTTATCTGATTGTCTCTAATTTTTATTATGTGTGCATATATATATAGTTATGACTACCCCTAACAAGTGACAACCTTTAGCATTTGGTCACCAATGCCACTTCCATGCAAAAAGGCGTTGGTGACAACATTGATATATGCTCGCCTAAAGCATTTTCAAGGCTTGATGTTTGCTTGGCATGAGAAAATTATTTAAAATCTAATGCTTTCTAAACTCCCTTTCTCTACCAATACACTGGCTCTTCCTATCGTCCGTTCCCATGGTCTAGTCATGTAATGTGAATACACGGGCTGCTTGTGACCCAGTCAAATGCACAAGAATGTATAATTGTACAAGAGTTATTTCAGCGGTAAGTCTCACGACGACTCGACAACTGGGATGATCTGTTGTAGCATTGGTGCGATGTTCTGTTCTGGGATTGGTGTCATGGTGCTAACTCTGGTGGTTAGTTGTTATCTGCCTCTTTGACACTGAATCCAATATGTAAGCAGTTGCAGGTTTGTCATGGGTAGACAATAAACCTATTTCTGAGTCAAAATTTTGGCTCTAAGAGCAGTGCTAACCACAACTACGACTGTCTCATCTGTGAATGATATGGGTTTCCGTTGGAGTCTACTTCATCCAATGGGCAAGGTACGGGTTTTTGTGTGTGGAACTGCTCCTGCTGAATTATGGTTTAGAAAAATAGAATTCAGGTAGTCTGACTTTCACTCTGAGTCGGCAAACAACACCCTGAGCATATGTAACAATTCCGTGTATAGTTTGAGGAAAATTTGGTCTTATACTTTGTTGAGCCACTTGTACTGTACGCCATTGATAGATATTTGATTATGGGAGTGAGAGATTTGTGATTCATTTATGGCTTTGTGCGCTCCCTTCACCTTTTATCTCCAATTAATTTTCCAGTAGTTGCCATTCCTGCTGATATTTCCTTCTCACTTTCCTGTCACAGTTTTAGTTTTGCGACTCACTGTGGGACAGGCTTGAGATGCGAAGCTTTGATTTTGTGTTTTCAGAAAAATGGTATAGTTTCGCTTTCTTTTTGTTCTTTCCAGAGTACTTTAATCTATTAATCCACCTTAAGGTCTACCCATTTTGTGTGAAGCCTACTTGGTGTTATTTAAGCCAAAAATCAGTTGGATGCTACATGTAGATATATAAGTAGTAGTTGTTGGGAAGTTACATGAGGTATGGGGAAACATTGCTTCCAGTGTGTGGCATCCATGGACTGTGGCTGCAATGCAAGGGGGTGTATGTGAGACCTGTAGCTCTGCGGATTCCCACACACCTCATTTTCCGTTGCTCTAATTTGCAGCTAATCCTTTCTTGTTGAAAATTGATCTAACAGGAACATCTCTTTACAGCTACTTTCAATCATAGCCGTAGCAAAACCTTCCCGAATATGTGCCCATAAGTTCTGGAAACAAAAAAGTCACGAGGTTGCGGTATTAACACGATATCTTCTCGTATATACATTGTCAGACGAACATTTCTTCGGAAAGATAGCCAGAAGACTGAAATATGTTCAACTTACAATGTCAAATTTGTGCGAAACTACAACTTATTCAATGGAACCTTATTGCTAGTTTATGAGGGAGCATAAAATAGTGGTACATAGCTCAATGATCCTTTGCATTACTTTTGTTACCAAACAGCTTTGCAAGATTTGGCATTACCTTTCTTCTCCTCTTTACATTGAAAGAAGGTGTTCTAGGTGTCTGCCGAACTGCAGGCGATGCAGGCCTTCGAGACCTTGTTCGTCTTAAAGGTGTTGGATTGTTACTTCTGTTCGTGGATTTTCTAGGCGTCATCATCTTGTGTTTAAAATTTTCAGCTTCTATGTTTTTCTCGAATTGCCCTCTCCAGTTCTCCAATTCTCCCTCGACCACTCTCTTTGCAGCAAGTGACCTCTCTGCTTTATAGGAATGTTGTTCTTCCTCCATCTTGAGCGCTTTAATTTCTCTATTAGACATTTCAGTTTTCATTAATATCTCCTTCTCACTGGCCTTTAGAGCTTCAATCCATGCCTGAGCTGCGGCAACCTTCTTATCTGCAATTTCCTCAGCCCCACCTGCACGTCCTGTTAAGTACTCGTATTCAAAAGTTGAGATAGTTATCATGGAACTATGTTGCGGAACTGAAGCCCTGGCTCTCATTGCATTCTCAGTCAGATTTCTTAGATTCTCGAGAGCTGTTGTTTCCGATGATTTAACAGCTTCAAGATCTTGCATTGCAGCCTGTAGTTTTTCCTCGGCCAGGTCTATCTCAGACTCAGTTTTCTGAAGTTCTGTCTTCATGTTTGCAGTTTCTTCACTAATAAGTTCCTTTTCTTTCTTTGCAGCCTCAGCTTCTGTTTTCAATTGCTCAAGAGAGAACGATAGATTCGATACGATTTCTGCAGCCTTTTCTTCAGCTTCAGTTGCAGCTTCCAACTTTGTTTTCGCCCTGAGGAGCTTCAAATTCAGGTTTTGAACAGATAAATCTCTCTTTTCTTCTGTTTTCTTCAATCGGGCTATTTCGTCTGTGACATGCTGGAGCTCGTTTCTTATGACATCCATAGAGGCCATGAATTGGAAACCCTCTTCTCTGATAGTAGCCAACTCTTTCTTCGCCTTTTCCAACTCCTCTGTCATCGACTTCAACAAAGATGGAGAATTCATATCTTCCCATTCCTCGAAACTAGCGTCATTTCTTTCGACCCTTTTGTCAATCTCCTTAGCTAGATTGAGTTCCCTCTGCAACACATCGACTTCAGAAGTTGTGACATTTAGTTTTGTTTCGAGCTCTTTTGCACGATCAATCTCTTGGACGATGCCATCAATCTTCTTTCTGGTTTCCTCCACTTCAGATGAGTATCGATTAGCTTCTTCTTGTCTCTGAACTTCAATGGCTCCCAATTCTTTAAGAGCCTCAATTCGAGCCAATTCAACTAGCACTTGTTCTTCATTAACTTCCTCTATTTCTTTCCTCAGTGCCTCCACTGAGCTCGAAAAAGACCACAGTTTTGAACTCGAGGCTTCGGATTCTTTCTCTGCTCGCTTCTTATCTTCTAAAACAGAAGCCATGTCAAGCTTAAGCTTACTCAGCTCTTGCTTAACATATTCCAATTCTCTCATCACATCCCCGTACTGATAATTTTCGACATTTCTAACAGCCAATGCCAATTCTCCTTCACCCCTTTTCGGCTTCTTCAGCTTTTCCAGGTCTCGAATCTGTGCTTTCGCTTTTGAACTGGATTCTTCAATCCTCAATGTAAGGTCCCTCATTTTCTTCTTTGCGGAAAAAAGCTCAGATTGTGCTTGTTCTTTTTCGAATTCTGCAACTCTTCTGCTCTCACTAAATCGACCAATGTCCGTCCTTGCCTGATGAAGCTCTCTGGTTCTTGAAGTGGGCTTCTAAGAATGATGAAAGCATGTCACTAGTCTTTTATGGACAAATTCAAAACAAGAACATCAACATGGGTTTTGGTGTTTGACAGTAGATGATATATATATATATATATATATATATATATATAGAAGGCCTGCATAGTTATATGAAACATACCTCTTGGAAATCCATTTGGGGTTTCTTCTTCACTGCAGGATTGCCTTCAATATATCTTTCTCCATACAAATTAGTGGCTTCTTTAGCTGAACCAAAACTCCTTCTGTTATCAAATGATCTTCTTCTGTCCATTCCAACCTGTTTCATGCTCATATATAGTTAAACCACTTTCATGTCAACAAACATTATTTGTTTTTCAAATCCTATAGTTAAAACCCAGAAGAGTTATGCTCTTGAAAAATAGAATTTTGCTATAAAAGGAACAATTTTACTCTATGTAATAAGCTACTTTATTAGGAACTATATATTATAAATTTATAACCAGAAATGCATACCTTAAAATTGTTGTTGAAAAGTGGTGTGTGTTGGTTGGGTCCTTTTTCTTTTGTAATCTTGAACTGGTGGTGAGACTTGTGTGTCTGAAAATTGAGCAAGGCCTCCTTGAAATAAAGAGGGAGAGAGAGAGAGCAATCCAGATGATAGGCTCTTATTGGAAGTATCGCCAGCCGTTTGATTTATGCCCTCTTGGGTCCATTTAGAATGTTGATATTTTAAATCAAATTGAATATGACCCTTGGAGAAGGAGAGGTTTATTCTTAAGATATGACAAGAATTTAAATTGGGGGACCACTAGAGTGGAGATTTATTCACCGAAATGAAATTTACAGTTACTTACTAGTATTTAATATACCCTCAATTTTAAAAATAAATAACTTACTTTAAACTTATTAAATTTTGAAATGACAATAGTTTTTTTTAGTAAAATGGTATTACTAGAAAAGGGGAACTTCACTCCTCATAAGTAGTTTTGATTTTCTTTCGATAGTTGAGCTTTCACTTCGACTAATTTATAAAATTCATACACAACAAATACCATATGGATCGGATAAGTATTGTTTGCACTTTGTAATTATGACTCCAATGAATTATTATTAATGTATGAAAGTCGAATAAATATAATCTGTAATCGTGAGCCTAATAAATTATTTGTAAAAAAGAAAAAAACCAACCAACCAACCAACCAACCGTAAACATCAAATTCTTTAAGTGTTTTTCAACCAGACGAACCCATTTTGATTATTTGATAACATGAGTTCATGATGAAATTAAATGACTAGTTTAGGTAAAAACTAACAAAAGACAAATTGAAAAGCCAGGAAATGTGGAAATGAAAATGGACGAGGCTTACAAGTGATTTAGACATAGTTGACAGAGAGGTTTGAGTACAAACACATTTACAAATTTGGAGGAAACGATACTGTCAAATACGTCAACGGTGAATGGCCTTCCACGTCGTTGAATCCTAAACCGTAGAGCTTGGCAAGTACTCACTAACCTTCTGTCTCTAAATACTTGGATGAAGGCGCAGTCAGAAAACTTGCCTAGGGAGGGTCAATGTAAATTTTTATGAGTTTTGAAATTTATATTATTTTAGGTTTCTAAAATATATTTTTTTTTAAAAAAATGAGTGTGAAAATGTAATTTTTTATAAATTTATTGCTAAAATTTATAATTTTTTAAGCTATCAAAAGAATTTTTTAAAAACCAGCAGGGGTCATGAGCAATTTTTATAAACATATTTATAATATACATAACTTTTAGGCTAATTTTTTTTTTACAAAATGGTTACAAAATTTGGGCAGGGACATGCCCGCCCTCCCAAATGGTGGCTCCGCCCCTGCTTGGATGTATAAATACAGAAGTGTTATTTCCCCTCTCAAGTCTCATCTCAAAGTAATGTATATAATATTGTTGGAATAAATGTATTAGCATTAAAAATACGTTGCATTCTAGAAATACATGATTATTTAGCATAAAATCTACGTAGACTATAACCTCTAAGGAGGATGGAGATTTTAAACAAAAATGCATATCTCTTGTGCACTTACGTAAAATCGGTGTGTATATACACAAATACATCACCATTGATGTATCAATTTTACATGAAGTTGTTTCAACCATGAAATACACCAGGTCGGATCGGTCAAGGCGGTCATCTAAGGCCTTTAACTTGAAAGGGTCTTAATTTTTTCAATTTTTTAATTAATACAAGGCTTACCGGCCCTAGTAATAAAATTAATAGCCCGATTTATATTTAACCCAAAAGATATACTTCCTTCATCCCAAAATAAGTCTCCACTTTTACTTTTTTTTCTGTCTCAAAATAAGTGTCTCATTTGAAAAGTCAAAATACTTTATTATACCACTTTACTAGTTTACTCTTCATGCATTGAAATTATAAAAATTTACATAATAAATCATCACATTACTATGGTGAAACCAATGATAAAATTAATATTTTATTCATTATCAATACAATATTTAAAAAAATTAAATTTCCCAAAATGAATTTATAAATTGAAACATAGGGAATATCTATTAAGAAATTAAGTTCAATAAACAACTACCGGCCCAAATTGCATAAAAAGCCTCGTATCCGCTACAAGTCCCATACAAATTATACAATTGCATAAAAAAGCCTCATATCCATGATTACTTTTTATTATTGTTTATTATTATTAATCCAAATAAAACGCATACATTTGTTTATTTATTTTTCTATATGATATCATAAAATTCCTCTCTCTCCGCCGTAGTTTATGAGAAATAATTTATTTTTATTGCGTCGATATATATTTTATTTATATAAAATAGGCAAAAGTGTATAATATCCCCTGAGCTTTGCAACGGTTGCAAAATATTCCCTTATGCTTTACTTAGCTCCAAATCATTATTTTGTGTTTTTCAAAAGTTGCAAAAAACCCCATTTGATATATTTTACACAAAAATATTGATCATTTTGACCATTGTCTTGTAATAACCCATTTCTAGTATATTTTTACTTTTTCAATAATATAATTAATAATTCAAAATTTCATACACATATATTTATTTATAGGGGTGTCCAAAACCGGTTCAGTTCCTTTAAATAGGGACCAGAAGCGAAAAAAAACTACCAAAAAATATAAGTAAAAAAACTACCAAAAATATTTCGTGAAAGGCAATAAAAAAAATTTAATTTGTCAAAAAATATATATATATTTGTATTTTTTTATAATAAAAAATTAATAATAAAGTGAGAATAGGGGTTATTATGCATTTTTTCAAGAAAAAATTTTAATTCGTGAAAAAATATCTATAAATTTATATATTTTTTATAATAAAAGTGATGATAGGGGTTATTATTATGTATTTTTTTCATGAAAAGAAAATTTAATTCGTGAAAAAATATATATAAATTTATATTTTTTTATATAAGAAAAAATTAATAATAAAGTGATAATAGTGAGTATTATGCATTTTTCACGAAAAAAAAAAATTTCGCAGAAGTATATATATAAATTTGTATTTTTTTTATAAGAAAAAATTAATAATAAAGTGATAATAGGGGGTATTATGCATTTTCTCATGAAAAATAATTTTAATTCGTTAATATATATATATATATATGTATATATAAATTTGTATATTTTTTATAAGAAAAAATTAATAATAAAGTGTGAATAGGGAGTATTATGCATTTTTTTACAAAAAAAATATATTTAATTTGTGAAAAAGTGCATAATATTCCCTATTCTCACTTTATTATTAAATTTTTCTCATAAAAAAACCATACAAATTTTTTTTTCACAAATTAATTATTTTTTGGTAGCTTTTATAGTTATATTTTTGGTAGCTTGTTTTTTTTTTTGTTCCGGTTCCTATTTTTAAGGAACCGATCCAGTTTTGGACACCCCTAAAAATAAATATATGTGTGTGAAGTTTTGAATTAGTAATTATATTATTGAAAGAGAAAGAAAAAAAGTAAAAAAATACTAAAATTGTGTTAGTACAAGACAAGGGGCAAAATTGTTAAATTTTTGTGTAAAACATATTCAAGGGGGGTATTTTGCAAATTTTGAAAAACACAAGGTAGTGATTTGGACCTAAGCAAAGCCCAGAGGGGTATTTTGCAACATTTGAAAAACATATGATAATGAATTGGGGGTAAAAAAACACATGGGGTATTTTACAACTGCTGCAAAGCCCAGGAGGGTATTATACACTTTTGCCTAATATTACTTATAATTTAATAAATATATATATATATTTTGTAGTTATTCACGAAATATTTTTAGTAACTCTTTTACTTATATTTTTTATAATTTTAAACAAGGTTTCACGAATTAAATATAAAAACATATATAAAATTATATTATCTTTTGATATTTGGTATTTTTTATTTTTAAAAAAATGATAGTATGCATCGGAACCGAACCGATTTTGAACAACTCTATAAATAAATACATGTGTGTGAAATTTTGAATTATTAATTGTATTATTGAAAAAGAGAAAAAAAAGTTAACAAAATACTAAAAATAAGTTATTACAAAATAATGGTGTGCAAAATAATCAATATTTTTGTGCAAAACATAATCAATGGGAGTATTTTGTAACTTTTGAAAAGCACAATATAGTGATTTAGAGATAAGCAGAGACTATTTTACCACTATTAAAAAGTACATGGCAGTTATTTGAAGAAAAAATAAAAATATTTTATAATTCAACCAAAGTATGCACTTTTGCCTATAAAATATTAAAAACTGAGTACTTTACTAGTGGTATTGATGAAATATAGTATTGTATTCATTTACCGAAAATATCAAAATATAGTATTGTATTCTGTAAAAAAGGGTTGACCATTGAGATGCGAAACAACGCACCAAAATTTATGCAAAATGCCCCATTCCCACTAAAAATTCCCAGACCACTTACATCCAATGGCCAATATCAATTCGAACAATACCCTCTAACCAATCTGGAACGTTCACCGAGACGACACTCATGAACTGATGTTCTTGCGTAGCACCGAAGCGCCACCTTCTTCTCTCCGAAACACCCCGTAGAGTCTTTAGTAAGAACATTTTCACTTCAACCTCTCTGGTGAATTGAATATTGGAAGAGAAGATCTCTATACAATATATATATATGTACATCTATATATGTATGTATATTATATATAATCGTTGCAATGTGTTGGTGTAGTTGAATCGCCATTGGAGAGAGTTGATTGATTGGCCATGGATGTGGAGAAATCGTCGCTGTGCAATTGCGTGGTGAACTTTCTTCTGGAAGAGAATTACTTGTTGTCGGCGTTCGAGCTTCTTCATGAGCTTCTCGACGACGGTCGTGACGCTCAGGCCATTCGCCTCAAGGAGTTCTTCTCCGATGCCTCCCAATTCCCACCCGATCAGATCTCTCGCTTCAATAACCTCCGAGGTAACTCTCTCTCTCTCAATATATCTATATATATATATATATATATATGCATGTATGTATATGCTCTCTGCAAATATTGATTGAATCTATTTGGAGCAAGATCAACCTGTGCTGCTCGATTTAATGTCCTCATTGCAAGTTGATCTGAATTTTTTGAAGTATTTCCGAAATCGAATTTAGGTTCGCTGCAATTGATTTAATATTTTGATGTAACGTTGAGTTTTACTGGAATAATTCTGGATCGCAACTATATGTTGTATGTGTTTAGAAGGAATTAGAGACATTCATGAATGTTTGATGTTGTTGAGTTTGAATCTGAGCCCTAAGATGCTAGGGGAAATGATGTTTAAGGGTTTCTTAATTGGATTGATCTTCATTTTCTTTAGTTGGTTTTGAACTTAATTATAGCATAAACTTGTGCTGTATATGTTGCCAAAGACTTATGATACATGAATATTTGATGTTGTTAATTTTGTAATTGTGAGCCCTATGATGCTAGGGAGAAAATTTGTTTCACAGTTTGTTAATTGGACTTGTTTTTCAATTTCTTTAATTAGTATTTACTTGTAATGGTAAAAGATTACTGAAGAGTCCAGGTATAGACTATATATCATGTTGGCTAAATTCCCCTCCACCCCCTCTTCTTCTTCTTCTTCCTATTTTCCTTGGAATATTTCTATTATGATCCAAATAGCAATTAAATAGGGCTGAATACATCTTACTTCTTTAATCCCAACTCGAGCAGCCACCAGAGCCTTTGAAAGATTAGATGTTGACCATTTTGTTTCCCCCACTTACTCTGAGCAACAAATTTTCCTTCCTTGACGCTGTGTTTGATTGATTAATAGGGCAAAAGGAAATAAGTACTGAAAGCACTGTTTTGTTTCGCTCATTTCCTCCCATTTTTTGGATGATAGTGAAAGCACTGTTTAAAAGGGTTTTGTGAACTCCTCCTTCTCTCTACATTTCTTTCCATAGTATTCTTACAAACACAAGTTAAGGTCTCTTCTTAATTATTTTCCTATCATTTTATATGTCTGAAACCCAACTGACCCTTGTGGGCAAACACGGTGTGAGCCTAGGACAGAAAATGAAAGTAATGAAGTGGGATTGCACTGAACTGCAAAGATCTATTTACTTGATGTAATGGAAGTTTATATTTAGAAAATTCTGCAAAAGCTCTTGAACTATTTCACTGCCTAGTGAAAACTTTGAACGAAGAAACCTTTGAATTCCTTTAATTTCCCTTTCAAGAAATTCAGTACCTTTTTGAACAACCACATGTCCTCATGCCTTGAATATGCTTCAAGCCTGCAATTTGACACATGGAACCTAGCAGCACTATATAACGTGCACAAAGCCAACTCCTCCCCCCCCCCCTCCTCTCGGCCTGAGTAGTGTTAGACCCTTGACAAAGTCCCGAAGCCAGGGCCTAGGCAAAACAAGGTCCGGCAAGGCCTCACACAGCCTGCAAAAATTTGGTGTAGAATAGACCCCCTGCAACTAGCATTGTAAATATAGGTGATGTTTTACAACTTAAAGGGTGCAGAATTGGTGCTCAAAAATAGATATTAATTGGGAAAGATGATGTACCAAGTAGGAAGAACATAGAAGGCTCGCCAAGTACAAAAGAAAATATCTCAAAAAATCAGTTTATAATGGTTGGTCCAGAAATAGGGTGTAATGGAGTGAGTTGATTTGTAACATGAACATTGGGCTCGAATTGCTTTATTGGGAAACAGAATTAGATAAGAAATTAGGCAATGCTGTTGGGTGAGGCTGCATATCGATTTTTTTTTTTTTTTGGGTGATATTAGGAAGTTGTGTTTTCGAAGAACTTGCATAACCATATCACTGGGTATGGGGTTCTCTGATGCCAATTTGTGGGATATATTTTCCTGTAGCCAGAGGAACCTAGGTGCATTTTCTATTTGGTGATACGATTGCTGATCCTCCAGATTAAAATCCTTGAGTCATTTGGTGCTTTTTAGCATAATATTGGGAGTTTCTTTTTTTTTTTTTTTGTAAAAAAAAAATCATGACATGGCTATTATACCTTGTGTTGGTCTGTTGATGCTTGGACTTGGTGATGTCATTTTGTACTCGTACCATGTTCTGCACGCTGCAAACACACTTGGAATTGGATGTTTTCCAGTACCATTTCCAGGATTTACTGCTTCCTGGCTTTCCCTTTTCAATCCGGAGATGGGATTGATTATTTTCTGAAACAGCTTGTGTTCCAGTGTTAAATCATTGATTTCTCATTGCTTGTTGCTTCTAAATATTTTGTTTCGTGATATAATTTTAGTTCTAATTTTTTTTTTGCACACTAGGTTGGTGATTTTCTGAGTGATTCTGAGACTGGATGGTCCATTTGTTGCCACTGCATCTTATTTAATGTTGAATATATAGGGTTCATGCCTCATGTTCCATTTCTAATAATTAGTTAAAATTTCTATTATTTGGAATTTATACATGAATGATGCTCATTTCTTTTTCTTTTCTTTTATTTTTTAATCCTCTGGAGCTAGTTGCGGACCCCCAGAGTTTGCTAGAAGAAAAAGAATCTCTTGAAGAAAAATTGGCAATCAGTGAATATGAGTTTCGTTTAGCCCAAGAGGATATTCTAATCCTGAAGACTGAATTGCAGAAGAAAACTGAGGCCAATCTGGACGGTTTAAATGGTAAGGCTTTAGTGGTGGCCTTAAGATGTCTCAGCTTTCTTGGAACACATTTTTCTGCATAACAGTCAATCCATTCCATGATCTCCACTGTGGTTACCTATTTTGAACTTTCTATGCTTCATTGTTCCCAAATTATTGGTAACCCTGAAGTTTAAAACAAATTTCCTACATAATTTGGTGTACCGTTAATGAGTTTATCAGGTAAAGTAGCTCTCTCTCTCTCTCAAACTCAGACACACACTGCATTCAGCTGTCATATTCTATATGCGAAGGAGCTCATCCCCCAATAGTCGTGGCTTTGTAAAATATATCAATAATTACTGTGTGCAATTGCAAGGCAGTTTTATAATGGAGATTATAGGTTTTACAATGTAAATTTTGTTATCGAATAACCACAATGCTTCTCTAGTTTTGTTAATCTATGTGTGTCAAAATCTATATTACAGGGTCAAATAGAAATGCTTCTGCCATTCATGGACCAGATTTTCCGCAGCGCAAGGACACTTCCTCGGATTTGGGCCCTTTGAAGGACAATGAACGTGGAGATCTCAACTGTGCTGTCAAAGAATATTTGCTTTTAGCAGGTTACCGTCTCACTGCTATGACATTCTATGAAGAGGTATGCAAACATCTCCTGTGTCTCTTTCGTGCTCACATGCATGGAAAGACAATTTAATCCTTCTTTATTGATCCATATTATTTGTTTTGTTTGCGCTCTTGCTTCATATTTGGAAACCAGTATCAAGAAAGCAAATCCTTTCGTTATAAGTTTGATGCTGCAATTAACACAGTAAACCTTGAATAGATGAACTATGTTGCAGAAATGTAAGAAGCCTTAAAAGAATTGTTACACGAATAAGATAATCTGAGTAGATTCAAGTGCTTGTGATGAAGTATATTTGATGCCAGTCAAGTGGTTTGAAGTATTTTGTACTAACTAGCTCTCACACAATGATGTTATAAAATCTGTCTCAGTGACTGTCTCTGGGTTAACCAGTTGGATCAATTCAGCTGTTAATACTAGTTCTAATTTAGTATTGATGTAGGCTTGTTCTTTTTATTCACTACTGGGTCCTTATTGCTCATGTTTATTCTTGAGTGGTGCAACAAATCTAAATAATAAGAGGCTCTAATGTGTCTCAAACAGTACATGAGCACTTTATATGATAACTGTGATAACAGTATATATTTATATATGTAAGAAGGCTTGTGCGTGGGCATATATATGCTATATGTACCTGTACATATGTGTGTAAATATATATGTATAGAGAGAGATAGTGAGAGAGAGAAATAAAAGATTGTAAGATGTTATTGTAACTTGTCAACACGTTCACACAGGTGACAGACCAGGACTTGGATGTTTGGCAGAATTCATCTGCCTGTGTACCAGATGCACTGCGCCGTTACTACTACCAGTACCTCTCTTCCACTGCAGAGGCTGCCGAGGTACTCCCTGAAACATGCATGGGGTAGGCGCATTGTTCTTCATTTTATTTTAAAGTCCTTGCTGATAAATAGTTAGTAGTAGTCATTAATGCCTTTTACTGGTCTATCATATCAGAGTACTCTTATATATGCCCTGATTGTCTGCTTCTTTAATTCCGCGGCTTGTGTATTATCATCCTTCATTTGCTAAGTGGTGGGGAAAAAGCTTAAGGTGGTGTCCAGTTGAGATCATATTATTCCCTCTTTCTCTGTGATATGTACATGATTTACGCATAATAAACTGAAGATTCACACTAAGCTGATGCTATGAATCCGATCCTCAAACTTCCATTTATTGAAATGTTAGAAGAACACAACTTTTGTCCCCTTTTCCCATAGATTTGTTCTCATCTTGCATCTCATTGTTTGTCTTGCACAAATAGTTTTTCTATTTTGCTAATCATCTCCTGGTTTAACGCTTTCATTAAATTCTATTTGCTTGAACTTCATGAAGGTTGTTCTCCTTTTTTTCCCACCCTTAAATTTGAAACTGTGGTGAACAAACTAGTCCACAATCATTGCTTATTTTATCCTTTAGTTTGATCTAGTGTTTATGGCTTGTATATATTTCTTTCTAATTTTTTATTAAAGATCAAAATTAATTGTTAACACTAATGTTAAAGCTTAAGCTGTCAGAGAGGGTATAATTGTAACATGTAAATCCTTCAACAGTGAATAAATTCTGTACTTCTGATGAGTAATGCTTCACAAATGTTGCCTATGTGATTGGTAATGCATTATAGATGTTGCCTATCTTGTAGTTTCTTGGAAACTGTTAAGTCTCTTCAATTTTTTTGCAGAAACTTTTCTAGACAATGGATATGCATGTAACCATTTGGAACTTACTTGAATGTTGTTGCTTGTGCCGAGCAGTGTATAAATTAGAAAGCTTATCAATGCTGCAGGAGAAAATTGCGATGCTTCGAGAAAATGAGACATTGCTAAAATCGAAGGAGATGCTGAGAAATGAAAAGGATTCTTTGCTTAAAAACAAAGATTTGGCAGATGGTCAAATTATGGCATTAACAAAATCCTTGGAGAATTTACAGAAGGATGTCAAGGACAAGGAGATTTTGGTATTTCTCTTTGAAAACATGTCATTGTCTAGCGAACCTATATGACATGATTCCATGGTGAAAATTATAGCTGATATTATGTTTTTCAGGTGCAAGATTTGAAGCAGTCCTTGGAGCGACAAAGAAAAGAGCTCAATGACTGCAGAGCTGAAATTACTTCACTGAAAATGCACATTGAAGTGTCTCGGTCTGGAAAGAATCAAGTAGTTGGTGATGCTGAAGATGTGCAATCAAAGTCTGTAGAAGGCTACAAGGAAGAAATAAAAATGCTGCTGAAGGAAATAGAAAGTTTAAAGGAGAAAAAATCTCTCTCTCCTGAAACAACAAACAATTGCGGGAAGGAGTCTATGGAGACGAATCATGACGTCATTGAAATATGTGAAAATACAAATGTATCATCTTCAGAGGACATGGGATCAGGTGTTTTAGAAACAATAGATGCTCAATTAGTGGAAAATAAAACCGATGATGACACCAAAAACAAACATGAGAAATTTTCTGATGGGACATTAATTTCTCCAAATGGTAATGATGCTACTAAAAGTGCTGAGAATCTCCCCAAACCCAATGGTGAATCTCTACTTGAAGATAACAGTTTACTTTTAAAATCCGAGAGTCTGGTTGATGAACCTGTTCCTGAGAAAATGGTAACTTCCTAGCATTCATCCTTACGACCATATTAACCTTTTGTGAAGTTTACATCATGCTCCATGTCTGAACATAGTTCAACTTTCTCAGGGTTTGGGAACCATTCAGATCCTTTCGGATGCATTGCCTAAAATTGTTCCTTATGTTCTGATTAACCATAGGGAGGTACGCCTTTAAATATTTTAATCCTATATGCACATCATCATTTGCAGTTATTGGTTAGTCATATTTTATCAGTATTGCATTATCTGCCCATAGGAGCTCCTTCCGCTGATAATGTGTGCAATCGAGCGGCATCCAGACGGCGGCACACGAGATTCCTTGACCCACACATTATTTAACCTAATTAAGCGTCCAGATGAACAACAAAGACGAATTATAATGGATGTAAGTTTTTAAATTAATGATTACTGACACTTCTATTTTCGGTTGTTGCTTTGTTTTAGAACATAGGTCTCAATGCTTTCTCTTCAGGCCTGTGTTACGCTTGCTAAGAATGTAGGAGAGATGAGAACAGAAACAGAACTGCTTCCCCAATGTTGGGAACAAGTGAGTTGAAATCTTGATTTTACCGGGACTCTCGATTCACCCTTGTTTTCCCTGTTGTCTTGAATTGGATTTTAATATTTCTGGTCTCATGAATGTAGATTAATCACATGTATGAGGAACGTAGGCTGCTCGTTGCACAATCATGTGGAGAACTTGCAGAATTTGTGCGGCCTGAGATCCGTGATTCTCTCATCTTGTCTATTGTGCAACAACTGATGGAAGATTCCGCAACTGTTGTCCGTGAGGCTGCTGCTCATAATCTGGCTTTGCTGCTTCCACTCTTTCCAAATATGGACAAATATTTCAAGGTCAGCTTCACTAAATCTGCTTCGAGGCAATCAGGGAGAAGAAATCTGACTTGCCAGAATTGCCTACAATGTAAGCTATGTGGTCTAGGGAATGGAGAAATCCCCCATGATCATAATATGATGACTTACAAAGGATAAGAAATAAAAAAAATGAATAAGGAGTTTCTCCAATTTCTCTTCTTCTTGTTTGTTGGTAGGTTGAGGATATGATGTTTCAGTTGGTTTGTGATCCTTCCGGAATTGTCGTAGAAACTACCATCAAAGAACTAGTCCCTGCTCTGATAAATTGGGGAAACAAACTGGACCATGTTTTACGGGTTTTGCTCTCTCTCATCTTAAGTGCTGCTCAGGTATTATTAATCTGAACTATTGTTTCCTCGATCGTGGAAAAATGTGAAAATATGTTTTCTGATACACCTACGTGTTCAGCGTTGTCCGCCTCTTTCAGGGGTTGAAGGTTCTGTTGAGTCAAATCTCCGTGCTCTGGGTGAAAGAGAGCGCTGGAATATTGATGTTTTATTACGGTTGCTGGCAGAATTGCTTTTGTCTGTGCACCAGAAAGCAATTGAGACATGTCCGTTTCCTTCTGTTTCAGAATCGGCAGGAACATCATTTTCTACTTCCCTGCTTGAACTGTATGCAGGGTAAGCTTAGTGACAACCCCCTTCCCCCTCCCTCATTCTCTTTTAACCTACCTTTTCCATTTCAGGTGGAACAAGACATTTTATCTTGACATAGGGTCATTATATGTTTTGAAATTCTAGCCTCCACCACTTTGCTTCTGAATTTTTTTCGTCACTAACCAGGGGGCGTGTGGAATGGCCTGCATTTGAGTGGCTTCATATTGACTGCTTTCCTGATTTAATTTACCTTGCCTCTCTTTTACCCCAAAAGGAAGATAATCTAAGAAATCGACTCACAAAGGTAACATTGTCAAGGAGGATTTTACTTGTTGGGGGCGCTTTGGATAAATTCTTTTATATTTGTGCATGATGTTACTGCTGTTCCAATTGTTTTCTAATCTAGACATCTGTTGTGCAGTTCTTGTTGGCCGTTTCGGAACGTTTTGGTGAATATTATTTGACGCATATTATGCTGCCTGTATTCTTGGTAGCAGTTGGTGATGATGCAGATTTGGCATTTTTCCCAGTAAATATTCAGGCAAGAATTGGAGGTGATGAAATTTTATTCATTCAATAAAATTATGTTATTTTTGTAATGTTTAAGTGCAGAACACGGTCACTGATTCAGTTTTCATTACAGGTTTGAGACCGAAATCTGCTGTAGCTGAAAGACTCGCTACTATATGTGTTCTACCCCTTCTCTTGGCAGGTGTATTGGGATCTCCTTGCAAGCATGAACAATTGATAGAGTACCTGAGAAATTTATTAGTTCAAAGCACAATGCAGGAGGGTCAGCCTGCCAAGCATAATGACGAAATTTTCAACTCTGTCCGCTTCCTTTGGTTGGTATTTTCTGTAAAAGATTTCCACATATTGGGGTTATGGTTTTTGTTGAAATTTAGTTACTCACCAAAACAATTTTTTTTTTTTGTTTTTTGGTAGCACATTTGAAGAACATCATACTATGATTTTCAATATCTTATGGGAAATGGTTGTGAGCTCCAACATAAATATGAAAATTGGTGCTGCCAGTCTGTTGAAAGTCATTGTAAGCTCATCAAATCTCTTCCTATTTTCATCTCATATACTTATAGCTTCACATTTGTAAATCTGCACTTCTTTTTCCTGATAGGTGCCATATATTGACGCCAAAGTTGCTTCAACTCATGTGTTGCCCGCTCTTGTCACTCTTGGCTCTGATCAAAATTTAAATGTGAAGTACGCATGCATTGATTCATTTGGAGCTGTAGCACAGCACTTTAAAAATGAGATGGTATATATCTTTTGGTGTGGGTTTGACATTGACACTTTTTGTAGAGCAGCTTCAAGTTCAATGCATTTGGCTGACCAAAATTTGCACTTCTTAGATTGTTGACAAAATACGTGTTCAAATGGATGCTTTTCTTGAAGATGGATCACATGAAGCTACCATTGCTGTTGTCCGTGCATTGGTGGTGGCCGTACCACATACAACTGAGAGACTTAGAGATTATATCCTTAACTTCTTCCGTGGGAGTTTCACTTTTAATAGCTTATTACTATGATATATTATTTTAGTCATTTTGAATTTGTTTGTTGGTTACTAACTTACTAATGATGGTTGAAGGGTTTCACTTTTTGTTTCGTTAACTTGATATACATCTATTGTCTAAGATTTTCCAACTTACAAGCACACCACCTCCTTCAAGTGATGTGATGCGTCGCCGTGACCGAGCCAATGCTTTTTGTGAAGCAATCCGTGCTCTGGATGCTACAGGTTCGAATTTTTAGGATTACAAACATTCATTTTTCGTTGTTTTTATCCTGTATATATATTCCAAATCCCTCGTAAGTGCATTGCTAGTAGTGGCTTGCGGGCTATATTCCAATATGCTTCCTCAAAATATCAGTAACCCCAATGTGCAAGGTCATGTCCAGTACTTGGTTATATACTTGTGTAGTAGCTTTTGGTTAATTAATGAGATTCATAAAGGACATACAATTGTGAATTGTTGTAATTATTGTTTTTTTTCCGGCTCCCACAGTATTAGTAACAGTGGAAGTGAGACTGAGGGAGGGAGACTTCCTGTACTTGCGACAGGGCAAGAGAGTAAAATATATAGGACTTTCTATTTTGAATCATTAATTCGTGAACGCTTCACTTTCCTTTGATCTCTCTCTCACAATTATTTTTCAAATGAAGATGCTTCTCGTTTCTCAAATTATGTGAAGACATTAGATACGATGAGAAGAGGAAAATATGGGAAAAATTGGAACTTTTCTTCTTTCCTTCTTTTGTATTTCCCCCCCTGTAATTTAGACTTTAAGTGTTTAGGCGAAAAGAACTGTTTTACTCGGCATGAAAGAGGAAGTTAACTGACTGTAGTCGCAATTCTAAAATATTGAAAATTACTAAAAGTCGGGATCCTTGAGTTAAGGCCTAAAGGCGGCCTGAAGGATAAGGTATTACTAGCATTTACATGAAGCTGCCCCTCTCAATGGCTTAAGTTTCCAACACAACTAACTTAAAATACAAGTGCTTCATAATGATTAGCGGTCGTTGGCAATAACATAAAGCTTAATCTCCCCTTCTTTGTGTCTACATGCACCGGCTCACATCCGGGTTCCTAGTTCCATTTGGTGCTCAGTCTCATGTTTGCTTGCTGCAGATCTTTCTGCTGCCAGTGTTAAGGATCAACTACTACCTGCCATACAGAATATGTTAAAAGACTTTGATGCACTTGATCCTGCACACAAAGAGGCTCTTGAAATTATTTTGAAAGATAGATCAGGTGGAACACTCGAGGCTATTAGCAAGGTGATGGGTGCTCATCTCGGAATTGCATCTTCCGTAACCAGTTTCTTTGGCGAAGGTGGGCTTTTGGGCAAAAAGGAAAGCGCAGTCCCGGCACCTGAGCCTGTTGATCCTGCTGAGCCTGCAAAGTCTGACGCCCAAATCCCCGTGGAGGACACGAGATTGAGACGAATCATGAGGGGAGGTTTCACAGACATGCTCAGAGGCAAAGCAAAGACTAGTGAAGAAGCTCCTCCAAACCAATGAAATCTGACCTTCCGTGTTGTGTGATGAGAAAGTTAGTATTTTCCATATATAAGGCTGAGAATTTGTGATTCGTTGACAGATTTTTTTTTTTTTTTTGTCTCGCTGGAAAAGAAAAGGAATAGTAATTAATTGGTCCTTTTTTTTTTCTTCATATTTTGGTTGCCAAAGGTTTGTTACGTTTATGTAACAGGTATTTGTAGGCATTATAGATCATCATTTGTTGTAAACGCTTTTTATATGGACTCGGACTGTAGTTAAATTTCTACATTTTTGTTCTAATGAAGTGCTTCTATTTCGCAACTTAACACAATTAGGCTGAACTTGGGTTGGGGTGCTAAACGTCAGTCCAACACAAACTCTTAAGTTCTGTCAAAGTCATTTATAAATTATTCTCTAATACTATTTTAAGTGCGTTACTTTCAATAAGAAGTTAATATCGCATTTAGTCTTCTTTACTTCATTTTTTTAAAATGCCATCCATTTTTTATGCTTTTATCAAAAGATGTACTACCAATAATCACAAAAATTTCATAAACATGATTCATACTCCCTCCTCTTTTTTACCGTTATACTGACGTTTAACATAAATGATACTTTGTGATTTTATGTGAACATTTATAATAACAAATGTTTTTTTTGGATGAGCATCACTTGACCATTAACAATTTAACATGGTAAGAGGGATAAGTAAATGGATTCTATAAAGTAGTGGGATTGATGTTAGAAATATACTAAACTTGTTTTGGATACAAGACTTGCCAATCATGGAATATTCTAACATTGGTAGCTTTTACAGTAAAAGATCACTTGTGCTTGGTTTTGCCTCAAAAGTATTTAAAATAAATATTTTAGAAATTAAACTTGAACCTTTTTGTAGTTGAATACAATCACATAATTTCGTGGCTATAAACAAATTTTATGATATAAATACATTATTATTATTTTTATTGTGTAAATTAATTATCGCCAGCCAACCCACAAACCGATTGATAGCGATCTAAAATCCTGGCCCATAATACGCAAGCCCAACCGGCCCATTTGAGGAAAGTTTTGGGGAAAAACAATTTCCGCTGCCGGGACTCGGGGGAAAGCTGAGAGCGATAAACCATTTCAACTGTTTATAGTTGGCTACAGCAGATTTATTGTCTTATGTATCATATTTAAATATTATATACTATTATAATAAAATCGAGTCTACTACCTCCTCCCGCGATGGGACCACCATTTTTCTACTCTATCCAAATTCCAAAGCCATCATCTCCTTGTTGTTAGGCCGGTTTGTTTATTAGTTATAGTCACATATTTTTTGAGATCAAATCGTGTTTATTTTGAATTAGTTTCAAAAAATATAATCAAAGTAAGTTGAATAAGATTGAATCAAAATGATTTTTTTTAGGATCATAATTTTTGGTAATTTTATTTGATCTGGTTACAAAATCTATCCAAAATCTAACCAAAATTTTCTCCAATAATTAAACCACATCTAATCAATATATAAACCGAAACACAAAAATAAAATAATAAATAAATAGAATTAAATAATACATAAAAAATAAAAATAAATAAATAAATATATTAATAAATAATAAATTAATAAAATATATTTATAAATTAATAAAAATAAATGAATAAATAAAAAATATATATATTTATGAATAAAATAATAATATAAATAATAAATTAATAAAATATATTTATAAATTAATTAAACAAATAAATAAATAATAATAAATGATAAATTAATAATATCAATAATAAATTAAATAAAGCATATTTATAAATAAAATAAAAATAATGAATAATAAACAAAATGAATTAAATAATACATAAAAAAATAATAAATAATTAGCAAAATGAATTAAATAATACAAAAATAATATTAATAAATGAATAAATATAAATATAATAATAATAATAATAATAATAATAATAATAATAAAAAAAAAATGAATAAATAATAATATAAATAATAAATGAATAAAATATATTTATAAATTAATTAAAATAATTGAATAAATAATATTATAAATAATAAATTAAATTAATTATATTTATAAAAAAATAAATAATAAAAAAAATGAATTAAATAATACATAATAATAATTATTAAATTAAATAAAAAACAAAATAAATTAAATAAAATGAATTAAATAATACATAAAAATAATAATAATAAATAAAAATAATAAAAATAATAATTTAATAAAATATATTTAGAGATAAATAAAAATAAATGAATAAATAGTAATAAATAATAAAGAAAATTAATTAAATAATATATAAAAATAAGAATAAATAAATAAATAATAAGAAAATTGAATTAAATAATACATAATAATAATAATAAATAAATAAATAATAAGCAAAATGAAATAAATAATAAAATATAATAATAATAATAATAAATAAATAAATAATAAGCAAAATGAATTAAATAATACATAAATATAATAATAAATAATAAATAAATGAATAAATAATAATATAAATAATAAATTAAATGAATTATATTTTAAAAAAATGAATAATAAACAAAATAAATTAAATAATACATAATGATCATTAATAAATTAAATGAATTAAATAATAAAAAACTAAATGAAATAAAATGAATTAAATAATACATAAAAATAATAATAAATAAATAAATACAATAAGAAATAATAATATAAATAATAAATTAATAAAATATATTTATAAACAAATAAAAATAAATGAATAAATAAGAAATAATAAACAAAATGAATTAAATAATATATAATAATAATAATAAATAAATAAATATTATAATAAATAATAAATAAATATTAAATATTAAATGATAAATAGTAATAAATAATAATTTTTTTTAAAAACCAAAATATCAGAGTGCATTATTTGCATGTTATCGACAGTTGAAGTTGTTATGTAATATTAATGTGTGACTTGTGAAATTTGTGTGATTGTAATTTTTGTATAATAAAAAATGTGGCTTGTATAAAACATATTTGTTGTTATATTTGATAATTGGAGTGAAATAATCATATTCTAAGAAATTTTTACAAAACCAACATAACATTATTATGTAAGAAATACATAAGGTTATTACATCATATAAAGTATATTCAATATTTTCACAGTTTACTAGAAATTTAAGACCAGACCAGTTTACCAAACATGGTCTGGTTCAAAGAAGTTTGGAACCAGACAGTTTGCCAAATATGGCCTGGTTCCAATTTTCTCAGACCAGACCGCTTACCAAACAAAATTTCAGAACATCACCCGGACCAAACCGGTTACCAAACCGGACCTTAGTTTCTTTGTTATTGATAGGTTGATAAATTTGTTACTTGATAGATGAACAAATATATATATATATATATATATTTATAATTAATCCAATAAAATTATACAACAATACCTTCAATTTTCCCACACACTTTCTCTCTCTTTAAATTCAATTCCATATTTCAAACCGCATATACTTGTATAGTCTCCCATCATTAATTTTGAAATATTGGTAACTTTATAGAAGAATGATTTTTTTTTTTTTTTTTTTTTAAGAAAGTCAATTTGTAAAGAAGCTACAAGCCAGTAATTGTATGGAAAACATGAATAATTTGTTGAAGATTTCAAACTAGTACTTTGAAGAAGAGTAACAAACAAATAGATTCCTAAAATTTTAAGAGGCTTTAGGTTAAAATATGAGACATAAAAATTATCTGTTGGACTTACTTTTTTACCAAAAAATTAAACTTTTATTTGGCGTTATAAATAAAGTGGGCTAAGTTAATTTTTAGCAAATAATTTTAGATTTTTCTTTTTTGGGATCACCCTAAATTAGATACCCTAAACAACTATTTTGGTAAAAAAGAAGATCACCTAAATGTTGCATAACTAATTTATCACCAACAACTATTTTGATGAAAGTGAAACACATCACCTTAATGTTGCATGACTAATATATCACAAACAACTATTTTTGGTAAAAGAAAAATCATATCGCAAATAGATATTTTAATGAGACATTTGTCCGACATGTGTAGTAACCAAGGCATAGTATTAGTATAAACACAAAGAAAGAAAAGATAAAAAAGGAGTTTTAATGACACCTCAAATCAGAAGCAACTATATTTCATATGAAAGCAAAGCATTGTGGTTGGGATTGATAGAACGCTTGGATCTTTTTCGGTGAAAAATCTTGAAAAAATCTCATGGAGATTGAAATTTAGAGTAGGCACTAACTGTTTTGTTAATACACGTCATTGGTTCAATCTTATATATATATGTATATCTATCTATCTATATATATAAAAAACAAGCTGAATCAATTGCTTCAAACTCTTATTAGGAATTAAATTATACCACATTATGGCTACCTATCCCATGATCTGTCCTCGTGTTCTTATTGTTTCTAGGAGAAGTTGTCGCAAGAACAAGTTCATAGATTTTGTGGGTATGTCCTCTCTCTCTCTCTCAATAAACCTTTTTATTTTTTTTACCCTTTTATTATTCTCTCCTTCAATGAAGTAGTAAATCCGACTACACAATTGGCATATATATATATATTTCTTCTTTGTTTGTGTACAGGAATATTTTCACACATTGTCTCCACCCGAGGCTTGAACCCGGACCTCCCATTTGAGAGTTAGGGTCCGGTACTGTTTGACCAGTAACCCTTTGGTAACTTAAGCTATAAGTTGAACCATGTTAAACCGCTTTGTTTAATTAGTGTAAATTTCTTGTTTTGAGAATATTTTCTTATCTTCGATTTTGTTCTTTTTTGTAATTATTTTAATTTACCCTTCATTTTTTAGGTGAATATCATCTTGATCTTATAGTAAAGTATGGTGCAGCTCCAATTATCATCCCAAGAGTTTCAGGAATCGATACGTTGTTAGATTCATTTGAGCCTATACATGGCCTTCTTCTATGTGAAGGAGAAGACATTGATCCATATCTCTATAGGCATGAAAATCCACAACTTTCTCAAGAAGAATTAGAACAAGTTAAGAAATTGCACACAAGTGAGACCACAATTGACAACCAAAAAGACACTATAGAATTTAAACTCTCCAAGACTTGCCTTGAAAGGAACATACCAATCTTGGGCATTTGTAGAGGGTCACAAGTCCTAAATGTTGCATGTGGAGGTACACTTCATGAAGACATAGAAAAAGAAGTTTGTAAAAAAGGCCACATTGTGGCACATATAGATTATGATAACTATGATGGACATAGACATGTCATAAAGGTCATGAAAAATACTCCATTGCATTGCTGGTTCAAGGAGGATTTGGATGATCAGGTGAGTATGGAGATTTTGGTGAATAGTTATCACCATCAAGGAGTTAAGAAATTGGCGCAACGCTTCGCTCCTATGGCGTTTGCGTCTGATGGCTTGATTGAAGGGTTCTATGATCCAAACAATTATGTCCCACAAGAGGGAAAGTTTGTGGTAGGACTACAGTTTCATCCGGAGCGAATGAGGCAGCCAAATTCACAAGAATTTGATTATCCGGGCTGTTCCTTTGTGTATCAGGTGATATATTTATTATATATATATATATATGTGAAGATTTGAATGTCATGGAAGGTTGATTATATGAAAACTTTAAGAATTCTCTAATATTCGATCAAATTGTGCAGGAATTTGTGAAGGCCGCGATGGCATACCAGAAGAAGCTTAGTGGTTCACCATGTGTTTGTAAACCTTTGTATTTCAATCAAGAATTGGAGAAGAAAAACATTAGTGCGAGGCGCATTCATCAGAAGAAAATGAATTTGAGGCAGAAGCGAGTTTTTTGAAATATCGCATAAATGACACAATGTGAAAATAAATTTGATGTTTCTGGGATTTTTCTTTGAGAATTGAGGTATTAAATTGCAGTAATGCAGATAGAAATGCCACGTAGAGGGCATGTAATGTTCTGATGTGGATATTGGAGGTTTTTATATTTTTCATCATACAGTAGCTTTAAAATTAGAAACTCATAATGTATGTTAAGTTATTAAAAATCACAATTTTTTTTAAAAAAACCCCCTCTTTTAAGTACGGAGAATAGACACTTTGCTCCCTAACAAATAACAACCAGCCTATTAAGCTTTTTTCTGTTCTGTGATGATAACTCTTAAAGCTGTGGAGGCTAAAAATAACATATTGATTCGAATGGCTGAGAATGATCCTTAGAGATACGAGTCGCCATGGCGATAATTCAAAATATTCGAAAATACCCAGTCATTTGGAAGAGAAAAGACAAAAAAATGGCACTTGAATTTTTCTTTTTTGTTAGACTAATAATCAAAGCCAATGTCGACCTGTTTATATCGACCATACATACATACATTTAATGATGATTTTCTCAAACATAACTAGGTGGAAATTTGGGTGGAGAATTTTGTGATTTTCCCAAGCAGCAAGACAGACGAATCGTGGTTCTTGGACTAAAGGGTACTGTAATGCAGTAGGAGGAATGTCTCTGTAACTTGGTAATTCAAACAAAGTTTTAGTGATAGTAACATATTCATTTAAACACACAATGCAGTTTTTCCTTGGTGAAAAAAAAAAAGTTTGTTTGAATATTGAACACATTGACAAGCACTATGCAGTTAATATTGAGAGCTCCATCTGAATTAAAGTCACTTTGAAATCCAAAATATGTTACAACTTTTCATCAAAAATAAAATAATATATATATATATATATATATATGTGTGTGTGTGTGTTACAACTAGTAAACCTTGCCATAGTAGATGATGCTCTACAATCTCATGCCTTTCTGTCTTGTATCTACACTATTTCAATGATAAGATATATTTACTTCAAATACGTCTGATTCAAGAAAATTTCAACTGATTTATACAGAATACCTGTAGTTGTTGAAACAAACCGCATTTAAATAATTCGGTATTATCATAGATAATAGAGGATATTTTGATGCAATGAAATTATGTTGTCTGTCCTGTTTGTTGCTAAAGTAAGTTGTTAGTTGGTCAGTTTTTCAAGACACATAATCACTCGAAACAATTACATTTAAGTAGCACAAAGAAAAAACACAATCATATAGTCACCTGTTTCTTTCAAAACTCAAATTTCTAAATGAAGTGAATGCTATCGCATTTTGATACCAGACATGTCAATTCTACATCAGTTGGTGTAGTTTTTACAAAAATTGTTCCATATTGTTGGGTCGAACCAAGCTAAAATGCAAACACACACACACAATTGACACCAGATATATAGTGGTTCCCCAAAAATATGGGTACGTCCACTTTGAGAGCTTCACTAGCTTCGGTTTAAAACACAAACCGGGTATGAGGGAGGAGATACAATTGTTTCTCTCGACTCTACCTCTTACAAACTCTCTCTCTCAACCTCACAGACACTCTCTGTGGTTCTCCCTTACAACACTCTCTGTTTTTCTTGTGTTGTAGTTTATCACATATATCACACCCTTGTTACACCATATACTGCCCATATATATATACACATATATCATATACAGACAAGCACCACTTGCACAGAGAAGTCTTCATTAGCAGCCTTTCTTGACATTGGATGGCCATGCGTGATTTGGTCTTGATGCGCATGGGCGGCTGTTGGAGTATATGGCAGTGGGTTGGTGGTGGTTTGTTGTATACGGCATACACATGGGCTGCTCCATGTGTGTATGGAACCAACAATTCTCCCCCTTCCATACCAATCAGAGGAGAACGTCTTCACCTGATCTCCCCCTCACTGCCAATTTGGGGCTGGTGTTAAACCAGCTTCTTCTTTGCAAACTTCTAGTTTTTCTCTGGACAGGCTCTTGGTCAGCATATCTGATCCATTATCATCTGTGTGAATCTTCTCTAGCTGTAGAAGTTTGTCTTCGAGCACGTCACGGATCCAGTGATACCTAACGTCTATGTGCTTGGACCTTGAGTGGAAGGTGGAATTCTTGCTAAGATGAATAGCAC
Organism: Cornus suecica; assembly: GCA_963922005.1. NCBI lineage: Eukaryota > Viridiplantae > Streptophyta > Magnoliopsida > Cornales > Cornaceae > Cornus > Cornus suecica. The sequence continues at coordinate 5,840,911 of OY998238.1, read as the reverse complement.
TCTGACTGTCACAGTATATGACATACTTTTCCTGCTCTTGTCCCAGTTCTTGAAGAAACTTCTTCATCCACAAGAGCTCTTTGCATCCTTCTGTTACTGCAATGTATTCAGCTTCTGTGGTGGATAAGGCAACACACTTTTGTAATCGGGATTGCCAGGAAACTGCTCCCCCTGCAAAAGTGATTAGATACCTTGATGTGGATTTTCTGGAGTCACTGTCTCCAGCCATATCCGCGTCTGTGCAACCTTCCAATAAAGGTTCACCACTACCAAAGCATAAACAAATATTGGTAGTTCCTCTAAGATACCTGAGGATCCATTTTACTGCTGCCCAATGGTCCTTTCCAGGTTTTGACAGATATCGACTGACAACTCCAACTGCATGAGCAATATCAGGCCTCGTGCATACCATGGCATACATCAAACTGCCAACTGCTGAAGCATAAGGCACTTTCTTCATTTCTGCTTTTTCTGTCTCACTTGAAGGACACTGCTTCATATTCAATTTGAAGTGGCTTGCAAGTGGAGCACTAACTGGTTTTGCTTTGCTCATGTTGAACCTTTCAAGAACTTTGCCGATATACCTTTCTTGAGATAACCAGAGCTTGTGTTTCAGTCTGTCTCGAGAGATCTGCATTCCCAAGATTTGTTTTGCTGGTCCCAACTCCTTCATAGCAAATGACTGGCTCAGTTCCTTCTTCAATTTGTTGATTTTTCTGCTGTCATGGCCAACGATCAACATATCATCGACATATAGCAAGAGGATGATAAAATCTCCGTCAGGAAATTTCTTCACAAATACACAATGATCTGCAGTGGTTCTGTTGTACCCATTCTGGTCCATGAATGAATCGAACTTTTTGTACCACTGTCTTGGTGCTTGTTTGAGCCCATAGAGACTCTTCCTCAATCTGCACACAAGATTTTCTTTTCCTCTGGTTCTGAATCCTTCAGGTTGTTCCATGTAGATTTCTTCATCCAGATCACCATGTAAAAATGCGGTCTTTACATCCAGTTGTTCGATCTCCAGGTTCAAGCTGGCTGCCAAACCAAGAACAACTCGGATGGAGGACATTTTCACTACAGGTGAAAATATTTCTTCAAAATCAATGCCCTTCTTCTGACCGAATCCCTTCACAACCAGTCTTGCCTTGTACCTTGGTTGTGGATTATTTTCTTCAGACTTCAGTTTGAATACCCATTTGTTCCTGAGAGCTTTCCTTCCCTGCGGTAACTTGACCAAGTCATATGTGTGGTTCTCATGCAGCGATTTCATCTCTTCCTGCATGGCTTTCATCCACTCCGCATTTTTACTGTCTTCAACAGCTTCCTGATAGCTCTCTGGTTCTCCCCCGTCACTAAGCATCACGTACTCTGCGGAGGAATATTTGCGATTCGGTTGTCGCTCTCTGGAAGATCTCCTTGTTTGAGGATCAACCGGATTTTCTTCTGTAACTGGTTCTGGTTCTGCACCGTCATCAGCTGGATCTCCTTGAATAACTCCCCCATCATTTTCTGCTCTCGGTGAGGGAACCAGGTTTAGATTAGCTGGTAACTCTTCAGGTGGATCTGATTTCTTCTGTTTTTCAAGATCTTCAATGGTCTGATCTTCGAAAAATACCACATCTCTGCTTCTGATGACCTTCTTGTTGATAGGATCCCAGAGTCTGTAACCAAACTCTTCATGGGCATATCCCAGGAAGATGCACTGTTTGGCCTTTCCGTCAAGCTTGGATCTTTCATCTCTGGGAATGTGGACAAATGCTCTGCAGCCAAACACCTTCAAGTGTTTGTAGGAAACATCTTTCCCTCTCCATACTTTCTCTGGGACATCACTGTTTAATGGAACTGAGGGAGATAGGTTGATTAAGTCAACCGCTGTTCTCATTGCTTCACCCCAGAACGGAGTTGACAACTTGGCATTAGATAACATGCACCGGATCCTTTCGCAGATGGTTCTGTTCATTCTTTCTGCAAGGCCGTTATGTTGAGGAGTTTTCGGCACTGATTTTTCGAGTCTGATGCCGAAGCGTCTGCAATACTCCTCGAATGGTCCTCTGTACTCGCCACCATTGTCTGCACGTACACATTTTAGCCTTTTTCCAGTTTCTCTTTCAACCTTTACATGGAACTCCTTGAACACTTCCAGCACCTGGTCTTTAGTCTTCAAGGCAAAGGTCCATAATTTCCTGGAATGATCATCAATGAATGTGACAAAATAGAGGGCACCTCCATGAGTTCTGGTTTGCATGGTGCAAACATCCGTGTGTACGAGATCTAGAATGTTTGGTCTTCTAGATGGAGGGGAACTGCGGAATGCAACTCTGTGCTGTTTCCCCATGATGCAGTCGACACAGGTGTGTAATGGAGTACCTTTCATTCCAGGTAAGAGTTCTTTTCTGGCAAGGACCTTGAGTCCTTTCTCACTCATATGACCGAGTCTTTTGTGCCATAACTCGGTGGGGATTTCTTTCTCCATTGTATTCACCTCATCTCTGCACAGTTTTGCTTGCGTTGTGTAGAGAGAGTTGATCTTCTTTCCTCTGGCCACCACAAGATTGCATTTGGTGAGCTTCCACTTGCCATCACCAAAATGACTGTTGTAGCCTTCATCATCGAGCTTGCCGGTGGAGATCAGATTGAGACGAATATCTGGAACATGTCTCACATCTTTGAGGAGTAGTTTGCATCCATTGCTGCTTTCCAAAAGAATATCACCTCTGCCGGTAATTTTGGATGCTCCTTGGTTTCCCATCTTCATAAGTCCGAAGTCACCACTGGTGTAGGATGTGAACATATCCTTTCTCGAAGTGATGTGACAGGAAGCACCTGAGTCAATAACCCAGGTGGAATCTTCGGATGTGAAGTTGACACACTCATCATCTTGAACGATGACGAGCCCTTCTCCGGCTGTTGCTGCTGCTTCTGAGGTACTTTCGTCACCTCTATTTCTGGTCTGTTGTCCAGACTGTTTGGCTTTAAGCTTCCTACATTCTCTGATAAAATGGCCTAGCTTGCCACAGTGATGACAAGCTTTGTCTCTTCTGAAAGTAGACTTTGATCGCCCACGATTCTGTGGCTGATTGCGATGGTTTCTGCTTTTGCTTCTACCGCGCCATTCTTTTCTTTCTCGTCTTTCAGTGACAAGAGCTTCTGTCTCCGGATGATATCCTTCTTCCTTCCTTCTTGCTTCCTCATTCAGCATTCTGTCTTTCGCCATTTCCATATTGATTATTCCGTCTGGAGCTGAGTTGCTTACAGAGACAACTAGCGTATCCCAACTTTTCGGAAGGGAGTGTAATAGAAATACTGCCTGCATCTCATCTTCTATAGTCATTTTCATCGAGTTGAATTGATCCAACAGCCCCTGGAATTCACTCATATGTTCTGACACACTTTTGCCGTCTTTGTATTTAAGATTCACCATACGGCTCAAAAGATTTACCTTGTTCTGAGATGTCTTTCGTGCGTACATCTTCTCCAGTTTTTTCCAAAGAGCATAAGCATCATTGTCGTTGGCAAAATTTTGGTAAATACTTTTGTCGATCCACTGTCTGATTTGGGCGGCACACTTTCGGTTGAGTACCATCTAGTCTCCGTCGGTCATGTCCTTCGGTTTGCCATCAGGTGCATCGTCGGTCCTTTTGATCGGCTTCCACAGATCTTTAATATATAAAAGATCCTCCATTTTTTATTTCCACAACGAATAGTTGGCTGCGGTCAATCTGATCATCGTTCCGGATCCTGAATCGTCCATCGAAACGGAATCTTTAAGCCCTCCTGGCTTGTTTGATATATTCGGAGTGGAATCTCGCGAAACGGAGTGTACCGTTGTGTCCGGACCGGTCGAAAACCTTAAGATCGACTCTGACTGAGCTCAATTCCGACTTCGGATGAGTCCGGAATGGTCAAAACAACGTCGAGGGGCAAAACTGTAATTTCGCAAATTTGGTGATGACGGGGCAGCACCTGGGAGTGACACGTGGCAGGTACACGTGGCAAAGTGTCAATGGTGACACGTGGCAGGTGACGTGGCACAATGGTTGGGTGACACGTGGCAGGACACGTGGCAATGTCTGCCTATGACACGTGGCACTGCTGACGTCAGCAGTGACGTGTCAGTGAAGATGACGTCAGGGATGACGTGTCAGCGCGTGAGGCGCGTGGTGCGCGTGGTCCTCACGCGCGGCGGCTGCTGGAGGCGCGTCCGCGCGCGTGGTGCGGGTGGGCCTCACGCGCGCTGGAGGTAGACGACGCGTGAGGCGTGTGACACCGAGGATGTTGACGCGCCGGTCTTCAGGCGGCGCGTGGGGGTGCGTGCGGCGGCGGTTGCGGTGGCGGTCGACGGGAAATTGTTCCTTGGGTGATGGGTCGTCGGAAAACAGGTGTGGTGTGGTGATTTGATCACTGTACTGTTGCGAAATAGAGCTTGAAGTTTCGACTGTGTTTGAGCTTTAATGGCTCTGATACCACTTTGTTGGGTCGAACCAAGCTCAAATGCAAACACACACACACAATTGACACCAGATATATAGTGGTTCCCCAAAAATATGTGTACGTCCACTTTGAGAGCTTCACTAGCTTCGGTTTAAAACACAAACCGGGTATGAGGGAGGAGATACAATTGTTTCTCTCGACTCTACCTCTTACAAACTCTCTCTCTCAACCTCACAGACACTCTCTGTGGTTCTCCCTTACAACACTCTCTGTTTTTCTTGTGTTGTAGTTTATCACATATATCACACCCTTGTTACACCATATACTGCCCATATATATACACATATATCATATACAGACAAGCACCACTTGCACAGAGAAGTCTTCATTAGCAGCCTTTCTTGACATTGGATGGCCATGCGTGATTTGGTCTTGATGCGCATGGGCGGCTGTTGGAGTATATGGCAGTGGGTTGGTGGTGGTTTGTTGTATACGGCATACACATGGGCTGCTCCATGTATGTATGGAACCAACACATATGACATCCTATGTTCTAAGAAAAAGTATCACAGGTCAACAAATGTCCCAATCTTTGTCACTTAATTATCTTGCATTGGAACGAGGCATGTATATATATATATATATATGTATACGCATGTCCTAAAGTTTGTAACTCTCCACTCCTCTTGGCCAAACATGAAGTCCCTTCATTTCTCATTCCTACCCTCGTCATTTCCCTTCTACATATTCCTAATTTTATTCAATTTTCCTCTATCTTCAAATGATACTCATGAAGGGTACACAAGGTGTGGCACTCACTTCAACTGTGGCAGAATCACTTCTGTGGACTACCCTTTTCGCGGAACGAACCAACCTGCAAATTGTGGCTATCCCGGACTAGAGCTAGATTGTGATGCTGATGATGGTGATACTACTATACAAATCATGAATCTAAAATACCACATTTTGGGTATTGACCAAAGTACTCAAGTCCTTGAAATTACAAGAGATGATTTTATGGACGATCTTTGTATTGATAAATTCGTGAACACAACCATCGATGCCACACTCTTCAAGTACGCTTGGGGCTACGAAAATGTTACGATTTTGTATGGTTGTCCACCTTCTAGTGTGCCTGTTAGAGGACAATTCACTTGTCCGATTGATGGGGTTGCTTTTGAGAATGGTTATGTTATGCTTGGAGCTCATGGTCGACCGAGTGCATGTCATGCAAGTGTAGTGGTGCCTATTTCTAGTAGATTTATTGGGGAAATTGGAAATTCGTCGCGATTAAATCAAATTATTAGAGACGGGTTTGAGGAGAGATGGAAAGTGGATGATACGACATGCAGTGCGTGTAAAAGTTCAAATGGTCGATGTGGATTTGATATTGTTTTGAATGAAGTTTCTTGTTTTTGCGTGAATCAAACCATCGGGACGTCTAGGACGTGCAATGCTTCATTGGATGATAGAGGTGGCCTGCCACAAGATTTTCCGGGTGCACCAGTTATGTTAATACTACGTTCCTCTTTTCATTTAATTTTGCAAGAGATAGTATTAAATTAAGTTTAAGTGTGTGTGACACATTCTATTTAATAATGAATCCACTCAAATTTAAGTTTAATTTTTCCTACTTTCCACTTGTTAGCTTATTTTGGAGTCTACTCAAAATTCAAGGGTGAAAATTGACAAGTTTGACACAATTGTTGGGAGGTGGGGATTGTGGTAGGGTTGGATTATCAAATCACCGAATTGATTGAAGTAATGAGTTAACTGAAAATTGAAAAATAAAAAAATATGTGAACTGAGGCCATTTGATATTTGGTCATGCTCTTTATTGGGCTTGAGTTGGATCAAAGCTCGTTTTACCCATTAAGAAAAATTTGAATATACTAAAGTAGTTTCTTATTGAAAGTCTGAAATTATGATTTGTCAATTTAGGTGGTAATAATGATATAATATACTCAAACAATTGATGTTAACCTTTTCAATTCCAACAGAAGCTTCCACTTCTTTGAAAACTTCCACAAATGTGCTCTCCTTTGTCAATGGTACTCACTTTCGATATCAAAATGTCAATACTGTCCACGTCCACGTCCCAACTTTGAATTTGAGAACTCTTTTCTCTCTATGAATATGGGGTAGCATCAAAATTTACATTCCTCATCTCTCGATCTCTCTCGAAAATGAATCCCAACCTCTACTCAACCTCTTTTTTCATCCTCGTGTTCACAATCATCATCTTAAGCCACGCCCCGAGATCTCTGTGTGCTGTCGATAAGCAATTCACGATGTGTGGCGATAAATTAATTCGATGTGGAGCACTCACAAACGCTGGCTACCCTTTCTGGGGCGAAAACCGGCCTCAGTACTGTGGTCACCCTGGCTTCAACCTAAGCTGCCAAGGAAATGTTTCACTGCTCAACATCGAGTCAACAACGTTTCGCGTGCTGCAAATCGACACCTCAGCGCAGACTCTAACGGTCGCTAGGAATGATTTTTGGAATGATATTTGTCCAAGCGATCTCTATAACGCTACCTTGGATTGGAATATCTTCAGCTATAGTTCCGATATCGCGAACTTGACCATGTACTATGGTTGCCCTTTAATTCCTGGCACAACACTGCCTAGACAATTCACTTGCACGCTGAATGATACTGAGACCAGTAGCTATTTTGAGCCTTATTTGGGGATGAACATTTCATTGTCGTGTAGTAGTACAATCATTGTTCAAGTTTCGGAATCAGCAGCAAGTGAGGCTTTAGCAAGTACTAGTACTACACCTTCAACAGTAATTGAAGCTGCAATTGAAGGCGGTTTTGGGGTGGTTTGGCAAGCAAATAATGTGGTATGCAACCAATGTGAGGCATCGGGTGGGAGGTGCGGGTATAATGATACGAATTACAGTTCGTTTACTTGCTACTGCACGGATCAACCCTATCCGCTTGTGTGCAGTACTGGAAGTGGTATGTGCCTCCTAATCTCGTTGCTCTTTCTTTAACTAAAATTCATTTGTTTAGAAGGTAAGGTCGATGATCGCTACATATGGTAATGGCTGGTGTTTGATATTTTCGTTTCGTTTAATTTTTCGCTTCTTCCTTGTCAGTACTCCATGCTAATTCTTCTTACAATCACTTGGAATCTGTTTTTTCCATTATTCCAACTAATAGTTTTGAGGATTGATCCTTCATTCAATTCCATCTTCAATTTATTATTCGATTCGAGTGTTTGGTATACTCCCCCTCGTCCATAGGAAATTAAGTGATATAGTGGTTTTTGGTATGGTACATAGAGTACAGGGTGGAGTATAATCAATCATATATATTACTTGTAGACTCATTTATGGAATTTAGGGACTTTTGCTTCTGTGGCTATTGTTGATGTGGAGTCAAAGTTTGGCACAGTCCATGGAAGTTTGGCAGCCGCCCAAGGAAGTTTGGCTTGGACTAACTTTGACGGTTGAAGTTTGGCACCGAAATTGGAGAAAACTTTGGCATCACATATTGTCCTCTGCAACTATAAATACATGTATATTCAGTGCAAGATAAACAACCACAACAAGAGAGAAAAACAGAGAAGGAGTGTAGAGAGTGATTTGTAAATCTTTTCTCCAAATTAGTGAAATTGTGTGCTCCGTGGACGTAGGTCATTTTTGGGCCGAACCATGTATAATTTTTGTGTTCCTTTGTGTGTGATTGTGTTGTGTGAGTAGCAAATAGGTCAAATCGATCCTAACAATTGGTATCAGAGCATAGGTTAGAGGTTATTTACTCACCGAGAAAATCCTCCACCACTATCTGCACCACCACTGTGAGGACACGACCAGATCGGTCAACCACCGCCTCTTCCACCGCTTCCGTTGACTGCCTCGGTTCAGAATTCCAGCCGGCAAGACGACGACTGCTCTCTTGAACTTGACCAACCGTGGCTCTGCTCCAGTCTCCGCTGTCCACTCTGCCGCCCGCCGTTGGCTCCCTCTTTGTGAGCAAACTCCTTTGTTTGTGAAAACAACAGAGCTTCCTAATATATATCTATATATATATATTCGTAATATATAACATAGTATATATATATATTCGTAATATATATACATAGTATATATAGATAGAGTTTGGGTAAAAGAGAGGAAAGTTTGTTTATTGATTAAGTGCTTAGAGAAAAGCTAAACAGTGAGTGAAACAAGACGAAAAGAAGGAGACAAAGAATTATTAAAATTTTGAGTGGTGGAAAGTAGAAAAAGAGAAAAATAAAAGAGGGGACAAGTGGGGGGACAAGAATTTTTTTTAAAAGTTGTGTATGGTGTAGTAACTTTCGGTGGAGAGTGGGCAATTTCAATATATATATATATATATATATATATATATATATATATATATTCGGTCATTATTCATCCGACACTGTTCCCAAATACGGTAATGTTCACAAAATAATTTTTGTGGAGCAATGACATCAACTTTAGAAGACAAGTCAACCATGATCGATAAATTTGACGGCACAAATTTTGCTTTCTGGAAAATGCAAATTGAGGATTTGCTATTTTAGAAAAATTTATTTCTACCGTTGGAAGAAGCGAAGCCAAATACGATGAAAGAAGATGATTGGAAAATTCTCGATCGAAAGACTCTCGGCACGATCAGACTGACCTTGTCCAAATCAGTAGCGTTCAATATCAGAAATGAGAAGACGGCGAGGTCTCTCATGAACGCCATTTCTAATATGTACGAACAACCGTCTGAAGCAAACCAAGTACATATCATTAAAAGATTGGTCAATCTGAAGATGTCCGAAAATGGAAAGGTCAGTGAACATTTTAGTGTTCTTAATGACATTGTTGGGCAGTTGGAATTAGTTGATATGCTAATATCTGACGCAATGAAAACGGCTTTAGTTCTAAGCCAATTACCAGAGAGTTGGAGCGGCACAGTGGCTGCGATCAGTAACTCTTCTGGGAAAGAAAAGTTGTAGTATGATTCCGTGGTGAATATGGTACTTACAAAAGATATCAGAAGACAGACGTCAGACTCTTCTACCAGTAGCTCGACATTAAATGTTGAAAGCAGAGGCAAAAGTTCAAATTGGAAGAAAGGTGGAGGCTATGGGCGTGGTCGTTCCAAATCCAGAAATGGAAGATCACAATCTCGGAAACCCAGGAATTTCAAAGAAGTTGAATGTTGGAATTGCGGCAAGACTGGTCACTACAAACACCAGTGCAGATCTCAGAAAAGGGAACCGGAGAACAAGACTGAGGCAAACATTGTCTCAGAGGAAGAATCAAATGATGCACTGATATGCTCTTTGGAGAGCAAGTCAGAATCTTGGGTGCTAGATTCTGGAACATCATTTCATGCCACCTCAAGTCGAGAGCTCTTTGAGAGCTATGTACCAGGTGACCTGGGAAAGGTCTATCTTGGAGATGATCAACCCTGCAGTGTTATTGGCAAGGGCGATGTACAGATCAAGATTAATGGATCTGTATGGAAGTTAAAGGATGTGAGGCACATTCCAGACTTGAGGAAGAACTTGATCTTAATAGGCCAGTTGGCAAATGAAGGTTATGTGACAACCTTCAATAATGAAGACTGTAAAGAAGAATGGTACACTCTACACAACTATCAGTGCTAACATGTCAATAGCAGTTGCAGAAAGCAAAGAGGATTAAAACCTGTGGCACCAGAGGCTAGGTCACATAAGTGAAAAGGGGCTCAAGATTATGCACTAAAAGGGGAAACTACCAAACTTAAAATCAGTTGATATTGACTTCTGCGAGAGTTGCATCCTCGGAAAACAGAAGAGGATGAGTTTCCAAAGGAGTGGCAGAACCCTCAGAAAGGAGAAGCTTGAGCTAGTTCACACTGACGTCTGGGGGCTGGCAAATGTCTTATCTTTTGGCGGAAAGTCTTACTTCGTGACTTTCATTGACGACCATTCTCGGAAGGTATGGGTTTATATCTTGAAGCATAAATCTGAAGTGTACGATGTGTTCAAGAAATGGAAAGCCATGGTGGAGAATGGGACAGGCTTGAAGATAAAGAAGCTACGATTAGACAACGGTGGCGAGTATGAAGACACCGGATTTAAAAGGTTTTGCTATGAAAATGGTATCAGATTGGAAAGAACTATGCCAGGTACACCACAACAGAATGGCGTAGCAGAACGAATGAACCGGACATTGTCTGAGAGAGCCAGAAGCATGCGGATACATGCAGGATTACCGAAACAGTTTTGGGCAGAAGCAATCAATACAGCTGCATACCTGATTAATCAAGGTCTATCAGTACCATTGGAATTCAGAATACCAGAAGAAGTATGGAGCGGCAAAGAGGTAAAACTTTCACATCTTAAAGTTTTTGGTTGTGTTGCATATGTGCATATCAGTGATCATGCTAGGAGCAAGCTTGATCCGAAATCACAAAAATGCACTTTCATTGGATACGGCAAGGATGGACTTGGTTATCGGACCTGGGATGACCAAAACAAGAAGCTGATCCGAAGTAGAGATGTAGTATTCAAAGAAAAAGTAATGTACAAGGACAGACACACAACAACCTCCAGTGATTCAGCACAGAGAGATCCTGTGTATGCCAAGTTGGATGATGTTCTAGACAGCAGTGAGGCATAACAGACAACTGGGAGTTTCCAGCTAGAGGAACCTAGTGCAGAGAGCAATGCACAACGAATGACCAACAGCAATCTCAAACTCCGATTCCAGAACCTAGGAGGTCCTCCCGACCTCATGTGCCGAATAGGAAATACATGAATTACTTGTTGCTCACTGATGGAGGAGAACCTAAATGCTATGAAGATGCATGTCAAGAAGCAGATGCCAACAAGTAGGAGCTTGCGATGAAAGATGAGATGCAATCTCTTATCTCCAACAAAACATGGGAGTTAGCCAAGTTGCTGATTGGAAAGAAAGTTCTTCAAAACAAATGGGTGTACAGGGTCAAAGAGGAACATGATGGTTCCAAGAGACACAAGGTAAGGCTCGTAGTCAAAGGCTTCCAGCAGAAGGAAGGAATCGACTACACCGATATCTTTTCCCCGGTTGTAAAACTGAATACCATTCGTTCAGTTCTCAACATTGTTGCAGCGGAAGATTTGCACCTAGAGCAGTTAGATGTCAAAACTGCTTTCCTCCATGGTGACCTAGATGAGGAGATCTACATGCAGCAACCGGAGGGTTTCTTAGTCAAAGGCAAAGAGAAACTTGTGTGCAAGTTGAAAAGAAGCTTGTATGGCTTAAAACAAGCACCGAGGCAGTGGTACAAAAAATTTGATGGGTTTATACAGAGACATGGCTACAACAAAAGCAACGCTGACCATTGTTGCTACTTCAAGAGGTTTGACACAAGCTATATCATCCTCTTACTTTATGTCGATGACATGTTAGTAGCTAGGTTTGATTTTGAAGAAATTAGTAAGTTGAAGAAACAACTATCAAATGAGTTCGAGATGAAAGACTTGGGAGCAGCGAAGTAGATTCTTGGGATGAGAATCAATAGAGACAAGCAAAAAGGTATCTTGCAGTTGTCTCAAGCTGACTACATTGAACGGATTCTAAAAAGGTTCAACATGAGTAATGTTAAGCCAGTTAACACACAATTGGCTAGTCACTTTCGATATCTAAGGACCAGTTTCCCAAAACAGACAAAGAAAAAAACATCATGGCTAAGGTACCTTGCGCCTCAACTATCGGAAGTTTGATGTATGCCATGGTATGCACAAGAGCGGATATTGCATATGCAGTGGGAGCTGTTAGCAGATTTATGTCCAATCTAGGAAAAATGCATTGGGAAGCAATAAAGTGGATATTGAGATATCTACGCACTACCACAAACAAATGCATTTGTTTCGGAAAAGGAGAAATGAAGCTACATGGGTATGTAAATTCAGATTTTGTTGGAGAAATAGATCACAGAAGAAGTACTACTGGATACATTTTTACAATAGGTACTACATCAGTTAGTTGGGTTTCGCAAATACAAAAGATTGTAGCGTTATCTACAACAGAGACATAGTACGTAGATGTGACAGAGGCCAACAAAGAAATGATATGGTTACAAGGTCTATTAGCAGAATTAGGATTCAAGTAAGAGAAAAATATTTTGCACAGTGATAGCCAGAGTGCAATACATTTGGCAAAGAACTCAGCATTTCATTCAAGGACCAAACATATTGGACTTCGTTATCACTTTATCAGATCACTATTGGAAGATGGGGTGCTGACACTTGAGAAGATCCAAGGTAGCAAGAATCCAGTGGATATGCTGACCAAGACAGTAACTACAGAGAAACTGAAGCTATGTTCAACTTCAGTTAGTCTTCGAGACTGAAGACGGAAATGAGCACATAATTATTCACTAATCACGGATGGAGCGTCCTTTGACTCCAAGTGGGAGATTGTTGATATGGAGTCAAAGTTTGGCACCATCCATGGAAGTTTGGCAGCCGCCCAAGGAAGTTTGGCACCGAAATTGGAGAAAATTTTGGCATCACATATTGTCCTCTGCAACTATAAATACATGTATATTCAGTGCAAGATAAACAACCACAACAAGAGAGAAAAACAGAGAAGGAGTGTAGAGAGTGATTTGTAAATCTTTTCTCCAAATTAGTGAAGTTGTGTGCTCCGTGGACGTAGGTCATTTTTGGGCCGAACCACGTATAATTTTTGTGTTCCTTTGTGTGTGATTATGTTGTGTGAGTAGCAAATAGGTCAAATCGATCCTAATAGCTACAAGCGCATTTAACCCTTTGTTTTTGTGGCTCCCATAGTGTAAGATTAGTTATCGCTTTACAGGCACACTTAGCATTTTAGGGTTCTTAAATACGCAACTGGACTTAAATTGAGCCTTTTTCAACATGCCCACATATTCTATTTTTGAAGATAAAAGGTTGCTAACTGAGTGCTCATTGCAATAGTCATGACTCAGTTGCAGACTTGTTATTACTTTATTTTTATTCCACATAGTTGATTAGGGCAGGCTGCAGAGAATTGGAATAGTACCAAAGGCGCCAACATTGACCAGGGATAGTTGCAGCTTCGCACGGACATTCACACTTATGATGTGCACATAACTTGTGCTGTATTTTTGTTAGTACATAATATCGATACATAATTCACGAAGCTAGGGCAAAAAATCATATTTCTTTCCTGCTGTTTGTAGTCGTCCTGTCAACCGTATTGAAGTTCCACAAGTTTGGTGATTTTGAATAACTGTAAATATTCGTTACTTGCATAATTTGATAGCCGACCAATTTAGATTTGTACAAAGACATTTTTGTTTAAATCAAATGACATGTTGCTAAAAAAAATCCCGGGATAGTTTTGAGACTGTTCCCTATTAGATAATAGAATGTTATTTAATATACTTTAGTTGTAGGGTAAAATAGTATTTTCATGTTTTGGGTATATAAGCCCTTTTATGTGTATCATTCAGTTGTAATGTTTTCAATGGAACCATAACCTCCTTTCATATACATCTGAAATGCTCATATGGTATCAGAGCAATAAATTCAAATGGATGGTTTACTTGTTTGGGTATTGATTGGTTCTAATTTCTGGCAAAGTATCCAGGTCCGTCTGAGCCTCTTTCTCTTCCAAGAGAAGTGCAGAATTGGAAGAATCATCATCGTGTTGAACAACGTCTTCATTATCAGTTTTAGAGCTTTCATTCTGAGTTGCATGAACGTTCTCTGTTGTTAAATACCCAGAGTTGTTCTCTGTTTTAATAGCCTCAACATGAACTATATTAGCAGAGGAATTTGAGGATTCTCATGTGGTTACAGGTTCCTCAGTTCCAGACTTCGTGGAAAGTGTTGGACTAGTATCAAATTGATGGTTATCAATAGCAGCAATAGAGTTATTGGTCTGTTCTAGAGAAACGGTTTGCAAGTTGGGATATTGAGTCATTTTTTACTTAAACTGCTTCCAAATGGGCTGCTCATTAAGGACTCCAAATTTGCAGGGATATCGACACCGCCGTTACAAGTTCGTCATCAATCTGAAGAGCGGTTTGGCTTCGCAAAGTTAGGGCTTCTTAAATTGTGTTCAATTGTGGCTGAGCTGGTAAAGAAATCTTCTGTTTTGGGGACTTCGATTTGAATTAAAGACCCAATTTCAATATGAATTGTAAACCCATTGTATGTGACTTGGAAATCGTCTTCGGTTTTGGGTTTTGGTTGCAATCAAGTGTGTGGTGAAGAAATCAGCAACACTGTCAATTAGAGCCTATGTTGTGTGCATTGAGTTTGAGTTGGTTGTTCGCAATTTTGAATGTAATCTGGAGATTGGTTTGGGTTTGTGTTTGGAGCAGAAAGTTGGAGTAGAAAATCTTCTTATGTGTGTTGGACAAATGCAAGCAACTGGAGTAGCTGCACCACCGCCACCACTAGCAGGTGCAACCATAACAACAGCTCCAAGAAAGCCCTTTATATCAGCGGCTGAAGGAGAGGAGTTTCCAGTGAATAAGTATGCGGCGACAACTTTTATTTCTGCACAAAATAACAAGGGAAAGCTGGATACACAAAATGTATGGAGACAAATGGTACCCGAAATTGCATCTTCTTTGAATCCCAACATGGTTGCTTTTGCGGAACAGTTTCAGAAGTTCCTTGCCACACAGTCACAACCATATGTCGTGACCACTCCATCCTCAATAGGTTTGTCATCCTCTAACTCTTCAGGTATGTATACACCTTTATGGGTTTTAGACTCAAGCGCCTCTCACCACATGTCACCTAATTCATCATCCTTTATCTCTATATGTCACTCTACTTCACCTGTGTCTGTCATGACTGCTGATGGTACCCCTATGCTCTTGGCAGGAGTCGGCTCTGTTCGCACACCCCATTTTTCACTTTCTAATGTCTATTGTATTCCCAAACTTACAATGAATCTCATTTCAGTGAGTCAATTATATGATTCTGGTTATTCTGTTCAATTTTCTCCCACCTCTTGTCATGTACAGGATCCTCAATCCCGGAAGCTAATAGGGATAGGCCGTAGGCAGGGGGGCTTGTATGTTTTAGACGAGCTGCGAGTTCCAGATGTAGCTGCTTCGAGTGTTAATTTGTCTTCTTTTCATTTAAATTCATCTTCCTTCTGTTTTTACTTGTGGCATTCTAGACTTGGGCATGTTTCGGCCCCTCATTTAAAATATTTGATTTATAGAGGATCTTTGGGTAAATTTCAATCTCATGATATCTCTGATTGTTGTGTTTGTAAACTTGCTAAATTTTCTGCCCTACCCTTCAATCGAAGTGTTTCTTATTCTGTTGCACTATTTGATTTGATTCATTATGATGTGTGGGGTCCTTCTCCTGTCGCAACAAAAGGGGGATCAAAATATTATGTTTCTTTCATTGATGATTACACTCGATATTGTTGGTTTATCTAATGAAGCGTCATTCTGAATTCATTAACATTTATACTGCTTTTCGGTCACTTGTTAAAACTCAACATTCTGCAGTCATCAAGTGTTTTCATTGTGATTTGGGTGGGCAGTATACTTCTACACCCTTTTCTGAGTTGTTTTGCTCCAATGGTTCTGTGCACCAATCCTCTTGTACTGACACTCCTCAACAGAATGGGGTTGCCGAAAGGAAGCATAGACACATTGTTGAGACATCTCATTCTCTTCTTTTGTCCGCTAGTGTCCCCAATGAATTTTAGGGAGAAGCTGTTCCCACAGTTGTTCATTTGATCAATAAAATTCCTACATCTCACACTTCAGGTTTATCCCCTTATGAAAAGTTGTATAGTCATGCCCCTGATTACTCACAATTACGAGTTTTTGGTTGCACGTGTTTTGTTCTTCGTCCCAGTGTTGAGCGTAATAAGTTATCATCACGTTCTGCCATTTGTGTTTTTCTTGGTTATGGTACAGGTCAAAAGGGTTATCGTTGTTTTGATCCTGTTACTCGTAAATTATATGTCTCCCGTCATGTCTTCTTCCTTGAGCATATTCATTTCTTTTCGGTTCCAGCTAGCCCTCATAACATGACCAAGTCAGACTTTATTCGTATTGACCCTTTCTCTGTTGATGAAAGTGAAATTCTACCACCCGTTGTAGATACATCACATACTCATCTCCCTGTTCAGCCTTTTCCTTATCATTTTTCTCGCAAGACTCGAGCAGCTACTGATGGTGTGGCCCATGACATTTCTGATGCTCCGTTTTTTCCAGTTAATTATGATCTATCCCCTTCTACGACCACCAATGTTTCTCTTATGATTGTGGATCCTCCAATTTCTCGTTTTCCCAAGCGTACTTGTAAGTCCACTCAGTTACCAGATTTTGCTTATTCTTGTTATTCTAGTTCATTTACTTCTTTCTTAATATCTATTCATACTCTTTGTGAGCCTACCTCCTATACAGAAGCAGTTTTTGATCCCCTTTGGCAGCAGGCTATGGCTGAGGAACTGTCTGCTCTACATCGAACGGACACTTGGGACTTAGTGTCGTTCCCGCCAGGTAAGAGCACAATTGGATCTCGTTGGGTTTTTAAAATTAAAACTAAATCTGATGGCTCTGTTGAGAGGTATAAAGCCAGGTTGGTTGCCAAAGGTTTTGCCCAGCAATATGGTTTGGATTATGAGAAAACCTTCGCTCCAGTTACAAAGATGACCACCAACCGTGCTCTCATTGCAGTGGCCTTTGTCCGTCAGTGGCGTATTTCTCAAATGGATGTTAAAAATGCTCTTTTGAATGGAAATCTTCAAGAAGAAGTTTACATGGTACCTCCTCCTGGTGTTTCTCATAATCCTGGAGAGGTTTGCAAGCTCAAGAAAGCTTTATATGGTTTGAAACAGGCTCCTCGAGCATGGTTTGAGAAGTTCTCTATGGTGGTTACTTCCCTTGGTTTTTGCTCTAGTGCTCATGATTCGGCTTTATTTGTTAAGTTTACTTCTGCTGGTCGCATTCTACTTTCACTCTATGTTGATGACATGATTATTACGGGTGATGATGTTGATGGGATTGCAACATTAAAGACAGAACTAGCTCGTCAGTTTGACATGAAGGATTTGGGCCCTCTAAGGTACTTCTTGGGTATTGAGGTAGCCTCTTCTCCTAAGGGTTATCTTATTTCTCAATCCAAGTACACGGCGGACATCCTTTAGCGAGCTCGTCTTACAAATACTCAGATTGTTGATACTCCTATCGAGCTTAATGCACGTTATGCTCCTACAGATGGTACTCCTTTGTCTGATCCCACATTGTATCGTACTATTGTTGGTAGCTTAGTCTATCTCACTATTACTCGCCCTGACATTGCATATGTTGTCCACATTGTTAGTCAATTCATTGCCTCCCCCTCTACAGTTCTTTGGGCTGCTGTTCTTTGCATTTTGCATTATCTTCGGGGTACTCTCTGCCAGAGTCTTGTATTTTCTTCAAAATCATCTTTGGAGCTTTGTGCTTACTCTGATGCTGATTGGGCTGGCGATCCGACTGATCGTAAGTCTACTACAGGTTTTTGCATCTTCTTGGGTGACTCTCTCATTTCTTGGAAGAGTAAAAAGCAGAAAGTTGTCTCTCGATCTTCCACAGAGTCTGAGTATTGTGCGATGGCATCTACTACAAATGAGATTGTGTGGTTGTGTTGGTTATTAGCATATATGGGTGTTATTCTTTCTACTCCTACCCCTCTTTAATGCGATAATAAGAGTGCTATTCAGATTGCTCACAATTCAGTCTTCCATGAGCGGATCAAGCACATTGAGATTGATTGTCATACCACTCGGCATCACCTTCAGTGTGGAACGATTACTTTGCCTTTTGTCTCCTCTTCCATGCAAGTTGTAGATTTCTTTACTAAGTCTCAAACTATTCAACGATTTTGTTTTTTTGTTGACAAACTCTCGATGCTCCTTGCTACTACATCGTGAGTTTGCGGGGGGATATTAGATAATAGAATGTTATTTAATATACTTTAGTTGTAGGGGTAAAATAGTATTTTCATGTTTTGGGTATATAAGCCCTTTTATGTGTATCATTAAGTTGTAATGTTTTCAATGGACCCCTAGCCTCCTTTCATATACATCTGAAATGCTCACATTCCCCTTATTCTCCTACCCTTTTTGTCTTGTATAGGATTTTGTGTTGTTCATTTGAGTTATACAACTTTCGCCATTGTTATGTTATGAATATCAATTATTAATATTACAACTTTCGCCATTGTTATGTTCTGAGTATCAATTATTAATATTGTTGATCCTCTAACTGGACACAAGATGCTGTTACAAAAGTCTTGCCTCATCAGAAACTGCTAGTTCCTTGGTCTTCATTCTATTTTCGCTGATAAGTTTGAAGAAAGGATTAAAGGCTGATAGTTAACAGCGTAATGGAAATTTTTTGTGGAATATGGAACAATTTGAGAGGGACTATTTGTACTCCTTTATCTTATATTCTTTGAGGTTAATTACAGTAGCACATTTAATGTAACGAGTTAGAAGCTCATCTATTTCACTGAAATTGTAATTAGCAAATCTTAAATTTGCCTTTCTAAACTCAGTGGCAGAATGTTTAGATCCATACAGACTACTAGCTAACAATCTAAGTGGACTAGTTTTTCAAAGAGGATTGTGAGGAGAAGATCAATTATCAACATACTTATGGGAAGGATATAATTCAACTATGGATCACCCTCTAATCTAATTCGATTTTGTCATTCCTGTTTCACCTCACGTTTCTGGATCTCATGTTGTTGCAGGGAGCAGTGGTAGTGGCAGTGGTAACAAAGAAAACGTGACACTTCCAATAGGTATTATATCATAATGTTACAAATCCTTGTTATTTTCTAGTTCCTACATGGTTAGTGGCTTGGGAAAGAAATTTTAATTCCTTTTTTTTTTTTTTTTTTTATCTCCAGGCATCGCCATAGGAGCTACAGCCTTTATTGGTGTTGGTCTGGTATGGTTTATCTTATCGTGGAGACAGAAGAAAAAGCAACGGCTTGCTGCAAGCAAGTGGGAAATTTTACCAGATTCTTTGCCTGCAACTTTGTCTCGAGATACTGTTTATCAACAAGAGGGCACAGAACTCCCAATATTCAGCTTGGAAAAGATAGCAGCTGCTACAAATAACTTTTCTGTTGCAAACAAACTTGGTGAAGGGGGATTTGGTCCTGTTTACAAGGTACTTTGTCGTTGCTTTTCCACTTGTAATCCGAAGAGACTCTAAGTTTTCTATTTTTATAGATAAATTTAATTCTTACCAGGGTAAACTCCCCAATGGACAAGAGATCGCTGTCAAAAGACTTTCAAAGAGTTCAGGACAAGGCATAGAAGAGTTCAGGAATGAGGTCTTATTAATTTCCAAACTCCAACATAGGAACCTTGTGAAGTTGATTGGCTTTTGTATCGAGGGAGAGGAGAAACTGCTGCTCTATGAGTTCATGCCAAACAGTAGCTTGGACGCCTATCTCTTTGGTTTGTTTGTTGTTACATCACCCTATAATTTCAGAAATTAGAATATGTTCTTGGTCATAAGCAATAGTGACACATTACAAACTAATCTTTTCAACATTTTACAGTTGGTTTGAGATATTACAATTTACGAAAAAAGGGTTTATAGAAGTTAACATTTGTTTTTCTGGATTAGGTTCAACTAATAGAACAATATTGAACTGGGATCAAAGATATAACATAACTGAGGGGATTGCTCGAGGGCTTCTTTACCTTCATCGAGATTCTCGATTAAGGGTCATCCATAGAGATTTAAAGACGAGCAATATTCTTCTAGACGAGGACATGAACCCAAAGATTTCTGATTTTGGCATGGCGAGGATTGTTATGGGGAATCAAACTCTAGCAAACACCAATAGAGTTGTGGGAACTTTGTAAGTTTGAATTTTTAGTTATCAGAAATAATCTACAAAGCCTATTTCAACTATTTTAGTCTGCTACACACTTCATATTAAAACAATTTGTTTTGTTTGATTAAATCATGGCCCATAGTTCTATTCTATTTTTCCATCCTAGCAACTTTTATGCCCTCACATTTCACTTGTGCTGTCTTGAATTCACAAGCATGCACATTGTACTAAATTTTCTTCTCTTGCTTTTACAGTGGTTACATGTCTCCTGAATATGTAATAGAAGGAACCTTTTCGGAGAAATCTGATGTCTTCAGTTTTGGGGTCCTACTGCTAGAGATTGTTAGTAGTAAAAGGAACACCGGCTTTTATCACCATGAAACCTATCGGAACCTTTTGGGTTATGTAAGAAGAAATTTATGGATCGTTGCTTTATTACTTTGAAAAAAGATCGTATTTGCGTAATACAACATTGTGTTTGTTTCAGGCATGGCATTTGTGGAATACGAATAAAGCATTGGAGTTGCTGGATTCAAAGATAGCCGACTCAATCAGTAATCCCTCACAAGTGATGAGATGCATTCATGCGGGTCTCCTATGCGTTCAAGAACATCCGAATGATAGGCCATCAATGGCTACAATAGTTTCTATGCTCTGCAATGACACAACTCTTCCTACCCTAACACAACCTGCATTTATCTTGGAGAGAAACACTAATGTATCAAATTTGCATTTGCCTAACAGCTCTCTGTGCTCCCTTAATTACGTTTCTATAACAAACGTTGAAGGGCGCTAACCTTTTGCAAGTCACGGCATGTAAGTAAGCCTTGTGGAGTTCTTACGGATTTTATTTAGCATAGAATGCTGATTCAAATGATATATAGGTGATCACATTCAAGCTGTGGTGCTCCCAAATGGGACATCAGGGTGTCTTTGGTTGGGTAGAGTTGAACCTAAATTTCGATTACAATGAGGGTAAATTATGTCTGTGATGGTCGTCCAACTTAGTAGCAGATGTGTTGTTTAACCGTTTTGCTCGTATTTCTATATTGTCCTTTTAGGCATTTAAAGGCAAAAGAGACTTTTATCACCTTTTTTTATACCCACATCAGCAAATTATATGTGTTGCCCTAACGGAGGGGAAACATAAAGTTATTCAAAACTGAGGAATTCTAGGCGGCATATAAAGATACCAGGGGGTCTAAATGAAATTAACCATTTAACTATCTATCCCACAACCCCGTAGTAGACAAAAGGGGTCCAGGTGGGATATTGACAAACTTCAAACCCGAAAAAACCTCGCTTAAGTCTAAGAAATCAATTCCATATCTACCGTAGATCTTTGCTTTATATAACTCGAGACAAATTAGCAGTGACCATTCTTCATATTTAAAGGCATTAACACCAATAGATGGTGACATAATTAGTAGAATTGGTGTAAGTTGGACAAATCAAAGACAGGTTAAAGGTGTTCTATATGATAAACAAATGCCATTAAACAAAGAAGAAGAATTATAAAACATAATTATTAGACCAATTATTCAATATGATTCTGAGTGGTAGGCACTAAAAGATGATGTTTCTATCCTATTAGTAACAACTAACAAGATGAGAAATAGTAGACTTGAAATGTGTAAAGAAAACCTATATATGCATCAATAGAATGAATAAGCTTAATTTGCATTAGAAAACAAATTTATTGAAGCTTCAAAATATAAAATGGCGCGCATAAGCCCTAAAATAAAGTTATGATGATATTGGAAGTTTAGAAGCTAAATTTTCACAGTATTCATATATTTTCAAGTAACATAATGAAACCCAAGAGATGGAGACGAACCCGGTGAGGGAAGTTCCAGAGAAGGTAGAGGGAGAGAGAGTGTGTGAGTGAGAAAGAATTTAAGAGCTGCATAATCAAACTAGGGTTTGTATTTGGGTGATTAGGGTAAGATTGAGGGATAAAAAAAAAAAGAAAGAAATGGAGTATTTTTTTAAAAGGCTAAAAAAAAAGAAATAGAGCTCTTTGAGTAAAGGCATCTATATCACAAAAGAAAGAAATAGAGCTCTTTGAGTAAAGGGTTTTGTGAACTCCTCCTTCTCTCTACATTTCTTTCCATTGTATTCTTACAAACACAAGTTAAGGTCTCTTCTTAATTATTTTCCTATCATTTTATATGTCTGAAACCCAACTGACCCTTGTGGGCAAACACGGTGTGAGCCTAGGACAGAAAATGAAAGTAATGAAGTGGGATTGCACTGAACTGCAAAGATCTATTTACTTGATGTAATGGAAGTTTATATTTAGAAAATTCTGCAAAAGCTCTTGAACTATTTCACTGCCTAGTGAAAACTTTGAACGAAGAAACCTTTGAATTCCTTTAATTTCCCTTTCAAGAAATTCAGTACCTTTTTGAACAACCGCATGTCCTCATGCCCTGAATATGCTTCAAGCCTACAATTTGACACATGGAACCTAGCAGCACTATATAACGTGCACAAAGCCACCGCATGTCCTCATGCCCTGAATATGCTTCAAGCCTACAATTTGACACATGGAACCTAGCAGCACTATATAACGTGCACAAAGCCAACTCCCCCCCCCCCCCCCCCCCCCTCTTTCCTCTCTCGGCCTAGTGGAGTAGTGTTAGACCCTTGACAAAGTCCCTGAAGCCATGGCCAGGCAAAACAAGGCCCGGAAGGCCTCACACAGCCTGCAAAAATTTGGTGTAGAATAGACCCCCTGCAACTAGCATTGTAAATATAGGTGATGTTTTACAACTTAAAGGGTGCGGAATTGGTGCTCAAAAATAGATATTAATTGGGAAGATGATGTACCAAGTGGGAAGTGTGAGCATTTCAGATGTATATGAAAGGAGGCTAGGTTACATTGAAAACATTACAACTGAATGATACACATAAAAGTGCTTATATATCCAAAACATGAAAATACTATTTTACCCCTACAACTAAAGTATATTAAAAATAACATTCTATTATCTAATATCCCCCGCAAACTCACGATGTAGTAGCAAAGAGCATCGAGACTTTGTCAACAAAAAAAACGAAATCGCTGAATAGTTTGAGACTTCGTAAAGAAATCTGCAACTTGCATGGAAGAGGAGACAAAAGGCAAAGTAATCGTTCCACACTGAAGGTGATGCCGAGTGATATGACAATCAATCTCAATGTGCTTGGTCCGCTCATGGAAGACTGAATTGTGAGCAATCTGAATAACACTCTTATTATCGCAATAAAGAGGGGTAGGAGTAGAAAGAATAACACCCATATCTGCTAATAACCAACGCAACCACACAATCTCATTTGTAGTAGATGCCATCGCACGGTACTCAGACTCTGTAGAAGATTGAGAGACAACTTTCTACTTCTTACTCTTCCAAGAAATAAAAGAGTCACCCAAGAAGATGCAAAAACCTGTAGTAGACTTACGATCAATCGGATCGCCAGCCCAATCAGCATCAGAGTAAGCACAAAGCTCCAAAGATGATTTGGAAGAAAATACAAGACTCTGGCAGAGAGTACCCCAAAGATAACGCAAAATGCGAAGAACAACAACCCAATGAACTGTAGAGGGGGAGGCAATGAACTGACTAACAATGTGGACAACATATGCAATGTCGGGGCGAGTAATAGTGAGATAGACTAAGCTACCAACAATAGTCCGATACAATGTGGGATCAGACAAAGGAGTACCATCTGTAGGAGCATAACGTGCATTAAGCTCGATAGGAGTATCAACAATCCGAGTATCCGTAAGACGAGCTCGCTGAAGGATGTCCGCCGTGTACTTGGATTGAGAAAGAAGATAACCCTTAGGAGAAGAGGCTACCTCAATACCCAAGAAGTACCTTAGAGGGCCCAAATCCTTCATGTCAAACTGACGAGCTAATTCTGTCTTTAAAGTTGCAATCTTATCAACATCATCACTCGTAATAATCATGTCATCAACATAGAGTGAAAGTAGAATGCAACCAGTAGAAGTAAACTTAACAAATAAAGCCGAATCATGAGCATTAGAGCAAAAACCAAGGGAAGTAGCCACCATAGAGAACTTCTCAAACCATGCTCGAGGAGCCTGTTTCAAACCATATAAAGATTTCTAGAGCTTGCAAACCTCTCCAGGATTATGAGAAACACTAGGAGGAGGTACCATGTAAACTTCCTCTTGAAGATCTCCATTTAAAAAGGCATTTTTAACATCCATTTGAGAAATACGTCACTGACGGACAGAGGCCACTGCAATGAGAGCATGGATGGTGGTCATCTTTGTAACTGGAGCGAATGTTTCCTCATAATCCAAACCATATTGCTGGGCAAAACCCTTGGCAACCAACCTGACTTTATATACCTCTCAACAGAGCCATCAGATTTAGTTTTAATTTTAAAAACCCAACGAGATCCAATTGTGCTCTTACCAGGCGGGAGCGACACTAAGTCCCAAGTGTCCATTCAATGTAGGGCAGAAAGTTCCTCAACCATAGCCTGCTGCCAAAGGGGATCAAGAATTGCCTCTGTATAGGAGGTAGGCTCACAAAGAGTATGAATAGATGCTAAGAAGGAAGTAAATGAACTAGAATAACAAGAATAAGCAAAATCTGGTAACTGAGTGGACTTACAAGTACGCTTGGGAAAGCGAGAAATTGGAGGATCCACAATCACAGGAAAAACATTGGTGCTCGTAGGAGGGGATAGATCATCGTTAACTGGAAAAAGCAGAGCATCAAAAATGTCATGGGCCACACCATAAGTAGTTGCTCGATTCCTGCGAGAAAAATGATAAGGAAAAGGCTGAACAGGGAGATGAGTATGTGATGTATCTACTACAGGTGGTAGAATTCCACTTTCATCAACAGAGAAATGGTCAATGCGAATAAGGTCTGACTTGGTCATGTTATGAGGGCTAGCAGGAACCGAAAAGAAATGAATATGCTCAAGGAAGAAGACATGACGGGAGACATATAATTTATGAGTAACATGATCAAAACAACGATAACCCTTTTGACCTGCACTATAACCAAGAAAAACATAAATGGCAGAACGTGATGATAACTTATTACGCTCAACAGTGGGACAAAGAACAAAACACGTGCAACCAAAAACTCGTAATTATGAGTAATTGTGGGCATGACCATACAACTTTTCATAAGGGGATAAACCTGAAGTGTGAGATGTAGGAATTTTATTGATCAAATGAACAGCTGTGAGAACAGCTTCTCCCCAAAATTCACTAGAGGACAAAAGAAGAGAACGAGATGTCTCAACAATGTGTTTATGCTTCCTTTCGGCAACCCCATTCTATTGAGGAGTGTCAGTACAAGAGGATTGGTGCATAGAACCATCGGAGCAAAGCAACTCAGAAAAGGGTGTAGAAGTATACTCCCCACCCAAATCACAACGAAAATACTTGATGACTGCAGAATGTTGAGTTTTAACAAGTGACCGAAAAGCAGTATAAATGTTTATGAATTCAAAACGACGCTTCATTAGATAAACCCAACAATATCGAGTGTAATCATCAATGAAAGAAACATAATATCTTGATCCCCTTTTTGTTGCGACAGGAGAAGGACCCCACACATCATAATGAATCAAATCAAATGATGCAACAGAACAAGAAACACTTCGATTAAAGGGTAGGGCAGAGAATTTAGCAAGTTTACAACCACAAAAATCAGAGATATCATGAGATTGCAATTTACCCAAAGATCCTCTAGAAATCAAATATTTTAAACGAGGGGCCGAAACATGCCCAAGTCTAGAATGCCACAAGTGAAATCTGGAGGAAGATTAAGTTAAATGAAAAGAAGACAAATCAACACTCGAAGCAGCTACATCTGGAACTCACAGCTCGTCTAAAACATACAAGCCCCCCTGCCTACGTCCTATCCCAATCAGCTTCCGGGATTGAGGATCCTGCACATGACAAGAGGTGGGAGAAAATTGAACAGAATAACCAGAATCACATAATTGACTCACTGAAATGAGATTCATTGCAAGTTTAGGAATACAATAGACATTAGAAAGTGAAAAATGGGGTGTGCGAACAGAACCGACTCCTGCCAAGAGCATAGGGGTGCCATCAGCAGTCATGACAGACACAGGTGAAGTAGAGTGACATATAGAGATAAAAGATGGTGAATTAGGTGACATGTGGTGAGAGGTGCCTGAGTCTAAAACCCATAAAGGTGTAGATATACCTGAAGAATTAGAGGATGAGAAACCTATTGAGGATGGAATGGTCACGGCATATGGCTGTGACTGTGTGGCAAGGAACTTCTGAAACTATTCCACAAAAGCAACCATGTTGAGATTCAAAGAATATGCAATTTCGGGTACCTTTTGTCTCCATACATTTTGCGTATCCAGCTCTCCCTTGCTATTTTGTGTAGAAATAAAAGTTGTCGCTGCATACTTACTCACTGGGAACTCCTCTCCTTCAGCCGCTGATATAAAGGGCATTATTGGAGTTGTTGTTATGGTTACACCTGCTAGTGGTGGTGGTGGTGGTGTAGTTACTCCAGCTGCTTGCATTTGCCCAACACACATAAGAAGATTTTCTACTCCAAATTTCTGCTCCAAACACAAACCCAAACAAATCTCCAGATTACATTCAAAATTGACAACTCTTAAAATCAACAAAAGGCGAACAACCAACTCAAACTCAATGCACACAACATAGGCTCTAATTGACAATGTTGCTGATTTCTTCACCACACACTTGATTGCAACCAAAACCCAAAACACATACAATGAGTTTACAATTCATATTGAAATTGCGTCTTTAATTCAAATCGGAGTCCCCAAAACTGAAGATTTCTTTGCCAGCTCAGCCACAATTGAACACAATTTAAGAAGCCCTAACTTTGCGAAGCCAAACCGCTCTTCAGATTGATGACAAACTTGTAACGGCAGTGTCGACATCTCTACAAATTTGGATTCCCTGATAAGCAGCCCATTTGGAAGCAGTTTAAGTCAAAATGACTCAATATCCCAATTTGCAAACCGTTTCTCTAGAACAGGCCAATAACTCTATTACTGCTATTGATAACCATCAATCTGATACTAGTCCAACACTTTCCACGAAGTCTGGAACTGCGGAACCTGTAACCACATGAGAATCCTCAAATTCCTCTGCTAATACAGTTCATGTTGAGGCTATTAAAACAGAGAACAACTCTGGGTCTTCAACAATAGAGAACGTTGATGCAACTTAGAATGAAAGCTCCAAAACTGAGAATGAAGACGTTATTCAACACGATGATGATTCTTCCAATTATGCACTTCTCTTAGAAGAGAAAGAGGCTCGGACGGATCTGGATACTTTGCCAGAAATTAGAACCGATCAATACCCAAACAAGTAAACCATCCATTTGAATTTATTGCTCTGATACAATGTGAGCATTTTAGATGTATATGAAAGGAGGCTCGGGTTCCATTGAAAACATTATAACTGAATGATACACATAAAAGGGCTTATATACCCAAAACATGAAAATACTATTTTGCCCCTACAACTAAAGTATATTAAATAACATTCTATTATCTAATAGGAAGAACATAGAAGGCTCGCCAAGTACAAAAGAAAATATCTCAAAAAATCAGTTTATAATGGTTGGTCCAGAAATAGGGTGTAATGGAGTGAGTTGATTTGTAACATGAACATTGGACTCGAATTGCTTTATTGGGAAACAAAATGAGATAAGAAATTAGGCAATGTTGTTGGGTGACACTGCATATCGATTTTTTTTTTTGGTGATATTAGGAAGTTGTGTTTTCGAAGAATTATATCTATCTATATATATATATATATAAAACAAGCTGAATCAATTGCTTCAAACTCTTATTAGCAATTAAATTACACCACATTATGGCTACCTATCCCATGATCTGTCCTCATGTTCTTATTGTTTCTAGGAGAAGTTGTCGCAAGAACAAGTTCATAGATTTTGTGGGTATGTCCTCTCTCTCTCTC
Organism: Cornus suecica; assembly: GCA_963922005.1. Taxonomy (NCBI): domain Eukaryota; kingdom Viridiplantae; phylum Streptophyta; class Magnoliopsida; order Cornales; family Cornaceae; genus Cornus; species Cornus suecica. Next base: position 5,812,667 of record OY998238.1, on the reverse strand, counting down.
TCTCTCAATAAACATTTTATTTTTTTTATCCTTTTATTATTCTCTCCTTCAATGAAGTAGTAAATCCGACTACACAATTGGCATATATATAAATATATATATTTCTTCTTTGTTTGTGTATAGGAAGATTTTCACACATTGCCTGTTAGAAATATGATAAAACAACTTGCACTTTGAAATAAACAAAAGAAATACTTTGGCTTAGAGGCGCGTAAAACGCTTCTTGAAGATAGTCGAAGCCTCCCACAAGGTGCAAGGGATAATGGCAGCCCTATCTCCGGGATTCAACCAAGCCTGGACTCTATCCAACCACAGTGTATTTGCACGATACACTATTGGGTGCAGCATCTAACCTCTTTTCAGAATGCCCAAGAGATATAGAAGAATATAAATGAAAGAAAGAATACTTGAATTATTTTTTCCATGTCTTCAAGTGAACACCAATGAAGTCTTTATATAGGCCTCCATGAGAAGACTTCATAAATGGTTTAGTTTTTCCAAGTACATGAATAAATAAGATTCATTTGGTTTGGTTAATGAATCACAAAATTCAAGTTGATAAACTTTGAATATACATTTTCAAGATGATAAAAATAAATCAAGTAAATGAACCTTATTAATTATAAATAGAGATAAGTTTCACAAATTCCAAGAAGATAGTTTTAGGTTCATTCTAGAATATTATAGAAAATTTATTTTAAAAATTAATTTAGAAAAATAATTTTGAAACATAATTCTAACAATCCCCCACTTGTTTCAAAATTAATTTTTAATAAAATAATTGGGCATTCAGGAAAGTCTTGTGCATAAATAAAGGTGTCTTGGGGACTTGAACCTTTACTTAGTGTAAACAAATCAAAGCTTGTCCGAGAACCTTAGTGGACGGAACCTTGAACTCGTGAACCCATAAGGACAAACTGGACTTGTCACACACACATTCCTTTCAGAGGTTGTTGTGCATCTAGCTCAACACTTTTAGGTTTGTGCTTAATCCCGTTTTTTCATTGAGAGCTCTAGAGACAGCCTAAAGTCTCATAGAAGGTGACCAGCCTTCACTCTCAACTAGGTGAATCTATCAGGAGTGTCTTGTAGTCACCCCGACAATAATGTCCATAGATTCATTAAGAGATAAAATCTCACCCTCCAAATTACTACAAGACTTTTAGCACTACTTACACCATAGGAAAGAGACTTTCAATAATCAATTTAGTAGTGCTCTCGTAACAACTATTATCTTGGTTCGTTTTTCCCATTGAACCTGAGAAACTCATCAGGTTGGGTATCCCCAAGTACAGTTCAAATACAGGCTTTCAGTCCCATTCCCCTCGATGTTACTGAGATATAATCTCGTCCAAGGCCTTTGGATAATGGATCTGCCAAATTTTCTTTGGACTTCACATACTGAATGGCCACACTACCATTAGTAATCAGATCCCTCACATGATCATGCTTCAGACGTATTTGTCTGGATTTCCCATTATAATTTTCACTGTAAGCTCTGAGTAAAGCAGCTTGATTATCACAATAAATAGTGATAGAAGGCACTGAAGTTTTCCATATTGGTACATCTACCAATATTGATCTAAGCCATTCAGCTTCTTCTCCTGCACTTGAGAGGGCAATGAACTCAGATTCCATAGAAGAATGAGTAATACACGTCTGCTTCTTAGACTTCCAAGAGATAACACCACCTCCTAGGCAAAAAACCCAAGCAGAAATTGATTTGGATTCATCTGGATCTGAATTCCAGGTTGCATCACTGTAACCTTCAAGTACTGCAGGATACGTCCCATAATGTAGCCCATAAAATATTGTGCCTCTAAGATATCTTAGTACTCTGCGTAAAGCATTCCAATGCTCTTTACTTGGGTTACCAGTGTATCTACTTAACTTTCCAATTGCAAAAGCAATGTCAGGTCTTTTGCAATTCATGGCATATATAAGACTTCCGATTATCTGGGAATACTCAAGTTGAGCCACACTTTTGCCTTCATTCTTTTTTAGTTTTATGCTGGAATCATATGGAGTGGGTGCTGATTTTGTTTCGAACATATTGAATTTCTTCAGAATCTTCTCAATGTAATGAGCTTGAGAAAGACAAAGTCCATTCTCCTGTCTGATGATTTTGATTCCTAGAATAACATCAGCTTCACCCAAATCCTTCATGTCAAATTTGGTGGATAAAAATCTCTTAGTGTTTTCAACACTGTCTAGATCTGTTCCGAAAATCAACATGTCATCCACATATAGACAAATCACCACTCCATTATTAGCATCAAATTTGCTGTAGACACATATATCACCTCTGTTAATTTGATATCCATCTTCAATGCCACTGCTTAGGTGCTTGTTTAAGTCCATAGAGAGACTTCTGCAACTTGCACACCTTTCCTTTGCTTCCATGAATATCAAACCCTTCAGGTGGAGTCATATAAATTTCTTCTTCTAAATCTCCATTTAGAAAAGCTGTTTTCACATCCATTTGATGAATGATAAGATTCTTGATAGCAGCAATGGCAATTAAAAGACGGATTGTAGTGATTCTTGCTACAGGAGCATACGTGTCAAAGTAATCAAATCCTTCCCTTTGTTTATACCCTTTTGCCACTAGGCGAGCTTTGTACTTCTCAATAGTGCCATCTGGTTTGAATTTTCGTTTGAAAATCCATTTGCAGCCAATTGGTACACATCCAGGAGGAAGATCATCTAATATCCAAGTGTTGTTGGATATAATAGAATGAATCTCATCATCAATTGCTTCTTTCCAAAACTGAGCATCGGGACTGCTCATTGCCTCACCATAAGTAAGAGGATCTTTATCAACCGTGTAAACAAAATCAGGCCCAAAGGATTTTAGAATTCTTGGCCGAACACTTCTACGAAGTTCCCCAGAGTCCACGGTTTCAACTTGTTTCCTCTTTAAAGAATAATCAACCCCCACTGTTTCTTGCTTATTTAAGAATGGAAAGATATGCTCAAAAAACTCAGCATTAGTAGATTCAACAACAGAATGAGGAGATGAAGTTTCAAGATTAAGAAATCTGTATGCCTTACTAGAGAAGGAATACCCAATGAAAACACAATCTGTACCTCGCGGGCCGACCTTTGGAGTAGATGGAAGTAATAACTGAACATGAGCAAAACATCCCCAAACCTTGATGTAATTCAGATTTGGTTTCCGGCCTTTCCATACTTCATAAGGAGTTTTGCTGATTGCCTTATGAGGTACACGATTCTGAATGTGACATGCTGTGAGAATAGCTTCACCCCAAAGATTGAGAGGAGCACCAGAACTATAAAGCATTGAGTTAGATGCTTCAGTGAGTGTCCGATTTTTTCTTTCTGCAATGCCATTCTGTTGTGGGGTTCCTGGGGCGGAAAATTGGTGATGAATACCAACTTTTTCACAAAATTGGGCAAGCTCTGAAAGTGAGTATTCTCCTCCTCGATCAGATCTCAAAGTCTTGATCTTACAATTATGTATATTATCCACTTCAGCTTTGTAAGCTTTAAATTTGTCAAAGGCTTCAGCTTTTGATCTGAGAAGATAAACATAAGTATATCTCGAGGCATCATCAATAAAAGTAATAAAATATTGTTTACCATCTCTAGTTTGAATATTTGTCATTTCACAAATGTCAGTGTGAATCAAATCAAGGACTTTAGTTGACCGTTCAACATTTTTAAAAGAAGTACGAGTGATTTTGCATTTGCTACATGCAATACATTTTTCTTGATAGTCAACTTTAGAAGCAGGAATTAGTCCTTGATTAGTCATGGTTTTAATAGAACCAAAGTTCACATGAGTTAATCTACCATGCCAAAGATCGAAAGACTCCACAGAGTAGGCAGCAATCATATTATTTTTATTAATAATATTTAGCTTGAACATACCAGAGACAGAATAACCTTTGCCAATGAAAACACCATTTTTAGATAAAATGAACTTATCTGATTCAAAGACCATCTTGAATCCATGAGAGCTGAGAAGGCTGCATGAGACAAGGTTCTTGCGGATGTCAGGAACATGTAGAACTTCTTGTAAGATAACAGTTTTTCCAGAAGTGAACTTAAGTTCCACTGATCCTTTTCCAATAATTTTGGCTGTAGATGCATTTCCCATGTATATATGGTGGTCGTCCCCGACTAGTTCATAAGTGGTAAATGACTCATTGTCTCCACAAATATGGCGAGTGGCACCAGTATCAATCCACCAATCCGCTTTCTCCCCCACTATGTTTGCTTCAGATATGACTACTACATACTTCTCATCCTTTTCTTTAGATTGATTATCAGGATGATCCTTCCTATGCCTGCAAAATCTAGCTACATGTCCAGGTTTGCCACATACAAAGCATGTAAATTTTTTATCACCTTGGACCCATTTCTCTTGCTTCTTGGACCAAACTCCAGGCTTGGTTGCAATCCCTCTTTTGAAAGTTTTCCTTTTTGGAGCAAACTTCTTATGTGATGAGCTTTTGTTATTTGCTTCTTCAACAACATGTGCTTTTGCAGGAGCTTCATCTTTCTTATCACGATTGCGAGATTCCTCCTCAACACAAAGGTGATGGAGTAATTGATCAAGTGATAAATCTTCCCTCTTATGCATTAATTTGTTTTTGTAGTCCTTCCATGAAGGTGGCAATTTAGAAATAATAACACATACATGAAAGTTTCCATCAATATCCATATCTGCTGCAGTAATGGAGTCTGCAAAGCCTTGTAATTCCTTGACTTGATCGAGAATAGGTTTGTCATCAACCATCTTGTAGTCAACATAGTTGCTGACTTGGAACTTTTTGGTTCCTGATTCATCTGAAAGATAAACAGTCTTGATTGCTTCCCAAGCTTCTCGTGCTGTTTTTGTCTTCTTTGAAAATTGAGAAAAAAAAGAATCTGAAAGAGAATTCAAAATATGATGACGACAAGTAGCATCATCATCATCCCATTGTTTTTGCAGAATAGTTGTAGCATTGACTTCTTGTTGAGAAGAAGACTCAGATTGAATAACAGGAAGATCGGTTGATAGGACATGGAATAACTTTGATTGCTTCAAAAAGAACTCCATGTTGAACACACACCGAGAATAATTCTTGCCATCAAACCGATTGAGATCGGTTGGAACAATTCCAAAGGAATTCATGAGCGCCAGATTGGAGAGAGACATATCTTCAAATTGTTAGAAATATGATAAAACAACTTGCACTTCGAAATAAACAAAAGAAATCCTTTAGCTTAGAGGCGCGTAAAACGCTTCTTGAAGATAGTCGAAGCCTCCCACAAGGTGCAAGGGATAATGGCAGCCCTATCTCCGGGATTCAACCAAGCCTGGACTCTATCCAACCACAGTGTATTTGCACGATACACTATTGGGTGCAGCACCTAACCTCTTTTCAGAATGCCCAAGAGATATAGAAGAATATAAATGAAAGAAAGAATACTTGGATTATTTTTTCCATGTCTTCAAGTGAACACCAATGAAGTCTTTATATAGGCCTCCATGAGAAGACTTCATCAATGGTTTAGTTTTTCCAAGTACATGAATAAATAAGATTCATTTGGTTTGGTTAATGAATCACAAAATTCAAGTTGATAAACTTTGAATATACATTTTCAAGATGATAAAAATAAATCAAGTAAATGAACCTTATTAATTATAAAAAGAGATAACTTTCACAAATTCCAAGAAGATAGTTTTAGGTTCATTCTAGAATATTATAGAAAATTTATTTTAAAATTTAATTTAGAAAAATAATTTTGAAACATAATTCTAACATTGCCTCCACCCGAGGCTTGAACTTGGACCTCCCATTTGAGAGTTAGGGTCGGGTACCGTTTGACCAGTAGCCCTTTGGTAACTTAGGCTATAAGTTGAACCATGTTAAACCGCTCTGTTTAGTTAGTGTTCATTTCTTGTTTTGAGAATATTTTCTTATCTTCGATTTTGTTCTTTTTTGTAATTATTTTAATTTACCCTTCATTTTTTAGGTGAATATCATCTTGATCTTATAGTAAAGTATGGTGCAGCTCCAATTATCATCCCAAGAGTTTCAAGAATCGATACGTTGTTAGATTCAATTGAGCCTATACATGGCCTTTTTCTATGTGAAGGAGAAGACATTGATCCATATCTCTATAGGCATGAAAATCCACAACTTTCTCAAGAAGAATTAGAACAAGTTAAGAAATTGCACACAAGTGAGACCACCATTGACAACCAAAAAGACACTATAGAATTTAAACTCTCCAAGACTTGCCTTGAAAGGAACATACCAATCTTGGGCATTTGTAGAGGGTCACAAGTCCTAAATGTTGCATGTGGAGGTACACTTCATGAAGACATAGTAAAAGAAGTTTGTAAAAAAAGCCACATTGTGGCACATATAGATTATGATAACTATGATGGACATAGACATGTCATAAAGGTCATGAAAAATACTCCATTGCATTGCTGGTTCAAGGAGGATTTGGATGATCAGGTGAGTATGGAGATTTTGGTGAATAGTTATCACCATCAAGGAGTTAAGAAATTGGCGCAACGCTTCGCTCCTATGGCGTTTGCGTCTGATGGCTTGATTGAAGGGTTCTATGATCCAAACAATTATGTCCCACAAGAGGGCAAGTTTGTGGTAGGACTACAGTTTCATCCGGAGCGAATGAGGCAGCCAAATTCACAAGAATTTGATTATCCGGGCTGTTCCTTTGTGTATCAGGTGATATATTTATTATATATATATATGTGTGTAAAGATTTGAATGTCATGGAAGGTTGTTTATATGAAAACTTTAAGAATTCTCTAATATTCGATCAAATTGTGCAGGAATTTGTGAAGGCCGCGATAGCATACCAGAAGAAGCTTAGTGGTTCAGCATGTGTTTGTAAACCTTTGTATTTCAATCAAGAATTGGAGAAGAAAAACATTAGTGCGAGGCGCATTCATCAGAAGAAAATGAATTTGAGGCAGAAGCGAATTTTTTGAAATATCGCATAAATGACAATGTAAAAATAAATTTGATGTTTCTGGGATTTTTCTTTGAGAATTGAGGTATTAAATTGCAGTAATGCAGATAGAAATGCCACATAGAGGATATTGGAGGTTTTTATATTTTTCATCATACAGTAGCTTTAAAATTAGAAACTCATAATGTATGTTAAGTTATTAAAAATCACAATTTCGGAAAATTGGTTTTTCAGTTTTCAAGAACTGTTTTCGGAGAATTTAAGTGAATAGACACTTTGCTCCCTAACAAATAACAACCGGCAACCTATTAAGCTTTTTTTCTGTTCTGTGATGATAACTCTTAAAGCTGTGGAGGCTAAAAATAACATATTGATTCGAATGGCAGAGAATGATCCTTAGAGATATGAGTCGCCATGGCGAGAATTCAAAATATTCTAAAATACCCAGTCATTTGGAAGAGAAAAGAAAAAAAAAATGGCACTTGAATTTTTCTTTTTTGTTAGACTAATAATCAAAGTCAATGTCGACCTGTTTATATCGACCATACATACATACATTTAATGATGATTTTCTCAAACATAACTAGGTAGAAATTTGGGTGGAGAATTTTGTGATTTTCCCAAGCAGCAAGACAGACGAATCGTGGATTCGTGGACTAAAGGGTACTGTAATGCAGTAGGAGGAATGTCTCTGTAACTTGGTAATTCAAACAAAGTTTTAGTGATTTAAAGTAGTGATAGTAACATATTCATTTAAACACACAATGCAGTTTTTCCTTGGTGAAAAAAAATGTTTGTTTGAATATTGAACACATTGACAAGCACTATGCAGTTAATATTGAGAGCTCCATCTGAATTAAAGTCACTTTGAAATCCAAAATATGTTACAACTTTTCATCAAAAATAAAATAATATATATATGTGTGTGTGTGTTACAACTAGTAAACCTTGCCATAGTAGATGATGCTCTACAATCTCATGCCTTTCTGTCTTGTATCTACACTATTTCAATGATAAGATATATTTACTTCAAATATGTCCGATTCAAGAAAATTTCAACTGATTTATACAGAATACCTGTAGTTGTTGAAACAAACCGCGTTTAAATAATTCGGTGTTGTCATAGATAATAGAGGATGTTTTGATGCAATGAAATTATGTTGTTTGTCCTGTTTGTTGCTAAAGTAAGTTGTTTTCAAGACACATAATCACTCGAAACAATTACATTTAAGTAGCACAAAGAAAAAATACAATCATATAGTCACCTGTTTCTTTCAAAACTCAAATTTCTAAATGAAGTGAATGCTACCACATTTTGACACCAGACATGTCAATTCTACATCAGTTGGTGTAGTTTTTACAAAAATTGTTCCATATGACATCCTATGTTCTAAGAAAAAGTATCACAGGTCAACAAATGTCTCAATCTCGTGCTTTCCAATCTTTGTCACTTAATTATCTTGCATTGGAACGAGGCATGTATGTATATATATATATATATATGTATGTATATGCATGTCCTAAAGTTTGTAACTCTCCACTCCTCTTGGCCAAACATGAAGTCCCTTCATTTCTCATTCCTACCCTCATCATTTCCCTTCTACATATTCCTAATTTTATTCAATTTTCCTCTATCTTCAAATGAAGGGTACACAAGGTGTGGCACTCTCTTCAACTGTGGCAGAATCACTTCTGTGGACTACCCTTTTCGCGGAACGAACCAACCTGCAAATTGTGGCTATCCCGGACTAGAGCTAGATTGTGATGATGATGATGGTGATACTACTATACAAATCATGAATCTAAAATACCACATTTTGGGTATTGACCAAAGTACTCAAGTCCTTGAAATCGCAAGAGATGATTTTATGGACGATCTTTGTATCGATAAATTCGTGAACACAACCATCGATGCCACACTCTTCGAGTACGCTTGGGGCTACGAAAATGTTACTATTTTGTATGGTTGTCGACCATCTAGTGTGCCTGTTAGAGGACAATTCACTTGTCCAATTGATGGGGTTGCTTATGAGGATGGTTATGTTATGCTTGGAGCTCATGGTCCACCAAGTGCATGTCATGCAAGTGTAGTGGTGCCTATTCCTAGTAGATTTATTGGGGAAATTGGAAATTCGTCGCGATTAAATCAAATTATTAGGGACGGGTTTGAAGTGAGATGGAAAGTGGATGGTACGACATGCACTGCGTGTAGAAGTTCAAATGGTCAATGTGGATTTGATATTGTTTCGAATGAATTTTCTTGTTTTTGCGCAAATCAGACGAGCGGGGCGTCTAGGACGTGCGATGCTTCATTGAATGATAGAGGTGGCCAGCCACAAGTTTTTCCGGGTGCACCAGGTATGTACCCGGCACCAGGTATGTTACTACTACGTTCCTTTTTTCATTTAATTTTGCAAGAGATGGTATTAAATTAAGTTGAAGTGGTTGTGACACATTCTATTAAATAATGAATCCACTCAAAATTAAGTTTAATTTGTCCTACTTTCCGCTTGTTAGCTTATTTTGGAGTCTACTCAAAATTCAAGGTGAAAATTGACAAGTTTGACATAATTGTTGGGAGGTGGGGATTGTGGTAGGGTTGGATTATCAAATCACCAAATTGATTGAAGTAATGAGTTAACTGAAAATTGATAAATTAAAAAATCTGTGAACTGAGCCCATTTGATATTTGGTCATGCATCTTATTGGGCGGGTTGTACCAAAGCTCGTTTTACGCATCCAGAAAGATTTGGACATATTAAAGTAGTTTCGTACTGGGAGTCTGGAATTATGATTTGTCATCGCGGTATCAGTTTAAGTCATAATAATGATATAATATATTTAAATAATATTAATTTTAAAAGTGAATATAAGATAAATATGGTATTGCATAATTGAATCGGTACGTTTCAAAAGCGTTACGAGGTATGAACCTTCGCCTTGGCCTCCTACACACCTGCATTTAGAAATGGGCTTATTGTGGTTGGGCTAGCCCGGGTAGGAAAGGAGGATGGCCCATTTTGTGGAGAAAATGGGAGTAGAAAAATAGGTCCACATCATTGTGTAATAATAGCCTTACCCATGCAAAGTTTGTTTTGATTCACATTGATTGCAACAAGTCAAGAATGTGATTTGGTTTAGGTAAATTACACTTTCACTTTCTCAATATATGACTTATTACAATTTCATCTCATATTCTTTAAATAATTATAATTTTATTTTCTTTAGGTCATTAAAGCCTAATTCCAATAATTGAAAAAGTGAAATGACATATATATTCCTGAATATTTCTCAATTATGAAAAAAATGAATTTTTTATTTGATTTGTCCGTAATTGTTCAACTAATATGTTCAAATTAGGGCAAAATGAAGCAATAGTGTAATAGACTGGAGCAAAAATATTCATAACAATAAATTTTGAGGTATTTTAGACATTTCACCTAGTATTAACTGAGTATTTGTTATAACTTTCAAACTTGAATGAATGAAATTATAATTATCCAAAAAATAGGGGGTGAAACTATAATAAATCATATATAGAGGGAGTGACTGAAAGTGTAATTTACCCTTTGGTTTATAACAGTATGATTATGTAAGGTGACGTTGACGGTGACGTTGACGGCGATATTTTCCTCACGGTCAAAACGAATCATAAATTGCTCACCAATCTACTAACACCCCATTTAATATATTGTTGCTGGAAGATGACAGGTGACTACATTATTAGGTACGCAGGCTAAACTAACGGTTGCTATTTAATTTTTCTATCAAAATAAAATTATTGGATGATTCATTTAGATATAAAATAATAAAACTGTCAAAGTCAAAATATTAAAATGAAAAAATCAGCCCTTAAATCAAAAACCATATTTGTAGTTACTCGGAAAATTATGTTGTATTCCGGAAGTAGGGTTCAATAATTGATTGAGATATCACGTTACATATATATTTCATAAAATTAAATATGTTTAACTTAAAATAGAGTGAAAATTACCCCATATAAAATAACATTTAATATATCTGTGAAAGCCAAACACTCATTTAAAGTTATATCTTTATCATTTACCTGTACACTTAATGTCCTGTACATACAAAATAATATTGTACGACTTATGAAGGTAATAAAAATTAAAAAAAAAAAAAAATAGAACACTTCGTGGGTTTATAGATTTAGAACTTTCACATAGAAAAAATTATTTAAGAATTAGATTTTCTTAATACCTAATGTAAAATAATCACGAATAAAGAAGAAAAAAGAAATAAAAATTAAAACATAATCTTCACTATAAAGAGAAAATATATTTTAAATTTCATAAAAAAATGTTCCACATCTCGATGACTATTCTATAATGTGTGAGACAACTACACGATAACAGTCACTTGGCCAATGTATTCGATATTTTGTGGTCATAGGCTCGTTCGATGGCTTTGTTCAGCTTTCTTTATTATCTTTGAAATCACGTGTTACAAGTAACAAAGACTTACTACCTATGAGTAATATATGATATTTCGTGCCAAAAAAAAATATATATATATATATAATATTTATACCTCATGTAATAAGTCTAAATAAGTCAATACAAGTTCTTAGTCTCTCTCTCACTTCCTTTGAATGATCATCAAGTGAAAGTGATGTCTATTTCCAGATTAGTCTATCCTCTCTCAACCACCTAACTCTTCCAATTACTCCTCAATATCATCTTCCAAACACTCTCTCTTCACTGCACTTCCTCTAAATGAATCCCCAATTCCTCTCAACCCCTATTTTCCTCTCCCCACTTTTCCTCCTCCAAATCTTCTGTTTGATTCAAATTCCACCATCTCTCAGTAACCCATATGAATTGTACCTCAAAACATGTGGTACAAATTTCAGTTGTGGAGCCATCACCGGAATAGTTTATCCCTTCCGCGGACAAGATCAACCCGAAAACTGCGGCTATCCGGGACTAGTCCTCAATTGCAAGAACAACAACATCACCACAATCAACATCATGAATTTGACATATCGAGTACTGGGTTTGAATCAGACTACACAAATTATGAAGATTGCGAGAGGAGATGTTATGGAGTCTAATTATCCACGGGAATTAGTTAACACCACCCTGGATTATGCTATCCTCGATTTCGCCACTCAATATTTTAACATTACGTTTATTTACGGCTGCCCGGTTTCGTTTTCAATTCCGGGTTTTAACCCGTTTAACCTGCCCGGGTTAGATGGTGTTTATGTGTTGCCCGGAGCTCTAGGCCCAGGGATATGTAATGCCAGTGTTATTGTACCGGTTCATGAGGAATTGGATTTGGATTTGGTAGCATCCACGAAGTTTACGGGTTTGGGTCAGTTACTCCGGGACGGGTTCGAGGTTAGATGGACGGTAGATAATGGAGTGTGCGGTGACTGTACAGGGTCAAATGGGCGGTGTGGGTATGACATTGCTTCCAAACAATCCACTTGCTATTGCCCCGACCCACCGGGTAAATGTTCAACGGCTAAAACAAAGTCTATACAAGTACAAACGCCGGGTAAGTTCTCTATATTTACAAGCAAATTTTTTTTTTTTTTCTCTTCTGCAACGGCCCTATTAAATGCTGTTTTTGACATGTTACAAAAGTCCATTATTGGACAATCATTTTCTTATTTTCCGGACTCGGTCATATTAAATTTTTATGATCAAGTCAAGTGGAGGAAGAGCTGAGAAATATATGTGTGTGTATATATATTTATTAGTGACATTTTTATATATGTACTGGTTGATCCAAGTCAATAGCTATCCACTAGAAAGTAGAATTATTTTATTTGCAATATATTTGGGGTAATAAAATTTATTGAATCGAGTATGAGTGTGTGAAATGAGGATGATATAACTTTTCTAGGAGGCCCAAATTAGAATGGGCCCGTGGCCTCCAAACGCCTAGTCAGAGACTCACAATTACATTATATACATGCAAGTAGACCTATCAATGGATTGAATTTTGATCCGAATCCGATCCGATTAGTCGAATTTGAATTGCAAAAAAAAATCCGATAACCTGAATATAATCCGAATCCGATAATCCGATTCCTTAACAAATTGGATTTGGATTAGCCTAATCCGATCCGATAAAATATACATATATATATTTATATATGTGTATATATTTAATATTGCACATATATATAAATGTTAGTTGTTAATTATTTTATTATTTATTAATAATGATTGATCATAAATACAATTATTAAAAGTGTGAATAATTTTAGTGTTTCAGTATTTATTTATTTTTGTATTTTTTTAATTAAATATTCGGATTAGATATTCTATAATGAAGAAATTCGAATATGAATTAATTAAGTAAAAATCTGTCGAATTATCGGATTCGGATCGCGGATTGGGAGTTTTTGTCATCCTTATCAATAGACTTATCAATAATCCGATTATGATCCGAATCCGATATTAACCGGATATGGATTGAAAATAAAATCCGATAACCCGATTAGGATCCGAATCCGATAATCCGATTTCTAAACAAATTAAATTTGAATTTAAATGATCCGATCCGAATCCGATCCATTGACAAGTCTACCTACAACCATTAGTCCCTAATTGAGTAGTTCATATAGCCTCTCTTTTTTCATTATGGTAAATTATGTGTCTTGTTGAATTATGCTTGTTAATTGTTATGACGTATACTATCAAGAACATTTGTTTATAAGCTGTCAACCAAATTTTTTTAATTTTATTAACTGTCTCTCTCTGTATAAATATATATATATATATATATATATATATATATATCACATGTTCAGATGCAACACTCACAATCCATGAAGTATATGTGGAGTAGTTTGTTTACGAAGTTTAGTACCCCTACAGTAATATGCCATAAGAGTGAAATAGCTTAGATATATATATATACACATACATACATATATGATATATTATATACCCTCCCACATAGGTAAGAATATACAATATTTTCTGTCAGTTTCTGATAGTTCTTTTCATGTGCTTAAAATTTCCTCCATACGCAGTTTAGTGAGTTTTTTTTTTTCCCTCTAAATTATTTTAGAAATATCTCTATTGTGGGAAAGGTCTGATGGTTAATGGCGGGAGAAACTAAATGGCGTATGTCTTTTGTTCTTTGCTTGCTTTTTATTTTGGGATACTGCGGAGAGTATTGATTAAATTGTTAGATGAGTTTTTGGTAGTTTTGTATTAAACACTACAAATGTTGAATGTGACTAATTTACTTTCTTTATATGTTTCTATAATCTATTTCTTGGGTAGATTTTTGTTCTTTGATTCTTAGAAGATAATTAGCTCTGTCGTGTTCAAAACAAAATAATGTGATAAATTCTTGTTTATTTTTTCCGAGGATATAATTCAAAATAACAAAGTTATATATATATATATATATATATATATATATTCCCAATTTTGCTAGTGATAAAATAGAAGAAATGGTTCCTTTGTTAACTCTCTCCCTTTCTGCTTATTGCATAACCAAACAGAGGATGGTGACTCTTTACTCACATTCTTTTCCTAACTTTCTGCATTTTGAGCAAAACCATATTTTTCAACAAGTCTCTTAATTAGTCTCTATAGTTGGTACATCCTTTTCATCATAGGAAGGCTAAAAGGTTCGCATAGGTTCTCTTTAAAACCAATGGGCACAAATTTTTCACACCAAAGACATTCTTTAGTTGTAATTTTACAAAGTGTTATTAGATGTTTAATAATCTTTTGAAAGACTAAGAATTTCTTATTCCAAGCTTTTCATTAAAAATTCAAGGATGGTCAATGTTTTACCGTAAGTTCATGAAGTTCAAGTGCCTGTGTTGACCAGATTATTTACCATGATTCATAATATTAATCTCGAACGAAACTGAAACTTCGATAATGAGTGAGATTCAACTTATTTTTATTTTATTTTTTTGGCATAACCGTGCCTAGTTCTTGGTGGTCACTGGTCACAAGCAAAAGCAGCATTAGTTTGAATAACACAGCAAATTATTGAACCTAGGTTTGACCCTTTTCTTGGTTGTCCTCATTTTCTGTGGTATAATTGATTGGAAGAGAAAATAGGCATTAACTCATGTCAGTTAGGGCTGCAAATGAACCGAGTCGTTCGTGAGCAGGCTCGGGTTCGGCTCGTTAAGAGCTCGGCTCGTGCTCGTTCGTTTAGTAAACGAATCGAGCCTGAGCACAATTTGTAGGCTCGACGAGCCGAGCTTGAACATTACTAAGTTCGGCTCGCCAAGCTCGTGAAGAAGCTCGTCTATGTTAAATAGTAAACTTATATCATATTTGACAAAAGAAAGTGTTCAAATTGAACAAATTATGAAGATTATTGTGAAAAGATTATAGAAATTAGGCGGTTATAACATAAAATTCATTCATAAAAAATTATACTAGTGAAAATATGTTAAAACTGATATACAACAACTTAATCCAGACAACTATTATGAAGATTAATATATGTTGCACTGAAACGAGTTGTTCGTGAACAAGCTCGGGCTCGGCTCGTTAAATTTGACGTTCGGCTCGAGCTCGTTCGTTAAGCAAATGAGTCGAGCTTGAACACATTTTCTAGGATCGTATAATAAATGAACCGAGTTTAAACATTCCAAAGCTCGGCTCAGTTCGTTTGTAGCCCTAATGTCAGCAAGATGGATTAATTCTCAAGCAGACATTACTGCATCAAATTTAGTTGACATAGTTCACCAAACTAGCAATATTCTGCCCAAACAATCCACCTCAACCCTTCTAGTTGAACAGATAACGAACTTCTAGATGCCCATATATACATATATATATATATATATAAATCTCCAAACAACAATTATGTTTGCTATCCATGACTATAGGCTCCAGGTGACAATAGAGTAACTTTAAATTTTTTGTAGATAGCATTAGGAATTATAGGATTCCCGTCACTACAACCCAAAAGTTAGTTCTTCCATATGTTAGATTGAAGGTATAATAGTGATTTTTACTACTACTATAGCCTAAAAATCTCTTAATATCGGAATTTTATGTAATAATTTATAATCTGTCAGTAAGTTGTCCACTAAAAATTAGAGCTACAATTTTTATTTCTTTTAGTGGCAGTTATGACCGCCATTAAAGCTTTTATTTCTTGGAGTTATATGGGAATCTAATTATTTAGTGTGAAACGGATGTGTGCATTTTCTTTTTTACAAATATATTCTGCATTCAGTATTTGACTTTGACCCTTCCCATGGTTGCAACCAGCTCTTAGATGTGTTAGTATCAAAATTGTTAAATGAGTTGTTTTCTTGAGAGGTTGTTATGCTTACCCCACCAACCCATCTAGAATCCCAATTTTTGTTGGTACCCTTTCAATTTCAAATTGTAAATGCATGAGATATTATTTATCAAATTTCCGTGCAGAAAACGTTAGGTGGTAGAATTTGGTATTTAATTAGACTATGTTAACCTTTTCAATTCCAACAGAAGTTTCCACTTCTTTGAAAACTTCCACAAATGTGCTCTCCTTTGTCAATGGTACTCACTTTCGATATCAGAATGTCAATACTGTCCACGTCCCAACTTTGAATTTGAGAACTCTTCTCTCTATGAATTTGGGGTAGCATCAAAATTTACATTCCTCATCTCTCCATCTCTCTCGAAAATGAATCCCAACCTCTACTCAACCTCTTTTTTCATCCTCGTGTTCACAATCATCATCTTAAGCCACGCCCCGAGATCTCTGTGTGCTGACGATAAGCGATTCACGACGTGTGGCGATCAATTAATTCGATGTGGAGCACTCACAAACGCTGGCTACCCTTTCTGGGGCGGAAACCGGCCTCAGTACTGTGGTCACCCTGGCTTCAACCTAAGCTGCCAAGGAAATGTTCCACTGCTCAACATCGAGTCAACAACCTTTCGCGTGCTGCAAATCGACACCTCAGCGCAGACTCTAACGGTCGCTAGGAAAGATTTTTGGAATGATATTTGTCCAAGCAATCTCTATAACGCTACCTTGGATTGGAATATCTTCAGCTATAGTTCCGATATCGCGAACTTGACCATGTACTATGGTTGTAATTTAATTCCTGGCAACATAACACTGCCTAGACAATTCACTTGCACGGCGAATGGTAATGAGACCAACAGCTATTTTGAGCCTTTTGGGGGGATAATCAACATTCAAGGGTCATGTAGTAGTGCAATCATTGTTCAAGTTTCGGAATCAGCAGCAAGTGAGGCTTTAGCAAGTACTAGTACTACACCTTCAACAGTAATTGAAGCTGCAATTGAAGGCGGTTTTGGGGTTGTTTGGCAAGCAAATAATGTGGTATGCAACCAATGTGAGGCATCGGGTGGGAGGTGCGGGTATAATGATACGAATTACAGTTCGTTTACTTGCTACTGCACGGATCAACCCTATCCGCTTGTGTGCAGTACTGGAAGTGGTATGTGCCTCCTAATCTCGTTGCTCTTTCTTTAACTAAAATTCATTTGTTTAGAAGGTAAGGTCGATGATCGCTACATATGGTAATGGCTGGTGTTTGATATTTTCGTTTCGTTTAATTTTTCGCTTCTTCCTTGTCAGTACTCCATGCTAATTCTTCTTACAATCACTTGGAATCTGTTTTTTCCATTATTCCAACTAATAGTTTTGAGGATTGATCCTTCATTCAATTCCATCTTCAATTTATTATTCGATTCGAGTGTTTGGTATACTCCCCCTCGTCCATAGGAAATTAAGGTGCTTATTTCAACTTCGGTTTATCTGTTTTTATATTTTAGTCTAAAACTCATGAATTATGCGTTAATGAAACTTATGCACATGATCTTTTGCTGTAATTATCATCAATTTTTATTGTTATCAACTAAATGGAATGCTTCATTATATATTACACTAAAATTAATGTAAGCTATTTCATATACATGTATATATTTCGATGAAATAGGCTATAAACACCTTGAATGTATTAGCATATGTTTTTCCCTCTACTGCTTCTCTCTTCCATTCATAAGGAATTACAGGTGTTTATGTATCCAAAAAAATATATATATATTTAAAGCGGTAATGTGATACAAACCTGCTAAACAGCCTAACAGGGTTGACTTATAGGCTAGTGTTTTTACTACGAGTTCATACTGATTTTTTACTGTACTTTATTGCGAATTTTGAGTATTGATGTCGTGGTGAGCTGTTTCGATATTAGTGTAAAGGACTCGGACAATATTGATAAATGCTAAATAATAATTTTGACACTTTGCGAACTGAACTGGACGATACTTATGGGTGCTTTTAACTGGGGAAAAATTTAAGTTTAATCTTGATCGGAGTCTGATTAAAGGTGACCCTACAACCAAACGCAGTCAATCCACCATAGCCGTTGGTTGTTGCGTCCATGTTTCTGAAAGTCAACGAATGAACAGTAGTTAGCAATAAAAAATTAGATTGATTAGTTAATTAACAGTTAGATTGTATCTATCATTATAATAATACAGATAGATACATGCATTGTGTTATGTGGGAAGCAGCTTTATTGACTCCTTCTTTTTCTGATAATTTACTTCAAACAGTAAAATATATATACATATATATAATTGGTTCTCTGATACAGCGTTGAGTATCATGTGGAGTGGGTGGGTTCGAGGTACTTCGTTCCGTGGATAAAAAAAGGAAAAAGAAAATGTGTAATCGTTTCCATATAAATTTAAATAAAATATCACCGATTAACTTAAACTTACTCGTTTGATGTTGGAATA
This sequence comes from Cornus suecica, assembly GCA_963922005.1. Classification (NCBI taxonomy): domain Eukaryota; kingdom Viridiplantae; phylum Streptophyta; class Magnoliopsida; order Cornales; family Cornaceae; genus Cornus; species Cornus suecica. The sequence goes on along the minus strand of OY998238.1, from coordinate 5,793,975 downwards.
CTGGGATTGTTAAATAAAAGCTAGTACAAACCCTCCCTAGATCATATTCAATATCATATAATAAGATATGATATGTTATATTATATATATATATATATAGAATTACGTGTAAAAAACTCCCTTTGAATCAAATTGAGCATCGTGTTGGTGTATATTATCCATCGTCGTGGTCGTTAATCGTGGCAGTGGCGGAGAGGAAGAAGAGAAGAAGAGAATGGGCAATCAGGGTAAGTTAGGGTCTATTTACAATCACCACCATGATATACAGATCTGTTTGGGTCCAATAGTATATTACCGTTAAAGGTCTGTTTGGGTCCGGTGATTTACATTAGTTCTTTATCGGTATATTGTATCCTGGTTTTCTGATTGTTTCTTTGCTTGGTAATCAGTTATTTTTATTTTTGGCTAATTTCTTCCAAGTATATGCTATAGAGATTACGGATTGGCGTTTGAAGCACGATATTTCCGGGTTTTTTTTCTTTCTTTTTTTCACTTTTCCCATATCTTCTAGGGAGTAGATTTGAACTTGGAGTTCGTGATTGATAAAACAATTGTTTCATTCGATAATAATTGGAGTTCAGATTGAATAGGCATGGTTATTCGATCCATTTTTTATTTTTTCTCTGAAGGGTTGAATGTGTGCGTCAACTCTTGGCTTGGGAAAGAGCACAAACATGAAAGGAGGACAAAAATGGTTAGGAAATGATAGAGGGGCAGTTCTGTAATTAATGAGGAAATTTATGACAAATAATTGCCCACAATAATATTTTATTTATTGAAAATTAATTATTGCACCCAATTATTGGATAAAATTGGGATAGTGAATGCATATGGATAACTAGATATGTTTGAGTCTTGCCATACTTCATCCAACAATAAATATGTATTCATTGTACTAATTTGATCTATCAATTTAGTGCATTGCCATATTTTATATTTGTATATTATTGGTTAACCGGCTTTTCAAATTCACTTTCTTTGGAAAAGAACACTTTTTTGAATAGTTTAATAAATTATCAAGAAATTATTTATAATCTATGAAGTGAAGTTATTAATTTTTTATGTTCACAATAGAAACTAATTAAATGTGTCATTATATTTTTTGGTTCTTCTTTCCTTACCTAGAAAATTTTAAACAAAGTTACTCCATTTATATAGACATGGAGTGCTCTATACTTAACCATATAATAATGATAACAATAAAAAATTAAAATTAGCAATGCTTTGTGCAACTTACCTTAAAAATGAGTAAAATTAAATTTATAATAATGCAAGCATTTATGTATATATATATATATATATATGCTATTCTATATATGTTTACTCCACCAGTGGACAACCCCACAGCAGAGTGTAGTCAACGAAAGCCAGCCAAGACTTCTTCATTCCCAGAGTTGATTCAACGTTCAAAATTCCAACCACTCTCTCACACACACACACACACACACACACTCGCTTCAAATCCCGTCTGCCTCAATCTAACTCGCCATGACTCTCTCTCTTCTCAACCCAAATGCCTCTCTCTCACTCCTCCACTCCTCTCTTCGCCGCCGTCCTCTTCCTCCTCATCTTCTCCGGCCACCTCTCGCCGTCGTTTTCCTTAAATGCCTCCTCCTCCGATTGCGACCCCACCTTCTCCTGCGGTCCCATCACCAACATCACCTACCCATTCACCGGCGGTGCCCGACCCGATTCCTGCGGCCCGCCTGAGTTCCGTCTCACCTGCCGCGAAAACCTCACCGAGTTCACCACTAACTCACTCACTTACCGAGTTATTCGAATCGACCAAACCCTAAAAACCCTAACCCTAGCCAGGTTAGATTTGTGGAACAACACTTGTCCCCAAAAATTCTTCAATTCCACTTTCAATTCGACTCTTTTCGATACTAGTTTGGGAAATGTGGATCTTACTCTGTTCTATGGTTGTTCTACTCCGAATTTACCCTCTGAGCCGCAAAATCTGTTCAATTGCAATGTGAGTGGTTTCGATTCCAGTGTTGCCTATTCATTGGTCGGTCCGGTTCCGAATGATCCGATTGCCGGGTTCATTGGGTGTCGTGTTGCTATCGCGGTGCCGATACCCATGGACGCCGGTGAGAGGCTCACCGTCAATCGGTCGATTCTGAGGGAGGTGTTGATGGGGGGTTTTAGTGTGAATTATAGTGACCCATTTGATAATCAGTGTTTGGCATGTATTGGGTTTGGTGGGCAATGCATATTTGATTCGGTTTCGGAAGGACCTGTTTGTATGTGTGGAAATGATTCATGCCCTGTAAATGCTTCTCCTCCTACTCCTAGTCTAAGAGCAGGTATTGTAAATTTTTATTTGTGATAGTCACTATTAGTTGTTGAAGATTAAATTTATAATTTTATACCACATTATGTGAAGAGTTTGATTAAATTTGTTTGCTACATAGAACTGCTTTGCTTTGCTTTGATTACTGTTAGGAGTATTATCATGAACAATGTTTGATACAAGTGATATAGTTGTTTTTGGTATGGTACATAGAGTACAGGGTGGAGTATAATCAATTGTAGGCTCATTTATGGAATTTAGGGACTTTTGCTTCTGTGGCTACAAGCGCGTTTAACCCTTTGTTTTTGTGGCTCCCATAGTGTAAGATTAGTTATCGCTTTACAGGCAGGCTTAGCATTTTAGGGTTCTCAAATATGCAACTGGACTTAAATTGAGCCCTTTTCAGCATGCCCACAGATTCTGTTTTTGAAGAAAAAAGGTTGCTAACTGAGTGCTCATTGCAATAGTCATGACTCAGTTGCAGACTTGTTATTACTTCATTTTTATTCCACATAGTTGATTAGGGCAGGCTTCAGAGAATTGGAATAGTACCAAAGGCGCCAACATTGACCAGGGATAGTTGCAGCTTCGCACGGACATTCACACTTATGATGTGCACATAACTTGTGCCGTATTTTTGTTAGTACATAATATCGATACATAATTCACGAAGCTAGGGCGGAAAATCATATTTCTTTCCTGTTGTTTGTAGTCGTCCTGTCAACCGTATTGAAGTTCCACAAGTTTGGTGATTTTGAATAACTGTAAAGATTCGTTACTTGCATAATTTGATAGCCGGCCTATTTAGATTTGTACAAAGACATTTTTGTTTAAATCAAATGACGTGTTGCTAAAAAAAATCCCAGGATAGTTTTGAGACTGTTCCCCTTATTCTCCTACCCTTTTTGTCTTGTATAGGATTTTGTGTTGTTTCATTTGAGTTATACAACTTTCGCCATTGTTATGTTATGAATATCAATTATTAATATTACAACTTTCGCCATTGTTATGTTCTGAGTATCAATTATTAATATTGTTGATCCTCTAACTGGACACAAGATGCTGTTACAAAAGTCTTGCCTCATCAGAAACTGCTAGTTCCTTGGTCTTCATTCTATTTTCGCTGATAAGTTTGAAGAAAGGATTAAAGGCTGATAGTTAACAGCGTAATGGAAATTTTTTGTGGAATATGGAACAATTTGAGAGGGACTATTTGTACTCCTTTATCTTATATTCTTTGAGGTTAATTACAGTAGCACATTTAATGTAACGAGTTAGAAGCTCATCTATTTCACTGAAATTGTAATTAGCAAATCTTAAATTTGCCTTTCTAAACTCAGTGGCAGAATGTTTAGATCCATACAGACTGCTGGCTAACAATCTAAGTGGACTAGTTTTTCAAAGAGGATTGTGAGGAGAAGATCAATTATCAACATACTTATATAGGAAGGATATAATTCAACTATGGATCACCCTCTAATCTAATTCGATTTTGTCATTCCTGTTTCAACTCACATTTCTGGATCTCATGTTGTTGCAGGGAGCAGTGGTAGTGGCAGTGGTAAAAATGAAAACGTGACACTTCCAATAGGTATTATATCATAATGTTACAAATCCTTGTTATTTTCTAGTTCCTACATGGTTAGTGGCTTGGGAAAGAAATTTTAATTCTTTTGTTTTTTTTGTTTTTTTTGTTTTTTTTTTATCTCCAGGCATCGCCATTGGAGCTACAGCCTTTATTGGTGTTGGTCTGGTATGGTTTATCTTATCGTGGAGACAGAAGAAAAAGCAACGGCTTGCTGCAGAATCTTTGCAATCTAAAACCAAAGACATTGAGGCTCCTTCAAGCAAAGGCCTTACGACCACTCCTTCAACTAATTTTTCCCAAAGCATTCCTTCGTATCCCTCCTCGAAGTCTGATCTCGATAAGGCGAGCACCTACTTTGGAGTTCAGGTCTTCACATATGCTGAACTCGAAGAAGCCACTGAAAATTTTGATGCTTCTAGGGAACTTGGAGATGGTGGCTTTGGCACTGTGTACTATGGTACGAGGATTTACCTTTGTGTATCTAATCAGTGGCTATATAACCAGGCATTTAATGATGGTTGCCTTTTCTAAACTGGTTCTTCGTATTATATCAGGCAAGCTCAATGATGGTCGAATAGTTGCAGTTAAGCGTCTGTACGAGAACAATTTCAAGCGTGTGGAGCAATTTGTGAATGAAGTTCGGATCCTGACTACTTTACGGCATGATAACCTTGTGACACTATATGGATGCACATCAAAACGAAGCAGGGAACTTATCCTTGTTTATGAGTATATCCCTAATGGGACGGTGGCCGATCATCTACATGGAAAGCGAGCAGGTTCCGGCTTGCTTTCTTGGACTGTCCGCTTGAACATTGCCATAGAAACAGCTGAAGGCCTGGCTTACCTTCATGCATCAGATGTCATTCATCGTGATGTCAAAACCAATAACATTCTCCTAGACACTGATTTCCGTGTAAAAGTTGCTGATTTTGGGCTGTCACGCTTGTTTCCCACCGACGTAACTCATGTGTCGACTGCTCCACAGGGGACGCCTGGCTATGTTGATCCTGAGTACTACCAATGCTACCAACTCACCGAGAAGAGTGACGTTTATAGCTTTGGGGTTGTCTTAGTCGAGCTTATCTCCTCAAAACAAGCCGTGGACACCAACAGGCATCGCCATGATATCAATTTGGCTAACATGGCAGTCAACAAAATCCAAAACCAGACATTGCACGAGTTGGTCGACCCAACCCTCGGGTTTGAAACAGACAGCACTGTGAAAAGGATGACGACATTGGTGGCGCAGTTAGCGTTCCGTTGTCTGCAACAGGAGAAGGACATGAGGCCTTCAATGGAAGAAGTGCTGGAGTCTCTGAAAGGAATCAAGAATGATAAGGTGAATGCAGAGAAAGCAGAGATTGTGGACATTGTGGACATCATGGATGATGATGTTGGGCTTCTAAAGGCTAACCCTCCGCCGATGTCGCCGGATTCAGTGAAATGGATTAGCAGCTCTACTCCTAATTCCAGTGGTTGATATATCATTTTCATTTTGCTTAAATATGGAAAGTAGGTGATTATAGTATTGTTAACTCTCATGAACTGATGTTAAAGGGTGGGTTAGAATTTCATTTTCTTTGATCTACCTGCTTTGTTTTGTTGCTCATGGAAAGATAGAACGTGATAAATGCTCTATACAAGTGAGTATAAGGAGAATGTACATATTTAAATATAGTTCATATTTTGGATTTATACAGATAGTGATTTTGTATTGTTGAGTCGTGTTTTTGCAAATTGGGATTTGAAAGCATGGTCTTGTGTTCTACCCAAATTTAATTAATCGGTTGGTTGTTTATGATTTTCCTTCCATTGTTTCTGAATTCGTATGTTCCTTTTGTGTTATACATTACATTTAAGTTTGTCATGAGTGGTTGATGATTTATAATTATACATTGTATGAAGCATAGTTGCTCAGTTTAGTGGGTGCTTTATAATCAAAGCTCTCTTGTGAAGCTTTTTCCACTTCCTCTCGAAATAAAGAAATCACCAACTCTTTGCCTGTTTTTTTTTGTTTTTTTGTTCGTTGATGTGAAATTTAGAAAATTACAAATACATGTTTGTATTTGTGGAGTGATAAGGTCTAAAACAGAACAGAATCATGTTTGATATTAATATTTTTGCTGTAAATATATACGTGTGTATATGTGGTGTTTTGGGACAAAGGGAATTGGTGGTGGTGGGAGGCGGTAGTGGTGGTCGGAGGCGGCGACGGCGGTGGTGGTTGTCGTCATGGTATAAATATATATATATATATATATATATATTGAGTGAATAGTAAAAACAAAAATAATTTTTTTTTTTTTATGTTTGCAAAAGAAGTTCAAAAAAACACAAATATTTTTACTATTCAAAATAAAACACAAGAGCCAAACATATTTTTGTTTGAAAAATAACTATAGTAGCAAACAAAAACAAAAACCAAACAGAACCTTAGTTAGCCTCTTATTCTCAAATGAGAGCTCAAACATGTAAACAAAATGTATTTGTTTATATACTACACATAAGCATAAATAAAATGACTAAGCTAAGAATTGATTTTATTTTACTAGATTTTATATTATTTTTGTAAGAATCTAAATTACCTTGTCATGTCCTGAAGTTCAAAATGAATTAAATTTTAAAATATTTTTGATCGTATAAAACACGTGTTCAAATCGGGTTATTTATCAATCACATACCCAAATATCCAGCATGCCATGAACATTGGGTACTCTACCCTTTAATTTTAAGAAAGATTTCAAATTTTGTGAAAGCAAAGACCATAGGAGATAGAATGTAAGAAAAGGAGTTTTAGTTAAAAAGCAAGAAACCATTGACGATGTATTGGTTAGATACAGAAAGTAATAAGCAGTACTCCCTCCGTCCCGATAGTTTGTTATGGTTCAAATTTTTAAGAGAATATTTTTTATTATAATAGTAGTAAATGAAAGGGAAATGTTTGAGTCGTCGCCCGTAAGAATCAATATGGTCATCATCCCTTATTTGGATCAATATAATTAAAACACGTGACATATATTAATTAAAAAACATAAATAGGTATTACCATTATTTATGGAATTCAACCCGGATTTGAATTATTCTTTTTTTTCTTATTCACTTAAAAAAAAAAATCTCATGAGCAATTTAACGTCTACATATACGTGTACACTTATTTGTATATATATATTGATATATGCGTGTACACTTTTATTTATATATAGATTGATACATATATATATATGCTATGTATATTGCAAATTTGCAATTGAATCCAAAGAATGATAAAATCTTTTGTGTTATTTTTGTAATATCATCAATTTGGTGCAGTGAACGATACTTTACACACGAGATTTTTGAATTTTTTCTCAAAATTCCTATACTTCAATCACTTTATTTTTATTTTTTCTTATTTGTGTTCATAATATTTTGTATCCAATTCATTTATATATTTTTGGATTTTACGAAATATGGAGAAGGTACCCATCACAATATCGAATAATATTCGTGGATTTTGACTTTTTTCTTATTTGTGTTTAAGGAAAGTGTACATGCATATATATATGACGTTAAACTGTCCATTAGATTTTTATTTTTTAAAGTGAATAAGAGAAAAAAGAAGAATTTAAATCCGGGTTGAATCCCATAAATAATGGGTAATACCCATTTCTATTTTTTAATTAATATATGTCAAGTGTCTTAATTCTATTGGTCCAAATAAGGGGTGAGGACCCAAGCATTGTCCTAAATGAAATATAAACTTTATTCATGATTTCACCACAATGATGTAATGGTTTATAGTATATATGTTTTATAACTCTAATAGTTGAAGGTTAAATTAATAAATTGACCAAATAAAGTGCTTTGAGTTTTCAAAATTGAACACTTATTTTGGGACAAAAAAAAGATGAAAAGTGAACACTTATTTTGGGACGAATAGAGTAATTTTTTCCCTTTACATTTTAAAATCAAAATAAATATAAGGTCACATCAATGTTGCTATCTTCACAAATTAATCAAATATTTCACAAACTAATATTTATTACCATTAAGAAAGTAAAAGAATAACATAAGAAATCAGATCAAAACCCTTCTCTAATTAAAGTCTTTTAATTACATCAAGGAATAATTTCATTTACACCCCCCGAGGTATGTCTTTATTTTAATCAGATCCTTCCATATTTGACTATCTTCATTTACACCCTATGAGCCTGTTTGGTAGAGTTGTGTTTGTGTTGAAATAAACAAAAAACACGTTTTTTTTTTTTTTTTGTTTATTCATCCAAAAACATAAGTATGTTTGGTAGGGATGTTTTTTGGGTTGAAATTGAAAAATTAAAAATCAATAATTAAAAATTAATAATATAAATAATAAATATAATATAATATAATAATAATAAAAAATGAATACAATAATAATAAATAAATATAATAATAAAAAATGGACTAAATAATAAATAATAATAATAAATTAATAAAATAAATAATAAATAATAAATAAATATAATAATAAATAATAAGTAAATATAATAACAAATAAATACTTCATAATAATAATAAAAAATGAGTATAATAATAATAAATTAATATTAAATTAATAAAATATATTTTTAAATAATTAAAAATGAATAAATAATTTATAAATAAAATGAATTAAATAATGAAATAATAATAAATAAATAAATATAATATATTTATAAATTAATATATAAATTAATAAATAATAATTTAATAATATAAATAATAAATATAATATAATATAATAATAATAAATGAATACAATAATAATAAATAAATATAATAATAAAAAATGGACTAAATAATAAATAATAATAATAAATTAATAAAATAAATAATAAATTACATAAAACATATTTAAACATATAATAAAAATAATAAATAAAAAAACAAAATGAAATAAATAATAAGTAAATATAATAACAAATAAATACTTAATAATAAAAAAAATGAGTATAATAATAATAAATTAATAAAATATATTTTTAAATAATTAAAAATGAATAAATAATTTATAAATAAAATGAATTAAATAATGAAATAATAATAATAAATAAATAGAATATATTTATAAAATAATATATAATAATTTAATAATATAAATAATAAAATATATTATAAAGTGAAGAAAGTGTAAGTGAAAAACAGCCCAATAAACACCAAATTCATGTTTATTGGAATATGCCTAAAATTTGCCTAAGTGAAAAAGTATTTTTTAACACACATATCCCAAAAACACTAACCAAACAAGTTTATAAACACAAAACACATAAACAGACACAAAAACACTGCTACCAAACAGGCCCTATAAGGTTTGAATGTGTCATCATTTACACTCCAAGAAGCATGACATCAGTCTAAAATTTTATTTTAATACCTAAATTACCCTTCATGCTATCCAGGTTGTGTTTGAAAACAATGATTGAATTTTTTATCAATTTGACCCCCTCATTTTATAATTTACCCAAATATTCTTTATTTTTATTTTTATCAAATAATATATATAAAAACTAATAAAAATATATTAAAATAGTACAAGAAATCTGAAAAATAAAAAATAGTAAATATATATATAATGATGTATTTATTCAATATGGAAAAAAAGTGAACAAATATACAATGAAGAAAAGGTTAAAAAAATAAAAATCAAAGATAAATACTTAAAAATAATTTAAATGTACATATATTTATGAGATATTTATTGGAACTAATACACTATATTGGCGTGTGTAAACTATTTTTTTTCAAAAAACATTTTATATTTGTGTGTATAAACTAAATTAAAAGAAATTAAAACTGAAAAATAAAAAATAAAAAATTAAAAGAAATTAAAACTGAAAAAAATATGAAATTAAATATGAAAAATTAAAAATTAAAAGAAATTAAATCTGAAAAATAAAATTTTAAAATAAATTAAAACTAAAAAATAAAAGAATAAAAAACATTAAAGTTGAAAAATAAAAAATTTAAAGAAATTAAAGGTGGAAAATAAGAAATATAAATTAGTAACATATATAAATATATATATATATATATATATATATGTATGTATATAATAAATATATAAAATCCTAATGGCTGAGGGTGGGGGAAGAAGGGCGGCGCGACGGGGGTTGGGGGCGCCGACTGGGGGTGGCGGCCGGAGGGGGTTGGGGTTGGGAGGGTGGTGGTGTATTTTTATATATATGTGTGTGTGTGCACGTGTGTGTGTGGTGGGGGTCTAATCTAATGGCAACAGCGCGGGGGTGGGTGGGTGTATTTATATGTGTGTGCGCATGTCGGGGGAGGTGGGGGTTGGTGGTGGTGTTGGGGTAGGGGTGGGTGATGGCGGTCTGTGGTGGCGCAGGGGTAGGGGTGGGTGGGGTTGGGGGTGTTTGGATATAGAATTTAGGGTTTGAAAATATAGTTAACACTATTTTAGAATTAAATTGATTTAAAAAGTGTTTGGATCAATGGTATTTTAGACATTTCATACCATGAGGGGGTGTGATTAAAGATTCTCAAATCTAAAGGGATCTGATTGAAATAAGAGCATAACTGAGGGGTGTAAATAAAATCAACCCTTACATCAAATATACACATTCCCAATTTTAAATTTCAGTTGGAAATGTTCCAAGATAATGCCACGTATGAACATTATGATTTCAACGTAAAACAGACCAAACTACAGTAAACTTGCCGTCCCATCCCGCATTTGATGTACGTATACCATTTCTTCTTTAATATATATTTTTATATATACGTATATATTAAAAAAAAATCACCCCTCCCTTTCTCTCTCATTCGCATTTTGCCCTTTCCTCTGTCCAAATGCCAAACTCACCTTTCTCTCTCTCTCTCTCTCTCTCACTCACTTGAAAGTGTAAAGAAGAATCAAAGAATCTATGGCCAACACATAAACCCTAACCCACACACCTCAACCTAAGATCTCACTTTCTCTCTCTACAAATACATACATATATATATATATCAATCATTCTTGATACCGATTGATTAATTCCAATATTATTTGGTGAGAGAAAGAGACTGCAGATCCATCCACACACAATTGCTTCAATATATACCCCCAAAAATGGCCACTCTCCAGAAATTCAAGCTCTTAGCCACTCAATGCGCCGTCGCCGGAAGCCCCACACGCAGTCCAACCACCAGCCCCGTAATTCACCTCCGCCGCCGCAGAACCCTCCGTATGTTCCTCAGCCGCAACACCGCCGCCCACCGCCTTCCCCGCCACGACGAAGACTCTCCCGATCCGCAACGAACCGTCCAAGACTCGCCGGAGAAGAAGACCAATGAATTAGTCGTCAGCCACAAGCTCAAGGATTTGTTCGTCTCCTCACCGCCGTTCGACGATAGAGGTTCCGACAAAATTGAGCGGGAAGCGTTATTACCGGCAACCAGTAGTTCCGGTGGCGCCGCCCCTGGTCGGCGCGGTGGACACCGCTCGTTACGGCCGCTATCGGCGACTTTACGGCAGCGATTACTGAGAAGAGCCTGGCGTCCTGTACTCGTAACCATAGATGAGTAAATGTACGAATAATTCGAATAATTTAATTTTCTTTATTATACAAAAAAACAAATATATATATATATATATATATATATATGTAGTCTGTATATAATTGGGTCGAAACTTGATAACCACAAGAAATGGATGTATTGGCGCAGGATAGCACGGAAACTGTCATAATATATTTTAAACTGCGCCGGGGGCGGCTTATTTTATCTGCACCAAGGCAAGTGATAACATTTTTGTTACTATTATAATGATTTTAAATAATCTGATAAAATTGAAATTTTGCTTTATTATGGAGTAGTGGGGTATGGGGGCATTGAAGGTGCCATAGATCAAGACGACAGGTTTATGAAAAGACATTAAAAGATGATCAAATTATTTAATTTAAAAGTTGTGTCTCATTTCAGCTTCATTTATGTTTGTTCTTTCATCATTTTTCCTCCAAAATGTGTAGGGTACAAATGGGTACTTTTCCTTCCCTACTCTTTATTTTGGGTCCTACGCATTATCTTAGCCTATATATACAGATGTACTATAGATGTGTTCTTGTATTTCAATTGCATTACAAAGTTGCTGCCAAGTTGTGTTTAATTCTAGACCTTCCGACTAATAATTCAACCTATGAATTTGAGGAACTAGTAATTAAAATGTGAAGAAAATATTAATTACACATTAGTGATAATTTTGCACCGAATACTTAAGCGGCCTGCGTGTTAAGGTCCATTTGTTGATAATTATTCGGTATCCCTACTCTACTAACTGAGCGGTGTAACTAATATTTTTCATCACACATGCATTTGATGAATTTTATTATGTAGGCCAAACAATTGTACTTAATTATTCCATGTAAATATTACTGGGTTTCAATCCCATACATATCATTTAATATTGTTTTTTCTTTGGTAAATGAATTATTTGTCTAATTCAAATTCGTCATTTGTACTTGGTGGGGTTGAAGGATTTGTTTAGATTTGTGCGGTTAAATTAAAGAAAATTGACTTGAGCTATTGGGTTTACTAATATCCAAGAATGATGCTAACAATAAATAAAAATACATGGTTGCTCAATACCTCTATCCGCGACTAGGTTAAAGAAAAGTCAAGTTGACATTCTCAACTTGAAAACCAAATCAAGTGAATGGTTGTTCAAATTCAGCCAAAGATTAGGTTAGACTCTAGATGAACCCATTCAATCAAAATTCAAACATTATTGGTTTCAGTGAGACAATGGTCCAACTTGATTCAATTTACTGTTCTATCTTCGAGAAAGATTTTTAGGGTTTAACTGTTTAAAGTTTCTATAAATGAATTATTAAAGAAAATAATTTTTCAGTGATATGGTATTGTAGATACAATATTTGCACAACACAAAAAAGGATCATTTCTCATTACTTTTCATTGAATTATATACATTTTTCCAATGGGCCTTTGGCCCATTAGGGCAACACTTTCAACTTTACATAATATATTCCTTTACACGTCAGCTATGTAGGTCCTATATCATAACATTGCCTTGAGCTTATGGGCCTTCGAGTTCCTTCAAAAATGCTCTTCGGGTCGGGGCAAGATACTTCTCGGACCACGGGGCTGATGTATCGGTCGGGTTATGATGTGGGCACAATGGTCGGGTCACAATCTCGGACCATTCCTGGATCGCTCCGGTCGGGACGGGAAAACTCACATGTACACAGGTCCTCTTTTAGCTTATGGGCCTGCATCCAATGGGCCCATTAGGTGAAATAATCTTAAGGCCCATCAAAAAGTCCTCGGGGTTGATGCGCGGGACGCGTGGCGGATGATGAGGGGACGCGTGCCGGACGATGCGGGACGCCTTTAATGCTGCAGCTGCCGCCATCATTGCAATTTGATCTTGTGGCTGAGATGGCATAGATTTGTGTGAGATGGGCCGGGTCATGTCGATCCGATACTCTGACCCGGGTGACCGAAACGTCATACCTATCTATATATAACCCACATACATCACACTTGCACTGCTTTTGGATTACTTCTCATTATTTTCTCTGTCATACTCAAGCATTATCTGCAACTCAAATCCATTCTCACCTACAGAATCTCCATATTGTCTCATCAATTTCTGCAAACATCAGCGATCTTAATTGATTTTTACACCGTGTGAAGTGTTTTGGACCGTGCTGCAAAGCGTTTGACCGGACGCATCCTTCTCTGTTTCCTGGTACAGTTGCCGGTTTCTGCAAACCACCTAGCCGGAGGAAAAACTCAAGGAGAGACTGCCGGAATCATCTTTGTCTTTTTGTAAGTTGTTCTTCTCAATTTTCTATCCTTTCGTCAAATATGTCGGGGAGTGATGATACCAGGTCAGTTAGCGATCTGCAAGTGACAGATACTGACCTAACTGTTACTGATCCTGATGTCTCGGAGAGCACCCCGTCCGTAGAGATTACTCGGGTCATTAGGTCTAGTCCCCCGGAAGTCACTCAGGAAGAAGGGGATCGGGCAGTAGAGGATGATGTCGAGGCGGGTCAGGATGCCGAGGAGGAGGAGAACTTCTGCACTGACCCTCTCCCAGCCAAATATAGGAAAGACGCTCAACTTAGGAGCCTCAGGGTCCCTGAAGGGGTTGAGGTTAGGCACTACCCTCGGGACAAAGATTTCAGGATCGGGGAAGGTCTGAAAGATGGGGAGATACCGCTTTCCTCATTTCACCTGGCTATATTAAAGTTTCCCATTCACCCTTTCTTCCTCCTGACTTTGGCTACTTTGGGACTAGCCCCCCTTCAAGTCGGTCCCAACTTTTATAGGATCCTGGCCATGATCCTGTTCATTAATAAGGAACTGAATCTAGACTTAGGTTTGGCCGAGCTTCTGCTTTCCTATAAACTTCAAGAACAGAAGGATAATAGGGGTCGGTACAACCTGACTTCCTACGTCAAGAGGAAGTTGTGTGATAACGTCCCGACATCCAACAAGGGGTGGAAAGAGAGGATGATAATAGTGAGTGGTCAGTGGCGACATCCCGATGCTATGAACATCCCTGTATACCATGTATTCCAGCCCACCCGACTTCCTGAATTTAAGAGTTTTCATACCCGAGCCTCATGCCACTGCGAAATGTGCAATGATAAGTTGGGTACGCAAGTGATGGATTTCCTGAAGGCTCCTCGGGAGAAGAGGGGTGTCGGGTATATAAGGGCTCGATTTGAGCTGTTGCGTGCTAAAGTGTGGAGTCAGGATTTAATGGATAGCCAGAATTGCCTGACTGGATCTGTATTGCAGGAGTTTGCATCGGGAGAATTATCCTCAAGGATTGCCTCAGGTTCTGCTGCGACTACGTCAGGGTCAAGGAGATTGAAGTCCAAGTCATCAGGAACCAAGAAGCTCAAGAGAAAAATGTCTGGGGATCAACGGAAAAGGAAGGTGGTTAGCCTGCCCCAACTTTCAATCAAGAGGGCTAGAAGGGTTGATACTGGCTCTACATCCTTCATCTGTGGGGTAGATATCCCTCCAGTCTCTGAAAATCCCGATATACCGCCAGTTAGCGAGAATCCAGCAAGCCATCAATCGGCAGGACCCACCGGAGGGCCCGTTGGCACGCTCCCCCCTCCTATTCCGGCAGAGAGTCATCCCGTCACACCCCCGCCTCCCCCTACTGATGGCCCACACATTGGTGCATCGGATGCGGCCGAGGTCGGGGATGGTCGTGCCCTGGTCCCGAGCTCGGGAGGTACGAGTCTGAGTCCTCCTCGGGCGGATCCTCCTCGGGCAGATCATTCAGTCAGACCCAGTTCTAGCAGAAGCGTTGCACTGGGTGTTCCTTCCTCAGTATCGGATGCCCGAGATCTAGGCTCGGATGATGAGGAACATGATCGATCCCGACCATCCAAGCTGAGTACTGCCATTTCTAAAAATGTCAGGAAACAGGACAATAGAGAGATCGAGAAAGCTGCTGAGAGTGGGAGAGAAGTTCCCCATGGCCCTCGCTTCAGGCTGGAGACTCGAAAGGGTCATCCATATGTGGGGGTGGCGGACAAGACGATCGACAACCCTGAAGCTCTGCGAGAGATGGCCCTGGGGGTGTGGACCCCGGCTGATAGGTTGGCCATGGGTCGGTACGACAGGTTGGACCTGGCTCTGGACGGGCCTGAGCTTGCAATGAAGGTAATAATTTCTCTACCCTCGTGTATTGGCTTCTATTTCATCCCTGATCTTTTGTGCTAACATCCCTGCTTTCAGATGCTTCACGCTACACAGGCGTATAATTGCAAGCTTGAGGAAGATGCCCGAGTCATTAACGCCCTAAATCGGGATGTTCAGGTCCACAAAGCTGGGTGTGTCAAGGCCTTGGAACAGCTCAAAAAGGCCAACGAGAAGATTCAGTCCTTGACATACCGGGCCGTCGCAGCAGAGGAAGGGCTCGCATCTGCCAAGGCGGCGACCCTAGAGCTTGCAGCTGCCAAGGCAACGATTTCCGACCTTGAGGGTAAGGCTCGGGAGGCTGAAGAGATGGCTAACCGAGAAGTCCAGGCTCGGGAAGTCCTAACTCTTCAAGTGCAGGCACTGACCGAAGAAATTGAGAAGTTAAAGACTTCGGGGCAGCAGCTGCTTGAGGAGAAGGTCGAGGTTGAGAATGCACTAGGTGTGGAGAGATCTCGGGTAGAAATGTGTCACAAGGGAGGCAACCAGATGATCGCTCGTTTTGTGCTCACCAGCAAGTACCGTTACGAGCAGGGCTGGCGGGAATGCATAACTGAGCTTCAAAAGCCTGAGGGTGACCGATACATCCCGACCATAGAAGACCTTGATCTCAGCATAGGAGTGGGACCTCCGTATGTTGATCCCGAGGCGGAACCTGAGGACCTGGCGTTTGGCGAGTTCCTTCAGGGTCCCTTGCCCGCTCCGCCTTGTCCTTGTGGCCTGGATGAGCCCCAAGCACAATCCCTCGAGAACCAAGCCTCAGGTGGCAATGAGGATCCTCCGGTGGAAGAATAGGGCTTTTCCCTTAGATTTTTGCTTTTTATTTTGTTTGCAACAACTGTGTCAAAGCTTTGTTGTATCAGCCTTGGCCACTGGGGCCCCTTTTAATATAAGTGAATTCATCTATTCAATCCTTGCCGGGAATATGCATGATCCGACGCTTTATTAATAAAAATTGGGATTTTGAATTGTAGCTTGGTAGGACTACTGATGCCATAGGACCATAAGTCTGTGAGATCTCTCGGGCGCTTTGGGCCCATGGAGAGGATTCAACATTAAGGTTTTGAGATAAAACCCGACCTCTGGTGGGTCTGTGAAGATCTTCTCGGGCGCTTTGGGCCCATGGAGAGATTCTACATTTGGGTTTTCAGATAAAACCCGACCGCTGGTGGGTCTGTGAAGATCTCTCGGGCGCTTTGGGCCCATGGAGAGGATTCAACACTTAGGTTTTGAGATAAAACCCGACCACTGGTGGGTCTGTGAAGATCTCTCGGGCGCTTTGGGCCCACGGAGAGGATTCAACACTTAGGTTTTGAGATAAAACCCGACCACTGGTGGGTCTGTGAAGATCTCTCGGGCGCTTTGGGCCCATGGAGAGGATTCAACACTTAGGTTTTGAGATGAAACCCGACCTCTGGTGGGTCTGTGAAGATCTCTCGGGCGCTTTGGGCCCATGGAGAGGATTCAACACTTAGGTTTTGAGATAAAACCCGACCACTGGTGGGTCTGTGAAGATCTCTCAGGCGCTTTGGGCCCATGGAGAGGATTCAACACTTAGGTTTTGAGATGAAACCCGACCTCTGGTGGGTCTGTGAAGATCTCTCGGGCGCTTTGGGCCCATGGAGAGGATTCAACACTTAGGTTTTGAGATGAAACCCGACCTCTGGTGGGTCTGTGAAGATCTCTCGGGCGCTTTGGGCCCATGGAGAGGATTCAACACTTAGGTTTTGAGATGAAACCCGACCTCTGATGGGTCTGTGAAGATCTCTCGGGCGCTTTGGGCCCATGGAGAGGATTCAACACTTAGGTTTTTAAATTTATATAATCATGGAGACGCTTTAGGTAGGCTTAGATATGATCGGGAAGAAATTGAACTTCTATTTTTATCTTTCGGGCTCCAATGGCCTTTCTTTACAGTAATTGAAATAAAGTATCCCTAGGGATAATACCTCTTGAGTCGGGATGCATTATGTGTGTTAGGCTCCCTTCGATTATCAAAATTTCTGAGTAGTCGGTAAGCCCCGCGCCCAACTACCTCAGTGACGGTGTAGGGTCCCTCCCATGGCTCTTGGAGTTTACCCACATGTCCAATTTTCCGCCTGACGACCATGTCTCCAACTTGGAATCCCCTCATTTTTACTCTTTTATTGAAGTGATTCCTGACCCGTTGTTGGTAAGCTGCCAGCCTTATCCCGGTAATTTCTCTTTTTTCTTCCAGTAGGTTGAGCTCGTGTGACAAGCATTGATTATTTGTTTTCTCATCCCAGGCCAGTGATCTCAGCGTCGGGACGGCATACTCCGTGGGGATTACGGCTTCTGCCCCATATGCCATGGCAAAAGGTGTTTCACCGGTCGGTTGTCGGGGAGTGGTTCTATACGACCATAGTACCTCTGGCAACTTGTCCAACCATGCTCCTTTGGCCTTCTCGAGTTTCTTTGCCAGAGTGCTGAAGATGGAACGATTGGTCCTTTCTGCCTGTCCATTGGCTTGCGGGTATCCTACAGAGGAGGTGTTTTGATTTATTCCGTGCTGGGCCAGGAACGACCTGACCGGTTCACAGTCTAGGTTGGTGTCGTTGTCCATCATGATGGTCCGAGGTACCCCGAACCTGCAGATGATGTGACTCCATATGAACTTGACTACATGGCTCCCCTTTATTGATGGATAAGCCTCTGCCTCAACCCATTTGGTGAAATAGTCGGTGGCGAGGAGTACATGGGTATTCTTCCTGATGGCTTTTGGAAGTGGTCCGACTATATCCATTCCCCATCGGGCAAAAGGGTGCGGGACGATTGTCGGGTTCAAGAATTCCGGGGGCTGCAGTATGGCATCACCGTGCATCTGACAGGCTTTGCACCTGCGCACATATTCCTCCGAATCTCGGGATAGGTAGGGCCAAAAATAACCCTGGGACAGGATTTTATGGGCAAGAGACCGGGCACCCGAATGATTTCCACAAGCTCCAGCATGTATCTCTTGCATTACTGTCTCTGCCTCGGAAGGAGTTACGCACCGTAGATACGGACCCGAGAAAGATTTTCTGTAGAGCTGGTCCTGGATGATCGAGTACCGGGCTGACTTCATTCTAATTTTCCTTGCCTCTGCCTTATCAGTCGGTAGAGCCCCGAGATTTAGATAGTTGATTATAGGATCCATCCAGCTTGGTTCTCGGGGAACTAGACATATCAATTCAGCGGGCTTTATGATGCTCGGTGCAGTGATGAAGTCGGTCAGTACTACCCGAGTCATGTCTTCACCAGCTGCGGATGCCTGATTCGCCAAGTGATCAGCCGAGGTGTTTTCTTCCCGAGGGATTTGGCTGAATGTTAACTTTTGAAAACTTTCTGATTCCTTGAGCACTAGCGCTCTGTAAGATTCCATTTTCGGATCCCTTGTCTCGTATTCACCGGTTATTTGCCTGACAATTAGCTGGGAGTCACTGTACATGGATAGGGATTGAATTTGAAGGCTCTTGGCTAATCTCAATCCTGATATAACTGCCTCGTACTCTGCCTCATTGTTGGTGGCTGAGAATTGTAATTGTGCCGAGGCTTGTAACTTAGTCCCGTCGGGAGTATGTATTTCAAGCCCGACACCTGCTCCATTGGCGCACACTGAACCGTCCACGAATAACTTCCACGTTACCAACTCATCGGGCTGATCGATCTCCTCGGTTTCCCCTTCCAAGAGGAAGTCGGCCATGGCCTGTCCTTTGATCGAGACTCTGGGTACGTAAGTTATGTCATAAATTCCCAGTTCAATGGCCCATTTGGAAACTCTTCCGGAAAGATCGGGCTTTGCCATAAGTACACGAATGGGAGTGGTAGTGGGGACAATGATATGATGAGCTTCGAAGTAATGCCTGAGACGTCGTTTGGCATTGATCAGGGATAAGACCAACTTTTCATGCTTGCTGTACCGTGTCTCGGGATCGGCTAGTGCCTTACTGGTGTAGAAGATGGGCATCTGGAGGTTCCTGTCCTCTCTGATGAGCACGGCGCTAGTTGAAACTGATGATACTGCCAGATACAAGAGCAGGACATCATCGGGCTCGGGTGTTGCAAGAATGGGAGGCTTGAGCATGTACTCCTTCAATCGGGACAAGGCTCTAGTTTGCTCGGGTCCCCACACTTCTCCCTTCCTTGCCTTGATCGCCTGGAAGATGGGTCGGCAACGGTCGGTCAGCCTTGCAATGAATCGGCTTAATGCCACGACCCTTCCGGTCAAGATTTGAACTTCTTTGTGTGTGGATGGCTCTTTGGTTTCGAGCAGAGCCTTTACTTGGGTCGGACTGGCTTGAATGCCCGACCGATCAACTATGTGTCCCAGAAACTGTCCCGAGGACACCCCGAAGGAGCATTTTGCTGGATTGAGCTTCATCCCGTGTTTCCTCAGGGTATCAAACACCTTACGGAGATGCCCCAAGTGGTCAGTCTTATTTCTGCTCTTGACAACCGTGTCGTCAATGTAAGCCTCGACTACTGTGCCCATCATCCCTTTAAATATCCTGTTCACCAGTCTTTGAAAGGTGGCTCCTGCATTTTTTAGTCCGAAAGGCATAACTCTAAAGCAATAGGTACCTGTTTCCGTAATGAAGGAGGTTTTTTCCTCATCCCCTGGGTCCATCGGGATTTGGTTGTAACCCGAGTAGGCATCCAGGAAGGTTAACCTCTCGTAGCCTGCAGTAGCATCGACCATTTGATCTATTTTGGGCAGGGGGAAACTGTCTTTCGGGCAAGCTTTGTTTAAGTCGGTGAAGTCGACACAGACTCGCCATTTCCCGTTCTTTGTCTGCACAACAACCACATTGGACAGCCACTCGGGATAATGGACCTCTCTGATGAATCCGGCTTCCAGCAACTTTGACACCTCGTCGGCTATGATTTGGTTCCTTTGGCCCCCCATTTGCCTTTGTTTTTGTCGAACGGGTCGAATATTTGGATCGACATGTAATGTGTGTCGGACTATGGAGGGGTCGATGCCGGGCATATCAGTATGCTCCCACGCGAAGACGTCATGATTGTCCTGTAGGAATGTTGTTAGTTCATTCAATTCACAAGTGGTACCTGCGTAGGTGACCTTATCGGGCATTACAGACACCGGCTGCAGAGGCTCTGCCACGATCGGGGGACCCGACTCCCCATCCTGTAGTTGCTATTTGGACTCCAGGTCATGATCGTCCTCTCGGGATCTCTTTCGATCAGGATTGTCCTTCATTTCTTTGATGGTGACGGCGTAGCATTGCTTGGCCGCCACTTGATCCCCTCTGATGTCGATTATGTCGTACCCATTTGGGCCAACGCACCTCATCATTTGGTGGAGAGTTGACGGTACCCCCTGCATTCTGTGTATCCATCCCCTTCCCATAAGAAGATTGTACGATGGTTTCACGTCCACCACCACGAAAGTTTCGGACAGAGTTCTCTGGGCCGCCGTCACAGGTAGCCTGACCTCCCCGAGAGGCTTGACTTGTTTTCCGTCGAACCCGGCAATTGGGTTTCGGGAAGTCGCGATGTCACTCGGGTTGATTTCCAATTTATCAAAAGCCCATTTAGTCATGATGTTGGCGCTGCTTCCCGGGTCAACCATGACCCTCTTCACAAGACATCCCGAGACCATCAGAGTGATGACTAGCGGGTCCTCGTGCGGGACCTGG
Organism: Cornus suecica; assembly: GCA_963922005.1. Lineage (NCBI taxonomy): Eukaryota > Viridiplantae > Streptophyta > Magnoliopsida > Cornales > Cornaceae > Cornus > Cornus suecica. The sequence goes on along the minus strand of OY998238.1, from coordinate 5,772,746 downwards.
ATGTGCCGCAGGTCCTCCTGGGAGAAGAGTATCTGAGATTGCCCCGTTCGGTGGTGGATCTCGTTTATCCCAGATATCCTGGCGATCTGATGTGCTCTTCTCATTTGTGTGCGTCTCGATCCTTCGCTGCTTTGTGGATCGGGACCCCCATGGATCATATTGATGATCCTGACCGGGTGAGCAGGACCCTGATTCCGTTGGTTATATTGTGTTGGTGGGTTGGCCCTAGGACCATCCCTCTGGATATAATCCTTCAGTTCCCCTCGGGCTATCATTCCTTCCACCTGGCGTCTTAGGTTTCGGCAATCGTTGGTCGTGTGGCCAAAATCACCATGAAGGGCGTAATGCTTGGATCTATCCCTTTGGTCAAGGGGTTGCCTGATTGGGGTAGGAGTTTGAAAGATTCCTCGAGCTTTGTTCTCCTGGAAAAGCTTGGCAAGCGTCACTTTTAATGGAGTAATCTTCTCTTCAATCTTTGCACGTCTATCGGGTTGAGGGGGAAACTGAGATGAAGAGTGGCTCGGGGGATTCGAGCGTTTACGATTCATATCATGTCGGGATTTGTCTGACGTTTTATCCTTTGATTTCACTTCCACACTGACCAGTGCTGCTCTCCTCTGTCGGGTTGCTTCTTCTTCTTCGATTCTCAAGTGGCCTTGCGCCCTGGAATTGAGTTCTCCTATTCCCGAGGGAGGTCGCTTCACAAGTGATTGGTGAAACTTGGTCCCCGGGATGAGAGCCATCCTGAAGGCCTCCACGGCAGAGTGTTGGTCGCAGTTGTCGATGGAGGACGACTCGACATTGAATCGGGACAGGAAGCTCTTGAGGGATTCGCCCTTTTCCTGAGTCATGGTGAAGAGGCTCGAGATGGTCTTCTTCTGCCTCTTGTTCCCGAAATATTGCGCCACAAAGAGATCGGATAATTGCTGCCAGCTGCCAATGGATCTCGGCCGTTGCTTTCTGAACCAGAGGAGCGGTGCATCGATAAGACTGGTCGGGAAAACTTTGCATAGCAGGGCTTCGTTCTCGGCGTACATCGTCATCTTCTGGTGGATCTGGTAGATATGCTCCTCGGGATCCTTCGTTCCGTCGTAAGGAGTGAATCTGGGCATGACGAACTTCCTTGGGAAGGGTTCCTGGGTGATCTCCACACTGAAGGGCGACTGAACCGAGTCGGCAGAGGCTCTGAGGGCCTGGTCATCGGTGGATCTGGCTCTCAGATCATTCATGACTTTCTTCTGAAATTCTGCCATCATCTCCTGGAGCTTCTGCGACGTCAAAGGTTAGTCGATAACTGGAGTATCGCCGGTAGTCGGGGCCTTGCCTGGCCGGTGAGATGTTTCACCATGCTCCTCTCGTGTTTGGGCATCACCTTGGGTCTGTGATTGATCGGGAACTATCTGTGGGATAGTTGCCTGATTCAATCTCGCGAGGAGTTCCTCACTCCTCCTTTCCGCCGCCAGGCTCCTTGCCTCGGCGGCCTGGCTGCGTTTCTCCGCCTCCGCCAGCCGCTGCAGGAGATTTTCAATCGATGGTGGGGCGCTTGGTTGTCCGGTGCCGGGAATCAGTGCTTCAGAATGGGATCTGGTTACCGGCATCGTTATATCTGGACAATGAGGATGGTATGAAAGGTGTATCTGGGTTTCACTCAGCTTTTTTGGAGGTAGGAAGATGGTCGGTGATCTGACCTAATTTCCCACAGACGGCGCCATTGTGTAGATACAATATTTGCACAACACAAAAAATGATCCTTTCTCATTACTTTTCATTGAATTATATACATTTTTCCAATGGGCCTTTGGCCCATTAGGGCAACACTTTCAACTTTACATAATATATTCCTTTACACGTCAGCTATGTAGGTCCTATATCATGACATTGCCTTGAGCTTATGGGCCTTCGAGTTCCTTCAAAAATGCTCTTCAGGTCGGGGCAAGATACTTCTCGGACCACGGGGCTGATGTATCGGTCGGGTTATGACGTGGGCACAATGGTCGGGTCACAATCTCGGACCATTCCTGGATCGCTCCGGTCGGGACGGGAAAACTCACATGTACAGGTATATATATCTTTGATCCATATATACCAATCTATAATCTGGTATAATGGAGATTTAGAGCAATTATGGGCAAGCAATCTGGAGTTTCTGGTTTCGAATGATTGTAAATATTTATAGTGTTATTAGATTGCAATCAGAATATCTTCCTAGAATAGATTTTTCTTTTCTTGTATAAAGTTCTTGTGTATCTGTACACATTGATATATACACAATATACAGAAAATTTCTCCACATTGTTTCTTTCTTTCCCGTCTACCAATTTTCACATGGTATCATAGCGCCGATTCTAGTGACTCTTGAAATTTAAACACCTTCCGCTACAAAGACGACAAGATGAGCGAAACAAAAACCACAGAAGCATCGATTGATGCCTTAGATCCTCTTGACTTGCATCACTCAGATCATCCAAGAAGTGTTCTAATTACCAAGCCACTTGAAGGATACAATTACGGACAATGGAGTCGTGTTATGCGTATCAGCCTTAGCACAAAGAACAAAATTGGTTACGTTAATGGAACCATTAAAGCACCAGTATCCACAGATCCAAAGTTTCCAATTTCGCAACGCTGCAATGACATGGTATTATCATGGATTCTGAATTCAATCCATCCAAACATAGCAAATAGTGTTATCTATGCTGAAACAACAGCTGAAGTTTGGAATGACCTCAAAGAGAGGTTTTCACAGGGTAATGATTCCATAATTTATTAAATTCGGCAAGAAATTGTGGAACATCGTCAGGGACAACAATTCGTCTCTGTTTATTACACCAAGATTAAGTCACTTTGGGATGAATTGACCTCATATCATGAACTTCTATCTTGTAATTATGGAGGAATGAAGAACCTTGCCGAATGAGAAGAAAATGAGAGAGTAATGTAATTCCTTATGGGATTGAATGAATCTTATGCCACTGTTCAAGGATCGATCCTGATGATGAATCCACTTCCAGATGCACGTAAGGCCCATGCCTTGATTATTCAATAAGAGAGACAAGTTGATGTAGCTTCCAGACGTGAAATCAACACCGGTCATCATGCAATGCAACTTGGTCATCCACAACAGATGGGACAATTTGCTCCAACAAGTCGACCTCCTGCAGTACATGAAAATAACACTCCAATGAAGCAATTCAAGTGCAACCATTGTGATCAAGATGGGCATCTTATTGATCGTTGTTATTACTTACATGGATTTCCAGTTGGCCACAAATTGCATGGGAAGAATATGAAGCCAAAGGGAAAGAAACCAGCTGCACACAATGCTTAAACCAATGCAATGGAACCATCCAAAGGGCCAACTACAGAAGGGGCATTTTTCACAACTGAAGATTACAATCAACTCATGGCTTTAATTCGGAAAGGGAATGGTAATGAACAATCTTTTACAAACACTGCAGGTATAATCACATCTACTTGTCATACTACTCAACATGGTTTTTATTCGGATTTATATTGGATTATGGATAGTAGCGCAACAGACCATATATCCAAGTTCCCACCAACACACAATAAATCTGATACACATTGTGATTTTGTGGAATTATTTGATGGTGGTCAAGCAGAAATTAAATCTACTGGGTCCATTAAGTTATCATCGGATTTACCTCTCGATGGGGTGCTATATGTACCAAAATTTCGAGTTAACTTGCTATCAATTAGCAAGTTTACTTAAACATTGAGATGTAATGTGATATTTTACCCTGATTTTTGTGTGGTGCAGGACGTGGCTACGAAGAAGACAATTGGCCTAGGCAAGCAACATAACGGGTTATACTACCTTAAGACAAGCCAGAATCCACACCTAGCGAGCAATGTCAATCGCATCTCCAACCTTTGGCATCAACGACTAGGGCATCCATCACTCGCACCTCTTCAAGCAATATCCAAGACCATTCTAGAAATATTTTTTGATTCAAGACATGTTTGCAACATTTGTCCACTAGCCAAACAAACACGTTTACCTTTTTCTAGAAGTTCAATTTCATCAATTGCACCTTTGATTTACTTCATTGTGACATTTGGGGACCTCATAGAGTTAATTCTCATTATGGGGCACGGTATTTTTTGACTATTGTGGACGATTTTTCTCGCTTTACATGGATTCATCTTATGAGTTTTAAATATGAGACACAACCGTTGCTGAAATCTTTTTTATCTTAGGTTAAAACTCAATTTCATTGTGATATTAAAATTATACGTGCTGATAATGGAAGTGAATTCACATCCATGCGTTTTTTTTTTATGATCATGGAACTATTTTTCAACATTCTTGCACTTCCACACCTCAACAAAATGGGGTGGTGGAACGCAAACATTGTCACCTCTTGAATATAGGTCGTGTTTTTCGATTTCAAGCAAATTTACCTTTAAAGTTTTTGGAAAAAAGTGTCCAAACAACCTATTATCTCATAAATCGCATGCCTACTCCCTTGTTGTCCCAAAAGTCACCTTATGAAGTTTTGTATGGTCATTCACCAAGTTACTCCCACATACGAGTTTTTGGTTATTTGTGTTATGCGACCAACCTCACACCCACTCACAAATTTGATATACGTGCTCGTCGGTGTATTTTTGTTGGATATCCTCTTGGTCAAAAAGGATATTGGGTCGATGATCTTGACACAAAGAAATTTTTTACTTCTCGGGATGTTATTTTTTATGAACACACTTTTCCATTTTCTACTTCACCACCAGAAATCAAAATGATTATCCAGTTTTGCCAACACCTCTTGATGTTACATCGTTGTCTTTACCCACCAATACCCAATCATTTTCACAATCTCTAGCCCAAAATTTAAATAATCCATTTAACCACCATGCTCCAATCTCCCCTGAACTTACGACCACAACTCTTCCCGTCACAACCGAATCTCCACAAACACAATCATATCCATTAAATGATATCCCCTCTTTCACGGGCACCCCCGTTACATTAAAATCTACACTGACTTTGTCACACAATCAACCTTCTCTTTGTTGCTTCAGACGACTTACCCAGCCTCCTACTCATCTCCGAGATTATCAAGTGAACCACTCTTTGCCCATCACACGGTATGTTTCTTACTCCAATTTCTCTCCTACTCATTAGAAGTTTGTCCACAACATCTCTCACTTAGTCAAACCAGTTTCTTATGAACATGTTAGCCATGATCCGAAATGGGTTGAAGCTATGCAGACAGAAATTCGAGCTCTTGAAGAAAACAATACATGGACTATGGTTCCCCTTCCTTTTGGTCATCGTCCCATTGGTTGTAAATGGGTATTTAAAATTAAATATCACTCTTATGGTACCGTTGAGCGTTATAGAGCCCGACTTGTTGCAAAGGGTTTTACACAACGTGAGGGCATCGACTACAATGAAACGTTTGCCCCGGTAGCTAAACTCACCACCGTTCGTTGTCTTTTAACCGTTGTTACTGTCCGTAACTAGCATCTTCATCAAATGGATGTCCAGAATGCTTTTCTTCATGGAGAACTCAATGAGGAGGTTTATATGCACCCTCCACCTGGTTATCGTCGACAGGGGGAGACATTTGTATGTCAACTCAATAAATCTTTATACGGTCTCAAACAAGCTTCCCGAAGTTGGTTTCATAAGTTCTCTTCTGCAATTCAAAATATTGGTTTCAAATAGTCAAGGGCCGACTATTCTCTATTCACCAAGGTTCATGATGATTCTTTTACTGCCATATTACTTTATGTCGACGATATGATCATCACATGGAACAATGAAGAGACAATTAATAATCTCAAGAAGTTTCTGAGTTCTTATTTTCGGATTAAGGATCTAGGACCCTTAAAGTATTTCTTTAGGGTAGAATTGCAAGCTCCAAGGCTGGAATTTCCATTTGCCAACGGAAATATACATTAGATATACTAGAAGAAGTTGGTTTACTTGGAGTGAGACCCACCAAATTCCCAATGGAACAAAACCTGAAGTTGAACTCAACCGATAGTGATCTCCTGAAAGAACCAAACTCATTATCGCAGACTAGTTGGAAAACTAATTTACCTTACCATTACGAGACCGGATATCACATATGTTGTCTCTACTCTTAGTCAGTTTATGCAACTACCAAGAAGGCCACACCTCCATGATATACATCGCCTTCTTCGGTATCTAAAAGAGGCATCAGGTCAAGGTCTACTTTTTCCGTCACTTGGTCAATTGAAATTAGTTGGATATTGCGATGCAGATTGGGGTAGAGGCTCAACTACACGGCGGTCAGTCATAGGGTATTGTATATTTCTTTGGAATGCACTTGTTTCTTGGAAAAACAAGAAACAAACAATAGTTTACAGGTCCTCAGCATAAGCAAAATACAGGTCTATGACAGCTATCACTTGTGAACTTACTTGGCTAAAGTACTTACTACAGGATTTACATGTTGATCATCCTGAGCCTGCACGGTTGTTTTGTGACAATCAAGCAGCCCTACACATTGCACCGAATCCGGTTTATCATGAACGTACTAAACACATTGAATTAGATTACACACAATTAGAGAACGAATACAAAATGGGGAGATTAAAACTACTTACATACCAACAGGGAAACAAATTGCAGATATTTTCACAAAGCCGTTGGAACAAGTCATTTTTCAATCACATCTTGGCAAGTTGGGAATTCTTGACATTCACTCTCCAACTTGAGGGGGAGTATTAAAGGAAATAATCTTTCGGTGATCTAGCATATCTATCTATGATCCATATATACCAATCTATGATTTGGTATAATGGAGATTTGGAGCAATTATGGGCAAACAATCTGGAGTTTCTGGTTTCGAATGATTGTAGACATTTATAGTGTAATTAGATAGCAATCATAATATCTTCCTAGAATATCAGAATATCTTCTTATAATAGATTTTTATTTTCTTGTATAAAGCTCTTGCGTATCTGTACACATTAACATATACACAATATACAAAAAAATTCTCCATCTTGTTTCTTTCTTTCTCGTCTACCAATTTTCACATGAACGCCCCAATTGAAATGGGTGTATATGAGCAAACTAAGCACAGAGGATTGGGCACATTTTAGCATGAGTGTAATATATACATGTATTGATACGTGTTACGTTGTCTGATTCATAACATTTTTCAAAAGAATCAATACTATTACCTAGTATCATTTGGTACCCACTTTTAAACTATACCCACTTTTAAACTAATATTATCTGATTCAACACATTGTTACCGCAACTGAAATTGATATATTACGGGAACCATTGATAGATTCCAATATCAAAATTAATTTTCTAAAGTACTTGTTGAAGCATATGGCATGTGCAATTGAGGCATGTCCTTTTCTATTGTGTCTAAAGATTCAAACGACATGAAGAACAAAAGTGTATATGGTAAAATATGAATGTTGTTCAGGAGTGGGTGGAGGAGGCTAGGCTAGGGGTAGATGCCAAACCTTCCCATACAAGCAGTAGAATCTAAATTTGCCTTTTATTTCCATGGGGACCACTAAAGCACCAATAATTTAACCTTAGGGACATCACATGCCTCACACCTTTCCCTCAATTTTCAGTTCTTTGCCTAGAAAACAACAAATTATGAAATGAATGTTTAAGTTGTTCAAACAAATAACGTTATCTCATACATTTAAGTTTGATAGTGTACTTGTTATTTTTCATTTTTTACCTTTAATGTAGACGAAGATATGATTTATGTCTTTCATAGGTTGTTTGTTTATTAGGGTATGCTTGGTTTGTATTTCTGGAAATAATTTTTTGTTTTCTGAAAATTGAAAATCAGAAAATATATAAAAAAATTGTTTAATTGAGTTTTCTGAAAACTGTTTTCAGAAAATTCAGTTATAAAAATATTTATTTTCAGATAATTCATTTTTATTGTTATCAAAAAACAGTTTTTAAGATTTTCAAAAAAAAATTTAAAGATATAAACCAAGCAAACCATTTCCCTCGTTTTTTTTATAGTGGAAGACTGATTCAATTAATCCAAGTACTCGCGCACAATATTCCTCAAGTAGAGCTTATACCTTTGATTTCCCCTTTCAAACTGATGGAAGCTCAACACAACTGATTCAATTATTCCAAGGCTCATGGTTGGTTCGAAGTAACTTACTTATATACCGCTTGGTTCATAATGCTTACATAAGCACCGATACTTGTTCGTAACTCACACTGATATTATCTGAATAAGTTACACTTACACCATTACTGCAATCGCAACCAATACGAATTTGAGATGCTACTGGTGTTCTTGTTGATATGTAATGTGATAGAACCTTAGTATGTAGTGTAATAGAACCTTCAAAAATGGCCGGCCCAATAATATTAGCCATTATGGGCCCCCACAGTTGTGTAGTTCCCATGGGACCATAAAGTTCACAATACACAAACTGGCCTAGTGCAACGACCCATAAACTGGTAGGTCAAATAATGGTAATTGGGCCCAATGGGTCATTGATACACAGTCCGAAAGGACCGAAACACTTTGCTAATCAAAATAAGTAGAGAAAAGGTCATATATATATATACATAAAGAAATAATATCTCGCTTGCTAGCTCACATAAAATATTTAAAATCTTTTTGGGGCAAAATACAATCATTTTCATACACTTAATTCTATCCTTTGAATTGATGCAAAGTCATGTTATTGTGTGTACTTCTTTTAAAATTATGAAGAAGGAGAAAGTAATGACCATTAATATTAAAATTGTCTCTCTGTTTTCCACGCATCATAAGTTCATAACATTACTTCTTGTGCTCAAAGTTGAAAATGTTTGGTGGACTTTTTTTGTTTTTTTTCTATATAAAAAGTTCAAAAACTCATACTTTTTTTTATAGGGTTATTATTAGTAAACACTCATATGGTTTCATTTTGCATCAATTAATCCCCCTCCATTCCAAAAAAACCCCTTATATTTATCAAATTGTATCAACTTATCCTCTTCCCTATAATTTTGGACAAAAATACTCCTGAAAGTAAATGAGTTTATTGATAAATGATTTTTTATATAGGTAAGTTGCACTTTCATCCATATTGTTAATATAAATTATACTTTGACCCCTCAACTAAATTTTGAGATGTGAAATGACTAAATTACCCCTAAATATGTGTGAGGACCTACTTACCAACCCATAAAAATGTGAAAAGACCAACTTACCCTCCTTTTACAAAAAATATATATATTTCAAAAGAAAAAAATCAAAATATATATATTTTTGGAAAAAAATATATTTTGGAGAAAATATAAATATTTCGGGAAAAATATAAATATTTCAAAATATATATTGGGTTAACTTCATTTACACCCCCTCATATTTGCTTTTACTTCAATTACACCCCTCAGATTTGAGAATCTTCATTTACACCCCTTCAGGCATGACATCATTCTGATTTTTTTTAAAAATACCTAAACTACCCTCAATGAGTTAACTAGGTGGTGTTTGGAAAGAAGGATATAACTTTTATCAATTTGACCCCCTCCCATTTCTAAAAATCCAAAAATAAATATAAAAAAATATTTAAACATAATTCTAAAATTTTTAAATAATTTAACATAAATTTATCAAAAAAATTATTTCTCTTTTTTAAGAGTTTAAATTTATATTTTAAACTAAAATATTAGATCAAAATTTATTATATACACAAATTATTCAATTACTTCACATATTCAATTTTTACATATTCAATTACTACACAGATTATATATATATTGAAAAGTTTGAATCTCGTATATATCTCGTATATATATATATATATATTGAAAAGTTTGAATCTCATATAAAATAACTGATTATTTATTGAAATTAAAATTAATAAGTATATAATGATGTATTTATTAGAATGAAGTGAACAAATATATATTGATTATTAGAATGAAGTAGAAAAAAGTAAAATTATTAAATGTACATATATTTATGAGATATTTATTGAAATTAATATATTATATTAGTGTGTATAAATGTATTGATTATTGGAACGAAGTATATATAAATTATAATAGATTTATCGAAAGTAAGAAAGACAAAAAAAAATGAATAACATATAAAAAAATGGGAAATTATAAGGTGATATATTGATTTAATGAATAGTAAACTTAAATTCTATGATGTATTTATTGAAACTATATATATATGTAGAGATATACATACATATATATATATATATATATATATACGAAAATGCTCTCTTGATAACCATACTCACTTTTCATATTGACCGTTAGATGTGATTGACATAAATAAATGAGTTACTGTTTAAAATTTAAGAATCATATATAATAGTCATTATAAAAAGTGAGTATGCTTATCTTGCTCCCTAGGGAGCAAGAGAACATTACTCTTTCTCTCTCTATATATATATATATATATCTTCATCTTCCCTTCGCAAGAAGCAGAACTGCATCGTCCAAATGGAAGAAGCCCTAGCCCTAGGCAAAACCCTAAACAAGGAATAGGAATACGTCATCCGCTCCAAGCCCTCCGTCTCTGCCTCTATTGACAAGCTCGAGAAGCTATGGCAACCCCTCTTCGCCGTCGTCGCCGACGAAATCAACCTCACCCTCCAATGCCACCATGTTGATAAAGAGACTGTCACGGCGGTGGAGCACCAATTGGACCACCACGAGGGACTTGGATTTGATTTCGTTGTTGGGGAGTTTAATGGTTTCGAGGCCGGTTGATTCGAGTATTTCACACAAGAATGCTCTGAGGGTGGCGGTTGGGGGTGGGGTGATTAGGGTTAGGGTTAGGTTTGAGGATTGTTTGGATATGATGATAAAATTATTTGGAATTAGGTTTGATCTTGTTTGGATACTTGGATTATCATGGAATTAAATTAATTTAAGTTTGTTTGGCTTAAGGGCATTTAGGACATTTCATACAAAAATTTACTGACAAGGTGTGTAAATGAAGATTTGTAAATCTGAGGGGGTGTGATTGAAATAAAAACAAACCTCAGTGGGTGTAAATGAAGTTAACCCATATATATATTGTATATTTTTCAAAAAATATATATTTTATGAAATATTTATATTTTTTGAAATATTTATATTTTTCCCAAAAAATTGTTTTCCAATTTTATTTATATATATATATATATATTTTTTTTTTTTGAATTTTTTTTTCAAAATATATATATTTTGCAAAATGAGGGTAGGTTGACCTTTTCACATCTTTATAGGTTGACAACTAGGTCTTCACGTATATTTAGGGATAATATAGTCATTTCACATCTCAAAATTTGATTGAGTGGTCAAAAGTAAAACAAGATGGGGTGAAAGTATAATTTACTTCAAAAATATGGGATGAAAGTGTAATTTACTCATAAAAAAATCATTTATAAGTAAACCTCGGGGGTATTTTTGTCCCTAATTGTAAAAAAAGGGATAAAGTGATATAATTTGATAAGTGCATGGAGGTTTTCTGAAACAGAAGAGGGTTAGTTGATACAAAATGAAATCATAGGGGGTTTACTAATAATAGTCTTTTTATATATATTATGTTAATTTAAGGAGTAATTGTGTAATTGATGGGGTCTTTTTTTTTTTTGATAACCGTGATATTCGGATCACCTTACGTGCATCTCGACTAATTCACGGGACTCGTGTAAGATGACTCTCCACATAAATTGGGTAAAGCTCGGACTATATTCGCGGTCGTAGCCCTAATAAATTATTTGCACCTAGTAAAAATCGAACATGAAACCTAATGCTTCTTGAGACACTAAATTCAAAGTCTTTTTCGACTAGGTCAATCCGATCCCGGTCGGGTTAATTGACGGGGTCTTTTCCTTTAAATATAATTTACTAATGTGCAATATGTATGTGGGGCTACATGGGATTAATGTTTCAACTTGATAAAAGCCTATCATGTACATACATGTTTTGCATCCATTGGCGGCTGGTGAAAGGTGGGATGGATGAAAGTTGAAAGTTGAAAGTTTGAAAGTTGAAGGGATTGTTTGATTTTTATTCTTTGTCTTGTTTTTGCTTTCTTTTAAAAATCAAATGAACTTTGATTTTTATAATTTAAGACTAAATATATTTTTTAGGTAGGTTTCGCATTTTACTACACATTTTTTTTTCTCTCTTTTTATATATATATAATGAAGGGTGGACCCCGCTGACCACTATTCTTTACTCTCTCTATTTCTATATAGGATAATTTGCACTAACACCCCTTGAGGTTTGCATCTATATATATTTTCAAAAACATATAAATTCGAAATATATATATATATATAATTTGAAAAATATATAAATTTGAATATATATATATATTTTTAAAAAAATTCAAAATATATATATTTTCAAAAACAAAATTCAAAAAATTATATAATTTCGAAAAACATATAATCATTTCAAAAAATATGTATATTTTCGAATTTATATATATTTCAAATTATATATATTCGAATTATATATATATATTTCAAATTTTATATATTTTTTGAAATTTATATATGTTTTTCGAAATTATATAATTTTTTGAATTTTGTTTTTGAAAATATATATTTTTTGAATTTTTTTTTGAAATATATATATATTCGAATTTATATATTTTTCAAATTTTATATATATATTTTCGAATTATATATATATTTCAAATTTTATATATTTTTTTGAATTTTTTATATATATTTTTGAATTTATATATGTTTTTCGAAATTATATAATGTTTTGAATTTTGTGTTTGAAAATATATATATTTTGAATTTTATATATATTTTTTGAAATATATATATTTGAATTTAAATATTTTTCAATTTATATATATATTTTTCGAATTTTATATATATTTTTTTATTTTATATATATTTTTTGAAATTTATATATATTTTTCGAAATTTATATATTTTATTCTAATTTTATATATTTTTTTCAAAATTTAAATATTTGTTTTTGAATTTTATACATTTGTTTTTAATTTTATATATTTTTTCGAATTTATATATATGTTTTTCAAAATTTTATATATTTGGGGTTGGGGCATAAAGGTCATTTCACATTATCCTTAATATTTTCGAATTTTATGAAGGGTATTTTGGTCATTTGGGGTGTCATGACAAGCAAAACCAAACCTCAGGGGGTGTTAGTGCAAATTACCCTTCTATATCTATATATATAATTCATGGTGGGCCCCGCTGGCCACTGCTCTTTACAAAACCACACAAGATCAAACAAAACCAGTCAAGACCAATATAGCCAGACAAAACCAGACCAGACCACTTTTCAAACGGGCCCTGAAAGTTGAAACAGAATTGTTAGTAGGGTGCACGGTTCGCTTCGTTTAATGTGTTATTTCGGTTCTTAAAAATAGGGTAATTTGCAGCCACACCCCCTGAGATTTGCATTTATTTCACCTAGATGGAGATTCTCGGAATTTTGACACAAACACTCCCTGAGGTTTGGTTTTGCTTGCCATGACACCCCAAATGATGAAAATACCCTTCACAAAATTCCAAAATATTAAGGGTAATGTGAAATGACCTTTATGCCCCAACCCCAAATATATAAAATTTCGAAAAAGATATATATAAATTCAAAAATATATATAAAATTCGAAAAAATGTATAAAATTCGAAAACAAATATTTAAAATTTGAAAAAAATATATAAAATTAGAATAAAATATATAAATTTCGAAAAATATATATAAAAAATTCAAAAAATTATATAATTTCGAAAAATATATATAAATTTCAAAAAATATATAAAAAATTCAAAACAATATATATAATTTGAAAAATATATAAATTCGAATATATATATATATATATTTCAAAAAAAATAAAAAATTCAATATATATATATTTTCGAAACCAAAATTAAAAAAATTATATAATTTCGAAAAAAATATATAAATTTCAAAATATATATAAAAAATTCAAAAAAATATATAAAATTTAAAATATATATAATTCGAAAATATATATATATATATAATTTGAAAAATATATAAATTTGAATATATATATATATATTTCAAAAAAAATAAAAAAAATCAAAATATATATATTTTCAAAACCAAAATTCAAAAAATTATATAATTTCGAAAAAAATATATAAATTTCAAAATATATATATATAATTCAAAAAAGAATATAAAACTTGAAATATATATATAATTCAAAAATATATATATATAATTTGAAATATATATAAATTCGAATATATATAATTCGAATATATATATATATATATATATATATATATAATTTGAAAATATATATATATCAAAAAACAATATACATATTTTTTAAAATTTATATATGTTTTCCGAAATTATATAATTTTTTGAATTTTGTTTTTGAAAATATTTATATTTTGAATTTTTTTATTTTTTTTGAAATATATATATATATATTCGAGTTTATATATTTTTCAAATTATATATATATATTTTTGAATTATATATATATATTTTGAAATTTATATATGTTTTTCAAAATTATATAATTTTTTGAATTTTGTTTTTGAAAAAATATATATTTTTTATTTTTATTTTTTTGAAATATATATATATATATTTTCGAATTATATATATATTTCAAATTTTATATATGTTTTTGAATTTTTTATATATATTTTGAAATTTAATTATGTTTATCGAAATTATATAATTTTTTGAATTATATATATATATTTTGAATTATATATATTCGAATTTAAATATTTTTCAAAAAATATATATATTTTTATTTTATATATTTTTTTCGAAATTTATATATATTTTTCGAAATTTATATATTTTATTCTAATTTTATATATTTTTTTCAAATTTTAAATATTTGTTTTCGAATTTTATACATTTTTTCGAATTTTATATATATTTTTGAATTTATATATATATTTTTCAAAATTTTATATATTTGGGGTTGGGGTATAAAGGTCATTTCACATTACCCTTAATATTTTGGAATTTTGTGAAGGGTATTTTCGTCTTTTGGGGTGTCATGGCAAGCAAAACCAAACCTCAGGGGGTGTTTGTGTCAAAATTTCAAAAATCTGCATCTAGGTGGAATAGATGCAAACCTCGGGGGTGTGGCTGCAAATTACCCTTCTATATCTATATATATAATTCATGGTGGGTCTCGCTGACCACTATTCTTTACTCTCTTTTTCTATATATATATATATATATAATTCATGGTGGGCCCCGCTGGCCACTACTATTTACAAAATCACAGAAGACCAAACAAAACCAGTCAAGACCAATGAAGACCAATATAGCCAGACAAAACCATACCAAACCACTTTTCAAACAGGCCCTGAAAGTTGAAACAGAATTCTTTTATATATATATTTGTTTCAAAATATATATATTTTTGAATTTTATATATTGTTTTTGAATTTTATATTTTTTTTTCAAATTTTATATATTGTTTTCGAAATTTATATATATTTTCGAATTTTATATTTTTTATTCGAAATTTAATATATTGTTTTTGAATTTTATATATTTGTTTCGAATTTTAATTTTTTTTTTAAATTTAATATATATTTTTTGAATTTTATATATTTGTTTCAAATTTTTATATTTTTTTAAAAATTTATTATATATATTTTTTTGAATTTTATATATATATTTTATTTTATATATATTAATTAACCCTTAAAATATATATATATATTTTTGTAAGGGTAAAATTGTAATTTTACAATGGGGACAGGTAAATTACACCCAATTAGGATCGTTTAGGGTTTTTTTATTCATGGGGCAATAGTTGAGGGGGGTTTTATACACTTATTAATATATTATATTCTTATAAAGTTATAACTAATAAAATTAATATATATAATTTATAAATATAAACAAGAATATTACAATAATAAAAAATAGGGTAAATAGCTTAAACCCCCCCTCAATTTTACTCTCTTTCCCTACTATACCCCCTCAACTATGAAATAAGCTTAAAACCCCCAAAAGTTTCATAAAATGTTGCACCAATGGCTTGCCTTCAATTTTTTTTACCCTTTTACCCTCCAAACTTTTTGTATTTCCACCTTACCTTTAATTCTATCCTTACTATTATTTTTCTTAATTCTTTATATTACAAAAATATTATTTCTTTAAGTTAGAATATTAATTATGCCATTTACCTTTAATGTATTAGACTAAATATACTCTCAAATGTTTTTTTTTTGTAAGTTTTAATTATTTTATTTGTAAATCAATTAACTTGTTATTAAATTTTAGTTTGATTTAAATCATAAAACTCAATCCTAATTAATATATTCATAAATAAATAACAATTTATGAATATATTTTTATGAAAAGAAAGTTTCATTTGGGCAAAAAAAAATTTTAATTAGGATAATGAGTTTTATGATTTAAATGAAATTAAGTTTTATTGGAAAATGATATATATTTTGGAATATATATATAATTCGTCAAAAATATATATTTTTCGAATTGTTTTAAAAAATTATGAATTTTTTCCAAAAAAGAAAATTTTTGGGAAAAATATATATTATGTTCCAAAATATGATTTTTTCCGAAAAATAATTTTTTTCAGAAAAATATATATTATTTTCCGAAATATATATTTTTTATATTTTAGAAAATAATGTATATTTTTCATTAAAAAATCATAATTTTTAAAACAATTCAAAAAATATATACTTTTGACGAATCATATATATATATATATTCCGAAACATATATCATTTTCCAATATATATATTCCAAAATATACATATTTTTTCAAAAAATAAATTTTTTGAAGGTTTGATTTCACTAAACCCTCTTATACTATTGATGGTAGTTTAAGTATTATGACTCAAAATCATATTTTGGAACATAATATATATTTTTCTCAAAAAAATAATTTTTCGGAAAAAATTCATATTTTTGAAAATAATATATATTTTTCTCAATAAAAAATATTTTTTAGAAAAAATCATATTTTGGAACATAATATATATTTTTCCCAAAAAAATTATTTTTTGGGAAAAAATTAATATTTTTTAAAAGAATTCGGAAAAGATATATTTTTAACGAATTATATATATATTCCGAAATATATATTATTTTCCAATATATATATATATTCCGAAATTATATATTTTGTTCAAAATATATATATTGTTTTCATAAATTGGATTTATTTATGAATATATTAATTAGGATTGAGTTTTATGATTTAAATCAAACTAAAATTTAATACCAAGTTAATTGATTTACAAATAAAATGATTAGAACTTATTAAAAAAATATATATATTTGAGAGTATATTTAGTCTAATACATTAAAGGTAAATGACATAATTAATATTGTAACTAAAAGAAATAATATTTTTGTAATTTAAAGAATTAAGAAATATAATAGTAAGGATAGGATTAAAGGTAAGGTGGAAATACAAAATATTTGGAGGGTAAAAGGGTAAAAAAATTTGAGGGCAAACCCATGATGCAAGAAAATGAAAGTTGAGGGGGGTATAATTAATTAAGGGGGTATAGTAGAGAAAGAGAAGAAAGTTGAGGGGTATTTTTAGCTATTTACCCTAAAAAATATATATATAAGAAAAATGATTCGGTTCCCAATTGGTTCATTTGGACAATGTTAAGAATCGAAACCAAATTTAAAATTTTGATTTTTTAATTTTTGAAACCGAAAGCAGAAACGATCCACTTTAAAACCAAACCCATCCATCAATTCTAGTTTGGTCCCGTTCTTCAGTCTTTGCACACCCTGCTTGTTAGGACAACTGTAGTCATTTTCCCATTTTTCTTTAATAGTGGACCTGCTCCTACTTGACATCGATGGACTTTCATGGAAATTAACTTAGAAAATCAAAATCAAAATTAGTCAGACCTTGCTCTTTTTCAATTGATTGAAGAAAACATCGTGTGAGGTCTTAGACCCAAATTTTCATATACAGAAATACACATATATGTACTTCGTATATATAAATACACGTACATGTATATTAAGGGCATGTTTGATAGAGTTGTGTTTATGTTGAAATAAATAAAAAATACATTTTTTTTTTGTTTATTCATCCAAAAACATAAGTATGTTTGGTAGGGATGTTTTTTGGATCGAAATTAAAAAATTAAAAATCAATAATTAATATTATAAATAATAAATATAATATAATATAATAAAAAAATGAATACAATAATAATAAATAAATATAATAATAAAAAATGGACTAAATAGTAAATTAATAAAATAAATAATAAATTACATAAAAAATATTTAAAAATATAATAAAAATAATAAATAATAAACAAAATGAAATAAATAATAATAATAAATAATAAGTAAATATAATAACAAATAAATACTTCATAATAATAATAAAAAATGAGTATAATAATAATAAATTAATATTAAATTAATAAAATATATTTTTAAATAATTAAAAATGAATAAATAATGAAATAATAATAATAAATAAATAGAATATATTTATAAATTAATAAATAATAATATAAATAATAAAATAATAAAATATATTATAAAGTGAAGAAATAATAAAGAAAGAAAAATAATAATACATAAATAAATATTGTTGCTCTAGGAGTTAAAAAACACCAAATTTTGGTTTTTTCATTTTGTACTAAAAGGGGCATGTGTTTATTTAATATAGTTTGAAAACACAAACATAAAAAATTCAACCAAATATGTGTTTTAAACTAAAACCCACAAACATAAACAAAAATAGATCAACCAAACATACCCTAAGTTGTTGTGCATGTGGGGTATTTGAGGTTAAAAGAGG
The DNA here is from genome assembly GCA_963922005.1 of Cornus suecica. Classification (NCBI taxonomy): domain Eukaryota; kingdom Viridiplantae; phylum Streptophyta; class Magnoliopsida; order Cornales; family Cornaceae; genus Cornus; species Cornus suecica. The sequence goes on along the minus strand of OY998238.1, from coordinate 5,753,976 downwards.
TTGATTTATTATTTAGTTGCATTGATAAGAAGAAGAAGAGAAGGGAAAAAAAAACACAGGAAAGAAGAAAAGGAATAAACAAAATAAGATGAAGATGGGGGGATCATTCTTGATTGTTCAACGTTGCCATTTGCCAACTCCATGGACCACACTGACTTATAGTAGTCTCACTTTATCCTAACTCGAAACGAGAATGACAACACTTTCTTTATCTATACCAAAAATGATATATATCTATATTTATTTTCAGTATTTTAGTATTTATATTTAAAATTTTAGATGTGAATTTAATTAAATTATTATTATAATTTTAAGGGTAAAGTAAAAAAAAAAACCTTCAACTATTACCTATGAGCAAGAAACACCTCTTATGTATCAATTTAATGCAATTAAGGACACCAATTAATTAAAAGATACATTTACCCCTAAATTAAATAAAAAATCACAAATTTATAAATTTAGCAATAAATGGGTTTCTAACATAAATTATGTATATGAGTTTCTCTCTCTACTCTCTATAAACCCATTTGCCCCATTCTCTCACATTTTATGCACACATATTATCCATGGGACCATATGAATATATAAAATAAAAAATTGAAAGAAAATTGTATAGATATAGATTATAGATATAGTTTTAGCAATAAATAAGTTTCTAACATAAACTTATTATATGGATTTGTCCTTTTTCACTAGAGTTTTATGCACACATATATATCCATATCAATATATAAAAAATAAAATTGTATAGATATAGATAGAGATAAAGAAATATAAATTATAGATATAATTTTAGCAATAAATGAGTTTTCAACATAAACTCATTCTTTGGGTTTCTCTCTAGAAACACATTTGTCACTTTAGTTTTACTCACGATTTTTGTTTGTGTGTGTATATAGGTGTATATATATATAAGAGATTTCAGTATGGGTAAAAAAATATTTTTGTAGTGAAAATTCTGTCGGAGTGGGTACATTGCATTTAATTGACATAGTTATGGTGTTTTTGTTGATTTTATAATTACAGGTGGTTTCTTGCTCATTAAGTAATAGTTGAGAGTTTTTTTTTTTTTTTGCACTTTACCCTAATTTTAAATTTAAGTAAAATTCTATTTGGGCTAATTAAACTTAAATTCATGAATATCTATTTGATTAGGTAGTTATATATCCTAATAAAATACAAACTATTGAAGAATTTCAGTATTTATATTTAAATTTTAGATGTGAACTTAATTGAATTATTATTTTAACTATAAATTCAAGTAGAATTTTATTTGGACTAATATAGTCAATTAAGTAGTTATATATCTTAATAAAATACAAATTATTAAATTATTACAACACAATTAGGGTGCGTTTGGTTAGCATGAACTAACTAGAAAAGAAAGGAACATAATCTTTTTAAAAAACAATTTAGAATTTGGTTAGCTGGAAATGAAATTTTTTGGGAAAACTAACTTTCCTTATCACCTAAATTTTCTCCAAAAAATTTCACACATAAAACACTGAAAATGTTTTACTTTCTCGTAAAAACAATTTATTTTTTGAGTAACGTTACTCCCCTAGTTAGTTATTTATATAATATTGGATTCATTGAATTGTACAGATATCATCATAAGTATCTCATTACATATCATAGATAGATAAAAATACATATTTTATACTTGGACTTCTATTGAGGATTATCTCCAACTCACCAATGGTTTATAATTTTAGGTATTTTATTTTCTTAGTACTCTTTTAAATAAATAATTAAAAAGTATATATTAACTTCTATGCTCGATTTTTTTAGTAACTTTTATTTTACTTTTAGCAGTGATACACATAAGCTCCATCACACTTTGTAATTTGTTGTAGTAGAGTCAGACTTTATATTATCATTATTTCTTTTTACTAATATTTTTATAATTTTATATATTTCTTTCATCTACAAATTTATATAAAGCTTTTATCCTCTTGGTTTTCATCAAATTATTTGTATCACTTATACATGCTTATCACATATTTAAATAAGGATAGTTTTGAAAATACAAATTATTTTCTTTTTCATTTCATGCTATCCAAACTCACAAAATAACGTTTTCTCACATTTTTCTTCAAAATATTCCTTCTAACCAAATGCATAATGGAAAGTTGATTTTCCTTTTATTTTCATTTCATTTTCTTTCACTTTCACTTTCCATCTCATTTCCGTCTAACCAAACGGACCCTTAGTATCTATCTGATTAACTAGTTCTATATCCCAATAAAATACAAACTATTAAATATCATTTCAACTATAATTTAATTTTAATCATCTTTATATTTAAACTCTAAAATTTTAGATGTGAATTTATAAATTAAATTAGAATAAAAAGTCCTAAAAATCTCTATCCCTAAAATCTAATTTAAAAATTATACTAAATTATATTAAATATATAAATTAAACATATAATTATAATAGGATACTAGGATTTTTAATTATTTTTAATATTATAGTCTAACTAGGATTATAATTAAATAATTCACCTCCACCACCCATCACCATCGATGACTAACTCTGACCACCGGCCACCACCACCGACCATCACCACCAGCCACCGACCACCGTCGAGTTGTCTACCATCGACTCCACCACTACTATCGGTTACCGCCCATCTCCACCGACCATCGCTTCCACATCTTGTTGCCGGCAACCATTATCATTAACAAAAAATTGTAGACATGATTTTGTATTTATTATTTATAAAATAATAATGCATAAATACTATTTATGTTTATCATAAACGGATAAACGTTAATAGTTACCAAATAAGTAAAGCTTTAAATAGAGTAGAGGTCGATAAATTTTAGCGTATGTTTTCCGTGGGTCCCACTGAAGTCTGGTTCTGATGTGATACATGCAACCATCCGATCTGGAAAACACTATCCTCTATTCTCATCCCATGTCCAAATTCGAAAAAGTGGGACCCACACTGCCTCGTCATTCAAAAGTTTTCTGAGATTTCGATTTGTTTTTTAAAAAGGAAGAGAAATATGAAAGTCCAATTCAAATAAGACAAGTTTTGGATAGATTATTAGTATTGCTACGTTATCTTTACAATTGTGATAACCTTTTCGATTATAAAGTACCCTTTAAAACCAATTACCTACCATTCTTTAAAACCAATTACCTACCATTCTTTGTGCCATCACTACACAACTTTATATAACTATGTATATATAAAGGGTTAACTTCAAAAATCCATATACTATTCAATTTAATTAATTAATTCTTACTTTGTTCATTTTGTCTCATATATTATCCAATTTTATCACTATGTCCCCTCCTCCTTACATTTTGAGTCAAAATATTTAAATTACTCTCCCTTAATACTATAAGGGGTTTAGTAAAATCCATCCTTAAAAAATTTATTTTTCAAAAATAAATTATATTTTCGTAGAAATTATAAATTTCAAAATATATATATATTTCCGAAAATACGATTTTTTGCGAAAAATATATATTATGTTCCAATATATGATTTTTTTACGAAAAATATTTTTTTTGTGAAAAATATATATTATGTTCCAAATATTATTTTTTTTTGCAAAAAAGTATATATTATATTCCAAAATATGAATTTTTTCCGAAAAATATTTTTTTTGCGAAAAATATATATTATGTTCCAAAATATGAATTTTTTCCAAAACATAATTTTTTTGCAAAAAAACATATATTATGTTCCAAAATATGAATTTTTTCTGAAATTTTTTTTCAAAAAATATATATTATATTCCAAAATATGATTTTTTCTGAAAAATATTTTTTTGTGAAAAAGTATTTATTATGTTTCAAAATATGAATTTTTTTCCGAATTTTTTTTTTTTTGCAAAAAAATATATATAATGTTCCAAAATATGATCTTTTCCGAACAATAATGTTTTTGCGAAAAATATATAATATTGTGTTCCAAAATATGATTTTTTTCCAAAAAATATATATTATTTTTTCCGAAATAATTCATATTTTGGAAAATAATATAATCCCTCCGAAAAATATTTTTTTTGCAAAAAATATAAATATTTTTGAATTTATAATTTTTGCGAAAAATATAATTAATTTTCGAAAAATAATTTTTTAAAATGGTTGATTTCACTAAACCCCCTTATACTATTGAGGGTAATTTAGGCATTTTGACTCAAAATGTGAGGTTAGGGGAATAATGATGAAATTGAATAGTATAGGGGGCAAAGTGGACACAATGGGGGTTAGTTGATTAAACTGAATAGTATAGGGGAGTTTCTTGAAATTAACCCATATATAAATTGGGTTAACTTTATTTAGACTCCTGAGGTTTACTTTTAACTTCAATCACACTATCTCAGATTTGAATATTTTCAATCACACCCCCTCATGGTGTGAAATGTCTAAAATACCCTTATATCAAACACTTCTTAAATCAATTTAATCTCTAAACCAAACACCCCCTAAAATGAATTTAACCCTCAAACCAAACACCCCAACCCCAGGGTGATCAAATAAAGGAGTGTAATTAAAGTTAAAACAAACATCAGATGGTGTAAATGAAGTTAACCCATATAAATTTGAAACCAATAATTTATCCACTGCAAGGTGATCATATATTTTAGATAATAAAAAGCCAAGAGAATTAATTTAAGGAGAGAAATGAAAATAAAAATGGATTGGACCAAGTTTGTATTAATGTTGGAAGTGAAGCACAAATGGAAAGTATCATGCTATTTTGTTTGCTCCAAAAAATATTCGTCACCGGTCGGATAGTAGGGTCGATAATATTTTTTATATTTGTAGGGTGCGGGCGTGCCAGAACCGGTGACGGAGTTCAACCTGTTCAGAAGGAATTGATTTTCGTCACTTTTGAACATGTGGAATAGAATCATGCGATTTACAAGAGAGAACCCAACTCTCGTGAAAGGTTCTAATTGCCTCAACAAATAGGACTTTTGGGTAACCGAAAGAAATCGCAAAAGGAATTGAAAGAACGAATGCTGATAAATTAAATTGTATGAAAGTAAAGATTTGCAAGGAATTGAAAGAGACTTAAAGATTGACAAGAAAATAAAGTTGACTGTGAAATTGAAAAGAGTTGATAATAAAATAAAATATAATGAAAAAAATGTTATTGTAGCAGAAACATTATATATTTGGTCGGGACCCTAAAACAGAGGTTTATGTACATTATTTATAGCCCTAAAAATTTGTGAAATATAACCTATAGATAAATAATTAATAAACTAAAAGATAAATAACCTAAATCTTAATCCTACCTAAACACTAATATAAACTTTAATTTAAATTCTTCAAAAGTGTCCAACATTCTAAAAACACTTCAAACTTGGTTGGCAAGAATTTCAGGTGGGCTTCATTTAATTTTCTGGCCCAACTTCATGCCCATTTCGCAACCCAATTTTGGCCCATTTTCGGCCCAATTTTATAACCCAATTTTGGCCCATTTTGCAGCCCAATTTGGGCCATATTTCAGCCCAATTTTGGGCCAAATTTTGGCACAGTTTTGGGCCAGATTTGTGTCATATCTTGCCTTGTCATGTGTTGGCTCATTTAGGATGCAAACAGTGTCCCCCAATTCCAACACCATTTTGCTTCAAAAATATGGTTGTTGGAATTTTTCTTTAACCAAAATGATGTCAACACTTAAAACTTTAAACTCTTGTAGTGGGAAAAAAAATACGATCGGTCAGAATTAAACAATTGTGCAAAGTCATGTTAATCGATTTTATTGTCGTTTCCATTCAAAAAATGACACAATACCCATTGAAAATTTCTCACAACAATTGTTCTTGAAAGTTTATATTTTTTTTATAATTTCAGTTGTATTGGCTGAAATTATAAAATACGAAGTTTCGCCTTCAATCAGATTTTTCTCATAAGCCGAAACTCAACTATTTTCAGCCGATTTAAAGCCAATTTTAGTCGTTAGAGGTCTGATATTAGCCGTTGTAATTGTGATATCAGCCTCTGCAATTTCAGCCGTTGCATCACTGGTTTCGGCTACCGCAAATTCTGCCAATTTTTCTGTCACTCTAATTCTAGCCAGATTTTTACTACTGCCCGAAAGCCTACCAATTGGATGAGTTTCGGTCAATCCTTTTTTGTTTAGATTAGTATCGATTGCCTTGTTTTTACCCTCATCAGCCCCAGACATTTTGGTGTCAACAAAAGAGGTTTCGGCTAGAACCTTTGTTTTTGCCAAAACTTTAATTTCCGCAATAGTGATTTTTTTTTCAATCGACGGTGGTTTTTGTGAACTGGCCGGCGGCTGCCCCCCGAGTCTAGAATGATGGATTGACATACTTGATAGATTCACATATATTTTCTTCATCAAATCGTAAACCTCCTAAAGTATCTGTTTTACTTCAGAACAAACTTGTGCTATCTGCGCATGATGCGCTTCTGCATCGGCATAATACATTTTCTTCTCATTACAATACGCTTTTCTTTCTTGAATCGATACCCTCAACTGCTGTAGGGTTTCACCATAAACTATTTGTGGTGACATGTCGCAATTCTCTCGGCTACCTACTGGGGTTCTACCGGGCGTGCCAAAATATGTTCGCTCCAAAAAATATTCATCACCGGTCGGATAGTAGGAACGATAATATTCTTCATATCTGTATGGTGTGAGCGTGCCAGAATCGGTGACAGAGTGTTTGCTCTAAAACTAAATTGGTCAAAGAATTATGCCGAATATATTTTTCGTAAATCACGGGCGTGCCAGAGCCAAATGACGTGGCTCAAAAGATTCAAGACAAACAAATAATCGTCTCTTTTGAATATATTTTACGAATCAGGCGATTACACGAAAGATAACAAAAAATCGTGTGTAAAGGTTATTCTGTCTTAATCAAGAAGACTTTTGGTAACTAATAAATTATACTACGAAAACTGGAATTAAATGAATGAAAATTGCGAAACAATAATTTAAAGATATTAGTAAAGTAAATTTTGCAAGAAAGTAAAATAATGATACTACTGAAGCATAAAAAAATAATTTTGTGTTTGGTGCAGGACCTCTATAAAAGAGGTCTACATACATTATTTATTACCTAAAAGATAACCTAGAAATAAATAAATCAAAATAAAAGATAAATCAAACTAAATATAATTATACCAAAATAAAGCACTAACTCAATTACAATTCAAATTTCTCCAAAGTGTTCAATATTCCAAAAATACTTTAAACTTGGTTAGCAAGAATTTCTATCAAGTGGGTTTTGAAGAGAAAACTGGGCCAACACTTTTTTAATTCATCATTGCCATTTGGACTATTTTCTTTCCCATTTTCGCAACCCATAATTTCCAGCTTCTAGCCCAATTCGCCCAGCTTTCTAACCCAATTTTCGTAACCTAGTTCTGCTCCATTTTTGGGGTAGATTTCAGTCTAGTTTTAGCCCATTTTTGGGCCATATATTGTCCTTTTTGCTTTGCCAATGTGTTGGCTCATTTAGGTTGTCAACACGGAATTCAACCGGTTCAAAATGAACGAATTTTCGTCTCTTTTGAACATATGGAATAAAATCAGGCGATTTACAAGAAAGATAACTCAACTCTTATGAATGGTTCTGATTGCCTCAACAAAGAGGACTTTTGGGTAACCGAAAGAAATCGCAATAGAAATTGAAAAAATGAATGCTGAGAAATTAAATTACATGAAAGTAAAGATTTGCAAGGAATTGAAAGAAACTTTAATATTGATAAGAAAATAAAGTTGACTGTGGAATTGAAAAGAGGCAATAAAAAAATAAAATATAATGGAAAAATTGTTATTGTAGCAGGACATTTTGTATTTGATCGGGATCCTAAAACAGAGGTCTACTTACATTATTTATTATTTGTGAAATATAATCTGGAGATAAATAACTAATAAACTAAAAGATAAATAACCTAAATCCTAATCCTATCTAAAAACTAATATCAACTTTAATTTAAATTCTTTAAAAGTGTCTAACACTCCAAAAATACTTCAAACTTGGTTGACAAGTGTAAGTCACTAAAATACCCTAGAGGGGGGGGGGGGGGGGGGGGTGAATAGGGTTTTAAAAATAATTTTTAACTTCGTTTTATTCTTACTAGAACATGCAACAAGGTTCAATATTAATTAACAAGGTAAAATATGCAATGAATGATTTCACTTAAATTCAACAAGCTATTTACCACAATATAAATTAAGAATGCATGAACATAAAGTAAGGAGATAGAGATAGAGATATTGACACCGTGATTTTTACGAGGTTCGGTAACTCCTACTCCTCGGCTCAAAGAATCCCCTTCCTTGAGACTTTCCCAATCCTCACATTATGGCTCTTCCTTCAATAGGTGGAATAGCAAAACCTTTACAAAAGAGCTAACTAGCTCTTCACACAATCAAGAGAACAATCCTCCCTTAATACAATAGGCTTCACTCACCCAAGATCACAAATTTGTGTATGCAATCAATATATCACTCAAGAAACAAAAACACTCAAAACCCTAAGGTTTTTATGGAAGATAGATCAATATAAACTCAAGTGTTTTTAGGTGATATTTCAAGAACTCAAGATATATATATTCTCAGAGTATACTTTCAATAAGAGAATAGACTCAAGGCTTGAGTTTAAATCTTCAAAATGAGAAGAGTGAAAAACGAGATTTTGATCTTTCTTGCTATCAAAAGATTTTTCAGAAGATGCTTGAGAGAAAATTAGAGATGAACAATATTTGGAAAATTTCTCACACAAGAACCTTAAAATTTCAATCCATATCTCTTTCTTTATATAGGGTAACACTAGGGTTTGGAGAGTGTATCTCACCCTAGACAATGTGGAGAGTAGGACCTGAAAATCAGCAAGCAAAATCATTTCTTTTTGGGCAAAAATATTGTTTACAAATACTTTTCCTTCAAATCCTGAAGCACCCAGTTGACTGCCTCCATGCTTAGATTTAAAATATTTTTCCCAACGGCTAGGGTTAGTCGACTGCCTCAAGAAGGCCAGTCGACTGCCTCATGAGTCAGTCGACTGCCTTGGATAGGCCAGTCGACTGCCTCAGGCAATAAAAAATGTTCATAATTCTCAGGTTCAGTTAGTCGGCTGGGTCCTTAATTGCCAGTCGACCGGGCACAGTCAGTCGATTGCCTCATGCAGTCAAAACGTTTTATAGCTCACTAGTTCATCCAGTCGGCTGGGTCCTTAACAGCCAGTCGACTGGGTCACAGTCAGTCGGCTGCCATTTCATGGCCAGTCGACTGGGTGACTCCAAGAATTGTTTTCAAGGTCCGTTTTTGATCCGTTTGAGTTCGTTTGATTTATTACTTGAGCTTATAAGACCAATCAACACATAAGATACCTTGTTACAATATTCTCACCCCGACCTATCTACCCCAGGTCTTGAGTCCAACTTTTGTTCTTTCTTTGATCTTTTTGTCCTTCTTCGAGTTTGCGCTTTGAGTTTCCTTATCGCTTGTTGCTTTAGCGATCTTCCCGAATCATTTATCTGTACTTGCTGAAACACTTAGCTCAAAATCATATTAGTACCAAACATGGTTTTGAATGTTTTGTTAATATCAAAATAAGATTTATTGCTTGAAATAGAATTTCAAAGCCAACAACAAGAATTTCAGGTAGGTTCATTTTATTTTCGGGCCCAACTTCATGCCCATTTCGCAGCTCAATTTTGGCCCATTTTCAGCCCAAATTTTGGTCCAATTTTAGCCCAATTTTGGGCCACATTTGTGCCATATCTTGCCTTGCCATGTGTTGCTTATTTAGGGTGTAAACACATCCACTAATTAAAAACTAGATATTCTCTTTCATGATTGTAAACACAACAAAATGAGTTTCTATTGTGGCTTAACTCAATGTACTGAGTTGACAACTTTACACTATTTGTGTGCTTCCAACTTTCACATATATTTTTTTCTTACAAATTCATATTAATTAATTCTTATAAGAAATTATAATGGGGCCATTCAAAAATGAAAGTTGTTCTTAAGTAATTAACTGATATTCTGAATTTATAATTAGGTATCCATACCAATGATGATGTATAATCAATTCATTCAATATTTTATCTAAAATGTTATATAACACATCGTGTAATCATTTGTATAATTATTCACTACATTTAATATTATTATACACAATTTAACTAAAGCTAAAATAATGATAGAGATGCTTAAAAAAAAATTCAAGAGATGATCCAAGAAAGTAAAATTGTAATTTTCTAAACTATCATAAACTAAAATGTAGTTACAATTTGATTTTTATTAGGTATTAATATATATAGGGTAATTTGCACTAACACCCCTGAGGTTTAGGTCAATTTTACCTTCGTGCTGGTCAACGAAATTTTTACACTAGCACCCCCTGAGGTTTGGTTTTTCTTGCAATGACACCCCTGGACCAATAAAATGACCAGAATACCCTTGAGAGAAATATATGTAATGTGAAATGACCTTTATGCCCCAACCCCAAATATATAAAATTTTGAAAAACATATATATAAATTCAAAAAAATATATAAAATTCGAAAACAAATATTTAAAAATTGAAAAAAATATATAAAATTAGAAAAAAAAATATAAATTTCGAAAAACATATATAAATTTCAAAAAATATATATAAAATATAAAATTTGAAATGTATATCTAATTCGAAAATATATATAAATTCTGAAAAATATTTAAATTCGAATAAATATATATTTCAAAAAAAAAATATAAAATTCAAAATATATATATATTCAAAAACAAAATTAAAAAAATTATATAATTTCGTAAAACATATATAAAATTCAAAAAATATATATAAAATTTGAAATATATATATATAATTCAAAAATATATATATAAAATTTGAAAAATATATAAATTCGAATATATATATATATTTCAAAAAAATATATATAAAATTCAAAATATATATATTTTCAAAAACAAAATTCAAAAAATTATATAATTTTAGAAAAATATATATATATTGGTAAAATGTCATATCTTTTCTGATGAAGTGAATCAAACTACTTACCATCAACATCAATTAGTGGTCTTCTTTTATATATATTTTTTCCGAAATTTATCTGATGTTTTCGAAATTTATATAATATATCCGAATTTTATAAAAACAATTCGAAATTTATATATATTTGTTTCAAAATTTATATATATTTTTGAATTATATATATATATTTTGAATTTTTACCCAACAACTCGGCTTGTCATAGATGAATTGTCCACGAATTTTTTGAGATTACCCATTTTTTATATATAAATTCGAAATATATATAAAATTATAATTTTTGATATAAAATTATATATATATAATTCGAAATATATATATAAATTTTGAAACAAATATATATAAAATTTGAATTGTTTTTATAAAATTAGGATAAATTATATAAATTTCAAAAAAATCATATAAATTTCGGAAAAAATATATATATTTTTCCAAAATATATATAAAAGAAGACCACTAATTGATGTTGGTGGTAAGTAGTTTGATTCACTCCATTAGAAAAGATATGACATTTTAACAATATATATATTTTTCTAAAATTATATAATTTTTTGAATTTTATTTTTGAAAATATATATTTTCGAATTTATATATATTTCAAAATTAATATATATATTCGAATTATATATATATTTCAAAATTTATATATTTTTTTGAATTTTATATATATTTTTTGAAATTTATATATGTTTTTCAAAATTATATAATTTTTTGAATTTTGTTTTTGAATATATATATATTTTGAATTTTATATATATTTTTTGAAATATATTTATATTTGAATTTAAATATTTTTCAAATTATATATATTTTCCAATTATATATATATTTTTTTGAATTTTATATATATTTTTTGAAATTTATATATGTTTTTCAAAAAATATATATTTATTTAATTCTAATTTTATATATATTTTTCTAATTTAAATATTTATTTTCGAATTTTATATATTTGGGATTGGGGCATAAAGGTCATTTCACATTACATATATTTCTCTCAAGGGTATTCTGGTCATTTTATTGGCCCAGGGGGTATCATTGCAAGAAAAACCAAATCTCAGGGGGTGTTAGTGCAAACATTTCATTGACCAGCACAAAAGTGAAATTGACCTAAACCTAAGGGGGTGTTAGTGCAAATTACCCATATATATATATATGACATGTTATATGTTTGGAATCTTAACTAATAAATCCAAAGAACTTGTAATAATTTATATTTAAACCAACTCTATGGGTCATAAAGGCAAGAACGAAAACATCGAAAATGCTTTTCCACCACCCACTCTTTTTCGTCCATATGTCTTTGTACTCACTTCTCTCTCCGACTATTATTACTTTTTTTCCTAACTTCATTTTCTTCTTCTTTTAGTCACCATAAAACCCACCCAAAACACACACACACACACACAATCTCAACGTTCAAAACACAGAAGTATCATAGTCAATTTTATACACTAAAGCAGCTCACGCGCCGCCCACCACCGCCTAGACCGATCGCCATCTCCTCCCCCAGCACCACCTCCACCTCCACCTCAACCTCTACTTTACTCTCTCTCTCCACTTTTTCTCTGTTTCCCTCTCTAATCACCAAAAACACTGTATTTGTTGATACAAAAAGTTATACATATATATATATATATATATATATATATATATATATGAATCCACAACCTTTGAAGCCAAGATGGGCGGAGTCACGTCGTCGATCGCCGCTAAGTTCGCCTTCTTCCCACCAACCCCGCCCTCCTACACCCTGATCGCCGCCGACGGCGAGGAGTCCTCCGGCGGCGGATTTGAGATACCGGAGCTGCCGAGGAGGGACGGCGTGGATGTGTTGAAGCTTCGGACTCGACGTGGGAACGAAATCGTGGGCGTCCATATAAAGCACCCAAAAGCGTCGGCGACTCTGCTATACTCTCACGGTAATGCCGCCGATTTGGGTCAGATGTTTGAGCTTTTCGTCGAATTGAGCCTCCGTCTTCGCATCAATCTCATGGGGTAACACCATTTATTAATCTCCACTTTTTATTTATTTATAAATCCGATCAATTTAGGAAATTCAATGATTTGTTGCTTGAATACACTTATAAGTAAGATATGGGACCTTTGTTGTTGCTTAATTTGGTGAAATGAAAATTAATGACTATGGGTTTCTTTTCTGATTATGTATAACTTCTGGTAGTAGTGTGCAATATTGTCGAATTTCATGAATTGGGATGATAGAAATGAAATGATTTTTGTGAATACACTGAATATTATTACCTTTTTTCATCTGTATTGTGTATGATCTATGCTATTTCTATATGTATGAACCAGGCTTCTATTTTATTCATGTTTGGGCAAAATGAGGAAAAGCTGTGTTAATGAATTTATAAGACGAGAAAGTATACAATACTGCAATTTCGGATGGAATACCAGTGGTGGGGCTGTTTGTGATTATATCCTCTCCGAAGATATCTATAAAAATTAGCTTAATTATGAATAACTGTTGTGATTTCATGGCAATTGTAGTAACCCACTGACATTTTTCAGGAGTCTCAGGTTGATTAATTTCAATTTTTTACATTGTTGCTGGTTGAATTTTTTTAATTTGGGAATTTGGGCGGCCCTGTGTTTTGATTGAGTTATATGATCTTTGCACTATTTAAGGGAGATCGTTTTAATCACTAGAAAATTGGTCAATAGATATATCTGGTTTGGATGGTCTCTTGTAATTGAGATAGAGGTACAAATGAGCTAAGTTGTTAGTTCACGAACAACATGAGTTCGGCTTGATTAAAGCTTTCTTAAATTCGTTAGCTAAATTAATGTGCAGAGCCTGAACAGTCCATGGCTGAATTTGCTAAGCTTTTATATTAGGATATGCGGCACTTCCCAATATGGCTCATATATTAGGAATTTCAGTTGCTTTTGCTCCTTAAAATTGAGTTCGGAAGTAGGTTCTAAATGAGCTGAACAAGCGTATATGCTGAGCTTGAGCTTGAGTGGTAACGTGCAAGCGGAACTGGAACACTTGTTGTGATCTAAAATAGCCGAAAGCTTGGCTTGCTGCAACCCTAAGTTGGGATCTTGGTACTTAAGAGTGTTAATGACTTGAGTTGTGGCCTATATATATATATATATATATATATATGTATATATATTTTGGGTAAGATTTCTGTTTTTTTCAAGCTTCATTTTCGCTGCCTCTTGAAGGTTGTAGGTACTCCTATCATTTCTTGTTGTATTCCACCCTACTTCAAAAACTGCCTAAGGTTAGGTGCATCCTCAGTCCGTCGCTTCAAACACCTAATAACGGTTACTACAAGTATACAATTAAAAACTTCTTCTTTATTCCTTCTATCAGGTTGTACCCATGTGACAATTTATGTCTCCTCATAGTTTAATTTTTGAAGACTAATAATGCTTTGCTTTTTCATACCATGTTTTAGTTTTGTTATTTTATAAATATGTTTTTCTTGCTGACATATTCTTGAATTTGTGTAGACTGATATGAGGCATACATGTCTTGAGTTTCTTACTCGATGTATCATGTGTATTTCTCCATATTCACTATCATTGGTGCTGATACTCATGTATATCATAAGTTAGAAGTATGCTTTTTTTTCCTTGCATGCCAGTTTTAACTCTTTCACTGATCTATACATTTTGTTTTTCCAGGTATGACTACTCTGGCTATGGACAATCAACTGGAAAGGTTGGATCCCTAGATCAAGTTTCTTGGAATTATTTTATTGATAATTGCATAGTGCTTTATGTTGTGAAGATTGTGTTTTCAGGCTTTACTGCATTTGGTGGTGCACCAATATTCAGATAAATTTTTCATCATTGTTTCCAGCCTTTGTTATGAACCGACTTTTGCGCGTACAAGTTTTCCAAAAAATCTTCTTGATATACAATATAGATGATGGTACACAAATAATTACTAGATATATGTATATTTATCACACACACAGAGGGACAGAGGGAGTGAGAGAGAGAGAGAACAAATACTGATATTGAACACTTTTGCGGTTTTGGTATATTCTAGTAATTATGTGTCTTCTTTTGTGGCAGTTTCTAGCACATGTGGGAAGTGTATAAGCCCCCAGTAGGATAGCTTTGGATTGTTGAATCAGCTAAAATTGGTGTTTGATGCATCAAATTATTTCTTTCCTACCATATCGATCGGAGAACATTAGTGATTAGGAGTAAAATACTGGATTCTATTGTGCCGGAATGTTTTACTTGCAAACAAATTTTCAGCTGCCAGATCGCTTGGTTTTGGACTTCTTTATAGTTACACTATTGGATATTGCCCACATTTATCTACTGTTGGTTATAGGGTAACAATCATCTTCTTTTTTTCCCTTTGGAACAGCCATCTGAGTGTAATACATATGCCGACATCGATGCAGTGTATAAATGCCTCAAGGAGCAGTACGGGGTTAAAGATGAACAACTAATAGTATACGGTCAATCTGTTGGTAGTGGCCCAACCATTGAACTTGCTTCGCGTATACAAAACTTGAGAGCCGTAGTGCTCCATAGTCCTATACTTTCTGGGCTGAGAGTATTGTACCCTGTCAAACGTACATATTGGTTTGATATTTTCAAGGTATTATCAGTGTAATGGTTTCTATATCAAATGCCTCTAATTGTTCATTTGTTTGTATACAACGCCCACTTCTTTCTTTGTTCTTTTCAGAATATTGACAAGATTGGTCTGGTGAGCTGTCCTGTTCTTGTAATGCATGTAAGTATGATTTTTGGTATTACAAACACAATTTTTACATCTACTTTCCTTCTTCTGCCTCCTCCTCTTTCGGATAAGAAGCTGATGATGATTGTGGTCATATTTGGGAATTTTGATCAAATTAAGATATTTAGCATGTGAAAACTTTTTCTTCGTGCTGGAGTGAAATGGATTCTTTTACCAAATGGTAAAAGAAAATTAATGGAGGATTATGTTCCTTTAAAAGTAGTAAATAAGTTACTTCCGAGACAATTCATTACCGTCAACTAAATTGCATCTTCGAGCGAAGTAAGATTTATGACTGTGCTCTTGACACCCATTGTTTCTTAAAATCTGTTTTGAGTGGTTGTATGCTGCCTAATATTGTAGGGGGCTGCTTGGTTTGCCAATTTTGAAATAGTTCTCTATTTTTCGAAAATAGAATTAGAAAATTGTACAAATAATAGTCTGCTTGGTTCAGTTTCTGAAAACTATTTCCAGAAACCACAACTAAAAAAAGTTTGTCAGATAACTATCTTTTATGTCTCTGAGAACAGTTTCCTAGTTTTTGAGTTTGAGAACTATTTTCAGATTTACAAACAAAACAGACCCTAAAATTGTTAATATGTCCACTTTAAAAATGCATAGTTCCCGATTAATCAGTTTGTCGAGTTGGGGTTGGTAAAATCATTCCCCAAATAGATATCCAATTTACAGTAAAATATTTCACCTGTCAAATAAGTACATAACAAAACAACTTCACAAGTTAGATAACTTGAATGTAGCCTTTTAATGTGACCACACTGGGTGGTGGAGTAGAGTTCAGATACATGCTGCAAAGTTGATGTTTGGCATTAAGATATGTGTTTTCAAGTTTGAACTCTTAACTTCTATGACTATCGACTATTATTTCCTTTTCCTAATATGTTGAATAATATCATGATAGCTGTTTAATTCGCATTCGCTAATCAACGGAACCTCTGCCTCATCCTCTGAGTGATCGTCTCCATATTCACCTGCAGGGGACAGCAGATGAAGTTGTTGATTGGTCCCATGGAAAGCAGCTTTGGGAGCTTTGCAAGGAAAAGTATGAACCCTTATGGCTAAGTGGGGGTGGGCATTCCAATCTCGAGCTCTATCCAGAGTTCATTAAACATCTGAAGAAATTTGTCCTCAGTCTTGGCAAATCTAAAGCTGCCACAAATGGTACTAAGAAAGCAACTACAGAATCTGACACTCAGACCAAACCATCCGAAAGCAGTACTTCAGATACATTCGACTTGACCCTAGATGTTCCAGAAGTTTCGAGAAACAGTTTAGACAGCCGACTTGAGAAATCTAAGAAGTCGAACAAACCAGAAAAGTCTCGGATGAGCACTGATCGACTTGACAGGTTTAGACGAAGAAAGGGCTTAATTTGGTGATTATTCTGTGTTGTTCACTAATACTCACTTGAGGAGGTAAGTTATTCAACTGCTGTTAGCAGCTACAAGCCTTCAACTATAGATTATCTTATTCAGTGTAATTCATTATATGAATAATTATAGGTATGTGTATGTTCATAAGAATCAATCACTATTTTGAATTTAAACCCCTGTAATGTACCATCAACAACCTGAATTTAATATATGAAGACCTGGACATTTAACAATGGAGGAAAATTGATACATAGTTATCCATATCACAATTAGACCATTGCTTGTTTGTTTGTTAAGCCAATGAACTGTGAACAACCTTTTCCTTTCTTGTTCTCGGTCTTTTGTAGCAGTAACAACAGAAGCTTTTAAGGGTTTATCAACTATTTGTGACCATGAGCTAAAAAAAGTAGACTTCTGTAATCTCCTTTGATCTGGTGTAAATTTGTTGTATGCAGACCCTGAGATGTGCATCACTATTTAGTCTCGGAAATATTATTTAGTTGTATTTGTGTGCTTTTCTGCTTTTAGTAATGCTACAACCCGAGACTTCTTCGGGAAAAAATGATACATAACACACACACACATATATATATATCAAGCATAATTGTAAAATCCTAACATTCTATCAAATTGTCCATAAAAATAATTTAATTTAACTCCTTAAACAATATTGTCTTTATAATATAACAAAAAATACTCAAAATAATTTATATAAATAAAAACACCATTATAATATAACAAAAAATACTCAAAATAATTTATATAAATAAAAACACCACCTTAAGTAAAATCAAGGTATAAATACTTGAATTATCTTACTGATTGTTTAAAAACTCTAAAATTAATTAAAAAAATAAAAATAAAATTAAAACACAATTTGTAGAAGTTTAAACAAATATCATTTAACAACACCATAGATGTCCATCTCACCAAATTCTTCATCATCATCTATTTTATGAATTTCCTTCACTAAAACATGCAAAAAACAAAGAAGAATATTATAATTCATATGATAAAATTACAAATTTAAATAAAAAAGTTTGAAATTAAAATTTAAAATTGGAATATATAATATATATTTAATGTGGTTCATTTCTTATTTTTTTTCAAGAATTACAAAATTTCAGATTTTAAGTTTATGAAAATCAATATAGATGTGCAAACGTAGATGGTTCCCAATAAGAAAAAAAAATTATGGTCATTAGTTCCTTCAATATATTGGACCTTTAATTATTATTTTTTTATAAACTTGGCTACATATTTAAATATTGGACTAAATCATTAACGTTTTGGGCCTCATATGGATGACTCAATCTTAAAACTATTATTGTAGCAAAAAAATACATAAAATACATGTGAATACAAATTGTTGTGTTTGTGAAAAACTTACATTTTTTTAAAAAATTAAAAATTAAAAAATTGTAGAATTGTACGATTTTACCTTCTACCAGATTTTACTCGATTCTACCTATATGAACGATTTTTTTGCAATTCAAGTCATTTTTGGGTATAGAATCGTATGATTCTACCCCTAGAATCACGATTTTGACAATCATGATATATATATATATATATCTATATATAATATTAACGGGCTATTTTCAAAGTCCATCTTGTAACCCCAACAACTGAGCCCCGAGGTAGCTGCAAATGGGCACCACATCCACATGAGAGAGGGATTGAGATCCATTAGGTCATATCTAGTGGTGGGATTGGGTAATTTTTGCCAGGTCTAGTCATATGTAACAAGATTGATGACCACACCACTAAAGAGTACAAATAAAGAAAGTGACAAGCCATGTGGTCTGATGGTCCACGGGGGTTGATGAGCACGTTAAACTGTTTTTGTGGCCAAGAGTAAGAGCCCTCTCTAACCCAGGCACGACAAATGCAATCATAGGTCAGTGAACCAAAAGCATCTAAATGGAGCCTCTCTTTTTTTGCTTCCCATGTGCTCATGTCCTTTTAATGCAAAAGTCCCTTTGGATCGAAGTGTCCAAGTCGCTTTGATTTGATGCATCCAGCCCTAAATGCCCAAGTTTTAACAAGTTTTTATTTTTTGAATAGTAAGAAACGCACACACGCACACACCCCCACATGAGTCTCAGCGGACTCGAATCCCTAACCTCTCCTTTGTGAAGGAAATGTGATACCACCAGGCTACAAGGTCTTTGGTAAGTTTTAACAAGTTTTCCATCATTTTCACTGTAAAATATTTGTAGGAACATATTGTTTTATTTTTCAGTGTTTAGTTGAAAAATAAATGAGTTTGACAATGTAAAATATCTTAGAAAATTTTGCCCTAAATAAGTAGCCACTCATTTTTTTGTGTAGGATACTTTACAAGGAGGCCTAATTGACCCAATATTAAAAGGTTTTAAATCAGAAAATTATTTATTTTATTGTTTTTAACAGATTTGATATTCCAAACCTCTTTATTATTATTATTATAGAAAAACAGTTTTCTCATTAATTTATCCAAATAACGTCATTACCTGAAAATTTTCTTCTCATCACAGATTCTTGGTGACTGATTCAGAAACCGCAGAATACAACAGAATAAAAGGTGGACCACGATTACCCTGAAAATAAAAAAAAGTGCAATAGTATAAGTATAAAATAAAAACACTGCAACAAAACTATTTAAACAATTTGAAACTTCTTATCAAATTGAATTAGATTAGGTACATATTGCGAACAACAATGTGGCTGAGAGTTCAGAAACAATTTCAAACTATTAATCAAGGGAGGGGGAAAAAATTTAATTTATAAACAAACAGAAAAATGTGTTGACAGGTTGTAAAATGCCAATACTTACCCCTGCTTGGTGACTGAGAGTTCAGAAATTATTCCACATCCTTTTGTCTGTCAAAATAAGCATAGAAATAAATAAGATGGATGACGTCATTCATTTGCTAACTCCCCTGATCTTCATAAACTCTGCCTGGAAACATAAAAAAAGGTGAAGGAAAAGAAAAATTAAATTCATCAAAACATTTAAAGTACAGGCTGAATCACAACAAATTTGGTTTAAGATGACCAGGGCATAAACTAATATTGGAATTTCAAAGAACGAAAAATTCAGGAATCTCGTCTTAGAGTCTGCAAATCACAGGCTTATTTCAGTCACATTATTTCACCAACCTTGTTTATGCTAGTTGTTGAGAAAGGTGCAGTAGGTGAAATTCCAAGCAATTTTTTCTTTAAATAAAAGTTCCCGGAGATTATTTTCTTTCGCAAGATCAATTTAAAGGCTTACCTGTTTGAGTTTCAAATCAGAGATTGCCTGCTGTCGCTGATGTGCAAAAAACTTCAGTGACTGATGCAAAAAGAAAAGGAGAAATGCTCTATTCAGTTCCAATAACCATATGGTCTTACACTAATGTAAAATGATCGTTAGTCAACAAAAATGAAATTTGAAATGGTGAGAGAACAAAAATAGCTTTTACTTACTCCAATTCTCTGCATTGTAAGAGACCTGTTCAAGGCTTCTCTTTTTGTGAGAAGATTCTGAGGCACCGATTTTGGAGGACGTCTGTAATTTTTCCCCCGATAAATAATTATAGCATGGCCTTCTTTCATCTTAACCACCGAAACTAGTATCCCGCCACTTTCTGCTTCTAGCATTTTTGCAGTATAAATGACCCGAGAAAGCATTCTCTGCATCGTGATCACCTTGACTACTTCTCTGTGCTTCCAATGCTGATGTAGGCCTTCTATAACACCACCAAAAATCCCACGCCTTCCTGAAGACCAACATGGGAAAAAAAGGTTGACATGCCATTCTATGAACCCATCACGTTTCAGACAGCAATGATTAATGCCAGATTAAGGTTCAGTCTACCTCACAGGGTGCATATATACCACTGGTGAACCAAATCCTAAGCATCTGGAAAAAGGTTAGGAAAGACGCAATATTTGTTGATGGGTTCATCCATCTTCACCATCTGGATGGGTATTTCAAAGTTCCCAGCTCCACCTCAAGTCAGAAACATGATAGAGGCTTCCAATCAAAGCAATGGCCCAGAGACTAAAGAACAACTTTCCTAAGAGAAATTTTAGTTCCGAGCACTACTGTTTCTGTGATACTCGTGCTTTGACATTAACTTGTTTTAAAGGAACACTTTCCCTAATTGAGTCCTCGGTTCTCCTCTTAAGCTAAAAGCCTCAGCTTTGTCAAATGACGATGGATGAATACACCCCAAATTTCTCAAAGTGGTGGACGGGAAGTCAAATATTCTATTAACTCAATAAAGGTCTTTTAAACAATGGCCTACATGGGCAAGGAAATGGAAACTCTACGAACTTCTTTTCTTAATCGGCTAGTCTGCCAGTGAAACTATCCCAAGAGCAAGTTCAAAGTTTCTACTGCAGATCACTTTTACTATCTTGATATTTAATCAGATAAATTTCTATGGTATTTCTCATCGAAGAAGAAAAGAAAATTTGACTAGTTTGCTACATATGAGATCTTTGTTTTATTTTTTTCCCTTCATGAAAACAGAGACTTTATACAAGTTGAGGGGCTCTAAAAGTGAGTCAAAATATAACTATGATCTATGAAGAGAAACACCGACATAAATTGGAAAAGGTCAAGCAAAATAATTTTCTGACTCGCAGCCACATCTCCTAATCATATAATACTGAAACATCTAACATATGGGGAAGGAATGTGGTTCGAACAGGTGTGTGTGTGAGAGAGACAGAGAGTTTCTTCTATCATCTTGCCGATAATGAAAACTTTTTAATCAACGAGCTGAATGAGCCGTATCCTGGAATAAATAAATTGCTAAAGAAGTATCATAACTAGTAACCGGTTCAACTACAAGAAAAGGAAACTCATTTTGACTGGAGGTGATATCAGACCTGCACACTTCTTCTTGTTCTTGTTCTTGTTCTTTTTTTTTTTGATATTTTTTTCAATGAATGTGTAGAGTTGAGACTACTGAACTCGGAAATTAAATGTAACAAAAAATACTAGTACTTCAGGAAAAGAATATACAAGATGCATGCTACCAAGCAATAAACAGCCATCCAAAGGAACAAAAAATAGATGAGCATTTCAGGAAACAAAAATACAAAACGAGTACTCACCAAGCACCAAACTACTATCCATCTTCAACCCTATCTTTCGAAAACATTCCCTCTCCTCTTCTGTTATCATTTCCTGGTCTGCGTCTAGCTCAGAAGGTCTCCATGCAGAATTTAACTTTAATAACTCCTTTGATGATCTCTCTATCTTTGATTTAAGCTGCACAATCACACTCATAAATGCTTCTTTACATTTAACCAATAAAATGCAAAGTAAAACTAGAGGACAACTTAAATCTTACTATGGAAAGCTTGCGCTCTTGATTTCTCAGTTCTTTTACTAATTTCTCGTGTTCAATTTCCAACTGAAGCTCAAACTCCCTATTATTTGTAGGGTCCCCACATTCTGATCGAATGTCCTGGAATTCCGATAAAGTTCCAGCTGCACCAGTTTTCACTGATGCTTCATCAGTGGCATAAAAAGTTTCAATTGCTTTGAGGCGTAAAGCTTCTTCCTGAAGTTGACACCTTTTAAGCTCCATTTCTCTTTCAGCTACTACATTTGCAACTGTCGGAGGGAGAAAATCTTTTCCTCTATAAAGTATTATAATAAATTTGTTACGCAGTAACAATACTCCTCCTGTGAGACACTGCATAATAAGACATTGATGTAAAATTATGTATAGCATTACAGACAAATCATAAACTTGCACTTATGACAAGACTTAACTCCATACAAACTGCCTTCATCACAAATAGAGGATTGGTGATTTTCTCTTTTTAGTTCAAGGGCTAATACTGAATCTCATTATTAAATTGCTTTTCTATTTGCTTTACTATGCCAACACCATATTATGAATGTCAATAATAATATTAACATAATTCTAACAACGATGAAAAAAAAAATATAAGTGGCATGGGCTCTTCAACAGAGATCAATTATTATGACTGGAACTTCCAGACACTTCTGAACTTATAATAACAGATAAACAGTAAGTACAAAATGAAAATCAAGTTTTGGAGATACAGCCATTACAAGGCAGATGTGCAGTGAGAAGGCTGAGCTACAACCTTTCTTTCCTAATAGAATGAGATTGCAAGTTCAAAGGAGAAATCCAGATTCACTATACAGGTTTATTGCACAAGGAGTTAAACAGATGGACTAATTTAAATGATATACACACATATAAGATACAACTAAAACTTCACGTTAAGGATCTATATATATACATGTACTTGCTTTTGGATACACATTGCTATGAATTTACATAGCCCATGCCACATTGATCATAAGGATATGCTATACTACAGACATAGATTTAGCACTATTATCTTGCCGTGTCCATGTCTTATTTCAATGAATTTGTTCTATCAGCAGTCCACAATTGTGTACAAACATACACATTCTTTATTCAACCACAAAAGTATAAAAAAAGCAGTTGTAACACCAAATGAAAGTGATTTTCACAGGAGTATTATTTAATGGGTGAACTACCTTGCCACAAGATTCTGGACATATATATGCCTCTGTTGTCACAGAACCATGACAGTCTTAGGGAATCTTGCCCCAAGAACAAGTACTGGTCACAGTAACAATAGATAATACAAGGTCATGAATGTCAAGTATCTATAGCCTGAGAAGTATACTTGTAATAAAACTTGCCTTGAGCTCATATGCCATTTGCTCATTGTTAGTGTTTTGAATTCCCCATTTCACAGCAATTTTTGCAATATGACAGTTCTCCCACAATTTTAAGATGGCAGCAGCTAAGCCTTGAAGTTTTCTGTTTCTCCCTTCATAGAATACGAGGAAATTAGTCAAGGAACGCTGACAAAAACACAAGATGCACATAAACATGCAGAGAAAGCATAATCTAAAGCCAAAAATATTTGAAAGCCAAAAATATTTGACATCCGAGAACCTTTATAAGTATATGCCTAGTACAGCCATTACTTTCTCCTCCCACTTTTCTTCAAGTACAAAATAAATTGTGATTTTTAATTAATTGTGGTAACTATATAAGTTTCAGAGCTTGTAGAAGGACAATCTGACAAATCTAGACTCAAGGGTACTTACTAGAAATTGAAGTGATAATAATATAGTGGTGGCGGCAATATCAAATAGGAACTAGTGTGTAGCCAATGCATCAAACGGATATATTTTTGTTTCTGAGAATTTAATGCATCAAACGGATATACTCGGTGAGGCTTACCCTTTACCAGGAAAAAGCAATAAAGAATGTATATATTGAGTGCGTGTGTGCTTGCAAAAGTACAGACAATGGTAGAACAACAGGGTAAACATTAGTCGTTCAAAAAGGTTTCTTTCACAAAAATGAACACACCCTTGTACATATGCCAGACTTCATAAGTGGTGGACTCATCCATAAATGTCCAAACTGTTTGACATAAATGGCACATATCACATCCAGCTCTAGTTGTCTAATACAACAAGTGCCAAGAGGAAGATGCGTCCTCCATACCAGAACATCTTTTTTCACCCCACTAATGGGAGATAAGATAAGCATTACTCTGCACTGCATAACCAATAATACAGGTATGCATAAGACCAAGAAATCGTAGAAGTCGAACTACGGTCATCAAGTAACATTTTTTAGTTGCATTCCTTGTGGCATGTTAAAAGACAATTGCTAAAGGTTCTTAATCAGTACATTCTACATGATCAGTGCGATTCAAAACACAAATACTAAAAAAGATGAGCGACAGGATAAACTCCATCCAACAACTCTTCATCATGTCAACTATGGATCAGTAACATGGATCCGTCTTCTCCATCTAAATTTATTTTGAGTCATATCCAGATCAAATTGAAGGTACATGCCCTTTCTGAGTCACACTTCACGTTTGGACATTTATGAATGTGTCCACCACTTTTTCCTTATTTTGTCCCCCATCGCTGGAATCTAACTTCCATGAATAAACACATTCCTTAATCTATTTTCTTTTTCTATGTGATACCACTCATTCGCTAGAGTTTTCAACATAAGAGTTTCATCCCTATTCCGAATATGTTATTTCCAACCAGTACCCTATTCTAAGGTTTTGAGAATTCCAACCAGTAGTTAAAAATAGACAAAAATGCAATACATAAACGTATTTAAAACAATTAATAAGCCTATGAAAATTGGTTAACATTTTAGCCACTGCAGAATAATGCTGAAAAGTTAGGCATATGCTCAATCAACTCCTCCCAGCCCCCCAGCAAACTGCATCAGCAAAAACAGTAGAAAGGGGTAATGGTCTTTATTGTATCGACGGCATGTGTATTCTAGGTCGTCTTCTTTAATCTAGTTTATATAAGAAGAATTATAGTTCGTCGTGTTTTCAGGAAAATCAACTAAGAGATTTGCAGTTCGCCATGGGCAAGTTTAAGTACCAAGGACAAAATGGAAGGGTAAAGGGCGAGCAAGCTTCCTCAAGTATGTCAGTTCCTCATCACTCAGCTTTGACCTAGCATGAGGTGGGCAAAGCCTAAACGGAGGCCTGAATCCAGGAAGCACTTCTGGAAGCAAGTCTGCATCTACGGGCAAAGGCTTTGGCCTCCACCAATCAATGAAACGAGGTCCTAAGCCATCCAACAACCGGTCAGCTTCCCTCTCAAACAGCGACCCATCTATTGGTATATTCTCTTCATGTACGTCCCTTGTACTTGGCTGTTCATTCACAACATTTCCATTTGTTTTCATGGGAAACGAAGAAACGATATCCTCTAAAATATGGCATCTGTCATTCATGGAATAAGCTTTTTGACCACCAGCGGACCAGGGAAGGATCTCTGGACAAGCTTCCGGACTCGACTGATAATTGCATCCTCTATAAACGACAAGTATGTCTTTCCTACACCATACAACCAAGCCTCCAGTCTTTATCTGTTTGACAAGTAAAGAATCGAAAGGCAATCATCACAACATTGGAAAGGGAAAGAGACGGAAAAAAAAGGGTAAATTACACATATATCAAAACAATAGTTTTTGGACTCAAAATAACTTCAAGACGTGGATCATAGTGCTCCTTTGTCGATTCCATTCCAACTTAATCACCAATTGCAAAGGCGAATTGGAACCAGTACAGCTCTTACAAAGCTCAAAGTTTTGAATATTGAACATAATAAGACTCTACCTCAAAACTATATGAACCCATATATATGACTATCTCCATTTGCGAAACTATTGCCTCTTCTACAAGGCAAGATACACTCACGCACCCACATTGTGTCCCAATTGGGACTTGAACCTTCAGCCTCTAATCACGGTGGTTCCAAATACCACACTACTTCAAATTTCCACAGAACTTGGTAAATTGCAGCCTTCCATAGCCTTTTCTTTTTACTAGTCGGGCGCAAATTGAATGAAGCAAGTACAACATACAAACTTTCTATTAAACAGTGAAGATTGCATTGAAAAAATCACACAATTATGTGCACAAACTAACCTCGACAATTTCTCTTGCCCGGTCCATATTTCGACACAATGGGATATCGAATTTGAGCATGGCCAGCTCATTATTCTTCCATATGAAGTGAATCCGATCAACCACCGATTGCGTCACCCCTGCTTTCATAATTTTGACCCACTTTCTCATCTTCCCAGCCTCAGCCCTCAACCTCCCAAGCAACACTCCATCAAGACTCAGCTCAGCAGCAGTCACCACCTTCTCCTTCTTCGTCCTCCGAAACACCACTCTCTCGTCCTTGGACCACGGCATTTTCCCGCCAATTCTCGAATCCCCATTTTTCAACGCCTGTTCCAAAGAAACCCCAAATTCAAAATCGCCTTCTCTCGTGTGGGTTTTTTGTGAACTGTGGGTTTGTTGAAGCTTCTCGATGCTCTCCACTATCTCTTTCATCGCTTTCTTGCCCCTCCCTCCGCTTATTCTCTTCGTCAATGAGGCGTCGCTTTTCTCATCTCCGCCATTGAAAGAGTTGTTTTTGTGTGTTGGTTTTGAAAGTTCTGCGACTTGATTGGGCTTCATCCATGGAGCTGTGGGTGTTTTGACTGCCTGCGAAAAGGGGTCTGATGAAGAAGGGAATTTAGGGTTTTCCGATTCGCCATTGTTGTTGTTGTTGGAGGTGGTGGTGGTGGAGTTGAATGAGAGTGAATTGGGGGTTTTGGAGGTGAGGATTGGTTTAGGGTTCAGAGAGTGTGAGGTTGGATTGTGAAGGAAATGAGGGTGGGTTGATAGAGGAGAGAGAAAGAGAGTGGCAGTCATGGTGAGATATGGAAATTGTTTGTGTGTGACCTTTCAATCTCTATAGAACTTGAAGATATTTTGGCTCTCAAAGGAGGATTTTTGTTGTAATTAACGGTCGTCCGTTGCACTGTGCCACTGTGATATTGGTCATTGGTACAATTAATCATTTTTAGGTTCAACTTGATGTCTCTCCGGCATGATGTCTCTCCTGAATCTAAAGTAAATAAAACATCAACCTTATAATTTATATATTTTAAAATTATAAAAATACCCTTTTACAGTTTGAATTTTAATACAATTAAAATTTTAAGATACGTGTTTATTCACCTTTAAGTTTCATGATTACTATTAAATTTAATTTTTCTTTAGATTAATGACTCTAAATTTACTTAAAATTTTAACATATCATACATGCATAAATAGTTTTTAAAAAAATTTGTTTTAATGAAATTTAGACAAAATATATTTTTTATCATTTATTAATGTGACCAAGTCTAATTTTATTTTTTAACATTTATTATTTGACCACAACATTTTATTAACATTAATTATTTTAATTCTTCTAAAATAACTAGGTACCAGAGAGGATGTCACATTTGTGATTGACACATTACATACCAGTGTAACACTTTAAGAATGTGATAATGTATTAGTGTGTAACACTATTGAAAGAAAGTGAATAAAATGATAATGTATTAGTGCAACATCGATGAAAGTATAATATCATTACACAACGTAGTGATAATATCGTTACACAACATCACTTTAAGACTTAAAGTGATAACGTATCAGTGTAACACTATTGAAAGAAAGTGAACAAAGTATCGTTACGCAACATTGATGAAAGTGATAATATCATGGGTGGGGAGCATTAAACCCTTTATAATATAAATATAGTGTGTATAATTTTCTATGATATCGAATTGACTCCAAATATTTTATTTATATGCGAATTGACCTCATTTTGTGTAAAATGACATATATGCCTTTAGTATATAAATTTTAAAAAAAATTAAAAAAATATATATTTTTTGAAAAATATATAAATTTCTAAAAAAAAACATATAAAATTCGAAAATATATATATAAAATTCGAAATAAATATATAAAATTCGAAAAAAACGTATAAAATTCAAAAACATATATAAAATTCAAAAAAATATGTAAAATTCGAAAACATATATAAATTTCAAAAATATATATAAAATTATAAAAATATATATATATAATACGAAAAAAATATATAAAATTTGAAACAATATATATGATTCAAAAATATATATATTAAATTTCAGAAAAAATATAAATTTGAAAAGAAAAATATAAAATTCAAAAAATTATATAAAATTGGAAAAAACATATATAAATTCAAAAAATATTTATAAATTTCGAAAACATATATAAATTTTGAAAAAAATATATACAATTGGGGGAAAATATTAAATTCGAAAAATATATATTAAATTTCAAAAATAAAATATAGAATTCGAAAACATATATAAATTTCAGAAAAAAATATATAAAATTCTGGGAATATATTAAATTTCGAAAATAAAATATAGAATTCGAAAACATATATAAATTTTGGAAAAAAAATATAAAATTTGGGGAAAACATACTTCTATTTTCTACTTTCTTTGACTTTAAATTTTGTTTTGGTGTATTGTACTTTGGTCACTTGTGTTTTTTATACTTCTATTTGCACAACTATTTGAATTTTATATTTTTTTTCGAATTTTATATATTTGTTTCGAATTTTATATGTTTTTTTGAATTTTATATATATATTTTCAAATTTTATATATATTTTTCGAAATTTAATATTTATTTTTCAAAATTTATATATATTTTTTGAAATTTAATTATTTTTTTACGAATTATATATATATATATATATTTCAAATTTTATATATATAAATTTCGAAAATTTTATTTTATATATATATATATTGGTTTCGAATTTTATATATATAAATTTCGAACTTGAATTTTAAGGGAAAGGGTAAAATGGGTATTTAAGAGAGTATAAAAGTTAAAGAAGAGGGTATTTGCACGTTTTCAAAACTTGAAGGGGATATTCGCACGTTTTCCAAAAGTGCTGATGTCAATACACACATTTTCAAAATACAAGGTATTATTCGCATCGTATTTATACTACAAGGATATTTTTTGTAGTTAACCCTAATATCATAACATCACTTTCAGAATGTGATAATGTATCAGTGTAATACTATTGAAAGAAAATGAACAAAGTGATAATATCGTTCGCAACATTGATGAGAGTGAAAATATAATACGGTTAATTTTATTTACACCCCCTCAGATATGTCTTAATTTTAATCATACTCTCTTATATTTTAGTATCTTCAATAACACCCCTTGTGGTTTGAGATTCTCATCATTTACATCCCCTTATCACTTTTGAGACTAAAATGTCCTTACTCAAACATCCACTATCTCTATTCCTAAATATATATATAAAATTCGAAAAACATATATAAAATTCGAAAATAATATATAAAATTCAAAAATAATATATAAAATTCGAAATATATATATAATTCAAAAATAATATATAAAATTCGAAAAAATATATACAACTCGAAAAAAAAATTCGAAAAAAAAATATATAATTTGAAAATAATATATAAATTTTGAAATATATATATATATAATTCAAAAATAATATATAAAATTTGAAAACAATATATAAAATTGGAAAATAATATATAAAATTCATAAAATATATAAAATTGAAAATAATATATAAAATTGGAAATATATATATATAATTCGAAAAATACATATATAATTCAAAATTAATATATAAAAATCGAAAATAATATATAAAATTCGAAAATAATATATAAAATTTGAAATATATATACAACTGGAAAAAGTATATAAAATTCGAAAACAATATATAAAATTTGAAAATAATATATAAAATTCAATATATATATAATTGTTTAAAATATATAAAATTCAAAAAATATATATAAAATTTGAACAATTTTATATATTTTTTATTTTTCCAAGCCATCATTGGGATCATGGGGAAGCACATGATGGTGCCCCTTGAGAAGTTCAATTTATACCACTTAGATTGCCAATATATCTTATGTGCTTGCTTGATATTGTACTGAAATAAAGGTAGTTGAGGAACAACTACATCATTTACATTCAAAAAATCAAAGTCTCCATGGATTATATGTGCACCTGACATCATTGGTTGGAACTTATGTGTTGTAGCCTCACACTTCCTTTTTCTATTGCGTCTTGTATATCCTCACCATTTATTTTTTCGAAAACATTTTTATATATATATTTTGCGAATTTTATATATTATTTTCAAATTTTATATATTATTTTAGAATTTTATATATATATTTCAAAATCTATATATTATTTTTGAATTTTATATATATATTTCAAATTCTATATATTATTTTTGAATTTTATATATTTTTTTCGAGTTGTATATATTTTTTGAATTTTATATTTTATTTTCAAATTTTATATATATATATTTCGAATTTTACATATTATTTTCGAATTTTATATATATATTTCAAAATTTATATATTATTTTCGAATTATATATATATATATTTAGGAATAGGGATAATGGGTGTTTGGGAATAGGGATAGTGGAAGTTTGGGTAAGAGCATTTTAGTCCCAAAAGTGGTTAGGAAGTGTACATTATGAGAATCTCAAACACAAAGAGTGTGATTGAAGTTAAAATATACCTGAAGGGGTGTAAATGCTGAAGGGGTGTAAATGAAATTAACCTATAGTAATGAAAGTGATAGTGGCACATATATGCACATATATTTGAAGCTTCTCACTTCTGATGCCAATTTCTGGTAACATATATCTGCAAATCAAATATTTATTTCAATCATGTCTTGACGTCTTCTAATTCAATCATGCCAAATTGAATTAAAATTGTCATTTTTCAAGATGAAGGATTGTTGAACCTCTTACCCGGGCAATTCTTAAAAACCATATTTCTGAAATCAGGAAATCACATGAGGGCCTTTGGCCCCCCAATAGAACTGAGTTCATATCCCACTACAAAAAGTGAGAAAGAAATAAAATTTACAACTCAAAATGACTACACAACTGCTAAAAAAATAACTTCAATTGAAGCACCCTATAAATTGACAGATTGCTGCTAAAGATTAACTTATTCGAGTACCTTAGATCAAAATATGAGGAAACGAAAGCTCCACCTACAACCGAAAACCCCTCTTCTTTTTGCTCTCTCAAAAACAAACTTTCTTGTCAAGAGCATGAAAAACTAACACGATGTACATTCAAAGACAGAAAACAGAAAATATCTAATGGAAGTCCGGGGTAGAACTACTGAAATACAGCAGAACGGAAGAGTAACTCAATCCCAGCGCACAGGTATACACATCACATTGCTTTCTTGGGCTCATCATCCAGGGGATCACGAAGTGTTCCAAACATCCAGTCCATCCATATTGTGTAGTGGCCATAGTTGTGGCGATATGTGGTGTGGTGAATGGTGTGGTACCCGGCACCCATTACAGGCCATAATTTACCATGGATGCAGTCATGAATGTTTGCTGTCCATATAGCCTCAAGAAATAGGAGGCCAATATGTGTGGTGAAGTGTGTCGGAACAAGGAAGAGAGCTACAACATGTGGTACGGCCTGCAGTATCCCATCCAGCGGGTGGAATGCCAAACCTGATACAAGTTGCAAGATGATAAATCATACAGATAGTTGTACATAACTATGATGGCAAAACTTTCAATATAGGAGCTTTCCAACTACAAAATGCAATTTCCCATGGAAAAAAAAGAAGAAAAAATAATTCGTCAGACAGCTACTAAGAGACAAGTCTGATGAGACCAAAATATTCGATATTCTGGACGTTAAATAAACCTTTGTTAGTCTCTTTATTTTATTAATAAGATATTTTTATCCGAGTTGTGTGTTTAAGTGTGTTTCAGGGCCTTAACGCAAATTTGAATTAATTTCGAATTTTTAGCAAATATGCCTAATCCGGAATGACACTTGGAAGATGAAAGCACTCAATCAGAGTAAAGTACAAGTCAAGGAAGCAGAGTACAAGCAGTTGAAGCACAAAATCGCAGAATAAATAAATATATAAATTCAGGGACCACCGATCGATCGGTAGCACCGACGTTGGGATTTGTGCGAAAGTATACTGTAAAATTCTGGCTCCTTGTCCAGGTATATTGGAGGGTAGATTGGTCCATTCACAACTTTTACTTGGTCCTTACACCAAGTCTTCTTGGAGTCCACACAAAGACATACCATGATTACACAAACTTTTGTCTATAAATATGTGAAGACTTCATGAAGAGAAAATATCTTTCAATAGTAGATCATATATTCAGAATACAAAGTCTCTCTCTCTAGAGAGGCTCCTCCCAAGAACTCAATAACCAACTACCAATCATGAAGATGATTGCTACATCAGTGATGCAGTCTTCTCCCTCCATGAGCGACTAGTCGATATTTAGGATTTTCAACAAAACCCTAATCGAGTAATGTAAAACTTTAATTTATTTTATTACAAAGAGGGGAAACTAAATAACACTTATACGATGATTATGTAGTGAGAGACCGAACGAATTACCTAAATAAGATTTCTTGTTAATTCTCTTCTTAAGCTGAGATTGAATTAATAATTGATCTTGAACAACTGTGTTTTATCAATAGGAGCAAGAACCTCCGAAGATTTAATAATGATTTCTACATAATGGTTCTTAATTAGGTATGATAAAGTCTTAGGTTTACACAGTCCATGCCAAGAGAAGATGGTTGTTAACATGTTTTTAATTTCATGTTTTAGGAGTAGTTGTAGTATAGATGCATGCAACAATCATACTAATCGAAGATGGATTATAGTGAATCAGACCGATTGCATCTTTTTGAGGATTAGGTAACTGCTTGTAGCGTTACTAATCTGATTCATATAAGTTATATTTCCCTCTTGCCATAATAAGATTAAAGGACTATATTATAAGACTAGTGGTGGAGTTGGATCAAAACCCTAGACCTGTTTATCTTAATTTAAAACCAAAACAAAAATTATATCTTTTATTTATTTTATGTTTAGTAGATTATAAAACACACCAATCAAAACATCTTTATAATATAATTCAATTTTCTACTTTATGATTATTTAAAATACGACTTTGATTTATGTGGTTCGATACTCTCTCTACCCAACTATATTATATATCACTCGCGTACTTGCGACTGAGAAGTAAAACTATATCGTGTTAATTCTTTATTTTAAACACTTTTATTTTCACATGACTTGAACCGATCAAAGTCCATACCCTCTCAACACACGTGGAGGTCATGTTGGGATTTGGCAAAAAAAATTACAGTCAATTTTAGTGGCTGCCAAAAGAAAGGTTTGCTTTGATTTAATTTGGTTAATGTGAATGGCTTGGTCAAATGGCTGCAAAAGGACTCCATACCATTAATATTTGGGTCGGCTAGTTAGGTGATGACTTTGAAAATTGGGTTAACAAACACATGTATATCATGTGTTATATGAACTATATATAGATGTGCGTGTTTGAGAAAAATTGTGAAGCAGAGAGGTGTAGAAAGAAATCAGAGAAGAAAGAAAAGAGTGAGTAGAGGAGAGGAGAGGAGAGAAGATAGTGAGAGATAAGAATCGAGAGAAAATATAGAGTGGAAAAATAAAGTGAATATCTTTGAGTGTGTTGTATATTGTATTTGTGTTATTATTTAATAAAAAAATTGTTATATTTTGGTGTGTGTGATCTTGGGCGGGATTAATTCATAAGAAGTGAAAAGGGAATTAATTCCTAACAAGTGATATTAGAGCTATGACGACAACTACATATGTCAAGTTCGCGGTGGAGAAATTTGATGGAAGAAAGAACTTCAGTCTCTGGCAAATTCGGATGCGAGACTTGTTAGTTCAACACGGTTTAGATGAGGCGTTACACAAGAAGCCCACAAATATGGATGATACAAAGTAGAGCAGAATCAACTCGAAGGCGGTGAGTACCATTCGGTTGACTCTGACAGATGATGTGGTATACGATGTAGTCGGCGAAAAATCAGCAGCAGATTTGTGGCAAAAATTGGAAGATCTCTACATGGGAAAAAATATTACCAACTGGTTGATTTTGAAACAAGAATTATACTCTTTTCGGAGGAAATAAGGTATAAACTTACATACTCGTCTTGGCGAGTTTAATAAAATTATCTGTGATTTATCTAATGTTGGTGTTCAAGTAAGTGACGATGATAAAACAGTTATTTTATTGACATTGGTTCGCTCAACCCATAAACATTTGTTTAATACTTTGCTTTATGGGAGAGATACTGTGATAATGGAACAAGTGAAGAGTGCTTTATTTTCTAGTGAGAAAATAAATGGAGAAAATGAAGGAAGTATCCAGGATGATCACGCTCTTGTTGCTGAGAATATAAGGAAATTTGAAAGAAGGCACGGAAGACAGGACAGATGGCAATGTGGAGCTTCGTGGAACCAGAAGCCATTTATGGAACGATTGTGCTGCTATTGCGGAGAAAATTGACATTTCATATGGGATTGTCCAAAAAAAAAAGAAAATGGGTACAACACCGCTGCGGTTGCCGATGTAAGAGATGAAGATGATGACGTATTGGAAGTCATATCAATTACAGACAAAGAAAATGAAGCAAATGAATGGATTCTTAATTCTGCTTGTTCTCATCATGTGTCCTCATAAAGAATGGTTCATCTCCTATAAACCATTAGTTGATAAAGTTTTTATGGAGAATAATTCATCGTGTGAAGTTGTGGGAATTGAAACAATTAACATCAAGACCACAAATGGATTGGTTAGAACTCTAACTGATGTGTATCACATTCCAAGTCTCAGAAGGAGTGTGATTTCGTTAGCTGTAGTGGTGTCAAAAGGTTGTTGGTTTACAACAAATTATGGACTGTTAAAAGTTGGGAGAGGTCCACGTATAATGTTAATTGAGATGAATGTTGGAAATTTGTAGGTGGAGTTGTTTCGAATATGAAATGCAATTCCTAAATTAAGGTGGAGAAATTTTGCCAAGATGGAGTCTGTTGGGATTTGGCAAAAAAATTTATGGTCAATTTTAGTGGCTGCCAAAAGAAAGGTTTGCTTTGATTGAATTTGGTCAATGTGAATGGCTTGGTCAAATGGCTGCAAAAGGACTCCATACCATTAATATTTGGGTCGGCTAGTTAGGTG
Organism: Cornus suecica; assembly: GCA_963922005.1. Taxonomy (NCBI): domain Eukaryota; kingdom Viridiplantae; phylum Streptophyta; class Magnoliopsida; order Cornales; family Cornaceae; genus Cornus; species Cornus suecica. Next base: position 5,718,328 of record OY998238.1, on the reverse strand, counting down.
ATGACTTTGAAAATTGGGTTAGCAAACACATGTATATCATGTGTTATATGAACTATATATAGATGGGTGTGTTAGAGAAAAATTGTGAAGCATAGAGGTGTAGAAAGAAATCAGAGAAGAAAGAAAAGAGTGAGTAGAAGAGAGGAGACAAGATAGTGAGAGAGAAGAATCGAGAGAAAATACATATTGGAAAAATAAAGTGAATATCTTTGAGTGTGTTGTATATTGTATTTGTGTTATTATTTAATAGAAAAGTTATTGTTATATTTTGGTGTGTGTGATTTTGGGCGGGATTAATTCCTAAGAAGTGAAAAGGGAATTAATTCCTAACAGGTCACAAGCAAATTACATCGCTCAAACATAATTATGATTCAAGTCAATCAGCTCCACTCTAATTTCACTAAACTAGTGTTCTTGTCACAAGAACTGTTCCATATGCATCAAGTGGCCTTTGACACTTGCGTGCCAAACAATACTGATTAGAAATACTCCTAGCATACTTGAGCATTCAACTTTATTATATATTTGTGCCTAAACACACCTATTATTCATTTTGTTACTTATTGTTCTAAATGAGTGGAGTGCTCATGTTGAACACTTGATGTTAAATAAACTGATCGTTCATCAACCTAGAAATTAAAAAACACTATTAAAAAAAATACAAAAGTATTTGGCAAATTTCCTAAGTTTTCTTTTCCCAAAAAAAAAAAAAGAAAAGAAAAAAATCCTAAGTTTGGATGCTTCGACACACGTACCTTAAAACATGTGCCCACGGGCTACGTCCAAGTAACACGATATACATTAGCTATTTCAGATAGTTCAAATAGTCTAAAAAGATACAGAATGCTTTCTCTTTTTCTTCACTAAATGACATTCGGTCAGCATTAGAAGTATCAAGATACTCACATTGGTACCATCATATGGAATTTCGGTCAGCATTAGAAGTATCAAGATACTCACATTCTTCACTAAACTAGTGTTCTTGGTATCATGGACACCTTTTCCAAATTTTATTTATTTATTATTTTTTCCCTCTTTTTGGTGTTGTCAATCTGAACAACTTCAGAAAGGGTTTTGGGTGAAATGGCGTGGTGTGGGCACAACATATGTCCGGCTTGGATAGGTCACCAGCACAATGAGTTAAACATTGGGACGAGGGTAAGATGTAGAACATGGTAAAACTTGTGACAGCATAATCTTTTACTACTCATCATGGGCAAAACTAGTCCAAGGCTATTACTAGTGCAGTGGTTCTTTTACTTGTCAAACCATTCGCTGAAAAACGGAAGACACGTAGCCCTACAAACACATGCAGTCGACTCACGCTACCATTATCAGCTGTTTATACAAAGTCTTATTACACATAATGTCCAGGTATTTTCCCTCCAAAATGACATACAAACGGGGACGATGCCCCATGAGGACACTTGACATAGTTCAATTTGGTACTGTTGTATCACCAAGAATTTAAGCCACTGTATACCTCTCAAAGTGTAAGGTTTACAATTAACATCATACTTTCATCTGAAAATTTGTTTTGTCCAACATCAGCAGTTCCTTGCCTGCTAGTGCTCTCTAGAATGCCATGAAGAACTAACGACAAAAGAAGTTGCTGGACTTGAAACAAGTAAAAAAAATCTCAAGAAAAGAGAGTTATGTCACTACGGCTGTCTCGTTTACTCGTTTAACATGTGACTGCATTCTAAAACATCCACCAGCAAGATTGATGTGAGAGAAGACCTAACCACATATCAAGGTTGCTCGATTATGACCACGAGGTCACGGGTTTAAACTTAGAAACACCCTCTCCATGCAGAGGTAAGGCTGCACACTTATGAGACTCTCTACACTCCACAATGTCAGGAGCCTTGTGTGCTGAACTAAAACTTTTAACACATATCAAGGGTACATGGATTTGATTTATTTTTCTCCTTCTCTAGACGGTTTCATATTATACGAAGTGGACTCCCTTTAGAGAACAGGTTGAAAGAGATGGCTAAAGCTCTCTCTTATTTCCAAAGACTGTAATAGAGATTGGCTGTGGTCCAATTACTCCTATGTCCAAGTTTAAAATTATGAGATTTAATCAAAACTGTAAGATCCAAATCTGCCACTTTTGTTTTATATTCGTGGAGAATGCTCTGTTTATAAGCACTATTTTCTTCTTCCTTTTTTTTTTTCTCTCTTTCTTCGTGTGCGTGCTGTGTACTTCAATAAAGCTCGAAAACACTTGAAATTTCTTTAATCTATCTTTCACACCTAAAAATCTTGTCAGAAAGTGAAGTTCAAGCTTAACTGCGATCTCCCAACTCTTCTTCTTCCCCCCCCCAACCATCGCATGGGTATGTAAGTTCTAACTCTTCTTGTTAACATTTTGCTTTGTACCTTAAATACAACGCCTGAACAAAAAACCAAACTAATAGAGACCAACAACTTTGCAAATTCTCAATTTGACCTGGCAAATAAATCATGGAGGTTGAAATGAGTAGAAAGTAGAACTTACCAGCAAACGGAGAAAGAGTATTTTGCTTGTTGTAGATGTGATGTGTTGCATGAAGATACTTGTAGAGAGGTTTTATGTCATGCAACTCTCGGTGCATCCAGTAAATCCCAAACTCCACAAGTCCAAGATAAACCATTAAATACACAAGATAGGGAAGCCAACCGACATCAATAATCCTAGAAAAGCACCTCGTGCAACCACTTTCAACCATGTACTCAGAAAGTGTAGGAAGTGCAGTGTACCATGGCATTGCCTTCATTGCAACAGTTATTTGCAAGAGCATGGCCTTCCTTGTAGGAATAGCATCTGCAACAAGAATGTGTCAAGCTCAAAAATTTTATTTATGGTGGAGCTGATACATATATAACAAGGTAACACAAAGTTAATTACTTATTTACGGTTGAGGTGATGCATAAATAACAAGGTAAAACAGAAATTTAATTACAAGGAATATCACAGTCTTGAGCTAGACTAATAAAACTCTTGAACTCGAAAAACATTGAGCAAAAATATCTCTAAAAATGACAAAATACAGCAACCCAATTTGGAAGGAGATTCACAAAAGTTGTATGATGGCAAAGAATCAATCGATAGAACAAATTTATACATGACATCATAGAGCATGCATTACATCAATACTAATTTTTGCTTTAGTGATCCTCCCTTACTGTATCGCATCATAGAGTTCATCACCTTAATGTACTGCTGTTTCTTTTTTCTTCTTTAAACAACACATTGTTCTATATAATTTAAAAGCTCAATAAGAACAACATGAAGTTATACATACATTTTAAAAAAGAATAAGAAGGCCGTATGTGTAGTTTTGTTATGCTATCACCATAAAATGACCACAGTTACTCTCACTCTTGGCTAAACGCATTTTCCTCACAAATATTCAAACCAATTGACATTTGGACTCCAAATGTGCAACATGTACCACTCTTTTAAAGATAGAAGTCCTTAAATTTCAAGGACCATCCCTTCTTCATCTGCCGAATGCAAAATGCTAAAAAGTAGTATAAAGACCACCATTGAGTCATGTTTTAAACCTCCTGAAAGTGTATGTAACTGGCACTTCATAAAACTAAAGCAACAAAGACCAATACCAAGTCATATAACAAATCAACACGGCTATACTGTCTGCATTGATAGCAAAATGAAAACCAAATGTTGGTTGGTGAGCCTAGTGTATGAAACTGTCTAGCTTGGTTGGAAGAGCACTTGTTGGGTTAATGATAAACAATTGATGCTAGGTCTTACAATAAATTATTCACCACAAAGTGTTTCTAGATTGCATGCACACATCCAAACTAACTGAGTGCAAGATGGACAATTTTATTGAGAGGAATGGGCAACGGAAGAAAAACCGAGTCAACGTCTTAGTGTGACAAAGACGTTGGTTCACCAAACCCTCACATTGCGTCGCACATTCTGTAGGTCCAAAGGGATCCAGTGCACGACTACCAATTCCTCCTGGAATTGCAATATCAGAGATGAGCCAGGAATGGCATCTAGTGACACCCACCATTTTTCACTAGTTAGAGAGACCCTTTAAACTACATTAGGGAAAGATGTTCACAAAGGGCCTGATAAAAGCATCAATTAACCGAATTTAACATACCCATGGCATGATATATATCATCATCTCAAAATCCTAAAAGAAGTGCATTCAATTAGGATTGTTGTAGAAACAAAGCACATGATTCAATTAAGATTATTGTAGAAACAAAGCACATGATTCAATTAAGTCATTACGGATCTCAAATATTATTACAATAACATAAGAGCTGATGATGCATCCGGTAAATTTAAGTTAGCAAAAGAATAAAAAAATAAAAAAATAAAGAACAAGCACAGACCAGATCCTTGGACTGCGCCAGTTTTTGAAAGCCATGTGATGTAAACATAGAAGAAAAAATGCCAGAAAATACAGCCTGTCACCAGACTAAAATACTAAAGTCAAATTGAAATAAATATAGAAACATAATCACTCATATGGACCTTCAGAAAATTTCTGAATTTACAAACCCATTTGATATCAAACAATAAAGTATAGAGGTGGACATTCATAATACCCCTAATTAATCTGATCATTTGCATAATCAAGAAAAAAAAAAAAAAAAAACACCATTAAATTTTAGAGTTTGAAAACTAAATAAAACCCATCAGGCAAAATTTGAGAAAACTAAGACACGCCTTCAGAAAATGCCTGAATCAACAAAAACAAACATTGAAGATAATAATAACAAGAAACCCAATTGACATTATCAATCACTAAACAGATGATTTGCATAATCAAAGAAACAGTAAAAATAAAAACACAAAAATAAAAAGCGGTGAAAATTTTAAAATATATGCATATATATATATATATATATACCTTTTGGTAGATAGACATTACGTTTCAGGTAATAAATGTAGAAGCACCAGAGGAATCCAGAAATGAAGTAGAGTAAAGTCCCTGCGACATAGTTACGAAGCCACGTTTGGAAAAAATGGGGAAGTGGGTCCCACACCTTCGTCGGCAACAGATTCTCGAGCAAAATGCGATTGTAGAGAGAGGTCTCGTCTACGAACAGTTGCAAGTGGTCCTCCATCTACGGCGGTCGGACAACGGTTGTGTCAGATTCCACCACCGTGTCGTCAGATTCCGGCGGGTCCGGAAATTCCGATGTGAAGCCGATAGCAGACAAAGAGTAAACAAAGTTTTGAGCTGTAATGACGACAGAAAGCCGCCGCTATATATACACAGAGAGAATGCATATACAAATGACTATATATATATATATGAGTGCGTATACAGAGACGTATATAGAGAGAGAAGTCCTATAGAGGTTTAGATTCCGTGAATTAAAAGTGCAGCGAGGAAGGATTTAAGAGGACAAAACACATATTTTTTATTTTTAAAACCTAAGGACTTAAAAGCATATCGAATGTTTAATGTCTCTCTTAACAGCACACAACATACAAATACAATGTACCTCCCACTCTTACCAATATTTTTAATTAATTAATTAATATAATGAAAGTATTTTACACAGCCTTTCATAGATAAGTTCTTGAGACGAATAAATCTTACTTTTAAGATTTCTTTCTATTTAAATTTTAAATCATTAAATATTCAATTAAACCAGTTTTAAATAAAATATTTGTTTCATAAATATTAATGCATAATTAATTCTTTTAAAAGTTTTAATTAGGTAATAATTTTGTGCAGTAAATTTAAACAATAATTAGCGTAATTTATATTCACTTAATAATTCATGTGGAAATTACATGACAACTTTTAGTCTAAAGGACATTTATTTATTTAAATATTAATACAACACATTTGTCATATTATAAAAATTAAGTCCACATTTTGCGCCTAGTTTGACAAAGTCATATTATAATGGGTTTACTTCTTGTTTTCCTATACTATTTAATTTAATTAACTAATCTCTATTGTGTTCATTTTGCCCCTTATATTATCCAATTTCATTACTATACCCCCTCCTCCTCACATTTTGAGTTAAAATTTATAAACTACCATCCCTTAATAGTATAAGGAGGTTTAGTGAAATCAACCCCTAAAAAAATTATTTTTTGAAAATAAATTATATTTTTCGTAAAAATTATAAATTTCAATATATATATATATATATATATCAGAAAATATGATTTTTTTTGAAAAATAATTTTTTGTGAAAAAGTATATATTTATGTTCCAAAATATAATTTTTTTTTGCGAAAAATATATATCATGTTCCAAAATATGATTTTTTTTTGCGAAAAATTATATATTATGTTCCAAGATATGAATTTTTTTCGAAAAATAATTCTTTTGCGAAAAATATATATTATGTTCTAAAATATGATTTTTTTCTGAAAAATATATATATTTTTTTGCGAAAAGGTATTTATTATGTTCCAAAATATGAATTTTTTTCCGAAAAATACTTTTTTTGCAAAAAATATATATTATGTTCCAAAATACGATCTTTTCCGAAAAATAATTTTTTGCAAAAAATATATACTATTATGTTCCAAAATATGATATTTTCAGAAAAATATTTTTTTTACAAAAAATATATATTATTTTTTCAGAAATAATTCATATTTTGGAAAATAATATACTCGCTCCGAAAAATAATTTTTTTGCGAAATATATTTGAATTTATAATTTTTGCGAAAAATATAATTAATTTTCAAAAAATATTTTTTTTAAATGGTTGATTTCACTAAATCCCCTTATTGAGGGTAGTTTAGGTATTTTGACTCAAAATGTGAGATGGGGGGCATAATGATGAAAATAAATAGTATAAGGGGCAAAGTGAACACAATGGATGTTAATTGATTAAACTAGATAGTATATGGAGATTTCTTGAATTAACCCTATTATAATCTAATAAGGAAACAAAATAGTGCATGATTTAGTGATTTAGGACACGTGTGAAATATATATATATATATATATATATATAGTGGAAATAGAAGAGTATTAGTCTAAGGTCCTGTTTGAATTGACTTTTCAGAAGCCGTTTTTAGTTTCTTAAAAGGAAAAGTTGTCTTTAACAATGTTTCGTAAAAATTTTAGAAGAACTTTTAAGTTTTGGAAGAACATTTTAAAGAAGTTATGGGGTACCAGCTTCTCAAAACGGCTTTTGCTTCTCTTCTACTTTTGTAGAAGCCGTAAACAAAAGTTATCTCAAACATTGCCTAAGGAAAAGTAGGAGTTTATTTGTCTGTTGGAAAGAAAAAAAGAAAAGTAAAGACTTTTATTGATAATTTTTCCTGAAAGTAGTACAGAGTATAAGGTTTCACCTTTGTCATTTTAGTAAACATTTGCGTAAAGAACTTTTTTTATTTTCAGAACGGCAATTTGAATGATACAAAGAGAAGAGACTAAAAGATTAAAGTCAAAAAGTCACACATCTTGTGAGATATAATAAAACTACTTAATTGGAATGAAATGCAGGGGGTGACATTAAAAAAAAGCGCCTGTCCTTTTTCGGTCATTTGTAGGACCCGTTTTGTTCTTAGAAGAATTTTATTCCGTCAAATCCTCACTGGAGTAGACAATAACTTGACCGGATTTTTTTTTTCTTTATTAAATTTTCTGGCCAAGGAATTATTCTATTTTGCAAATTGGAATGACAAATTTTTTTTTCCCCTAACTGGAATGAAAATTGCAGAGTAAATAGAATAGGGATGGAAATGGGGCAGGGATCGCAATTCCCATTCCCATACCCGCCTCAAAACCCATTAGTAAACAGGAAGGGAAGGGAAGGGAAGGGGCTGAGCAGAGTAGGGAGATTTTTCATCATAAAAATAAAAATGATATTTAATTTCTTAATTAAAACATTAAATTTATTATTATTGTACTAATATCAAAATAATACATGTAAATTTTTACATAGTTAAAATGAGATTAATGCGAAAAAAGTAAAGAGTTAAGGAGACTAGAATTCGGCATTAGAAGAAATGTAAAAAATTGAATTAAGATGATATGATTTATTTTTGAGTGTATTTATATAGATACACAAGTGTAATATATATAAATTAATTAAGTTAAGTACATAATTTCACTATGTAAGCAGTGCAAGATAACATAATCGAGACGGGATGATCCTAGGGATGGCAAAATGGTCCGACCCGGCCCAACCCGATTGGGGCGGGTTTGGTAAACTTATAAATGGGTTTGGGGCGGGTTTGATATCCAAAATTAAAACCCGAAACGGGTTCGGGTCGGGTTTGGATTTTCTGGAAAATCCGTTGGTAACCCGACCCCAACCCGTTTACGATTTTAATTATAATTATATATATATATATATATGTGCGTCTTTGTCTATATATAACTCATTAATCTGATTTTTGGTGCTGACATCTATATATATATATTTTTTGGGAAGAATTTCAGTCAATATGCGTATATATATATTTGTTTGTCTAAATATGTGGGATATTTGGTTTATAACGTAAAATAAAATATATGCCTAGAATAAGAGAGAGATACTTGATTTATAACTTAATTTGTTATCAAACGCATTATAACTTAATTTGTCATCAAATAATTTAGTAAATTAATTGTGTTTCTAATTTATTAGAAATAATTTAGTACAACCGATGGTAACCCGATGAAACTCGTTTATACCGACATGGTGATAATGGTATTACCAATTACAACCCGTCGCGAATTTGGGACGGATTTGATATTAATAATTTTTAAATAGGGTGATAATAATATTAGTCAAACCCGACGCGTTGTCATCCTAGACCACCCTCCCCATACTTGCCCCATAACCGAGCCATTATTTTTTTTTCCACTCTCATATTTGTCTCCATTTATTTAATAAATTCTCCAAACCGTTTAAATCAAAATGAGGGTGATGGTTTTTAAAGTGACGGAGATTTTTGCCCTCCCGATAAGAGAGGGAGGCAAATTTATGTGGATTGAATTCGATTTGTTTTGAAATGAATACCTGTCACTTCGTGCACAACTTGTGAATATTTGACCGACAACACAAAGCAGTTGTAAACAGAACCACCAGTTGGTTCCATACATGTCTAAGGGGTCAGGCCAAAGAGACACGGTGCTTTTTCCACTTGGCATATGGACAAGTGATGATTAAAGATATAATTTATTATTGGGTTATTATCAGAAAACCCCAATAATTTAAAAAAAGACTAACTTTTCCCCTTTTATACAAAAAATTCCTTAACAACTTTGATCAACTTATCCCATTTTTTACAATTTTCGACAACTATTAGGGGATCTAAATTACAAATTAGTAAACATTAAAATTTCATATTGATAAGTTTAAGTAAACTAATTATATATAGGTAAACAATCATTATTGAAGTTCAAAATATCCTCAAAACACTAATTAAAAAATTTCAAATTATCCACCCTCCTCCTCCACCTTCCCATCTCCACCACCATCCGCCACGGTCCCTCCACAACCCCTCAAAATGCTATATTGGATAATTTAATTCAAAGTTAAAACTAACTTCAACCAACAGAAATAAAGAAGCCTAGAACAAAATTTGAAGTCTTGTATATGGGTTTGTGTTAGTGTGTGTAAATGTAAACAAAACCTATTGTAAAAGAAAGGATTAAGAAGAGAGAAGTACTTGTAACCCGAAAGTGGGTTGGCGGGAAAAAGCCCCCAAACCATGTTTTGATCCTTCTTTTCCTTCTAATTTCTTGCCAACCAAACATAAGTTTTTGGTCGTTTCAGTGTTGGGTGAAGGTGTTCACAAGCTATCACATGACAATGGTGTCGGAAAATTCAGAATCGATATAAGCCTCCCAGGGTCTCATTTAATTTTATTTGTTCTCATTTATTTATGTTTTTTTTAAAAAAACTTTTTATTTATTTATGTTTTACCTTGTAAGAATTGTTCCGTTTCAATTTTCATGTTATTTTGCGGAATATTAATTTTTGAGGAAGGATGATTTTTAATTGGTGAATGATTAAATTTCCCTAAATTTAATACAATTATCATCAAGATAATTGTGGTGGAGTGGCGGATGGTTGGTGGCGAGGTGGGGAAGGAGGTGGGTAATTTGATATTTTTTAAATAAATATTTTGAGAGTATTTTGGACCTCAATAATGATTGTTTACCTATATGTAATTAGTTTGCTTAAATTTATCCTTTAATGATTACTAATTTATAATTTAGATCCCCTAACATTACCTATATGTAGTTTTCCCATTTTACTATCCCTATACCCGTCCCAAACTCTTGGTTGGGCGGTATTTCGCCGTAGAAAAAAAAAATCTTATACAAAAGAATATAATATTTAAATTTTTAATTGGAATTTATAATTTATTATTATTATATGAGAATCAAAGTAATATTAATTTTTTTACATAATTAAGATAAAAAGAGTAAAGAAGTAAGGAAAATAAGACCTCGTATTGGATTAAATGTAAAAAAATGAAGAAATTATTTTATATAAAAAATATATATATTAATAATATATAATAATATTAGAGAGTATATTAATAAATAATTAATATAAACAGGGCCGGACAGGCAACCCCTCTTCATATCCACCCGCCCGCCCAATAACTAACCAGGTTTTCAAACGCACCCGCACCCCATAACAAACTCAAACCCATATAAAATGGGGTGGAGCGGGATTGGATTCTTTGTCATTCCTGCTTGGGTATCAGGAGTGATTTGTCATACCAAACAACAATTTTCTCTCATACACAACAGAATGACAAAAATAATCTCTCCAAGCAAAGAAATACTCCCTCTGTCCCATGTTAATTGTCCATTTCTCAACTTTATTTATTTGTCCAGTTTCGAATTCTGATACAATATAATCTTATATTTTTCTAAATTATATTTCTTCATTAATTTCAAAAGGCAATGGACTTCATTAAAAATTATAATTATATTATATTCTGAAAAGCAAAATTAGAAATACAAAATAATTAAAAAGATGGTGAAAAGTCAGATTTGGACAGGGAGAGTATTCATTCTAGAACTAACTTTGACCCAGCCGCTTTCCCTTAAAACTGCTTGGTTTTTACTCTGACAAGAGAAAAGTAATCACTTTGACCAACCAGAATTAAAGCTGTCCCAAATATATACTCTTCAACAAAAATAGCCGTTACCAAGTCAACTCTATCAAACAGAAAATAATTAAACTCCTCAACCAACAGTACGGTAAGTATGGTGAAGGTGGGTCATGCCTGCCAATTCTCTCTCAAAAGAAAATAATTAAATTCGACAACAAATGCAGAAGAAAATGAAAAAAAAACTCCCTTTCACTTTCTAAATAATCCATTTACTGTTTAACCATTAATACAGTGTAAAATAAACAAACCTGAACCATGAATAAACATCTTAACTCAGAATGTTACCAAAAAGCCCTTCTCCTCTTCTTTTTGTCCTTTTATATTTTGACGATAAAAACAATCGAAAACAAACAAAAACAACACATGCATATATCACATCACTTCACTCGACACTTTTTACCCTTTTTAGTGAATGGTTGTGGTGTATCTAGGATTCTAAGTTTCTAAGCACCTGAATAAGTTACAGAGTTCGCAAATTAGTAGACTCAACGACCGTATAAAATAAAAAGGTAGAGTTTAGCCTGATTGGTTCATAAATCTAAGCACAGTTTTATTCTTTTTAAGAACTGAAAATAAAAAAATTGTACAAAAACTCTGATATGTTCAGGTTTCTGAAAAATTATTTTCTGAAAATTCAGTTATAAAGAAGTGTATATATTCATGGAATTGTGTCTTTTATTCTTTGAAAAAAAAATTATTTACTGAGTTCTCGGAAATTATATAAAGATACGAACCAAATAGACCCCAACTCTCCACGGTGACAAAATGTCTTGCTTGACATGGAATAAATCAATAAACTGAATAAGTTAAATCAAGCTATCGTTATCAACAAAATTATACAATAGGATGATATCATGAGAGACAAATGCCATGAGCTGTGAAATTGGTGTCTGGATGCTAAAAGAGAGTTCTCAACTTGGGGGCTTCCCCTTCAACTACCTGATGTCTCCTATGACAAAGTCGATTGGCACCGAGCTGAAACCACCTGGAAATCAAAGTAGAAGACTATTAAAGTCTCTGTCAAAAGAACCCACAGGTTCACAAACTAATCAAACTGTAATTCACCATGCATCCAGTATTTACACAGTGATTACAAAGCGTTTAGAATGAACGACAATAAATACGTAACTCAAAAGACATGCACTTTTTAAACTGTTAGGAATTAACTCCTAAGGAATTAATCCCGCCCAGGATCGTCAGCATCCAACATTAATCCACACACACAACAACACACAACTCACACACATAACACAATATTTAACGTGGTTCAGCCTCAACTTTGGCCTACGTCCACGGACACACAAATATCATTCAATAAATAGAGATGTATTACATCGGTGCACACAACACCCTCACTTTTCTCTTTTCGGTGGAGTCTGCATCCGGTGCCGGTCACCCTTACATCTTCACTCACATCTCTATTTTTTCCTCTTATTTTGGTGTATATTTCCTTCATCTTGTCCTTACCTGTTTATAGGCAATTTTCAGATCTGCAGTAGCCGCCTTCACCTTCACATATACAGTTATTCTTTGGACCCATTAGTACAAACCATAACAAAGTTTGTTTCCTTTGCTTCTCATGTCTTCACAATTAAGTTTTCTTCATTCAGCTGCTATTGGAACAGTTAGCCATAATTATTGACATTTAATATTTTTTAGTCAAACCTAACAATCTCCACATTGACTAAAATTCTCACCTTAAATCGGATTCACTGTTTGAAACAACTCTACCTTCATCAAAACATCACTATCGAATATACTTCTTCCCTTCCTTTTTTTTTTCATTTTCCTTTTTTTCTTTCAACCTATTAAAGGAGACATGTGGTCCCTCCACTACCTCAATTCTCCTCACTATGTCCCCACCACTTTGACAAAAAAATTTCCTTCCTTTCTTTCCACAGATTCAATATGTATATCTATCTATCTATATATATATATATATACATATATAATTCACTCTTCACCACTTTCTCAACACTTCTCTCTCTCCTCAACTTTTAATTTTTTTTTTCTTTTCTTTTAATTCTGCTCCTTCCTCTTGATCCAGCATATGCAAGCCATTAGCGAGCCACCACAACTATGACCTCTCCACTACGCCGTTGTGCGCCGTGCCTCCATGCGTCAACTGGATTCTTGTCAACATCTTCATCTTCGGCATCAACTTCTTCTTTTTCATTTTCATCTGCTCCTTTCATCGCGCCACCAGCCAACTCCCGTTGCCCGTGCGTCACTAGCCTTCTCCCGCTGCCCGCACGCCACCGGCCAATTCCCGCTGCCCGCGCATCACTGCTTCACCACACTTCATCTGCTTCATCTTCAACATCTTCATCTGCTCACTCCAAAAAAAATTTTCTCTACTTCACCATTTTTTTTTTCATTTTTTTTTTTTTTAAAACAAACTCACACCACCGACTCAACAACTCCACAACCAAGCTCTGATACCAATTGTTAAGAATTAACTCCTAACTATACTTAGGAATTAATCCCGTCCAGGATCGTCAACACCCAGCATTAATCCCCACACACAACTCACACACATAATATACAATATTTAACGTGGTTCAGCCTCAACTTTGGCCTACGTCCACGGACACACAAATATCATTCAATAAATAGAGATATATTACATCGGTGCACACAACACCCTCACTTTTCACTTTTCACTTCTCGGTGCCGGTCACCCTTACACCTTCACTCACATCTCTATTTTTTCTCTCATTTTGGTATGTATTTCCTTTATCTCGTCCTTGCCTATTTATAGGCAATTTTCAGATCTACAATAGCCACCTTCACCTTCACATATACAGCTATTCTTTGACCCATTAGTGCAAACCATAACAAAGTTTGCTTCATCTGCTTCTCATGTCTTCACAATTAAGTTTTCTTCATTTAGTTGTTATTGGAACAGTTAGCCACCATTATTGACAATTAATAATTTTTAGCCAAACCTAACACCGACAACTTGTCTTTCTTAAAAATCTCATATTAACGTCCACGACTTGAAGCATTGTCCCGGCTATCTTCTCCCCCTAGGGATTTTTGCACCTAATGTATTGGTAACATTAACAGTACATTTGGCGGCGGAAAGGATATATATATGATGTGGTCCAAAATGTTGTTAGCAAGCTTCAAACAACTGTCCAAGTGAAGCTCACATGAGAGAACATGACTAGAAGTTGACATCATCATCATCATCTTTTTTATACTTTCTATAACTATATCATCGACATTGAATGTACAACATATATACATATACTGTTTTGCTCCATTTTCTAAAACATTTATCTTCACAATCGAGAGAACTTACCCTAGGATTATCTGAGGTTTGGATGATGCTCTGCTGTTTATAAAGTCAACACTCCTTCAGCTCTATTTAACAGATTCGGGAAGATAGACAATTGAGATGAGAAACGCGGGTACACTTAATTTTGTTTCTCCTTTTGCGGACACACCACGAGCATCCCTTCAGAGTCGAGTGTTTCAGTCATGCCTGTAAATACGACATTAGACTTGTGACATACAAATAATCCAAAAGTTAGTATAGAATTTCACCAAGTTCATTATTCAAGGTCTCTCTCTCTCTCTCTCTCTCATGTAGAGTTCAAGGTTATAAGATTTTGATTCTAGGTAGTAGATGGCACAAATTTACAATCTCATCAACCCGAATTGACCTAAATCAACCCTTTCGTAGAATCTGTGGTGGATTGTGGAATCACATGTTTCTGTACTGTTGTTGTTTTCCTGTTCTCACTCTTTTAGTTGTTAGTTAAGTTTAGTACTTTTTCTTTTTTTGATCCCTTTTTTTTTGTATATTTCTTTTTTCTTATTTTCTGTTCCAACTAATCATGCGCATTCTGCCATGTCTGGTGTAGAAAGCAAGATTTTTATGCCATATGCAAGGCAAAGTTGATTGTCAGCAAGGATGCTAAAACAGTAGTACATTAAAGCAAAAGAAACCGATTATTTGTTATGTGAAGGACTTACTAAGAGCAGGAAAAAGAAAAAAAAAAAGAAAAAAAGAGGAGATCTAACATTACAAGCATGAGGCAGCAGCAAATGGCTAATGAAGCATATTAAGGAGTCATTCTAGGTAAGCCAGCTCTTACAAAATGACATGTACACGAGTGATGGGCTTTGTATAGAAGCAGACAAGGATGAAGATCCTAATTCTAAAACTTTCTAGGATGGTGTGCTAAAAAGGGGCAATTTATTATTGCAACCAAAGCTGTACATGACTGTCTGAAAAGGCCTGGTATGCTTCAAAGAAACAGTAGTTTGGACAAGACTATGGCCATGCAGTAGAGTTTCTGCTTCTGCAAAGGTTGTATACTTTTGATTCCGACAGAGATCTGTTTTGTTCCACGACAGTATCATTGCAATCTCTTATGGCCCCACCATAATGTGGATTACCAGAGTAGGCTTCGCTACTAGTCAAACTTCATTAAGATGTAGATATGTTTGAGAATTGTACTCCACAGTGGACTCGGAATGTGTGAAGATACGCATCTTGACCATACATAACATCCACAATTGGCATTATAGTAGCCATGTCTTAAATTGGGACAAGAGTCAAGCTAGTACGGGTACTAGTCGATTTGGTGAGTACCTCTACTCGGATTGAGGAAAATATATTGTCAGGCTACCATTTTAATTGGGAAATGGTACCAAAAGGTTGTATGTTTCTTTTTTCACACAACAAATTATTTTTCTTGAAGTTGGACCCACAAACGTGTTTCTTAAGGTAAAGATTTATACTCCTTGTACTTATTGTGGACAGGAAGATGGCAAAAACTATAGTAACTACCTTTCCACTTTGTAGCATTCACCTATACTCTGTAAAAAGGCAGCCCTCGAATCAATTATCTACCACCAAGCAGTGCCGCTATTCATGTGTGGGCTTCAGACAACTACAAGCCTCTCCAGCAGAATTGTCCCAGAGGTCAAATTCTAACTTTTAACTCATGTTCTTTGTCAGTGTAGCAGTAGTAGGATCCGTCTATGACTTAATATGATCTTAGGGCAACTTATCTTACATTGATTACAAATACTACCAAGTTATATATACTAGCAAGACGGGGGCATCCAAGCTACATCATGAATCTTGAAAGGGCGCGTAGAATTGAGACCAAAATGGCTATTTGATTTGGAACTACAATCAGAATTACTATATCACCGTAAATGAAGGATTTATGATTGCATAGCTTTATTACAAGAAAACATCAAAATTCAAGAATTCATGCAACACGATACTATTAACGATGTCTCACCTCGTCTGAAGTTAACCATATTGGAACATGATATTGTAACGGAGACTTAAACAGCTGGCACAGAATTGGTCTGCAGTTTCATTTGCACCTCCTCAAGACAAGCCTGGAGAACCCTATATTCTTCAATGTCTGAAAAACTCTCAGCCTGAAATTCCAGATATGAATATCCTCTGTCACTCTAATACGAAAATAAATAAAAATATTAGCAGCAGGTTCGATATCGGTAACATTAACACCTCATCATCATCCTTGTTGTGGTCCCCATATAACGAAGTTAGTCACATGAACTGTTTTCTTCCCTTATTTCCTAATACAAGATATGTATCCTATTATATCTAGTTCTCAAGCTCTTTCCTTATTACTCTACCCCCATGTCAGTTTCAGTTTGCATCTTTGTCTCTCATCATCATCTTTGTTATCTAGACTTTACTTTTTAATTGGTGCATAATACAACGCAGCCAACATGTGTCCACGACCCAACAAAAAAAGCAGGTCAATAACAAGCTATTGCTACAATATGAACTGGGGTATCTTTGGTCTTCCATTCTTCTCCCAACCACTCTCTTAGTATAAAAAGTAATTGTAATAAATAAATTAACTTTTCCTCTTTCCAAGATAATCAGGTAAGAATCCAGATCATGAACCAGAGCTCTACTACAACAATCAACTGAGCTCCGGAAGTCAGATTAAGACGTAAAGTAAGTGACTTGCCTGCTTAATTATATTCTTTAGGTGCATCTCAGCTGCAAGGAGTTCTTTACGACTACCAGTACAGGAAGAGAGTTCCATATACACCTTACAGAGCTCCAAAGAAGCACGTGCAAACTTCAAAAATCGATCTCTATCCTTCCATAAATCAGAACCCTGAGAGAGAGACAAAGATTAATTACTGCCTTGATGCTAAATTATTCCAGCCCAGAACCACGTAAATGAAACGAAAGAGAAGTCATTCTCAGGCTTGCATTTCAACAAAGAAATAGCATTGGAACTATCTTCTGGGGTAAACATGAAATGCAGATTCATGAATTTCAATAGCTTTGGATCATAAGTTATACATGCTTCGCACATGTCAAAATTTCACTTCAATCATGATAGATTACATTCAGAAATTAATTATGTAAGCAAAGCAAAATAGTCCATGTTGCTTTTACACTATACTCAATTTCCATAATTCGGAAAAGGAGCGAGAGGAGATAAATATATTTCTCTGTCTCTTTCTCCCAAACACAGATATATAAATTTTGCAATGGCAAGAAGCACAACCACGCAACCACAATGCCCTCTGGGGACTTGAACCTCGACCTTTTGCTTTGGAAGGCTAGGAAGTACCAATAGCCTACAGCCTTTGGTAATTCAGATAGCGGGTAGCACAACTGAAGTAGCATTTGGCAATAATTATCATGCCATCTGTCTTTTACCTTATCATTTTGACATCTAATGAATTTTCTAAATCATTGCCATTTATTTATTGCACCTTTATTTTTTATTAGAGATTGTACCATATCAGTTTTGCCACCGAGAGTTTTGTGCTATTGATGAGAGAATATGTAAGAGCATTGTTCATGCAAGACAACACTAGGTCACAGAATATTCTTCACACTATCAATTTTTATAACCAAAATGAAACATGGTACTCCACCTAAAAGTGGGGGTGCTTAAGAGCCCCCCCCCCCCGAGAAGTGTACATAAAAGAAAAACTTAACTCAGTCCAAGGTACAATTTTGGACTCTTACAAGTGAGGGGCACTTAAGAGCCTAGAGGAGCTCCCCTAAACAAAACTTGCCATGGACACTGACACATGTTGGAAGTGCACAGGGACAAATTTTCAAAAAATAAAATAAAATAAAAACTTCATAATTCTGAACACGCTATCATGAACATCTTCATTTCTGGGTACGTTGCTTCATGTCAATATAGTTGAATTTTAGGGTGAACCCATCTTATAAGAAATATACAAAATTAGAATAATTCCAAACACATTGTCATTAACATTTCTGGGTACCTTGCTTCATGTCAATATAGTTGAATTTTTGGGTTAACCCATCTTATAAGAAATATACAAAATTAGAATAATTCCAAACACACTATCATTAACATTTCTGGGTACTTTGCTTCATGTCAATATAGTTGAATTTTAGGGTGAAACCATCTTATAAGAAATATACAAAATTAGAATAATTCTGACCACACTATCATTAACATTTCTGGGCACCTTGCTTCATGTCAATATAGTTGAATTTTAGGGTGCAACCACATTCTAAGAACTATACAAAATTAGAATAATAATTGTTGAAATTAGTGTAATATTGACTTACTAACTTTCTGGTTAGCAGTCCTATATATATATATAAATATTAGGGCAACACATAGATGGGTACACAAAATCATATGGGTCTGACCCATATTGGGTCAAGCCCAAAGACAACCACACACTATAACTAACACTCCCCCTCAAGCTGGAGCATATATATTAATCATGCTCATCTTGTTACAAATATTAATCACTGCCTAATTTACATCTATCAATTATAATCACTGCCTAATTTACAGCTATCAATTATTGACTAATTTACAGCTATACAATCTTGGTAATTACTGTCGAATATCAATCTAATTTCCCAACACTCCCCCTCAAGCTGGCTTGAAGATATCTTCCATAGTCAGCTTGCCCATTAAAACATCAAATTGCTTCTTGTGCAGCCCCTTAGTAAATACATCAGCAATCTGTTCGGTAGTTGGAATGTATGGCATACAAATCAGCCCACTATCAAGTTTTTCTTTGATAAAGTGTTTATCCACTTCTACATGTTTTGTTCTATCATGAAGAACCGGATTGTGGGTGATTGAAATTGCTGCCTTGTTATCGCAGTATAACTTCATGGGCAGTGAATATGAAGCCTTCAACTCTTCTAACATTCTTTTAATCCACATAACTTCACAAATACCATGAGCCACTACTCTAAATTCAGCCTTTGCGCTGCTTCTAGCAACCACATTTTGTTTTTTGCTTCGCCAAGTAACAAGGTTCCCTCCAACAAAAGAACAGTATCCGGATGTTGATCTCCTATCTGTTATACTTCCAGCCCAGTCTGCATCTGTGTAGGCTTTAATTTGTAGGTGTCCACGTTTTTTAAAAAGTAAACCTTTCACAGGAGTCCCCTTCAAATATCTCAGAATTCTGTAAACTGCTTCAAAATGC